>CM062807.1:1022964660-1024406867 GCA_031772625.1 Pinus tabuliformis
GAGACTGAGTGAAGAGATCCACTCATGCAGATACCTCCATTAAGGGGGAATTTCAATCCAAGTGGGCAGAGGGATCACATGCAGCCATACCTCTAGGTGTGAGGTGGGGCGATGTGAAGTGATAGTCCCAAGAAGGCTGAAATTGGGCAGGGTCCATTGAGAGGTTTTATCTCATGGATCGTACCTTGCTACGGGAGCCCAAAGTACATAGTAGCGGGAGGAATCAATGGGATTGATGCAGTCAGAGATCAAAGTGACAGAAGCTAGAGTAGTTAGAGACTAAAGAGCACAGAGAAGGACTGAAAACAGTGTAGAAAGGCATAGTCAGCAGAAGTGCAAAGTTTTCAGTTGACAGAGGCAATAACAGTCAGAGACTTTGATGACAGATGCATCATACTGATTTAGGTTGGATGTTTTTTTGTTTCTAGAGTTGTTGGAGCAACAACACTAGAGATGAGTGTTGCATGCATAACATTCCAAAGGTTCACGATCGGGATCGAGTTGAATTCCTTTCTTGTTGAGAGGGAATGTTGAAAATAGCAACAAGAAATGATAAATACAGAATCCAGAAATTCCAATTTTAATTTGTCCTTGAATTAAAATTGTGAATTAAAATCGAATTTAGTCTCACCAGCTGCTTGTAAATAATTAATTAATTCATTATGGATTAATTAGTTGGAGAAATTCAAGTTAGAAGTCTTTCTGAAGTCATGCAATAGTTATCCTTTAAGTTAAGGAGATAAGCCTTAAATTAAGGAGATAAGATTGAGTTATATTTGAGTTGTAATTAGTTAGCTCAGTTTGTTGAGTTAAGTTGAGTTAAATTAGTTCCAAATTGTTTGAGGAACTAATTGTGAGTTATCAATCAGTTGATGCATGCATGCACTCAACTGGTGTACTCTAGTTAACTGAAGATTCCCTCATCAGAAACTCATGCATGTCTATTTTGAGAAAGACCCAATTGAGATTAAAGTCAAGGATAGTGTACTATCATTTGCATGTGTTTTCCTATAAAGGAAACTCATGCTTGGAGTCAAGGTAAGGTTCCTTGAGGATTGTGTAGTTCTAACAGGGTGTGAGATCAGTTTTCCACTTGGTTGGAGAAGATCATCCTAGAGGAACAACGTAAGGAAATAGAAGCTTGGAGAGCAGAGGAAAAGGCTTGTGAGAGGTGAGGATTGCTTGAGAGCATCTGTGAGGATTGTACTGAGAGATGGCTAGCTGTGAGAGCTAAGGATTTGTATAATTCCCATGTATTTCCACCTTGTATGATAATATAGATAGTGGGGTTTGTAGCTGAGGCTTTCCCCAAAGTATTTTCATGTGTATTGTGCATTGATTCTTCTTCTTCTGTTTATATGTGTTCAGCTCAATCTTGCTCAATCTTGAAGCTTCTGCAAAGCAAATTGATAGTAGAAGTAGGTTATAGTATTTTTCTTTGGTTATATTGCATTACCGGGTTAATCTATAGTCAGATTTTCTACATGGTATTAGAGCAAGATTTGTAGAGAAATTGCAGAATTTATATAGTAGTATCTCTTTGATATTAATATATGCATGTCCCTTTCAGATGGCTAGCTGTGACCAAACCATGAGTTATCATATGTGATCCTTCTGATTATTGGATGGCTACGACCATACCTTAGTTTCATTATGATCCTCTTTGACGGATGGCTATGCCCATACCTGGATACATTTATATGATCATTCTCTAGATGGCTGCGTCCATGCCTCGATTCATGTATCATTTGATAGAGATCTCAGTTTTCTGTATATGTATCTATAATTTCTTGCATATTTTCCAATGATAGACCAATTCCCCACACTGATTTATAAAGCATTTCATCCCTCACTCCGGTTCGGGCTTCACACTTTAGGGGGCATTTGTTACACAACATTTGTCATTGTCCATGTACTCCCTGTTCCTTGATCCTGGAGGACCTCTACAGTGAACCCCGCGTGCTTTGCCTTCATGAAGGAACTCCCATTACGTCCCTCTTCATAAGCAGATCATTTCCCTTTTGCACCATTTCCCCTGAAACTTTCGTTTTTCCCAGTTTACATGATCTAGAATTGATCTAAGACAAACAATTAAGGTATTACAGTCTCATGTGCATGGATGTGCCTATGTTATTTTATGCAACGGATCAATAAGATTGCGAGATACATAGGCACTAAAGTAGCTAAAGAAAACATAATAGGCAAACATATAAAGACAACAAGTTTAATAAGGAGTTCACCCAATACTCCTGGGCTACGTCTCTTGGTCCAGCCTTTAGTGGTGGCTTCTCTATTATGTTTTCAAAGCAGAGCTTTTACAACAATGAGCTCATTTCGAGTCTCACTCAATAGATACAAATCAGTAAGATTGTATTTGGATCCCCCAAGTCTCTGGAGTACACAGACTCTTCTCACTGAACTCTTGACCTCTATTGGTCACAGTAGTATGAGCCCAATCTGAGACTCATACATGACAGGCATTACAGAGGAGTGTGCTTGAACCTCTCAAGCCTTCTTTGGAGTACACAGACTCTCTGACTCTCTCTGTTTTCTATCTGGCTCGATGCTGCCTTTGCTTCTGTAGGTCAGCTCGGCTTCTTTTCTCTGCTCTTAGCTTTCCACTTCTAGCTTACTTCTTGCTTACTGCTTGCTGCTTTCTCTGTCAGTTTGTGGCTTTAAAGCCAATCTGCTTTCTGACTGTTCATTTCTGCTTCCCCTGCCTCTGTCTGTTTGAATCCCTCTGTTCTGCGTAATCATCACTGTATAATGCTTCACAGGGAGGTGGCCACCTATTTCATAACGAATGAGTGTCAGTTCTCTTGGACATGGCCATTTATTCCGTTACTCCAAGAATGCTCGAAAAACACGACCCTCTGCCAACGCATTGTCCACATCGGACTTCAAATCCTATACAACTCTGCTTGTTTACCTCATCAAATCCAGTCATCCATCAAAACACGTCTCCGCCATTGATCTGGAGCCTCCAGATCCTACGGTCATCGTCCATATCAGGCAAATAAATAACATGTTGTTTACCTGTCCGATGTGAGCGGTTTTCTCTCTCTTCCACCACACACGTGGCAACCATTGTGTGGCATCGGGTGGGACTCAGTTGAAACCACTTACCACTCGAAGCCCTTCTGATATCCTGTCGGTTTTTTTGTGGGACCCCGCTTCTGATGGAATCGGCACAATATCCATTGTATTTTATGATTTTTCAGGTCTGGGTGCTTGCGGCCTTTCCTTATTTGAGGGGTTTGCCCTGTGATATGCAATTAGCGACTTGTCACTAATCGCATATCAGAAACTACCCCCATTTCTCGAATTGACCCCTGGTTTTTCTAATTTGTGGCAGCGTGCGTTACCATGGGCCAACAATCTACGCGCTTGATTGACGGTCCTCGTTGCTCCGTGCTGATCAGCAATTGCAACTGTTACGAGGATACCTCTGATAGCTTGATCTTTATAAGACTTTTTAACTTTGGCATGATTTTTAAAGAGTTCATGAAAACTTAGAGAGTGTTCTAGGATCCAATTTGGATCATGGCCTTCCCACTAAAAAAAGCTTTTTGACCACCAAAAGTTGGTTTTTAAGCATCAGTCAAGTGAGGATATAGATTCCTTGCTTGCCCAATTTCTATCCATTTTGCACTGCTTGGTTTTGAACCTTCAAGTCCAATCCTGAGGTACTCAACATCCCCTTTGCATGTAGTTCTCAACTTCCTGTCCAAAACTGTATCTTCCTGCAATTCATTGAGATATTCAGGCAACAGATCATCAATAGAAGGCAATTGACTCTGCTTTTCAGGATCTTCAATTAATGAATGTTCAAATAGTCTCAAGCTTTCTGCATTAACAACTGAATAGATGTGCATGTAAGTTGGTAAATCAAGGCGAAAAGCATTCTCACCGATTTTCTCAAGTATTTTGAAAGGTCCATACCTTATCGGTTTCAGCTTCTTACCTTCACCTTGCATTCTGTCTTTTCTAATATACAGCCAAACTTGATCACCAACTTGGAAACTATGCTCAATTCGATGCCTATCATGCCTTGCCTTTTACTTGGCTTGGCTCTTTTCCAGTTGTTCCTGTAGTTCCTGGTGAATTTCTTGGATTTGTTCAATGAACTTGGTTGCCTTGTCCACATCACTGTGTCCATCAAGCGCTATGTCTTTACCAAAGACAAAATCCAAGGGAGACCTTGGGGTGAAACCAAAACAGGTCTCAAAAGGAGATCTCTGTGTAGAAGAATGTTTAGCTCGGCTGTAAGCATGTTTCACATAACATAAATATTCATCCCAAAGCTTGGGATGCTTGTTGCAATAGCCGCTGAGCAACTGGATCACTATTCTATTGACCACTTCTGTTTGGCCATCTGTTTGTGGATGAAAAGTTGTGCTCTTCTTCAGTCTGGTGCCCATCAATTCCCACAGACTCAACCAAAATTTCCCAACAAATCAGGAATCTCGATCAGATACAATGGAAGTGGGTAATCCAAAATGAACCCATACATGTTGAAAGAACAACTTTGCGGTTTGTTCAGAAGTAATATGTTTGTTACAGACTATTAGAATACACATTTTGCTTAACCTATCCACAATAAAATATAAATAGTCACGACCTTTTCTAGATTTAGGCAGTCCCCAAACAAATTCCATGGAAACACTTTCCCAATGATGAGAAGGCACTGGTAGTGGAGTGTACAAGCCTAGTTTTCTATTGTTGGGCTTGCTTTTAGCACACATGGTACACCCTCTTACATATCTATAAACTGTTTCTTTCGTTTTTTGCCAATAACAAAACCTTTGTAGTTTTGCAACTGTTTTATTTACACCAAAGTGACCTGATATTAGAGAATTGTGTGCTTCTCGAATTATCTTTACTCTTTCAGTTTGAGGAATGCATAACTTTCCAAAATGATACAAGATTTGGTCCTTAACATGATAATCTTCTACTTGTTTGCCATGACTTAAAGTTGCATATACATCTTTGAAATCCATATCTTGAGCATATTTTTCAATGTAGCTTTCATGCAATACTGAATTATGCTTAAGTATAGTAGATGCACTTATGATTGGTCTGGACAACATATCTGAAACTTTATTGTGTATGCCCTTTTTATATCTGATGAAAAGATGAAACTGTTGTAGAAAACCCATCCACCTATAGTGTCTTGATTGTTGCAACTTAGTTTGTGAGTGTAAATATTGAAGTGGTTGATGATCAGTATGTATAACTGTCTCTTTTCCCATTAAATAATGTTTCCACCTTTTCACACTCTGTACTAATGCATACAATTCTTTATCATATGTGGGATAATTAACTACTGTAGAATTAAATGTCTCAGAATGATAACATATTGGTTTACTATGCTACATCAACACTGCTCCCATGGCATAGTCACTGGCAACCATTTCAATCTCAAATGGTCTTTGAAGATCGAGCAGTGCTAGTACTGGTGTTGTACTAATCTTTTATTTTAAGGTGTCGAAGGCTTTCGGTTGTTTTCCTCCCCACTGAAACACCTTGTTCAATCCTGTTAAAGCATGTAAGGGAGATGCAATCAAGGAAAAGTTGGAAATAAACTTTCTCCAATATTGTGCTGCTCCTAGGAAGCTTCTAACTTTTATAGCAGATTTGGGTTTAGGCCAGTTTACAATGACTTCAACCTTAGAGGGATCTATCTTCAATTCACCACTGACTACAATATGACCCAAATAATTCAAAGATGTTTTGCCAAATTCACATTTTGAGAGCTTAACATAAAGATTTTCTATTTTCAAAACATCTAGAGTCTGCTTTACATGCTTCAAATGTTCTTCCCATGTTTTACTAAATATAAGAATGTCATCTAAATATACAATGACAAAATCATCAATAAAAGGTCTGAGTACATCATTCATTACTCTCATGAAAGTAGCATGAAAATTAGTTAAGCCAAAAGGCATAACTAACCACTCATACAATCCCTGCTTTATTTTGAAAGCAGTCTTCCATGCATCTTGCTATACAACTCTGACATGATGATGGCCACTATGCAAGTCCAACTTGGAAAAATAAAAAGCTTCTTTCAACTAATCTAATAGATCATCTATGCGAGGAAGGGGATAACGATTTTTGATCGTTATCTCATTTAGTGCTTAGTAATCAATGCACATTATCCATGAGCCATCTTTCTTTCTCACCAAGACAATTGGAGACCCACATGGTGATGTGGTAGGTCTTATGAACTCTTTCTCGAGCAGCTCATGTACCTGCTTCTTGATTTCTTCATTCTCTAAAGCGGACAACCTGTACATTCCGATGTAAGGCAATGGAGCATATTGCCGCAAATTAATATCATGTACTATTTCCTTTTTGGGTGGCAGACCTTTAGGTTCTTGAAATAGTATATCATATTCTGAAACAAATTTTTCTAAATCAGCTTGCTATTTAGCATTACAACCCTCAGATACATTGGTTTTATCAGGTTTCTTTTCCTTTACAACCATCAGTGAAAATTGTTTGCATGAATTTACAATTCTTTTCATCCTTCTTGAGTTTATGAGAGTATAATTATTCTTGAGTTTATGAGCTCTTACAATATATTCAATTCCATCTTTAACAAGTTGATACTTGTTTTCAGCTCTATATAAAATGGCTTTTCTATCATACAAGTAAGGACTTCCTAAAACAATTCCACATATATCCAAGGGAACTATATCTAACTCAACCTCATCTACAAAAGCTGACCCAAAAGAAAACCTAAGTTTACATTGTCTAGTCACTTGTAGCTTTGCTTTATCACATAACCAACCTAATGGATATGGCTTATTGTGAGGTGTGGTTAGTAATCCCAGCTTCTTTACAATTGCTTCAGAAATTAAATTTACTTGTGAGCCACTATCAAACAAAGTATCAATCTTTTGATTCTTGGAAATAACTCTAATATGAAAAAGCTCATTTCTTTTCCTCTCATTTTCTTCATTATCAGCAGATTGTGCAGAATTACTAGTAGATGCTTCAAAATTTTTACCTTTTATACCTGTGGTTATGTTCGTTGTTTCATCCCCTAAGTCTGATCCCAAATCCTTCTAAATAGCTGCAATAGTCTTCTTCTTTTTTCCATCGAACTTCTTGGACCTTAGCTCCGAATGCAGAATCTAGCATTGTTCATCATCATGCCCATCCTTCTTGCAGTGAATGCATGAAGGTTTGGTATTTTGTACAAAATTGGTCTTCCTCTCTTTCCATTTTTGCTTTCTCTTTTCCTTGTTCTTTCTTGCAGTGGGTATTGATGATCCCCCAACTTCTAGGTTCACATTCTTGTCTCTAGCCTCTAGATGTGTAGCCTGAACAGATAACTCATCTATAATAGTAGGGTTAAACATGAGAATGGTGTGCTTTAAATAGCTGTGTAGACCACCTATATACTTCAACAGAGTTTCAGGTGAGTCTAAAGAAATTCCTAGAATCAAAGCTCTTTTTCTAAATTCTTGGGTGTAGCCTTGTACACTTTTCCCTTTTAATTGTTGAAGAGTTTGCCAACTCATCATGGCTTGCTACATATAAGCTAGTGGATAGAACTGTTTTTTAATTGCAGAAACAAATTCACTCCATACAGAAAGAATTTTACCATGCTTCTTCATGTCATCTTGTGTCCTGCCTTCCCACCATACCAAGGCAGTGCCTCCAAGGCGTAGGCTGGCCAGCTGAATCTTACTTTTGTCTGAATCGATGCTCTGCACTCTGCAATACACATCAATCTATCTAATCCAATTATCTAGCTTCTCTGCATTCAACTCTCCATCATATATTGGCAAATCAAATTTTGACATCTAATTTAATCAAAGATGCTTTCTTCTTTTTATTTTCAGGACTATCAGGAGGTGTGGGAATATTTTCTTCTTTGCCTTTGCCTTTAGAATGGTCATGGAGGAGAGATTCTTCCGCTCCTTTATCTTGTTTGGAGTTTGATGAATCTTCATCTCTACCTTTCTTAAATTCTCTATACATTTCTTCTACCATGGCTCTCATGGTCATGAAACTATCCATGAACTAGGAGTCT
The DNA here is from genome assembly GCA_031772625.1 of Pinus tabuliformis. Taxonomy (NCBI): domain Eukaryota; kingdom Viridiplantae; phylum Streptophyta; class Pinopsida; order Pinales; family Pinaceae; genus Pinus; species Pinus tabuliformis. The sequence continues at coordinate 1,022,972,708 of CM062807.1, forward strand.
AATTCCAAGGGACTTTCTTCTGCCATTTTCCTCTTAGGATAGACTCTTCCAATTTCTGGGTTAGCTTCAACCAATTCTCCTTCTCCTAATTTGAGCTTTGTCCTAGTTAGCATTCAACAACAAAATCCAACACAAGCTTGTCTAACCTTAGCAACCTAGAGCTCTGATACCACTTGATCTGGAATTGATCTAAGACAAACAATTAAGGTATTACAGACTCATGTGCATGGATGTGCCTATGTTATTTTATGCAATGGATCGATAAGATTGTGAAATACATAGGCACTAAAGCAGTTAAAGAAAACATAATAGGTAAACATATAAACACAACAAGTTTAATAAGGAGTTCACCCAATACTCTTGGGCTACGTCTCCTAGTCTAGCCTTCAGTGGTGGCCTCTTTATTATGTTTTCAAAGCAGAGCTTTTACAACAGTCAGCTCATTTCGAGTCTCACACAATAGATACAAATCAGTAAGACTGTACTTGGATCTCCCAAGTCTCTGGAGTACACAAACTCTTCTAACTGAACTCTTGACCTCTATTGGTCACAGCGGTATGAGCCCAATCTGAGACTCATACATGACATGCATTACAGAGGAGTGTGCTTGAACCTCTCAAGCCTTCTTTGGAGTACATAGACTCTCTGACTCTCTCTGTTTTCTATCTGGCTCGATGCTGCCTTTTCTCTTGTAGGTAAGCTCAGCTTCTTTTCTCTACTCTTAGCTTTCCGCTTCTAACTTACTTCTTGCTTACTGCTCACTACTTTCTCTGTCAGTTTGTGGCTTTAAAGCCAGTCTGCTTTCTGACTGTTTGTTTCCGCTTCCCCTACCTCTGTCCGTTTGAATCCCTCATTTTTGCGTAATCATCACTGTATAATGCCTCACAGGGAGGTGGCCACCTATTTCATAATGGATGAGTGTCAGTTCTCTTGGACATGGCCATTTATTTTGTTACTCCAAGAATGCCTGTGAAATACAAGCTTCTACCAACGCATCGTCCACATCAGACTTCAAATCCTATACAACTCTGCTTGTTTACCTTGTCAAATCAGGTCATCCATTGAAATGCGTCTCCGTCGTTGATCTGGAGCCTTCAGATCCTACGGTCATCATCCATATCTGGCGGATAAGTAACATTTTGTTTACCCATTCGATGTAAGCGATTTTCTCTCTCTTCTGCTGGACGCATGGCAACCACTGTGTGGCATCAGGTAGGACTCGGTTGAAATCGCTTACCGCTCAAAGCCCTTCCGATATCCTGTTGGTTTTTTTGTGGGACCCCGCTTCTGATGGAATCGCGCGATATCTGTTGCATTTTATGATTTTTCGGGTCCGGGCGCTTTGCGGCCTTTCCTTATTTGAGGGGTTTGCCCTGTGATATGCGATTAGTGACTTGTCGTTAATAGCATATCAGAAACTGCCCCCGTTTCTTGAATTGACCCCTGGTTTTGCTAATTTGTGGCAGCGCATGTTACCACGGGCTAACAGTTTTTGCACTTGACCGATGGTCCTCATTGCTCTGCGCTGATCACCAATTGCAATTGTTACGAGGATACCTTTAATAGCTTGATCTTTAAATACTTTTGAACTTTGGCATGATTTTTAAAGAGTTCATGAAAACTTAGAGAGTGTTCTAGGATCTAATTCGGATCACGACTGACGCTAATGGCCTTTGTCTCTGCCATGCCGATGTGCAGAGATTATAACTACTCCCCACGCCGATCAGTGAGATTGAGTTGTGTTCTAGTTGCGCCATTCCTATTATGGAAAGTTTTTTAAATTAAAGCTGAAGCTTCCAGCTCTAGAAGCTTCGTAACGAAAGTTTAGTAAATGGTTTGGCTGGATGGGGTCGAGGATGAAAGTTTGGGCTCCTTTCCCCTACAATGATGGAACTACCTCAAGGGATAAGTCCTTCTCCCATGAGAAGAGGATCCATCTGCCATCCATATTTCCTATATAAACCCCCCTTCTTCCCAAGCACAAGCTTGTTAGAGTGTTGGCTGAGTGTGAGTATACTATTTTGATTAGAGAAGCAAGCTATTACTAGTTGTAGCCATCTATTTGTGTGAGGGAGAAGTGTGTTTGGTTTGGAGTGAAGTCCAAAGGGAAGAGCCTTTAAACTATTGTTGTTTGAAGCCATCATGGAATTCTAGCAGAACTGTGTGGGAACTCGGTCTTGTCAGCGGAAGACTGCGACGTCAAGACGAATGGTTGTAATCTCTCTTTGATATTAGTATATGCAAATATCGATTGATTTCCTACATGTTTTGTAATATTACATATTCATGTCTTGATGCTTCTTGACTCATTAAGTAGGTTGAATTGAAAATTTTCTATTATTATGTTTGTGTGTTGTTGTTGTTTACTTGTTTCAGGAACTTGAAGAAGGAAATGAGAGATTGCTGGAGCGAGCAAGCGAGGACACCATCAAGTAGGATAAGCGACCAAGAGGTAGGCCCTCTTGATTGATTCTAACCTAAGGAAATCTTCCATAGAATGTATCTGTTGTGGCTAGACCCATTATTGGGCTAGAGGAATTTGTTCGTGTGCGCACTTATAATTTTACTTCACCACACCACTCCATGGCATTGGTATTGTGATTTGTTTACATGTTTATGCAATGTTAATGATTATGAATGGCTTAGATGTATGCACTTAGATATCCCTATGTATTAACGCATTTATTTTTGAAGTTATATGTTGTGATATTATGCCTCATCTTGTTTATGTGCAGGTATTGATCTTGGAGCTAGTTGAGGGGTCTTCCACTCCACTACTTTGTGCTCTCTAGCAACACCACACCAAGACCTGAGGTAACAATCCTTCTTCCCACTTTGATTGTAATTTCACTAACATGGATATGTGCATGTATCTCTGGGCTAGCTACAGCTAATCTAACTGTCTGCCAAGGATCCCGGGAAGATCCTTAAGGGTATCTCCATCACAAAACACCCGTGCATTAATCCCTATAGTAGCTGCTATGTAGAAGAGCCCTGTCTGGAAGCTGTGGCCACAATATTCTTCTTTCCCTGAGGGTGAATCATAAGGAAAAAAAAAATTCTTGTTCTGGGAAATGATCTCACTGCATTTATTTGCAGTAATCAAAGAGATGGCGATATGTGGGCCTACCTCTGGTATCCTGTACAACTTATTGGCCAAGTTAATAATCAAAGAGTGAGGTCTAGACTCATATAAAACATGTCACTTCCACAAGTATGGTTGTTCTAATAATACATCACAAACTACAAGAGGGACAACATCACACAGTACCTCATCCATGAAGGGCTTGATGCTATATGGAAAGTGACACTGTTGGCTTATGCAGATATCTCATCCTTGGTGAATCCAACCTATGGTGTACAACTATGGATGTACTATATAATTTAGACCCAGTTTCTTCATGACCTCTACTAAAATGAGGTTCATTTGGCTCCCATTTTCGACAATGAACTACAATGGATAACCCTTCACATACATCTATGAGTGGAAGAGACGTGCCCCCTCCTCTATATTTTAGTGTTGGCCACTGTTTAACTTGTCTTTGCATCAATGATCTACTTCCCTTTATCATTACTCTTATAAGGTTCTAACTTAGTGTCAGAACACGTGTCTCATTCGAAGGCCTACAGCTCAGACACCGGTGATTTCTTAGCCCGACACCCACTTGTTTTGTGAGTGGATCTCTTATGGAACTCAGAACATTTTCCCGTATCCATCTTTGTCTTCATAGTGTTGTTCTTTACTTACGGCTTCAACGAGTTGTCTTGGGTAGCCACGCCTTGGATTTGTCCTTTGCTCTGTGGTTTGGGGGTGCCTTTTATTTTCTTTAGATTATTAGATCCAGAGTCATGCTTCTTCTTTTTAAACTTCTACTCAATCTTAACAATGTATTGGTACATCGTACTCAGCGAGGAAATGTCTAGTAACTCCATATTGTCCTAGATGTACTTGTCTAGACAATCGTGGTACCCAAATTCTATGAGAATTCTTGATACCCATCTTCGTGCGAAGGGTATGGAAAACATTTGTGAACTCTAACACATTTATGTCCCTTCTCCATGTTATCAGGAAAACTAGTGTCCGTTTAGAGCTGCTAGTCCCACTAAGACGGGTAGCTATCTTAGAAACAAACAAACTAAAGTTACTTGTGTTTTCCTTTATGAGAGATAAAATTGAGAGAAGCAAAGAGTACCAACCTCAGTCTTTCGCTAGTCTCCTTGTTTGTTTCCTCTCTCCTTTGATAGAGCTTTCGCCACTCCTTTCTCACTTGTCCCACTTCAAAGAACACCTGTAGATTCAAAGCAACAAAATACCATCAAAGCATAGAGATCTATAACCATAAACAATGTAGGATCAGATGTACATTAACCATATAAATGCATATACAAATACAAGATTTAGAGATATACAAGCATATGGAGGAAAAGTCAAATAGATTTATTAATAGAAGTAGTAGAAGAGAGGATTACAACCAAGCTGTCTGATCCAACATCATCCTCCCAGCATGAAAGCCCTCTTCACCTCATACAAAGCAAGATCACCCAAAAATGTCTTCAAAGAGAAACCAACATCACTTCCTTGCAAATTACAAAATTCCAGCCTCCCTGGATCTCTTGGATGAGGGATCCATATATAGATGTTTACAGGAGAGTGAGTCAGTTTCTAGGATTTTTATTAGTGTCATTTCACTGATAGTTCTTGGTTCCACTTAGAGATTTCAGATCTCTTACTCATCCCTGGGTGAATTCAGAGAGGCAAGTGTCATATGAGCAGTTTCTAGAAGATTCTCTAGGTTTCCACCTAGCAAACTGCTTCTGCCATTTGTCTGCTCTCGCTCATCGCACCCTACAGAAGGGCTTTCCAGTATGCATCGCACCCCCCATGTGTAATAGGTGAGATGCATCGCACCCTATGCATGGAGCAGTCTGTATGGTCCAGTTTTGACCAGTTCTGAGTAGTTTTTCATGGAGAACTTCTGGGAGATGATGTAATCAGCTGACCTTGTTTCTTTAGGGTATGAAATAACACTTTTAGGGGTTTAGAAGCCCTTGGTTTATGGACATATGTGATTGGGGTTGCAGTGCTCAAATATCAATAACAGTTGCCTCCTAAAGCATGAGGTCGTAAATATTTTTATGTCGGGTGAAATGTTTTATAATGAGGATCCGAGGTTTTTCGAACTAGAAGGTGACCTATAATAAGATACAATACAATACATTATCTTCACAATATTTTCATGATCTAGCTAAGGTGGGAATTCCCATGCTCATCTCTATAAATTCATATTCATGTACATAAGATAGACAATTGTCTGTGTGGCAGACTGATGATTCTGGTAGAGCCATCATCCTTTAGTTTGGATGATTATCTGTGCAGCAATGATGTACATTTGATGTCTTTATTTTCCTGAATATATCGTAGCCCGAATGGATGAAATTAGATCCAGGGTCTTCAAACTCGTTCAATCTTCGCCCAAAGTACAAGTCGATCCATGTGAGAAAATGTTATGATGTCGAACATGGAAAGACATCGCCTGATTACCAGCCAATGATGTAAGTTGTTAACAGGCGTGAGAGGAATCACCAATAATGATAATGACCCTCAAGGTACTATAGTACAATTCATGTGGTGTGAATACATGAGTTGATGTCGAACACCATGCAAAATCTTTTGGTCAAATGCATTGATGTAAAACTGTCGCCGGAAGTGAGAAACTTTCCATTGAGGCATGCAAGCTTCAAAGTACTGAAAGGGTTGTTCCTAAGTCAACTTCTTGGATAATGAGCTGATGTCAACAAGAAGTGACCCGTCGTAGGAGGGCTTTAATGAATCCCACATCTATGACACGAAACGGAGCAAATGATTTTGTGGAGGTGAAAACGATCTGATGATACAAGGTTCAGGGTGGCGGCCATGAAAAATGGAGAGTGAAGGTATTGCAGCGGTTGAGGCGTTAGCTAGGTTGGTGAATTCTCTAAGCAACTTCTCTTGAACATACTAGAGACACTGAAATGGATTGGTAGTGTTAACCCCAAGGCGGATGGTACGGTGGACTAATGGTGATATGACCGGTGAATGGAATAACCCAACCCGACTCAATCATGGTGACAGAGTGAAAGTGTCATGTTCAAGAGCGACCTACTACCAATGAAGCTATTCAAGTTTTCTTCCCTTTTTCCCCAATCATTGCTGACCAGTACCTCTTTATTTTTGTCAAGCTTGAGGAGGATAACATATGCGTGTTCTATAATTTTCCCTTCGGACAAACCTGTCGCTATGTTTTAATGAGCCTAGCGACAGTGAACTCGCTCTTGTTTGCATGGACAAGTTTGTCGCTATTGTTTTAACGAGTTTAATGGCAAAGATAACTCGGTCCTTTTCAATTTTAGAGAGTCTACAAAGGGACAGAAAGGCAACTCCAGTGGTCCTTCTTCGTAATGTAATCCCTTAAGTCTAAAAAAGTGTAAAATAATACGAAAGGGATGACTTTTCGATTGTTTTAATGAGCCGAGCAAGACAAGCACTCGATATTTTTGTGTAATAATCCCTCAGGTCCAAAAAGATTAAAATCTAGAGGAGGGATGGCACTTCCGATCGCTTTAATGAGCTGGAGAGGCCAATTGCTTGGCAATCTTTTCATATTTTACGAGTCAGATGAAAAGAGCTTAAAGGAGACTCGTTTTTTTTTAGGAACGAGTGATGTTTTTGGATAGCAACTGGTTCCAGGTAAGGTTTGGAACTTTTCAATCATGGCAGTGTAAAGAAGGTGGCTAATAGAATCACTCGTCGTAGCTGTTCCTCAAAAGGGTAAACAATCAAATGGAGGCGTATGATCGGCTAAAAAAGAGTGGAGGTGATGGTAAGAACACGACCAAGGTTCAAAAGTTGATAATTATGTGATCGCAAAGATTATTTACTGAAGGTGGGGTTCATTTTTTAATGAGCTTAAACTCTAGGGGAACATTTTCTCATTGCTAGGTTTATTTTTTAACGAGCTTGAACTTTGCGTAAAACTGCTCATGGCTAGGTTTATTTTTTAACGAACTTGAACTTCGCTTAAAACTGCTCGTGGCTAGGTTTATTTTTTAACGAGCTTGAACTTCGCATAAAACTGCTCATGGCTAGGTTTATTTTTTAACGAGCTTGAACTTTGCATAAAACTACTCGTGTTTCCTTTTTATGTAAGCTAGGAATGACCAAACTATAAAGCTAAAAAGCTAAAAACGCTAAATTGGTCATTTTTGCTTGCATAAAAAGGTTTGCATGCCCCCAGCATGAAAAAGTCCTTAGTAACCATATGGAAACTTACTGTGGTTAAGCAGGATGATTTTCTGTCAATACTTAGACAGAACACTTCTTGCACTTTGTCCGCCAACTAGACAAAGGTGAAAGGTCACCCGGACCGATCACATAACTTACAGGGAAACTTACCTCTACAGCTGGGTTTGTCTGCAAAATAGACAAGGGTGCATGCCCCCTAAGCTTCATTACATTCACCAGACTACTCGCGGTAATTAGGTGGATGGAATGAAGGTTCCTTTACAAGATCAAGTGAAAGACTTGACTTGGAACTTTGCTCAGCCTTGTTTCATTTTTTAACGAGCTTGACACAAGACAAGGAATTCTGCTCAGATCCTTGGTTTCATTTTTTAACGAGGTTGACACCAGCCAATGAACTATCCTCTAGTAACCTTTGATCAAAACTCATAAGGGGTCATGAAGGAAAGATCCGGTTCCAATGCCCCCAGTACATAATGTACAACATCATTGAATTGATCGTCAGATGATGTAGGTATGGTAGGGCTTGGAGGCAATACCTTGCGATGATCCACAATATCAAAATGTTCAGAGTTCTTCTTCATCTTTTTTGATGGAGAAGATATCATGTGACAGGTTTCCACTGTGGCCACTTCTACCAGATTACTCGGAGGTGGAAGGGAAAAAGTCCCCATTAAGGAAGGGTCTTTTAGGAGAACTACTCCGATATTTTGAAGCGATTGAGAGCTTCCATGGATCAATGGAATGCTTCCGGTAACTTGAGAACTGTTGGGGAGAAAGGTTTGTTGATCAACAATTGTAATTCCTCCTTGAAAGGGAAATGCAATCTTTCTAAAGTAAGTTGACACAACAGCAGCCATAGCATAAATCTAGGGCCTTCCCAGTAGGATATTGTAATCGAGGTTTCCATCGATAACTTCGACGTCAATTTCTACTGTCTTGCCCCCCAATTCAACTTGCAAGTTACTTAATATCCCATACGGCATGTATGTTCTTCCATCAAACATTTTTAATGTTGTTGATGATCGTGACAAGGGTGGAGAGCCTAAAGTTTTCCAGCAACTCATTGACATAATATAGGTAGATGCCCCCTCATCAATGATTGTTCGATGAACAGTTTTGTTGAGGGCTTTTACCTGTATGAGGAAAGGGAGTTGGGCCGGTAACTGAGGTTTGTATCCTTTATGATTAAAGGCCACTAGATCGGAATCTGTTGGATCAATCCCACCTATCGCTGATAACAAAGCTTGCTTTTGGGAGGGGCAATTCTGCAGTACTTCAAGTGTCGACATAGCGGATGGCAATTGGGCCAGATCCTCCACTATATTATAATTCTGTGTTGCTCGAGCACGAGGATTAAACATCGATTTATGTACTACTCCCTTAGGCAATTTTATTGTCAATTCAGGAATGATTGGTGGAACAACTTCTGGTGAAGTTGTTGTCGAACTACAGGGTTGATCTGTAGCCTTGCCGTTCGACGACTGTGGATTTCCATAATCTTTATTCCTTGTTGATATCAAAGCATCATTTTGGTGTTTTGAGATGGATAACATAAGCACTTGGGATTTGGAAGCACGATCACTAGAAACCAAGTTTATTTCTGGGCTCGAAAACGGATTAGTCAACACCATTGGGGTATTTGAAGTTTTTTAAAATTTCATAACTGCAACTTTATGTGGAAAATATTTTGTGAAATGCTCATCGTCGCATATGTAACATGGATAACGAGGTTTCTTTTGCCCAGTAGGGTTTTTAGAAGATTTTTCAGGAGGTGAATTTTCCTGTTTCTTCTTATTATTTGTCCCTTTCTTCTTGCCCCCTGGTTGCTTAGCATTTTTGCCTTTGTCGGTTGACATGACATTGACCTCTGAGGCAGGAAGTTTGTCATTTTCCTTTTTACTGGAAACTGCAAGGGCTTTACCAAATGGGGCCTTTGCAGTTTGCGTACTTGAGGTGCCAATCACGTCGTCACCGGCATGAGAGTCCCTGTTCGATTTAGGAGGAGGAGGAATGGAAAATTCTGGTCTAGGAGCATCAAGAATTTTTTCATAGAGCGTGCCAGACTGAGTATAGATCAAGTCTAGATATTGTGCACGAGCAATGACTTGCTCTTCAGTGACGACTCCTCCCTTGGCCACATCTTCTGTAATAGAAGGTAACAATGACTTAATAAACCATTCAGCTAGAAGCTGATCAGGAACATAAGTCTTTACCATTCGACAACGACATCGCCACTCATGAATATGATCAAATAGGTGAGTGGTTGTTGTCTGTTTAAAATTGGTAAGGAGTTATGTTCTTGTTTCGTACCTTATGGGTAACTGAAAATGGGTTAAAAAGGTGGTGGCAAGGGCACTGAAGTTATCAAACGAAGCTCTAGGAAATTCTATATAGCATTTAGCTACCGGACTAGTTAACATTCGCTGAAAAAGGCGAAGCCTAATCGAATCATAATTCAAGGTGTTGGATGAACACCACAAATGGAATGTCATTACATGATTCGATGGATCTTCACCCAGATTTCCATTGAATTTAGGAATATCAGAGGGAAGTTTATGAGGAATCGAATGCCACCAAGGGGCGTAAGCGATTGGATCATTTGTCAAATAGTTTAGATCTGGTAATTCTAGAGTTGCTACAAAAGGTAACTGTTGATTCAGGTTAGGTGAAGCATACCCAAGATAAGATGGAATCGCCTGAGCAGTAGGTCTTTGCAAACCAGCGTAATGTATTTGATGCTGGTAACTTTGATAAGGTTGATGGGCATAACCATTATAGTATGGTTGTTGATAACCGCTTTGGAAATGCGGTTACCTATTACTCACAAAGAATTGTTGCTCAGGTCCTTGGTATGATTGCTGGAATTGCAGTTGTTGATATCGAACCAGCCATGGTTGTTGGACCATTTGCTATTGTCCAATACTGGATGATTGACCAATATGCGGAGTCATAGTACCTGTGTGAACCTGAGTCACTCCAGATAAGGAGGCACTAACTTGAGGTTGTGATTGAATCGCTAAGATGAGAGGCTGTTGTATTACAACCTGAGAAACTTGAGGTTGACATACAATAGGTAGCGCTTGTATTTGCGATACAGTCACAATAGCAGGTGTAGTGGGAATATTCGACACAAGATGGACTGGTTGTATTGAATACACAACCCTTGGTTGTTGAGGCAGTATTGGTACCCAACCGCTAGATGTAATTCTAGTTTGACTTGAATTTTGCTGTAAACTCTCATATGGTTGTTCTCCTGGAGGGAACAATGAAAAGGCATACTGCCCCCCATATGGTTGCAATTCGGTACTTAAAGGGTAGATTGGCCTTTGAAGACACATTGGATTAACTTGTTGAGTTTCAACATAAGAAATACCAGATGAGATTCTGGATGAAGAAATAGGAACAGACCATGTCGTCGAAACAGTCCCTGATTGGACTCTGGTTTGTTGTTGATAACTAGCCAGGACAGATGGTATACCAGTAATCATTGTAGGAATGACAGCAGGAAGCTCCGTTGTAGCTGTGTCAGTTGACACAGTCCTAGATGTTGAAGGTTGTTCAGACATGTTTAGTCTATCCAAAAGATTTCCTAGCGATTCGACAGGAACTTGCGATGAAAAATAACTAACTTCTATAGTAGAAGGATGTAAGTGGATCCCAGTTCCAAAATGCACTGGAGTACTGGGTGGAAGATCCTCTACTATCTCTTCTATAGCAATCAATCCAAGTGGAAGAGGTAGACCATTAGGTCCGTAAAATATTTCTGGTGCTGAAGAAGGTATAGACTCTGCAACGACATATGTTGGAGGGGTGACACCTTCCGAATTAGCCCTAGATGGAGCTGTTTCAGGAATAGAAGTGTTTACCGTTACACTAGGATCAGTTCTAATGTCCTCTTGTAACTGCGGAACTTCTTTTGTAGAGGCAGGGGTACCAGAAATAATTGGAGTAACTGTAGTCTCTAACGATGTTGAAACACAAGTTTCAAATAAATCAGGTGAATTTGACTCAGTTAAACGAGAATGCTTTGCCCAGGATGGTTTCGTTTCCGGAGTCAAAGACGGTTGACTCGTTAGTCTCCGCGAACGACAGGGTTTTGATTGACTTTCTTCCACGATTGTAGATTACTTGATCAAGTCAAAATAAAAAGGGGAAAAATGTTATTCTAAATTAAATGAATTTTATGACGCTTTGACAAAACTTGCTTTTTCAATTTTTAAGAGTCGAGAAAATGCTAAAGATGACTCTATTCACCTTCGATTTTTAATGAGCCTAAAGTGACAAGTGCTCAGATGGACCTTTTCTTTTAAGGAGTCTAAAAAGGAACGAAAGTGACTACTTTGGAAATCTAGACAGAGGGATTACCAAACCAATCACAAAATTTCAGAATACTTTTTATGGTACGGCAGTCAATATTCGCGAATGTTGTGTTCAGTACATTGCGATCGATAGGGCGGCAGACACAGCTTCCTAAGGATAAAGGATGTAGCCTATTGTGGTCTCCCAATATATACTCGATGGTACGTGGGAGCACAAGTCCGTACTAGCACTTTTCGTCTCAAAGAGGAGGAATCACCCAACCTACGACGAAAGCGATAGTTACCAGGCTTTACGACGCCGGAATACGTCTCTAGCCTAGACTTCTAAATATTGTGCGTTAGGTTCCAAAGCATTTTTATGTTCATTGAGGTTTATTTTACAGTTGATCTTTCTTGAGAAGTTTGCGTTTAAGGTTCACCACGTGATGTAGATATACAATTCCTAAATATGCAATCTAAGATGATAAACAGTCATTTACTTTATTTTTGAAATGAAAATCCTAACTACTAAGGAAAGAGAGATGAAATTCTTTCAACATAGAGCAAAGAGCACACACTAGATGCACTTTTCCTAAATCAATTTCAGCATGCAGTCTAAATGCAAATTCACATGCATGTATTGTTTTTCAGTTTCCTTAATGTGAGAATGACAAAAAGAAAACTAAGTATAGATCTGAACTATCTTCTTTCAAAGTGACAATACTAACAATTTTCTTTTCAAAAAAACGAAAGGAAGGCTAAGACAACACTTTGCGATTTTGAATTTAAAACTGCTTTTGACACTTGAAATACTAATGATTCAAATCAAATACAATGGCAAAAGTGTAATCAACTATCTAAAAGAGGGCCCATGGGGCTTTGGATTGACGGTGAATGGGTGCGCTGTTAAGGCACTCCTTGCGATAGGTCACCGGTTCAAATCCCCCGTGGGTACTTAGGTAAGTCTAATAGATTAAAAAAAAAAAAAACAATCTAAAAGAGGAATGCTTTGTGACACTCTTTTTCTTGACTAAAAACGACACTTGCGACACTTTCAAATCAAAAGACGACAATTCGATTAAGATACTATTTGCAAAGGAGAACTATAAATGATGAAAAATACATAAAAACATTCACAATTCCTTCTGATGGAGGTTGAATAATGCAAAGGAAGATGGTTTCAATAGAGATATACTGATCATAGACAACAAAACTACTGAATAAAGCTGAAGACAATGAAGAAAAAACAAAAATATGGAGGCAGAAATAGTCTTAGTCAATCATCGCACCTGTAACACAGGGAAACAGGGATGCATCTCACCTGCAACACACGGGAGGTGCGATGCATCCAGGTTGCCAAGAAGAGATAGTGCGATGGTCCAGGGATGAGACTGTGCTTGGTTTTCACTCACAGTTTGCAGCTAATTTCAGGGATTTAGGCTGAGCTAATTATTGTCAGTAAACACAAAGTATAGGGGCCAAAATAATGAGGTTATTTGAGCTACCACCAGGGTACTTAGGATGTTTGCAAGCTAGATGTTCAGTTCATAAACCAACCCGGAGATTGACTGAAGCAGCGTTGATCTACTTTGCAGTTGCATAGCAAAAGCAGTTCGAAGGCTAGCTGGCTTGACTTTAGGCTCCGTCTATGGTTTATAAAGCAAACAACAGTAACAAAACAAACAAACTATTCGCTCCCCAGTGGAGTCGCCATTTTGTTATCGGGAAAACTAGTGTCCATTCAAAGCTGCTAGTCCCACTAAGACGGGTAGCTATCTTAGAAACAAACAAACTAAAGTTACTTGTGTTTTCCTTTATGAGAGATAGATGAGAGAGAAGCAGAGAGTACCAACATCAGTCTTTCGCTAGTCTCCTTGCTTGTTTCCTCTCTCCTTTGATAGAGCTTTCACCACTCCTTTCTCACTTGTCCCGCTTCAAAGAACACCTGTAGAGTCAAAGCAGCAAAATACCATCAAAGCATAGAGATCTATAACCATAAACAATGTAGGATCAGATGTACATTAACCATATAGATGCATATACAAATACAAGATTCAGAGATATACAAGCATATGGAGGAAAACTCAAATAGCTTTATTGATAGAAGTAGTAGAAGAGAGGATTACAACCAAGCTGTCTGATCCAGCATCATCTTCCCAGCATGGAAGCCCCCTTCACCTCATACAAAGCAAGATCACCCAACAATGTCTTCAAAGAGAAACCAACAGCACTTCCTTGCGAATTACAAAATTCCAGCCTCCCTGGATCTCTTGGATGAGGGATCCATATATAAATGTTTACAGGAGAGTGAGTCAGCTTCTGGGATTTTTATTAATGTCATTTCACTGATAGTTCTTAGTTCCACTTGGAGATTTCATATCTCTTACTCATCCCTGGGCGAATTCAGAGAGGCAAGTGTCATATGAGCAGTTTCTAGAAGATTCTCTGGGTTTCCACCTAGTAAACTGCTTCTGCCATTTGTCTGCTCTCGCTCATCGCACCCTACAGAAGGGCTTTCCAGTATGCATCACACCCCCCGTGTGTAATAGGTGAGATGCATCGCACCCTATGCATGGAGCAGTCTGTATGGTCTAGTTTTGACCAGTTCTGAGTAGTTTTTCATGGAGAACTTCTGGGAGATGATGTAATCAGCTGACCTTGTTTCTTAGGGTATGAAACAACACTTTCAGGGGTTTAGAAGCCCTTGGTTTATGGACATATGTGATTGGGGTTGCAGTGCCCAAATATGTCTATAACACCCCCCCGTAGCATGGTGCACTTTATGTATTTATCTTTATAGCTCCTGACAGGGTAATATTGTTCCTTGATGGAATCTCAGAATGAATCCCAAGTGGGTGTGGCTGAAAACAACGAGGATTCCCTCTTGTCCTTTTGTTCACAGTAGGTTTCCCTATTATCCTTGACGTGTGCGACGACTTTGAGAAGTGAAAAAGTAATATTTTCCCGATTGGAAAAGTCATGAATTGAAAAATATCCTTCAAAAATATTTAACCATTTATCTACGGTGTCTACTTCTATATGGCCCTCAAATTTGAGAATATCAAAGTTAACTTTTACCTTAAAAGGAGTGGTGCCTCTAGACTCTGGTTGCTAGATGAAGATGCATCACTTGTAGGTAGTCGTCGAAGGATCTGGACAAAGTTAGCTATCATCGCGTTACTATTTCGCTCGAGGGATTCCTAAAGATTCATTTTGAAAGGATCTCCTACCCTCTCATCTTTCTTTTCTTCCACCATGGGAGGTCGTCGAGGTTTGTGAGGCTGGTTTTTCAAAGGTTCAACTAAATCGAGTGCTAACTCCTTATACCCTGACCTCGTTGGGAACATGCAAAGAAAAATAGAGAAAGAGAAGACCCCTCTGAAACCACTGATCCAAACTTAAACATGAATGCACAAAATTACAAACATAAAAATAAATACAAAGATGCAACAGAAATAACACTTTATTTCATTAATATAAAAATACTCAACTATGTTTACAAACAAAATGGAAATAAAATTGCTCAGACGATAGTAGCTTATCTCTGAACTATATTACAATGAGGCTCAAGGGCCTATTTATTATTTAGCAACAAGAAAAAACACTAAACAACCAAAACCCTAACCCCAATAGATGTAACACCAAGAGTTTGTGGGCCTCGTGGGGGTTATTTAGGCAACCAACTTCCCGGGGTCATAACGTTTTCATATTATCTCTGTTTTTCATGTACGATACCTTGTTGGAAAGGTCTCTCCGAGTACCACAGTATGTGCCAGGACCTTTCCTACGACTACGGACCTTTAGAGAACCTTAAAAAATGTCATAAGGGTCAAAACTACTTCGGAAGTCAAGGACCCGAAAAACTGCTAAAAATAGTAAATTCTAAAATAAACAAGGAAATAGATGAAATTGACTGGAGGTCAAGGTGGAATAGGTGGGTGGCTACCAATATCCACCAGGATCATTCCTCCCCCCTTAGGAAGAATGAATCCCATTGTGTGCAAAGCCTCCATGAAGTGAGGAATTTTTTGTTGAACCTGGTCCCCTATGAAACACTTGCCCTAGTGAAGGATTTGCCTGCTTTGACAACTTGATCTAGCTAGATCCTCTGTTGTTGAGTGTTCTTTATTTGCATGTCCATGAGTTGATAAATTGTGGCCTATTCCATGCAGTCCAAGTTGAGCTTTGTTGGTGTGAGTTGTTCTGCAATGTTGGATGTGTCCAACAATGGTGGAAAGTATGGTTGAAGGTGGTCTACATTGAAAACTAGGTGAAAACCAAGGAATGGTGGGATGCTGAGATTGAAGGTAATGTTACCAACAACCTTTGTGATGGTATATGGCCCATATTAGAGTGGGTGAAGCTTGCGGTGGGGTCCAGCAAGGCTCTCCTTCTGCAAATGTAGCCAAACTTTGTCGCCCACCTGGAACTTATGTGACACTCGATGTTGATCATGGCACTGCTTGTAATTAGCATTGGCTTTGTTCAATATATCATGGACATGCTGGTGGATGTGTTGAATGCATTCAATCAAGTTGTTATCCCTGTTGGCTTCAAACTGGATGTGAGCCAAATCTGCCTAAGTGGCTGCAAATGGTATGGCCACATTAATGGGACATAATGGTTGATTAAACCCAGCCCTACCTGAAAGGGGTTGTGGCTCGTTGAGTTACGGACAACTTTGTTGTAGTTATGCTGGACATAGGGGAGACTTTCATATGATGTGCATGGATGCTTTGAGTTGTACATGCCTAGAATGTGTATGATCATCTTGATGACAACCTCTGTTTGGCCATTATTTTGGGGATGGAAAGCGATGGACTTAGTAAGTTTTTTATCCAGCACCGATTAGAGACTTGACCAAAATGCACTTAGGAATTTGTTGTCCCGATCTGAGACAATGGACTATGGGATCTGAAAGTGTACCCACGCTCGCTCAAAGAAGAGCTTAGTAGTGGCCTTTGTTGTGATACTCTTCTTGCAAGCCACCATGATGGCCATCTTGGAAAATCTGTCGATGACCATGAAAATGCAGTGATTGACGTGCTTAGTAGAAGAAAGGCCCGACATGTAATCTGAAATGATCATATTTTAAACTGAAATATAATTGATTATGCCAAAAGTGAACTGAATGTTAACTTAAAGTGCTTAACCCATGAGAACTGCTTGAGAAGAAATACTTTACGACAGATGATAAACATAATCAAGGTGTAAAATAGAAGTGAAAAGCAACAAAAAAAAAATGATACCAAACAACAAGATTGACTATGGAGTTTGTCCCTGATGGACTACGTCTTCAGGTCCGCTTTCAATATGGGTGACCGCTTTTATTAGGATTGAGTCTAAGGAGGTTGATTACACAGACAATTGACTAGACTGATCATGCACACATGCACTTCTAGTCACTGTCACAAGAAATCTCTCTGAATCAGATTTCCAACGCCTATCACGGTTCCCAATTCTGACTCTCGATGCTTCTGTTACAATGAAAACAAAACATCCTATATTCTCTAGAATCTGCATACAAAACTCAAAACCACTCTCCCCCATCTTCAATGAGAAAAACTTCCTTTATAACCCTGCAAATACATTCTAACCTCTGCTGCCCAACGTTAGAATGCATGAGATGACTTCTAGGGTTAAATTAGGGTTTTGGTTATGAGTTTTAATGTTATTAGGTCTTAGTGTAACCAAATAACAACATTCGACTAAAAGCCCACTTTTCAACCTTATAATAAACTAAAAAATGTTATCCGTTTGCTAACCGGGTAGAGGAGGGAGAAAACACATGTGAGCACGTAGGTAATCCCGCGGTTAAAGCTCCGGTGGTTCCGCTAACTAACTTACTGACAGTTTATAGCCCTGATCATATGCCGAGGTTTACTCCGCAGTTTCTGTGATGTGGTTATTTTAACCTCCGACACTGTGGCGGCTATCTCCACCATTCACATGACAATGATTATGTGAATTCTCCACGTGGTCAAGCTCTAATTTTTGTAAACCCCGACTGTGAGTTTAACTACCACCGAAACTGCTCACATGGCCTCTTTTCCATGGTCCCGTTGCAGTTAACTCCTGTGGTTAGGGGCTGCAATTTATGACTGTTTTATATAATTTGTAATGTTTTGCGGTGTTTACAAAGGTTGAGAGGTTTGTATACTTAGGTTTTGTATTGTATTGTTTATATTATGGGTTTTGCAATATATTTTATAATGGTCCGAAGGTGTTTAGACTTAGGTTAATGCATTTTAATGCATGGTTTAGGTTTTTAGGTATAGGTTAGGGTTTTAGGTGTTATGGTTTTTCATTATGTTTGAAGCACATGTTTTAGCAATGATTTAGGATTAGACTTCATCACTTGCTTTTTTTTAAAAACCCATTTGCGGCATTTTGTCATAATGTGACAGAAACCCCACATAACGATACCCATGAATCAAAATGCTGAATCGACACTAGATACAAATGAAAATTGAACGTTGACGATGAACATGAGTCGACAATCAAACCTCGATGGAACTGACGACAATCACATGTCAAAAACCAAGTACAAAACCCTATCCTTCGAACACCATGAAAACCATTGACATCACCGAACAACCTGAACCATAAACATCATTGTCGAAACTGAAGACACCAGAAACTGAATGCGGATGACAAAACTAAACCTGTGCAATTGATCTGACAAGATATTCCTGGATCAATCCTCTCCACTTAAAAGCTTTTGGACCACAAAAGTTTGAATTAAACAAATAGTAAATGAGGGTAGAGCTCCCTCAGTCTCCACCTTGTCTGGAAGATGTACCAATACATTCGATCAATAACCTGAAAGTGATGACCCTGATGATTTTGATCATGGCAGGTTTTGACTCTGTGACTTGTTCTATCCATCTGCAGTATGCACAACTTGTGAATATGGTCAAACAACCTGTTATGAACATTGAAATTGACTTCTTTCCACAAAATACCATGAATTAGTGATTCATACACATCTTCGAAAACAACCTATACAGGATATTGTTCAATACTATTGACATGTATTAACAATCTATATTGCAGAATGACAGAGAAAATCAAAGACATTATTGACATCATACCAGCTAGTTGACTTGATATACTTTCCTGATTCCTGATTACTAAGTGAACTTGTTGCGATAAACCCATCAAACTATAATATGAAAATTGTTGCAACTTAGTTTGATTTTGAAAGTATTGAAAAGTCGGATGATTTATTTGAATCATTGTTTCTTCATTTATTAAATGATGTTTCCACTAATTAGCACTTTTCCCTGATGCATAAGTTTCCCTTAGATGTATTGGATACTTTGACACTGCTTTAGAAAAGGCTTTAATATGAAAACAAATAGGCTTCCTCCCCACTTGAAAAAAGGCTTCCAATCTATTTAAAACATGAAAAAGTGACACAATACAAGAGAAATTTAACAATGACTTTCCCTAATACTGACCTGCATCCCTGTAACTGATAAATTCCAAACTTGGACTCAATTGATTCATTCTGACATTAGGAAGAGGAGCTTTAGGAATCAACTATAATTCATTTTGTACTCCCTGCTTATGAGTAAGATGTTTGGTTTTAAATAGAACTAGAGAAGTTTCTACCTCTTTGATCAAACTATCTTTAAGTTGAGACTCATAACTTGAACAAACATCATGTTGGTTCTTATGTTGTTCCTTTACACACATGATTACAAATCTCTTATTTGAACTTATTAATCGCTTCATCTGATTAGCAACAACTAAATTCAAGTGATTTTTACTTTGATGTGCCCTGGAAATAAATTCAACCCCATCTTTCTTAAGGTGATATTTATGTTCTCTCCTATAAAATACTGCATCACGATCATAAAGATAAGGACTTCCTAAGACAACTCCACATATGTCTACTAGAACCACATCTAATTCCACTTCATCAATGTAATTAGTTGTAATGGAAAATCTTAATCGACATTGCTTTGTGACTTTTATCTGAGTTGATTTATTTAGCCATCCTAATGGGTAAGGTCTTGGATGATTCCGTGTCTCCAAACCCAAGTTCTTAACTAAATATTCAGATATTAAATTTGCCTATGATCCACTATCAAACATTGTATCTATCTTTGTGTGCTTAGAAGTTATCCTTATGTTAAATAATTCAACTCTTTTATCCTCATTTGAAGGATTTATGTTTGATGAATATGCAATAGTATTCGAACTTGAACCAACGTTAGAAATTTTACCTGTCGAAACTATGGTAGTTATTTTCCTTTCATCACCTGAATCGGAACCTAGATCTTGCTGAACTGCTGCAATTGCTTTCTTTTCATCCTTTTCCTTAAGGAAATTTTTGGGCTTAAGTTTGGGATGAAGTTTCCAACACTTAGATTCATCATGATCGATTCTCTAGCAATGAGAACAAGTAGGTCTTTCCTTTTGAGCTATAACTGATTTCTTTCTCTTTGAATTATTCTTCCCCTTACTGTCATTGGAATCCTTGATTTCCAACTCTTTGGATGATTGCGGTGAAAACTTGAATGGTTTGCCACCTGATTCAATATGTATGGCTTGAACACATACTTCATCAAAATCATCAGGATTAAACATCAATAATGTATGCTACAAATATGAATGTAAACTATCGATGTATGTTAACAAAGTTTCACGTGTATCCAATGAAATACCAAGTGCCAATGATTTCTTTCTGAACTCCTAAGTAAAATCCTGAACACTCTGCCCTTTACCTTGCCTTAAGGGTTGCCAATCAATAACAACTTGTTGCATGTATCCTAAAGGATCGAATTGTTTCCTAAGAGCTTTTAAAAACTTAAACCATGAAGAGATGACTTTACCTTTTCGCTTTACATCTACTTGAGTTTTACTTTCCCACTAGATTAAAGTTGTTCCCCCCATTCTAAGTGTAGCTAACTAAATTTTCGTTTTATCTTCAGAAATGTTCTGAATACGACAATACACTTCTAACTGTTTAATCCAGTTATCTAAATTTTTAGGATTCATTTCTCCATCATAAATAGGTAACTCAAATTTTAATTAAGTTTCAAAAGAGATGTTTTCTTAGGTTTCTTTTCTATTTCATATTCTGCACTGGAAGAAGAAGAAGATGATGATGATGATGATGATGATGATGGAGATGATGGAGGTGAAGGTGGTTTATTAGCCTTGCCTTTACCTTTGTCCCTATTTGATATATTTGAAGAAGAAGTTGCATCTCTCGCCTTCTTATCTTCATAAATTTCTCCCAACATCTGTAGCAAAGTCAATAATGCTTGTTGAAATAGTTCATTGCTCATCTTAGTTTCAAGATTTTCACCTGCATCAGATCTTGTCATGGTAGACTTATGAGCGACTCTTGGCTTTCGAATCTCTGGATCAATCTCCTTGAGGATTCCTTCTCCACGTTGCGACTTTGACCTAGTTAACATTCACTGACAAATTCTACAAACGCAACCTACTCTGATACCAAATTATATGATCTTAAATGATCATGTGTTAAACTGAAATTGAATTGATTATGCCAACAATGAACTGAATGTTAACTTAAAGTGCTTAACCCGTGAGAATTGCTTGAGAAGAAAGACTTTATGACAGATGATAAACATAAGCAAGATGTAAAAAAAAAGTGAAAAGAAGCAAAAACACAGCGATACCAGACAACAAGATTGATTACAGAGCTCATCCTTGATGGACTACGTCTCCAGGTCCGCTTTCAAGATGGGTGACCACTTTTATTAGGATTGAGTATGAGGAGGTCTATTATGTAGAAAATTGACTAGACTAATAATGCACATAGGAAATTTAGGTCACTGTCACAAGAAATCTCTCTAAATCAACTTTCCAACGCCTATCACGGTTCCCAATTCCGACTCACGATGCTCTAGTTACACTAAAAACAAAACAACCTATATTCTCCAGAATCTACATACAAAACTTAAAACCACTCTCCCCCATCTTCAATGAGCAAAACTACCTTTATAACACTACAAATACATTCTAGCCTTTGCTGCCCAACTTTAGAATGCATGAGTTGACTTCTAGGGTTAAATTAGGGTTTTGGTTATGAGTTTTAATGTTATTAGGTCTTAGTGTAACCAAATAACAACATTCAACTAAAAACCCACTTTTCAACCTTATAATAAACTCAAAACCGTTAGTCGTTTGCTAACCGAGCGGAGGAGGGAGACAATGCATGTAAGCATGCAGGTAATCCCACGGTTAAAGCTCTGGTGGTTCCACTGACTAACCTGCTGACGGTTTACTGCCCTGATCATATGCCAAGGTTTACTCTACGGTTTCTGCGCTGAGGTTATTGTAACCTCCAATACCATGCGGGTTATCTCCACCGCTCACATGACAACGATTATGTGGATTCTCCACGTGGTTAAGCTTTGATGTTTGTAAACCCCAACTGCGAGTTTAATTGCGACCGAAATCGCTCACATGGCCTCTTTGTCGTGGTCCCACTGCGGTTAACTCCTGCAGTTAGGGACTGCAGTTTATCACTTTTTTATATAATTTGTAATGTTTTGTGGTGTTTACAAAGGTTAAGAGGGTTGTAGGCTTAGGTTTTGTATTGTATTGTTTATACAATGGGTTTTGAAATATATTTTGTAATGGTTCAAAGGTGTTTAGACTTAGGTTAATGCATTTTAATGCATGGTTTAGGTTTTTAGGTATAGGTTAGGGTTTTAGGTGTTAGGGTTTGTCATTATATTTGAAGCATAGGTTTTAGCAATGATTTAGGATTAGACTTAATCACTTGATTTAAAAAAAAAAAAAAAAAAAACCCAATTGCGACATTTTGTCATAATGTGACAGAAACCCCACAGGACGATACCCATGAACCAAAATGTTGAATCGACACTGGATACAAATGAAGATTGAATGCTGACGATGAACATGAGTCAACAATCAAACCCTGGTGGAACTAATGACAATCACATGTCGAAAACCAGGTACAAACCCTATCCTTCCAACACCATGAAAACCATTGACATCACCGGACAACCCGAACCATAAACATCATTGTTGAAGCTGAAGACACTAGACACTGAATGTTGACGATGAAACTGAACCTGTGCAACTGATCTCACAAGATCCTCCTCGATCAGAAGGTCGACTAGGAGTAGGTAGAGGAGAATATAGGCCTCGCTTCTTGATGGTTGGTTTGGAAATGGTGTAGGTGGTCTAGGATCTAATTTACTTCCCAATATCCTGACAAGTTTCAGCCAATAAAAATAATTCTCCAATACTGCCATTGTTTTCTCTACTCCGAAATGTCTAGTGACCCAACTAGAGTGTGCATCCCAGATCATCTTGGCAAGCTCACTTGAAGGAACAAATATTTCTTCCAGGTGGCATAACAATGCATCTTGAAGGTGAAAATTTGGAACTTACTTCCCTTCCAAGAGTGTCTCGTATGTGCTGCTGAGCTAGGGATCACTCTGGTAAAGATGCAGCCACCCTGAAGTCTCATGCCCACAAGAGTCAAGCACAGTGATCAATGCCATGACTGGTGGTTGGTTGAGGCAGTCTGCAACATTATTGGTGTTTCCCTTATTATACTCAATGTAATTGTTGAAGGTAGGTGTACCATTTCCGATGGCAATCGTTCTACCACTTCCCTTGTGTCTGTATGAACTAAAGGGGTCGGTGGTCTGTGAGGATGATTGTTTCCTTCCCTAGAATTTAATGCTTCCATTGATGGTAGGCCTGCACAATGGAATACATTTCTTTTTCATAAGTGGGATACATTTGGACGGTGTCTGAAAGTGTCTCACTGTGGTAAGCCACTGGATGCCCCTGCTGAGTAATAACTGCACTAATAAACTCATCGGAGGCATCTATCTTAGTCTCAAATGGTTGTTGCAGGTCTAGTAATGTGAGCACTGGTGTAGAGAAGAGGCAATGCTTCAACTCGGAAAATGCCTATTGTTGGGTTTCAAACCAAAAAAAAATTCCTTTCACTCCGCCATTGGTGACTTGACTTAAATTCTAAGTGATATGAGAGAACCCCAACACGAACTTGTGATAGAAATTGGCAAGACCTAGAAAGCTGTGGAGCTCTATTAGAGTGGTTGGGGTTGGCCAATCCTGAATGACTTGTATCTTTGTTGGGTCCCCTTGCACACCCTTCTCATCAATGATGTACCTCAGATATTGAACCTGGATCATGCAAATGTTCATTTCTCCAAGTTAGCGCACAGTTTGTGTTGTCGCAGGGTTTGAAGGACCTGTCAAATATGGTGGAGGTGCTCTTCCCAACTCTAGATGAAGATCAAGATTTAATATAAATACACAATCATGAATGAATTGGTGAAGGGCCGCAAGATGTTGTCCATCACTCTCATGAACATTGCGGGGGAATTCGTTAACCCGAAAGGCATGACCAACCATTTGAAAATTCCCTCCTCATATGAAGGAAATCTTCCACACATTAGAGGGTTCAATAGGAACCTGGTGATAACCTGACTTCAAGTCAATCTTGCTGAAATATTTGTCCCCCTTGAGCTGGTCTAGAAGGTTATAAATCCGCAGGATTGGGTACCTATTTCGAATAGTGATCTTGTTCTGCGCCAATACAAAACCTCCAGGTCCCATCCTTCTTTTGTACCAATACAATCAGGCTCCCACAAGGTGATGAGCTTGGCGTGATGTGCCTTTGCTGTGACAGTTCCTGAATTTGCCTCCTGATCTCATTATTCTCCATAACAAAGCATCAATAGATAGGTCCATTAGGTAGTGGCGTGCTTGGGGTCAAATCGATGGAGTGCTTGACCTGACAGTGAAGAGGCACCCTTGTAGGTGAGACGAAAATGTCCATGTACTCCTCCACAACCTTGTCCATCTGCTGCTACTGTGTAATATAGCCCTTTCTAGAAACTATGGCCACAACCTTATTCTTTCCTTGAGGGCGAACCAAAAGGAAAAAAGTTTCCTGGTATGAGAAATGATCCTACTGCATTTCTTTGTAGTAATCAAAGAGATGGTGATAGGCAGGGCTACCTCCGATATCCTGTAAAACGTTTTGGCCAAGGTAATAATCACAAGGTGAGGTCTAGACTCATATACAACATGTCTATTCCATAAGTATGGTTGTCCTAATAATACATCACAAACTTCAAGAGGAGATACATCACACAGTACCTAATCCGTGAAGGGCTTGATGTTGTAGGGAAGGCGACACTACTGGTTGACGCGAAGATCTCATCCTTGGTGATGCAACTTGGTGGTGTACGAATGAGGATGTGATGTATTATTTATTCCTATGTACTTCTTGACCTCTTCTGAAATGAGGTTATTTTGGCTCCCACTGTCGATAATGAACTGCAATGGAGAACCCTTCAACCATATCCGTAAGTGGAAAAGGTGTTCTCCCTCCTCTGGATGTTTAGGCTCATTCTTTTAGATTTTGATGGTGTCCACAGTGGCACTGGGCTCCGCATCAATGATCTGCTTCCCTTTTCCATTCTCCTTATCGTGTTTTGAATCAGAGTCGAAAGATGCATCTAATTTAGAGGCCTTCAACTCGGCCACCAATGACTGCTTGGACCGACACTTGTGTTGTGACTAGAGATCTTATGGAACTCACACAATTTCCCATGTCCTTCTTTGTCTTTGTGGTATTGTTATTTTCTTGTAGCTTCAATGGGTTTTTTTGGGTAGCCCTTCCTTGGCTCTGTCCTTTGCTCTGTGGTTTGGGGGTGCCTTTTTCCTTCTCCAGATTCACAAATCCAAAGTCTCGCTTCTTCTATTTAAAATTCTACTCAATCTTGACAGTGTATTGGTATGCTATGATGAGTGAAGAAATGTCCAATAAATAAATCTCGTCCTAGATGTACTTGTTTATATAGCCATGGTACTTGAGTACCAAATGCCACTCAGAATCCTTGATAACCAACTTCGTGCGAAGGGTATGGAAAACATTTGTGAACTCTGACACATCTTGGTCCCTTCCTTGCCATAGCGTGGTCCACTTTATGTGTTTATCTTCATAGCTCCTAACAGGGTAATATTTTTCCTTGATGGCTTCTCTAAAAGAATCCCAAGCGGGTGTGGCTGAAAATAATGAGTATTCCCTCTCTTCCTTTTGTTCACAGTAGGTTTCCCACTAGTCCTTGACATGTGGGGCAACTTTGAAAAGTGAAAAGTATTATTTTCTCGATTGGAATAGTCATGAACTGAAAAAATATCCTTTTCCAACATATTTAACCATTTATCTATGGCATCTACATATATATGGCCCTCAAATATGGGAATATCAAAATTAACTTGTACCTTAAAAGGAGTGGCACCTCCATAGTGGCTAATGGATGAAGATGCGTCACCTGTGGGTAGCTGTCGAAGGATTTGGGAAAATTTATCCATAATTGCGTTCCTCTATCACTCGAGGGATTCCTTGAGAAAAATTTTGAATGGATCTCCTACCCTCACGTCTTTCTTTTCTTCCACCATGGGAGGTCGTCGGGGTTTGCGAGGTTGGTTTTGCAAAGTTTCAACTATATGGATCCCTAACTCCTTATACCTTGACCTTGTTGGGGACATCCAAAGAGAAATAGAGAAAGAGAAAACCCCTCTGATACCATTGATCTAAACATAAACAAGAACACAAAAAATTACAAAAATATAACCATAAATACAAAGATGCAATAGAAATAACACTTTATTTGATTAATAGAAAAATACTGAGATATGCTTATAAATAGAATGGAAATAAACTAGCTCAGGCGATGGTAGCTTATATATGAGAAAAGATGTGATGGATACATGTGTCTGAATTGTGTTATAATGAGG
Source organism: Pinus tabuliformis (assembly GCA_031772625.1). Lineage (NCBI taxonomy): Eukaryota > Viridiplantae > Streptophyta > Pinopsida > Pinales > Pinaceae > Pinus > Pinus tabuliformis. The sequence goes on from CM062807.1 coordinate 1,022,999,090, forward strand.
CTCAAGTGAATATTTATTATTGAGCAACAAGAGAAAACCATAAACAACCAAAACACTAACCCCAGGTGATGTAACACCAACATTTTTTGGTCCCCTTTAGGGTTAGTTGGGAAACCAACTTCCCGAGGTCATGACTTGGTCATATTATATATGTTTGGTGCATATGATACCTTGTTGGAAATGTCTCTCTGACTACTACAATATTTATGTAAAGCCCCTACCTACATCTACAATCTTGTAGAGGACCTAAAAAAATTTCGTTTAGGGGGTCAAAACTGCTCCAAAATTTGAGGACTCGAAAAACTACTAAAGATTGTAAATGCTGAAATAAACAAGGAAACAGATGAAATCAACTGGAGGTCTAGGTGGAATAGGTGGGTGGCAACCAATATGCACTTGGATCAATTCTCCCCCCTTAACAAGTAATGGTTCCCATTGCATGCAGAGCCTTTGTGATGTGAGGAAATTTTTGTTGAACCTGGTCCCTGGTAAACCACTTGCCCTGGTGAAGGCATTGGTCTGCTTTTACAACTCAATATAGCTAGATCCTCTATCAGCGAGGGTTATTGATTTTCATGTTCATGAGCTAATCAGTTGTGCCCTTTTCCATGTAGTCCAGGTTGAGCTTTGTTGGTATGAGTTGTTACGTAATGTCAGATCTGTCCAAGAATGGTGGAAAGTAGGTTGAAGGCGGTCTACATTGAACACTGGGTGCAGACCAAGGAATGGTGGGATACTGAGCTCAAAGGAATTGTCACCAACAATCGTGGTGATGGTGTATGGTCCATATCGAAGTGGGAAAATCTTGCGGTGGGGTCCAGCGAGGTGCTCCTTCTGCAAATGTAGCCAAACTTTGTCTCCCGCTTGGAACTTGTGTGACACTTGATGTTGATCATGCCATTGTTTGTACTTAGAATTTGGATGTGTGCATTATATCATGGACCTACTAGAGGATGTGTTGAATGCAATCAATGAAGCAATTAGCCCTATCAGCTTCAGACTCGACGTAAGTCGAATCTTCCTAAGTGGATACAAATGGAATGGCCACATTAATGGGACATAATGGATGAAATCCCAACCCTACCTGAAATGTGCTATGGCCCGTTGAGCTATGGAGAGATCTGTTGTAGCTGTGGTGGACATAGGGGAGAATTTCATCTCATGTGCATGGATGCTTTGAGTTGTAGTACATGTGCAGAATGTGTCTGATCATCCTATTGACAACCTCTATTTTGCCATTAGTTTTGGGATGGAAAGTCATGAACTTAGGAAGTTTTGTATCCAGCATCGACCAAAAACTTGACAAAAATGCACTCAAGAATTTGCTATCTCATCTGAGACAATGGACAGTGGGATTCCAAAGTGTACTCACACTCACTCAAAGAAGAGCTTAGCAGTGGCCTCTGTTGTGATACTCTTCTTGCAAGACACCATGATGGAAATCTTAGAGAATCTATTAATGACCACGAAAACGCAGTCATTGCGATGCCTAGTAGAAGAAAGGCCCGACATGTAATCCACGAAGATAGATTCCCAAGGTCGACTAGGAGTAGGTACAGGAGTATATATGCCTTGCTTCTTGATGGTTGGTTTTGAAATGACGAAATTGGTGGAAGATATAATGTACTTCCCAACAAGCTGACCAAGTTTCAGCTAATAAGAATACTTTTGCAATACCGCCACTATTTTCTCTACTCCGAAATGTCCAATGACTCGACTGTAGTGTTCCTCCTAAATCATCTTGGCACACTTGCTTGAAGGAACACAGATGTGTTTGAGCTGGCATAACAATGCATCCTGAAGGTGAAAATTTGGAACTTTCTTCCCTTCCAAGAGTGTCTGGTATGTGCTATTTAATTCTAGATTTCTCTGGTAATGATGTGGCCACCCGAAGTCTCGTGCCCATAGGAGTCGAGAACAGTGATCAGTGCCATGACTGGTGATCATCTCAGGTAGTCTGCAACATTATTAGTGATGCCCTTCTTGTACTTAATGTTCAAATGGAACTATTGTAGCTAGGTAGACCATTTCTAATGGCGATCGTTCTGCAAGTTCCCTTGTGTCTGTATTAACTGCAGGGGTTGGTGGTCTATGCGGATGACCATTTCCTTCCCCGTAATGTAATACTTCCATTGATGATAGGCCTACAAAATGAAATACTTTTCTTTGTCATAAGTGGGATACTTTCAGGCTGTGTCTGAAAGTGTCTCACTGTGGTAAGCCACTACATGCCCCTATTGAGTAAGAAATGCACCAATAGCATAGTCAGAGGAATCTGTTTCAATCTCAAATGGTTGTTTCAGGTATGGTAATGTGAGCACTGGTGCAGAGAAGAGGCGATGCTTCAACTCGGAAAACACCTGCTATTGTGTTTTAAACCAAAAAAAGAATTCTTTCGCTCCACCCTTGGTCACTTGACTTAAAGGAAAAGTGATATGAGAGAACCACAACACGAACTTGCGGTAGAAATTGGAAAGACCCATAAAGATGTGGAGCTCTGTAAGAGTGGTTGGGGTTGGCCAATGTCGAGTGACTTGTATCTTGGATAGGTCCACATGCACACTTGCTCATCAATGATGTACCCCAGATATTGAACCTAGGTCATTCCAAAAGTGATTTTCTCAAAGTTCGCACACAACTTGTGTTTAATTTGGGCTTCTGTGATCTATATCAATATTTTTGAGAGGATTTTTCGGCGGAAATCACATCATAATTGATTTGTCGTTTCGAACCAACCAGTGTGGTTCATCGTCAGGACAAGTTGAAGAACCAGATCATGGCTGCAGTATAAATAGAGAGCGTAGGTTATCTAACGGCTAAATTTGTCCATGAATGACTATATTTGACTAGGAAACAACTACATTAGACTGGGTAATCGGACAGGACCAAGAGATAAGGAAAGGGACCTAGAATAAGTTAATTCAATAATTAATTAGTTAGTTTTAATTATTTTGCAATGGCTTGCATTCAACTAAGAATTCATTGATGGTATTTTTTTATTTAAATCTTCAAAGACCTATATTATTATATGAAACAATAATAAATGAGAATAATCAAATTAGTTAGTTAGTTTTTCAACTTAAATTCCTAGTTTAATAAAAATTCTATATTTAGGGACCTATAATTAGTTAATTAAATAAACAATTAGTTAGTTTTAGTTATTTAGTGATTAAATGACAATTTCTTGCATTCAACTAACTAATGGAATTTTTATTTAAATCTATAAAGACTTATATTACTATTATTATATGAAATAATAGGAAGAAATAATAAATGAGTAATAATCAAATAACCTAATTAGTCATTTGGTTATGCGACTTAATTCTCAGTTTAATAACAAATTATAACTATAATGGAAATGTAGTAATTTCTATTAAATTATAGGTAAAGGACATGGAAAAATATAACAATTTTCAATTAGTTAGTTAATTTGATTTATAATAACAATTTATTTATATTTTACTCTTCTGTGACTTAATTCTTAGTTTAATAACAAATTATAACTATATTGGAAATGTAGCAATTTCTATTAAACTATAGGTAAAAGACAATGGAAAAATATAACCAATTTTCAATTAGTTAGTTAATTCGATTTATAATATCACTTTATTTATATTTTACTCTAGGTATAACGGGATTAGTAGGCTTATCTCATTATAATTATTTCAAGTATGTTTAGGTATAACGGAATTTTTATTAAGAAGAATTTTAGATTAAAGTGAATCAATAAATTACAGAATAAAAAAACAAAGAGGAAAGGGAAAAAAGGAAAAGTAATCCAGAGGATGAGGGGGAAAGGACAACAGAAGGGGCGGGGGCAAGGGGGTGGTGGGGGCACTAGGAGGAAAGGGAAGGATCCAACAACTGCTAAATTTCCAGCCATCTTCTCTATTGATATTGCTCGACCTTTTTTCAATTTCTAGGCTTCCCTAAATTTCCAGTGATGAAAAGGCGCATTCTTGGTAATAACACGGGCCTCCTCAATACATATGTGATGCTTAGTCTTTTCCACGTGTTCCGCCAAGATGGAAGACTGGGTCCTCACATGTTTTATGTTGGCTGAGTGCTCTTGAATCCTCTGATTAAGAGAGCAACTAGTCTCACCAACATAGGGGGTCCCAAAGGAACAAGGAATAACATAGACACCTTTCATGTCCTTGGGGTTTACAGGGCCTGTTACTGATCTAAGGGAGCTACGGATGGTGTTAAGGGGTCTAAAGGTTGAGGGAACATTATGCTTCTTAAGAATTCTCACAATCTTATCAGTGGTCCCCTGGATGAAAGGGAGATGAACCCCTGAGACTCGATCTTTAGGGTCTTTCTTGGTCAAGGAATTTTTGCTGGCTTTAAGGAAAGCATTTTGACCTTGGTGCCTACTATAACCATTATTAATAAAAACGTTAAGGAGATGGGCCTTCTCTTTATTGAGGCTCTTTTGATCATATATTCTCAGTGCACGAGTAGCTAGTGTGTTGAGAACACCTAACTTTTATGCAGGGAAATGATGGGAGCTGGCATGAAGATACCGCTCAGTATGGGTCTTCTTCCGAAACACTTGGTGGGAGAAAGAACCGTCATCATTATTTGAAATGAGAACATCAAGGAAAGGCAGGCATCCATCAACTTCCTACTCCATAGTGAACTTTATGGAGGAGGATTGATTGTTGAGATGCTGGAAGAAAAGATCCAACTCTTCTTGGCCATGAGACCAGATGACACTAGTGTCATCCACAAATCTCTTCCAGAGCTTGGGCAGGAGACAGGCTGAGGCCAAAGCCTTGGATTCAAAGTATTCCATAAAAATATTAGCAACAACCGGGGATAGGGGGGAACCCATGGAAACACCACAAGTCTATTCATAGAATTCACCTTCGAAGCTAAAAAAAGTGGAAGTGAGACAGATCTCAACTAATCGAGCGGTATCAGGGTCCGTGAGGCAGTTGATGACCTCAATGGCCTCCTTTATAGGAATGCAAGTGTAAAGGGAGACCACATCGAAACTCATAAGAATTTCCCCAGGGTCAAACTTTATGTCCTTAAGCTCTTCGACAAATGATGCAGAGTCTTTGACGAAAGATTCTGTGAGGCCAACCAAAGGTCTAAGCTTCATGGCAAGGTATTTTTCTAGGAGGTAGGTGGGACCACCAATGGTATTGACAATGGGCCTAAGGGGAGCCCCTTCCTTGTGAATCTTTGGAAGCCCATAGATCCTTGGAGTGATGGGGCTACTCTCAATCAGTTTATGGTGAAAGGAACCCACAGAGTTACTAGACTTGATAGTTAGAGCTACTGTTCTGGAAATATTTTTAGGGGATTCTTGGCAAGCTTTTTATAGCTACCACTATTACAAAGATGATCCAACATCTTCTGGCGATAATCCTCCTTGTTAAGGATGACAGCAGCCCCTCCTTTGTCAGCTTTTAGAACCACAATATCTTTATTTAGGTTTAAGGATTTGAGGACATCAAATTCATCCCTAATAATGTTGCTATAGGGGGCTTTGCTTTCCTAAGGAAAACAACACAATCTTGCCTAATAGTGTCCTTTATATTCTCGGGTAAACCCCTAATCCCAAATTCCACATCACACATAATGTCTTCTACCGAGATATTTTTAGGGGCGAGGGCAAAATTTAAACCTTTTCCAAGAAGACTAAAGACATCGGGGGGAAGGAGAATCTAGAAAGATTGCCAACTTTATTATTACAAGACAGAGGATGATGATGATGATGATGATGATTATCATTATTTATTATTATTATTAATTTCATTAATATCATTATTATTGTAATTGTTAATATTTTTAACATTACTAATACTATTATTATACCTTAAATCATAATATAATAATAATTATTATTATTATTATTATTATTATTAAAAATCTTATTATTAATATTAATATTATTATTTTTATTAAAATTAATGATTTCACCTCCGTTAAACTTGTCGATATTAGAATTATTATGGTTAATACTTATTTCCTTGTAATTATATTTATCTATGTTCAAACCGTCAACACATATATTATTATTATGCTTATTGTTAGAATATACCAAGAGAAACTTATAACGCAACTCATGAGGAATCTCACCTGAAAAATTGACTGCGACGAAAATGTCAAAGTTTGAAAACTGGGAAGAGCGGTCGGAATCAGCGTGAGGGTTGAGGACTAGTGGATCCGAAGGGAGGAGCTCATGATGCAATGGCATCGACCGATCTTTGGCATAGCCGGACTAGAATGGTGGGACAGAACATGGGATAGGACAAGCAGGTTTTTCCGAATGAGAATACCCCAATCCGCTAATCAAATTGACAAAGGGATGTTCATTCGAAGGGTGGATATAGGGAGAAGGGATTGTACAGAGATTTCCGATGAGCTAGATAGTGGATGAGGGGAAGAGCAGGCGACGGATGGATCATCAGGAGCGTTGGAAAGTCAATCAAGATTTTGTGTTTTCGTAGGGTTTGAAGGACCTGTCAAATATGGTGGAGGTGCTTTTCCCAACTTTGACTGAAGATCAAGATGTCATCTAAATACACCACAAAAAATTCATTGGTGAAGGGTCGCAATATGTCATCCATCAATATCATTAAATTTAAGGGGGCATTCGTCAACCCGAAAGGCATGACCAACCATTCGAAAATGCCCTCCTTGGATTTGAAGGCAGTCTTCCACACATCAAAGGGTTCGATAGGCACCTGTTGATAACCTGAATTCAAGTCAATCTTGTTGAAATATTTGGCCCTTTGAGATGGTTCAGAAGCTCATTAACCCATAGGATTGGGTACCTATTTTGAACAATGATCTTTTTTAGCGCCTGATAGTCAATACAAAGCCTCTAGGTTCCATGCTTTTTCTTTATCAATAGAATTAGGCTCCCACACGGTGATGAACTTGGCCTGATGTGCCCTTTCTGCAACAGTTCCTAATTCTACCTCTTGATCTCATCATTCTCCATAACGGAGTGTTGATAGATCGATCCATTGGGCAGTGGTGCACTCGAGGTCAAATCAATTGAGTTCTTGACCTGACAATGTAGAGGTACCCTTGTAGGTGAGGTGAAAATGTCCTTGTACTCCTCCACGACCTTGTCCATATCTTGTTGCTATGCGAAGGAGCCCTGTCTGGAAGTCGTGGCCACAACGTTCTTCTTTCCCTGAGGGTGAATTATAAGGAAAACAAATTTTCTGGTCTAGATAATGATCTTATTGCATTTTTTTGCAGTGGTAAAAGAGATTGTGGCATGTGGGGCTACCTCTAGTATCCTATACAACTTATTGGCCAAGATAATAATCATAGAGCGAGGTATACACTCATATACAACATGTCACTTCCACAACTATGGTTGTCCTAATAATACATCAAAAACTTCAAGAGGATCAACATCACAAAGTAGGGCTTGATGTTGTAGGGAAGGCGACACTGCAAGCTAACACATAAATCTTGTCCTTGGTGAAGCCACCCGATGGTGTAGGGATGTGGATGTGATGTAGTCTTAACGCCTAGTTGCTTCATGACCTCTGCTGAAATTAGGTTGATTCTTGGTGGTGGCCACAATGGAACTTGGCTTCACATCACTGATATTCTTCCTTTTGTCATTCCCGTCATCAGGTTCTCACTCAAAGACAGAATATGTGTCTGATTCAGAGGCCTTCATCTTGAGCACCAGAGACTTCTTGGCCCGACACTCACTTATGTTGTGAGTGAAGCTCTTATGGAACTCACACCATTTTTTTGTGTCCTTCTTTGTCTTCGTGGCATTGTTATTTACTTGCGGATTCAACGAGTTTTCTTGGGTAGCCCCACCTTATCTCAGTCTTTCCTCTGTGGTTTGGGGATGCCTTTTCCTTGCTTTAGATTCACAGATCCAAAGTCCTTCTTCTTTTTTTTAACATTTGCTCAATCTTGAGAGCGTATCGGTACATCGTTCTAGGAAAGGAAATATTCAAGAAATCCATCTCACCCTGGATGTGCTTGTGTAGAAAGCCATAGTAATTAAGTACCAAATGTCACTCAGAATCCTTGATACCTAGCTTCATGCGAAGGGTATGGAAAAAATTTGTGAACTCTCTCACATCTTGGTGCCTTCCCTTCCGTAGCATGGTCCACTTTCTGTATTTATCTTCATAGCTCTCGACAGGGTAATAGTATTCCTTGATGGCCTCTTAGAAAGAATCCCAAGTGGGTGTGGCTAAAAACAATGAGGATTACCTCTCATCCTTGTGTTCACAATAGGTTTCTCACTAGTCCTTGACATGTGGGGCATCTTTGAGAAGTGAAAAAGTAATATTTTCCCGATTGGAAAAGTCATGAACTGAAAAATATCCTTCTAACACATTTAACTATTTATCTTGGACATATGAATCTATCTAGGCCTCAAATATGGGAATATCAAAGTTAACTTGTACCTCAAAAGGAGTGGCGCCTCTAGAGTGGTTGCTGGATGAAGATGTGTCGGTTGTGGGTAGTTGTCGAAGGATCTGGGCAAAGTTTTCCATCAATGTGTTCCAGTGTCGCTTGAGAGTTTCTTCGAGAAACATTTTAAAAATATCTCTTGCGCTCTCGTCTTTCTTTTCTTCCGCCATGGGAGGCCATCAGGGTTTGCGAGGCTGGTCTTGCAAAGGTTCAAATAGATCGATCCCTAACTCCTTATACCTTGACCTCGTTGGGGAAATGCAAAGAAAAAAAGAGAAAGAGCAGAACCCTATGATACCACTGATCCGAATTTAAACAAAAATGCAACAAACTATAGATATAACCATAAATACTATAAATACATAGATGCAGTAGAAATAACATTTTATTTCCTTAATAGAAAAATTTTGAACTATGCTTACAAATAGAATGGAAATAAACTAGCTCGGGCGATGATAGTTTATCTCTGAGAAGATACTTGGCGGCTACATGCCTCTGAACTATGTTACGACGAGGTTCAAGGACCTATTTATTATTGAGAAATAATATAAAACCTTAAACAAGAAAAACAATAACCCTAGGAGATGTAACACCAAGAGTTTGTGGGCCTCGTTGGGGTTAGTTGGGCAATGAAATTCTCGAGGTTGTATCTTGGTCATATTATCTCCATTTGGCACGTACGATACCTTGTTGGAAAGGCCTCTCTGAGTACTGCAATATTTGGAGCAGGTCCACAGCCCTCTCTGAGTACTGCAATATTTGGAGCAGGTCCACAGCCATAAGCTGTGGACCTGCAACATACCTCAAAAAAATGTCGTTTAGGGGGTCAAAACTCCTTCAGAAGTTCAGGACCCGAAAAAGTGCTAAAAATAGTAAATGTTGAAATAAATAAGGAAACATATGAAACCGACTGGAGGTTTAGGTGGAATAGGTGGGTGGCCACCAATATCCACCTGGATCATTCCTCCCCCTTTAAGAAGCATTGGTCCCCATTACGTGCAAATCCTCCATGAGGTGGGGAAATTTCTATTGAACCTGGTCCTTGGTGAAGCACTTGCCCTGGTGAAGGAGTTGGCCTATTTTGACATCTCGATATATCTGGATCCTCTGTTGGCGAGTGTTCTTTATCTGCATGTCCATGAGATGATCTGTTGTGGTCTGTTTCATACAGTCTGGGTTGAGCTCTGTTGGTGTGAGTTGTTCTGCAATGTCGGATGTTTCCAACAATGGTGGAAAGTATGTTCGAAGGTGGTCTGCATTGAACACCGGGTGTAGACCAAGGAATGGTGGGATGCAGAGCTCAAATGAATTTTCATCGAAATCCTTGTTGATGGTGTATGACCCATATCGGAGAGGGCGAAGCATGCAATGTGGTCCAACAAGGTGATCCTTCTGCAAATGTAGCCAAACTTTGTAGCCCACCTGGAATTTGTGCGGCACTTGATGTTGATCATGGCATTTCTTTTACTTAGCATTGGCTATGTCTACTATATCATGGACATGTTGGAAGATTTGTTGAGTGCACTCAATTAAGTTGTTATCCTTATCGACTTTAGACTAGACGTGAGCAAAATCTTCCTGAGTGGATGAAAATTGTGTGGCCACATCAATGGGACATAATGGATGATATCCCATCCCTACTTGAAAGGGGTTGTGGCCCGTTGAGTTGTGGAGAGCTCTGTTGTAGTTGTGTTGGACAGAGGGGAGAATTTTATCTCATGTGCATGGATGCTTCAAGTTATACATGTGTAGAATGTGTATGATCATCATTTTGAACACCTCTATTTGGACATAATTTTGGGGATGGAAAGCCGTGGACTTAGTAAGTTTTGTATCCAGCATTGACCAGAGACTTTACCAAAATACACTCAAAAATATGCTATCTTGATCTGAGACAATGGACTGTTGGATCCCAAAGTGTACCCACACTTGCTCAAAGAAGAGCTTAACAGTGGCCTTTGTTGTGATACTCTTCTTGCAGGTTGCCATGATGGCCATCTTAGAGAATCTCGCGACAACCATGAAAACGCAGTCGTTGTCGTGCTTAGTAGAAGGAAGATCCAACATGTAGTCCATGGAGATATATTCCCAAGGTCGAATAGGAGTAGGTAGAGGAGTATATAGGCCTTGCTTCTTGATGGTTTGTTTTGAAATGGCCTAGGTGGTGCAGGATCTAATGTACTTCCCAACATACTGACGAAGTTTCGGCCAACAAAAATACTTTTGCAATATTGCCAATGTTTTCTCTACTTCGAAATGTCTAGTGAACCGACTATAGTGCACCTCCAAAATAACATTGGCACACTCAATTGAAGGAACACAAATGTGTCCCAGGTTGCATAACAATGCATCCCGAAGGTGAAAATTTGGAACTTGCTTCCTTTCTAGGGGTGATCTGAATGGGAAAATTACTTTTGTTGTGCTAAATTCTTCTTCAAAATATGTAAAATTTCTTAAGGATTCATGAGGTTAATTTCAAGTTTTAACATGATTTTTTGAGTGTTTTTATGTAAATTGCATGTACAAATTAACATAAACAAATGACTAAAAAACAACATATAACAAACATGAACATCACCAAAATAGTATCACAACAACACATGATGAAGGAGTTCACCTTGCCTAGGCTACGTCTCCTTGGTCCAGCTTCTAATGGCTTGGCCCTCTCTATTATGCTCAAAAGTGTGAATACATCAGTTTACAATGCTCAGATAGCTCTGAAACCTATTCAAATGGCTCCAGAATGCCCAAAAATGCCTGTCTAGCCTCTTTCTGCTCTTGATTTGGTAAAAAACTAAAGAACTTATGGATTTCCCAAGTCTTTCTGCTAATCGCGCTGTAATTTCCATGAAATCCAACACCATCCTACAAATTCACCCCCAATTCTGCTAACCGAGTGCTGATTTCGCCTAATTCTGGGCGAAATTGTCAGACAAATTAAATGCCCTATAAGGCCTTAAATCCGAAATTTTGGACACGTGAGGCAACCACGTGCCTGGGGCTAAGGCCAACGATCTGCCACCATTAGCCAGGCCCTCACTCCACTCTGATGGTGGTCCTATGGGTGGCGATATGGCCAAGGGTTGGCCCTTTCCTCTAAATGGCGCAGACTTAGACTTTAAATATATGTCAAAACCATAATATGTTAAGCACCAACGTATGGAGTATTGGCTAAGTCTTGGACTTTGGACTTGGAGGTCGCGGGTTCGACCAACGCCTGCTACTACTCAGACCTTACCCTGATTTTTGGAGGCCCTTAGGCTACCACGTGGTGGCCCTTGGCTGGGCTACGTGAAAGCCTGTGGTTGGCCACTAACCAACAAATCAAATCATCTGAAACTCCACCAATAACAATGTGTGACTTGTTAACATGCAATTCGATGGAGGTAAAATCAGTCATATGCATAGTCACCTTTCTACATAGGCATGCCCAATCAATGCCATGTCAACAATACAGAATGTTGACTAGGTTGTCTGAATTTTTTTTAAAATTCAACTGTTTTGGAAAACGAATAGAACATGTTTATGGGAGCATACGGAGTTTGTTTCATGCGAAATTAATTGTGATGGATTCAAGATGACAAGCACTACGCAGTCATTCAGGTTCCACATCAATCCGACAACTTTGAATTTTGAGCTATTTTTTGAGCACCTAATCATTCCTCCCCACTGGAAGCCTTTTGGACCCCAAAAGATCACTTTCAGTTGTTCAACATGTGAGAGTGCAGTTCCCTCAACTTTCCAATATTTATCCATTTGGCTTTTGAAGGATTTATTCCTTTGAGCCCCACTCGAAGGTAATCCAAACTCCCTCGTTTTGAATACCTTGTTCTTCTATCAAGAATGGTGTCTTGTTGTAGTTCATCAACATATTCAAGAGAAAAATCCTCAATGGAAGGAATCTAGACATTTTCTCCTTGATCTTCAATCAAAGGAGGCTCATACAACCTTAAGTTCTCAACATTAACAATAACATAAATTTGCATATATGAAGGCAAATCGAACCTGAAGGCATTGTCACCAATCTTTTCCAGAATTCTGAATGGACCATATCTAATTGGTTTCATCTTTTTACCTTCTCCTTGGAGCCTCTATTTTCTACTATGAAGCCAAACTTCATCACTACCTTGGAACTTGTGAACTACACGATGCTTTTCATGCCTTTCTTTGTACTTTCCTTATTTGTTTTCCAGTTGTTATTGAACTCTATGATGTACCAATTGGATTTGTTCAATGAACCTTCTTGCTTTGTCTATGTCACTATGACCATCAATAGCAACATCCTTTCCAAATATGAAGTCCAAAGGATACTTAGGAAAGTATCCTAAACATGATTCAAATGGTGATGTTTGAGTTGAAGAGTGCTTGGCCCAGTTGTAAGAATGTTGAATGTAGTGTAAATGGTCATCCCACAACTTAGGTTGCTTGCTGCAATACCCACGAAGAAGATGTATCGTTGTCCTATTCACCACCTCTGTTTGACCATCTGTTTGCAAATGAAATTTTGTACTCTTTTTCAATTTGGTGTCCATGAATCCCCACAAGCTTGACCAAAAGTTCCCAACAAAGCGAGAATCTTGGTCACTAACAATGGATGTGGGAAATCCAAACTGCACCCATACATTTTGAAAGAATATCTGAGCAGTTTGTTCAACTGTAATTTCCTTTTTACATGGCATCAAAATACACATTTTGTTGAACCTATCCACAACTACATAAAAATAATCATGACCTGTTTTTGACAATTGAAGACCTCCTACAAAATCCATAGATACACTCTCCCATGGTTGTGAAGGTACCATAAGTGGTGTGTACAATCCTAATTTCCTATTGCTAGGCTTATTGACTGCACATAATGAACATACTTTAATAAAATGTGACACACTTTCAAGCATACGAGGCCAATAACAATACCTCTGTAGATGTGCCACCGTCTTACTTACACTGAAATGACCAACAATAAGAGAAGTATGTGCCTCTCTTATGATGTTGACTCTTTCTCCCTGTGGAATACAAAGCTTACCAAGATGGTACAACAAGTTATCATGCAAATGATAATCCAATTCCTCTACTTGGTTACTTTGACTCAAGCTTGCATAAAAAACCTAAAATTCATTGTCTAATGTATACTACTCAATATAACTTTCATGCAAAATAGAATTATGCTTGAGTAAAGTAGTTGCACTAATAATAGGCCTAGAAATAATATCAACAACTTTACTGTAGATACCTTTCTTATGCCTTATTACCAAGTGGAATTGTTGAAGAAAACCCATCCATCGAAAGTGCCTTGATTGTTGCAACTTAGATTGAGATTGCAAGTATTGCAATGGCTGATGATCAATGTGAATGATTGTTTCCTTACCCATCAATTAGTGTTTCCACTTTTTCACACTTTTCATTAATGCATACAATTACTTATCATATGTAGGATAATTAATCACTGCACCATTGAAGGTTTCCAAATGAAAACAAATAGGCTTACCTTGTTGCATGAGGACTGCACCCATGGCATAATCACTAGCACCAGTCTGGATCTCAATTGATTGTCTGAAGTCTGGAAGTGCAAGTACTAGAGTTGAACTGATCTTTTCCTTCAATGCATCAAAGGCCTTTTGATGTTTTCCTCCCCACTGAAAAACCTTTTTCACACTAGTCAATGCATGCAAAGGAGATGCTATAGAAGAAAAGTTAGCAATGAATTTCCTCCAATATTGGGCTGCTCCAAAAAACTTCTTACCTCAGTAACTGTCTTGGGCCTTGGCCAATTCAAAATGACATCAACCTTGGAGGGATCTATTTTCAACTCACCTCCTCCAACAATATGACCCAAGTAAACTAAAGAAGTTTTTCCAAACTCACACTTTGACATCTTTAAATACAACTATTCTTTCTTTAAGACATCAAGTAATTTTCTCACATGCATGACATGTTCATCACGAGATTTACTGAAAATTAAGATGTCATCTAAGTAGAATATAGCAAACTCATCAAGAAATGGCCTCAACACATCATTCATCACATGCATGAAGGTAGCAAGAGCATTGCATAAACCAAAAGGCATAACTAGCCATTCAAACAAACCTTGTTTTGTTTTGAATGTTGTCTTCCAAATGTCTCCTTCAACAAATATAATTTGATGGTAGCCACTCCTTAAGTCCAACTTAGTAAAATAATTTGCATCTTTTAATTGATCAAGTAAATCATCTATTCTATGCAGTGGGTAATGGTTATTTACTGTAATCTTGTTCAATGCACAAAAGTACACACACATGCGCCATGTTCCATCCTTCTTTGGCACCAAAACAATAGGTGACCCACATGGTGAATAACTTTACCTGATGATCCCTTTATCCAACAACTCTTGAATTTTATTTTTCATTTCTGCACTTTCCATCACTAACATCCTGTACATGCCAATGTTAGGAAGAGGACAATCTTGTTGCAACTGTATTTCATGTTGGATTCCTCTCTTTGGAGGAATCCTTTTGGTTCTTGCAACATTTCATCATATTGGTTAACAACATCAACCAATTCAGATTTCAATATTGAGTCACAACCTTGAAAATCTTCATTATCAATTTCATTTTTGGGTTTGATCATTAGAAGCACAAAATTCTTACTATAATTCACTAGTCTTTTCATCTACCCCACATTTACAAGTGAAAGATTTAGTTTCTTGCTATGGGCTCTTACAATGTATTCTACTCCATATTTGAACAAATGGTATTTGTTTTCATGTCTATGGAAGATAGCTTTTCTTTCATAGAGATACGGGCTGCCCAAAACTATACCACATATGTCTAATGGCACAACATCAAGCTCCACCTCATCTATGAAATTTGCAGTAATGGCGAATTTCAGTCTACACTTTCTAGTTACTTGAAATTGTGCATTGTGACACACCCATCCTAATGGATATGGCTTATGATGTGGAATGGTTTCCAAGTTTAAACTTTTGATAATGTTTTCAGAGATGAGATTTTCTTGAGAGCCACTATCAAAGAGAGTATCAATTTTGCTATGTTTTGAGATTATCGTTATGTGAAATGTTATATCCTCTTCTTTTTATTTGGAGTTTCATTGTGTAAATTTGAATTACTAGTGCTAGCAATGGATTCTTTTCCTTTCATAACCATGGATATAATTTTAGTTTCATCACCTGAATCGGATCCCAAATCCTGTTGAGTGGTTGCAACTGTCTTTTGTTTTCCCTTCTTGTTGAATTTCTTGGGTTTCATCTAAGGATGAAGCTTCCAACGATGAGCTTCATCGTGACCCTCCTTGGAACAATTCTTGTGTTGTCATCTAAGATGACTCTAGGTAAGTTAGTCATTCCAAAGCATCTAAAATGTTTTGTTTGTTTTTAAAGTTTTTGGATGACCAATGTTATGAATAATTTGAAAACAGGTGCTTAAGCCTTAACAATTACTAAGTTGGATGAAAGGGCTATTATTTTTCTAAAAATAGTTAATTGATTTAAAATGGGTGAATAGTAGAGTTGATGAAATATAAATTGCTAAATATTCAAACAGAATATTTGATTGGTTATAAGAAAAGAATACAGGCAAACAATGTTTCCTATAGAAAAAAATATATTTAAACGAATGCAAATGGGTGTGACAATTAATTGATATAGAGGAGTTTATAATAACATATAGTCTTATAAACTAGTCCCTAATTATTGTTTATAACTTCATAGGGGATTTAATATTGATTGATACTCAGTATGATCTTACCCATATCTCTACATAAAGACTTAAATACATGAAGAAAGACATAATGAAATAAGAACATAAGAAAAACTTACTAGGAGACAAACTATAGAAGGCAAATTTAGAATCCTTTCATTAACTTGAAGCAAATCTCCAGCTCAGTTACAATTTTGTTCTCAAAGCTCATCCAAGGGTTCAACCCTTAATAACTCGAAGGAGGAGTTATTTATACAAAATAAAAGTTCTTCTAGATATTTTTCAAACAAAAATACAAAAATAGTACAAAACTATAGGAATTTTAAAACTACTAAGTGCTGGCACTATCCTTTAGGAATCTATTGATAATGTGGTCCCTAAAAAGTGCTACCCAACTGTCTTTCAATTGTTGATGAAAGTTACTCGATAAATTCACACAAGTGATCCCATATGTCTTCACTTCGTTTATAAATATTTACCAATTTTATATACACTTCATCAACCTCAGTGTATTTCTCAAAAGTGGGCTTATTTACAAAAATGTGTTTAATCTCATGCTTAATTTTCAAGTCAAAATCTAAAGCTTCTAACATTTTTTTCCTGTAATATGACCCTTTATGCCTGCAAAACTTGCTTTATCAGTTTCTATAGTATAAATCTTTTGGTAGTATTCCTCCAAACTGATCAACCTGTCATTTGGGGCCACTAATCCTAGCAGTCCTCTCTGATTGAGTAAATTAAACTTAAAATGAAACCTTTGAACATAAGTCTTCAAGGTTTGGCACTTAGTTTCTAACTGAGTCATAAAGTTATTTTTCTGCAAAACCTTCTTGATCTCCAAAATGGTTTCTGTTTTGTCCAGAATCTCAATCTTCTCCAACTCAACCCTAATTTTTGAATTAAGAACTTTGATCATGTCTATAGCTTCACTCGGTTTATCTTTAAGAAGTTTCTTAACTTCATCAATAGCTATCTGACATATGTTTATAAGTTCCACTTACTAAAAAATGATCTGAATGGAGGGTCGTACTTCAGTTATGGACTGACTAATATTCTCCCAAATGCTTTCCTTGGCTTGGGCCAAGGTTTGATCCATTAATGACTTACACTGCAACTCTTCTATCCTTGTACTCAACCTATGGGTCTTCTATATTTTTTCAACATACAGAGTATCATATTTTTATCTTCTGAACTTCCAGTTTCTTAAATTTCTTGTGAAGCCTTTCATTTTCTTGTTTCTGCTGAGTCATCTCCTGTGAGAGTTTTTTCAAATCTCCTATTATTGATTTAGATTCTGTTGTGGATGATGTTGATTCCCCTGCTATTCTGGACACTGTAATAAGAATAGATACGATGGGAGCTATGGTTAACTGAGTAAATTTATCATTTTCCTTAAGCAACTTCTCAATTTTCTCCTCCATGGTATTTATCTGTATATTCTGCTCAATGATCAGCTTGAACATTTCTTCATTGTGTTGTTCACTTTCTACTATCTCCTTGGTCTAGGGATCCTCTGTAGAAGGTAGTTTGAGATGTTTTCTCAATGATGTAATATCTGTAATTTTCTTTTTGATAATATCTTCTGCAGCTTTAAAATCAGTAGGGTCATATCCAATTTTAATCACTAAGTCTTCTAATTATTTGACCCTATTATCCTTTGCTAAAGATGATATCTTTTCAATCTTCAATTGTGACTGCACATTTGTTAGAGCAGTTCTGAGTTTTGACAATGCCATAGCAGTAATTGTCATGGTAGAGAAAATAATCTCACCAAACTACCTATACATGTCGATTTGATCAATTGGGTGTATCTGATTATTATCAAAATAAAATACAGTCTTCTTGTAATCATAAGAAGCCTTGGGAAAAGGAAATTGAGCCTGTAAAAAACCCATTTTCATTTTACCCTTTTCACTTTCAAAATCTGTCAACAACCTGTGCTATGAAGTAGAAGTCTGCTTCCAAAATTGTGCATAAACATTTTCCTTTAAAGCTTCATTATTTTGCTTAATTTCAAGGAAATTAGTGAAGATGTTTGGCTCCTCTTTTTCACTTGCTCCTGCTGATTGGGTTATTTCTAACAAATTCTATGAAGCTGAAGAACAATATGGAGTAGTGATTACAACTTCTTCTATCCCTATAGAAACCTGTGAATCATCCAAATTGATGATGATATGCTCCTTCTGACCATGAGTAGTAGTAGTGCCTTTGGAGTCAATCCTTGATTTCTTCTAATAATGAATGAATTCCTTTTATCCACCTCCTGATGATGAATATCCTTCTCTGGGCCTCTTGTCCTATTTGGTGTGAGAGGTAGGAGCCTGAAGAGTAGAAGGAGGTAAAACTTGTTCTTCTGCTTCTTGAATTGTATTCTCCTCCCATTGTTCTTGATTTCTATACTTTTCAATCTCTGGTCTTGGTGTATGAATGTAAGGTGTGGTTTTGAGTTCCACCCTTAAGTTTGAAATAATACTGAATGGATCATAAGACCACGTGAAGCTTGGTTGGAAACCCATTTGTTTGAGTATTGCATCTACTTCTAAACTTGTTGATATAGTATTACAAATGAATGATCCCACTTGTGACTTTATCTTGAATTGAAATTTCCTTTTCCCTGAAATAAAATGAAGTTCATCCATATTAATAATTTTCCTAATATATTCGAGAGATAAAATTCTCATTGGAACATATTTTTCCAATTTATATGGAGCTAATTCGTAGCCATATACTCTAATCTCTGTATAGTTCTAGTAAAGATACCAGTCTCCTATTCTAGCTTGATCATTGAGATGTAGGATCCTTTTGATTTCTGTACTGATCATGGGTTCACTCTGGCTGCTGAGAAGTTGTGCAATTGGGTGAATGAAACAATCAATGAAGTCTGAAAATTTGAACTCAGTTGAGTTCTTCCTAATCAATGAGGTCCACTGTGTGACTACTTGATTCACTTGCTGATCATCCTGCTTGTGTAGAAAAATAGGTAACATGTCTCCCTGCTGAAAAATAAACATATGTACTAGCACAAAGGAGTATTTAAACACTCCTTCAGTAGTTATATTCATCAATTTCTCATGCATAGCTTCAGCCAAGAATTGACTGTAATTATACATGAAGGCAGGTTTTTTTCTTTAGAGAAAATGGATAGATAACCTAGGATAGATTCATCTACCCATTGATCTGTTTGGTATCCTAACAAGCAAGAAACTAGGGAAATGATGTGTTTAGCTCTCTCAGGGAACATGGATGCTGGATAAGGAGGATTCTTTTTAGGGAGTTCAACATCTTTAGGGAGAAAGATCTAAAAAATCTAAGCTCTTTAAGGGAAGGTGAGCTTATGATATAGGTTTATTAATACTGCAATGGAGAAAAAGCTAAGGGAATCGTTTTCAGGGATCAAAAGCATCTTTTTGATAAGTTCTGGGGTGATAGATATCAAAATGTCTCCATTGTGAGCTACCATGGTTCTCTGCAAAGGGTTATACTTAGCTTGGCACCACATGACTAGATCAGGAAAAGAATGGGTTTGAGGAAACATGTACAGGGGAAAAAGGGATTCCCATAGATTTATATCATCTTCAGAGTCAATATAGGTCTGTTTAAGCCAATTGTGTAATTCGAACATGTCGAATTCACATTCTGTGTCTGTGATTTTGAAATACTGGTCAACCAATGGAATGTGATCTAGGTCTAAGGTATTAGAGGCTTTTGGGTTTTTTTGTATTGCAGAAGAACTAGCAGATGGCTTGTTTTTTCTCTTAGAAGCCATGGTTACAAAATTGTAATGAAGGATAAGAGAAAAAGGAACAATGATACCTTAAGTTGATGCATACTATTTGTAATCTCGGTAGTGGCGTAGATTGTAAAACAGGAATAGTTAAATCAAACAGTGAAAAGAACAGTTTTAGGAAAGTAGGTGTAAGGGGGTGAGGGCATTATTTATGCCAGGATTAATTTACCATTATGGTAAAGTTGTTACTGATCGGGAAGATGGGAATTTAGTGCAAGGGAGAACAGTAACAGGAGGAAATGGATAGAGGCAACAGATAAGCAACAACAAATAGGGACACATGACATGCAATGGTTGGAGGTGGAAGGTGCGGGAAGATAACCGTTGGTATGGTATCGGGTGGTGCAGGAAACCAGAAGGCAGATTTCATAGGGGGTGGTGGTAAGTGGTAAGGAGTGAGGGGCGTGAAAACCATGGAGAAGGTGACACTAATATGAAATGGGGGTTTAACAACTTTTTATGATTACAAGTACCTCCACTCCAAAGCTTAACAAAATATATGATCTAGCTTATGTTGACAATTGCAGAATTAAGTACTTGAAATAGGTGCATGTCTTTGTTTGTTTTTAACTATTTAAGTGCTTTAAGTCAATTTGTTTCTGCTGATATTAGACACACATAACAGCCATATAATGCAGCAAATAAACATCAACACATAACAACAAATTTAATCTAGAAGTTCACCTAAATGTCGTGGGCTACGTCTCCTTGAGCTTTTGTCATCTTGACTTGGCTCTTTGGGATTATGGCAAAGTTTATTTTACAAGTTCTACGCTCAACTCCAAAGGTTACTGAACTGAACCAATGGGATTAGAAAACCATCTATATCCCTTTCATGGCTGTCCTCACTCTGCAAACAGATCTAAGCTCCCTTAGACTTGATTCCTTCAATTGGTGCATTAAGCTTCCTTGAGCTTCTTGATGGAACTAACTCCTTCAGAATTATTCAAATATCTTTGAAACCTCTTCTACCGTCTCCAACACATATCAAACATCAACAATAGACTATTCATTTGCTCAAAATGAGCACTGCATCCCCATTCTAAGCCTTCCTCTACAGTTGGCACTGGGTTGACTGGAACTTCCCTGTAGCATCTCGGCCTTTAGAAGTCTAGATGCTTCTATAAACCCTTGAAATGGATTTCGAGGGTTCACTACAGTTAGGAATGACTATTTTTTCGCCGAGAATGAATACTGGTAGCTCCTGCAACTGCCTGCAACCCCTGGTAGCCCTGAGCTCCAAAATCTCCCTGGATGAAAATATCCTTGAAGATGGCTTCTTCAAATTCTTTAGACTGTTCCATTAGCTTCATAAGGCTCCAATTAGCCTATTTAGCCTCTTGTTTCACTCTCTTAGATCGAAAACTGCTTCTGGAGTGCCTTTAGGCAGTTTCCCCTAGAGATCCTCCACTAATTTTGGTTAACTGCACTTAACTGTAGTTAATTTTGGCATGACCGCCCTTTTTTAGTGCTCTGCCAAACTTAACCATTGGCGGTGACCGTAAATTCTGGCGTCGAGCACGCATGTGATAGGTATAATCCTGGCGGTTAGAGGATAACCCGCTTATTTCTGGCGGTCAACACACAAACCGCGTGGTTGGTTGGCAAATGATGGCATGTGAACGATTGTCGGAGGACCTCTGGCGGTCCTAACCCCCAAACCCATAATAGTTATAACATAAACATACACTGCAACCATAGAATGTTAAGAATCACCATCGAGCAGAGGTGGTAACACATTGTGCTAGCTGGTCAGAGGTCACAGGTTCGATTCCGTCGAACCCCAACAAAATTTTACCATACCATTCCAGGGCCACGTGGCGGCCTCCGGGCTTGCCACGTGTCAGCACCTGATTGGTCAGCCAAAAGGAATATTCTAGGGAATATTCCTTAGAATATTATTTTTTAAATATTTCCCAAAAATCAATTTATTCTTAGAAATTGCATTTTACTGGACTTTTTAAAATTGTGATAACTCCTTCATATAGTGTCATTTTTTCGAACCATTCATGACGCAAGAATAAGGAAGATGGAATCTATCTGGTCGCTCAGGTTCGACGCTCTATTGAACACTTTGAAATTTGAGCTATCATTAAAGTCCTAGATCAATATCTGATCAGACACATAATGGCAGGCCCGCGCGGTTAAAACTACTTTTCGCACCCCCCTTGTCGTTATTACATATCATAGTGAGGGGGTGTGAAGTGGCTTCCCCGGTGTTGATCTCGACTAGGAAGCGGATCACTGTTGATTTGCGCTCAAACTTTATCTCTTCACAATGTCGTTTATTGACATTGACTAAAAATCATATGAATGTTTATTTACAAAAATTAATCGCCGTTTAAAGGTAATTAAGTCCTAATTAAAAATTAATCTAATTTTGGCGCATTTAGACTAGCAACCATTATTTACCTAATTCACTTGTAATCCTATTATAATACAACTTTGGCCAAATTTTGTGCATATTAGGCCATTAATTTATCATATTCTTTCCTCTCTTCTAGTGTTCAACCAAGATTAAATAGTTTGGTGAACTTATTCTCTAATCTAAAACATAAATTTAAATGATTTGATCAAGATTAAACTATGTGATTCAAATTAGAAGAAAAGGTTGTGGCATGTAAACAAGTTGCACACAAAACCTTGATTTATTACAATGCAATTAATTTCTGTGAAGTGGCATTTAAACAAGCACACTTATGTAAATTTTGATTTTCTTTTGATGGGGTTTTACTTCATATCTCTTTTTTGTTTTTTATTTTTTCATATTTCCATTTTTTTCTTTATTTTTTCATACCCTCTTTTAAAAATAAAAACTAACTTATCAAAAATAAAGCATATTACAAGAAGTTCCATGTTATTTTCTCTCCTTCCCTCTTAATGGATGCATTTTTCTTTCCTTTCCCTTTGAAAACCTTTTCTTTTCGTTTACCCTTAAATGGCTTTTTACTACCCTCTTCTGGACTATTCTTCCCTCTTGCCTCAAGATGAGTGGCTTTCACAGACACCTCATCTAGATTATTGGGATTAAACATAAGGATAATGTGCCTAATGTAACTATGTAAACCCTCTATATACTTCAGCAACGTGTCTTGTGATTGCAAATCTACACCTAACATTAGAGACCTTTTTCTAAATTCTTGGGTGTAATCTTGCACATTTTGACCTTTAAGTTGTCTAAAATTCTGCCAAATCATGATGGCTTTCTGCATATATGCTAGAGGGTAAAAAAAAATTTTAATTGCAATAATGAAATTAGACTAAGAAATTGAGATCTTACCATGTTTTTTTATCTCTTCTTGTGTCGTGGCTTCCCACCATACTAGTGCTGCACCCTCCAGCCTCAAGGATGCTCTCTGAATCTTTATCTCTTCATCTTGAAGGTTTTAAATTCTACAATAGACCTCCAACTGACGAACCCAATTTTCAAGCTTCTCTGCATTCACTTCACGATTATACATGGGAAGTTCAAATTTAACATCAAGTTTTAACAGGGGTGTTTTACCAGTTCCTTTTGAGGTATGTTAATGAGTATGAGTAAGGTCTGTATTAGTCGAAAGAGGGTGAAGATGCATGTGAAGATGAAGATAAAGATGATGGTGGAGAGGGTGGAGGTTCACCTCCATTTAAATTACCACCTCCTCCTAAAGAACCTTCTCCTTTTGGAGGCTTGGATCTTTCACCCTGCAATCTGGTATTCCTCTCTTCATAGAGGACTTTCACCATCTCTGTCATGTCAAAGAAATCCTTCCTAAAAAACTTCTCATCCTCTGTCATATTTGCAGGCTCTCCCTCATTTGACATGCTTATTGAAGCCTCAACTGCAATTTGAGGTAGAACTGGTGGTGGATATTGTGGCAACCTTGCACTCCTCCTCCTTGACCCAACTTCAAGACTTTCAACCAGCTTCCCTTCTCCTCTCTTGAGCTTCAACCTTGTAAGCATCACATTCACTTGCAAACAGTTAAATCCTTTTTGCACAAAGAAAACCAAGAGATCTGATACCAAACATGATCTGAATGGGAAAATTAGTTTTACTATGTTAAATTCCTCTTCAGAATATGTAAAAGTGCTTAAGGATTCATGAGGTTAATTGCAAGTTTTAACATGAGTTTTTGAGTGTTTTTATGTAAATTACATGTACAAATTAACATTGACAAATGAGTAAACAAAAACATATAACAGACATGAACATCACCAAAACAATATCACAACATCACATGATGAATGATTGCACCCCGCCTGGGCTACGTCTCCTTGGTCGGGCTTCCAATGGCTTGGCCTTCTCTATCATACTGAAAAGTGTAAATACGTCAATTTACAATGCTCATATCGCTTTGAAACTTGTTCCAGTGGCTCTAGAATGCCTAAAAATGTTTGTCTAGACTCTTTCTTCTCCTGATTTGGTCAAAACATGAAGAAGTTATGGCTTCTCCAAGTCTTCCTGCTAATCGCAACGCAATTTCCCCTAAATCCAGAACCATCCTACAAATTCTCCCCCAATTACGCTAACCAAGGGTTGATTTTGTCTAATTACGGGGGAAATTGTAGGATGGATTAAATTCCCTATAAGGCCTTAAATCCAAAAATTTTGGACATGTGGGGGGGCCACATGCCCGAGGGTAAGGCCAACGACCCGCCCCTGTCGGTCGGGCCCCCACTCCACTCCGATGGTGGTCCTGTGGGTGGCGATATTGCTAAGAGATGGCCCTGTGGGCTGGCCCTTTCCTCCAAATGGCGCGGACTTAGACTTTAAATATATGTCGAAACCATAATATGTTAAGCACCAATGTATGGTGTATTGGCTAAGGCTTGGACTTTGGACTTGGAGGTTACGGGTTCAACCCCTGGTTGTTGTTGCTCGGACATTAACCATATTTTTGGTGGCCCTCGGGCTGCCACGTGGCGGCCCCTGGCTGGGCCATGTGGCAGCCTGTGGTTGGCCACCAACCAACCAATCAAATCATCCAAAACTCCACCAATAACAACATGCCACTTGTCAACACACAATTCACCAGAGGTCAAATCAGTCATATGCACAGTCACCTTGCCACATAGGCATGCCTAGTGAGGGCCACATCAGCAGTACAGACTATTGACTGGGCTATCTGCATTTTTTTTAAATTCTCCTATTTAGGAAAACAAACATAACATGCTTATGGGTGCATATGGAGTCTCTTTCGCGCGAAATAAGTTGCGACGGATTCAAGATGACGAGCACTACGCGGTCGTTCAGGTTCCACACCGATCCGACAACTTTGAATTTTGAGCTATTTTTTGAGCACTTGATCAAGGAGTGTCTAGTATGTGCTACTAAATTCTTGATTGCTCTGGTAAAGATGCAGCCACCTCGAAGTCTCATGCCCATAGGAGTCAAGCACAATGATCAACGTTGTGATTGGTGGTCGGCTGAGGCAGTCTGCAACATTATTGATGCTTCCCTCCTTTTACTTAATGTTCAAATGGAACTATTGTAGGTAAGTGGACCATTTCTGATGGAGATCATTCTGCAACTTCCCTTGTGTGTGTATGAACTGTAGGGGTCAGTGGTCTGTGTGGATGAACATTTCCTCCCCTACAATGTAATGCTTCCATTGGTGGAACGACTACACAATTCAATACATTTCTTTGTCATAAGTGGGATACTTTTTTATTGTATATGAAAGTGTCTCACTGTGGTGAGCCATTGGATGCCCCCGCTGAGTAAAAATTGAACCAATAGCATATTCAAAGGCATCTGTCTCAATCTCAAAAGGTTATTGTGGGTCTGTAAATGTGAGCACTAGTGTAGAGAAGACGTGATGCTTCAACTCAGCAAACACCTGTTGTTGTGTTTCGGACCAAACAAAATTTTCTTTCGCTCCTCCCTTGGTGACTTGACTTAAAGGCCAAGTGATATGAGAGAACCCCAAAACGAACCTGCGGTAGAAATTGGTAAGACCAAGAAAGCTATGGAGCTTTGTTAGAGTGGTTGGGAATGGCCAATCCTGAATGAATTTTATCTTGGTCGGGTCCACATGCACAATCTGCTTTTCAATGATGTACCCCAGATATTGAACCTGGGTCATGCCAAAAGTGCATTTCTCCAAGTTAGCACACAACTTGTGTTGTCGCATGGTTTGAAGGCTTGTCGAATATGGTGGAGGTACTCTTTCCAACTCTCGCTGAATATCAAGATGTCATCTAAATACACAACCACGAATGCATTAATGAAGGGTCGCAAGATGTTGTCCATCAATCTCATGAAGGTTTTGGAGGCATTCGTCAACCCGAAAGGCATGACCAACCATTTGAAAAGGCCTTCCTTGTATTTGAAAGTAGTCTTCCACACATCGGAGGGTTCAATAGGAACCTTGTGATAACTTGACTTCAAGTCAATCTTGCTGAAATATTTGGCCCCCTTGAGCTGGTCCAAAAGGTCACCAATCTATGGGATTGGTTACCTAATACAAATAGTGATCTTGCTCTACGCCCGATAGTCAATACAAAGCCTCTAGGTCTCATTCTTCTTCTGTACCAATATAATTGGGCTCCCACAGGGTGATGAGCTTGGCCTGATGTGCCATTTCCACAACACTTCCTAAATCTGCCTCTTGATCTCATCATTCTCTAAAATAGAGCATTGATAGATCAGTCCATTGGACAGAGGCGTGCCCGAGGTCAGATCGACAGAGTGTTTGATTTGATAGTTCAGAGGTACCCCTATAGGTGAGGTGAAAATTTCCCTATACTCCTCCACAATCTTGTCCATCTATTGCTGTTGTGGGGAGGAGCCCTATCTGGAAGTCATGGCCACAACCTTCTTCTTTCCCTGAGGCTGAATCATAAGGAAAACATATTTCTTGGTCCAGGAAATGATCTTACTACATTTATTTGTAGTGATCAAAGAGATGGTGGTAGGCGGGGCTACCTTCGATATCCTTTACAAATTATTGGCCAAGGTAATAATCAGAGAGTGAGGTCTAGAATCATATACAACATGTCGCTTCCACAAGTATGGTGATGAGCCTCGGTATTGCAACAAGAATGCTGCAACTCCCAAGGCTACCAACTTTAATTATCAACCCGGGGTTCGTACAAACTTAAGAGGTGTCAGCACTATATGTGCGGCATAAAATGTGTCCTTCCTTTGTTGTCATGATGTAATGGAGTGCATGTACTGAAGTCAAATCCTAAACTAATTGCAGAAAATGAAATGTTCAAAATGGAACCTTAACCTATTGCAAGAAAGAAAGTACAAGGAAAGAGATGGAAATTCAATGCTAAATCACACCATTTCCTAATTAACTGCCAAGAAACTATGCTTTGCAATAATGCTAAATTATCATGAACCAAATGATACTATCTAAGCATGGAAGTAAGAAGCATCAAACATCACTAATGTGCAAGTAAAGGGACTGAAATAAATCTATTTTTGTCTTTTTGTCTTTTCATGCAAAATCAAGTATGCAAACTAATTTCTTTTGATGATGTGGTAAGTGAATTAAGGATGTTGGAGGTTGGATGGAAGGGTTAGGAGATGGTTGGATGGTGTGGGAAACCCTTGGGAGGCTTTTGGTGACTTCCTAGAGGTTTTCCATCAATTCAGCCTCAAAACAGGCCATTTCAGGAAAACCTACAGGATGTACTAGAAACCTATAGGATGATCCTATAGGAATTACAGTGAACCTACAAGATACAACCGAGAGAAAAATGTGAGGTGTTGGAGGTGATGGAAGGCTTAGGGAAGGTGGTATATGGGTGGAATGGAGTGATAAAATGCCTAGGATCACTCAAAACTCAAAACCAAAGTTGGGAGATGGATGGATTTTCTCAAAAAGCTTGGAGAAGTTTCCATGTGAAATGATGAAATTGGTGAGGGTTTAATGACAAATAAAATCAAATCAAAATTGAATGGAACAACTTTTTTATTAACTAGGATGTCTTAGGTCCCTATTCCAAATGGAATCACTCAAAAATACCTCTATTAACCCATGCAAAAAAAATAAAAAACATTACTAGTCGAAAATCTAGAAATTCGAGAACTAGTGAGCTAGTAAATCTAAAAAGTCCCTAACCAAATCAAGTGAAAATGCAATGGGGTAATTCTGGTCAGAGGATGTCGAGAGGAGGGCTTTGATGCGGTGGCAAGGGTTTCTGGAGCATTAGGGTTAGTAGCGGAGTGACTGCAAGAGAAGTGGTATCGGAGACCAGGGCAGGGGGGCGATCCTCCTGTGATCAACCAGATCAGCGACGGCTAAGAGGAGTGGAAGGTAGGTCCCCAAAATAGGAAGGAGCTGAAGACGCCATGGCAGGGGAACCAGGGAGGGGAGAGATCCCCTCCTACAAAAGTGTCACAGTGGGAGAATCAAGTGGAAATGGAATACAAAGAGATCTTAAGGAAAACAGTAGGGGTCCACCAGTAATGGGAACCCGATGGCAAGCAGGACTAGGTGGCAGATGTCTTCCCAGAGCTCTTAAAAAACCCAGGTTCGTAATTCTGAATAACAAACTTGAAGAATATAGAAGCTATATGAGAGACCATGCTTTAATATGTAAGTTTGTAGGGTTTTGGCCGTCCGAAAAGGACCTGTCGAAATGGATACAACAAAGATGGAAACCAAAGGGGCATATAGATTTGAAACTGGGGGCAAAGGGTTTTTTTACAGTTATATTCTCAAATCTAGAGGACAAGGAAAGAATCTTTGAGGGAGGACCGTATTTCATGAATAACGTTGGTTTATTCATGCGGCATTGGGAGGACTGCTATAATCCAGACCAAGAAAAAATGCTAGCAGCACCCATCTGGATAAGACTGTTTGGCCTACCAATAGAGTTTTGGGACCCTGAGATCCTTGAAGGAATAGGTAATACAATCAGAACATTTGTTAAAGTAGCAGAGACCACAAAAAGAGGGAGATACACATCCTATGCAAGGATATGTGTATACATGAATATAACAGAACCACTACCGGAGTACATAGAGCTAGAATACCACGACGAAGTTTGGCAGCAACCAGTGGATTATGAACACATCCCCTTCCGCTGTAGAAGATGCCATGAATATGGCCACCTCTTCAAACAATGCCCCTTAAATGCTGCAGAGGAATCATCAAAGAAAAAAGAAGAAGAGAAGAGGGGGACAGAGGCAACTGAAGGAACGGAAGAGGGTTTCAAGGAAATACCTATAAGAAGAAGACCTGGAAAAGGGTTGGCCATAATGCAACAATCCGTCAAAACAGCGCCAGTAGAAAGCCAAAATAAGTTCAAAGTCCTTCAGGAAGAAGAAGGGGAGATGGAAAAGACAGAAAGCGAAGAAGAACCCATGGAACTATTAAAAGAAACAAAGGAGACAATGTCAAACCAGAGAAACATGGAACAAGAAGGAACAGAGGAAAACATGGACATGCCCATTGAGCAATCTCAGATGGAGGTCGATCCCCAAAAGGACAGTGGAAGTGATGAGGAACGAATAATGAGAAGATTGTTACAGGAATGGAAGAACCTGGATGAGAGGTTTATACCTGAAGATCAAAAGCAATTATATAAAGAGATGTTCCAGAAATATAAGGAAAAGACAGGAGCTCTTTTGGCAAGTCAACTGGAACAAATAGGAGCGCAAGGAGCTCAGAGCATTGGAATGGGCAGTACTGGCAAAGGAGGTAGGAAAAGAGGTAGACGGCCAATGAGCGAAACCATTCAAGTGGTAGGGGAGATGCTGGTAAACTCAGGAAGAGTTATACCTCTTTCAGAGGTATTTCAACAACCATCCAAAATTTTAAAATGATAATCACAAGCTGGAATATCAGAGGTCTTAATAGTAAAGGAAAACAGAGGTATCTGAGGGACAGGTTGAAGAAAGATAAACCCAGTATAATGATAATTCAAGAAACCAAGATCAACTCCCAGAAGATGGAAGAAATAATGAGAAGACACAATATTCATTATGAGATAATGGGTCAGGATGCGGCAGGCACGGCAGGAGGGTTGGCAGTCCTTTGGAATCCTGAGGAAGTGCACTTCAAAAACTGGGTTAGCCTTCCTCGAATCCTCTCAGGAACTTTTAGAATGATAGGATCATCAGAATGGATACTCCTTACAGGCGTCTATGGCCCGCATTTATCAAGTGAGCGCAAAAATTTCCTTCAAAACATGAAAACAATTCGAAGGATCTTCCCAGAGATTCCTTGGATTGCAGGGGGGGACTTTAATATGATTAAAACCATAGGAGAAAAGAGAGGAGGATCAAAAAGACCGGACCAAGACATGGAGGCTTTTGGTGAAATGATAACGGAGCAAAGATTGGTAGATATTCCCACAATAAACGGGATCCATACATGGAACAATAGAAGAGGGGGCAAAAATCAAATAGCATCGAGATTGGATAGATTCTTAATATCGGAGCAGATCATAAACAGAGATGTATTTGTAGAAACAATGATCCTTCCCGCCATGGGCTCAGATCACTGGCCCATCAGATTGGAAATTGACATCAAAACGAGCCCAAAAAAACGCCCCTTCAGGTTTGAAGCGTTCTGGCTCAGGAATCAGTAGTTCATGCCAAAGGTGGAGGAATGGTGGACTCAGAGCCAACAAAGAGGACGAAGCAAGATGCAAACCTTCCAGTTAAAGCTCAAAGAGCTCAGAGGAAAAATCAAAAAATGGAACAAAGAGGAGTTTGGGAATATATTTATGGAGAAGCAGCGACTAGAGCAAAAAATGGCAGAGTTGCAACAAAAAATTATAGCAGAAGGCCGAAGTGAGGAAAGAAGCAGAGAAGAGGGAACAATGATTAGCCAACTAGAGGAACGGAGAAAACAAGAAGAAATATTATGGAAACAAAATTCTCGTATAAATTGGCTTCATGAAGGAGAAAAGAACACAAAGTTCTTCCACCAAGCCATGATTCAACACAGACAAAGGAATAGAATTTTCTCAATCAAAAACGAAGAAGGGCAATGTATAACACAGCATGAGGAAATGGAACAGGTGCTAGTTGGATATTACAAAGACATTCTGACCGAACCCCAAGATGACAGAGAAGAAGCTATAGAAAGGATCTGCAACGAAATCCCGAAAATGATAACAAGGGACCAAAACATGGCCTTGATGAGGGCAGCAACCTTGGAAGAAGTGGAGGATATAGTGAAAGGAATGAAAAAAAACAAAGCCCCAGGACCAGATGGATTTACAGCGGAATTTTACCAAGCAGGCTGGCACTTCCTTGGACAAGACATCCTGGAGGTGGTAGAGGAATCACGCAGGCACCAGAAGGTATGGCCGGGTCTTAACTCAACTCTTTTAACTCTTATTCCTAAATCTTCTAACTCAGAAAATGCCCAAGGTTTCCGTCCAATAGCCCTTTGTAATGTAATTTATAAAATTATTGCTACGTTAATGGCTAAGAGATTGAAACCAATTCTCTCTAATATAATCTCCCCGGAACAAACTGG
Organism: Pinus tabuliformis; assembly: GCA_031772625.1. Classification (NCBI taxonomy): domain Eukaryota; kingdom Viridiplantae; phylum Streptophyta; class Pinopsida; order Pinales; family Pinaceae; genus Pinus; species Pinus tabuliformis. Next base: position 1,023,030,418 of record CM062807.1, read on the forward strand.
GTTTGTGGAAGGGAGACAAATTCTAGATGGTTTGGTGGTATCTCAGGAAGTGATTCATTCTCTAAAACAAAAAAAGGAGAGGGGAATGATGATAAAATTGGACCTCTCAAAAGCTTATGATCGTCTAAATTGGAATTACCTCAAAACAATCCTTATGGCATTTGGCTTTAGTAATAGATGGGTAGACTGGATTTACAACATGATATCAACGCCCAACTTCTCTATCCTTTTGAATGGGACACCAACTTTGACCTTCAACGCCACAAGAGGACTGAGACAGGGCGATCCCTTATCCCCTTTCTTGTTTATTATTGCGGCGGAAGGGCTAGGAAGATACTTTAAGAAAGAACTGAGGGAGGGGAAAATCAAAGGAATAAGGCTATGGGGAAACAACTTACCTATTACTCATCAGCAGTTCATCGACGACATCATGCTCTTTTGTGTTGTCTCACTAAGAGAAGTTAAGAGGGTAAAGAGGATTCTGGACCTCTTTATGGAAGCTTCGGGCATGGAAATCAACAAGGATAAATCCTGTACATTTCTCTTTAACACCCCAGAATCGATTAAAGCCCACCTGACCAGAACTTTGGGCTTTTGCTCTGGGGAATTACCTACAAAATACCTGGGGAATCAATTAGCTTTAAACCCTCTAAGGATAGCAAACTGGCAGCAAACGGTGGAAAAACTCAAGAATAGACTTGCAAACTGGTCCTTCCGATCGCTGAACATAGCGGGAAGACTAGTGCTCCTGAAATCAATTCTCCAGGCAATTCCCATCTATCCTCTCTCGGCGATGGTGGTCCCCAAAGGAGTATGTATAAAAATGAAGGAAATTTTCAGAAAATTTATCTGGGGAGGGCCTAAACAACAAAGGAAATGGGCCCTTGTATCATGGAAAGGTCTGTCAAAACAAAAAGAAGAAGGGGGACTAGGTCTCAGGGACCTGGGCATCTTGAACCAAGTTCTAGGGGCGAAGCTGTGGTGGAGGTGGATGAGGGGTGGAAATGATTTATGGAAAAGGATATGGACCCAAAAATATAATATGCCCACAACTATAGAAGGTATTCTTAGACTGGAGGAAGTCCCAAAGGGATCCACAATATGGGACCTGGCCAGTCAGAACAGAGATATCATAGGCAAACACGCCTTCTGGGAAATTAGGAACGGAAGCATAGCCAAATTTTGGGAGGAGGCCTGGCAGCAAAGGGAAAGAATGATAGGGATACATGCCCTGCAGAATACATATCAGAAGGCTGTAACGGAGGGATTAAAGTATGTCAAGGAATATTGGAAAGAAGAGGGGCAAGATGAGACTTGGCGAACTTGGAGGAAACCAGAAGAATGGGACAGAAACATAGATCATGAGCAGAAAGAGATACTAGTAAAAGAAATGGAATCAAGAAGAATCAAAATTAGAACGGGACCAGATATACTTAGATGGGGAAGATCCACAAAGGGAACCTTCACAGTGAAAGAAGCCTACTATCTAACCACCCGTCAGGAACAAGAAGAGGAAGCTCTAGATTGGAAGCAAATATGGAGGAACAAGTGGTGGCCGAAGGTAACTCTGTTCGCGTGGTTAGTAGGAAAAGGAAGAATCCTGACGTGGGACCAGATACAGAAGCGGGGATTCCAGGGACCTCCCAGATGTAGCCTATGCAAACAAGAAAATGAAACGCAGGAACACCTTCTGAACTCATGTCCCTTTGCCCAGCATCAATGGGAAGAAGTTAGGAACCTTTTTGGAAAGTCAAACAGGGACCCCCTTGATATCAAACAAACCATCTTCCAATGGGGAAAAGGCCAATTCTCAAGCCCGGTAGTAAGGAGAGCCTGGAGTCTAGCGATGGGATTCAATATATGGCTTATATGGAAAGAGAGAAATCAAAGAATCTTTCAGGATAAAGACAGTCCTCCAGAGATGATTTGGAAAAGAATGCAAAAACTGATAAGGGAAACTATTCTAGCAGAGACTTGGGAGGAAGAAGACTGGAAATCGACCCCAGAGGAAGGTCGAATCTTAGCTAACCTAAATCTGGATTATAACATGGTGTATCCCCAAAAGAAAAGAAACCAGAGATTCCAGAACCAGAGTCCAGCAAAGTTCAACCACCCCAGAGAAAACTTCATCAAATTAAATTTTGATGGGGCTTCCAAAGGAAACCCAAGGCCAGCAGGATTCAGAGGTATCTTCAAAGATAATGAAAGACGTACCAGATGGGTTTATGCTGACTGGGGAGGCATAATGACCAATAATTAAGAAGAATTGATGGTCGTCTACCAAGGCATCAGAATAGCAATAAGAAATGGATATATAAACCTGGAAATTGAAGGAGACTCGCAGATAGTAGTAGAAATGCTAAGGAATTTTAACAATGGGAAGAATTGGGAACAGGTAGCAAAGAGCTAGAGGACTGCAGGGATAATTCAGTACCTGGCAGACATATTGAAACGTATTGATTATAAAATTATTAACCATGTTAGGAGAGATGGAAACAATACAGCAGACTTCCTCGCAAACTGGGGATGCAACGAGCAGGATGGGAAGGTAGACAGTATATGGCTAACCTTAATGAACAGACCTCAATGGGATATTCTCAACTCAATTATTACCCAGGACAATGATGAAATCACAACTTTATGAAAAGGAATACCAATGGTCCTCGATCAGGGTGCAAAAGGCGGCTACGTGGGAGATTATTAAAATGGTGGGAAGGTGGTATGACAAGCCACCCTGCAAAAATGTAATAATTCCAGTTGACAGGACGGACTGCAAGCAGGGTATAATTCCAAGAAGCAGTGGAGACGAAGCAATGAAAGGAAGAGGTGGGAAGAGAGGCAGTGCTCTGACGATGGGACGCAGGTTAGCCGGCGCATGTTTAAGCAGAGGGGGGAAGGGAAAACATGGAGATTGCATGCGGCAGAGGGAGGAGGTGCAGAAGAGTAGAGGTGGGCAGCAAGATCAGGTAATTGGGAACGGAAAGAGGCGAGTAGGTGAGAAATCTACCATTGCTCTCAGCGACAGCACTGATAGGAACAAGGATTCGGGTGGTGGTTCAAGGTTTAAAGGAGGTAGACGAAAGCAGCGAGACCGGACACCCATCCATTGTAAAACCAAGCGAAAGACTGCAAAGGGAAGAATGAGAAAGGCAGCAAATGATGTGAGCAGGGAAGGAGTCTGGACTGGGTAGGATAGAAGCATGGCCGATCCCCATGAAGTTAATGAACAGAAGCAGTCAGGTATGGAATGGAAGACGGGAGGAGAGGAGATGGAAAATCCAGAATAGGGCTATCAAATTCAGACGAGGAAAGGCGAAACCGGAAAGGTTAGGCCTCCAGAGGACAATCAACCAGGAGAGGCAATGAACGTGGGGAAGAAAATTAAGGGGCAGGGAGGTGAAGTATTCTCTGGAACCTACTCCATTATAGCAGGTCAGGAAAGCAAGATAATGGGTGAAAATAAAGCTGGCCGCCCAGGTTGGGGAAGGGGGCGCAGGGGCAAAGGGAGAGGACGCCAAGCTGGAAGACAGGAACGGAGCTCCCCATCACCAGCTGGAAAGCATCGTGGTAGGAAAACGCTGAAGCAGAAGGTCCAGGAGGCGGAGAGAGCGTACAGTGAGGAAACCAATGCTGACATTCGCAGGATTATACAGGATTTGGAGGCAACGGCCATGCAGGAGGATTCAGACCCCGAAATGGAGGATTGGGAATACCTGCTGCCAGACCCAGGAAACACCAGAGGCCGCCTGTCTTTATATAAGCAGGCCCTTCATGTTTATTGGGTGATGAAGAGATTGTTGGCTAAAGCAATGGAGCAGGTGGTTATGGAGATAGCAGAGATGGCCCAGGGCATTCCAAATCTGAAAAAAGAAATGAAGAACCTTTAGATAACTCTACTCATGCAGGATAGCAAGCTCGAGGAGATCCAACAACAGTTAAAGAAGATAGTTCCTGGGACAAAGGAAGAAGACAATCCACCTGGAAACATGGTAGACTGATCCCTCTAGCTAGGTATTCGATTTTCTTAGATAGATTACTGAGAGTAAGTTCTCCCTTTTGGTCATAGATCTTTATGTTGATAGGAAACAAGATTAGTCTCTTTGACTGTTTAGTACATTTGGCATGGACAAGCAGACTTTTTGTTTTTTGTTTTTGGATGGCCTATAAAAACTTAAGATGGCCAACAGACCCAGTTTCCCTTCAGGGCAGGTTGAGGTCATCGAATGCATGTACATATTTCAGCCTGAAGTAATATAAAATGAAAGGTCCTATGCTAGCTTACAAAAAAAAGAAAATGCAATGGGGTAATTTTTATTATGAACTAGAAATTTTTTTTTTTTTATCTAATGCAAGTGGAATAAATTCTATTGAAGCTCCTTATCATGCTCTAAAAAATATCAAAAAAGTATTGTTCTTTGCTAAAAAAGAGGTCCAACAATCTAGAATTGGGATAAGAAGACTAATCCAAGAAAGTCAATGATTCCTATGAACTTACAAAGCTTTTCCAAGGATGAAATAATGCTTTTATCCTAAAAAATAACTTACATCAACCATTTAACTCAATCCTACAACAAGAAATCATTAATTCTAAATGCAGAAATAGAAAGAAATAAAAACAAGAGATGCATGTGAATAAGCAACGAAAAGAAGGAAAGAAAATGATACAAAAGGGATCTGAGGCTCCTGGGATGGCCAAGCCCAAGGAAAATCAGATACCTATGGAGGAGAACAAGATTTAGAAGCTGAAAATGACACCAATCTTCATTATTTTCATCAATAGAATTACATCCCTGCAAGAAAATACAATGGAGTTGCAAAAATACAAGCTCTCTCCACAATAACACTAATGAAAAAATCTCTTCCTAGAGGAAAATTTGACTTGGTACTTACACAAAATGATTAGGAATCATTCCCCATGAATGGAGGAAGCTTTCCCCACCAAAATCCCTTGATTAGTGGATCTAGTCCCCAATACTAGGAATTTGCATTAAATGGCAGGGAACACATTCCTAGATTTTCTCAATCATTCCCTAGAGGCAAATTTGACTTGGTACTTATACAAAATGATTAAGAATCATTCCCCATGGATGGAGGAAGCTTTCCCCACCGAAATCCCTTGATTAGTGGATCTTCTCCCTTGATTAGTGGAACACATTCCTAGATTTTCTCAATCATTGGAGTTCCACAATTTGTGCCATAATTCCATAATATCTTGTTGACTTATTATTTATTATTGATCCTCCAGTAGTACGGAACAAGTCCCTAAATTATATCCTCCTTGTTGGAAATAATACTGAGAGTGGGGTGAATCAGTATTATCATATCAATAATTTAATTTCCCAAACAGATTTATATACACTACTTCAGATAAGTGAACTAGCGTGTACGCGCGACTGTACTTAAAGCAACCAGCGTATATGCAGATAACTTTTGATGTATATAGTTTATCATGTATTGAAACTTAACCAGTATATCAGAGATTTATTAGACAGTGCAGTAAAAGCATAATAAAGCATCACACATAAGCAACACACATGAACACCAAGATATAAGGTGGAAACCCAATGTGAGTAAAAACCACCTATTGTTGTTGTCTCTGTCTTCTTTTAATAATAAGAAAATATCTTTACAATATTGTACTGGTGTAGACTCATACCAGTACGCAGGTACCCACCTATAGAAGGCTACAACCTTCTCTCGTTATCCAGCTACTACTGGAAGGGAGCTACAACCCCCTAGCTCTTGTACTAGCCAATATGTCTACTAGTACGTAGGTGCCAGCCTACAGAAAACTCCACTCTTCTACCAGGGACCATGTTTCATGAATTTTCAGAATGGATACTCCTGGAACACAACACCATAATCTTAAGGCCACGTTTCATTCAATTTTCATACTAGACCCATCAACAACATCATAACTGTAATATAATCATCAGTACATTTGCATCAACCAATCACTGAAACTCAATCATCATAACCTGAATTTGATCATTTAGAACATTGTCACCAAAATGTAGTCACCAGAACCCAAAGCAGAACCCAGAAATCTGCAACAGCAAACAAAAACAACTGAAACATACTTCATAAGCTATACGCTACTTCCATGTGTCCAACCAGCTTGTATACACACTTTTATCAAAGCCAACCAGTGTACACATCTGTAAATATTAATTCATAATTTTGCAGCTATTCCATACTTCAGCTATACCCAGATCATAACATTTACATAATAACACATGCGTAAGTATTCAGATCTAGACTATACATGATCAAACCATATAATGATAATTCATTTCAAGCCTTAAGATCCTGATCCATCATTAGATCTTATCCCTCATCGACCACTAAGGTTCATCCTTGGTTCAGATCAAGAAAAGCACCGTAAGCCAATAACCTGCATACTAGATCTCACACTTTATCAGATATTCGATACTTGCACACCTTGGCCTAATGGTCTTCTCCTCCTTGTATAGTTTTAGGCCTTTCTCAATACCATGGATAGAAACCACTTAGGACCAATACCTTGGACCAAATACCTAGGGTCAATACCTTGGACCAATACCATGGATCAAAATACCTTCGACCAAATATCTCAGACCAAAAACTTAGTTTTCCAACATATACGCGCTTTTCCTTCTTTGAAAGTGCATGTGTACGTATACGCTACTTGTGTTCAGTGAACCTGCATGTATATGTAGCTTGGTCAAGGTGAACCTGCATATACCTCTCTTTCTTCATTCTTTGTAGTCTGATCTGTAATTATTATTTTTTTACATGCTGCACTGTGATCTTTCATCTAAGTGAGTTGCCATCAAGGACAACACCTGTATCATAATGCCAACAATCTCCCCCTTTGGACTTGATGGAAACAACAACACCAAGTCACTCTCCCCCTTTGACATCAAGGGCAAAGGGTGGACCAAGATAATTTCTCCCTTTGACATACATTATGCTGGTCATGCTCCCCCTGAGTACATGCTGAAATCTCTGATTGAGCTTCCCTTTTGTACATGCTGAGATGCACTGAAACCATCCATGCTCTTCCTGAGTACAAGCAGAGTCTGCAAAAAAATATTTTCTAAAAGAATAACATGACTCTATAACTCAACTATGTGAGGATGACCTTCCTATCACCAATGACTCATACATACATCCATCTCCCAACCGAGTGGGGATATACCAATTGTTTATACATGACAGAAACAAGAAATATTACATCATCCATCCCATGTAAAGTGGGGATACAAATTACATCATTTGTCCAAGAGGACTCATATCACTTCCTAGAATTTCACATGACTTCATGAACAAATGGTATAAATATCTGAAGCCATAGTTGGACTCAGCAACCATAATGCCAACAATGCTGAATGTACGTGAAGGCTAATGCTCCCCCTAAACCTATGCTACATGTGCATTGTTATCAGGTCAATGATCAAGGCATCTTTTGTCAGTCAAATAAAATTAATGAACAGCGCATATAGACATTAATAATCAATATCAGTCAGAGCACCCATATCAAATCCTACCCCACTGTTTTTCTAGTCTGAAACACATATACGCTCCTTTACCCATAGAAACCCTCGTGCATACGTGACTCTTCTTCATGAAACACACGTATAATAGTCTTTTTCTGAAAAAAGTTGGATTTAACAGCAGGATGATGTAGCAACTACTCTCAGCTTTTGTCTGAGATATTCAAATGTCTCTCTGGGCAGTGGTTTAGTGAATATATCAGCAACCTGTTCTTTGGAGGGAACATACTCCAATTTGACCTTTTGTTCAAGCACTTGTTCACATAGAAAATGGTATTTGATGGGTATGTGCTTGGTCTTGGAGTGCATGACTGGATTCTTTGAAATACTGATGGCACTTGTATTATCACATAGAATGGAGATGGGTGGAGTGCATGTGATATGAATGTCTTGCAAGGTTTGCATCATCCAAAGTAGTTGTGTGCAGCAAGATGCAGCAGCCACATATTCTGCTTCAGTTGTAGATAGCACAATTGAACTTTGTTTCTTGCTTAACCACGACACTGACCTGGAACCCATATAGAATGCACCACCACTAGTGCTTTTTCTGTCATCAACACTTCCTACCCAATCTGCATTTGTATATGCATGAAGAGTGAGATATGTATCTTTAGTGTTGGCATTATGACATAGGATTGGCACAATGTCACAGGTCTTGTCCTTGATGGCAACTCACTCAAATAGTAGATCACTATTCAGTCTCTCAGAATGAAAGAAAAAGAGGTATACGCAGTTTCCCTTTGACGAAGTCACCTATACACGCGGGATTGCCGACCAAAAGTAGTGTATGTGTATGCACGCACTTTCATGGACGAAAAAGCACGTACGTGTGGGAAAACTTATTTTTGGTCCATGGTATTTAGTCCTTGCTATTTGGACCTATGGTTTTGGACCATGGTATCTCATCTGAAGTGTTGAACCCAAGTATTTGGTCTAAGGTATTGATTCTTTATGGTTTTGGACCATGGTATTGTGTAAGGCCTAAGACTATAAAAGGGGAAGGAGATCATTAGACAAAGGCATTGAATCAAGCATTGAATATCTCATGAAGAACTAGATCTGCAATACTGGTCATTGGGTTATGGTGCATAGCTAAATCTGAATCAAGGAGGAACCTGAGCACAAGAAGAAGCATAAGTGCCATTGATGGATCAAGACCTTAAGGCTTGAATAATAGTATCTTTGTGTGATTTTGATTTGTTATTTTGGCGCATGACTTGATCTATAAATCTGATAATATGGGTACAATTGATGTCTGAATAAGTGAAAAGGATAAATTATCTTTTATAGATCTGTATGCAGGTTCAGCAAAGAAAAGGCGCGTATACACACTGGTTTTGTAATGCAGAATAGCGTATACGCTGGTTGGCCTTAATTCAGAAGCGTATGCACGCAGGTTGTACACATTGAAGTAGTGTACGTCTCTTGAAATATGTTTTAGCTACTTCTATTTATTGCTACAGTATTCTAGGTTCAGAATTGGTGTCTGGTTATTGTTACTGTTTTCTGGGTACAGCATTCAGAGAAGTGACTATTTGAATTAGTTTTGTTTGGTGCAAAGGAGATTGGTTGATGCAAATATACTTGATGTTTGATTGATGGATCCAGTATGAAATTTTATGAAACGTGGTACCTGAAAGAAAAGAGAAGGTTGTAGCCTTCTGTATGTCAGCACCTACGTACTAGTACTTCAGCTAGTACAAGAGCTAAGGGGGTTGCAGCTCCCTTCTAAGAGAAGCTAGAGAACGAGAGAAGGTCGTAGCCTTCTGTAGGTAGCAGCCTGCATACTAGTATAAGACTGCACCAATACAGAATCATTGTAAAAAGAAGTTTCTAATTAAAAGAAAATAGAGACAAATTGCAGCAGGTGGTTTTCACCCACATTGGGTTTCCACCTTATATATTTGTGTCCATGTGTGTGATGATCTATTCTATTTACTGCTCCTATTTACTATTCTTATGATTAATGAAGTCCTAATGCACTGATTAAAGTTCAACAATTAATGAATCAGATATACGCTTGTTTCTTTAGTCACAGTAGCGTATATACGCAGTTTCCCATAGCTGAAGTAGCATATACAAATCTGATTGTGAAATGAAAAATAATTGATTTGATAATACTGATTCACCCCCCCTCTCAGTATTATTTCCAACAATTGGAATCAGAGTAGGTCCTTCAGAAGAAGCTTGATCGCTTGAAGGAAGATCTATCATCATGAGCAACTACGAAAAGGAGGCATCTATCAGGCCACCAATCTTTGATGGAAGCAACTTCGTCTATTGGAAGGTAAGAATCACAACCTATCTTCAATCTCTTGGTACAGAAGTTTGGGATATCGTGGAAATAGGATACACATTTCGATCAACACCTCCTACAGGTACGACTGGTAAGAAGCAGTATGAAACAAATGCAAAGGATGTCAATACTTTATTAGGGAGTTTATCTCAATCAGAATTCGTCAAGGTTATGCAGCTCAAAACCACAAAAGAAATATGGGACAAGATCATTCTGAGCTATGAAGGAGATGATCAGGTAAAACGTGCAAAACTACAAACTCTCAGAATCCAATATGAAAATCTCAGAATGCACAATGATGAAAGTGTGGCTAATTATTTCTTACGTATAGATGAGATTGTTAATTGTATGAAAAACTTGGGTGAAGAGATAAAAGAAGCTACTTTGGTTGAAAAGGTTCTAAGATCTTTGTCTTCTAAGTTTGAATCAAAAGTTTCAGCCATAGAAGAATCTTCAAAGCATTACCATGTCACAGCCGCACGGAATCCTAACTGCTTTTGAAAGGAGAAAAGGGGGACCATCAGACATGAGAGAATCTGCATTCAAAGCCTCAGGAACAGGAGAATACAATGAGTCAGGACATATGTCAAAAGGAGAGGAAGAATAAACTTTTTTCAAGAACCTTCAACGGGCTTTTTGGAAGATTCAGAGGTAAGCTACCTTTTAAATGCTTTGCTTGTGGAAGAGTCGGTCACTATGCAGCCAAATGTCCTCATAAAGATAAGCTTGACAAAGGTAAGGAACCAGTTAGATGGAACAGAAAATAGAATGTAAGTAAGAAGAGTTATTATACACATGAAGACAGTGATGGATTTTCAAATAGTGATGAAGATGAACAAGGTAATGATTATAGACTTTTGATGGCTTTTGAAGATGATGATTTCTTAGATGCTATAGATGAAGAAGGTCTATGAAGAAATTTCTAAACTTAAAATTTGTTTAGAAGAAAAGAATATGATTATAGATACTCTGACATTCCAACTTGCTAAAAGGGAAAAACACAATGAAAAGTTAGAATGTGAAATTGTGGGACTTAGAAAAGATATTGAGAAAACAAAAGCTCTTAATCTTAGATTTGCTAAAGGATCTAAAACTTTAGATGAGATTATCAAAGTGCAGCATTCTCCTCCAATCAAGACAGGTCTTGGTTATACTGAAGAAGCATCTCAAGCACAGAATCCATCTACCTCCAAAAGTTATCTTGAAGCAGCAAGGAGAAGTGAATAGGTTGACAATCGACAGCAAAGGCACAATGTAGATCACCAGGCAAATCAGGGACAATTTACTTCAAAGATGAACAGAGATCACCAAGTAAATCAAGGGAAATCTACTTCAAGGATGAATAGAAGCTACAACCAACCACAAGTAAATCATTCTCAATTTGTCTTAAGAATGAATGGCTATGGAAATTACAATCACTTGGACGGAAGGTTTGATAACCTCAGGAATTTCTTCAATGGCCAATGTTTCTCTTGTCATAACTTTGGACACAAAGCAGCTCAATGTGTTGCCTACAAGACCATCATGACCAGATAATCACGAAATCAAGGGAGTGTGACTGGAATCATGAAAAGGACCTATAATAACTTTTCTGCTCTTGAAAATGAAATAGAATGTTCTATTTGTAACAACTTCGATCATGAAGATTCTGAATGCAGGAGTAGGTTTTGGAAAACAACTCAGAAGGAGCAAGCTTCATTGAGTCCCAAAATATGGAGAAAGAAAGAATCGCAACCAGAAAGATGTGGTATAGCCTTATATGCAGAAGGACAAGAAAATCAGTGGTACATCGACAGTGGATGCTCGAAACATATGACAAGTGACAAAGAAAAACTTCAGCGATATAGTGCCTTAGAAAAGGAAAAGAAGGTCTCATTTGGAAATGACACCCCTGCATTCATAAAAGGTAAAGGTTGTGTTCTTTTGAAAGAAAAAGTCAAAGTTGGAAATGTTATGTATGTTGATGTCTTAAAGCATAATCTATTGAGTTCCAGTCAAATGTGTGATCAATGAAATGAGGTAATATTTCGATCAAATGGATGTATTGTTCGTGAGCTTGATACAGGAGAAACAGTGATCAAAGGCATAAGAATTCCAAATAATTTATACATACTCAAGGGAGGAAAACAACAATGCTATCTAAGCAAGAATGATGAACACTTGCTATGGCACAGAAGATTGGGGCATCTAAGCTTCTCTCAGATAAGGAAAGCATGCAAATATCAGGCGGTTCGTGATCTCCCTGACATCAGAATTCTAGACAATACAATATGCAAATCATGTCAGTTTGGTAAGCAAACCAAAACTAATTTCCCTGAGAAAGAAGGATTAGCTAGTAGGCGACTTGAACTTGTCCATATTGATGTATGTGGTCCAACTAGGAAAAGGTCACCTCGAGGAGAAGAATACTTCATATTGTTCATTGACGACTTTTCCAGGATGTGTTGGATAGGACTTTTGAAGCATAAAGACGAAGCTTTCGAAAAGTTCAAAGCATTCAAATCCTTGGTTGAAAATGAATCAGATCGCAGAATCAAATGCCTCAGGTCTGATCGAGGAGGGGAATTTACCTCGAATGAATTTTTCGATTTTTGTGAAGAACATGGAATAAGAAGGGAATTCTCTACTGCAAGGACTCCTCAGCAAAATGGAGTAGTGGAAAGGATGAACAGAACGGTTCAACAAATGGCTCGTGCTATGCTTGATGAGTCTGGAACTCCCGCAACCTTCTGGGGTGAAGCTGCATTTGCTGCGGTTACTATTCTCAACAAGACAAACGTCTGGGTGAACAGCACTCAAACTCCTCATGAACTTTGGTATGGTAAGACTCCCACAGTTAAATACTTCAAAAATTTTGGAAGCAAATGTTACATCAAAAGGACTAATGAAAACCTTGGCAAGTTTGAACCTAGAGCAGATGAAGGCATTCTCCTTGGTTATTCTCCCCACAGCAAAGGATATAAGTGTTACAATAAAAGACTTGGAAAAATTGTTGAAAGTATTGATGTAGTGATTGATGAAGAAGGAAACATTCCTAGGCAGGTAAAATCCGAAGATTTTGAAGATGATGAGGACTATCCTTCAACATCAAATCAGACTTATGATGAAGAAGAAACCCATCAGGCACCAGAAGAACAGATAAGGATAGAATAAAAGACTCTATCCAGATATGTTTAGAAGAATCATCCAGAAACTCAAATTTTGGGGCAGAAAGAGGCGGGTGTACAAACAAGAAGAACTATTTCAGAAGCTTCAAGCTATCTAGAATTGCTTTCCTCTACTGAACCACAAAATGTAAGAGAAGCATGCAAAGATGAATGCTGGGTCAAGGCCATGAATGAAGAACTTGAGCAGATTGAAAAGAATAACACTTGGGAGTTGGTTCCTAGACCAAATGATAAGAATGTCATAGGGACAAAATGGATATTCAAAAACAAGCTGAATGAAAATGTAGATGTTATTAGAAATAAGGCCAGACTTGTTTGTAAAGGGTATACTCAACAAGAAGGTATAGACTTTGAAGAAACTTTTGCACTTGTTGCTAGACTTAAAGCCATAAGAATGTTCCTTGCTCTTTCTAGCTTTCAGAAGTTCAAAGTTTTTCAAATGGGTGTGAAATCTACCTTTTTAAATGGAGACTTGGAAGAAGAAGTGTATATTGAGCAACCAGATGGATTCATCCTTGGAAATGATCCAAAACTTGTATGCAGACTTAAGAAGGCACTCTATGGTCTTAAACAGGCTCCAAGGGCTTGGTATTATTATCTGGACAAATACCTCCATCAACAAGATTTTTCAAAAGGATCAGCAGATAGCATTCTATATGTAAAAATTGATAATGATAAGTTGCTAATACTTGTCGTGTATGTTGACGATATCATCTTTGGTAGCAATGAAAAAGCCATGAGTCAAAACTTTGCTTTGTTGATGCAAAAAGAATTTGAAATGTCCTTGCTTGGTGAGCTGACATATTTTCTTGGTTTACAAGTCCAACAAAATAAAGACGGTATCTTTTTATCACAAACCAAGTACCTCAAGGAGATCTTGAAGAAATATGGCATGGAAGATTCAAAACCAGTATGTACCCCTATGGTAACAGGATGCAGCCTCAACGCAAATGATGATTTAGCAGAAGTTCATCAACTAACCTATAGATCCATGATTGGTAGTCTTCTCTACCTGACTGGTACCCGAACAAACATCATGCATGCAGTGGGAATAGTTGGAAGATTCCAGGGAAATCCAAAAGAAGCACACTTTCAGGTAGTTAAAAGAATTTTCAAATATCTTCAAGGGACACAAAACTATGGCCTATGGTATCCTAGAGATACAGATCTCACACTTCATGCATATACAGATGTAGATTGGGCAAGAAGCGTGGATGACAGAAAAAGCACTAGTGGTGGTGCATTCTTTATGGGTTTCAGATTAGTATCTTGGTTCAGCAAGAAACAAATTTCAATTTCTTTATCCACAACTGAAGCAGAATATGTGGCTGCTGCATCTTGCTGCACACAACTCCTTTGGATGATGCAAATTTTGCAAGATTTTCATATCACTTGTACTCCACCTATCTCCATTTTATGTGATAATACAAGTGCAATCAGTATTTCAAAAAATCCAGTCATGCATTCAAAGACCAAACACATACCTATCAAATATCATTTTCTCCGAGAACAAGTTCTTGAATAAAAGGTCAAATTGGAGTATGTTCCCTCCAAGGAACAGGTTGCTAATATACTCACCAAACCACTGCCCAGGGAGACATTTGAATACCTCAGACAGAAGCTGGGAGTAGTTGATGCATCATCTTGCTATTGAAACTTGTCTGTTTCAGAGAAAAGCGGTTGTATGTGAGTTTAATGAGGATAACCTGCGTACATACGTTGGTTTATGTGGATACAGTCGCGTATATGTTGGTTTGAAGACAAACAGTGTGCCAGGCTCAGGGTGAAAGGAGTCTGATATGGGTCTGACAGAGACCATCTAGCACAGGTTTAGGGGGAGCATACATATTCTTCTAATAATGCATTGTTGGAATTATCCTAGAAGATCTTGGTTCAAGTTCACAGTGTTTTGGTTTTAGGGGGAACAAGTGCAGAAGGAGAACATGGTTGCTAGTCTGAATGATGATTGACAGATGCTGCTGATGATAGTTGTTGATAACTATCATAGTCTGGTTGTAGATATTTCGTCTCTATGTCATGTATTTCTTTTCTTATCAAGGTCATGTAACGGCCTACTTTGATTTCCCCACTATGCCTGGGATGGATAATGTAATGTTATTGTTTTATCTTGTGTAAACTTTTGGTGTATCCCCACTTGGTTGGGTGGATGATTCAATCCCCACTTGGTTTGGAGATGGATGTATGTATGAGTCTTTAATGGTAGGAAGGTCATCTATGATGTATAAAGTTATGTATCTTCTTGTAGAACATCTTCTTGCAGACCTTGCCTACAGTCAGGGGGAGCATGGACAGCACAGCAAAGCAGAGATTTCAGCATGAACTCAGGGGGAGCATAACCCTTTGCCCTTGATGTCAAATGGGGAGAATGACTTTGGGTGACTTGGGGTTGCCATCAAGTCCAAAGGGGGAGATTGTTGGCATTATGACATAGGATTGGCACTATGTCACAGGTGTTGTCCTTGATGGCAACTCACTCAGATAACAGATCACTGTTCAGGCTCTCAGAATGAAAGAAAAAGAGGTATACGCAGTTTTCCTTTGACAAAGTCGTGTATACACGCGGGATTGCCGACCAAAAGTAGCGTATGCGTATGCACGCACTTTCATGGACAAAAAAGCGCGTACATGTGGGAAAAATTATTTTTGGTCCATGGTATTTAGTCCTTGGTATTTGGACCTATGGTTTTGGACCATGGTATCTCATCTGAAGTGTTGAACCCAGGTATTTGGTCCAAGGTATTGATTCTTTATGGTTTTGGACCATGGTATTGTGTAAGGCCTAAGACTATAAAAGGGGAAGGAGATCATTAGACAAAGGCATTGACTCAAGCATTGAATATCTCATGAAGAACTAGATCTGAAATATTGGTCATTGGGTTATGGTGCATAGCTAAATCTGAATCAAGGAGGAACCTGAGTGCAAGAAGAAGGATAAGTGTTATTGATGGATCAAGACGTTAAGGCTTGAATAGTAGTATCTTTGTGTGATTTTGATTTGTTATTTTGGCGCATGACTTGATCTATAAATCTAATAATCTGGGTATAACTGATGTCTGAATAAGTGAAAAGGATAAATTATCTTTTATAGATCTGTACGCAGGTTCAGCAAAGAAAAGGCGCGTATACACGCTGGTTTTGTAATGCAGAATAGCGTATACGCTGGTTGGCCTCAATTCAAAAGCTTATGCACGCAGGTTTTACACATTGAAGTAGCGTACGTCTCTTGGAATATGTTTTAGCTACTTTTGTTTATTGCTGCAGTATTCTGGTTTCAGAATTGGTGTCTGGTTACTGTTACTGTTTTCTGGGTACAGCATTCAGAGAAGTGACTATTTGAATCAGTTTTGTTTGATGAAAAGGATATTGGTTGATGCAGATATACTTGATGTATGATTGATGGATCCAGTCTGAAAATTTATGAAACGTGGTCCCTGAAAGAAAAGAGAATGTTGTAGCCTTCTGTAGGTTAACACCTACGTACTAGTACCTTAGCTAGTACAAGAGCTAAGGGGGTTGCAGCTCCCTTCTAGGAGAAGCTGGAGAACGAGAGAAGGTCATAACCTTCTACAGGTAGTAGCCTGTGTACTGGTATAAGACTGCACCAGTACAGAACCATTGTAAAAAGAAGTTTCTAATTAAAAGAATATAGAGACAAATTGCAGCAGGTGGTTTTCACCCACATTGGGTTTCCACCTTATATCTTTGTGTCCATGTGTGTAATGATCTGTTCTGTTTTACTGCTCCTATTTATTGTTCTTATGATTAATGAAGTCTTGATGCACTGATTAAATTTCAATAATTAATGAGTCAGATATACGCTTGTGTCTTTAGTCACAGTAGTATATATGTAGTTTCCCATAGCCGAAGTAGCATATACAAATCTGATTGTGAAATGAAAAATAATTGATTTGATAATACTGATTCACCCCCCCTCTCAGTATTATTTCCAACATCTAGGATACCATAAACCAAAGTTCTGTGTTCCATGAAGATATTTGAAAATTCTTTTAACTGCTTAAAGGTGTGATTCCTTTGGATTTGCTTGGAATCTTCCAACTATTCCTATTGCATGCATGATGTCAGGTCAGGTACCTGTTAGATAAAGTAGGTTGCCAATCATGAATCTGTAATTTGGTTGATGTAGTGTTGTTGATTCATCATTTGAGTTGAGACTGCATCCTGTTACCATTGAGGTACATATAGGTTTAGAATCTTCCATGTCGTACCTTTTCAAGATCTGTTTGAGATATTTGGTTTGTGAAAGAAAAGTGCCATCTTTATTTTGTTGAACTTGTAGACCAAGAAAATAGGAAGTTCACCAAGCAAGGACATTTCAAAATCTTTCTGCATTACTGGAGAAAAATTGTGACTCATGGATTCTTCATTGCTACCAAAAATGATATAATCAACATAAACCACAATAACTAGAAATTTATCAGTGTCAATCTTTGTATATAGATTGCTATCTACTGAACCTTTTGAAAAACCTTGTTGGGGTAGATATTTGTCAAGACAGTAATACTAGGGCCTTGGAGCCTGTTTCATACCATAAAGAACCTTTCTGAGTCTACATACAAGTTTTGCATCATTTCCAAGAATGAATCCTTCTAGTTGTTCAATATAAACTTCTTCTTCTAAATCTCCATTAAGGAAAGTAGATTTTACATCCATTTGGTATACTTTGAATTTCTGAAAGCTACGAAGAGAAAGAAACATCCTAATGGCTTCAAGTCTAGCAATAGGTGCAAAATATTCTTCAAAATCTATACCTTCTTTTTGAGCATACCCTTTACAAACAAGTCTGGCCTTGTTTCTAATGACTTCTCCATTTTCATTCAGTGTGTTTTTGAATATCCATTTAGTTCCTATAATGTTTTTATCATGAGGTCTAGGAACTAATTCCCAAGTATTATTCTTTTCAATTTGCTCAAGTTCTTCATTCATGGCCTTGACCCAACATTCATCTTTGCATGCTTCATTTATATTTTTAGGTTCGGTGGAGGATAGTAATGCTAGATAGCTTTAGGTTTCTGTAATAGTTCTTCTTGTCTGTACACCTGCCTCTTTTTCCCATAAAAATTGAGTTTCTAGATTATTTTTATGAACATACCTAGACGGAGTCATTTCCTCTACCGTTATCTCTTCTTCTGGTGCTTCATTGGTTTCTTCTTCAATATCATCGTGATTTGATGTGGGAAAATACACCCCATCTTCTTCATTTTCAAAATCTTCCGTTTTTTTTTTTTTGGATTTTTGCATGCTTCATCAACGACAACATCAATACTTTCAACAATTTTCCCAAGTCTTTTATTATAACATTTATATCCTTTGCTTCGGGAAGAGTAACCAAGAAGAATACCTTCATCTGCTCTGGGCTCAAACTTACCAAGTTTTTCATCAGTCCTTTTGATATAACATTTGCTTCCAAAAACTTTAAAGTATTTTACAGTAGGAGTCTTACCATACCAAAGTTCATGTGGAGTTTGAGTGCTATTTACCTGAACATTTGCTTGGTTGAGAATAGTTACGGCGGCGAATGCAGCTTCACCCCAGAAGGTTGCAGGAGTTCCATATTCATCTAGCATAGCTCGAGCCATTTGTTGAACAGTTCTGTTCATTCTTTCCACCACTCCATTTTGCTAAGGGGTACTTGCAGTGGAGAATTGCCTTTTTATTCCATGTTGTTCACAAAAGTCAAAGAATTCATCCGACATAAATTCTCCTCCTTGATCAAATATGAGGCATTTGATTTTTCAATCTGATTCATTTTCAACCAAAGCTTTGAAGGCTTGGAACTTTTCGAATGCTTCATCTTTATGCTTTAACAGACCTATCCAACACATTCTGGAAAAATAATCAATGAACAAAATAAAGTATTCTTCTCCACAAGGTGACTTTTTCCTTGATGGTCCACATAAATCAGTATGAACAAGTTCAAGAGGCTTACTAGCTGACCCTTCTTTTTCAATGAAGTGAGCTCTGGTTTGCTTACCGAATTGACATGGTTTTCATATTGTATTTTCAGGGACGCTAATATCTGGAAGATCATGGACAACCTTGAATCTGCATGCTTTTCTTAATTGAGAAAAGCTTAGATGTCCCAATCTTCTATGCCACAGCTAGTTTTCATCATTTTTGCTTAGATAACACTGTTGTTTTCCCCCCTTGAGTATGTATAAGTTGTTTGGATTTCTTTTACCTTTGATCACAGTATCCCCTGTATCAAGTTCATGAACAACACATTTGTTTGATCAAAACACCACTTCATTTCCTTGATCACACATTTCACTGACACTCAACAGGTTATGATTTAAACCGTCTACATACATAACATTTCCAGCTTTAACCTTTTCTTTCAAGAATACAAGTCCTTTACCCTTTATGACAGCAGGAGTGTCATTTCCAAATGAGACATTCTTTTCCTTTTCTAAGGCATTATATGAGTGAAGTTTTTCTTTGTCACCTGGCATGTGTTTTGAGCATCCACTGTCAATGTACCACTGATTTTCTTGTCCTTCTGCATACAAGTCTATACCACATCTTTCTGTTTGAGATTCTTTCCTTCTCCACATCTTGGGATTTAATGGAGTTTGCTCCTTTTAAGATGATTGTCGAAATTTTCTCTTGCATTCAGATTCTTCATGACCAAAGTTGTTACATATTGAGCATTCTATTTCATTTTCAAGAAGAGAAAAGTTATTATAGGAACTTTTCTTGACTCCTGTTACATTCATTTGATTTCGTGCTTCTCTAGTCATGATGGTTTTGTAAGCAACACATTGAGTTGCTTTGTGTCCAAAATTATGACATGAAAAACATTGCCCATTAAAGAAGTTCCTGCGACTATCAAATCTATTACCCTGGTGATTGTAGTTCCTATTGATATTCATCTTTGGAGTAAATTGAGTATGATTTACCTGAGATTAGTTGTGGCTTCTATTCATCCTTAGAATAAATTGAGTCTAATTTACCTGGTGATCTCCTTTATGCCTTTGTTGACGATTGTCACATTGTTCATTGGTCTTTGCTGCATCAAGATAGCTTTTAGTGGAGGTTGACGTCTTCTGTGATTGAGATGCTTCTTCAGTATATACAAGACCTGTCTTTATCAAAGGAGAACACTACACTTTGATAATTTCATCTAAGGTTTTTGATCCTTTAGCAAATCTAAGATTGAGAGATTTTGTTTTCTCAAGATCTCTTATACCTACAATTTCACATTCTAGTTTTTCATTGTGTTTTTCTTTTTCAACATGTTGGTATGTCAAGGTATCTATAATAATATTCTTTTCTTCTAAACAAATTTTGAGTTTAGAAATTTCTTAATGAAGGTCATCTTCTTCTAAAGCATCCCAAACATTATCATCGTCATAAGCCATTAGAAGTCTATAGTCATTACTATTTTCATCTTCATCACTATTTGATAGGCCATCGTTATCTTCATGAGTATGGTAATTTCTTTTATTTACAACTTTTTTCTATTCCATTTTGCATATTCCTTACCTTTTTAATATTTATCTTTGTGAGGACATTTGGCAGCATAGTGACTGACTTTGCCACAAGAAAAGTATTTGAAGGGTAGCTTACCTCTAAATCTTCTGGAACCCCGTTGAAGCTTCTTGACAAAGTTTATATCTTCTTCTTCTGAAATATGTCCTAATTCATTGTGTTCTTCCTTTCCTTTTGCTGAAGCTTTAAATGTGGCTTCTCTCATATCTGATGGACCTCCTTTTCTCATCTCAAAGGAAGTTAAGATTCCATGAAGCTGTGTCATAGTGATAGTCTGCAGATCCTATTTTTCTTCTATGGCAGACACTTTTGATTCAAATTTAGCAAACAAGGATCTCAAAACTTTCTCAACTAAGGTAACTTCCTTTATATCTTCACCCAGATTCTTCATACAATTAACAACCTCATCTATACGTAAGAAGTAACTAGCTATATTTTCATCATTGTGCATCTTAAGAGTTTCATACTGAATTCTGAGAGTTTGAAGTTTAGCATGTTTTACCTGAGAGTCTCCTTCGTAGCTCAGAACGATTTTGTCCCATATTTCTTTCGCTGATTTCAGCTGCATGACTTTGACAAACCCTGATTGTGACGGACTTCCCAATAAGGTATTGACAGCTCTGGCACTGGTTTCATATTGCTTCTTACCTACCGTATCTGTAGGAATTGTTGTTGGAAATGTATATCCTCCTTCCACAACTTCCCCAGGCATCCATTCCAAGTGATTGTAAATAGGTTTTGGTTCTTATTTTCCAATAAACAAAGTTTCTCCCATCAAACATTGGCGGTTTGATGGATCCCACACTTTTTTGATTACTCATGATGATGGATCTCCCTTCAAGCGATCAAGCTTCTTCTGAAGGACCTACTCTGATACCAATTGTTGGAAATAATATTGAGAGGGGGGTGAATCAGTATTATCAGATCAATAATTTTATTTCCAAAATATATTATTATATGCTACTTTAGCTAAATGAACTAGCGTGTACACGTGACTGTACTTAAAGCAACCAGCGTATATGTAGAGAACTTTTGATTTAGACAGTTTATCATGTATTGAACTTTAACCAGTATATCAAAGATTTATTAGACAATGTAGTAAAAATAAAATAAAGAATCACACATGAACACCAAGATATAAGGTGGAAACCCAATGTGGGTAAAAACCACCTACTGTTGTCATCTCTGTCTTCTTTGAATAATAAGGAAATATGTTTACAATCTTGTACTGGTGCAGACTCATACCAGTACGCAGGTACCCACCTACAGAAGGCTACAACCTTCTCTCGTTCTCCAGTTACTACTGGAAGGGAGTTACAAACCCCTAGCTCTTGTACTAGCCAATATGTCTACTAGTATGTAGGTGCCAGCCTACAGAAAACTCCACTCTTCTACCAGGGATCACGTTTCATGAATTCTCAGAATGGATACTCCTGGAACACAACACCACAATCTGAAGGCCACGTTTCATTCAATTTTCATACTGGACCCATCAACAACATCATAACTGCAATATAGTCATCAAGTACATCTGCATCAACCAATCACTGAAACTCGGTCATCATAACCTAAATCTGATCATTCATAACATTGTCACCAGAATATAATCACCTGAACCCAAAGCAAAACCCAAAACTCTGCAACAACAAACAGAAACAACTGAAACATACTTCATAAGGTATACGCTACTTCCATGTGTCCAACCAGCGTGTATACGTGTTTTTATCAAATCCAACCATCATACACATCTGTAAATATTAATTCATAATTTTGCAGCGATTCCAGACTTCAGTTATACCCAAATCATAACATTTACAGAATAACACATGCGTCAGTATTCAGATCTAGACTACACATGATCAAACCATATAATGATAATTCATTTCAAGCCTTAATATCCTGATCCATCATTAGATATTATCCCTCACCAACTGCTAAGGTTCATCCTTGGTTCAAATCAAGCAAAGCACCATAAACCAATAACCTGCATACTAGATCTCACACTTCATCAAATATTTGATACTTGCACAACTTGGCCTAATGATATTCTCCTCCGTATATATTTTTAGGCCTTTCTTAATACCATGGATCAAAACCACTTAGGACCAATACCTTGGACCAAATACCTAGGGTCAATACCTCAGACCAAATACCTTGGACCAATACCATGGATCAAAATACCTTGGACCAAATACCTCGGACCAAAAACTTAGTTTTCCAACATATACACACTTTTCCTTTTGTGAAAGTGCGTGTGTACGTATACGCTACTTGTGTTCAGTGAACCTGCGTGTATAGACAACTTGGTCAAGGTGAACTTGCGTATACCTCTCTTTCTTCATTCTTTGTAGTCTAATTTGTAATTTTTTGTTGTTGACATGCTGCACCATGATCTTTCATCTCAGTCAATTGCCATCAAGGATAACAACTGTATCATAATGCCAATTCTCCTCCAACTCTTCATAATCTTCCCAATATTCTCATAATATTCCACAAAAAATAAATAATATTAGGCACAAATATTCAATTATTCATAAACCTTCCTAATGAATATATTAAAATTAAAAATAAATTATTTAATGCAAAAAGAGAGGTTTAATGTGCTGAAGGATGGTCATAGGCTTTAATTTATGTTTTAAATTAGAGGCATGGGCCTTAATTTATGTCTAATTTAGAGGCCCATCATACCCCCCTGCTGAAAGTGTTGTTCATCCTCTAAGCAACTTAGTGACCTCATTGTGCCTCATCCATGGCCCTGGTGGCCTCTCTCTTGTGCATTAAGAATATTGGCTGTAAGCTCTACAAGGACAAGCCCAAAAACATATTTGTTCAAAAAAAAATCATTGTTTCTTGAGACCATTAGCTTGCTTTCTTGCCCTTATTCAAGATGTTCTTGAATATATATATATATATATATATAGATAGATATATATATATATATATATATATATATATATATATATATATATATATATATATATATATCTATATATATATATATATATATATATATATATCTATCTATATATATATATATATATATATTCAAGAACATCTTGAATAAGGGCAAGAAAGCAAGCTAATGGTCTCATATATATATATATATATATATATATATATATATATATATATATAATATATATCTATATATATATATATATATATATATATATATATATATATATATATATATATATATATATATATATATATATATATATATATATATTGTTTAGCAAGGTCTTCCATATGCTTATCAACCTTCTACTACCTTGTTCCACCATTTATTTTCCTTAGGACTGCCTCCTGTAGGATTTCTGGGTCCCTGTAATTCCTATAGGATCATCCTGTAGAAAACAAAGTCCCTTTGTAAAGTGAAGTAAAGGAGTGGAAAAAATGACAGAAATTGTGGAGGAATGAATGGTAATGAGTGGTAAAATAAAAATGTGAGTGACAGTGGTCTCTTTGTGATCCTCCTTTGCTCTTTGACGTCCTTCTTGCTGACCTACAAATGGAAATTTCATGAAAATGGAGAGGATGCTCTCTTTGTTATTTTTTCAAGGATGAAATGGGATGGATGAATGATGACTAGATAGTGAATATGAAGTGGATGGAGGGCTTGGAGTGTTTTGGTGACCTTGGCCTTTGCAAAAAATTCTTCTTTTAACTGTTGTCCTCATTCCTTGAAATCATCACCCTTCATAATTTGACTTTTTAACATTGCATGAGTGAAAGAGTGAGTTGAAATTAACTATTTGAAGGCGGCTAAGCCTGCTGACCAATCCTTAGCTTATAAAACCTCATCTCTCATGCATAGACAACAGATTTCTAACTATAATATGCTCAAGAGAAGAGGTCAAGAATATTGCATACCTGTACCTACCTAATGGTGTTGGAGAGACATGCATGTTGCTGGTGAGTTGATGTTGATGTGCAGGTGTTGGATGGTGATGATGATGATCCTAATGCTGCTACTAAGCTCTGGAGGAGCTTATTTAACCTTTGGATCTCCTTTAAAACTTCTCACTCCCAATCCTGTAGGTGTTGTTCTGTATCCTGTAGGTTTGCAGGACAACGACTTGTTTTGTCCATATCTCCCAAACGGTAGACTGGATTGAGCTGAAACTTTTTAAGCATGTTGCCATCATCATTATGCACCTTCCTGTAGAAAATATGATGTATGTTAACCCAATAATGCAATATAAATCAAAGTAGAATACTATAACCAAATTCTACTATCAATTTGCAGAAGCTTAAAGATCGAGCTTAACAATATAACCAAAAGAAGAAGAATCAATGGCACAATACACATGAAAATACTTTGGGGAAAGCCTCAGCTAAAAACCCCACACTATTGTATTATCATACATGGTTGAAATACATAGGAATTATACAAAGTCTTAGCTCTCACAGCTAGCCAGCTCTCAGTACAATCCTCACAGATGCTCACAGGCAATCTTGGCTTCTCTCCAGCCTTCCTCTCTGCCCTCCAAGCTCTTATTTCCTTGCGTTGTTCCTTTTGGATGATTTTCCTTTACCAAGTGGAAAACCCTTGCTTCAAAACTGCGCAATTCTCAAGGATGAATCCTTGACTACATGCATGATTTTTCTCCATGAGAAAACACATGCAATTGATAATACACTGTCCTTGAACATTAATCTCAACTGGGTCTTTCTTAGAATAGACATGCATGAGTTTATGATGAGGGAATCTTCAGTTAACTGGAGTAGCACTAGTTGAGTGCATTAATGCATCAACTCACTGTTAACTCACTATTAGTTCCTCAAATAGTTTGGAACTAATTTAACTGGACTTAACTCAGTAAACTAAGTTAACTAATTAAAACTCAAATATAACTCAATCTTATCTCCTTAATTTAAAGGATAACTCTTGCATGACTTCAAAAAGACTTCTAACTTGAATTTCTCCAACTAATTAATTTAAAATAAATTAATTAATTATTTCCAAGTAGTTGTTAAGACTAAATTCGATTTTAATTTACAATTTAATTCAAGGACAAATTAAATTGGAATATTCTTGTTGCCATATTTCAACACTCCCCGTCAACAAGAAAGGGATTATCTGCCACCCTGATCCTGTCTCTATGGAAATCGAATTTGCACTTTGACAATGCCATTGTCAAAATGTCAGCATCTTGCTCCTCTGTTGAAATATACTACAGCAACATGATCCTCTCGACCTGTGAAAAGCCACAGGCAACAAATCTTGCCTTATGCTTCTCCACACTACCATTAACAGCTTGCTTTACCTTGTAAAGCCAACGGGAACTCACAACTTTCCTGTTCTCCGATCTCGGAACCATGTCCCAAACATTGTTACGAACCATGGAGTCATACTCCTCCACCATAGCATCAACCCAAATCTGTTGTTGCACTACTTCCTCAAAGGAAGATGACTCGATCTCAACACATTCCCCAGCAAGGGCCATGTATTCAGTGTACCTCTCAGGTGACTTCCTCTGTTTCCGCTGAGAAGATGGTGCTCCCACATTCTCTCTCGCATCCTCCAATAATCTATCAGCTTCTTTTGTGCGCTTCCGTCCATCTCTGAAAGACCTACTTGAGTGGATGTCTCCACTCCTGGACCCTCTGCATGTGGTTGCTCCACATTAGTCTGAGGCTCCTCCTCCTTAGGAACCAAAAGTTCCACCACAGCCTATAGTTGGATCTCCCTCTCAAGGGAAACTCGCATGGCCTTCTACTCATCAAACTTGAGATCTTTGTGAACCACTATCCTCCTACTGGTAGGCAAGTACACCCATAATTGTGAGGTGTATCAATGTACCCCACAAATATCCCCAACTCTGATGTCGGCCCAAGCTTCTTATGTGCATCCTTTGTCACATGGAAATATACCGATGATCCAAAGATCCTGAAGTGACCCACATCTTGTCTCTTACCGTAGAAAGCTTCCTCTGGTGTCTTCATCCCAAGTAGCGATGCGGGCTTCTATTCCGCGAATAGACCGTTGTGTTGCATGCCTCAACCCACAAGTGAAGTGGTAGGCCGTGGTCATACAATATTTCCCATGTTGCCCCTACAATAGTTATGTTCTTCCTCTCGGCCACCCCATTCTGTTGTGGGTTGTGAGGTGCCGTCAACTCTTGTTCAATTCCTTCCGCTGCAAATAAGTCCTTAAACTCTTGAGAGACATATTCTCCACCATTGTCACTTCTCAAGGCTTTGATTTTCTTTCCTGACTCTTTCTCGACCAAAGCTTTGAACTCACAAAACTTTGTGAAGGTTTGGTCCTTCTTCTGCATGAAATAAATCCAGCATTTACGAGAATAGTCATCAACGAAAATCACATAATACCTTTTCTTCACTGTGGATTCCATTGAGAATGGTCCACAAAAATCAGTATGAACTCGCTCTAAGATAGCCTCTGCTTGACTGTCTCAAGCATTAAAGGAAGACTTGGTGTACTTTCCCAAGGTACAACCTTTGCATGTGTCAACTTGCTCAAGTTTACCTTTGGAAAGTCCTATAGATATCAGTTGCATTATCTTCAAAGCCCCAGATGCAAATGGCCCAACCGCCTGTGCCACAACTCGCCAATGTCTTGGCTTTGCACCAATTCTACTTTCGTACTCAATTTTACACAATCATCAACCTCTAGTTTATAGAGATTCTTCACCCGAATCCCTATCCTCTTGGTCTGACATGTGGCTGTGTCTTAGGAACGCCTTCCCTTACTGAAGAAAACATCGTAGCCTTTATCCTCCAATCATACATCAGTCCAGGCACATACATCACATCTGTCAAGGTGAGAGGAGCTCCATGCTCCCTCTGAAAAGCAACCGTGCCCACTCATGAAACACTATACCTTCCATCGTCACCCATCTCCATGCGCATCTTGAGGTCTTTCTCCTCCAAGGCACTGAATAAATTTTTGTCACCGGTCATGTGGAATGATGCTCCACTATCAAGATACTAGACACAACCCATCATTGATGACACCATGCATGCGATGAGGGTAAAGTCCATTTTGAATTGAGAGGCTAATGCCTCACCTTCCGATCCTTCCGAGGATCCCTTCTTGGACTTCTTCGGTGAGAAATTAGTCGCATAATGTCCCATGTTGTGACAATTAAAGCATCTTACTTTAGACATGTCACCCTTCTTCCCTCCATGAGAAGAATTCGATTTGAAATGGGAAGCCTTCCCCTTCCCTTTCCTTGCCTTACTTGCTAAGGCCAAATTTTCTTCATCATCATTCTTGGAAGAAGAACCATCTTGTGCTCCTCCTGATCTCCTCCTGCATAAGATCTGACCACAGTCATTCCCAATCCGTAGTTTCTCCCTTCCATTCACAGAGTCTTGGTAGCTATTCCAACTCTTTGGAAGGCCAAAGAGAGTGAGGCTCACCATATCATCATCGGAAATACTTATTCCCACACTGCGAAGCTCATCTTTGTAAGTGGTGAGTTTGTTCAGATATGTGGAAATAATATCGCCCTTCTACATCTTAATTCTTCGAAGCTTATCCTTATGTGCCAATTTCCTCTGGTCTGTATTGTTCTGGTATAGGTCCTTCAATGTCTTCCACATTGAAAATGGAGTATCCTTCCCATGGAAATTCAAGACAATATGGTCTCGAACTCCCTCAAGGATGATCTATCTCTCCTTCACCACACACTTCTTCCACTCAGCCAACTCTTGCGCATTAGTTGAAGCTAACTTTGGGATTTCTTGATCAATGAATTCCTTCAAGTTTGTCTTCTAATATAACCTCCATTCTATCTTTCCATGATATGTAATTCGAGCTACCTTCTAAGGCATACTCGAGTCTCAAACCATAGAATTCCATTGGCCAACCTTGAAGTATGATATGAATTCAATTTGCACCTGCAACCCCGAACTTCAAACTTTGAATTCTCTTCTCAATGTATTGTTCACAACTCCAACACCATGTAGAAAATATGATGTAGGTTAACCCGATAATGCAATATAAATCAAAGTAGAATACTATAACCTACTTCTACTATCAATTTTCGGAAGCTTAAATATCGAGCTAAACAATATAACCAGAAGAAGAAGAATCAATGGCACAATACACATGAAAATACTTTGGGGAAAGCCTCAGCTAAAATCCCCACACTATTGTACTATCATACATGGTGGAAATACATAGGAATTATACAAAGCCTTATCTCTCACAGCTAGCCAGCTCTCAGCACAATCCCCACAGATGCTCACAGGCAATCTTGGCTTCTCTCTAGCCTTCCTCTCTACCCTCCAAGCTGATATTTCCTTGTGCTATTCCTTCTGGATGATTTTCCTTTACCAAGTGGAAAACACTTCCTTCAAAACTGCGCAATCCTCAAGGATGAATCCTTGACTACATGCATGAGTTTCTCCATGAGAAAACACATGCAACTGATAGTACACTATCCTTGAACATTAATCTCAACTGGGTCTTTCTCAGAATAAACATGCATGAGTTTCTAATGAGGGAATCTTCAGTTAACTAGAGTAGCACTAGTTGAGTGCATTACTGCATCAACTGACTGTTAACTCACTATTAGTTCCTCAAACAGTTTGGAACTAATTTTAACTGGACTTAACTCAGTAAACTGAGTTAACTAATTGCAACTCAAATATATCTCAATCTTATCTCCTTAATTTAAGGGATAACTCTTGCATGACTTCAGAAAAACTTCTAACTTGAATTTCTCCAACTAATTTGTTTAAAATTAATTAATTAATTATTTCCAAGTAGTTGTTCAGACTAAATTCGATTTTAATTCACAATTTAATTCGAGGACGAATTAAATTGGAATATTCTTGTTGCCATATTTCAACACTTCCCATAGAAAAATTTTGGTCAATGGATACACGAATCTCGAAACAAACTAAAAATTGTTGAAGGCGATGGAGGCCAATTTCTTGGAAACCATACACTGGAATTTGTTGAAATTGTTTGGGCATGTTACCAACATCCATATGCATCTCCCCATGAAGAAACTTTTTAAATGGATGCACGTATATTGAGAAAATGCAAAAATGGCTGAAGATGATGGAGGCCAATTTCTTGGAAACCATGCACTGGAATTTGTTGAAACTACTTAAGCATGTTACCATCATCCATATGCATCTCCACCTGAAACATCTTGGCAAATGGATGCATGGTTTTCAAGTTATGGCAAAAACAAATTTCTGCTCTATGTATTTTTGTATCCTGTAGTAAAATCGAGCATCCTGTAGTTTTTTAGAGCATCCTGTAGTTTTTTAGGACAGCAAGGAAAATGAGTGGTAGAAGCTTGAGAATGATGGGTGGATGGTGAAAACAGATGAGGGTGATCAATTGGCATGGCCTTGGCCTTGTTGGAGCATTTGAGCGAAGTAGGAGAAAGTCAAAATTTGACTTCTTTTTACTAGGCTTACCCAATTTTCATTTTGGTACCAACTTGTTTTTGTTGCTTGCAGATGTTGGTGAGTATATGCATGCATGGAGCAAGGATTTTTTTTTTTTTTTTTTTTTTTTTTTTCTTCCCAGGCCTACTAGCCGCCTCAATGAGGTTTTCAACTAGTAGGTGTTCCCATGTGCCTCAAAGAAGGTTTTCACCTAGGATCTTTTCTTTCTTCTCTTTTTTCTTTTTTCCCAACCCATTGATCACCTCATGGAGGTTTTCAATCAATGAGCCAATCTGAGGCGCCTCCAAGGAGGTTTCCAACTTAGATTTTTATTTTTTTCTCTTAATTTTCATTTTGTTTTGTTTTTTTTGTTTTTTTTTCTTCTACCCTACCCCACTTGAAAAACAAAATCACTTTCAAGTATAAGAATACTTCCAATGAAGCCATGTGCACATCAAGATGACAGACAAAATGATGTGGAGGCTTGACATGGCAAGAGTAAGTAAATCGGCATCAAGATTGGTAAGTCAAGCTAAAATTGGAAATTTGTTTGATGGTTTTAAAACAAAAATTCTTAGCAATCTAACAAAAGAAGTAGAAATGCTAAGACTGCAAGATGAAGGAAAAGAAAATGTTGATATTTGTGTTGCACAATCACATGATGTTAAATGTTGCTCCTCATTACCAAGGTTGAAGGAAGTTCACCAAGAGGACAATGGAGCAAGTCAATTGCCAATGCAATAATGTTATGTAGCTCCAAGAGGACCATGGAAACCTATTCATCCTGATATGATGCAAGAGCCTAATTCACAATTTCAAGGTTATGCATATCCACCTCAAAGTAATTGGAACACCTCTACTCATGAGATCATGGAGATCAATCCACTCATCCCTAATTGTTCTAAGTAAGAGGGTTTTTAGTGTGTTGGATCCTAAATGATGTAGTTTTTCCCTCTTAAGATTATACATGAACCTCTCTATTAGATCCTCTAGACTCTCATCTTCTCTTTGATCCATTCTAAATATTTCTTCTTTAAGATCATGATCTTTATATTTTTCTATAAATATATTTTGCATATCATTCCATGATCTTATTGAATTAGTCCCTAAACTCATGAACCATTTAACAGCTCTATCCTTCAATGTATCCGAAAACAATCTCAGTTTTTGAGTTTTTAAAAAGTAACCATAAGATCTACAAACAATTTCAAATTCAAAGAGAAAGGTTTCCGGATCCTCTGATCTTAGACCATGAAATTTTGGAATAAAATATGGAGGGATGTTCTTCATGTGCACACTACCATCAGTATCTTGAATGGGAAATCCGAGAGGATCTTCCTCATTGTCATCATCTCCATTCATTTCTTCTACATTCTTTGTCATATTCTTCTTCTACCTACAAAAGTGAATGGTGATGTGGCTCTTACTACACCACGTGATCAATTGGGGGGGTGGGTTGGTGTTGGAGAATTTTGTTTTTGTTTTTATGATTGAATGAAAACTATAATGCAATGCAATTTTCTACTTTTGAAATTAAATATGCCTAATGAATTTTTTGTTTGGAAAAAATTAAAAAGAAATGAATCAACTAGGGAATAAAACAATGCATACTTTGAAATCTCCCCAAAAACAACGCCAAAAAGTGATGAGCTCCGGTATTGCAACAAGAATGTTGCAACTCCAAAGGCTGCCGACTTTAATTATCAACATGGGGTTCGTACAAACTTAAAGGTTCCAGCACTATATGTGTGACATACAATGTGTCCTTCCTTTGTTGTCATGATGTAATGGAGTACATGTGTTGAAGTCAAATCCTAAACTAATTGCAAAAAATGAAATTTTTGAAATGGAACCTTAACCTATTGCAAGAAACAAATTACAATGAAAGAGACGGAAATTCAATGCTAAATCACACCATTTCCTAATTAACTGCCAAGAAACTATGCTTTGCAATAATGATAAATTATCATGAACTAAATGCTACTATATAAGCATGGAAGTAAGAAGCATCAAACATCATTAATGTGCAAGTAAAGGGACTGAAATAAATCTATTTTTGTCTTTTTGTCTTTTCATGCAAAATCAAGTATGCAAACTAATTTCTTTTGGTGATGTGGCAGGTGAATTAAAGATTTTGGAGGTTGGATGGAAGGGGTTAGGAGATGTTTGGATGGTGTGGAAGACCCTTGGGAGGATTTTGGTGAATTTTTAGAGGTTTTCCATCAATTCAGCCTCAAAAGAAGCCATTTCAGGAAAACCTACAGGATGATCCTATAGGAATTACAATGAACCTACAGGATACAACCGAGAGAAAAATGTGAGGTGTTGGAGGTGATGGAAGGCTTAGGGAAGGTGGTAGATGGGTGGAATGGAGTGATAAAATTCCTAGGATCACTCAAAATTCAAAATTAAAGTTAGGAGATGGATGGATTTGCTCAAAAATCTTGGAGAAGTTTCCTCGTCAAATGATGAAATTGGTGAGGGTTTAATGTCCAATAAAATCAAATCTAAATTGGATGGGAATTTTTTTTTTTTAACCAGGATGTATTAGGTCCCTATTCCAAGTGGAATCACTCAAAAATACCTCTGTTAACCCATGCAAAAATAAAAATAAAATAAAAAATAAAAACATTACTAGTCGAAAATCTAGAAATTCGAGAACTAGTGAGCTAGTAAATCTAAAAAATTCCTAACCAAATCAAGTGAAAATGCAATGGGTTGATTTTTTTTATTAACTAGAATGTTTTTGTGATCTAATGCAAGAGAAATCAATTCGATTGAAGCTCGTTAGCATGCTCTAAAAAATCGCAAAAATTTACTGTTCTTTGCTAAAAAGGAAGTCCAACAATCTAGATTTGGGAATAAGAAGACTAATCCAAGAAACTCAATGATTTCTATGAACTTCCAAAGCTTTTACAAGGATGAAATAATTCTTTTGATCCTACAAAAGAACTTCCATCAGCCATTTAACTCAATCCTGCAACAAGAAATCATTAATCATAAATGCAGAAATAGAATGAAATAAAAACAAGAGATGCATATGAATAAGCAATGAAAAGAAGGAAAGAAAATTATAAAAAATGGATCTGAGGCTCCTGGGATGGCCAAGCCCAAGGAAACTCAGAGACCTATGGAGGATAACAAGATTTAGAATCTAAACATGACACCAATCTTCATTATTTTCATCAATAGAATTACATCCCTGCAAGGAAATACAATGGAGCTGCAAAAATACAAGCTCTCTCCACAATAAAACTAATGAAAAAATCTCTTCCTAGAGGCAAATTCGACTTGGTACTTATAAAAAATTATTAGGAATCATTCCGCATGAATGGAGGAAGCTTTCCCCACCAAAATCCCTTAATTAATGGATCTAGTCCCCAATACTAGGAATTTGCATTAAATCGCAGGGAACACATTCCTACATTTTCTCACTCATTCCCTAGAGGAAAATTCAACTTAGTACTTATAAAAAATGATTAAGAATCATTCCCCATGGATGGAGGAAGATTTCCCCACCGAAATCCCTTGATTACTGGATCTGCTCCCTTGATTAGTGGAACACATTCCTAGATTGTCTCAATCATTGGAGTTCCACAATTTGTGCCATAATTCCATAATATCTTGTTGACTTATTATTTGTTATTGATCCTACAGTTGTAGGGAAAAAGTACTTAAATTATCTCCTCCTCCAACTCTTCATAATCTGCCCAATATTCTCATAATATTCCACAAAAAATAAATAATATTAGTCACAAATATTCAATTATTCATAAACCTTCCTAATGAATATATTAAAGTTAAAAATAAATTATCTAATGCAAAAAGAGAGGTTTGATGTGCTGAAGGATGGTCATATGCTTTAATTTATGTTTTAAATTCAAGGCATGGGCTTTAATTTATGTCTAATTTAGAGGCCCATCATATGGTTGTCCTAATAATACCTCACAAAATTCAAGAGGAGCAACATCACACAATACCTCATCCATGAAGGACTTGATGTTGTAGGGAAGGCGGCACTGTTGGCTGATGCGAAGATCTCGTCCTTGGTGAAACCACCCAATTGTGTACAACTGTGGACGTGATGTATTCTTTAGGCCCAACATATTCATGACCTCTATTGAAATGAGGTTCTTTTAGCTCCCGCTATTGAGAATGAACTGTAGTCGAGAACCCTTCACCCACATATGTGAGTGGAAGAGGCATTCCCCCTCCTCTGGATCTTCAAGCTCGTTCTTCTAAATCTTGGTGGTGGCCACGGTGGCACTAGGCTCCGTATCAATTATCTTCTTCCCTTTGTCAATCTTATTATCGAGTTCTGACTCAGAGTCGGAACATGGGTCTGATTTGGAGGCCTTCAGCTCTGCCACCAGTGACTTCTTGGCCCGACACTCACTTGTGTTGTGAGTGGAGCTCTTATGGAACTCACACCATTTTCCCTTGTCCTTATTTTCTTTGTGGTGTTTTTCTTTTCTTGTGGATTCAACGGGTTTTCTTAGGTAGCCCCACGTTGGCTCTGTCCTTTTCTCTATGATTTGGGGGTACCTTTTCCTTGCTTCAGATTCGCAGATCCAAAGTCCCGCTTTTTCCTTTTAAACTTCTGCTCAATCTTGACAGTGTATCAGTATGTCGTGCCAAGTGAGGAAATGTCCAGGAAATCCATCTCATATTGGATTTACTGGTGTAGACACCCGCAGTACTTGAGTACCAAATTCCACTCAAAATCCTTAATACCCAACTTCATGCGAAGGGTATCGAAAACATTTGTGAACTTTAACACATCTTGGTCCCTTCCCTAACATAGCATGGTGAACTTTATGTATTTATCTTCATAGCTCTCGAAAATGTAATATGGTTCCTTGGTGGCATCTCAAAAAGAATCCCAAGTGAGTGCAGTTGAAAACAATGAGGATTCCCTCTCGTTGTTTTGTTCATAGTAGGTTTCCCACCAATCCTTGACATGTGGGGCGACTTTGAGAAGTGTAAAAGTAATATTTTCCTTATTAGAAAAGTCATGAACTAAAAGATATACTTCCAACAGATTTAACCATTTATCTATGGCGTATGCATCTATCTGGCCCTCAAATACGGGAATATCAAAGTTAACTATTACCTGAAAGGAGTGGTGCCTCCAAAGTGGTTGCTGGATGAAGATGCGTCTCCTGTGGGTAGCCATCGAAGGATCTGGGAAAATTTACCCATCATCGCGTTCCTCTATCGCTTAAGGGCTTCCTCGAGAAAAATTTTAAAGGGATCTCCTACCCCCTCATCTTTCTTTTCTTCCACCATGGGAGGCCATCGGGGTTTGTGATGATGGTTTTCCAAAGGTTCAACCAGATCGAGTCCTAATTCCTTATACCCTGACCTCGTTGGGGGCATGCAAAGAAACACAGAGAAAGAGAACACCCCTCTGATACCGTTGATCCGAACTTAAATAGGAATGCAAAAAATTACAGATATACCATAAATACATAGATGCAGCAAAAATAACATTTTATTTCATTAATAGAAAAATATTGAACTATGCTTACAAATAGTATGGAAATAAACTAGCATAGGTGCAGATAGCTTATCTCTAAGAAGAGTCGTGGTGGCTACATGCCTCTAAGCTGTGTTACAGTCAGGCTCAAGGTACTATTTATTATTGAGCAACAAGAGAAAACCCTAAACAACCAAAACCCTAACCCTAGGAGATGCAACACCAATATTTTGTGGGCCCCGTTGAGTTTAGTTGGGCGGGCAACTTCCTGGGGTCGTAACTTGGTCATATTATCTTCATTTCGCGCATGCGATACCTTTTTGGAAAGGTCTCTTTGAGTAATACAAAATTTGTGACAAGCCCTTGCCTATGGCTATGGGCCTACAACAGACCTAAAAAAACGCAATTTAGGGGGTTAAAACTACTCCGAAAGTTCAAGACCCAAAAAACTACTAAAAATAGTAAATGTTGAAATAAACAAGGAAACAATGTTAGAAAATTATATATTACAGAGCAATGGAACACATAAAATATTGCAGAAAACGCATAAAACAAGAGAGACACAGATATATGTGGTTCACTCAGTTTGGGCTACGTCCACGGAGAAACAACCAATCCTTCCTTTTATATTTTCCAGCAAACTAAAGAGATACAACCTACATCAAATCCATTGTAACACCCTCTTCACTCTCAATCTCTTCTCTCTTTCTCACTCAGAATATAGATCTACATAGACGCAATACAATTCCCTCATATATAGTGAGGGGTTGCCTTCTAGGGCAAAAAACCCTAAATTAAACATAACTTCTACCGTCAGATCTCCGCCTAATGAACAAACCAGATTGAATAGAAATTACTATACTTTTACAAGGCAATTTTACATCTATTCTTAGCTTTGAGGACGCTTCCCCTGAAACCCCCCACCAGGGGGGGGCTCCCTAAAGGTCGCAGCCGCCCCCCCCTAGATCCCCCCTGCAGCGAATATTTTATGGGCGGCGTTGCCACCCCATTTCAAACTGGGGTCCAATGCGGTGATACCTTTGAATACAGAAGATAATCAGGCTTCACACCCAACAATTTCCCACTTGGAGACTGATTATAGCAACTCCGCCGCTGCTTCATTTGCTAGAAAATGACTCCTCTTTGGACCTGGTTGTTTCTCATCTTCTTCATCATACTTGAAGACCAATTGAAACTAAGCATATTCTCAGTTTCTCCCTGGTTACAACTTTTGTTAGCATATCTAGAGGATTCTGGCTAGTGTGTATATTTTCCAGCTTTAACTCTCCATCTTCCAACACTGATCGTATGAAATGGTACTTGAGTTGTATTTGTTTAGTCCTGGAATGAAATGCTGAGTTCTTTGCAAGATGAATGGCACTTTAGCTATCATTGTATAATGTGCCCATATCATGCTTCTTACTCAATTCACCCATAAACCTTTGTAACCAAATCATTTCCTTACTAGCCTCTATAGCAGCAACATACTCTACTTCTATTAT
The DNA here is from genome assembly GCA_031772625.1 of Pinus tabuliformis. Classification (NCBI taxonomy): domain Eukaryota; kingdom Viridiplantae; phylum Streptophyta; class Pinopsida; order Pinales; family Pinaceae; genus Pinus; species Pinus tabuliformis. The sequence goes on from CM062807.1 coordinate 1,023,067,305, forward strand.
TGAAAGTGAAACAACACTTTGGATTTTTAAAACCCAACTGGCAGTTGTTCCACCTACAGTAGATACATATCCTGTAGTGCTCCTCCTGTTATCTCTATCACCTACCATATCTGCATCAACATATCCCTGTAGAGAAATGTTTGAACCACCAAATCATAATGCTTGATTTGTGGTACCTTTCAAATATCTGAGAATCCATTTCACTGCCATCCAATGTTCTTTTCCTGGATTGTTCATGTACCTTCTTACAACTCCCACTGCATGTGCAATATCAGGGCTTGTGTAGACCATTGCATACATTAAGCTTCCAACTGCTGATGCATATGGAACTTTAGACATATAATACATGTCTTCTTGGGTCTTTGGGCACATTTCCTTACAAAATTTAAAATGGCTAGCAAAAGGTTTATTAACTGGTTTTGCATTTTGCATATTAAATCTTTTCAACACCTTTTGTATGTACTCATTATGAGACAATATTAGTTTGCGATTTTTTCTGTCTCTAGTTATTCTCATACCAAGAATTTGTTTTGCAGCTCCCAAATCCTTCATTGCAAATGAATTTGCCAATTTTCTTTTGAGCACATTTATTTCCTGCATGTTAGACCCTGCAACAAGCATGTCATCTACATACAATAACAATATAATATAGCTGCCATCATTTTGCTTTTTCAGATAAACACAGTGATCAGAGTGACATCTAGTATAACCCTGTTCAGACATAAACTTGTCAAATTTTAAATACCACTGCCCTAGAGCTTGTTTTAAGCCATACAAGCTCTTCTTCGACCTACACATTAGTTTCTCCTTCTCTTTTACCTCATATCCTTGTGGTTGTTGCATATATATCTCTTCCTCCAAATCCCCATGGAGAAAGGTTGTCTTTACATCTAACTACTCAAGATGCAAATCTTCAGCTGCTACTAGACTTAGAATAGTTCTGATTGAAGTCATTTTAACAACAGGAGAAAATATTTCATCAAAATCAATACCTTTCTTCTGTGCAAACCCCTTCACCACAAGTCTAGCTTTGTACCTCTATTTTTCTCCATCTTCTTCCTTCAGCCTGTAAACCCATTTATTCTGCAATGTAGTTTTACCTGCAGGCAACCTGACTAAGTCCCAAGTCTGGTTATGCATTAAGGAATCCATCTCTTCTTCCATGGCTAGCTCCCACTTCTTCCTACATTCAACCTGCATTGCTTCTTCATAAAATTCAGGTTCACCAGAATCAGTCAACAATAAATAATATAATGAAGGAGAGTATCATTCAGGGGGTCTACTTATCCTGGTAGATCTTCTAACACCACTTTCAGGTGTTTGGGGTACCTGTTGCTGTTGTGGTGGTTGCTGTTGTTGTGGTTGTTGATTATTATTATTTTCAGGCACCTTTACTTTTTCAGTGATCTCATTAAGAGCTGTGTATTCCTTGTTTTCTTTTTCCTGTTTCTTTTCCTGCAACTGATTCTTATACAAGACCTTTTCATTGAATATTACATCTCTGCTTCTAATGATTTTGTGATTTTCATCATCATATAAGCGATAACCAAAATCATTAACACCATATTAAAGGTACACTTCTTTGATTTTGCCTCAAGCTTTGTTCTATTTTCTTTATTAATATGGACAAAGGCCTCACAAACAAAAGGCTTTAAAAAGGAGTAGTTTACCTTTTTACCTGTCCATGCTTCCTCTGGAACACCACCATCCAAGGAACTTGAAGGCCCTCTGTTTATTTGATAAACAGCAGTATCTATAGCATCTGCCCAAAATTGTAAAGGCAATCCTGCATGCAATCTCATGCACCTTGCACGCTCCATGATTTTTATGTTCATCCTTTCTGACACACCATTTTCTTGTGGTGTTCTTGGAACCGTCTTCTCTCTGCGAATTCCATGCTCTGAACAGTACCTATCAAACTCATTGTTGCAATATTCACCTCCATTGTCTGATCTGAGACACTTCAATTTCTTTCCTGTCTCAATCTCAACCAAAGCTTTCCATTTCTTGAAAGTATCAAATACATCAGATTTATTCTTAATACAATAAATCCAAGTTTTTCTAGTTGCATCATCAATAAAAGTAACATAATAACAAGAGCCACCGAGAGATGATACCTGAGAAGGTCCCCATACATCTGTATGCACAAGCTCTAATTTTTCTCTCTTCTTTTCTTTCCCAACTCTGAGAAATCTGACTCTCTTCTGTTTTCCGTAAATGAAATTCTCACAGAAGTCCAAATCAACATTCTTCAAACACGACAACAAATTCCTTGATTGAAGGATCTTCATCCACTTCTCACTCATGTGTCCGAGCCTATGATGCCATAATGTTGCATCTGCTCCTTTGGAAGTTAAAGCATTAATAGAGTTAGAAATACCATTGCATAAATACAATGTACTAACCTTTTTGCCTTTTTCTATTACCAGGGCTCCTTTGGTGACCTTCCAAGCTGTATCTGCGAAAGTTGTCACACAACCTTCACCACCTAACTGCCCTATTGAAATTAGATTTTTCTTCAGATCTGGAACATGCCTTACCTCCTTTAGTAGCCATTGGTTTCCATTCTGCTGTTTTACAAGAACCTTACCCATTCCAACAATTTTACAGGGTTTATCATCACCCAAACGGACTTGTCCAAAATATCCTTGAACATAGTCATGAAAGTATTTCTTATCAGGTGTGGCATGGAATGAGGCCCCTGAATCTACCACCCAGGAATCAGTAATATTTTCAAAAGAAAGAATCAAAGCATCTTGTAACACCTCACCTGTTACATTTGCTTCATGATTGTTTTATTGTTGTGCATCTCCTTCTGTTCCCTTCCGAGATCTACAGTCTTTCTTTAGGTGTCCTTTCTTTCCGCATTTCCAGCAGACTATCCCCGATCTAGACTTGGATCTGCCTTTCCTTGATTTACTGTGGTATCCTGAGCTCTTTCCTCTTTCCATTTTTCTTCCCCTAGACTCTGCACTCAAATCATTACCCGATGTCTCACCGGAGCTTTTCTGTCACATTTCCTTGCTAAGGATAGCACCGACAACATCATCAAACTTTAAAGTACTAGATCTAGAAACAGAGTTACTAATGGCCATTACTAAACCTGATTCCAAGTTTCTGGCAATGAGCACAAGAAAAACAGAGCTCTAACTTCGTCATCAAAGTTTACCCCTACAGAACTTAACTGAATTGTAACAGTATTAAAATCATTTAAATGGTCTGCAACAGATCCACCTTCTGACATCTTCATATTAAATAAACGCTTCATAAGAAATACTTTATTTGAGGCTGAGGGTTTTTCATATAGTTTCACCAATGCCTTAATCAAACGCTCCATCATTGTTTCCTTCGAAATGTTGAAGGCAAGCGACACTGCAAGGCACAACTGTACTGTTCCAAGTGCCTTTCTATCGATAAGGTTCCATTCTTCATCTATCATACCCGTTGGCATCTTTGTTTTTCCACCCAATGGTAGGTACAGATCTTTCTGATATAGATAATCTTCCATCTGCATCTTCCACAGCAAGAAGTTTTGGCCATTAAATTTCTCGACCCTAAACTTACCATCTTCTGCCATTTCTCCCACTCGAACCAGGAATCCTTCTCTCCTGCGAGTTTGTCAGCCAAAAAAGACCTTCGGCTCTGATACCAGTTGTTAGAAAATTATATATTACAGAGCAATGGAACACATAAAATATTGCAAAAATATAAACACAGAAAACGCATAAAACAAGAGAGACACAGATATATGTGGTTCACCCAGTTTGGGCTATGTCCATGAAGAAACAACCAGTCATTCCTTTTATATTATCCAGCAAACTGAAGAGATACAACCTACAGCAGATCCGCTGTGACACCCTCTTCACTCTCAATCTCTTCTCTCTTTCTCACTCAGAATACATATCTACATAGACGCAATACAATTCCCTCATATATAGTAAGGGGTTTCCTTTTAGGGAAAAAAACCCTAAATTAAACATAACTTCTACTGTCAGATCTCTACCTAATGAACGGACCAGATTGACTAGAAATTACTATACTTTTACAAGGCAATTTTACATCTATTCTTAGCTTCGGGGGTGCTGCCCCTGAAACCCCCCGCCAGGTGGGGGGGGGGGGGGGCCCAAAGGTCACAGCCGCCCCCCCCCCCCACGGACCCCACCTGCAATGAATATTTTACGGGTGGCAACGTCGAACTGGGGTCCAATGCGGCGATACCTTTGAATACAGAAGATAATTAGGCTTCACACCCAAAAAACAAATGAAATCGACTGGAGTTCTAGGTGGAATAGATGGGTGGCCACCAATATCCACCTAGATCATTTCTCCCCCATTAGGAAGCAATGGTCCCCATCGCATGCAAATCCTCCATGAGGTGAGGAAATTTCTGTTGAACCTGGTCCCTTGTGAACCATTTGCCCTGGTGAAGGAGTTGGCTTGCTTTGACAACTCAATATAGTTGGATCCTCTATTAGCGAGGGTTCTTGATCTACTTGTGCATGAGATAATCAATTATGGCTTGTTCCATGTAGTTTGGGTTGAGCTCTATTGGTGTGAGTTGTTATGCAATGTCGTTTGTGTCCAACAATGGTGGAAAGAATGACCGAAGGTGGTCTACATTGAACATTAGGTGTAGATCAAGGAACGGTGGGATTCTGAGCTTGAAGGCATTGTCAATGACAGCCTTAGTGATGGTGCATGTCCAATGTCAGAGTGGGCAAAGCTTGCAGTGGGGTCGAGCAAGGCGCTCTTTCTGCAAATGTAGCCAAAATTTGTCACCCATCTAGAACTTGTACGACACTTGATGCTGATCATGGAACTGGTGGATGTGTTGAATTCGTTGAATGAACTTGTTAGCCCTGTCGGCTTTAGACTGGGTGTGAGTTGAATCTTCCTAAGTGATTTCAAGTGGTATGGCCACATCAGTCGGACATAATGTTTGAAACCCCAGCCATAACTGAAAGGGGTTGTGGCCTGTCAAGTTGTGGAGAGCTCTGTTGTAGCTGTGTTGGACATACGGGAGACTTTCATCCCATGTGCATGGATTCTTTGAGTTGTACATGTGTAGAATGTGTACGATCATCCCGTTGACAACCTATGTTTTTCCATTATTTTGAGGATGGAAAGTCGTGGAATTAGTAAGTTTTGTATCCAACATTGAACAAATATTTGACCAAAATGCACTCATCAATCTATTATCCTGGTTTGAGACAATGGACTGTGGGATCCCAAAGTGCACCCACACTCCATAAAAGAAGAGCTAAGTGGTGGCCTCTACTGTGATACTCTTATTGCAGGCCACCATGATGACCATCTTGGAGAATCAATTGATGACCACAAAAACACATTCATTGTCATGCTTAGTGGAAGGAAGGCCTTACATGTAGTCCATGGAGATAGATTCCCAAGTTTGACTAGGAGTGGGTAGAGGAGTATATAGACCTTGCTTCTTGATGGTTGGTTTGGGAATGGCGTAGGATGTGCAAGATCTAATGTACTTCCTAACGAATTTTTGACCAATAATAATACTTCTACAATACCGCCACTGTTTTCTCTACTCCGAAATGTCCAAAGACCTGACTGTAGTGCGCCTACCAAATCATCTTAGCACACTCGCTTGAAGGAACATAGATGTGTCCCAGCTGGAATAACAGTGCATCCTTAAGGTGAAAATTCAGAACTTGCTTCCCTTCCAGGAGTGTCTGGTATGTGATGTTGAATTCTGGATTTCTCTAGTAAAGATGAAGCCACCCCGAAATCTCGTGCCCACAGGAGTCACGCACAGTGATAAGCACCATGAACAGTGGTCGGTTGAGGTATTCTGCAACATTATTGGTGCTACCCTTCTTGTACTTAATGTTCAAATGGAACAGTTGCAGGTAGGTGGACCATTTTTTATGGCGATCATTCTGAAACTTCCCTTGTGTCTGTATGAATTGCAAGGGTCGGTGGTTTGTGTGTATGACCATTTCCTTCCTCAGAATGGAATGCTTCCATTAACGACATTTGCACAATGGAATGAATTTCTTTGTCATAAGTGGGATACTTTCAGGCTGTGTCTGAAAGTGTCTCACTATGGTAAGCCATTGGATGCCCCTGTTGAGTAAGAATATCACCAATAACATAATCGGAGGCATTTGTCTCAATCTCAAATGGTTGTTACACGTCTGGTAATGTGAGCATTGGTGCCGCGCAGAGGCAATGCTTCAACGCAGAAAAAGTATGTTGTTGTGTTTCAGACCAAAATAACTTTACTTTCACTCCACCCTTGGTGACTTGACTTAAATTCCAAGTGATATGGGAGAACCCCAACACGAACCTGCGATAAAAATTGGCAAGACCCAGAAAGATAGAGAGCTCTATTAGAGTGGTTGGGGTTGGCCAATGTCGAATGACTTGTGTCTTAGCTAGGTCCACATGGACACCCTGCTCATCAATGATGTACCCCAGATATTGAACCTGGGTCATGCCAAAGGTTCATTTCTCCAAGTTAGCACATAACTTGTGTTGTTGTAGGGTTTGAATGACCCATCGAATATGGTGGAGGTTCTCTTCCAAAATCTAGCTGAAGATCAAGGTTTCATATAAATACAACACCATGAATGCATTGGTGTAGGGTCACAAGATGTCTTCCACCAATCTCATGAAGGTTACGGGGCCATTCGTCAACCTAAAAGGCATGATGAACCATTTGAAAAGGCCCTCCTTGGATTTGAAGGTAGTCTTCCACACATCAGAAAGTTCGATAGGCACTTGGTGATAACCTGACTTCAAGTAAATCTTGTTGAAATATTTGGCCCCCTTGAACTGGTCGAGAAGGTCATAATTCCACGGGATTGGGTACCTATTGTGAACAACAATCTTGTTCTGCACCCGATAGTGAATACAGAGCCTCTAGGTCCCATCCTTCTTTTGTAACAATACAATTGGGCTCCCACAGGGTGATGAGCTTTGCTTGATGTGCCCTTTCTACAACCATTCTTGAATCTGCCTCTTGATCTCATCGTTCTCCAGAATAGAGCGTCGATAGATCAGTCCATTGGGAAGCGACATGCCCGGTGTCATATCAATGTAGTGCTTGACCTAATAATGCAAAGGTACCCCTGTAGGTGAGGCAAAAATGTCCCTGTACTCCTCCACAACCTTGTCCATTATCTCCTACTGTGTGGAGGAGTGTTTTCTAGAAGCCATGGCCACAACCTTCTTATTTCCCTGAGGGAGAATAATAAGGAAAACAAATTTCCTGGTCTAGGAAATGATCTTATTGCATTTCTTTACAGTGATCAAAGAGATGGCGGTAGGTGACGCTACCTATGGTATCCTATACAACTTATTGGCCAAGGTAATAATGACAGAGTGAGGTCTAGACTCATACAACATGTCGCTTCCACAAGCATGGTTGTCCTAATAATGCATCACAAACTTCAACAGGAGAAACATTGGTGCATTTAATTATGCAAGGAGCTATTGCTCCATTATATCATTCCTGATTGAGATCACAAGACAACAAAAAATAATGGCTAAGACAATCTGATATCAATCCCCATCCAGATGGCCATGCATTCAGCTTCGATGTAATTTCTAATGCTACTAAGTATGAGAAAATACCTTGACTTCTCGTAGGTTGGTGAAGGGTTTTGGGCCTTGTTGGGTGTAACTTTCTACCTGTTTTCTACACCTTACTTCCCCGATTTTGATCCTCTTATCCTCCAGGCCCATGAAAATTTTCATGATTAATCACCCTTTTTCTCAGTTATACAACTTGTTCCACTGTCATGTTATTTTGCCATGTTTTATTGAATAATACGATACTATATTCCTTTTTGTGGCTAACTGGGGTGAGTATTGGAGCAGCATTTTGGAAGCTCTTCTCTTTTTCAGATGTTTCTCACGAGAACAAGGTTGTGGAGTAAACAGGCAGCCCTGATCGATTTCAGAGAAAGGTAGAGCAATTTGTTGTTACAGCCTATATGATGTTATAGGTTGTTGTTACACATTGAATGTTGTTACAGGTTGTTGTTACACTACGTGCTGATACAAAGGATTGTTGTTACACTAAGGGTGTTGTCGCCAGTGATTTCCGTTACATCCCAAACCACTATTCACTTGCATGATGTTGTTGCACCAGAGCTAGCAAGTTGTGGGTACTATTCCACATAACAGTTGTCGAGTGTTAGGAATTGTTTATTTTAGAAGCAACAGACCCAAGTGGTTGCAATCTTAACCAATGTATCTGAGAAGTATTTGTATTTATAAATAGGTTATAACTACTTTTATTTTTTATCAGCATGAAAATCATGAGATTCTCATGATTAATCTATTCCTAATTTCGGGCATGTAATAATTATAAAAGAAACTCGATTTCCTATGTACAAGGACAACATATAGAAAAGCACTGTTACTCTGCTCTTGTAACTCTGAATTATTTTTAATATTAAAATCACTATGGTGATGTTGTTACTACTCTTCATCTGATTCATTAATTAATCTCGTGTTATTTCTGCACCCCTGCTAGGGAGGAAGGGCCCTCCTCTTTAGCAAGGACTGCAATGGTACAAGTAGTGTATATTAGTGTTTCTTTTATTGTCATATGGTTTTTTGCTGTTGTTGTACAAATTGTGAAATACGTCCATTTCTGTTCCAGATTATATTATGTTGTTACACCAGTTTGATTAAATAGAATGATAGTGGACCAGCTGGTGTAGTCATTAGTTCACTGTGTGGCGTGCCTTTACTCAGGTAATTGTGAAGAGTTCTTTCAATTTTGTGGAGTGTTTTAATTTCTACATGAATGATTTGATTTTTGCAATTGATTCAGTGACATCTTTTACTGTTCTTTCTATTTCTCATTCTTGGTTGTAGTGTATTGGCACAAACAGTGTGAATTCCATTGAAACAACAAGACTTACCCTGGGTTGACAATTAAATGTTGCAGTCTCGGGCAATTAGGATTGACTAAAACAACACTACATTTTGGTGTAGTTTCCAGGGATGGCAGTTGATGATACATTCAACCAACTTGTTTGTTTGATGATAGAGTGTTCCTTGTCCACAATCGTTGGGTAGTAAGACAAGAGGTAAGAACCTACGTATCGCTCTAACATGCCTGGGCAGGCTCACAATTGTGATCATTAGGGCACTTAGGATGTGGCATTTTGATGTTTTGTTTAGCATGTCTTCAACTCTTTAGTTGTTGGGTGGTAAGACAATAGGTAAGAACCTATGCATTGCTCTAACATACCTAGTCGGGCTCACCACTGTCGAAGACTGAGACACTTATAGTGTAAATCAAGACACATAGGGTCCATGTGTGTAACTGTAGAAACTATAGAAATACCAAAAGTACCCCCACTCTAATTAGTCATAGGAAAAATGGGTCGTAAAAAGGAAAGGAAGAGTGTAGATTTGGGAAGGAAAACATATATCCAGGAACTAATCTCTAAGGCAGAAGAAAAAAAAAAAAACAATCAAGCTCTCAAAGGGATGCAAGGAAAATAGGGCCACAAAAAGCTGTCACTCCCATAATAAGGGTAAAAACCTTTGATTCCTCTATCTCAGGGCCATATCATTCTAAATCTAGCACCCACACTCCCAATATTAAGCTTCCAATTCAGGAACAACAGGGGGAAGCTAGTAACCAAAACTTTAGGGCCGAGGTAGAAGGGGACACTAAGGGGGGACATCAAACACCTAAGATGGGAGAGCACCTATTGGTTTATCAATATCCAGATTCAGTTAGTGCGGTGAAACAACCAGCCTTGGAGTTACTTGAGCCATCTATTACACCTACAAGACCATCACAAGATTAGACTGAAGAACGTTTGTTATAGCAAGTGTTAGAAGGATTATCCATGGGGGACAACAATGCTAAAACAGATGCTACTATTACCACCTTTGAGTTCCCAATTGGGGATATCAGAGGCAAACCTCCTATGAAAAATATTCCTTTATCATCCTTACCATCCTTCCAAGGGATGACTATGGAAGACCCAGACACCTTCTTATTTGAATTTGATGTCTTATGCAGGAGTTATGACTATATCTCAAATGCTCAAAAACTGAAATTATTTCCTGCTACTTTGAAAGGGGAAGCCTTGAGATGGTTCATGGGATTGGGATCTGCTTCTATTCAAACATGGAGCAATATTAAGGAGACATTCTTATCAAAGTACCAATACTATTGCAGAACTAGGGACTTAAGGGAGGAAGTATTCAGAATGACACAGAAGGAGGATGAGAGCCTGGAAGACTATGTAGAGCGGTTCCACTATAAGCTGCATAGGTATAAACACAACGATTTAGACCATGAGATCTTAAAGACCATATTTATTATAGGAATAAGGGACGACTCCCTTGACATCCTGAACCTACTTGGGAAAGGGGATATATCGCAGGAACCATTCACTAAAATTGTAAAGCTCTATCTAAGATGCTCTATAGGATTGTCTAAGGGGAGAAGCGCAATTCAAGATGCCTCTACCCAAATACAAAAATCTAAAAGAGGAGGAGTAACCAGAGCAGAGATCGGGAATTTGTTCAAAAATTTCAAGACTGATATCCTCAATACTCTATCTACCCAAATAACGACAATGCAGATCAAGAAGACACAAGAAGAAATTGATACACCTCTGGCTGTGTTCTATTCAAATTTCTAGAAGAAACATCCCTTGAGGGAATGTGAATTGAATAGAATCAGCTTGTGCAATATTTGCAAGCTGGAACATTCAACAAGTCAATGTCTGGAGCTTCCTAGACTGAAGGTAGTACTTAGAGAGTCAAGCGAGGAGGTGCAGTCATCTTATTTCATCGTACCAATGAAGCCATGGCAACCACGACGTCCCGGTATGTGTCAAGATTTGTCCTCCTTCAATTCATGGAACAATGCAAATAATACTCATCAATATCCATGGAAATATATCTCTCCTTCTTTAGCATAGTTTCCTTCACCCTAGAACCAGTTGTCTCCATCTCCATCTATCCAATGTCCTCCATCTCAACCATATCCTTGGAACCATAACTAGAGAGGAAATGCCCAAAATACATCATTACCTGGATTACCAATGCAACCATGGCTACAATTACCTCCTTTTCAAACTCCTCCTACACTTCCTATGTGACCCCAACTACCTATGCAACCTAACCCAAACCCGAGCAATAAAGCAGCTAAGGGCATAGAGGCTCTGACTACCTTCCAGACCTACCTTATTACCCCCAGTGGGGCTTAATGAAATTTAATTGTGATCGAGTAAGGTAATTAAATCAAATCAGTCCCCTATCATTACTAAGGAGCAATGTGAACCTTCCAGAGGAGATATCATAGGCTCTGAGGCGGTTGTTGCACCTATAACAGTCGATACAGAGAAAATTGTTATGTATGTAATAGCCAAGCCTCGAAGGATTGTTACTCCTATAACAACCAACTTGGGAAAGGCTGATACACCTATAATAGCTAACTTAACTGCTATAACTTAGAATCCTCCGTATCCTCAGAGATTGATTGAGCCTGGAATGACCTCACAGCCCGAATCTGATTTTCTTAGGGAGTTGCAAAATTTGCATGTACGAATTCCTCTACTGAAAGACCTTAAAGAAGTACCTATTTATGTTAAAATAGTACGATACTTGTGCATCAGGAAACCTGGGAGGAAGCCTAAAGACCCTGCTACTATACATGTGATGGGAAAATTATCTGAATTAATGTTTGCTCAGCCTCTTCTAACTAAGTATAATGATCCAGGAAACCCTACATTACTATCTACATTAATGATCAGCCCATTTATAACACATTTATCGATCTTGGGGCTAGCATTAATGTGATGAAAAAGGACCTCTTTACCACCCTAGGGCTACAGGGGCTTAGACATACTCCTACAGTACTTGAATTAGCAGACATATCTCGTGTTAAACCTGAGGGGGTGTTAGAGGACATAGTAATTACAATAGCTTCCAGGAGGTATCCGGCTGACTTTCTTATCTTACAGCCCAAATCCAACTTGGGGCAACATCCTTTAATCTTAGGGAGACCTTTGTTGGCCACTGAATATGCATTTATAGGTTGTAGATCTGGATCTACGATGATCTCAGATGGCCACGCTACAAATAATCTTAATCTTTACCCCCCAAAACCAAATGTGGATTTATATAACCCTTGGTGGGATGAGCTTGAGCCTGAATCAGATCTTTCCCTACCACTCCTCACTCTAGGGAAATCCCAATACTTCAAGGATGAGACAAAAGATGAAATCATTAATGGTTTCATTAGTAACTCGCTTTCTGTCACTTCCATTAAACATTCTGTTATAGACATATTTGGGTGCAACCCCAATATTATATGTCGATAAACTAGCGATTTTTAACCCGTAAAAGTGTTGTTTCATACCCTAAAGTATCATGGTCAACTGATTACATCATTCCCCAGAAGTTCCACCTGAAAAACCACTCATAACTGGCCAAAACTGGACCATACTGACTGCTCCATTGTCAGGGTGTGATGCATACTGACTCCTACACTAGCCAAGTATGATGCATACTAAAGAGGCCTTCTGTGGGGTGCGATGAGCGAGAATGGACAAATGTCCAAGACAGTTTGCTAACTGGATGCTCATGGAATCTTCTAGAAACTTCTCCTATGACACTTGCCTCTCTAAATCCGCCCAGGGATGAGTAAGAGATCCAAGAAATCTCCAAGTGGAACCAGAACAACAAGTGGAATGACACCAATCAAAAACCTAGAGATGACTCACACCCTTGCAGACATCTATAAATGGATCCCTCATTTGAGAGATCTAGAGGCTAGAATTTTGTAATTTGTAAGGAAGTGCTGATAGTTTGTCTTTGAGAAAGAGCATTGTATTGTTGGGTGATTTTGCTTTTCATGAGCTGAAGAGGGCTTTGATGCTGGGAGGATGATGCTGGATCAGACATCTAGGTTTAAATTCTCCCTTCTATTTTAATAAAGTTCTTTGAGTTTTCCTCCATATAATCGTGTATTTGTGAATCTTGTTATTTGTGAATGCTATTGTATGTTCAACGTATTTCTAATTCTGCATTATTTATGATATAATAGATCGAGATGCTTTGATGGTGTTTTTTTACTTTCTTTCTATAGGTATTCTCTAAGCGGGTGTTGGGTCCCTATAATACTAGTAATTACCCCATTAATATTGTAGTTGCATCCCTTATTAATATTGGTGGCCCCTATTATCCCCATATTGTTATCACTGTGCCCCATAGAATCCCTCTATTGTTATTTTTGTGGCTTTATATTATTATTGTTAGGTCGGCGGGGTTATATTGTGACTCCTTAGACTCCTATATATAGAAAGGAGGTTTTGTCATTTGAATCATCTAAGAATTGTTCATTTGTGTAATGTAAATGAGGTTTCCCCCTCGAAGAGGCTGAATTCTAAGGCGTTAATCTATCTTTTCTATCTTTTCTTGAGCTGGTTTCATAACATTTGGTATCAGAGCTTTGGATTCTAGGGTTTCGCTGCTCCAAATAGGTCATCGTGGCATTTTCACTATAACTTTTTTTCTGCGACATTTCAGAAGCTAAAAAAAACCCATTTGAGAAGAAATTGCGTTGAATCTCGGGTCCAAATTTCAAAGTTGTTCGTGCTATATTTGCGGAGATATCATATGAGGAAGTTGGTCTTCTTGCAAACTCCTAAATTTCATTCCAAACAGGTGACCCGGGGAAAATCGATATGAGGAAGTTTGATGGCAAGGATCCCGCAACATGGATATTACAGATGGAGCAATTTCAATAATGTGAAAAACACACAAAAGGTATGTATTGCAACTTTATATTTGGAACCAAATCAGTTTGTATGGTATCAATGGCTTTGCTCTTGTAAACAAATTATCACTTGGGATTTTTTTACGGAAGAATTGACAGCACATTATGACGATACAAAAAGCAACACCTTTTTTAGCCAATTGATAAGTTTCAAACAAAAAGGTTCAATAATGGAGCACATTGAGGAGTTCCAAAAATTGAACATAAGGGTAAAAAACATTCCAGAGGAGCATAGGATTGATGTGTTCATAGGGTCTTTAAAGGATAATATCCAACATGATGTTCGCCTTTGGGAACTTGATTCATCAGAGAAGGAATTCAGGTTAGCAAGAAAAATAGAAAGCAAAATTATGGCAACCAGGAAGAATACCACTCACAACTATAAATATGGAAGTGTTGTTGCCCCTAGTCTTCCACAACCTATAAGGTTGACACCACAACAATTGGAAGAAAAAAGAGCAAAAGGGCTTTGTTACAGTTGTGATAGCAAATACACTAAAGGTCATAAGTGTGCTGAGAAGAAATTATTCTACATAGATTGCGAAGAGGAAGAAGAAAAGGAACAAGAAAGGTCAAAAGAAGAGGATATACTCCAGGAACAAAGCCTAGATAAAGAAGAAATGAATCCGACCATATCTTGTAATGCATTGGCTGGAATTACCACTCCTCAAACCATCAAGATAGAAGGACAAATCAAGAAGAAAAAGGTAATAGTGTTGATTGATTCAGGAAGTACCCACAATTTTATTGATTGTAAGGTAGCAAAAGAATTGAATTGCTTCTTATATCCATCACCAGAGTGTCAAGTGATGGTTGCAAATGGAGGAACAATAAATTGCTCTAGAAAGTGCCATAATATCAAGCTATCGATGGGAGAATATGTATTGACTAGCCCAATGCTTTCCATTCCAATGGGAGGTGCTGATGTTGTACTAGGAGTCCAATGGCTACAATCCTTGGGTACAATAGCTTTTAATTTTCAAGAACTTTTCATGAAATTTTCTGTGGAAGGAAAAGAAGTTGAATTAAGGGATATTACAGGGAAACCAGGAAAGATAATCAGCTCTAACGGTATGACAAAGCTTCTAAGAAAGGAACAAAGGGGTGTAATTGCACAATTATGTTCGCTAGATGTTTCCACATTGGAATCATCTATTTCTCCAAATCTCCAAAAAGTCTTGAACAATCATTCCAAGGTATTTGAGACTCCCAAAGGTCTCCTACCTATTCGTGATCATGATCATGCTATTCATCTAATTCCAGGAAGTGTTCCTCCAAACATCAGGCTATACAGATATCCCTATGCCCAAAAGAGTGAAATTGAACGTATGGTTGCAGAAATGCTAGAGGCTAGTATAATTCAACCGAGTCAAAGTTCTTTCTCTACTCCAGTAGTATTAGTGCACAAGAAGGATGGATCATGGCGCATGTGTCCGGATTATAGGGATCTCAACAAGCTCAATATTAAAGATAAGTTTCTGATTCCTGTCATTGATGGATTACTGGATGAATTGCATGGATCAATTTACTTCACCAAGTTGGATCTTCGTTCAGGATATCATCAAATCAGAATGAAGACTGAAGACATTCCGAAAACAACATTTAGAACTCATGAGGGTCATTATGAATTTTTGGTCATGCCTTTTGGCCTTACCAATGCACCTTCAACATTTCAAGGTTTGATGAATTCCATTTTCAAACCATTCCTTAGAAAATTTGTGTTAGTATTTTTTGATGATATACTAATCTACAGCAAGTCTTGGAAGGATCATGTTGAACATGTTGACAGGGTGCTACAACTATTGGAGGAGAAACAATTATATGCAAAAAGATCCAAATGTTTCTTTGGAGTACAAGAGGTGGAATATCTGGGTCATATTGTATCTCATGAAGGAGTTAAGGTAGACCCTAGCAAAATTAAAGCCATTAAGGAATGGAAAATCCCCACATCCATAAAGCATCTGCGAGGATTTCTCGGGTTGACAGGGTATTATCGCAAGTTTGTTAAGAATTATGGGAGAATAGCAGCACCTCTAACAACATTATTGAAGAAAGATGCATTTTCATGGACTCCAGAAGCAACAAAGGCCTTCGAACATCTTAAAGAGGCAATGTGCCAAGCACCGGTCTTAGCTACACCAGATTTCACAAAAACCTTTATTGTGGAATGTGATGCTTCAGGAAATGGAATTGGTGTTGTTTTAATTCAAGATGAAAGACCCATTGCTTTTGAAAGTCGTCCAATCAAGGGAAAGTTTTTACACAAAGCTATTTATGAGAAGGAAATGTTGGCAATACTCCATGCACTTAAGAAATGGTGACCCTACCTAATGGGAAGACACTTCAAGGTAAAAACAGATCATGATAGCCTTAAATACTTTTTAGAACAAATATTATCCTCTGAAGAGCAACAAAAGTGGGTCACAAAGATGTTGGGTTATGACTTTGAAATCATCTACAAAAAAGGGAAGCAAAATGTGGTGGCAGATGCACTCTCAAGAAAGGATGAGGATGTGGAAGCATTGTTGTGTGCCATTTCTATTATCCAACCAGATTGGATAAACGAAGCAAGGGAGGAATGGAAGAATGACGAAGAAGTGTGGGCACTTATTCGAAAGTTACAAGAAGATTCCAGTATGTCTGATACATTTAGCTGGCAAAATGATTCTTTATGGTACAAAGATCGCTTATACCTCTGTAAGAATTCCCAACTAAAACAAAAGATTCTTATGGAATTGCACACTTCTCCCTTAGGAGGGCACTCAGGATTTTTAAAAACTTACCATAGGGTTAAGAAGGAATTTTTTTGGGATGGCCTTAAATCAGATATTCAAAATTTTGTGGCAGAATGTTTGGTTTGCCAACAAAATAAAGTTGAAACAATTAAGACCCCGGGTCTATTACAACCTTTATCCATTCCAAGCCAACGTTGGGAGGAGGTTTCAATGGATTTTATCACAGGTTTACCCAAGTCTGAGGGAAAGAGTGTCAGCATGGTGGTAGTTGACAGACTTACCAAGTATGCACACTTTTGTGCATTATCACATCCATTTAAAGCCAGTACAGTATCTACTGCATTTATGGAAACAATTCAAAAGCTACATGGAAACCCAAAGATTATTGTAAGTGACAGAGATCCCATTTTCACTGGAAATTTTTGGAAAGAATTATTTTCTTGTCTTGGTACTCAGTTAGCTCATATATCATCTTATCATCCTCAATCTGATGGGAAAACTAAGATAGTAAACAAATGTTTGGAAGGATATCTTCGTTGTTTTGTATCTGATAAACAGACACAATGGGTCAAATGGTTGCCTCTGGCTGAATGGTGGTATAACACTTCCTTCCATACAGCAACAAAAATGACCCCATTTATGGCACTTTATGGATATCAACCACCATCCATCACATCATATTTAAGAGAAAATTCTAAGGTTCAAGCAATGGAACATCACATCGAACATCAACAACAAGTACTCCAACTCTTAAAGGATAACCTCGTGTTGGCACAAAATAGAATGAAACAACAGGCAGATCAACATTGCAGCGAAAGAAGTTTTGATGTAGGTGATTGGGTATTCCTACAGCTACAACCATATAAGAAAATGTCCCTCAAGCAAGCTAAGAAGGATAATAAATTATCACCAAAGTATTATGGTCCGTACAAGGTGTTGCAAAAGATTGGTACTATGGCATACAAATTGGAGCTTCCTGCAGCTTCTCGATTGCACCAAGTTTTCCATGTTTCGTGTTTAAAGAAGGTTATAGGCGACAAGCTCCCAATTCAAACAATATGAACTTGACGAGGAAGGAAAAATTATATTAGAACCGGAAGCAGTCACAGAAACAAGAACTCGACAGCTATGAAATCGATCAATTTCGGAGTATCTTATCAAGTGGAAGAACTTATCCACTGAAGATTCCACATGGGAGGATGAGAATTTTATACAAAAGCATCCAGAACTACTCAAGCGTTGAGGACAACACTTTTTTGAAGGAGAGGGGCATGTTGGGTCCCTATAATACTAGTGATTACCCCATTAATATTGTAGTTGCATCCCTTATTAATATTGTTGGCCCCCATTATCCCCATATTGTTATTATTGTGCCCCATAGAATCCCTCTATTGTTATTTTTGTGGCTTTATATTATTATTGTTAGGTCAGCTGGGTTATATTGTGACTCCTTAGACTCCTATATATAGAAAGGAGGTTTTGTCATTTGAATCATCCAAGAATTGTTCATTTATGTAATGTAAAGGAGGTTGCCCCCTCGAAGAGGCTGAATTCTAAGGCATTAATCTATCTTTTATATCTTTTCTTGAGCTGGTTTCATAACAGCGGGACAAGTAGGAGAGGAGTTGCAAGCTCTATCAAGGGGAGAGAAATCAAGCAAGGAGTCAAGCGGAAGATCCAGGTTGGTCCCTTTGCTTCTCTCTTATCTATCATACATAGAGGAAATCGCAAATTGCTTTGATTGTTTGTTTCTAGGATAGCTGCCAATCCTAGTGGGGCTAGCAGATCGAAAAGACACTAGTTTTCCCAGAAACATATTCGGATGAGGAAGAGGAGGTAGAAGATATAGATTTTTAAAAAATGAGAACCACTATAAATACTGACAGCAGTCCAATTGAAATAGAACCAAGAAAGTTTCTGAACATTAACCCCAACCTGACAGTTGAGAAAAACCAACTATTGTTACAACTGTTACAAAAATACAAAAAAGGCATTTACATGGGAATATACGGATATGAAAGGGATCCACCCTAACCTATTCACTCACCGTATTTATTTGAAGGATGGATGCAAACCATTCAGACAACCGCAACGCTGCATGAACCATGCACCAAAGGAGGTGGTGAAGGAAGAATTACAAAAACTCCTGAGTGCTAATTTTATTTATCTAATATCTGACAGTGAGTGGGTGTCTTTGCTTGTCATCTTCCCTAAGAGAATGGAAAGTGGAGAGTCTATGTGGATTACAGAGAACTCAATAAGGCCACTCAAAATGACCATTTTCCTTTACCATTTATGGATCAAGTCCTTGACACCCTTTCTGGAAAAACATTCTTTTCATTTATAGATGGGTTTAGTGGCTACAACTAGATATATATTGCCCCGAAGGATCAAGATAAAACGACCTTTACTTGCCCTTGGGGAACTCTCGCATACAGAGTACTCTCTTTTGGACTTTACAATGCGCCAACAATCTTTCATAAAGCACCACTGGGAATTTTTTTGATTTGTTGAATGATTGCCTTGAAATCTTCATGGACGGTTTCACACCTTATGGAGATGCTTTTGAAACAGCATTAGCTAATCTAGAAAAAGTGTCGGAAAGTTGTGTACAGCCTAATGTTTTTTTGAGCACTAAAAAATGTCACATGATGATGACTAAAGGGATCGTGCTAGGACACTACATTTCTGCTGACGGGATCAAGGTAGACCCTGCACAAATAGAGGTAATTATGAAAATTCCAACCCCAAATACGCAAAAAGAGGTACATAGTTTCTTAGGGCATGCAGGGTATTACAGGATATTTATAGAAAAAATTTCAAAAATTTCATCGCCATTATTTTCTTTGCTCATGAAGCATATCTAATTTTTGTGGATAGGAAAGTGTGAGTAGGCCTTTTTGATGCTAAAGTGTTGTGTATCAGCAACTCTAGTTTTATGAGGACCTAATTGAGAACTGTCATTTCACATAGCTACAAATGCATATGATATTGTTGTAGGTGTTGTTTTGGGCCAACTGGAGGACATGAAACCTTATGCTATTTACTACATAAGCAAAATTCTAACTCCGGTTGAACTCAACTACACTGTGACCGAGAATGAATTCTTATCAGTCGTGCACACCATCAATAAATTCCAACATTATATCACTGGGTATCAAGTATTTTTACACACTTAACACTCTTCCATTCATTTCATAATGAATAAGCCAATTACCACTGGTAGAATTAGATGCTCGTTATTGTTGTTACAAGAATTTGATAACACAATTGTCGATAAACTTGGAAAAGATAATGTGGTAGCTAATTTCCTTTCTAGGTTAACTATTGATGACAATTGCATTCCTACTGAGGATTATTTCCCTGATGAATTTCTCTTTGTTATTTCTACTTACTCACCTTGGTATGTAGATATAACCAATTAACTTGTTGCATGGAAGTTTCCACAGTATTTGTCCTCCAAGGCGAAAAGAAAGATCATACAGCAAAGTGCTACCTATACCTAGATAAATGAGAATCTCTATCACACTGGACCAGATTTCCAGATCAGATGTTGTGTTAGAGAAGATGAGATCTTTGACATCCTTATGGCCAGAAAGTTCATACAGCAAAGTGCTACCTATACCTAGATAGATGAGAATCTCTATCACACTGGACCACATTTCCAGATCAGACGTTGTGTCAGAGAAGATGAGATCTTTGACATCCTTATGGCCTGTCACGAGGAAGCTTGTGGAGGGCACTTCGCAGACAAGAAGACAGGGTACAAAGTCCTATCGATAGGGTATTATTGGCCAACAATATTTCAGGATGCCAAGAAGTTTGTGAAAGAATGTGATAGTTGCGAAAGGATGGGCCAACCACTGCAATCAGATGAGATGTCGTTACAGCCCCAAATTGTGTTAGAAATTTTTGAGAAATGAACCCTAGATTTTGTGGGACCAATTAATCCTTCATCTAGACAGAAATCTTACATCTTGGTATGAATTGACTATGTCGCAAAATGGGTTGAGGCAAAGGCACTAACCAGAGCCATGGAGTAGGTTGTTTCAAACTTTATGTGTGAAGACATCTTTATCCAATTTGGTATACCCAGGGAGATAGTCACAGATGGAGGGCCCCATTTTACATCCCATCTAAACCAGAAGTTGGTTGAAAAATATAAAATCCATCATAGAATCACAACACCTTATCATCCACAAGAAAATGGACAAGTGGAAAGCACTAACAAAGTCATTGAGGGGATCCTTACCAAGACCATGACCAATCACCGAAGGAATTGGGCTGAAAAAACTTCTAGAAGTATTGTGGGCACACAGGACTACATGGAGGAATACCACGTGATTCTCACCATATGAACTTGTGTATGGGAAAAATCCTTTATACCTTATTGAGTTCGGAATCAAGACACTGAGAACAACATTACATGTAAATTTGGATCTGGCTACAACACAAAAGCAGAGATTGAACTAGCTCAATGAATTTGAGGAGAAACGGCTAGCTACTATCC
The DNA here is from genome assembly GCA_031772625.1 of Pinus tabuliformis. Classification (NCBI taxonomy): domain Eukaryota; kingdom Viridiplantae; phylum Streptophyta; class Pinopsida; order Pinales; family Pinaceae; genus Pinus; species Pinus tabuliformis. The sequence continues at coordinate 1,023,088,348 of CM062807.1, forward strand.
AACAAATAGATATTATCTAGCAGCAGAGAGATAAGTGGCATGAAAGATTCATCAAGAAGAATAAGTTCCAGAAAGGGGATTGGGCTCTCTTATATGACTCAAAATTCAAAGACTTCAAGGGTAAGCTCTGCACCAAATGGCTAGGTGAAGTAGATGCAGTCTTTGACAATGGGATTGTAAATTTGGTTACCATTGATAGTGCGAGGACACCATTGCTTGCAAATGGACACCATCTTCAATTATATCACAAACCTTCTTGAAGGGATTCATTCGTCAACGTTGTTACAAATTCAAATCTTCAGATTATAGGAATAGGGTAAATCCCCTTTATGCTGCCAAAATTCTAATTTTTCAATAAGTGTAACAATTGAAAATCAACCATTGTTGGCAGTTGTTACACCTTCAAACTATTAAAAAAATAATAATAAAAATAAAAATAAAAAATAAAAACTGGCTGTGAAAACCTTTTTAAGGCGAAAACAGACAATTTCTGTAGCAGTTGAAAACCATTTTTTGGCGAATATTACACACTCTGTAACAACATTTGTTATTTCAAGCATATTTTACAATAATGATGTTACATGAAATTTTTCTTTGTTTTATATTCTGTAAAAATTAATAATACATAATAGTTGTCTTGGTTGTTACATCTGTAATAGTCGACAACTTCTAGAGATAATTTGAGTAAGTTATTTATTGCAACAGACAGAAGGCATCATCGTGGTTCAGAAAACAGTTGTCGTGACCACCAGAGTTAAGTTCATGCGCCTCGCCACCAACGACTTCTCCCCACGTCACCCAGGTACGTCATACAAAGGTAATATCATTATCCGCTTTTATTCAGTAATTATGGCAATTTAACACGATATCCCTTTTGACGGCTGAGGTTGGCTATCACATTTAAGCGAAGGGGGCGAATTATATTATGACATGAAATTTTCATGACTTTTGAATATTTTAAAAAAAACCGCAATTAAAGCATGGTGATCTGGTAGTCATTGTCACTTAATGACTAATCATACCAAAAAAGGGAATTGTACCTCCGACTAGACCTCCCATAACCTAGCATTAATAAGGTAACATTACTGCACAGTACGAACCATGATTGCAAATCTTAATTTGAAATTCTCACTTGTGCCACCCTACCATTTACCCCTGCTAGAGCATTGCATCCCCATTCAAAGTGCTCAAAGAAGTGGAAAAGAACAGTTGCAGGCTGAAACAGCTAAGTAGTGTGCCGACTGCTCTGGAACTTCTAAAGGAGGGAAAAAGGAAGGAGAACAACATTGAATTTGTGTAGCAATGGGTGGAGCAGAAATTCGGCATGAGCCAGGGTCAATAGAGGCTTTGGAGAATTTCCCTGAAGCATGTCATATTTTTAAGGACGCAAGCTGGTTTGAGTTATTCCAGAGGCTGGAGCGATCAGACAGGGGATCTGCCATGGAATTCGCAAAGAATTTAGATAGAAATCAAACAGAGGTTAGGGGATTAAAGCTGGAGGTTACAGAAGAGGTGATTCCCAAGTGACGGCATTACCAGTGGAAGGAAAAAGGTGGTTTAACAAGAAATTTAATGATCCCTCCTTGAAGGAGGATTACCTCCAAGGGGAGGAACAAGTGGTGAAGAAAGGGAGGAGGATTGATAGGTTGTCACTTCCTTAGCCATGGAATGATGTTTCCCTTTACCTCATAAAGTACATCACCTGTGAGGGAAGGGAAACAATTGTAGGTTTTAACCCCATACAGAAATTACTTGCATACGAATTCTAAAACACAGAAAATAAAAAATGCGAGAGCATAACACATAAAACACATATACATAGAGATTTTCCCCTAAATCCCAAAACCAGGACTACCAGCTTGATTTTTCATTATATTCCTTTCAATGCTACAATACATATTTAAACATATCGAAGCATCCAATACCATGGACTGAAACCCATCGCATCCAAAACCATGTGCGAAAACCATGCACAAAACCATAGGTAGGTTTGCCCAACCTAATATAGGGTCCAAAAGACATTTCCCTGGGGCGTTGCACCGGACCCCGTAGAGGGGGGCTAACTTCCCCCCTCAAACCCCTTGTGACCCCCCCATTGTGCAGTCGGCGCAATGAAGGGGCAGCTCCGCCCCCACTATAAACCCTCATAAACTACGTAGGCTAGTCGTGGAACACACGTCAGTCAATACCTTTGACACTTTAGCGATGGAATTCTTAAAGCACTTCTAGCTACCCATCCGCTATGAAACTGTGATGGAACTCCTCACTTCATTATGTCAGGACACCGCCACCCACATCTCTGATCATATACATGAATGGAGGCATAGGCGAAGGCTAGTCAAAGCTCCCCTCCCAGACTATCTATTAGCAGATTGGTTTTGCAAGTCTCTACTCCCCCAAATCACTAAAGATGTCACCTTAGGTGGTGTGGTCACGGAAGACCAATCCATTCATCATGCCCAACACTTAGATTTGATATATTCACAGTCTGGCACTTTATACAATGTCATTCCCAATGCCCCTCGCAACTCCAATGCTCCTGCTACTCAGCAACCTGGAGCACACGCCGATGGGATTATCGGCGCAACCTTTGGGGCTACTGTAAAACAAATCAGTGATCACATTGCCCAATTTTCAGTTGACCCCTCTACCAAATCGACTGCTCTTCCTACCACCGCGATAAACTCTATGCAGTCTACACAAAAACCCAATGGTAAGAACAAGAAGAATAAGAAAAAGACCGCTCCTTCTGAAGAGCAGTCAACAAAGCAGTACAACCCAAAGCAGAAGGTTGTTGCACCTTCTGACGATGGAAAGGAAAAACCCGCCTAGTTCCCTTGCAAAATCTGTGCGGAAGACCACATGACATATCGTTGTCTACGTCTTTAGGAATGCATAGATTTCATCGCTAAAAAGAACACCGAAAGGACTCCTGTGGTCCTAAATAATCCTTTCTTCGCTCAGCAGCAGCAACACCTTGTTGCAAACCATCCCCAACCTCCGCAAGGGGGCAATGGCGGTTCGCATCATCCTTCATCTGGTGAAGGACCATCTACCATTTACACCTTTGAGACGGTAGATCTACAAATCGTATCCAAATCTTATGGAGCTTTAGTCGCCAATGCTGAGGAAGCCTCCTCAAGTCAAAACCCACCACTACCTAACGATCTTCATATCAAAAGGTCGATTGTTGATCTTGTAATTCGCCCCCCAAAAGGGGCACTTCATCACACAACGCATAATACATCTGCACATGTCACCCAAAACTACATTATCATAGAAGATTTGGTGCAAGCGCCGTCGACTATGTCAGTGCTCGAAGTATTGCAAACCTGTCCAGCACAAAGGAAAGTGTTACACAGTAATTTGTCACCATTGGTCACCGTCCCTGTTACCCCTTTCCCGCACTTTGGAGGACTCATTCCGGGACCTGTGAAAAGTGACATGGCTTGAAAACACTTGCATTATGTTCGCCTAAGTATGGACTTCATATGCCTTGAAGACATCTCCTGCAGAATATCCCTAAAAATTCCCCTTTTTCCATTAGTGCGGATCCACAGTGTATTACCCACGCCAATGGGGAAAATTCTCCAAAGAGGGCGCACCCATTGGCGCTCTGTCTCAGAATCTTACCCGCGCCAACCAATTTTGGGAAAGCTTTTTAACAAACGCACGCCCGAAAGTTTTTTTCTTTCGACTCATGAGGTTTTTTAAGGATAATGCCAATCTCATGGATGTCGAGATTCATTGTATCTCTTCCTCCTCCTCCATCTATAAAAGCTTGTTCGGGTGCATTTGACAAGCTAGTTTTGAGCATAGGGAGAATGATACTGTCAGAAGTCTGAGAGATTGTTGTAAGAGTCTTCTTTGCGTTCATAATCAAAGAGAGAGAGAGAGGCTTGTTCCCGATCCCGACAAGCTTTGCAAGACATGTGTAGCTGATCACCCAGCCAAAGGAGGATTTGACGTCAGAACTTTGGTTGTATACTCCTTTGTTGATTATCAATAATAGATGACTGCCGTACGGGAAGTCCTTGGTTTTCATCTGATTGCCAAGGTGTATATGCAGTTTTACGGATTGTTTGGTAAACCTTTTTCCTAGTTCTCTAGAGTAGTCACTTTTGACCCTTTTTGGACTCCCTAAAAGAAAAGGTTCACCTGAGCATTTGTCACTTCGGGCTCACTAAATATTCGAAGGAGACTAGAGTCATATTTTTGTCCTTTTCTTGACTCTTAAAACATGAAAAGGTCAAGTTCAGTTCCTTTGTCTTAAAATTTATTCGGCCACGATTCACATTTACCTGGTTAGATCTTGTTTGCGTTAGCTTGAGTAGGGTCCTGTCTCGTTAGATTCCCTAGGATTTTGTGAAGTTTTCATCCTGGTGGAATTACCAATTTCGTCTTCATCCTTTGTCGAGATATCGGTTGTGAGTGAAACTCTTCCTGTTATTCCGAGTATACAACCGATTAATTCTTGTGCTCCAGGCGATGAGACTTACGAGTTTCATTGGAACCCCATTTGGGAACCTTCTTAAGACGGTATCCCTTTTTAGGAATACACTTCCCCTCATATTTTGGCCCCACTATTTTCTTCCGATATGGAGGAAGTATCTCCTACTTCTACTGAAGAATCCGTTGTGACGAGCGGTGAAATTCCCACCGCAATGGAACCTATACTTGTTAGTAGCACCCCTACTACCGGGAGACTACCTCCAGGCTATAAATCATTACAAGATGCTATGTCTTCTAGGACTCCCTCTACGAGTTCTATTTGGTCACAACTCGCTTTTCCCACCACGGAGCCTTTTACTCCACAAAGTCGCAGTACGTCTGTTACCTCAATCCCAACCATTCCAATGGTATGTGTAGCTTCTTCGACTCCCGTTCTCAGTGGTCCTTCGGCCTCTATATTCGGAGTCTTTGATCCTGTGTCAAACGTCCCAGCAGAGGGGCCATACGACCAGTATTTATCACATCTTGGTAGGCCTTTGTCGTCTCAACCAACTGTGGAGATTTCAGTCCCGTTGTCAATTGATTGGGGCCCCACCTATTATCATGGTGGCCAAGTATCATCTTCACAATCCCAAGCACCACCTAATCAAGACCAACAGTCTCACACAAGGCGACTTGGGAACCAACAAGGACAACCCTTCCAGGGACAACCTTTGGCCTCTGGTGGTCCGTCTTTCACCTCTTATGCTCAACCTTCTGGTAACTCAGGTCAATCTTCTGTTCAACAAGGCCAACCTGGTATCCAGCAAGGTTATCCTACTAGACAAATTGGTCAATCGCATGTTCACCCAAACCAACCTAATGTCCAGTATGGTCCAGCATCTGGACAAGCTGGTCAACCTACCGTCCAGTATAGTCAAACACCTGGGCAAGTCGGCCAGCCTCAAATTCAATTAGGCCAACCAACTGCCCGGCCCACTCGACCATCTGGTTCGTCAAGACAACCCTCAGTTGTGCAACAACACCTCCACCCCCAGCAAATGCAACCTTCTGGGCAGATGGGCCAACCTCAATATCTACTAGGTCATCCTTCCGGCCAGATAGCCCAACCTACAGGACATCCTTCTGGCACTGCTCAACCCAGTTTTTTGCCCCAAGCTGGACCCCAGGCCCCATCCAGTCTTCAAATGCAAGTTGGAATTCAATCCCAACTAGTCTATCAAACTCAACCTGTTTCTCAAACTCAGTTTGGAGTCCAGCCACCTTATGGTTACCAGCAACCCCAAGGAAACCTTCGTTTGCCCCATATCAAAATTATCAACAACTGCATACAAATCCTTATCAGAATTATTCGCAACCGTATGGTGCTCCTGCAGGACAGTTTGGTAATCCATGGAACGCCGGGGGGTAGAACCAAAATCCCTATGGACAGAATCCCTACGGACAAAACCCTATGGGGCCAAATCCATCTGGACAAAGCCCATGGGGGCAACCACCAGTAGGTTGGAACCCTGGTGTCCCAAATTCGATGGTAAAGCTAATGAAGATCCTCAAGCTCATGTCATGACCTATCACTTGTGGTGTTCATCCAATTCGTGGCTTGATGATTCGATTCGGCTTCGCCTTTTTCAAAGGACTCTCACTGGCTCTGCAGCTAAGTGGTATATTGAGCTCACTCGCAGATCCTTTCAGGATTTTAACTCGTTGGCTATGGCATTTCTCACTCATTTTCAGTTGCCCATTCGATATGAAACGGGTACACACCTCCTGACATCCTTAAGACAGACAACGGCTACGCATATCTCTGATCATATCCATGAATGGAGACGGCGTAGACGTATGATCAAGTTTTGGATTCCCGACCAACTTCTTACCGACTGGTTTACGACTTCGTTCGTTCCTCCAATAGCTCGGGACATTGCCATGGGGGCATGTGTCACTGAAGAGCAAGCTATCGCACGTGCTCAGTACCTGGACCTGGTTTATTCCCAGTCTGGTACATTGTATGATTATTTGCGTGATGCCCCGAGACCAGGAACATCCAAAGCCCCACCGACACCCACTGTTGACGGTATTATTGGTTCTGTTAACTCATCCTCGAAGAAAAATTCCGCGAACCCTTGGAAGAAAAAATCAAATGCTTCGAATGAACACACTTCTCAGGTTACACCAAATTCGAATATTACTTCCGAGGTCAATGTCGTCCAGTCCACCACGGCAGACAAAGCCTCGAAAGGAAAGAAGAAAGGAAAAGGGAAGAATAAGCCAGATCAACCTAAACAGGACTCCCCTAAACCTCCACCCGAGGAAGGTGCCAAGCGCAAACCCAAGTATCCTTGTCTTATTTGTGATGAAGATCACTATACCAAAGACTGCCCTAGGCGGTCCGAAGTTAGTTGTTTGTTGAAAGGTTCCCCTAGGACTCCTGCGGTGCTCAAAGAACCCTTTCCCTAGCAACAAACTCAAATGGTGGCTGACCCCTCTCAACCTCCATCTTCCTTCAGTTCTCAAGTATTTATGGCTGGAACGATACCTTTCCACATCAGTACTTGAACAAAAGAATATCTGTCATCGACTGGGAAAGAGCCTGAAGTCCCCTCTAGTGCTCCTCCATTCAGTTCAGGCCCGCTCCACATCAAGATACCTAGCACTGAGACGCCTATTCGACCCCCTCCAAAAGGAGTACTCCGGAAATCTTCTTACAACCCAAATGCTCGTGCTGCCCAGCACTACAATATTGTTCAGGACTTAGCTCAGACTCCATTGGCTATGTCCGCTTTAGAAGTTCTTCAGAGCTGCCCTTCTCAAAGGAAGTCCTTGCTATCGATTATCGGTGGCATAGACCCGGCCGACTCGGATTTGATTACTTTTGACTTGGAACGCCATACGCCGAGACTGCCTCACCAAATCGCATTCCTCATACGGGTAATTATTAATTCCAAAACGATTCATCGTACAGTCATTGATGAAGGTGCTTCAACTTGCATCATGTTTGTTGCCTATTGGAAAGCTATTGGTTCTCCGACGCTTAGCCAGTCTCCCACAACCTTGGAAGCTTTTGATGGAAGAGCATCCTGTCCTTATGGTATACTCCAACGTTTTCCCATCTCTTTGGAAGGGAAGACGGTCGAGATGGAAGTTGAAGTTGTTGATGCTAATCTTACCTACAACCTCCTTCTCGGACGTAGCTAGATATACGCGATGCAAGCTGTAGCTTCATCTTTGTTTCGTATCATCTGTTTCCCTCATCAAGGGAAGATTGTTACCATAGACCAGCTGTCATTCTTCGCTTCCTCTTTTGAAGGCAACATCCCTTTTGTGGAGCATACCTCCAAATCATCTGAGAGTCTGGGAGCCGGGCTTTTCAAAGATCCCACCCTCATGGGTGTCTTTCCGCTCCCACCTCCTAACATCACTTCCATCAATATGATTACTACTCGTTCTGATCCGTGGATCCTCCCTCCCACTGATCAAGTAGAATCTTGGGGCGATGAGATGACGTTGAGTCCTGCCGAGCTCAACTATGTCGAAATCATTGCTGCATCGGTTCCCTCTTCTGAACCTACTCCTTCGAGCAAGGTTCCCGACTCGTTCGCTCCATCCTCATGGCTTAGAGATGAGACTTCTTCGGACCCTTTAAAAGAAATATTCCCTTCTGACGAAGCCATTATTGAGACTATGTCTCCCAAGGAACCTCCTTGGCCTGATTCTCACCATCGTTCCTCGTTTCTCCCTGCCCATCAGGATATGCTTGCTTGTCTCAAGTGGTTTGCTCCTTGTCTCCCATTTCAAACCCTTCAAACACCTATCCAAGTTTATCAAGTGTCCTCTAAAGGAAATATGGCGAACATCACGCAAACCCAGCCTATTGACATCTCTGCGAAACCAGGGATTGTCGAACATCTGCACATTGGAGTCACTTGTACTCCAGAGGAGATTCGACTCTATACCAATCTTTTTCGTGAATTTTGTGACGTTTTTGCATGGTCCTACGAAGAAATGCCCAGCATTGATCCTAGCATAGTGGTGCATGAGATACTCACGTACACAGGTGCTAAGCCTGTTCGTCAACGTTTATGCCCGGTACACCCCCGCAAGGCTGCAGCTATTAAGGCGGAAGTGGAAAAGCTTCTTAAAGCTGGTTTTATTTATCCTATCCCACTCACAGATTGGGTCTCCAACATCGTGCCTGTGAATAAAAAACAGGGTACCATCCGTGTTTGTGTAGATTATCGTGATATTAATCGGGCATGTCCTAAAGATAATTTCCCCACACCATTCATTGATCAAATTATTGACGAGTGTGCCGGAAGCGAAATGTACTCTTTTATGGATGGTTTTTCTGGGTATAACCAGATCAATATTGCTCCCGCTGATCAACACAAGACCGCTTTTATCTGTCCATGGGGCACTTTTGCCTATAAGAAGCTCCCTTTCGGTCTCAAAAATGCCGGTGCTACCTTCCAACGTGCAATGTCTTATGCTTTTCATGACATTCGCCACATTGTACAGCCATACCTGGATGATCTACCAGCTCATTCAGCCAAACGTCAGGACCACCCTACTCACCTTCGCGATATCTTTCTTCGCTGCCGACACTACCGTATCAGACTCAATCCTCACAAATGTGTCTTTTGCATTGAATCCGGCCGACTTCTCGGGTTCGTCGTCTCTCGAGAGGGCATCCGTTTGGATCCCCTTAAAGTCGAGGCTATTGTGAATCTTCCTCCCCCTGCTTCTTTACAGCAATTGCAAAGCTTGCAGGGTAAAGCAAACTTTCTAAGACGATTCGTTCCAAACTATGCCGAGGTGGCTAAAGGTTTCACACGGTTGCTAAAGCGAGATGTCCCTTTTCATTGGGATACCATCGCTCAGGAATCTTTTGAGCGTCTCAAGGGTCTCCTTGTTTCCGCTCCATTGCTACGTCCTCCGAACTATCATCGCGACTACACTCTGTATTTGGCTGCCGCCGACACCACTATCGGCATGGTTCTCGTTCAAACTGACGATGATGACACTGAGCATGTTGTATATTATCTCAGCCGCAACCTTTTAGACACGGAAACTCGATATGCTTATGTCGAGAAGTTGGCTTTGGCCGTCGTTTGTGCTGTCCAACGCTTCCGTCACTATATTTTGCTGCGCACTACCACCGTGGTTTCTGATTGCAACCCCATGACATATATTTTGTCACGCCAGTTGCTAGGGGGCAAGTACTCAAAGTGGATTGTCATCCTCCAAGAATTCGACTTGGAATTTACCACTGCCAAGTCCAAGAAATCCCTTGTATTCGCTGAGTTACTTTGCTCTTTGCCATCTTCTTCCCCGCCCTCTCACTCAGAGGATCATATTCCGGATGAGACTTTGTTTCTCATTAGCACCCTTGATCCCTGGTACGGGGATATCATCATATATCTGCAAACGTCCTCCTTTCACCCCAGCGTGTCCAAAGATGCTCGGCGAAGGATTCGTCATCAGTCTCAACCATACCATATTATTGGGGACACACTATACCGCCTCGGCACTGACTCTGTTCTCCGCCGATGTCTAACTCTCGAGGAAGCTGAGCATGTTTTGAATGACTGCCACTCTGGCGCCTGTGGTGGTCACATGTCCGGATATTCCACTGCCCAAAAAATCCTCCGTGCTGGCTACTTTTGGCCCTCTATCTTTAAGGATTGCATTCTTGCCATCCGCTCTTGTCATGAGTGCCAGATATACCAGTGGAAGATGCGAACGCCTCCCGCTCCATTGCACCCTATTGTCACCGTCGGCCCTTTTGCAAAATGGGGCATTGATTATACAACCTGTAACCCTCGCTCGGCCGGGGGGCATGGGTTTATTATCGTTGTTGTCAACTACTTCACTAAATGGGCCGAGGCGATGCCTACATTAACTGAAGACGGTCACACAGCGGTGCAATTCTTGTTCAACCATGTTATCTCGCGATTTGGCGTCCCTCAAGCCATCGTCACTGATCACGAGAAGCATTTCCGTAATCATATGATGACGGAACTAACAACCCAGCTGGGCTTACAGCACGATAGTTCGACTCCATACTATCCTCAGGCCAATGGCCAAGTTGAAGCTATCAACAAGATTTTGGTTACAATGCTTCAGCGTACCATTGGCATGCATAAGTCTAACTGGCATTTGATGTTGTTCCCTACCTTGTGGGCCTACCGAACCTCTGTGAAAGATGCCACCGGTTTCACACCATTTCAACTAGTTTATGGACTGGAGGCTACCCTTCCAATTGAGTGCGAAATCCCTTCATTAAAATTGGTCGTCGAGCTACTTCCCAACACTACTCTGTTAGAAGAATGTCTTCTTTACCTAGAACGGCTAGATGAGACCCGTCGCCTAGCCTCTTTGGCCATTGAAGCACAAAAGAAGCGAGTCAAGACTCACTTCGATCAGACTGTCCATCCACGTTCTTTTGTTGAGGGAGATTTAGTCCTGCTATACGATCAGGAAAACGATAAGCTGGGAGCAGGCAAACTCGAGCCTATGTGGCTAGGCCCTTACATTGTCAAGAAAGTTTTGCAAAAAGGGGCCTACGAGCTAATTGACTATGAAGAAAATCCTCTCGGGAAGCCCCGAAACGGTCTGTACTTGAAAAAGTACTATGCGTGATGCTTGTACATTTTATTTTGTACATACATGTACTTTAGCAGGTGTGTTGTGTGTGTGTGTTTTAGTTTTGAAGGCGTGACTGCCGCTTATTGTGTCTTTCGCTTCTTGTGTAGATGTCTGATGCACCTTATGTTGGTTTCGCTGATGGTGCCTACCGCAGTACTCGCAACTTGTCCTCTGCGGCGTGGGTGATATATGATCCTCATGGCGAGTTGATAGATCTTCAAGGTGTGTGTTTGGGCCGTACCACTAACAATGTCGCTGAATATTGTGCTGTAATTGAACTACTTTCTGAAGCAATTAATCTCGGCATTCGTGCATTGGTAGTGAACCTGGACTCTCAACTTGTCGTCCACCAGCTCAACGGGCGATATTCCGTCAGAGACCATCGTATTCTAAGGTTGTATTTACGTGTGAGATTTTTAGAAAGGAATTTTGATTTCATCACATATCGACACATTCCAAGAAAATTGAACACGTTAACTTATGCATTGGCTAACCATGTATTAGATAGACATTTGCGTAATATGTAAAACATCATACAAGAAAGCATATAAAGCGCAATAACAAAACCATAGAAATAGGCATATGTATATATATGTGTGTCGCAATGTTTGCACCACGTGCATCATATAGTTCAAAAAATAATACATGTTCCTCTCAAATACATCAGGAGACGACATGTCTCTCAAAAATATGCAGGAAAAGGAAACCTAGGAGTCTAGTCTCGGTGGTGCTCATGATAGCACAACACCGCGCGCACCAAGCGTCTCAATAGACGATGGACACGATTAGGCACCCCCACTGTGTGCCTCTGGTACGCTAGTGGCATATCTCCTAGTCTAGCATAATCAGGAATCCCTCGGGCGAGTCCCTCGAGATTCTGAATCAGTTCATTTCCCTCGGCACCCTCTTCCTGAGGGTCGGCTGCGATCTGGTTCCTCCGAGCAATAGGAGACATGCCAACTGGTCGATGTGGGCCAACATCTGCATGTATATACAATTGTTGTTAGGATAAACATGTATTAACAAAAAAACATATAGAACATCAAAAACAAAAAGAGATCTTACCCAGCTCCTCGTCCTACTCCTCTCCCTCGGGTAGTGGGAGATCTGGGTCTCCGGTGAAGTCAGTCCATGCATAGGGCCAATCCTCCACCACAACCAGCTGACGGCGGAGCCTTATGAAGAACTCGGGCCTCCAGGACTTCTGTTGGCCCCCTCCTCCCCTGGGCATCAGTGCTGCCCAGCGAGCCATCCTAGGCTCTCGTGGCAAAGGATCAGCCACTATAGCTCCCTGTCCCTGAAAAATTGGTAATCGTTCCAAGAAGAACGATACCACGATCGAACCATACCCAAATTGCTTTACCTTTCCTCGCTTGCACTTTGTAAGCTGCCTCTTGATGTTAGTAGTCACTGTTGTGGCCCAGTCAAAGAGGGTAGGATTTAGGCATTCTGTGGCCAACAGAAGATGGTTCTTGCTTGCCTCATGGGGCGCCTGCACTCCTGCAGCTCAAGTAATGGTGAATAGTATCACCCTGAGAACCAAGTCTGGAACGGTGGGAATATCCACCTTTGCACTATTCTTTCCAAATTGTGCCCCTGGGCACACTCGGTCTCGAACTTCAGTCATCTTCTCCCCGGAAGGTCTACTCCCGGTCAAAATTGGCCTCGCCGCTCTCCGTGATAACCCCGTGATGAAATAGACATTGGACACATCGAGCCCCAACACTTGGTCCCTTAAACAGAACACTTGGTCATCAACATCCCACAGATCAATTATGAATTGTAGTAGCTCGGGTTGAGCGTGCATGTAAGGCGTAAGAAAGAATTTCTTAAGCCCACAGTCCCTCAGGGAGTTCATGCACCCTTCATCCTCAAGGAACAAAGCATCCTCGGCATCATGTTCTCGTTCCTTCCATTCTACTACCATTTTGCTTGCTTTCCTGCACCCACAAGAACGCATAAACCACAATTAGATCATTTGTAAACTTGTAATCCAGTTAAATTCAAAATACAATGGGAAATTTCAAGCGGAAAATTAAGTTGCACAGTTGGCGCGACTGTTTCTAAAACAGTCGCGCCAATGAGCGCGACCCCTTTAGAAAAATCGCCCCATTAGTGCGGGTCCGTGCCGGATACCCGCGCTAATGGGCGAAGCCCTAAATTTTTTAATTCCCTCTTGCAGAGTTCAATCAAGAAGCCAAAATGCATAAAAAATGTATGGAAATGGAGCCAAGGGAAGCGCCTCTTACCTGGAACCGACGAAATCCCGAATGGTTGCACGGATTCACTGTAATCACCATCTGAAGTTCACTCCCCAAACAGACCACTGCTACTATTCAGAGAGGTAAAAAGTAAAAGTAATTCTATTTTTACCATTTTCACCATATTTATAAACTTTTTGACTTATACTTAGGTTTAAAAAGTCACTTTTTAAATATTTTAATATATTTTTGGTCGAAAATGGATTTTACGCTTGCTTCTTGTGCAGCGACAAGTCTTTTACGCAACTTCGATGGTGAAACAAGTTGTCTTTTATACTTTTTCGGACTCGGTAAATACACGAAAAAGTCACTGTGGAGTCATCTTTCAACTCTTTCCTGACTCGCTAAACATGAAAATATCGCCGAGTTATCCCTCTTGACTCATTAAACGTAAATAAGAGGTGATCGTCTTTAAACTCTTTTCCGACCGTGTAAAAACGAAAAGATCGTCGGACCCTTTTCGTTTCAGGTTCGTTAACGGTTACGAAGCGACGTGGTTTTGATCGCTTTTTTACTTTTTCAGGTCGAAATCACTACTCATGAAAATTACTCCTCGATCGTAATGGTCGGGCGGTTCTTTCGAGCATTGTTTTATACTTTTTTGGGCTCGAGAGACACAACTTTACGAAAAAGGACACCCTTGGAGTTTTCTTTTCTGATGTCTTTTCAAACTCTCTAAACATGAAAAGACGCCGAGTTCTTCCTTTGTCAGACTCGTTAAAACTTGATGACATTGGAGTCCTCGAGATGATGTTACAAGCATATGCTATCCCCGTCAAGCCTGTTAATAAAAATAACTGGGGTACTCCCCAGAAATGGTGGGGAAAAATGGAACCATAATTATTGTCGTGTCGGCAGTATGTCGCTCTTGAACATGGCACTTGTCTGCTTTCGTGTCTGGGTGGGGACGTCTCATCTCATTTTTCACTTGCCTCCGTGGATTTGGGTAATCATGTTTGACCTCTCATCTGCTCATTGCCTCGTCACCATGACCTTTGATCCATTGATGTCAAATACTGCCAATTCCACTGTCGTGCCGCCGATATGTTCAAAAGAAGTTGACCTCTGCAGAATAACAACCTCTTTCTGATAGCTCACATAATTCTGATCCACCACAACATTCTTTCTCTGTCTCGTGTCGATGATGTGGGAAACACTATGGCCCACCTTCAATCAAGGTCACTTCCTGTCGACTTCAGCTCATTATCCAGGAAGCTGATCTAGAGACTCCCTTCCGGTGCCTTGGAGCCTGCATGCCTCAATGGCAGGTTCTTCATGTTCGACGTGAGGTTTTCATATTTGGCCTCCAATCGAATGATTCTACGGGTGTTCGACGCCAGCTCACCGATTCACACGCCATAGATTGTACCTATAGTACCTTGAGGGCCATTGTCATTATTGGTGGTACCTCTTGCGTCTGTTAACAGTTTTCATTATTGACTGGTAATGAGACGATGTTCATGCATGTTCGACTTCAACTCATATATTCACATGCTTGAACTTGTACTTTTGTTCGGGTCGAGATAGAGCGCAAGACCCTGGATTTTGTCTGTTGGAATCCAGGCTGCGATTTTGTGGATTATTGTTACATGACTCATTCACTGGATCGCTGCGACCATGCCTGAGTCTATTCATCGATCCTCACCGGATGGCTGCGCCCATACCATGGATCTAGATTATTATATACTCTGTTATGGATGGTTGCGCCCATACCACATATATCATGTACTTGAGCTATCAGTTGTATCTCTCTATGCAGATTCTCTGGCGGTAGCTGCATAAGTTCTTGTAAAGCATTTCACCCCTCTCTCTCTCGGGCCTCATGCTTTAGGGGGCATCTGTTACACAGTAATTTGTCACCATTGGTCACCGTCCCTGTTACCCCTTTCCCGCACTTTGGAGGACTCATTCCGGGACCTATGAAAAGTGACATGGCTTGAAAACACTTGCATTATGTTCGCCTAAGTATGGACTTCATATGCCTTGAAGACATCTCCTGCAGAATATCCCTAAAAAGTCCCCTTTTTCCATTAGCGCGGATCCACAGTGTATCACCCGCGCCAATGGGGAAAATTCTCCAAAGAGGGCACGCCCATTGGTGCTCTGTCTTAGAATCTTACCCGCACCAACCAATTTTGGGAAAGCTTTTTAACAAACGCATGCCTGAAAGTTTTTTCCTTTCGACTCATGAGGTTTTTTAAGGATAATGCCAATCTCATGGATGTCGAGATTCATTGTATCTCTTCCTCCTCCTCCATCTATAAAAGCTTGTTCTGGTGCATTTGACAAGCTAGTTTTGAGCATAGGGAGAATGATACTGTCAGAAGTCTGAGAGATTGTTGTAAGAGTCTTCTTTGCATTCATAATCAAAGAGAGAGAGAGGCTTGTTCCCGATCCCGACAAGCTTTGCAAGACATGTGTAGCTGATCACCCAGCCAAAGGAGGATTTGACGTCAGAACTTCGGTTGTATACTCCTTTGTTGATTATCAATAATAGATGACTATCATTATGGTTCCATTCTTGTTGTTCATTATGATGATGTTTGGATTATATCTTTTATGACCGATATATAATTGCATCTATTGGATTTTATGCTTGTATTCGTGTCATTCTTTGCATGTGAAGGTGTCCATTCACGGAGATCATGAGGATCGTGACCGACCGGAGAAAAGGAACGGGAGTATCAACTCTTCTACAACACTAGCGTTGTAATCCAAGTAGGTTCTCATAATCCACCTTTAATTTGCAATTAGGAACTTGCGTGATAGCATTGTTTGATTGTTGCTAGACCCATTTTGGGGCTAGTGGGATCGCCTCTGTCTGCAGAGGGGATTTACCTCTCCAACAGAAAGCTCTGCTTTCAGCAATTGGTGGTATTGACCCTCAGGATTCCATGCTTGCAATTTTCGACATGGAAAAATGTAAACCTCCCCTTTCACACTAGCTTTCATTTCAAGTGCAAATATTTTCGAAAGGGTGAGGAATACATAGAACTATCATTGATGAAGGTGCTTCAACCTACATCATGTCGGCTTCATGTTGGCTCGCTTTGGGTTCTCCAACCCTATCCCCACCATCGAATTCCCTTAAATCTTTCAACGGCCACACTTTCATCCCAAAAGGTTACCTAGCTAGCTACCCCATCACCTTGAATGGGAAAACGGTAACGGTGGACATCGAAGTCATAGATAGAAAGCTCGACTATAATCTATTGTTGGGTCGTAGTTGGAATTATGCCATGACTGCCATTGTGTCTACTGTCTTTCGCATCATCCTATTTCCATTGGATGGAAAGATAGTCACAATGGACCAGTTGTCCTTTTTCACCCCTAATTATTCCCCGTTACCCAGCGGCTCTGTACCCTTAGTGGGTGGTGTACCTGACTCTTACATTAGTATTGGTACTGGTCTATTGAAGGGCTCTTCCCTAATGGGTTGTTTCCCTCTTCCGCCGCATGCAGTTCCACAAATGGTCAATATGGTTTCATCCATTCCTCACGAACTGATCGATCCTTGGATTCTACCGACCCCTTCAGACATTGACACTCACTGAGAACAAATTTCGTTGTCACGAGTTGAATTGGCCTACCAGGCCATTCAATCTACATCTGAATCTCTGGTCACTTTGGTCATGGCCAACGGTACCACCTCCCCTCCCATAAATGCTCCTTATTTCGATCTCCTCAATCAAGTCCTACCTACAGACGAAGCTATCAGAGATCATGTGTTTAGAAGAGAGACCTTGGGAATCTCACCATCGTGTTTTGACATCTGATTCGGACATGATGCCTCTTCAAATCCTATCATTTAACGCACCTAAAATCGTTTCCTCACGTTATATGACTATAAAAACTTTGGACTCGGAGGGAAACATGGGAAATATTTCAAAGACATTACTCATCGATATTTCTGTCACTACAAGCATCATAGAAAACATCTAGGTTGGAACAGATTGCACTCCTGAGGAAATTGCAATGTTCACCTGCCTTTCTAAGGAATTCCGCGATGTATTCCCTTGGTCTTATGAGGAAATGCATGGCATAGACCCTTCTATTATCAAGCATGAGATCAAGAAGTATCAAGAATTTCTTTTATGGTATTTTTCTTGCTCATTAATCCAAAAAATCCTTGAGTCTCCTTCTTCAGGCTCGTTAAACTACCATGAAGAAGAGCAAACGTTCGTTTTATGGTATTTTTCTTGCTCGTTAATCCGAAAAACCTCGAGTCTCCTTTGGCCTCGTTAAACTACTACAAAGAAGATATGAGCATGTTCCTTTTTGGGACTATTTCTTGCTCTTGAACTGAAAAATCCCTGAGTTATTTCTTTAGACTTGTTAAAATTTTATGAAGAATATCTTAGCAACTCTTTTTCTCTCTTTTTCTAGCTCATTAAACTGAAAAATATAGTCTGAGCATTCTTTTTAGGAACGTTTTCTCACTCATAAAATCAAAAAAACCTCAAATTACTTCTTCAGACTCATTAAAAACTTATGAAGAAGCTCTGATCATTCTTTTTATGGTATTTTTCTTGCTTGTTAATCCAAAAAACCTCGATTCTCCTTCTTTGGGCTCGTTAAACTACTACAAAGAATATATGAGCATGTTCTTTTTTGGGAATTTTTCTTGCTTGTGAAGAAGCTCCGAGCATTCTTTTTAGGAACTTTTCTCGCTCATTAAATAAAAAAAACCCGGAGTTTTCGTCATTGGGCTTGTTAAACATCTACGACAACGATATGAGTGCTTTCTTTTTTGGGATTATTTCTTGCTCTTAAATTAAAAAATCCCAGAGTTTTTTCCTTCTTCACGCTCGTTAAATCTACGAAGAAGGAATGAGAATTTCTTTTACCTCTTTTTCCTCACTCACTAAACTGAAAAAGATACCTCGAGTTTTCTTCATTTGACTCGTTAAAGTTCGATGAAGGTCTATTGAGTTTGTCGTCGCGTGACTCGTTAAAATTTCACGATGAATATCAAGTTTACTTCGTCTCCTCGTACTCGTTACAAAATGAGGCAAACCTCCATTTAGCATAGGTTTCTCTTTATCTGGACTCAGTAGATTAACTTATGGAAAAGGAATCGTTCTAGGTATAATATTAAACCTTTGTTGCACCGGGTTAAACACTATGACAAAGGGACCACCTTGGAGTCATTGTTTATGATCTTTTACTCTTGAAATATGAAAATACCACTGAGTTATCTCGTCTGGACTCATTAAATTACACAGATGAAGAATAGAGTCTCTCTTTTTACGATCCTTTTTAGACTCTTAAAACATGAAAATATTGATGAGTTTGCCTATCTGGACTCATTAAAATAATCATATAGGGCATAGAAACTCTCTTTTTATGGTCCTTTTCAAACTCTTAAAACATGAAAAGATCGATGAGTTTACCCATCTAGACTCAATAAACTAATCATATGGGGAAAGTGAACAATACAATTGCTTTGTGTTCTGTATTGTGAAACGAGTTTTTTGGCATGGCACTCCCTCAGATAAACCTTCCTTGTGACGACCTCTCAATATGAATATTACCATCCTATGAGTTTAGCCTATATACCTCAATGTTCTTGCATCTTTGTATCCTAACACTCTTTGGTGTTCATGAGTCTAGTGCTGCATGGTTAAAACCGTTGTCGTGCCTTCTATTGTTCAAGGGAAAACCTTTATCTTTTGTTTCCTCCATCAAACCATCAAGCATATCCTATCATCATGCCCTTTGTCGCTTTGACCCAATGCTCAAAAGATTCCTCAAAAACAATCATTCTTGTCCCGTTTCATGTCGACTAATGTAGGACACCTTATTTCCTACCTTTCGACAGGTCTCTTCCTATCGACTTCAACACTCTATCTAGGAAGAAGACCCAGAAACACTTCAGTGCCTTGGTACTTGCAGACATCAGTGGCAAGTCACCTTGTGTTTGGTTAGGGGTTTTCATTATTGGCTCCTGGTTAAACGATTCTACAAGTGTTCGATGACAAAAACATTATTCACACTTGTTAGATTGTACTGTGCATCTTGGAGACCATAACCATTATCAGTGGACATCCTCTTGTCTGTTGATAGTCTCCATTATTGACCAGAAATCATACAATTTCGTGCATGTTCGACATCAACGCCTATATTCACATGTATCGATCTATGCTATTGCGGTGAAGCAGAAATGAAGACCTTGGGTAGAGGCTTGCATCACTCAGCCTTGTTTCCTCTCCCAAGTTGCATTTATTGTTTTTTGGAGACAGCTCATCAGAATGATCCTATTATGACACAGGTTCCACATTGTGATTATCGGCGGTTAGCATCATCATATCTCTTTTCTGAGAAAATCACTCTGACATAGCTACTAAGCATGGGAATTCCTGACTCAGGAGATGATTTTAGTTGTCTTGTATATGTGTTGTATCAGGTTTCTCGTACCACCCGAAGCTCATGGGAATTCCTGACTCAAGAGATGATTTTAGTTGTCTTATATATATGTGTTGTATCATGTTTCTCGTACCACCCGAAGCTCTCTCTCTCTCTCTCTCTCTCTCTCTCTCTCTTCCAAAGAAAAGGACAGTTAAATATAAAGTATTTCGGCCATTTTCATAGCCTCTGATCGCACACTTTAGGGGGCATCTTTTATACAGGAAAATGACCTCCTCATCAGCTTGGAGGAGAAATATATGATGACTGAAGGACTGACCAAGTTCACAGGCCCAATTTTCAAGCTAACGCTACCTAAACACTAGAAACCTACTTTATAAAACTTCCTAGCAAGGCGAAGGGTGCGTTAGTGCCCAAAGTAACTCTTTATGTTACCTCAGGAGGAGCGTTAGTGAACCCTAATGAGTTTCTGTAGGTCAAATGAATGAGTTGACTGAGAAATATCCCAAGATTCTCTCCTATGTTAGCTCACAAAAGAAGGGAAACATCAGAACTTGGCTTGTTTGGGGAATTACTAATTCCTAATGGAGTATGTAAATGGGAAAGAGCACAAAGGCATGGAAACATCACTGCTTTTGCCTATTGGAACTCATGAAGGACTTGCCAACCCTATCCTCACATGCTATATATGCAAGGCTAGGGCCATTGTGAAATAGGTCGAACCATTTGAAAGGATTTCCTATTTGACTATCAAGAAAAGTCTCAGACTAAGGCATCAGAAGAGGCTAAGAAGGGGAGAGAGAGAGAGGAGCTGGAGGGGTAAGGGAAGGCTGATGCAACTAATGGTTGTAATCACTCTTTCTACATCAATATAGAACTGCAATTGTGTTGTCCACTCCGAGATGTTGATAGTATGACTTGTTTGTATGTTTATTCAATATCATTAGCATGAGTGGCTTAGATATATGCAACTAGATATCTTTATATGTTAATGCATTTTTTATCAAGGTTTTATGTTGTGATATTACTCTTGTCTTTGCTATGTGTACGTTTTGATCTAGAGTCGGCTCAGGGGTCTTCCACTTAGCTGCATTGCACTCTCCAGCAACACCACACTAAGACTCAAGGTAATAATTCCTTTTCGCTTTGATATTTCATTTTTTAAACATAGATATGCATGTATCTTTTTGCCAGTTGCAGCTAATCTGACTATCTACCAAGGATCCCGAGAAGATCCTTGAGGATTTCTACATCATCAAACACATGTGCATTAATACCTATAGCAAACACTACTATAATATTCCATAATGAATCAGATACATCCCTTCCTATTGCTTCTCTTGGCTTGCATGGATAAAATTAGCCTCATGAATATGGCTTTTCATTTTCCCTACAACATCCTTCTTTCTCCATGCTCATATAGGCACTCAATTTCCTTTTTATAAAATTCAACTTTCATCCTATGTGCATACAGTCAATCCATGCCCAACATCATGTTATATGCACCCAAAGGAAGAAAATTAAGGTTTTTTGTTGTTGGCATACCATTAAGTTCAAATGCACATGATTTCACCCATTGGCTCACCCTTCTTTTAGTTCTTGTTGCTAATTGAACCAACCATGATTTTGCATGTAATTCTTTGGCTAGCTAGAATTTTTCCACAAGCTCAAGACTAATATAGTTTTAATTTTATCAAGGGTTACTAAAAATAGATACAATCTGATTGTAAAGCTTACCTTCCATCTCAATTATGGATGTTTGGTGGTCTACATATCAATTTTCCATGGCTACATATATTCTGGGTATGCTCCATGCTATATCTTCTATAGTACGAGCCTCTTGTGCATTATATATTCAAGGTCCTCCATTTTTTGTTGTGGGAAATATTTCTTGTGGTGATTCTCTCCACAATTCAAACATCACAAGGGCTCCTTGATCTCAACCTTGCGTTGCTCTCGCACAAGCTAGTAAACATGACCTTTGTCAGTTGAACTAAATTTTTGCTACGATCAACCTACATTAATTACACTCATACCTTCTTTCTTGTCTGATATTTTCTTGTTCCATTTCTTTTTATCTTTACTGTTTCTCTTTGCTTTCTAATCACCCTTGCACTCTGACCTTCATTTTGATTTCTCATAAAATTGCTTCAACCTTTTAATGGCACCATCTAATGTTTGAGGTTCACGAAATTCAATTAAATCTCTGAATGGTAAGGGCATCCCATGATGAACCTTTGAACTTTTTTCTTCTCATCCTTAAGATATGGCACATATCTCAACAATTCCAAAAACTTGGTGGTGTATTATTCATCTGACATTTGTCCCATTTTGAGCTCATAATTTTTGTTTCTTTGTTGTCATAATATATGTCTGATAGATATTTATTCCTGGATATCCTTTCAAATTCACTCCAACTCAACTCCTCTTCAGTTATTCCTTCAAAATTATTCAAATCTTCTCACCATATGTCTACTTTTCCCTTCAAACTATAGGTTGATACGTTTTCTCTCATGTTCTCAAAATAATTGTGGATTCCAAAGAACTTGTTCATCCCAAGAAACCAAGCTTCTACATCTTCATATTTCTTCATCTCTCCATCAAATGTGGGTGTTTTTTCCTTCTTCAGATCCTCTACCAATAGTCCCTTTCTCTTTTTCTCTAATGATTATGATGATAATGATGATGAGGCTTCTTCATAGTATAACTATAATGTCTTTTAGAGTGATTCCTATAAGTTATAGTTCTTCTCTCTAGTGTACTCAATGGTGTATTCCTTCTCATGCTGTATTCATTTTCCCATATGTGCCTCTTCCTAGACCTACTATCATCTGCCCCATTTGTTTTCTCTTCTAGTTCTAAAGGGATGTGTTTGTCTCTGTGACTAGTGCACAACTCATTTTTCTATGCCTTTGTAAGTCCAAAAGGCTTTGCAGGATGACTACATTTACCTCAAATTGCATTTCCTAAGCCCTTATGAACCTTTCATTACATACCTTATAGATCCTTATCTCAACCCTTAGGATCCTCAAGGTATCCATCCATTTGAGAGAGTTTTCTTCACCCATGTTCTCCATTGAAGCTTCTTCATGCCCATGTTGTGACCTATCAGAATTTTATTGTACCATCCTGCTTCATTCCTTTATTTCTCATTTTCCTTTCATGCTTGTGATGTACCTCCATTCACACACAATTGTTAGATACACAATAACATAAATATATAACAAAATCATGACCATAAACTTGTTTTTGTGGAGTGGTGTGGTAGGCTAGTTGAAACAACAATTCATGTTAGTATTCCAATATCAATCAAATATCGAGTCATTAGCACTACTACATATGCAAGCATAGTCAACAAAACATATCTAGTCAACACAAATTGTTAGCTCACACAATAATCAATCATAGACCAACCTTTAACACCTAAAATTTGTTTTATCCATTTTCTAAAATTCAATGTGAATACCCTTTTCTTTGTTAACCTTGTAATAGAGTAACAACTTATTCCCAAGCCTTGGAAGAAACTAGCTATTATTTTTCCCATGATAGAGCCCATCTAGTCCAATTGTTGAACCTGGATGCTTTGATACCACCTGTAAAAACACCTCCTTACCCTTAAGGGTTGCTCACTATGCCAACCCAAATTCCCAGGTACAGTTAAATAAATGGGGTAAACTATTTTATTTTTTTAACTTGCTTTCGAGTTTCCAGAAATCAATTTCAATGTCATCATCATACTCATCTCAACGATATCTTTCCAGTGATATAATTTTTTCCTAAGTTGGGCTCCAGAATTGAAAATTATGATCTTTTAAAGTTTTATTAATATAAAAGTGTCCCCTCCCTTTTTTTGACATGTGGCACCCACGTGGCATATCTCTACTCTATCATGTCACTCAGCCACATGGTGTGCTTCGAAGCCCTATGCTTGTATTAACCCCCTACCGTTACATGTTGGTGAGTATATATATATAGATATATAGATATATATATATATATATATATATATATATATATATATATATATATATATATATATATATATATATATATATATATATATATATATATATATATATATATATATATATATCCCTGACTATACAACATGCTGGCACACACATACAAACAACTCATATAAACATATACATTTGTGGCCCTCTATCATACGACAACCCCACATTGTAGACTCAAATCAACAATTAGCGTCAATAGAACCCCCCCATCTCCTTGCTGATGTCAATAAAGGAGGGGAGGTGATGGGAAAGTTCACTATCCTAGTTCCATCCCATGGTTCCAAACTCAAAATCCAACATTCCACACTCACCTACTCTATGTAACAGTTTGCGCTCAATAGCGCAACAACCCTGCCCCCCTTACTAACATCACTGTGCAGGGGGTTGTGCTATTTTTGTTCCCATTCATGATTCTTGGGTCATAATTCAACAACCCACCATCAATCTTCCCATCTGATGTTTTTTGAGGCATCACCGCCCCTTCAATTAATTCATAGGGTGTGAGGCCCCATTAATCCCATGATTGTTGATCTACCATGAAGCAATTTTTAATTTATTTCTCATTTTTTGTGTAGCGGGGTCCATCAAAAGTATGAAACATGGGTATTCCTTGGATGAAGAATCAAATTTTGCATCCAACGAATGCCCCCACTTGAAATTTGAGTAAAACTATGGGGAGATAGGTTGAAAATACGAGTTGAAAAAGTAGTATTTTATTTTATTATTATTTTATATTTTTACCTTTTTACTCCAAAAATGGTGAATCATCCCCCATGGTTGACATCATCATCTTGAATCCTATTGATTCTTATAAAGGTTATTTTGATTGTACATTTCTTTTGTGAATCCCATTTTTTACCTCAAAATTTCTCTAATGAACTGGTTTTAAAAAAATCTCATTCCTTTAACCACGGGAAAACCATGCACCTTTCATGCAAAAAATAAAAAATCAACTTAATGGTATAAACAAAAATTTCATACATGTTTACATATGAAGACACTTATCTTGAGTTGTAACTGAAGTTGGGAAACTGAGTCTGGGACAACAACTCTCCACCCGACCATAGATTGCAACCAATCCTCACTTGTATTTATCACACCCGAGCCAGATTCCAAAGACTCGAGTTTTTTTCTCAAATGATTAAACTACAACTGCAAGTTGAGACAGGGATTCCATATGTTCTCCCACCTCCATCCACCAACAATTAAGAAGCCAACAAGTGCACAAGGTATCCAAAGTCATGTTTCCTCTACCCTTTAGTTGTTCATCAACCAACAAATTCCATGGAATCCAGAGATTTATTCTCCACCATAGAATTTCAAGGGAGTACGGAGATTTATATTTCCACCCTTCAAATCATGAAACATAGTGTTTCCACACATTGAAGAGATCAGTCCCAAACTCACTACCAAAAACTAGATGAATAAGCAAAGGAGACTTAAAATTTTCCCTTTTCCAGGTATCAAAGGATCAAATCTTCGGCCTTGCTATCAAGGGAATCAAGAGAATACCATCTCCACCCTCCAATCTCAGGGCATCTAGAGACTTATTCTCACCTGAAGAGAAATCATGTTTGCTCCTATTTATTAACTGAGATTTATATATTTATTCTCTGAGAATTATAGATGTGCAAGACTTCCCCTTCCCTACATATTTCTTCAATTATCTTTAGACCGAGGATATGCATAAGTTTCATCTTTGTTTGCCCTCATGAATTCCCTCCTTTTTGTTTTAGTTCTAGTAAATACCATCGATACGCCCCCTCGCTTGTTGACTCATAGGTTATTCCTATGATCTTCTATCCAACGTAGACTTTAGAAAATTCTTCCTTCACGTTGTTCCTAGTCGAAAATCATCATTATCACCCTAGTCTTGCCTCCAATGTCCCCCTTCGTCTCTCATCCACAAAGATGTTATTCTGAATTATTGTATCCAATGTTGTTTATCCACTCCTTCTGTTATGCATGGTTGACTTCCCTATCCCTACTATTAGTGTAGCCCATTCTTCATAAAAAAAAATCCTTTCTACTTTGTAAATCTTTCCAAAGAAACATGGATTCTTATCCTTCTTCTTCAGCTCCATAAACTTAGAGAACTAATCCATTAAAATCACACTAACCATCCTTCAATGGTTTTCATAAAAAAGTTCAGGTTTCTTGCTATAAGGAAACCTTGAACATCCCAAGCAACCTCCTCAGCTCTAGAATCTGTGTCCCTTGACTTAGCCCATTTTAATTTATAGATCAAAATACATGAAATGTTTACAATGCATTCATAAGTGGAAAATAACTAGGGGTATCACAAACCCCTCCCCATTGGGGGTGTCCTCGGTGTTATTTGTCCATATAAAACACAAAGGACATGCCTACAACTAAACATAATGTTTATGGAGCTTTATATGCATATCTTTGTACATTATTTACAAATTTATATACATTTTCTTCAACCAACAAATAGAAAAGGATATGATTCCCCCATTGCATCATCCATTTCCCAAGTGGCTTCCTTGGGCCCCAAATGTCTCCACTGCACTTTGACTTTCTCTATTGCTCAGTTCCAAAGTGTGAGGCCACTTCGGTATAGGATGCATAATGTCTCTGACTAAAGCTCTCCCTTTGGTTCTACCTATAGCACATATAAATAAATCACATGATTGGAGTCTTGTACATATATTTTAAGAAAAGAAACATGGAAAACATCATGGAATTTTACTAATGGAGGTAAGGTCAGCCTATAGGCCACTAGCCCTATTCTTTCAAGTATCTCAAAAGGCCCACAAAACCATGATGCCAACTTGGCACATGACCCAATATTCAAGGAACTTTTCTTGGGTCTAACTTTCAAGTAAACATGTTCCCCAACTTTGAACTCCTTGTGTACCCTATGTTGATCCACATAGCTTTTCTGTCAATTCTGTGCCACCTTCCAATTATACCTGATGATCTACATTTGTTGTTCTTTCTCTTTTAGCATTCCAGGATCAATAAGTACCTTGTTAATTGGATCGCTCTAGCTTATAAGAGTCTTGCAATTCATGAAATGTCGCAAATGGGCTCATCTTTAGATATTCTTGCTACCAATTGTTGTATGCAGACTCTAAAAGTGAAAGATACTCTTCCCACTTCTTCAGATGATGCATCACATACATCCTCAACATGTCTTCAAGGATTATATTTTTCATAAAAACATATTCAAGGAGTATTGTTGATAGCTTATAGGAGTATTGCAATCCATAAAATGTCACAAATGGGCTCATCTTTAGATATTATTGATGCCCATTGTTGTATGCAAACTCTACAAGTGGAATATACTCTTACCACTTCTTTGGATGATGCATCACATACATCCTCAACATGTCTTCAAGGATTATATTTTTCCTCTTATTTATCCCATCCGTCTATCGAGGATAAGATGTACTGAAGACCAATTCTATTCCCAAACTTGCAAATAGTTCCTTCCAAAATCTTGAAGTGAACTTGGAATCTCTATCAGAAATCATTTTCTTGGGAACTCCATGAAACCTCACAATATTCTTTATGAATATTTGAGCCACCTCACTAGCCGAGTTGGTGGAATTTACTGTACAAAATCAACCACTTTTCTCAACTTGTCAATTACCACCATAATTGCATCATGTTGTCTAGAGGTTCTTGGAAAACTAGTAATGAAATCCATGGAGATCACTTCCCACTCCCATTCTAGAGTGGGAATGGGATATAATAAACTTACTGGGTGTTTGCATTCATCATTCACTGGTTGGCACTCCATGTATTTAGCAACAAAATCAACTACTTCCTTTTTCAAGTTAGGCCAATAGTAAAACTTTTTGATGGCCAAAATATCCTCTGACCAATGTATGTTTCTTTTCTATGTCACCTTACTATATTATTTTTTCTTGTATTTTGATGTGAGGATGATTTTTTAGGTGGTTTTACTACCAAAAATGACAAGGGACTATTTCATGGGAAATATTTGCTCGCTTAAGTTCTTGTTGCAGGCATGGTATGTTCTAGTTTTTGTTCTATCAATTCCATAATCAAATATGTGTGGATATTGTTGTTATTGTGCTGATACTCAATCTCTCGGATTCTCTGTTTTTCTAAAAATGATGGAAACAATCATCATGATTTGTCATTTGGTCAATTATGACCATTGTTCCGGCAAAGCAAATTATTTATTAATAATACAACCAATATTTATCAAAACAGTTACGACTTCTAGTTATTGGTCTTTTTGTATTTTGGAAAGACTATTACAGTATTTTATATTCATAGCAAATTGTTGTAATATTTTTCCTTATTTGGGTAATCAGAGAATCAAGAGAATCTTATGATTGATTACGTTTCAAAAATAGATGTATTGTAATTGATAAAATTGGAATCCCTCTTCCTAGTGGGGGTGGCATCAGCATTGTGATTTTGGAGAAAATTGTGTAATTGCAATCATTCCTAATATTAATGAAACTCTTATGATTTGTGGCATCTTACTTCTTTATTGATTAGCTCATGTGTTGTGTGTACCATCTTCCTGCTAAGGAGGAAGGTCCCTCCTCTTTGGAAGGGATTTCTAAGTTAGAAAGGCACTATAGATGTATGTTTAGTTTCTCTCAGTTTTGATGTGTAACTATTTCACTGTTATTTTTATTGATCTTTTGATGCATTGCAGTTACTGACTGGTTGAATCGCATAATAGTAGTTTAAGTTAATTGTGTAACAACTTAAGTTCTATATTGGTCCACTCATGATCATGTGTGCTCTGTGTTAATTCATTGTTATATTTTGGAGATTCTTATTGATGCATCGTTGTGTGATTGATACAAAGTGATTTTAAATTTGACTGAATTTTTTCTTTTATTGAATTAAGGTTTGATTGGACGAGTGCTTATTTTATTCTACAAGGAGTGACTGAGTGGTCGAGTGCTTTGTGTGAGTGTGACAGTGATGATTTTTGAATTTTGAGAGTGGTGCTTGCAACAATGTTTTAAGGATTAATGTCACTAGAGCTAGTTATACATTGCATATACTTTGCACAATAGCCTTGAAATAAAAAGACCTACCTGAGCTAAAAATTTATATGTGAGTGTAGTTAATTGATCCTTATTTAAAAATATAATTAATTCAATCATCACTAAGGTTAATCCTAAGGTTATTGTAATATATCTATAAATTTTTTGGGGGATATATATCTATGTGTGTGTGTGTGTGCGTGCACGCGCACCATGGAAAATTATCATGGGAGACACTACTACATCGGTATAAGACATGAGTCATATATAGTTGGATTTTTTTGTCTTTTATTTCACAAGTGTGATTTTTTAGGGTGGAGTCATTCCCTAGGTGATAAGTTATGAGTGTTCTTTTGACTTGAAATAAATTCACCTTAATCTGGAGATGGAATACTAATATCTGTTCCCACAAAGTTTTAGTTAAGTAGCATTTTGGAAACTTAGTATATTGATGGTCATCGAGAAATTTTAAATCAAAATGTTAACAACCCCTCCCATAAATATAAGTTATATGGTAGGTAATGTTACAAAGTGGTATCCTTATTTAACCCCAATACTTTCAAAGGAATAAGAATTCCATGTTGGTTAGTGCGAATAGAATTCAATTTTCACTTTTCGTATATGAAATTAATAGTGGGATTGGAAGTGGCTAGATCAACAAAATCTATGTTCCAATTATGCTCATACACACAATATTTATGTCCCAACATCTCATACTCATTGTAATTATATAGTTATTCTTATATAATTCACAAATGATCTCTCACTCATTCTTCCTAAAATCTTCAAGTGGATTTTGAACTTCTTCTTCTTTGTCAGATTAAACTGGAACAATTGGATGCACTGGATTACAATCAACATGCCATGGTTGGTATTGTAAATTTTCCAATTATGTACTATTTAATCAAATGTCTAACCAATATATCTCCAAAAAATGCGAAAGAACTTGTGTAATACCAACTCATACCAATAAAATTTAATGAACTTGTCATATGTTTGATTGGGAATTGAGCTAAATTGAGGGAACACATGTACAATAGCTACAATATTCCATGGTAACCATTTTTCCTCATGTCAACCTTTGTCATATGACCATTCTTTTTCCACATCTATCAATGCAAGGTGCTTAATGTCGGGAGGTTTCTTGGTATATGCATCAATAAGTGAAGTGTCATTGTAAACATTATATATCTCACCCCGTATTTGTTTGAAAACCTTCATACCAATATTTAGGACCTCAAATCGATGGTTACATTCAGAAATAGAAATCTATAGAAGTAAACGACTTGTATCATGTGCACTTAGATCTTGTCAACAATGGTTTCACACAAAAATATCTTATATGGATGTGTTGCTAGTTCATTTGGATTTTGAATAGAAGATATATGCATCAACATATCATGAAATGTTTATGACCTTTTTCTAGATTTCACTACATATTTTGCTATGTAATTAAAAATGAAATGCTTCGAAATAAAAAGTTTCCAAACTATATTATCCCTCTACATCATCATCGTTTCATGTTTTTTTGAATTCAATCTATCATCATTTTGTCTTGGCTCATACTTTTTTTTATCCATTCTCATCAACATAAATTTTTGACTCATCACATAGATCCCATGGTGCCTTATATTTACATACTAATCATCCTGCCTTCTTTTGAAGGAAAGATATATCATTGCAGATGTGACACTCAAAACAATTAAGAAGCTCTTCATGATCAATCATAGGATCATATTGAAATATTTGTTGTGTATCCTTTAAGAAAGGATGATCATTGACAATGATTCTAACCTAAATATCTCTTTGATGTCAATCATGTGGATTCATTGCATGTATACATCCATCAAAATATTCTTTTTCAATTCTAACTTGTGTAGGATCATACCAGTTTGATGCGTCCATGTTAGGACCATTTCTTAACCATAGAAATTCATGCACATGCAGATATCCATTATGTTTCCACTCATAGTGACACCAATAATCTGTAGCTTGATGAAAACGTTCAAAATTTTCATCTTGAAACATGGTATGTCTTAAGCTCATATAATGTTCTACAATATGAGGATTATCGATGACATTTTGACGTCTCCATTTCCTTACTTCCACTGGATCTGTAAGACATGTAGCCAACATTAATTTATGTAAATATGGAAATTTCATATTTATTGCACTTAATGTATATAATATTGTAAGACTCCTAATCTATTGAATCAAGTCAGATAAATCAACATGGCACTTATTCCAATATGCACGTGTGCATATTAGTACATTTCCAAATTGCATCAGTCTTTCTCCAAGTCATTATTCTTGAAGATTTTGCAAATGTTCTCTTAACTCATCCATCGTTGGTAGATCTATCATATTCTTCTTTACAAAAATTGCAGATGAAGACTAAGCACAATGTCTCATGATGATTGAGTAAAAAGTGTTTGAAGTGTGGGTGCCTTCCCAACTTGTTGTCATGATATCAAAGAATATGTTTTGAATGCTCATGTTGATGGGCATTTCTCTTTCATGATTGAAACCAATATTCTTCACCATTTGGGAACAATGTTGGAAATTCTATATCGAATAATCCCACAGTGTTATACTCAGTGATTGTAAATGAACCAACGCCACACCAACTAAGCACTTCCTCTACATTCGAGTTATGTTCCTCTACATTAAGGTCATTTTGCCAATCTAATATAATATCAATCTTTTGTCATGCACTTGGAGGCTTTGCTACAAAAGAAGTTGTTTGTAAGTCATCTAATGCATTATCCATCTTTGGAACCCCTTCCAACATTGAAAATTTAGTATCAATGTCTATCTTTGGTAATGTAACAGATTTAATCAAATTTGATACATTGATTGCAATTTCAGGTAATCCTTTAAGTTCATTTTCATCAACTTTAAATCCATGATAATAACGATCTTTCTTAATATTATAATTCAATTCATGAAATACATTATCTTTTCTGACAGTAAAAGGATAAATTGATCCTTTTCCACCTTTTTTTCACATAACAATCATCAAATCCAAGTCTTGAATATGTTGAGGTAACCTCATGGAAATATTTCTAACCTCTTGTGGAAAACTAATGGTGTGTCCTCTATATTTTTATTGTCCACCTATTGAATGCATAACCTACAAAATTTGACTTGCACATGATATTAACATCTCCTCAACTTATATGAGACCTTGAATAACTTTAGGTTGTTTTCCTGAATTCATATGGTTATCAGATGAAAATATGTGATGAGTTCCTTCTCTTTTACATCTCATGCATATTGGACTTGTATTTGTTTTACATATATATGAATTTTGGTATATGACTCCTCGCACACATAACACATTTGAACTTGAGCTAATCAATCAATTCTATCATGAAATTTTTGATGTGCAATATCCATATCAATGAGAATTTTTAGATGAACTTGGAGATAGGTATTGGTTAAACACCTTTTTTTCATAGGATTTTCTTCTACATCCTTTAAACACCATTTTTCATAGAAATTTCTTCTACATCCTTTAAACACCTTTTTTTGCATGATTTTATTCTACATTTTATTGTATTCTTTTCTCTTCACACTCTTTATATGTCACTTTTTTTTCATCCTTTATCAATATTCTCTTTGATATATTAATTGATGTGCTCTTTATCGTTCAATTGGTTCTTTTGACTCTTGTTGTTGTTGTTGTTTTGTTGTCATTTGTTGCGCCTTTCTTTCTCAATATGCTCTTTTAGTTTCTTTTTGATCTGCTCTTTGTTGTTCCATACGTTCTTTCATATTTTCTTGTTATTTCTCTATTGTAACTTGTTGTTCCTTTCTTTCTCGATATGTTCTTTTAATCTCTCTTTTATGTGCTCTTTGTTCAATTTTTTTGTTCATTTCTTCTTATTGTTGTTTTGTTTTCATTTGTTGTGTCTTACTTTCTTGATATGCTATTTTATTTTCTCTTTGACATGCTCCTTTTTGTTCAATTTGTTCTTTCATCTCTTTTTTTTGTTGTTTAGTTTTTTTTTTTTTTTGCACCTTTCTTTATCAACATGCTCTCTTATTTTCTCTTTGAAGGGCTCTTTTTCGTTCAAGTTACTCTTTCATCTCTTCTTTTTGTTCTGTTGTCACAATTTGTTGTGCCTTTCTTTATCAATATGATCTTTGATATTATCTTTATCGTTCAAATTATTCTTTCATCTCTTCTTGATGTTTTACTATTGTCATTTGTTGTGGCTATGTTTATTGATGTGCTCTATGCACTTCCCTTTGTTTTTTATACTCCTTATTTGTCATTTCTTCTATGTTTTTCTCAAAATTGTCTGTTTGTTTTTCATTTCTATTCATTTTCTATTCTTCACACTCCCCAACTTCCACATCACCCATAGTGTTATTACTGTGACATATAATTCATTACACATCACCAAAAATTAGCATCCACACTAAAATGAATGAATTTAATGCAAATATTGAAATTTTAACTAATATCAATAATAACTATATATATTTTCCATTTTTCACTCATATAAAATTATGAAATCCATACCCCCACATAAAGTGATCACTAAGGTAAGCCATAATATAAATGGGACACATGAACATGCCACCTCTTCGTCTAGAAATGGTTGTCGAAACTAGTGATATGGGTTCTATCAACATAGGAAATGAATGTTAGTCACTTCATTCATCACAAGCTCCTCATCATGATGAGATATGCAATAAAAAATCAATGAGGTTCCATTGTGCATAGTCTGACATTAAGTTGCATCTACCTCGTCCCTTTTTGATGAGAAATTGGCCACTAGTTTTTAGCTTCCTTGGGCTCTCTAACTTTATTTCCCTACAACTCCCCTAGCCCTCCTCCATTCTCTTTACATGTTTTTCCTATGTTCAACCCCTACACTATGCATGCCTAACAACATAGCCTCCCTTTCTCTATTTCACACTAGATTTTTTACAATGTCACAAAGGGGTGTTACTCTCTCTACCCCAAGCTCTAACACATGCGATCCCTATCCTTATATGGGAGCTCAATTTTGTGCAAAATCATATGCATATAGGTACAGGGAGATGAATCCTCACTTCATTTAGGAGGAATTGGAAGTAAAGGAAAGTGAAGCAAATGGAATAAATATTTTTGTTTAACATGCATGGGAAAGAACAATGAGAGCAATGGGTTCTAAATATGGGTAACACTTGTTCGAGGAAAACCTAATATATGCAAATAGTAGGCATTTATTGATATGTACAAATGACAACATGAAAGGTTATAGTGAAATGCAATGATGTCAATGAAGAGATTCTTTTCCTATGCAACAACATGTAAACAAAATGAACTAACACAATTTCATTATTTGCTAATTTTTTTATAATTTTTATTTTATTAATTTAATATATCCTTAAATTATAATATGAAAAATAAATAAAAATCACCTTAAATAGTTCTTCCAAATAGTAGTTAACGAGGATGGTTCCCCGATGGGGGTGTCAATCACCGAGATAGGCCCAACACGTGGGTAATGAAAAACTGTAACAGGCAGACGAGGAGGAGGACAGCGCATCCAACCTCCTGGTATACGAGATGTAAGATGAAATTCTATCTGAAGCCTTTGAAATTTCCTTCAACCTCCGCTAGAATCCATGCTAGTAAGTTCAAGAGTTTAATGTCGCATGTAGGAACTGGTAAAATTTATATGAGGCTTGCTGTATGGAGACTACATGATATTGGTATGAGTTGCTGCAATTTGGTTGGGTCTTCTAGCTCCCAAATTTTCTTAGAGTGGTGGCGATTTCGCCGCCACCGTTCCACCTGTTGGGATCGCTCTTTAAAAGCTATGAGTTTGTCTGATGGGATCCTTTCCTCTATTCCAGTCTGCGGGTTGCGGAATTGTTTCAGGGAAGGGTTCCTGGTCTTGGTATAATTTTTAGTGGCACATTGTAGAGTGATGCCTAAGGGTTTTATGTGGTTGAGTTGGTGTTGGGGGACTTTGCTCAAGGTGAGTATTCTATTATTTCTCCTCTTTCGGTCCATTCTTCATTCTATGTGTTTTTTATTATTGGGCAAATTTTGCCTGGGTCTCGTGGTGGAATTTGGTTGACAGAGGTGATAGCGGGGTCCTCGCTTGGCCTACTTCGTATGTGGTCAAATGCTTGGGTTGTTACCTATTTAATTGGGTGCATTTTGTTATTTTATATGGATCCCTTAAGGGTTTGGTGACATTGGTTCTGGGTGTAACTTGGCCCTCATTGGGCTCTCGGGGTTCTAGGATCTAGGGTGTTGTTAGGAGGCTAGTGAATCTACCCTCTATTATTTCATGTGCCAATGTAGTGGTAGAGGTGGTAGATTGGTTGGTGTGGAAGCCAATTGTGGTCGAAATCTCCTCTTTCCAAGTCTGTGGGTGGTGGCGACTAGTTTTGCAGGGGTGGTTGTTGTTGGTTATTGTGTGACTAGAGCGAGGCCCTTATTGGCATCTAGTGTGGCGGAAGGGTGAGAAACGAGTAGTGGGCCCCGTCTTGTGGATGTTATTCTATGTTTGTATCATGCATCATATTTCAAGGAGTTCTCAATCCCACTCCCAAAGGCCGTGCGTCTCGACCAACTGGAGTAGCTCAAGCAGTTTGGCAAAGGTGTCACGGGGGAATCAATCTGCTGCAGGGCTCAAGCGAGGTGGGAGAGATGTAGGTGGCATGGTCAGGGTGTCAACTGAAGGTTGCGGTGGCAGGGGAGGTACAGGATCATGGCGGGGTGGCCATGTTGCTCGTGGTCGTGGAGCGGGCGTGCATGGACTGAGTAGCAGGTTGGAGCATGTGGTTCCCTCAGGGAATTTGGTTGTTGGTCGGTCGATTTGCCTTGCGACGCTTCGTGACATGTTTCAATTTGTTCTAGATCGTATGGAATCTTATGACAGGACCAGAAAGGAGGAGCATGAAGTTGTCATCGCCATACTCAATCAGCTGCATTACTTTCAATGTCATGTTAGAGAAATAATTGTAGTGGTTTGGTGGGGGGAAAACTTGCTAGCCGAAAAGGTTGAGAAGTTGGAAACATGGCTGGTTCACTTTAAGAAACATGTCAATTACGCATATTGCCCTCCCCCCTCTAGGGATTGGTCCAGATAATCCAACGTCAATTACTCCTAATGATTGAGTATGGTCACAGTTTTCCTTCTAGTTATGTTTGTCTTTTGGTGCTTTTGGCCTGTTAGACGTTGGACTATTGATCTGCCTCTCTTTCTGTTTCTTTGTAATATGGTAATAGCAATGGTCAATAAACCTAGTCGAGGTGAGACCGTTTGCATTTTGACATCTATGTATTGCTCTTTTGATGAATAACTAGATAATTGACTTAAAAAAAAATATTCTTATACATATTAATTTTAAATAGAAAGACACATTCATTTAATATCAATTTAATATATGTTTAAATCACAAAATTAAAAATATTTATTAATACAATGTATATTAACTTTAAATAGAAAAATTAATAAATAATTAAATTAAATAAACCCACTTAATACGACAATCTCACTTGAATATGATTTTTACTTCTAGAATAGGGACGTGATAAAAGTGTTTTACATCACACTAGAAGTATATTATCATTTTCTTTCTAAAATGTTTACATCCTCGTAGATAATATATAATTTTTTAGTGGGATTTTAATTGAAGAAAAAGACAACATTAATTTTAAATAGGACACATTCATTTAATGTCAATTTAATATATGGTTGAAGCACAAAATTTAAAATATTTTATTAATATAATGTATATTAATTTTAAATAAAAACAAAAATCCATTTAATCTAACAATCCCACTAGAATATGAATTCAACTTCTAAAATAGGGATGTGATAAAAGTGTTTTATATCGTACTAGAAAATATTATCAATTCCTTATTAAAATTTTTACATCCTAATAGATAATATATAAATTTTTAGTTGGGTTTCAATAAAAACATAAGAAATAAGAAATAGAATGAGGAAAAAAATAGAAAGAAAAATGAATTTAATTGGGAACAAAAATTAAAACTGGCATAAATCTGAGTTATGATTGGTCTCACTAAAGTTAGCCTAACTACACATAGGGAAAAATCTTAAAATTGAACTAAATTTTATCATGTGAAGTGTGGAATAATTATGAATTCATAGTTGGTGCTTCTACATACTTAATCTTCAAGTCGGGGTGGATTGTGTTGAAATCCCCTACCTTACTCTATAATCTATGACAATCTGTAGTAATCATTAAACATTTTCATTATGTGTGTCAAAGCTGGTAATACTACTTATTACACACGCATCATAACATATATAGATCCAAATGCAGTTGTAATTATTAAAGCAAAAAGGGAAATGGTATAGAATGTGAAATTTTTAACCTTGTATAGAAATTACCTGCGAATGAATTCTTAAAACAGAAAAATATACAATGGTGAGAACATAAAACAAATATACTCAGATATTTTCCCCTGAATCCCAAAATTGGGAATAACAGATTGATTTTTCATTATATTGCTTTCAATATTACAATATGTGTGTGTGTGTGTGTGTGTGTGTGTGTGTGTGTGTGTGTGTGTGTGTGTGTGTGTGTGTGCGCGCGCGCGCGCGCGTGTGTGTTGAAGCATTCATAAACTTCAATCCACTAATCCTAGACTAGAACATAACTGTAGTTCCCTTGACCGGATCTACAAATACCATGAGAAAAAACCATTGCGCCCTAAAAAATGCATGAAAGCCATGCACAAAGCCTTGGGTAGGTTTGCCCACCATCTTTGGGTCTCCCCCCTATCCTTGGGTCCGCATAAAGTAATTTTTTTATGACGCATAGATAGAATATAACACACACCCAACATAATGGGTACCAGAAAGATATATTGACATTATAATTGGCGATTTTGCATATGACCCAATGAAATTAACCGTGGGGATGATATGACACAAGCCTTTTACAATAAAAAACCATTAGAGACTATTTTAGAAGCTACACATGGAAGCATGGAGCCCTTACACTAGGTAGTGCTTCTAAATGAAAAATTCAATCGTTTAGATATAGATGAGGGAAGAGATGGAAATTCAAATAAATCATCACAACCTCCCTAGAAATACCCATGAAAAGATATATTTCACTCCTATCTATACAGAAATCCAAGAGGGTGAGATGAAGCAGTTGCTATTAACGTTGAGTACTTTTGTAAATTCAATATAAGGACAGACCAAAATTGTTGGCATGCATCATGGAAAAAGGTTAATATTGTATGCCTATATTGTCAATCTCATCATCAGAACATACAAACATTCAGATGTTTGCATGGCTACAAATATTTTAGGGATATTTTTATCAGTGCACAAAAGTACCTATGTGATAATGCTTCAGAGGTCACCAAAGAAGTTGCTTTAATGGATGGTCAGTCTTTGGGAGGACTTTTCCATAACTCAATGGAAACAAGACAATGTAAATGAACACTTATCCACTTACCCGAGTAGAATAAAATGAACACTTATTGATCTTTGGGCAGGGCCAATGACCTATTTCCTTGCTTGTGGCTAGCCAGGGTTTCTATCCAGATCCAAGGAAGGTGCTCAAGGATCTCATCTAACCGATTGTACGAGTTTGTAATCTTCTTCATCGAATATTATGTCTTCTACATCAACTGGAATTTATAGGGCCTTTGGTGGTGCACTGGGACTTGAGCAGTTGGAGGAGTGGTTTGTTCAGAATGAGAATGTAAACTCTAAGCGTAAGACAAGACAAGTGATGAAATTGAATGATCTGCAAGTTAGTGAAATCACAGATTTGGACAATCATGTGGTTGTGGGGAAGTTTAGGATTCAGAGAAAAGAGGGATTAAATGCAGAGTTCAAATTCCCAAACCCAAAACATGTAGGACATACCTTAAGAGAAAATCCTTGACATTGATGTATGATTCTAAATCTACTCCACTACCTACCTCCAACCTTGTCTAAACGTGTGGTTTAATTTTATTTTCTTCTCTTTGGAAAAAAATAAAATTCATTGAACATGTTTATGCCTTTAAATAGGCTACATTAGAGAAGAATACAATGGGAAAAACCTTGGGTTTTCAACCCCTAGAGTATGATAGCATAATTTAAGTTTATAATTTTATATCTGAAATTAAAATTGTCATCCCCACTTAGGGTGGTAAATTTATTGAAATCATGAGGCAAGAGGAAGCATGTGGCCCACCAACACCTGATCATCAGAGGGGGGAAGGGTTGGGCCAACTCGCTCTCAACTTGGGCGCACCCATGATACCAATTAATATAGTTATTACTCTCAGTGGCTCACACCTTAAGACAAGTCTCAAGGCAATTGATATGGAAAATCCTTGGTTCACTACAACTCCTCCACTCACGTTTCCTAATCCTCCAAGCACAATGAATTCCTTTCCACTCTCATCTGTAGTCTATTAGCGTGGAGTATTTCTACTTCCATTTCTGCTACTAGGGACTTTTTAGGTCCTCCTGACCTAGGCATCCCTCATATTGAATTTGAACCTCTGTTTTATGAAGTTTTGGTGGCTCCTTATCTAAGCGAGGTTGGAGTCATTTTATTCCTCTCGAGTTATTTTCTTACGGTGAAAATCTATTTAAGTGGGGAGAGGGACTACTGAGATATCATAAATTATCTCTTCAAAACATGGACAACCTCTTGTTGCGTTGTGGCAGGTCACTCTTCCACAATATGCTCTCTCGGTTCATTTGGAAATCACAGTGACATTCTCATGACATCCACAGTGTATAGCTTCCATCACTTGAACAACCTCCTTCTGGCTATCAGACAAGTTCTCCCTCTCACCTCCATTTCCAAGTTTTGTCTCCAAATTGTCACTCTTGTTTTTATTACCTTGAATTTCAAAATAAGGTACCATCTCTCCAGCATGGTTGGCACTCCCATAAGACAACATGTTCTTTTATTTTTCATATATATGTACTCATGGAAACACTCTTGATAATAATAATTTTTGAATCCTCAATATTTATTTTTGGACAAAAGACTTATTATTATGTCGATGGTCTGATTTCCCTAATGGTAGACCACAACAAAGAATAGTTTTATGTATCACTTGTTGATGAATCAATAGACTTTCTTAATTTACACACACACACACACACACACACACACAGATATATCTATATATAGATAGATATATATATATATATATATATATATATATATATATATATATATATATATATATATATAGATAGATAGATATATATTGTTTTTTTATTTGTATTTTATTTAATTTCTCTTTCATGATTGAAACCAATCTTCTTCACCATTTGGGAACAATGTTGGAAATTCCATATCAAATAATCCCACAGTGTTATACTCATTGATTGTAAATGAACCAATGTCAGGCCAACTAAGCACTTCCTCTACATTCGAGTTATGTTCCTCTACATTAGGGTCATTTTCCCAATCTCAAATAATATCAATCTTTTGTCATGCACTTGGAGGCTTTGCTACAAAAGAAGTTGTTTGTAAACCATCTAATGCATCATCAATCTTTGGAACCCCTTCCAACATTGAAAATTTAGTGTCCATGTCTATTTTTGGTAATGTAACAGGTTTAATCAAATGTGATACATCAATTGCAATTTCAGGTAATCCTTTAAGTGCATTTTCATCAACTTTAAATCCATGATAATATCGATTGTTCTTAATATTATAATTCAATGCATGCAATACATTATATTTTCTGACATTAAAAGGATAACTTATCCTTTTCCACCTTTTTTTCACATAACAATCATCAAATCCAAGTCTTGAATATGTTCATGGAAATATTTCTAACCTCTTTTGTAAAATTAATGGTGTGTCCTCTATATTTTTGTTGTCCACCTATTGAATGCATAACCTACAAAACTTGACTTGCACATGCTATTAACATCTTGTTGGGTAGCGGAGGCCCCGCGTAATAGTTTTAGGGCTTAAAGTCTAAAAGTAGGGTAATATTATTGTAGATCTATGCAATACGAGGAGCACAAAATGTAATAGGTCAAGTCAAAGGGTTGTCCACCCAAAAATAATATAGAATAATAGGAAGTAAGTCGGCCTGCCCATGGTCCGGAGACCATGGGAAATGTATAAATAGAGCGAGGCTCTAAGGGTAGAAGGCAGTTTTTTGGTTGGAGAACAATGTTATGGGTTTTTGAAAGTAATTGTGCTCTAAGTCTGTACATTCGGGTCGTGAGGTGGTAGTAGTTGGATAGAGGCTCTGCAGCTATGTGTGCGGACCACTGCAGCTGTGTGCGCAGGGCTGAAAGTAAATTGTATTGAATCAAGAATATTAATGAAGATAAGTTGACTCTGAAATATTGTGTTGCTTCTGAATTATTGTGGATTTGTTCTTATTCTGGTTCTGCATCTGTTATATAAATTTAAGCCTGTCTTTATGAATGGTAATGATGCGCACTGGGTATTATTGTTAAATGTTGCTTGGAAACTACAATAACAAGCTTGGATCTGTAATAATTTTATTCATAAGAGGTGCGTCTGCACGGATCTACGTGGAAGCCCGATAATTATCCAGAGTAGCGTGAGGCCCCAGAACGGTTCGCAACCCCACCAGACCACATCAAGACATCCCAAGGGTGCAGAAACCTGGTTCCAGCACCCTCCCCTGCTACCTCGGGTGAGACCTCAGTCCGCGCTCCTTGGGCTATTGCCGAAAGGGCCGATAGCTGCAGGATTTGTTTGGCTAATAACTCTTTCGAACCTGGGTCAAGGCCCAATAAGCCAACAATTGGTTTTGTTGCCGGGTCGGGTCGGCGAACCATAAAAGGTAAGGTAAGGGTCGGGTCAGGTTGGTTCCGATATGCGCTGCCTAACCCATGGGCGGGTCGGCGAACCATAAAAGGTAAGGGAAAAGATGGAAATATGGAGACGAATGGTGGAATTGTAGTTAATAAGTCATCTCTAATGCAACTCGAAGATTGGGATCTCCTGGACAGCAGCAATGGTCTTGCAAAATTGCAACATAAGCTGCAGCAGACAATGCGTATAGAAGATACAAAATTGGAAATTGGCTGCGTTGGTACGAAGAGGTCCCGAATGTGGCACCCCAGCGTGAGCTAAAATCCTATCAGGGGGTGCTCTATGTTAAACGAGTAGAGCAGA
Source organism: Pinus tabuliformis (assembly GCA_031772625.1). Classification (NCBI taxonomy): domain Eukaryota; kingdom Viridiplantae; phylum Streptophyta; class Pinopsida; order Pinales; family Pinaceae; genus Pinus; species Pinus tabuliformis. Next base: position 1,023,130,216 of record CM062807.1, read on the forward strand.
ATGAGCATCATCGTTTGCGCAAACTAGTGGAGGCAGTGGAGTAGGAGCAAGAAGAAGAGTTGCAGGAGTCAAAGACGGAGCAATAGAATGGAGTGTGTCACTCAGAGGGACAGTGGACTGCGAAGCCTAGGCAGGGTGTATCGTCGCACCAACGAGTGACTCGGGACGAGTCACGATGATTGTGTTGAGGCCTGTTGGGTAGCGGAGGCCCCGCGTAACGATTTTGGGGCTTAAAGTCTAAAAGTAGGGTAATAATATTGTAAATCTCCGCAATACGTGGAGCACGAAATGTAATAGGTCGAGTCAAAGGGTTGTCCACCCAAAAATAATATAGAATAATAGGAAGTAAGTCGGCCTACCCATGGTCCGCGGACCATGGGAAATGTATAAATAGAGCGAGGCTCTAAGGGTAGAAGGCAATTTTTTGGCTGGAGAACAGTGTTATGGGTTTTTGAAAGTAATTGTGCTCTGAGTCTATACGTTCGGGTCGTGAGGTGGTAGTAGTTGGATAGAGGCTCCGCAGCTGTGTGCGCGGAGGCCTGATAGAGTCCGCAGCTGTGTGCACGGACCCCTGCAGCTATGTGTGTAGGGCTAAAAGTAAATTGTACTGAATCAAGAATATTAATGAAGATAATTTGACTCTGAAATACTGTGTTGCTTCTAAATTATTGTGGATTTGTTCTTATTCTGGTTCTGCATCTGTTATATAAATTTAAGCTTGTCTTTATGAATGGTAATGATGCGCACTGGGTATTATTGTTAAATATTGCTTAGAGACTGCAATAACAATCTTAGATCTGTAATAATTTTATTCATAAGAGGTGCGTCTGCACGGATCTACGCAGAAGCCCGATAATTATCCAGAGTAGTGCGAGGCCCCAAAACGGTTTGCCACCCCTTCAAACCACATCAAGACATCCCAATGGTGCGGAAACATGGTTCCAGCACCCTCCCCTGCTACCTCGGGTGAGACCTTAGTACGCGCTCCGAGGGTTGTTGCCGAAAGGGCCGGTAGCTGCAGGATTTATTTGGCTAATAACTCTTCCAAACCTAGGTCAGGGCCCAATAAGCCAACACATCTCCTCAACTTATATGAGATCTTGAATAACTTTAGGTTGTTTTCTTAAATTCATATGGTTATCAGATGAAAATATGTGACGGATTCCTTCTCTTTTACATCTCATGCATATTAGACTTTTATTTGTTTTAAATATATATGAATTTTGGTATATGACTCCTCGCACACATAACACTTTGAACTTGCGCTAATCAATCAATTCTATCATGAAATTTTTGATGTGCAATATCCATATCAGTGAGAATTTTTAGATGAACTTGGAGTTAGGTATTGTTTAAACACCTTTTTTCATAGGATTTTCTTCTACATCCTTTAAACACCTTTTTTTGTAGGAATTTCTTCTACATCCTTTAAATACCTTTTTTTGCAGGATTTTCTTCTACATTTTCTTGTATTCTTTTCTCTTCACACTCTTTATATGTCACTTGTTTTTTCATCCTTTATCAATATTCTCTTTGATATATTCTTTGATGTGTTATTTTTCGTTCAATTGGTTCTTTCGAATCTTGTTGTTGTTTTGTTGTCATTTGTTGTGCCTTTCTTTCTCAATATGTTCTTTTAGTTTCTTTTTGATCCGCTCTTTGTTGTTCAATGTGTTCTTTCATATTTTGTTTTTATTTCTCTATTCTCACTTTTTGTTCCTTTCTTTCTCGATATGTTCTTTTAATCTCTCTTTGAAGTGCTCTTTGTTGTTCAATTTTTTCATTCATTTCTTCTTATTATTGTTTTGTTTTCATTTGTTGTGTCTTTCTTTCTTGATATGCTATTTTATTTTCTCTTTGACATGCTCCTTTTTGCTCAATTTGTTCTTTCATCTCTTTTTATTGTTGTTCAGTTTATTTTGTTTCACCTTTCTTTGTCAACATGTTCTCTGATTCTCTCTTTGAAGGGGTCCTTTTCGTTCAAGTTATTCTTTCATCTCTTCTTGTTGTTCTGCTGTCACCGTTTGTTGTGCCTTTCTTTATCAATATTCTCATTGATATTATCTTTATCGTTCAAATTATTCTTTCTTCTCTTCTTGATGTTTTCCTATTTTCATTTGTTGTGGCTATCTTTATTGATGTGCTGTATGTATTTCCCTTTTGTTTTATACTCCTTATTTGTCATTTCTTCTATGTTTTTCTCAGAATTGTCTGTTTGTTTTTCATTTCTATTCATTTTATATTATTCACACTCCCCAACTTCCACATCACCCATAGTGTTATTACTGTGACATAGAAATCATTACACATCACCAGAAATTAGCATCCACACTAAAATGAATGCATTTAATTCAAATATTGAAATTTTAACTAACATCAATAACAACTATATATATTTTCCATTTTTCACTCATATAAAAGTATGAAATCCATATCCCCACATAAAGTGATCACTAAGGTAAGCCATAATATAAATGGGACACACAAACATGCCACCTCTTCATCTAGAGATGGTTGTTAGAAATAGTGATATGGGTTCTATAAACATAGGAAATGAATGTTAGTCACTTCATTCATCACAAGCTCCTCACCATGATGAGATATGCAATCAAACATCAAAGAGGTTCCATTGTGCATAGTTTGAAATTAAGTTGCATCTACCTCGTCCCTTTTTGATGAACCATTGGCCACTAGTTTTTTAGCTTCCTTAGGCTCTCTAACTTTATTAACCTACAATTCCCCTACCCCTCCTCCATTCTCTTTACATTTTTTTCCTATGTTCAACCCCTACTCTATGCATGCCTAACAACATAGCCTCCCTTTCTCTATTTCACACTAGATTTTTTACAATGTCACAAAGGGGTGTTACTCTCTCTACCCCAAGCTCTAACACATGAGATCCCTATCCTTATATGGTAGCTCAATTTTGTGCAAAATCATCTGCATGTAGGTACAGAGAGATGAATCCTCACTTCATTTAGGAGGAATTGGAAGTAAAGGAAAGTGAAGTAGATGGAATGAATATTTTTGTTTGATATGCATGGTAAAGAACAACTAGAGCAATGGGTTCTAAATATGGGTAACATTTGTTCGAGGAAAACCTAATATATGCAAATAGTAGGCATTTATTGATATGTACAAATGATAACATGAAAGGTTATAGTGAACCACAATGAAGTCATTGAAGAGATTCTTGTCTTATGCAACAATATGTAAACAAAATGAACAAACACAATTTCTTTATTTACTAATTTTTTTTATAATTTTATTTTATTAATTTAATATATCCTTAAATTATAATATGATAAATAAATAATAATCACCTTAAATAGTTCTTCCAGATAGTAGTTAACGAGGATGGTTCCCCGATGGGGGTGTTGGTCCCCAAGATAGGCCCAAGACGTGGGTAATGAAAAACCGTAACAGGCAGATGGGGAGGAGGACAGCACATCCAACCTCCTAGTATATAAGATGTAAGATGAAATGTTATCTGAAGCCTGTGAAATTTCATTCGACCTCCGCTGGAAGCCATGCTAGTAAGGTCAAGAGTTTAATGGCACATGTAGGGACTGGTAAAATTTATATGGGGCTTGTTGTATGGAGGCTGCATGATATTGGTCTAAGTTGCTGCAATTTGGCTAGGTCTTCTGGCTCTCGGATTCTCTTGGAGCGGTGGCAATTTCAACGCCACCGCTCCACCCATTGGGATCGCTCTTTAAAATCTACAAGTTTTTCTGATGGGATCCTTTCCTCTATTCCAGTCTGCGGGTTGCGGAATTGTTTCAGGGAAGGGTGGCTGGTCTTGGTATCTTTTTTAGTGGCGCATTATAGAGTGGTGCCTAAGGGTTTTCTGTGGTTGAATTGGTGTTGGGGGACTTCGCTCATGGCGATTGTTCTTTTCTTTCTCCTCTTTCTGTTCTATCCTTCATTCCCTGTGTTTTTTATTGTTGGGGGAATTTTGCTTGGGTCTCAGGGTGGAATTTCGTTGACAGAGGTGATAGTGGGGTCCTGGCTTGGCCTACTTCGTACGTGGTCAAATGCTTCAGTGGTTACCTATTTAATTGGGTGCATTTTATTAATTTCTATGGATCCTTAAAGGGTCTGGTGACATTGGTTCTGGGTGTAACTTGGCCCTGGTTGGGCTCTCGAGGTTCTAGGATCTGGGGTGTTGTCAGGAGGCTAGTGAATCTACCCTTTGGTATTTCATGTGTCAATGTAGTGGTAGAGGTGGTAGATTAGTTGGTGTGGAAGCCAATTGTGGTCGAAATATCCTCTTTCCAAGTATGCAGGTGGTGGTAACTAGTTTTGCAGGGGTGTTTGTTGTTGGTTATTGCACGACTAGAGTGAGGCCCTTACTGGTGTCTAGTGTGGTGGAAGGGTGAGAAACGAGTAGTGGGCCCTGTCTTGCGGATGTTATTCAGTGTTTGTATCATGTGGCCTATTTTGAGGAGTTCTCGAGCCCACTCTCAGAAGTCGGGTGTCTCGACCAACCAGAGTAGCTCGAGCAATTTGGCAAAGATGTCGCGGGGGAATCGATCTGCTACATGGCTCAAGCTGGGTGGGAGAGATGTAGGTGGCATGGTTAAGGCATCGACTGAAGGTTGCGGTGGCAAAGGAGGTACAGGATCTCAGCGGGGTGGTCATGTTTCTCGCGGCCATGGAGCGGGTGTATATGGGTTGAGTAGCAGTTTGGAGCATGTGGGTCCCTCAGGGAACTTAGTTGTTGGTCGGTCGCTTTGCCTTGCGACACTTCGTGACATGTTTCAATTTTTTCTAGAACATATGGAGGTTTATGACAAGACCAAAAAGGAAGAGCATGAAGTTGTCATCGCCATGCTCAATCAACTACATTACGTTCAATGTCATGTTAGAGAAATAATTGTAGTGGTTTGGTGGGGAAAAATTTGCTAGCCAAAAAGGTTGAGAAGCTGGAAACATGGCTAGTTCACTTCAAGAAACATGTCAACCACTCATATCGCCCTGCCCCACCCTAGGGATTGGTCCAGATAATCCAATGTCAATTACTTCTGATGATTGAGTATGGTCATTGGTTTCCTTCTAGTTATGTTTGTCTTTTGGTGCATTTGGCCTATTAGACGTTGGACTATTGATCTGCCTCTCTTTCTGTTTCTTTGTAATATGGTAATAGCAATGGTCAATAAACCTGGTCAGGGTGAGACCATTTGCATTTTTACATCTATGTACTGTGCTTTTGATGAATAAATAGATAATTGACATACAAAAAAATTATTATTATACATATTAATTTTAAATAGAAAGACAGATTCATTAATATCAATTTAATATATGTCTAAATCACAAAATTAAAAATATTTATTAATATGATATATATATATATATATATATATATATATAAATAATAAATTAAATAAACCCACTTAATACAACAATCCCACTTGAATATGATTTTGACTTCTACAATAGGGACGTGATAAAAGTGTTTTACATCACACTAGAAGTATATTATCATTTCCTTTCTAAATTTTTTACATCGTGATAGATAATATATAATAATTTAGTTGGATTTCAATTGAAGCAAAAGACAAAATTAATTTTAAATAGAGGGACACATTCATTTAATGTCAATTGAATATATCGTTGAAGCACAAAATTTAAAATATTTTATTAATATAATGTATATTAATTTTAAATAAAAACAAAAATACATTTAATCTAACAATTCCACTAGAATATGAATTCAACTTCTAAAATAAGGATGTGATAAAAGTGTTTTATATCGTACTGAAAAATATTATCATTTCCTTATTAAAATTTTTACATTTTAATAGATAATAGATAAATTTTTTAGTTGGGTTTCAATAAAAACCTAAGAAATAGAATGAGAAAAAAAATAGACAAAAAATTGAAAGTGGCATAAACCTGAGTTATGATTGGTCTCACTAAAGTTAACCTAATCACAGATAGGGAAAAATCTTAAAATTGACTAAATTTTATCATGTGAGGTGTGGAATAATTATGAAATCATTGTTGGTGCTTCTACATATTCAATCTCCAAGTCCAAGTGGATTGTGTTGAAATCCCCTACCTTATTATGTAATCTATGACCATCTGTAGTGATCATTAAACATTTTCATTATGTGTGTCAAAGCTGGTAATACTACTTATTACACATACATCATAACATATATAGATCCAAATGTAGTTGTAATTATTAAAGTGGAAAAAGAAATGGCATAGAATGTGAAATTTTTAACCATGTATAGAAATTACCTGCAAATGAATTCTTAAAAAGAAAAATATACAATGGCGAGAACATAAAACAAATATACACATATATTTTCCCCTGAATCCCAAAACTAGGAATAACGGATTGATTATATATATATATATATATATATATATATATATATATATACATATGTTGAAGCATTCATAAACTTCAATCCATTAATCCTAGACTAGAACATAATCGTAGTTCCCTTGATCGGATCTACAAATACCATGAGAAAAAACCATTGCGCCCAAAAAAATGCATGAAAACCATGCGCAAAACCTTGAGTAGGTCTACCCACCATCTTTGGGTCTCCCCCCCGTCCTTCGGTCCGCCCAACTATTATTGGGTCTGCATAAAGTAATTTTTTTATGACGCGTGGAAAGAATATAACACACGCACACAACATAATGGGTACCAGAAAGATATATTGACATTATAACTAGGGAGTTTGCATATGACCCAATGAAATTAACCGTGGGGGACAATATCACACAAACCTTTTACAATCAAAAAACATTAGAGACTATTTTAGAAGCTAAACATGAAGCATGGAGCCCTTTCACTAGGCAATGCTTCTAAATGAAAAATTCAATCCTTTAGATAGAGCTGAGGGAAGAGATGGAAATTCAAATAAATCTTCACAAATTCCCTAGCAATACCCATGAAAAGATAGATTTCACTCCTATCTACACAAAAGTCCAAGAGGGTGAGATGAAGCAGTTGCTACAAACGTTGAGTACTTTTATAAATTCAAATATAAGGATAGACCAAATTTTTTGGCATACATCATGGAAAAACGTTAATCTTGTTTTCCTATATTGTCATTCTCATCATCAGAATATACAAACATTCAAATATTTGCATGGTTATAAATATTTTAGGGATATTTTTATCAGTGCACAAAAGTACTTATGTTATGAAACCAGCTAACAAAAAGATAGAAATTATAGATGAACACCTTAGAATTCAGCCTCTTCGAGGGGGCAACCTCCTTTACATTACACAAATGAACAATTCTTGGATGATTCAAATGACAAAACCTCCTTTCTATATATAGGAGTCTAAGGGGTCACAATATAACCAAGCCGACATAACAATAATAATATAAAGGCACAAAAATAACAATAGAGGGATTCTATGGTGCACAATAATAACAATATGGGGACAATAGGGGCACAACAATATTAATAAGGGATACAACAACAATAGTAATGGGGGAATCACTAGTATTATAGGGACCTAACATTCCCCTCTCCTTCAAAAAAGTGTTGTCCTCAACGCTTGAGTAGTTTTGGATGCTTTTGTATAAAATTCTCATCCTCCCATGTGGAATCATCAGCAGATAAGTCCTTCCACTTGATGAGATACTCTGAAATTGATTGATTTCGTAGCTATCGAGTTCTTGTTTATGTGACTGCTTCCGGTTCCATTATAATTTTTCCTTCCTCGTCAAGTTCTGGCAATATTGTTTGAACTGGGAGCTTGTCGCCTATAACCTTATTTAAACATGAAACATGGAAAACTAGGTGCACTCGAGAAGCTGTAGGAAGCTCCAATTTGTATGCCATAGTACCAATCTTTTGTAACACCTTGTACGGACCATAATACTTTGGTGATAATTTATTATCCTTCTTAGCTTGCATGAGGGACATTTGTTTATATGGTTGTAATCGTAGGAATACCCAGTCACCTACATCAAAACTTCTTTCACTGCGATGTTGATATGCCTGTTGTTTCATTCTATTCTCCGCCAACGTGAGGTTATCCTTTAAGAGTTGGAGAACTTGTTGTTGATGCTCGATGTGATGTTCCACTGCTTGAACCTTAGAATTTTCTCTTAAATATGATGTGTTGGATGGTGGATGATATCCATAAAGTGCCATATATGGGGTCATTTTTGCTACAGTATGGAAGGAAGTGTTATACCACCATTCAGCCAGAGGCAACCATTTGACCCATTATGTCTATTTATCATATACAAAGCAATGAAGATATCCTTCCAAACATTTGTTTACTATCTCAGTTTGCCCATCAGATTGAGGATGATAAGATGGGTTATGAGCTAATTGAGTACCAAGATAAGAAAATAATTATGTTCAAAAATTTCCAGTGAAAATGGGATCTCTGTCACTTACAATAATCTTTGGGCTTCCATGTAGCTTTTGAATTGTTTCCATAAATGCAGTAGAAACTATACTAGCTTTAAATGGATGTGATAATGCACAAAAGTGTGCATACTTGGTAAATCTGTCAACTACCACCATGATGACACTCTTTTCTTCAGACTTGGGTAAACCTGTGATAAAATCCATTGAAACCTCCTCCCAACATTGGCTTGGAATGGATAAAGGTTGTAATAGACCTCGGGTCTTAATTGTTTCAACTTTATTTTGTTGGCAAACCAAACATTCTGCCACAAACTTTTGAATATCCAATTCTAGGCCATCCCAAAAAAATTCCTTCCTAACCCTGTGGTAAGTTTTTAAAAATCCTGAGTGCCCTCCTAAGGGAGAAGTGTGCAATTCCATAAGAATCTTTTGTTTGAGTTGGGAATTCTCACAGAGGTATAAGCGATCTTTTTACCATAACAAATCATTTTTCCAGCTAAATGTATCAGATGTACTAGAACCTTGTTGTAACTTTCGAATAAGTGCCCACACTTATTCGTCATTCTTCCATTCCTCCCTTGCTTTGTTTATCCAATCTGGTTGGATAATAGAAATGGCGCACAATAATGCTTCTACATCCTCACCCTTTCTTGAGAGTGCATCTGCCACAACATTTTGCTTCCCTTTTTTGTAGATGATATCAAAGTCATAACCCAGCATCTTTGTGACCCATTTTTGTTGCTCTTAAGAGGATAATCTTTGTTCTAAAAAGTATTTAAGACTGTCATGATCCGTTTTTACCTTGAAGTGTCTTCCCATTAGGTAGGGTCGCCATTTCTTAAGTTCATGTAGTATTGCCAACATTTCCTTCTCATAAATAGCTTTGTGTAAATACTTTCCCTTGATTGGATGACTTTCGAAAGCAATGGGTCTTTCATCTTGCATTAAAACAGCACCAATTCCATTTCCTGAAGCATCACATTCGACAATAAAGGTTTTTGTGAAGTCTGGTGTAGCTAAGATTGGTACTTGGCACATTGCCTCTTTAAGATGTTCGAAGGCCTTTTTTGCTTCTGGAGTCCATGAAAATGCATCTTTCTTCAATAATGTTGTTAAAGGTGCTGCTATTCTCCCATAATTCTTAACAAACTTGCGATAATACCCTGTCAACCCGAGAAATCCTCGCAGATGCTTTATGGATGTGGGGATTTTCCATTCCTTAATGGCTTTAATTTTTCTAGGGTCTACCTTAACACCTTCATGAGATACAATATGACCCAAATATTCCACCTCTTGTACTCCAAAGAAACATTTGGATATTTTTGCATATAATTGTTTCTCCTTCAATAGTTTGAGCACCCTGTCAACATGTTCAACATGATCCTTCCAAGACTTGTCGTAGATTAGTATATCATCAAAAAATACTAACACAAAATTTCTAAGGAAGGGTTTGAAAATGGAATTCATCAAACCTTGAAATGTAGAAGGTGCATTGGTAAGGCCAAAAGGCATGACCAAAAATTCATAATGACCCTCATGAGTTCTAAATGTTGTTTTCGGAATGTCTTCAGTGTTCATTCTGATTTGATGATATCCTAAATGAAGATCCAACTTGGTGAAGTAAATTGATCCATGCAATTCATCCAATAATTCATCAATGATAGGAATGGGAAATTTATCTTTAATAATGAGCTTGTTGAGCTCCCTATAATATGGACACATGCGCCAAGATCCATCCTTCTTGTGCACCAATACCACTTGAGCATAGAAAGAACTTTGACTAGGTTGAATTATACCAACCTCTAACATTTCTGCAACCATACATTCAATTTCACTCTTTTGGGCATAGGGATATCTGTACGACTTGATGTTTTGAGGAACATTTCCTGGAATCAAATGAATAGCTTGATCATGGTCACGAATAGGTGGGAGACCTTTGGGAGTCTCAAATACCATGGAATGATTGTCCAAGACTTTTTGGAGATCTAGAGAAATAGATGATTTCGATGTGGAAACATCTAGTGAACATAATTGTGCAATTAAACCTCGTTGTTCCTTCTTTAGAATCTTTGTCATACCATTAGAGTTGATTATCTTTCCCGGTTTCCCTGCAATACCCCTTAATTCAAATTCCTTTCCTTCCGCAGAAAATTTCATGAAAAGTTCTTGAAAATTAAAAGCTATTGTACCCAAGGATTGTAGCCATTGGACTCCTAGTACAACATCAGCACCACCCATTGGAATGGAAAGCATTAGGTTATTCAATATATATTCTCCCATGGATAGCTTGATATTATGGCACTTTCCAGGGCAATTTATGGTTCCTCCACTTGCAACCATCACTTGAAACTTTGGTGTTGGATATAAGAAGCAATTCAATTATTTTTATATTTTACAATGAATAAAATTGTGGGTACTTCCTGAATCAATCAACACTATTGGTGAGCACCAATATTGTAGCAATAATGTTGCAACTCCTGGGATTCCTACTTTACTTTTATCAACCCAGTAGTCCGTAACAAACTTGGAAGTGACGGTGCTATATGCACAAGTACTAGTTCTTACTGCAGGCTGTCACTTGGTCAGCTAGCACAAGATCACTAGGAGCTCAAGCCAACCCCTATGGATTCTATAAGAATCTCTATATGTGATGAAAGAGAGGAAAGCTTACTCTACATAGGCTACTCTACTTGCAGAAAGGAAGACTGAAATGTAAAGCAAATCAAGGAAATCCTAGTTAACCAACTAATCCTACTTTTGCAGAAAGCACTATGAAAATCATGAAGAGAAAGCCATTATCTACTCAAGGAAGTAAACAACATCTAACTAAGCTATTTCTGGAAGGAAATGAGCAAAAAACATCTTTTTGGATTTTTATGTATTTTTATGTGAAATTGACATGCATGTATTTTTATTATGTGTGAAGGTGGAAGCGAATAGGTGGTGTTGAAGGGCGACTTTGGGGTTTGGAGAGATGTAGGATGGTGTAGATGGGTCCTAGGAGGTCTCGAGTGGCCTTCTGGAGGCTTTTCCCATACTCGACCTTCAAAAGAAAGCCTACAGGAAAATCTACAGGAGGACGCAGGGGATCTACAAGAGGTCTACAGGAGGTCTATAGGAGGATGCCGAGAGCAGTTTTGAAGGTTTTGAAGCTGTGAGAGTGGGTGGAAAAGGTAGATGAAGGTTAGGATGATGTGTTAGGGCACCTAGGGTCTACCAAGAATCATTATGAGAGAGAAATATGATTGGATTTTCTCAAGGAGAGAGAGGAAAGTCTATGGAAAAAATGCAGAAAACTAAGGCAGAATTGAGGGGAGACTTGGGCGACCTGTAGGGCATGGATCTGATGGAGGATGGAATGGCTGATAAGCTGGACTACTACTAGAATATATTTTTTGCATAAACAACTGACAGTCAACCAATGGGATTAAGCAAGCAAGGAAATAAGTGCATCAAAAAACAGAGTTTTGCATCAAGCTAGTCTTAATTATGAGCTATGGAAGGAAATGTTGATAACAATTGCATGAAATGAAAGCATGAAGGTAGAATGTTGCAAATAAGGAAATGAGTGTGATTAAGAAGTTCAGAAGCAAAGAAAACTAGAATATGAACCAACTAGAAAGCTACAAACACTAGAAGTCCTATAGATGAGGAAAATTTGTGTTTTTGGGGCAGCAAGAGAGTCTTTGTCCCAAAGGGAGGAAGAGAGGCCAAGGCACTGCTACTAGCCTTTTGGATCTTTTCTTTATCACTGCTTAACCTGCTATAGAAAACTCAAATGGAAGGAAACTACTGAATCATCAAAAGCAACCTATTCTTAACCATAAAGGAATGCATGTAACAACAACCTCATCTACAAACTAAAATAAAAGTACAGGAAAAGAGGAGTTGGGCTGCTTGGATCGGGCCCTAACCCAAGAGCTTCAGCCCTCTGAGAAAACTCAGTGCTAACTCAAAAAGGATTCCATCTTTATTCTCAAAACAATAACAAGATTACATGAACTATCAAGATAATAAGCTCGAAGTTGAGCAGAGTTTACATAAGAAATATTGCAGCAAAAATTCGAAAATTTGACCAACTCCCTAATGAGGCCCTAGGCCTCTCTACTTATACAACTAAAGCTCCCAACAGCTTCCTTAAAATCAGGGAGGCTTGGCTCCCAAAACTTGAGATAAACAGAAGTTATCCTCCACTTGCTCGGCTGCCTCCTAGTGCATTGATGTGGTTGTTTGTGCTCCGAGCTGCATGAAGGAGAATTCGAAGTGGGGAGTCATAAATGAGGGGGATACCCTCCTATAAATCCTCTCCCTTGTCTTTTTTGAATTATTGCTGCCAATTTTCCATTAAATCTTTGACTTTGTCTCCAAAATTCAACAAAAATCTGCATTAAACACATATTAGACTCCATGGCATAATAACCAACCCATCTCACTCCATAAGCATAAATATAATCAAAAAACATGCAATAATCTAAGAGAATGGTTGATTAAACTATGTTAGGAGGCAAAATGAGCCCATATAATTACCCATTTCTAGGGCTCATCAACTATTACCTTTTTCTTCTTGATATGTCCTTCTATCTTGATAGTTTGAGGAGTGGTAATTCCAGCCAATGCATTACAAGATATGGTCGGATTCATTTCTTCTTTATCTAGGGTTTGTTCCTGGAGTATATCCTCTTATTTGAAATTTCTTGTTCCTTTTCTTACTCCTCTTCACAATCTATGTAGAATAATTTCTTCACTTATGACCTTTAGTGTATTTTCTATCACAACTATAACAAAGCCATTTTGCTCTTTTTTCTTCCAATTGTTGTGGTGTCAACCTTGTAGGTTGTGGAAGGCTATGGGCAACAACACTTCCATCTTTATAGTTGTGAGTGGTAGCCTTCCTAGTTGCCATAATTTTGCTTTCCATTTTTCTTTCTAACCTGAATGCCTTCTCCAATAAATCAGGTTCCCAAAGGTGAACCTCATGTTGGATATTATCCTTTAAAATCCCTATGAACACATCAATCCTATGCTCATCTAGAATATCTTTTACCCTTATGTTCAATTTTTGGAAGTCCTCAATGTGCTCCATTGTTGAACCCTTTTGTTTGAGATTTATCAGTTGGCTAAAAAAAGTGTTGCTTTTTGTATCCTCATAATGTGTTGTCATTTCTTCCATAAAAATTGCCCAAGTGACAATTTTTTTACAAGAGCAAAGCCATTGATACCATATAAACTAATTTGGTTCCAAATATAAAGTTGCAATACGTACCTTTTGTGTGTTTTGCATATTATGGAGATCGAAAAATTGCTCCATTTGTAGTATCCATGTTTCGGGATCCTTGCCATCAAACTTCCTCATATCGATCTTTGGAACATGGTGGTTCTTCGATCCAACATTAGAGTCTATGAAATCATGATTAACATTTATTTTATTTTCATCATGAGTTTCCTTTACTACCCTTTCGTCATTAGTAAGCATTTCTTGTAGAAACTTTATCAAATCTATCTTCAAATCTTCCATGCCTGTCTTCAAATCTGTCTTCAAATCGTCCATCTTAGCTTCCACGTCATTCATCTTAGCTTCTACGCCTTTCTTTAAACCATCCATCTTAGCTTCCATGCCTTTCTGTAAACCATTCATCTTAGCTTCCACACCATACATCTTAGCTTCTACATCTTTCTTTAAACCATCCATATTAGATTCTGTTACTTTTTGTGTGAGTGACATTTGTTGCACTTGGTCTCATAATTTTGATATATCATGTTGCATTTCTTCCTCTTCTTCATGAGTCATGCTAGAGCTTTCAGGTTGCTTACTAGGTGTTTCCATTTTCTTTCTTCGGGGCATCAATTATTGATAATAATGCTTCACTATGCCCTTTGAATTCCTTCAAACTAATTTTTCAAACCAAGCTTATGCAAAAATTTAAAAAAAAAATCTACACACCATTTTTCACTTTGTAGGAGCTCAATATTGCAGCTAATGTATCGCTGTAATTTCGGATCTTCCAGTTCTGAAATTGCGACCTATAGTAGCCCTCTACGTCCTCTTTCTATGCCACCAGTCTGATCAAATTTAGATTCTCCAATAAAGAGTTATGTAGAATCTCCCAAGATGACCTAATTATATACCCTTTCAGAAGAGCCAACTTGTATGAAGTGACATGTGTCATTGTTTTGACCTTAGGATCTGACAAATATACACATGAAACCACATTCCATCCTCTTTCTATAACTTCTTACAAAATTTCAATATGATGCTCAAAACAAAAGTTATGACTATTTTCCCCAAGTCACCTATTTGGAATGTAGGTCGAGAGTCTGCAAAAAGGCCAACTTCCTCAGATCATATCTCTACAACTATAGCGCTAAAAGCTATGAAATTCAAATCCGAGGTTCAGAACGATTTCAACCCAAATGGGTTTTTGTTTTAGCATCTGAAACATCGTAGAAAAAAAGTTATAGCGTAAATTCCACGATGACCTGTTTGGAGTAGCGAAACCCTAGAATCCAAAACTCTAATACCAAATGTTATGAAACCAGCTAACAAAAAGATAGAAAAGATAGATGAACGCCTTAGAATTCAGCGTCTTCGAGGGGACAACCTCCTTTACATTACACAAATGAACAATTCTTGGATGATTCAAATGACAAAACCTCCTTTCTATATATAGGAGTCTAAGGGGTCACAATATAACCAAGCCGACCTAACAATAATAATATAAAGGCACAAAAATAACAATAGAGGGATTCTATGGGGCACAATAATAACAATATGGGGACAATAGGGGAATAACAATATTAATAAGGGATACTGGTGGGCTCCAGTATTGTAGCAATAATGCTACAACTCCTGGGGCTTCCTATCTCTAATTTTATCAACCTGGTAGTTCGTACAAACTTGGAAGCGACGGTGTTGTATGCACAAGTACTAGCTCTTGCCGCAGCTGTCACTTGGTCAGCTGCCACAAGTCCGCTAGGGCTCAAGCCAACTTCTATATGCTCTCAGAAGAAGCTTTCTAAATGATGGACGAAGGCTATCTCAAGGGAAATTGATCTACTTTGCAAAAATGAACTGAAAGCCAACCAAAGCATGGAAACCCTAGTAAACCCTAATCTGACTAGTTTAACCTCTATGGTGCAATAGTGAGAGTGCAAATGTCTAAAAATGATGCCATTACTTCTAATGATGTGAAATGCATGAACTCAAACTACTTCCATGAAAAAGAACATTGTTTTTGTATTTTTGCTTAAGTGGATGGAATGATTATGAATTTGTTTCTTATTAGGGTTTGGCTATGCAGCGGTGGTGCGAAGGGAGAGAAAGCTTGGGAAAGGTCAGGAGGGATAGGAGAGGTCCCAGAGGGTCCCTAGCATCAGTCCACAGAAGTCTACAACGTTCAGGTGCTCGGCAACCAAGTTTGTAGGCTTCTACAGGATGTCTGCAGGGGATCCTACAGGAAACTAAGGAATTCTATAGGAAATCTGCTAACTTCTACAGGATGTTCTACCGTGGGAGTTTTGGGTGATGGTGAGGTGATGGAGCGGTATGGGTGAATAGGTAAGGTGGAGATGGAGCTTGTGATGACTCAGGGGCAGAGAAATAAGATGGAGAGAGAGTGCACGGAGTTGGTTGGTGAATAGAAGGGTGGAAACAACGAAAGGTCAAAAAGATGAAGCTACGTGGGCAATGGAAGAGTTGGAAGGTGAACAAGATGAACAGAGGTCGAGTAGGTGGATTTAGGCGTGGTTAAGAAGAAGAAGAAGAAAGTGGAATGATATTGAGCAGTGTAAATAAAACAAATTACTTATGTCTTGCACCAAAAACGAGAATCCATTAACCTGTGCTACCTGTGCTATTAAACCAATGAACAGCAATGTAAATCATGAAGAAAAGTCGTGCATGGAATTGTAATGAAGAAGTATGGCTCAAGAGCAAAATGCATGGAAGGATCCACGATTAAAACGACTGTGTTGCAGCTTGCATACAAGTGGAGAAAGACTGCGTTTTTTTGGTGGTTGGTATATACTGCACCCCAATCCCTAAACAGAGATGGTAGTGAAGGCACTAACAACCTTTTCTTGGAGCTCCAGTGAATTACAAACCTCCTATTCTAATCTAAGCAACTGAAAGTGATTTAACCATAAGCTAATCCTACTCAATCTCATTAAAGAAATCAAATCAGCAGACTGTGTTCTTGCAATGCATATCAAACAAGGAAACAAAGTGCTGGAAAGAAAGGCAAATAACACTACAAGAAGAGGAGATCTATTACTCTCAGGTTGGGCCCTAACCTGAGAGCTATAGCTCCCTTAAAAGCTCAGAATTAGATCCAAATCTGCTTGCCTTTATTCATAATCAAAAGTCTAATGTCATGCCAAAACTGGCTTACAAAAACAAACACCGAGTTGTGCTCAGAAATTACAATATCAGTCCAAAAGTTCAAAAAGCTCCTAACCAAGGCTACGGCCTTCATATTTATACAAAATGAAGATCAAGATGGCTTCCTCCATTCGTGGAGCTTGGCTGTCCAACTGAAAGTCAAACTGCTGTAAAACTGTTGATCTTGTAGAACGTGTTGGCTGCCTTTAAGCTCGGTGGGGAGAGCTGTTGGAGCTCGGAGTTAAGGTGAAAATCACGAGGAAGGTCATCAAGACCGTGGGCAACCTCCCTATGAACCCGCAATGTCACCTTTGCTGTCTCCTTGTCTCCTTTTGCGTGGTCTTTTGCTCTCTTTAATGCCAAAAACCTAAAATCATCATGTATTAGCCACATAGATATAATGCCTGCCCTTCTTCCTACAAACAACACGAATATACTAAGAAATGAATGCATAAGTGATAAAAGATGAATGGTTGAACAAGGTAAGTAGGCCAATATGATCCCAAATTGTACCAAAAATTGGGGCTCATCATCACCCCCCAGCTAAAATATTTGCTCATCCTTGAGCAACTTAGTCCAAATCTTCATCCTTCATTGCTTTTACTGCTTCCCTCACATCCCAAGCCTCTGTGGTAGTGTCCTCTTTGTTGAGATGAAACCCTGCTTTCCTGTTCACCTCTTCCCATTGTTCACTGTCATCCTCCTCGGTATTGCCTTCAGTCAACCCTAGCAGTAGTGGTGGGTTGAGTTTAAGGCCAATCCAGCTGGCCTGGAGGCTTTGCATGGATTTCTTGTAAAGGTCTACCCTTGCCAAAGCTTCCCTCATCCGAATTGGGGTATGGTACTCTCAGATTTTCAAACTGTGTGCCAAGGTATTCCATCTGCGTGTACATGCTTGGGCAGCACTTTCTCCTAACAATCTTTCCATATCTTCAAAATGAGCTATGGCTTGGGCCTGTTGGTCCATAAATCTCAAGGAAGCTGTGGGATCAGTAGACAACTGTTGGTGTGCTGAGATGAGTGCAACCGGATCCTCTGGTTCTACTTGAATGAACAGTGGCTCGCTCAATTCTCGGTTCATGACCGATTTTGCTTCAGCTGCTCTTTGATCTTCATGGTTCAACCATGAAGCGAACGCCATCAATTGCATATCACCCAAGGCAATATTGGGATCCCAGGAGACTTCATTAGGCAAAGCCAAATTGTGGAGGTAGAACTCTGCTAATTTGGCTTTGTCTTCTGACGAACTAGTACTGCAAAATTCAAAAAATTGTTGTGGGTTTTGGATCTGAGAAATACCTCTTTGTGCCAAGGTATTTATTTGGAACTGCAGCCATTGATCTTTTAAGTACAATCCATAGGATTTTGCAGGTTGTCTGCACTGTATTGCCTCCATGGCCCAGCTGGCCATGCAGGCCAATTGTGCTTCCTTTTGCTGCAGCTGTTCTTTTAAGGCTTGCACTTCAATTTGTGCCTGTTGTTCTGCTTCCTGTAGAAGTGTCATTGGCTCTTCAAGACCGGTGGTCAGCTCCTTTTTGCCTTGTTGTTCTTTTGTGGTGTCTTTGGAGGATGTACCTGCCCCTGCCCTTAGTTCCTGTAGCTGCAATCTCAGCTTCTGATTTTCTTCCTGTAGAAGCACACGTTGGCAATTAGCCACATGTTTAGCCATGGTGAATTAACTCCTGACCTCCTTGAGTTGCTCTTGTAAAGGGCCTATGTCCGCCACACCCTTTGACTTGGCGATCTGCATCCATGTGTGGGAACGGACTCTTTCTTCCTCTAATGCAAAAAATAGGGGTACAGTAAATTTCTGCGGTATGATTTTGCCCGCCTCTAAAAAGGTGTAGTATGAACTCAGACTAGGCTGAGGGATGGGCTCTGGTATATGTACTTCTTCTGCCTCTTTAGGTGGCTCTACCTCACCCTCCCTTGGTGGTGATGAGGTTCCTTCTCCTTCCCTCTTTTCCGTCTCCTGTAGCCGGGCAGAGTGTCCTGTAGAACATTTTCAGCTTCCTGTAGCCGAGTTTTTTCAGTCAACAGGTCTAACCTTTCTTGCCACGTATTTTTCTTTGGACTCCCCTTCTCGTAGGTGACTGTTATCCTTGAGGGGGACTTTTCCTTGGGAGAAGCAGGGGTATCTTCGATGACAATCGGGTTGCTGGACGGAGGCTGTGGCTTGCCCGTCTTTATCCTAACACTTCTTCGAGATTTAACGTATAGAGGGGTCTCCCTCTTCCTCTTTCCTTTTGTCTTAGGTGGCGTGCTGAGGCCAGCTAATACAGCTGCTACCTCCCTTGCCAGAATGTCCACCTTCTTCTCCTTGGGTTTCACCTTTTCAGGGCTTCCTGTAGAAGCCCCTGTTTTGGTAATTTTCGGGAAGATCAATCTGGTGCCTCAATTCAGTGAGCAACCGAAATTGATATGCGTACACGATGCTAAAACGGCCTTCACAGGTTATATACTTCATGATTTGCAGGCTGACTTCATTCCATGGTGGCAGCAAGCTGGTTCTTCGCACCCCATTTTTGTCCTTTGAGAATTCCTCCTCAGGTGGAAAGAATTCTTTCTTGGCCTGCTGGCTCAACTTCCTTTCTTCCTTATCCCATGGCAAACCCATCGGAAGTTCAGTAATGCGACTGATATATTGCGGGGTGAGCTTGAGGCTTAGACCCCTGAAGTTCACTGTGGCCAGTGTCTTGGATTTCGGCTTCAGAGCCTGCAAAAATTCTTCTGCCACTTCATCATCGTAACCCTGCAATTTGTCACAAAAAGATATCCATTGAACCCGTGTGAAGAGCTCCACCACTTCCTGGTTTTCCCTCAACTTGGTTGAATCAGTGGGTTCTCGTCTAATAAACCCACCCGGCATGATAAAACAGCCTCCTTAACCAGAGGTGGTGATTGTGGAAGAAATTTGGTTTACTGAGAAAAAGTGTAGAATGTCATGCACATAATCCACAAAACTTATCCCTAAGGAACTTAACACAGTTTAATTACTCGACATCCTGTAGAATGACAGTATAGGCACAGCAGACAACAATTTCACCGTTTTTCTATGACCCGACTGTGGACGAAAATCCTGCCACCTTTAATAACCAGTGCATGAAGAGTTCAGGGTTACCTTTTTAATTGGCCACCTTTTTACGTGAGGCACCCGCTTTCCTGTAGAAACTGCGTTCCTGTAGGATGACAGCGTTCCTGTAGAATGACAGCGTTCCTGTAGAATGCAGCGCGCGATTCTCGAGAGAGACTGCAGTCGGTCCGCGCCTTGGGTGTGCTTCTAAATCGTTCTGATAACCAAAGGCTCGGCGTATCACACTGCAGAAGGATTAGGATAGCCGCTCGAGTTCAAAACGGTGGTTGATAAATGCATGAGTGCAATCTAGCCGATTAGATTTTGAATTCGGCGGAATCCGTGGCGCGGGGGTGAGCTGTCCCCGCCGGACCGTTGGGTGACGTCATCCCATCATTCAACTGCGCGTTCACTTGTTGCCGCATCAATTCCCGCAGATCTGCCGCCGCCTCTTCGGTTAAACTCGTTTTTTTTTCGACGGGATTGCTCTCACGTGCGTGCTGCTATTCTTTTTGTCATGGCTGCCACCCACACATCCACTAGACCATTAACTGGCCGACGTGGCCGGCCAAATGGCCATACAGACGCTCAACCCATTCACCTTTACACTTAGCAATCAATCAAAGTAACATTCATGCAATCTGATGGAAGGAAGGGTCGAGACACTTACCTGCGTGGCTGCACACGATGTTTCAGTCTTTTGGACGCTGATGAGTCGATTTACCTGCTGCTGGCGAACTTACACAGGCCCGGAGGTCCATGTTCACGAGCTGCCGATGATGGATGGGATGCTTTAGTTGCATGCGCCCACGTTTTATTGCATATGGCCTGCGCTGTGAATGGTATCCACTCTAGCAGGCTTAACTGTTACAGGACTCCCGCGGGATGTCTTGGAACAGTTCTTCCTCCTTGGGTGCATGCTGCACGATGATGGATGGCCTCACGATCACGCTCCCGGAGCTTCTGGATGACTGGGATGCACATGGTGTGAGATCTCTAGCGTTTTTGTCCATTTACAATTTGCTTTTTCTCGAGACTCATCGATTTTCTTTGCTGGTGCAGGTAACTTTGTTGCATGTCGACAAGGAAGGTGGAACAAGATAACAGCAATGTGCAAGGGTGACAACAGTGGCTTGCATGCGTCCAAACCGATCCTTAGCCGTTAGATCTCCTCATGAAATGAATTCTGGCCCGTTCTGAGCTTCTACAGGAAGTTTCCTGTAGAAATACAGAGCTTCCTGTAGAAAGGTTGCGTTCCTGTAGAGAGTCTGCACCTTCCTGTAGAAACTCTGCATTTTCCTGTAGAAAATCTGTGTCTTCCTATAGAAGACTCAAGTTGTAATAAAATTGCACATACCTTGGAGAAAATGAGTATTCTTGGAGGAGGTGCTGGTGAGGTGTCCTGACTGCATGATGAGGACCCTTGGCTTTGAATTGAGAGGCTTCCTCTCCTCCATAGAACACCTGCATGCAATTTTACATAATGAATCTGCTGACCTTGTTTTTTTTCTTGTGTTTTTTCCTTCTTTTTTCTTTTTTTTCTTTTTTTTGAAAGATAACAGGGGCGCCTCATTGAGGTTTTCACCCTTGCCATCTGCCTTAAGCGCCCCAAAGAGGTTTTCACTCAAGGATCTTTTTCCAATCTTTTTTTTTTTTTTTTGAAAAGACAATAGGGGCGCCTCAATGAGGTTTTCACCCCTACCACCTACCTTGGGCGCCTCAGAAAGGTTTTCACCCAAGGATCTTTATTATTTCTTTATTATTATTATTATTATTATTATTATTATTTTAGATTCTTCAGGGTATGCCCAAAGCAGAGGCAGAACCCTTCTCTATGACCAACACTGCCTTCTCCATAGTTTTGATGAACTCTTGTCTTGAGGGAGGCTTCCTGTAGATCTTCAATCGATGCCCATTGACAAGCATGGAGATGGCTTCCTCATCAATGGTCCGAATAAGAACAGATCCATTGTCATGACATTTTTCCACTGAATATGGCCCTAGCCATCTGGTTCTCAGCTTTCCCTTGAAATCTTTGTATCTGGAGTCATACAACAAAGCCCAATCTCCCGGCTGAAATTGCTTGTCATGGAGATGTTGGTCATGCCACACCTTTCTCTGAAGTTGAACCACTTCTGAGTGAAGGAGGGCCTGCATTCGGTGCTCATCCAGTCCATTCAGCTGCAATAACCTTTCTTGTTGTGCATGGCTGAGATCTAGGTCCAGCTGAGCTGCCATCCTCAAAGTGTTGTATTCAAACTCAATGGACAACAAAGCTTTCTTCCCATAGACCAGCTCATAAGGTGTGAAGCCGGTGGTGGTCTTCCAAGTGGTGTTGTAAGCCCATGTGGCTTCAACCAGGCGATCTGCCCAGTCCTTTCTGCTGCTACTCACCACCTTAGTCAAGATCCCTTCTAATGCTCTATTGGTGACTTCCACCTATCCATTTGCTTGAGGGTGATAGGGGGTGGAAGTCCTATGCTTGATCTTGTGATGAGCTAGTAGATCTTCAACCAGGTTGGAAGTGAACTGGCTCCCTTGATCAGTGACCAGCTCTCTTGGATAGCCAAACTTATAGAAGATGTTTTCTCTTAGGAACTCGACCACCTTTTCTTCTGTTGTTCCTTTGATTGCTTTGGTCTCTGCCCACTTTGTCAGGTAGTCAGTGCACACAATGATGTAAGACCTTTGCCTCGAAGGAGGGTTGATTGGGCCCACAAAGTCCATACCTCACTTCTCAAATGGCTCAAGGGTCACCTGAGGTTGGAGAGGCATCTCATCCCTTTGGGTCGGTTTCCCCATTCTTTGGCATTGGTCACACTAGCTGACATATCTTCTGACATCTTGATGAAGTGTGGGCCAATAGTAGCCTGCCTGCAGGATTTTGAAGGCAGTTATCTTTGCTGCAAAATGTCCTCCACAAGGCCCATCATGACAAGTGAGGAGGATATCAAAGACTTCCTCCTCCCTTACACAACGCCTTAAGATCTGATCGGGGCCAAGCTTGAACAGATTGCCCCCGATCCAAGTAAATGAGGCACTTTTTCTGATGATTCTGCTCTTCTCTCTCGAAGATAGGTGTGGAGGGAACTGTGCTGAAACAAGGTAGTTTGCTATATCAGCAAACCATGGAGAGAGTACTGAAATAGCAAACAGATGTTCATCGGGCATCTGGTCATCCACCGTTCCATCCTCATCTGCAGACAAATCCAATCTAGATAAAAAGTCAGCAACAACATTTTCTCTACCTGGTTTGTCAACAATGGTCAAATCAAACTGCTGCAATAAAAGTAACCATCTAATAATACGAGCATTCACATCTGGTTTATTCATTAAATATCTAATTGCAGCATGGTCTGTATGTACAAAGGTTTGATAGCCAGTAATATAATGTCGGAACTTGTTCAGTGCATGGACCACAGCCAAGAATTCTTTCTCGGTTACAGTGTAATTCAGCTCAGCTTTGGACAAGTTTTTGCTAACAAAGTAAATGGCATATGGAAGTTTTTGCTCAACTTGTCCTAAAGATGCACCTATGGCTTTGTTCGAGGCATCAGTGTGGATGTGGAAAGGTAGGGCCCAGTTTGGACCTCTCAGGATTGGGGCTGACACCAACTTGTCCTTCAATTCATTTAAAGCCCTCTGACAATCGTCAGTCCATTTAAACTCCACATCTTTTGCCAACAGGCCAAACAATGGCGAGGCTAGCTTGCTGAAATCTTTAATGAATCTCCGGTAATATCCTGCTAATCCCAAGAAACTCCGAACATCCCTTACCTTTTGAGGAGGTGGAACCTTCTTGATGAGAGCAATTTTGTTAGGATCCACCTGCAACCCTTGGCAAGAAATGGTATGGCCTAGCACGGTCCCTTCAGTCATTAGGAATTCACATTTTTCAGGACTAAGGGACAAGTTCATCTCAATGCATTTGGTTAGGACTTTTCCCAGATTGGACAATGCTTCCTGAAAGTTGGCCCCATAAGGAGTGAAGTCATCCATATAGATTTCCACTGCATCATGGACCAGCTCCGAGAAGATGCTTAAGACAGCTCTCTGGAAGGTAGCAGGAGCATTGCATAGCCCAAAGGGAAGGACTTGATAGGCAAAGGTGCCCCAAGGACAAGTGAAGGTGGTCTTATCTTGGTCTTCTGGGCTGATTTGGATTTGGTTGTACCCGCTAAACCCATCCAAGAAAGAGAAGAACTTCTTTCCTGCCAGTCCATCCAACACTTGGTCTATGAAAGGTAGAGGGAAATGGTCTTTCTTGGTAGCTTTGTTCAGTTCTCGGTAGTCCACACAGATTCTCCATTTCCCATTTTTCTTGGGAACCAACACCAGAGGGGACACCCATTCACTATCTGAGATGGGGTAGATGAATCCGGCATCCAACAGTTTTTGCAATTCTTCCTTGACAATGTCCTTAAGGGCTGGATTCATTCTCCTCTGGGGTTGCCTAACCGGCTTACAATCCTCTTTGATGTATATGTGATGGGTACAGACCGAAGGATGGACTCCTTTCATCTCCTTATAGCTCCAAGCAAAAGCATCTAGGTGACTGGCCAACATGCTACACAGCTCCTTTTCCTAGGAAGGAGATAGGGAGGAGCTGATCTTCAACGTTCTCTCAGGGCCGAACTCCACATTCTTGACTCTGGGAGTGACAGGGTTGGTTGTACAAAGATCCACTAAGGCGCCAGCTTGGGCATCCTCCACCAATTCCTCTAAGGATAGTGCACTGGAAGGTGGATTCTGGATCAAGGTCTCGATCAAGTCATCCTCGGTTGGGGGGTCTCTTCTAGTGGTATCTAAGGTGCACAGAGGTGCTGAGTACACCTCGTCTTCCTCTCCTTCCTCTAACCAGAGTGGTAAGTCATGCTCTAAGGAGGGTTGGGCAGGAGGGTATAGGACTAGCTGTTTGGACATAGGACCATTTTTGATGGTCATATTTCCTGCACGGCAACTTATGTAAGCATCTGCAGTGGCTAACCAAGGTCTTCCCAAAATGAGAGGATATCCAGTAAGCTTTGCCTTGGGTTGCAGAACCAAGAAATCTGCAGGGTATTCCCAAGAATCGATAGAGACCAAGACATCCTCCACAATCCCTTCGGGAGTCACAGTGGAGCGATCTGCTAATTGCAGTACTGTCGAGGTCTTCCTCAAGGAACCCTGAAGATTGAGTTTGAGCATGGTGTCCCTGGTCATCACATTAATGGCAGCCCCCAGATCAATCAAGGTGTGAGGTATGATGGTGCCATTAATGTGGACATCTACTACAGGACTTCTAGGATCTAGGTACTTTGGGCAGATGACTTGTCCTAACATAAGGTCAGACAATTGTCCTATGACATTGATGGTTGAAGCATCTTTCTTCCGCCTGCCTGGGTGTTTGAAACACTTTTCCTTAACCAGTTTGTTGTATATTGGCACATCCTTGATGGCTTGGAGAAGTGGTATTTTTACACACAACTGCTTGAGCTCACCCAGAAGCTCATCCTCCTCTGGGTTGGGTTGTGTGGTGGTTGTCAGTCTCTCAGGAAAGGGTGGAATAGCCTTTGGTTCACTTTCTTGTTTATCTTCCTCATCCTCTGGGGGAGGAGGTTGTCGATCTGGTAGAGTCTTTCCAGATCGAAGATTGATCTCCTGGATCTCCACAGCATAGGTAGGGCATGAGGTTTCCCCAGTGTATACCTGCTGGGCCTATCTATTGTTGGGGTTTGGGTTCGGTTGAGCAGGCATTTGAGGTTGCCTTGGAGGAGCAGGAGGTAATGGCTGAGGTTGAACTGGTGGTGGAGGCAAAATGGCGGGAGGAGTATTGTACTGGGGCCTCCACCCCGACTGAGGTGCATTCCACTGAGGCTGTGGCTGGGCATGTGAATGATATGAATGAGAAGTAGGTTGAGTAGGGTACTGAGGTGGATAAGACCATGGAGGAGGCATGGACCAGGAAGGATGAGTAGGGGGACCCCAGGAAGGCATAGGAGTCGATTGGTTGGGGCTATAATAAGCTTGAGGTGCCCCTTGCATTCCCTGCTGATAAGGTCTAGATCCTTGTGGCCTCCTTTGGTTGAGGTAATAGAGAGGTTCCGTGGGAGCTTCTGTCCCTTGGTACATGGCTTTAAACCTTGGTAACGTTGGACACTGATTTGTGGGATGGTCCTCCTCACAAACGAAACATACTTCAACCGAATGCAATGGACATTCGTTCTTAGGGTGTCTCCTTGTGCACCTAGGGCAGAAGACAACCAAGGCTCTCTCAGCTTCTTCTTTCTTCTGCTAGATCCTGAATGTGTCCAGCTGCATGGAAATGGTCTGTCTCACCTCACTCTTGAGATCTTCTAATTGATTTGCAAGCTCATTTTTGGAGAAAGGGACACTAGTTGAGAGGAGGTTTCCTCTACCCCGTTTCTGAGCTGCCCTGGAGTGGTTTCTAAACACAGTCTTGATGTCCTCATAAGGCAGTTGGTAAATGTCCCCCCCAGCTAACATGTGAAGGGTATCTAAGAGGTCTTTAGGGACTCCTCAGAGCAGGACCAACTTGAGGGATTCAGGGTCAAGTGTGCACCTGGCCCGCTTATAGCTAAGTTGGAACCTCTCCTCATAATCCTCTAAGGACTCATCATTTCCCATGGTCATCTGAAAGATTTCTCCCTTGGTTTCCTTAGACCTACAATAATCCCTGTACTTGGTATTGAAAGCTTGCTGCATCTGAGCCCAAGTTGTGATACTATTCCCAGGTAAGCCCATGAACCAGCGTAATGCTGCATCCTTAAGAGTTGAAGGGAAGACTTTCAGCTTTTTCTCATCTTCAGTATAGTCATAGATTCTACAAAGGACAACAAACTCAAACAGGAAGGTATCGGGATCTTCAGTAGTCAGTCCATGGAAGTGAGGTAAGGCGGAGGGGCTAATGTTCTTCATTTTCATCTCTCCATTGGTCTCTCGGATGGGGAAGGCACCTTCTATTCTCTCATCTTCTCTTCTATTGTCAGCCATAGCTTCAGATGGAGTGGTCTCTAACTCTTCTTCTACTATAGGATCTTCGTATATCTCGGGATTTTCACCTATAGGTTCTTCTGGATCACTGTCACCAAAGAAGAGAGAAGGGTGACTCAGTGATGTGGTGGGGGTGTTGGGTAGGAATTTGCCTGATTTATCTCGGTTCCTACGAGGCATGAAATGGAAAAGACTTTCCTTTTTTATTGTTTTTGCTTTTTTCCTTAGTACCTGCAAAACTGAAACAGATTGATCTACAACTAATCTATAAAGATGCAAAATTAAACTGAAAGCAGGAAAGAACTAATCTACTTTGCTCAAATGAAATTGCAGGAATGGAAATGCTAGTCTACGCTTGCAGAATTGGAACACTAGTCTACGCTTGCAGAAATGAAATGTTAATCTATGAAAGCAGGAAATGCTAATCTATGAAAGCAGGAAATGCTAATCTATGAAAGCAGGAAATGTCTATGCTACTTTTGCAGAATGGAAATGAAATAAACTACTTAGCAGAAGGCAAGAGTAAGGAAATAGAAGAAAAGCAACAATTACTAATACTCTGACGCTTCCCCGGCAACGACGCCAAAAAGGGTGGTGGGCTCCAGTATTGTAGCAATAATGCTACAACTCCTGGGGCTTCCTATCTCTAATTTTATCAACCCGGTAGTTCGTAAAAACTTGGAAGCGACGGTGTTGTATGCACAAGTACTAGCTCTTGCCGCAGGTGTCACTTGGTCAGCTGGCACAAGTCCGCTAGGGCTCAAGCCAACTTCTATATGCTCTCAGAAGAAGCTTTCTAAATGATGGACGAAGGCTATCTCAAGGGAAATTGATCTACTTTGCAAAAATGAACTGAAAGCCAACCAAAGCATGGAAACCCTAGTAAACCCTAATCTGACTAGTTTAACCTCTATGGTGCAATAGTGAGAGTGCAAATGTCTAAAAATGATGTCATTACTTCTAATGATGTGAAATGCATGAACTCAAACTACTTCCATGAAAAAGAACATTGTTTTTGTATTTTTGCTTAAGTGGATGGAATGATTATGAATTTGTTTCTTATTAGGGTTTGGTTGTGCAGAGGTGGTGCGAAGGGAGAGAAAGCTTGGGAAAGGTCAGGAGGGCTAGGAGAGGTCCCAGAGGGTCCCTAGCATCAGTCCACAGAAGTCTACAACGTTCAGGTGCTCGGCAACCAAGTTTGCAGGCTTCTACAGGATGTCTGTAGGGGATCCTACAGGAAACTAAGGAATTCTACAGGAAATCTGCTAACTTCTACAGGATGTTCTACCGTGGGAGTTTTGGGTGATGGTGAGGTGATGGAGCGGTATGGGTGAATAGGTAAGGTGGAGATGGAGCTTGTGATGACTCAGGGGCAGAGAAATAAGATGGAGAGAGAGTGCACGGAGTTGGTTGGTGAATAGAATGGTGGAAACAACGAAAGGTCAAAAAGATGAAGTTACGTGGGCAATGGAAGAGTTGGAAGGTGAACGAGCTGAACAGAGGTCGAGTAGGTGGATTTAGGCGTGGTTAAGAAGAAGAAGAAGAAAGTGGAATGATATTGAGCAGTGTAAATAAAACAAATTACTTATGTCTTGCACCAAAAACGAGAATCCATTAACCTGTGCTACCTGTGCTATTAAACCAATGAACAGCAATGTAAATCATGAAGAAAATTCGTGCATGGAATTGTAATGAAGAAGTATGGCTCAAGAGCAAAATGCATGGAAGGATCCACGATTAAAACGACTGTGTTGCAGCTTGCATACAAGTGGAGAAAGACTGCATTTTTTTGGTGGTTGGTATATACTGCACCCCAATCCCTAAACAGAGATGGCAGTGAAGGCACTAACAACCTTTTCTTGGAGCTCCAGTGAATTACAAACCTCCTATTCTAATCTAAGCAACTGAAAGTGATTTAACCATAAGCTAATCCTACTCAATCTCATTAAAGAAATCAAATCAGCAGACTGTGTTCTTGCAATGCATATCAAACAAGGAAACAAAGTGCTGGAAAGAAAGGCAAATAACACTACAAGAAGAGGAGATCTATTGCTCTCAGGTTGGGCCCTAACCTGAGAGCTATAGCTCCCTTAAAAGCTCAGAATTAGATCCAAATCTGCTTGCCTTTATTCATAATCAAAAGTCTAATGTCATGCCAAAACTGGCTTACAAAAACAAACACCGAGTTGTGCTCAGAAATTACAATATCAGTCCAAAAGTTCAAAAAGCTCCTAACCAAGGCTACGGCCTTCATATTTATACAAAATGAAGATCAAGCTGGCTTCCTCCATTCGTGGAGCTTGGCTGTCCAACTGAAAGTCAAACTGCTGTAAAACTGTTGATCCTGTAGAACGTGTTGGCTGCCTTTAAGCTCGGTGGGGAGAGCTGTTGGAGCTCGGAGTTAAGGTGAAAATCACGAGGAAGGTCATCAAGACCGTGGACAACCTCCCTATGAACCCGCAATGTCACCTTTGTTGTCTCCTTGTCTCCTTTTGCGTGGTCTTTTGCTCTCTTTAATGCCAAAAACCTGAAATCATCATGTATTAGCCACATAGATATAATGCCTGCCCTTCTTCCTACAAACAACACGAATATACTAAGAAATGAATGCATAAGTGATAAAAGATGAATGGTTGAACAAGGTAAGTAGGCCAATATGAGCCCAAATTGTACCAAAAATTGGGGCTCATCAGATACAACGAAAATAGTAATGGGAGAATCACTAGTATTATAGGGACCTAACAACTTATGTGATAATGCTTCAAAGGTTACCAAAGAAGTTGCTTTAATGGATGGTCATTCTTTGGGAGGACTTTTCCATAACTCAATGGAAACAAGACAATGTAAGTGAACACTTATCCACTTACTCGAGCAAAATAAAATGAACACTTATTGATCTTTGGGTAGCGCTAGTGACCCATTTCCTTGCTTGTGGCTAGCCAAGGTTTCTATCTAGATCCAAGGAAGGTGCGTGAAGGATCTCATCTAACCGATTATACAATTTTTTCATATTCTTCATCGAATATTATGTCTACTACATCTACTAAAATTTATAGGGTTTTTTGGTGGTACATTGGGACTTGAGGAGTTGGAGGAGTAGTTTGTTCAGAATGAGAATGTAAACTCTAAGCGTAAGACAAGACAAGTGATGAAATTGAATGATCTGCAAGTTAGTGAAATCACAAATTTGGACAATCAGGTGGTTTTGGGGAAGTTTAGGATTCAGAGCAAAGAGAGATTAAATGCAGAGGTAAAATTCCCAAACCCAAAACATGTAGGACATACCTTAAGAGAAAATCCTTGACATTGATGTATGATTTTGAATTTGCTCCACTACTTACCTCCAACCTTGTTTAAACGTGTGGTTTAATTTTATTTTCTTCTCTTTGGTAAAAAATAAAATTCATTGAACATGTTTATGCCTTTAAATAGGCTACATTAGAGAAGAATACAATGGGAAAAATCTTGGGTTGTCAACACCTAGAGTACGATAGTTTAATTTAAGTTTATAATTTTATACCTGAAATTAAAATTGTTATCCCCACTCAAGGTGGTAAATTTATTGAAATCATAAGGCAGGAGGAAGCATGTGGCCTGCCATCACCCGATCATCGGAGGGGGGAAGGGTTGGGCCAACTCGCTCCCAACCTGGGCGCACCCATGATACCAATTAATATAGTGATTACTCTCAGTGGCTCACACCTTAAGACAAGTCTCAAGGCAATTGATATGGCAAATCCTTGGTTCACTACAACTCCTCCACTCATGTTTCATAATCCTCCAGAGACAATGAATTCCTCTCCACCCTCATCTGTAGTCTGTTAGCGTGGAGTATTTCTACTTCCATTTCTGCTACTAGGGACTTTCTAGGTCCTCCTGACCTAGGCATCCCTCATATTGAATTTGAACCTCTGTTTTATGAAGTTTTGGTGGCTCCTTATCCAAGCGAGGTTGGAGTCATTTTATTCCTCTCGAGTTCTTTTCTTACGGTGGACATCTATTTAAGTGGGGAGATGGACAACTGGGATATCATAAATTATCTACTCACAACATGGATTTCCTCTTGTTGCGTTGTGGCAGGTCACTCTCCACAATATGCTCTCTTGGTTCATTGGGAAATCACAGTGACATTCTCACGACATCCACAGTGTAGAGCTTCCATCACTTGAACAAACTCCCTCTGGCTATCAGGCAAGTTCTTCCTCTCACCTCGATTTCCAAGTTTTGTCTCCAATTTGCCACTCTTGTTTTTATTACCTTGAATTTCCAAACAAGATACCATCTTTCCACCATGGTTGGTACTCCCATAAGACAACATGTTCTCTTTTTTTGCATATATATTACTCATGGAAAGACTCTTGATAATAATAACTTTTGAATCCTCAATATTTATTTTTGGACAAAAGACTTATTATTATGTCGATGGTCTGATTTCCCCAGTGGTAGATCATAACAAAGAATAGTTTGATGTATCACTTGTTGATGAAACAATAGACTTTCTTAATTTACCTATATATATATATATATATATATATATATATATATATATATATATATATATGATTTTATTTCATTTTATTTAAATTTTATTTATTTTTATTTTTTATTTTTATGTAATTTGACTAACTCAAAATATTTACATAACATAACAAGACAGAATATTGTCTCCTTCCTATTATACCAAATAATGTCTCTCCATGTAATTATAGCAAAAAATATATAAAACATTTATCTGCATGATATTATAATATGCAAAATTATAACAAGACCTTCAAATTATGATCCAATAAAATATTTGAACAATAATTTTTTTAATAATATTATAAAATAAATAATTATTTTTCAAAATGAAACATTAATATTAAATTAATAATAATCAACGAAAAAATAAATTAATTACTATAATTATAAATTATACTTTGATAAAAACCAATAATATAATGGTTAGTATTATTATTTTAAAAGTATTGTAAGTCTAGTTTGATAAAAACTAATATAATGGTTATTATTATTTTAAAAGTACCTTTATTTTGTATAAATTTGTTCTTGCGTAATTTCAATTGTTTAATTAAGTTAATAGTGAGGGTATCGGGTATCTTTCACATCATTAAAATTAAAATTAAATTTATATGGAAGAAACAAGAAAGTTAGCAACACGGGCATTTAATTTATAACGTATAATTTTAATAGGGATTAAATATATTTTTATTTTATAGTTTTAGTATTAAATGTAAATGTTAAATTTCGCATTTATTAAAATAAATATTATTTTATTATGTATTTTTAAAAATAGGTGTGTGATTTTTATATTAAATTACTTAAAATTTTAATTTAAATATTAAAACAAATTATTAAAAATAATAATTTAAATTTAAATAAAAAGAAATACTATAAAAATATTTTCAAATAATTTTGATAATGATGATGATGGTTAACGTCAACTGAGATTAAACTTTGGTCTATTGAACCTAAAGAAACAAATTATTTAGTTTGATTTAAGATTTTATTCCTATGCTCAAAAAGCTTGGAGAGAAGCCTCCCGAGCTCACTGTAATTTTGACAACTTAAAAGGCTAGAAAGGTCAGTATTGCAACAAAGATTTTGAAACTGAGATCTAATGTGGTTGTACCCGGGGCACTTTAAGAGGAAGTGATTTTCATCCTAGATGTTCCTATTCTAACATTTCCATCCATGGTGTTTTAGGCACAACTCAACCACCCGTTTCACTATGGAGCACATGAGAGTTCGTTCTAATCTTGGCTATATTAATTTTCTCTTTGAGCTAGTTAAAACAGAGAGATACTTTTGATCTTCTAAGGTAGGGTTGATGAACTCCTTATATCTTAATTTTATTTTAAGTGCTAAATCTTTCTCACGCCACATTTTTTTTAAACTTAGAAGTAACAATATTTTTAATGTTATTATTGTATAGATGTTTAATTTATTAATAAGCATTTTTAAGTAAATAATAATAATAAAATCATAAAATATTTTTAATTTTTATAACATAAAATGTGAGGGGAAATAAAGTAATATATATATTTATTTCACAATCAATTTAACAATATTATCTCATAATTATCTTATTAATATAAAAAATATGATATATTATCTTAAAAATCTTTACATTTTCGTAGAAATAAATTTTTCATAATAAAATATATAGAATTATTCAAATTACTCTATTTTTTCTAAATTATTTTTTATCCAATTAACTTTAAAAATACAATTTTAAAATACACCATATAAAATACAATTTTAATTTTATATTTTCTTAAATCCATAAAATTTCAATATATATCATGCACTCTTAGTCTCATTTAAAATTACATATCCTCGTGAATGTTATTGATATGGACTCTTTAAATTCATGAACATCCATATATATTTTAAAAAAATCTAAATATCATATAATGTTACTTTCTCCATTTTTATTTTGTCTTTTTCTTTTTCATTTCTTTCTATAAACAAAAATATATTATATAAAAAAAATTCATTAAATATTCGCTAAAAACAGATTATAAATTTAATAATAATAAACACAATATTTTTTTCAAACTTTCTTTTTTTCATTTTACAAAGAAAACTTAACTAAATACCCACCCATTAATAAGATTAGTCATAAACATCTCATTAACCATTTAAAAATAAATATAATTAAATTATAAAACTGTTTCTTATAAATTTAATTAAAAATATTAATAATAATTTAAATTATAATTTATTAAAAAATAAATTATTTATAAACAAATATATAAAATATTTTAGATTAAATAATCTCTATAAAATATATAATTATAATGTATATATCCACACTAAAATAAAAAGCGTGATAAACACAATGATAAAATCTATTTCAAAACATGTTCACTCATGTACAATTCTTTTTAAATATTAAAAAAAAAACAAGTTGCAACGTTAAAGAATACACAATGAAATATGAAAACATTAAAGGTTCTAAAGTAAAAGAATACACAATTATTTTTAAACATAGAAACATGATTGCTCATAGATATAATGATTACATCAGAAACATGATTGCTTATAGATATAATGATTACCAAGGAATATTGTGAAAAAGAGTATTTAGATATCCTCTTTATGTGTTCTCTAAAACCTAAATGAATTATTACAATGATCTTTCAAAAGAAGTTTAATGGATTGGATTATGATAGCTAGGTAAGGTGTCAAACTTATCTAGATGTTTTATATGGGTTGGATTATGACATCTAGGTAAGTTTGTTGTCAAGCTTATCTTGACCTTTAATAAAAGGTGTAGCATTTATGATATCCAGGTAAGTTTGTTGTTAAGTTTATCTTAAAGGTGTAGTATTTATGATATCTAACTTAACATGATTAAGATAGCTGGTTGTTAAGTTTATTTTTAATATGATTAAGATAGTTGGTTAAGTTTATTTTGATGTTTTATTAAAGGTGTAGTATTTATGATATCTAGATAAGTTGGTTTATTTAGTGTTTTATTAGAGTTATATTAATTTAAATTTATATGGTTATAAAATTTGTTTATATAAAATTGATTTAATGTAAAAAAAAATATAGATTAATTAATAAAAAAATAGTTTTTTCTAGGAATTTTTTTAGTCAATTTTGTTTAAAATTTTGTAAAGATTTTAAGAATTATAAGTTTAAATTGTTTAATTTGCAAAGTTTAAAAACTTTAAGAGTTTTTTAAATTTATTTTTTTATTGAAAAATACATTTTAAATACTAATACGTCACATTCTA
Source organism: Pinus tabuliformis (assembly GCA_031772625.1). Taxonomy (NCBI): domain Eukaryota; kingdom Viridiplantae; phylum Streptophyta; class Pinopsida; order Pinales; family Pinaceae; genus Pinus; species Pinus tabuliformis. Next base: position 1,023,164,768 of record CM062807.1, read on the forward strand.
ACTTAAAATCATATTGAAAGATTCTAACCAATATATATTTTTAAATTTATAATTCTTAAATCCACAAAATTCAAATATATATTATACATTCTGAACCCCCCACACACATATTACTTTGTCTATTTTTTATTTTTTTCATTTATTTTACAAACAAAGTGTATTATATAAACATTTCATTAAATATCCACTAAAAAACTATTATAATAATAATAAAATTATAAATAAAATAATAATAAATACATGATTTTCTTACCACCTTGCTTTCAACTTTCTTTTCTTTTCTTTTCAAAAAGCACTTGATTAAATACCTACTCACTAATGGAAATTTGATTAAATACCTATCCACTAATGATGTTATTGAGGAGGCCAAGGTTATTACCAAGGTTGCCCATTTCCATCACTCTAAATTCAAGGAAGCGATTGAGATTGAAAAAAGGCCTAACAATCTCAATAGGGATGATGGCTGCAAGATCACTCGTTGTTGGATCCCTGCCCTTTCTTCTTAGTTTTGTCAGGGTTTCCCCTTTTCCCCAGTTCCTTCTCCTTAAAGCTTCCTTTCCCTTCCTCCTAGGGTTCTCCTTTTTAGTTATATTTTCTGTTATACCCTTTCTTCTTAGTCTTGTCAGGGTTTCCCCTTTTCCATGGTTCCTTCTCCTTAAAGCTTCCTTTCCCTTCCTCCTAGGGTTCTCCTTTTTAGTTATATTTTCTGCTATTGTCCTGTTCTTGTCCTCCTCGTTAAAAAATAAAATAAATAAATAAAACAAAATGAAATATATATAATTGATAATAATAATTAATAACTTAAAATAAAAATTATAATAATATAATTAAAAATAAAAATAAAACAAAATAATATTTTTATTACATGCCATGTATATGATTATTCCTATTTGTTAATTTGTTTCCATCTTTATCTTAGAAATTAAATAAAAATAAAAATAGAAATTAATTTTTATTACGTGTCATGTATTTGAATATTCCTATTTGTTAATTTGTTTCTACCTTTATCTTAGAAATTAAATAAAAATAAAAATAGAAATAGAGGTGCATTCTGATCAATTTTAACCAATACTCTTAATTTTTTCCAGTAAATCATAATTATAATTTTTGAATTCATAAATTAGTTAATTAATAAATAATTAAATAAACTAATAAAAACCCCCTTTTCTCATCTCTAGCAATTCATTTGATTAAATAAATTAGGAATAAGTAACTTAATATAATAATTAAAATTTGAGAATGTATCTTTCTATTATGTATAAACTCCCTTTTTACATATATAATTAAATAAATTATAAATGAGTTGGATGGAATAATTTATTAACCTAAGTAAAATATATTAATATGTTAAAATTGAATAACTAATGCATTTCAAGGGGTTATTTATTCGGTTACCTTTGACTTATTAATATTTTAATTTTATTTTTTGTCTAACCTGTTTTAGATAGTCGTTGATGGTCAACCCAGTCATCCTAATCGTTTGAGGATTTGCTCTCCCTGTATAATTGACAGCTTTGATCTGACTCCTCAACTTGTCCTGACGATGAACCACACTAGTTGGTTGGAAACGCGTCAACAAAGGTTTTCAAAATGTGATTTACGCCTAAAAATATTCTATATATGTTATGGATCACAGAAGTCTCAATTCAACAATTTGGAAATAAATATAATTATATTATAAAATTGATAATTTGAAAATAAATATAATTATATTATAAAATTATTTTTATAAAGTTGATTGAAAATTTAATTATAAAATTGTTTTTTATAAATTTAATTGAAAATTTTAAAATATTAATAATAATTTAAATTATAATTTATTTAAAAAACAATTAATTATAAAATATTTTTTATTCTATATTAAAATTTTATTAAATAATATTTATAAAATATATAATTCTAATGTAAAATTATATATATATATATATATATATATATATATATTCCACAATAAAAAGATGGGACTTGAAAGTTTCATGAATATCATGATGAAATCTATTTTCAAAACATATCACTCATGCACAATTATTTTTAAATTATAAAAAGAGAACAAGTTGCAAGGTTAAAAAATGAAGTTCTAAAGTAAACGAATATACAATTTTTTTTAAACATAGAAACATGATTGCTCAGAGATATAATGATTATTGCTCAGAGATATAATGATTACAGAGCAATATTGTGAAAGAAGTATCCGTATATCCTCTTTGTGTGTTCTCTAAAACATCCTTTCCAAAAATCTAGATGAATTATTACAATGACCTTCCCAAAAATAAGTAAATGGATTGGATTATGATAGCTAGATTATGATAGCTAGCCAAGTTTGTTGTCAAGCTTATCTAGATGTTTTATTAAAAAAGGTAAATGGATTGGATTATGATAGCTAGTCAAGTTTGTTGTCAGCTAAAAAAGGTAAATGGATTGGATTATGATAGCTAGTCAAGTTTGTTGTCAGCTTATTTTTTATTTATGATATCTAGGTAAGTTTGTTGTTAGTTATTGATAAATGGTAGAAAATTGTTATTCTCACTTATTTTTAAGGATAAGAAGTTTGTTGTTAATCTTATCCTGATGTTTTATTAAGGTGCAGTATTTATGATATTTATTTAATATTGATTAAGTAAGTTGGTGGTTAAATTTATTGTAATGTTTTATTAAAAGTGTAACATTTATGATATTTAGATAAATTTGTTGTAAAGTTTATTTTAGTGTTTTATTAAAGGTGTATTAGTTTAAATTATATTTATTAATAATATTAATTTTATATATATATATACATGGTGAGCGTTGTAAAATTTGAGTGTCTTAAGGGTTTTTTAGAGTATTGTATCCATTTATTTATTCAAAAGTGCATTTTAAATCCCTGATTCTAGTTGGATCTCTTGTTTTGTTTGGGTGCTAATGTAGTTTTTGTGTTTAGTTGGAGCCCCTCTAATGGTTTTATATGTAGTCTAGATTCTATGGCCTAGTGAATTGTCTATCTTTTGTGTTGGGGAGAAATTTGTGGGTACAGTCTTGGGTCTTTAGCCCATCCTGCTAGGGACGTCTCCTCAAGTGTCATCTAGTTAACCTAAGAAGGAGGTAGTTGCTTGTTCGTCATCAGTCGTTGTAGTGGTTTGGGAGTTTGTAATGTTGGTTACCTTCCTAGGTTTTGAGTGTTTCTATGGGAGTGTGACAACAAGGCCTATTGAATATTTCAAATTCAGTGTTTAGCTCTTATATATGGTTGGTAGATAGAGCTAACAACCGACAACTATATGTTCTAGACCCTAGCTCTATTATTTATGGGTTTGTGCTTCCTGGTTTAGATGGACTTCAACTATAGTGTTTGCTTGAGCTTCTTGGGTGGGTTGGGCACATTCAAAATTGAGAAATTCCCAAAGAGTACGACTCTTGTTACGTCTTAGATATACGTCATTTGACTCGGTGAAAGATATTTGATACTCTTTGAAGTTTTAGTTGCCCTAGAATTCTACCCAATCACGAAATACATTAGGAATTTTTTTGTGTGTTGAATTTATTTATTTATTGAAAAATACATTTTAAATAATAATATATCACATTCTAATTTAAAATTATATTAAAAAATTCTAATCAATATATATTTTTAAATTTATATGGCTTAAATCCACAAAATTCAAATATATATCATACATTCGGAACCCTATATATATTACTTTACCTATTTTTTTGTTTCTTTCATTTCTCTTACAAACAAAATGTATTATATAAATATTTCATTAAATATCCACTTAAAAAAACTATTATAATAATAATAAATACCTAATTTTTTTACTATTTTAATTTTAACTTCTTATTTTTTTTAAAAACACTTGATTAAATACCTACTCACCAATGAAAACTTGATTAAATACCCACCACTAATGATATTGTTGAGGTAATGATAAACCTCCCATTAATAATTTGGAAATAAATATAATTATATTATAAAATTATTTTTTATAAATTTAATCAAAATTTTTAAAATATTATTAATAATTTAAATTATAATTTATTTTAAAAAATAATTAATTATTTTAACATTAATTTTTATTTTAAATTAAATTTTATTAAATAATATTTATAAAATTATATATATATATATATATATATATATATATATATATATATATATATATATATATTCCACAATAAAAAGATGGGACTTAAAAGTTTCATGAATACAATGGTGAAATCTATTTCAAAACATATCACTCATGCACAATTATTAAAAAAAAAAAAAATTGTAAGGTTAAAGAATAAAGTTCTAAATACAATTTTTTTAAACATAGAAACGTGATTTCTCGGAGATATAATGATTACACAGGAATATTGTGAAACTAGTATCTATATATCCTCTGTATGTTTTCTCTAAAACATATTTTATTACAATGACCTTCCCAAAAAGAAGGTAAATGGATTGGATTATGATAGCTAGTCAAATTTGTTGTCAAGCTTATCGTGATGTTTTATTTAAAAAGGTAAATGGATTGGATTATGATAGCTAGTCAAGTTTGTTGGCAATTTATCTTGATGTTTTATTAAAGGTGTAGCATTTATGATATCTAGGTAAGTTTGTTGTTGATAATTTTTAGAAAATTTCTATTCTTATTTATCTTTTAAGGATAAGAAGCTTGTTTGTTGACACCTAATCATAGGGATTGGGTGAACAATTGTAATTAGTGTAAATACATATTAAAAGAAATAAAGAGTCATCGAGAGATGAACTAAACAGTCACTCCCATTGTATATAATAATGAACAACCTGAATGAATAAGAGGATTACATTTGAGGAGTCACCTCCTGGTCTGACATGGTATCGGAGCCAGTGCCATTTTTAGCTTCCCTCTCTGCTTTGTAACTCCCTTTTGCCTATGTTCTGACCACGGGTGTGCCTCTCTCAAGAATTTGATAACCGTTCTATAGGTTTTCCCCTCTCTCGTAACTGTTGCCCCTCTCTGGAAACTGATGCAAACGTCCGGCTAGTTTTCAGGTATTTTTTCTCTGTTCATACATTTTATTTATAAATCACAATCAATTAGTGTTAAGTGCTAAATACTGAGTTTAAGCGCTAAACCTTTCCTTATGCTCGCCTTTATTATAAATATGAATTAAGCACCTGGGTGGTATTGATAAGTGTAAGTGTAACTCGCACACACTAAAGGCTGTAAGAGGAATTCCAAAATTTCACGCGATTAACCTTAGAGGGCAACATGTAGCACGAGAAAACCACTTTTCTCGTGCGCTCTCGACTTGTTATGCATCGTGCAAGATTTCACGCAAGATTACGCGATAGCCATTGGATCAAGCGGGATTGATCAACGGTGGAGATTGGCCAAGCTAGTTGGTGAGCGGGTGACACGATAGCCGTTCGATTAGATGGGTCAGATCTGACAGTGATCGCGTCAGAAGATGCATGTGAGTTAATTTAAATTTTAGACATGATAAGGTTTTATACAATGGGATTAAAACCTCGTTGAGTTCCAGCCATCAAGACTGTTCATTGGTTGATTGATCGGATGCATATCACTTCCGAAAGTGCACACAGGTTAATGTTAAAAATGGACGTGATAAGGTTATGAACTGGAGTTTTAATTCCTTTTGGTTCTGTTGGACGCGATATCCGTTGGATCTGGAGAAGTGAGATCAACGGCACGGATTGAAGCGCTTGATAAAAGGAGAAGTCAACAAGGGACTGACAGTGATTGGTTAGATAAGCGGGACCCTCAAGGGGAAAATCCACGTACAGAACTGGATTTAAGCACAGTTGATTGGTTACAAAGTTAACCAGTAGTCGAATTACACAGTACACATTTTTTGAAATGCATTCATTGATATCTATTGTGGGAATGGTTCTCACAGGGAAGGAGAACTATCCTGAATGGTCGCGGAAAGTCAAACACACTGTCATTTATAATGAGTTGTGGAAAGGAGTGTGTGTTGGAGATGGAGACAAAGAGCCAGAACAGCCTACTCAGGCAAGGAATTAGCCATTTGGGAAAATAAGAACAACAAGGCTTGTGCATTGATGGCAGCATCAATAAATGAAGAGGTGAGTCACTATATTTTGCCATTTTCAAATGCTTTCGAAGCCTTACAAAAACTGAAGGAACTCTATGATTCACACTCTGCACTTGAAGTTGTTCAACTCATAATTAAATTGTTCACCCTTGAATTACAAAATGATGATCCTCTTACTCTTGCATCAGAAGTAAAATATATTATGCATGATATCAAAGTCACTAATGTTGAACTGGACATTCCTATGATAGCTTTTCTCAAGGAACTTTATCCCACTTACTCAAATTATCTTGAGTCATTGCAAGCAAATGGAAACCTCACAGATATTACCTTTGACTCCCTTATGAAAAAAATTGTTGAAAGAGAGAAATTTTTTGGGAAGAAGACAGCTCCTATGTCTTCTGAAGAGGCTATGTGCCTTGTGCATAGAGAGAAGAATCTTGCTCAAGATTCTTCAAGAGGAAGAGGTGGTCGAAGAGGAAGAGGAAGATATTTCATAGGCAGGGGGGGCAGACACTCTAAAGGAGAAAAGTCATATTTTCACTGCATATGCTACAAAAGAGATGGATCACATGATGCATCCACATGCAAGTTGCCTTGGGACAAAATTGAGCATGAAAGAAACCAACCCAAAGGTAAAACTAATGATAAAGAGAAAGGTAAAGCACCTAAATCCACTCACTATGTTGTGGCACACTATAATATTGGAGTAAATAAAGACTTATTTAATGCTTCACTTTCTTCTTAGAAAAATGATTGGTTGCTTGATTCAGAAGCAGCTTGCCACATGACTTTTAGAAGAGATTCTTTTGAAGAATTTACTAACAATGTTGATGGAGAAGTCGTAAGTGTATCTTCCTGGGGTATTCAAACACCTTCAAAGCATATCATCACTATGATGAAGTCAATAAAAAGCTTGTTGTATCTAGAGATGTAATCTTTCTTGAATCATCCAAAACTGACAATGTTGTTGAGCGATAATTTGATCACTTGGATAGATTCACAAATACAAAATCATTTCAAGAATTTGATAATTAGATTCCACATCTTGAAGGGGGGATTCCTATACTAGATCAACCTATGGAATCTTCTTCTTAAGCACTCTCTCCCCCACATGAATCTCCAGCAATGGATGATACTTTGAGTGATGTGATTGACAGAATTGGGAGACTAAATCTTGATTCAGTCCCAACTCAATCAATGGAGCAGCCTGGACCATCTCAGAAAGGTCCCCCAAAGTGGCTGACAAAGACACTTGAAAGTGTTCATCCTAATGAGGTTGGAAAGACAGGAACTAGAAATTCAACCCAGAAAAATGGAAGTGATGTAGATGACTCTGATTCACCTGTTGATATGGATGTTTCTTATGATTGAGAATTGAATTTGTCTACATATTTTGAACCAACTTCCTTCAAATAAGTTGCTTCTCGTGATGAATGGAAAGAAGCAATGAAAAAGGACTATGATACCTTGATAAAGAATGGCACTTTCAAGCTGGTTGATCCTCCATTGGGAACCAAACCAATTGGCTGCAAGTGGGTCTACAAGAACAAGTATAAAGCTGATGGCTCACTTGACAAGCACAAATCCATGCTTGTGGAAAAAGGTTTTGCACAGAAATAAGGGGTTGATTATGAGGAGACTTTTTCCCCCATAGCAAAATGGGCTACCATCCGGACACTCTTTTCCCTAGCAGCTCATAACGGTTGGAAAGTCCATCAGATGGATGTAAAAACTGTTTTCTTGAATGGAGATCTAAAAGAGAATGTTTTTATGTCCCAGTTTGAAGGATTTTTTGTAAGAGGACATGAACATAAAGTATGAAAACTTGTTAAATCCTTGTATGGCCTCAAACAAGCACTGCGAGCCTGGTATGAAAAGCTAACTGAGCATCTTTTGAAACTCAATTTCAAACATTATGATCTTGATGATGCAACTTTGTTTGTCAAGAAGGTTGGAAAAATAGTTGTATATCTTGTGGTATATGTTGATGATCTTTTGATGACAGGGAACAATGAGAGCTACATTACATCCATAAAGAAGGAATTGAGGAAAGGTTTTGAAATGACTGATTTGGACTATGTTCATTACTATCTTGGTATTGAAGTAACTCAACATACGAAGTCCATATTCCTTTCTCAAAAGGAGTACATTGGAGATCTATTGAACAAGTTTGGCATGAATGAATGCAATCCTCTGACTACTCCAATGGAACAAAACTTAAATATCACATCTATTTAAGGAAAAGAATCTGAGGATGCAACAAAGTATAGACAGCTTGTAGGAAGTCTCAACTACCTAACTACTACCATACCAGACATTTCGTTTGTTGTTGGAATCCTCTCCAGGTTTATGCAAAAGCCTTGTGAGGGACATTGGTTTGTTGCAAAAAGATTTCTAAAGTACTTGAAGGGAACTTATGACTTTGGAATCAAGTATACACAAGTGGGCGACTTCAACTTAAATGGATAAGCTGATTCAAACTTCGATGGAGACAAAGAAACTGGGGTATCTACTTCAGGTTATGCTATGAGTCTTGGATCAGGAGTTGTCTCCTGGAGATCACACAAACAATTAGTTCCAGCAGATTCCACAACAGAGGCAGAATATGTGGCAGCATCTGAGGCAAAAAAAGAAATTGTGTGGCTCAGGAAAATTCTGGAAGATTTGCAGGTAAAACAAGTACAATCGACTCCACTCATGGTCGGCAACATCTCGGCAATAAAGTTTGCCAAGAACCCAAAGTTCCATGATCGAATGAAGCACATAAATACAAAATATCATCTGATTTGACATCATGTTGAGGTCAAAACAATCCATCTTCGCCATTACTCTACTAATGAGCGAATTGCAGACATCTTCACCAAAGCGCTTAGAAGAGAAAAGCTTGAAAAATTCAGAACGATGCTTGGACTCACCAACATCCCTTCAGATTAAGGGGAGAATGTTGACACCTAATCATAGGGATTGGGTGAACAACTATAATTAGTGTAAATACATAATAAAGGAAATGAAGAGTCATTGGGAGATGAAATGAATAGTCACTCCCTATTGTATATAATAATGAACAACCTGAATGAATAAGACGACTACATTTGAGGAGTTACCTCTTGGTCCGACATTGTTGTTAATTTTATCTTGATGTTTTATTAAAGGTGTAGTATTTATGATATCTACTTAATATTGATTAAGTAAGTTGATGGTTAAACTTATTTTAATGTTTTATTAAAAGTGTAACATTTATGATAGCTAGATAATTTTGTTGTAAAGTTTATTTTAGTGTTTTATTAAAGGTATATTAGTTTAAATTATATTTATTAATGATATTATAAAATTATATATGTGTGTGTGTGTGTGTGTGTGTGTGTGTGTACACACACACATATATATACACATGGTGAGTTTAATTAATAAAAGAAATGGTTTTTTTTGAGGAATTTTTTCTGGTCAATTTTGTCAAAATTTTGTAGAGATTTTTAAGAGTCATAAATTTAAGTTGTTTCATTTGTAATGTTTGAGTGTCTTAGGGATTTTTTAGAATACTGAATCCATTTATTCATTAAAATGTGCATTTTAAATTCCTGGTTCTAGTTGGCTCTCTTGTTTTGTTTGGGTGTTATGTAGTTTTTGTGTTGAGTTGGAGCCTCTCTAGTGGTTTTATATGTAGTCTAGATTCTATGGCCTGGTGAATTGTTTGCCTTCTGTGTTGGGGAGAAATGTGTGGGTATGGCCATGGGTCTTCGACCCATCCTGCTAGGGACCTCTCCTCCAGTGTCATCTGGTAAATCTAAGAAGGAGGGAGTTTCTTGTTCATTGTCAGTCATTGTGGTGGTTTGGCAGTTTGTAATGTTGGTTACCTTCCTGGGTTTTAAGTGTTTCTATGGGAGTGCAACAACAAGGCCTATCGACTATTTCAAAGTCAGTGTTTAGCTCGTGTATATGGTTGGTAGATAGAGCTAACGACTGACAACTATATGTTCTAGACCCTAGATCTACTATTTTTGGGTTTGTGCTTCTTGGTTTTGATGGACTTCAACTATAGTGTTTACTTGAGCTTCTTGGCTGGGTTGGGCACATTCAAAATTGGGAAATTCCCGAAGACTATGACTCTTGTTACGTATTAGGTATGCATCATTTGACTCAGTGGAAAATATTTGATACTCTTTGAAGTTTTAGTTTCCCTAGGGTTCTAGCCAAACATGAAATATCATGCCAACATGGTTGCACCTGTCAAGGTGCTAGGGAAAGGGGTTAATCCAACTGCCCTCTTCCAGAGGCGCCAACTCTAATGGAACTTACCTCTACCCAATAACCTAATTCTCCTAATCAACATGAAGAACACCACTGCTCGGAGGGGTTTATATGTCATGTTGAACATCATGGCTCAAATTCTGAAGTGTTAAAAGAAATGCTCACCATACATAGGCAACATCAAGTGTATATGGAGCACCTTTCAAAGGCAAGGCATGATGTCAGAAACGAACTCATTACCTTCGTGAATGACCTCTAATGGAATTAGCGACACATCAAGATAGTTTGGCTTGTCTCCAATGCAATCAATGGCATCTATAGGAAAGTTTGGATCATTTGGATGGTCGTTTGATCCATATGGAAAAACATGTGCATTGTGAGTTTCAGTCACCTCCCTCCCCCCTCCCCCACCCCAACCCCCACCCTAGTTCTCCATCCTAATGGTAATCTATTGTGTCTTAATGTTTCTAGTGTTTTGGTATTGTGTCCCTATCAATTTTTTGACAACTAAATGGCAATGGCTAAGAGTTAGCATTTTTGAAAATTTTCTACTAGCCAACAAATTCGGTAGGCATGAGGACATGGGCATTTTGTTAGCCTATGGATGTAATTTTTCCTTATAAATGAACAAACCTTCACACACATATATATACACAAAAATTAAATTAATAGGGAAATAGGGAATTATCAATCAAACTTTAAGTATGACTAATTCCTTTTTTTAAATGGCATAGTGTAATACTTTTACATTTTGGTTTTTTTTGTATAAATTTGAGAATATTTTTTTTTTATGACATTGTGAATTTTGTTATTTAAAATGTTTATTGTTAGGGTAAATTTGGCTATGTGAAAGAGTCAAATTTGTTAAGACCACAGTAGTGGTTTTGAGCACATGGTTTTGGTGGTTTGTGGTATTAGAGCCCATGGATTACACGTGATAAAGACTTTAAATGGTTTGAGGGTTCTTAGTTGTAATGTGCTTGAGTTTAGGAGGGAGGTCACGTGGCCAACCCAGGATGTTAGTTAGTCTGCCTGCTTTTAAGGCAAGGCATGGTTGTTTTTGAGCCATAAAATAATTGTTAGTTGTTTTCCCCCAATAAGGGTTTTTTAGGGTAAATCATGATGTGCATGGTTTATGTTTGTGAATTTTACCATTATTTATCTCATATTTTATTTACTAAAAAGTGGTGTCATAGCCAATGGATTAGAAGGAGGAGATGGTTGTAAATGCTTGGCAAATTTTTTTGTTGGGGTTGAAACTAACAATAGAGAATATGGGTTGTGATTTGACCCACAAACGTGAAGATTTCCTAAGAATAAATAGAGATGCAATAAGAGAATATGTAGCCATAAAAGTGAGATATGGTGAGGAGAACATCTAGTATGAGTAAGTGTGCATACTTAAAAGAATAGTGACATAAGTTTTGGATAGTAATAACAAAAAAGAGAAATGACTCTCAAGAAGAAATTTGTAAATTGTATGTATATGAGCATAAAGATGTAAAAAGTTGTTTGACATGTGTAACCCTGCTAGTGACGTCTCAGAATAGGCCTAAGTGATAGGGGAGGAAAGCATGCAGATTCCCCAATTAAGATTAGAGTGAGGAATTTTAAGCCCATAATGATGGTTACATGCACGTGGTTTTGGTGGTGCATGGTATTAGAGACCATGGATTACATGTGATGAAGTTTTTAAAAGGCTTGGGGATTCTACATTGTAATGTGATTGAGTTGAGAAGAGGACTCACATGGCTAAGTGGGGATTTTCCCCAACTTGGTTGCTTTTAAGTCAACGCATGATTGTTTTTAACCCAAAGATAATAATAAATCTATTGTTAACTAGTTTTGCACAAATTAACATTTTCTAGAATAAACCATGGTGTGCATGGTTTATGTGTATTATTACCATGTATGTAATTGTTGTCATTGTTTTCATCATATTATTTTTTACTAACAAGTTTTTGAATGTATATATGGATTCACACACTAAAAAATCAATGTAAGGAAAAGCAAAGTGATTTATAATCTAATATGGAGATTTTCAATTCTTTATCTGTTTGTAATAGTAAAAAAAATATTACACACACAAAATTGATGTTGTAATGTACTATTATGCTATATAGATATTTTGACTCAATCAAATTACATAAACATAAAAAAGAAAAAAGAGAAAAAAATTAATTAATAAATTAGTAGATTAGTAAATTTAATTAATTAATTAATTAATTAAATTAGTAAATTAATTAATTATTAATTATTAAACCAACTTAGCCCATGGGGCATAGTGTAGATGGCGACAGGGTGTTCTATTAAGGAACTCTGTGGTGTAAAGGTCACCAGTTTGAAATTTTGTGTGCAAAAATCGTGCAAAAATCTATCCATGCTAAGGATTAGTGTGGCCCAAGTTGAGTGCAATCCCCAAGTGATTTTAACAAATTAGATGCCCCTAAGTCATGGCTATTCAAACCATAGGGTAGGCCTGTCAGTCATCTCAGGACTCACATAACCTAGCAAACAAACAAAAAATTAAACCAACCTAGATCCATCTTAATTCTGAATCTAAGTGCTGAGAGGAATCAAATCTCTCAAGGTGCAAACCTTTCCTCAAGTTTTGCACTCAAAAATAGGTTTTCACCTTGAGAGATTTGATCGCTCTTGGCGCTTGATAGACCCAGAGTTAAGATGGATCTAAGTTGGTGTTATGCTTTGTGAGCACACTTTGATTTCTAGTTGTAATTTATATGATGTGTATGTGCCAAGAGACACTCTATAGGACAGTATGGAAGAGATGTTGTAATGTTATGTTATGTAAACAAATAAAAAAATTTACCTGGTAATATAATTATTAATTAAAACATTTTGACTCGGTCAAATTTCATAAAAATAAAAATTAAATCAAATTAAAAAATAAAATAAAAAAAAATATTAATTATAATTATTAATAATTAATAATTAAACCAGTCTGGATCCATCTTAACTTTGGATCTATCAATCATTGAGATGGATCAAGTCTCTATAGGTGCAAACCTTTCATCAAGTTTTCCACTCAAAAAAATGGTTTGCAGCTTGAAAGATTTGATCTCTCTCGGTGCTTAACCTTTGATTTGATCCCTCTCGGTGCTTGACCTCTAGGGCCTATGACCTTTCCTCCTCTCCGTAGACCAAGTTAATTTGGAGGAATTGAACCTAGGATCTCTTAATTTACACAATACTTCATATCATAATGATCACCAACTCATAAACATTACTTTTTTGTTTTTTGTTTTTTTCTTCATTGGTTTAACCCACGGGGATTTGAACTTTGAATCTCATGCTTTACATATTACTTCATAACAAGGAGATCGCCAATTGAGCTACGCCCTATGGGCTATTATTTTTTGAACTTTTATTAAAATTGTCTATTTTATTTAAAAATATATATATATTATATTTATTTTAAATAATTAAATAGTTACTTGATGTTTGAGTGAATTTTCGTTGCGTTATTAATATTTTTGGTGAATATTTTAGAAAAAGGTAGATTTTTTTACCCTAAACATCTTATTTCACATTAAACCTTATCTTGTTCCTTAGCTAATTTTGGTCTTGGTCAGCATGGATAACATTTTATTAGAGTTTAATGTTTTTCCATAGAAAAAGATGCATAATTTTATTTATCTTGAGGGAAAATAAATTACATTTTGCACATGCTATGAAGCATTCCTTAGATTAGATCGCCTCTCGGCATAGAGATAAAAACAAAAGAAACATAACAAACTAATGCATGTACAATAGAAGAGACGAAATATAGCTGACATTTTCCGCATTAGCAAGTCTTTGACCCTTTGTTTTTTGCACCTTGTGCCAACCATCTGAAGTTGGAATAATAGGAACCATTGCCAATGCACTATCGACATCTACATGGGATGTTTCTTTGTCAGAATTAGAACTATCGAAAACATGGGCTCTTTTTTTGCCCCCAAGCCCATATGAAATTTACATGCCTACAAGGAAAGAGCCCTGCTGAATCTATATGATTGATCTTGCCTGATTTTGGATTCCTCTTCTGGTTGATGACCAGAATTAGCTTGATTCTCTACATCAAATTGGGCTTGAGTGTTTTCTCTAATTTCTTCTTCTTCAATTTCATAAAGGGGAAGCTTTGAAAACTGCCATCCTTTTGGTCAATTGGGCTGCCTCTTTTTCTTTTTTGGATTTTTCTTAGCATGTGGGAAAGTATTCTGCAAGTGACCTATTTGAAAACATTCACGACATCCGAATGTCGTATACTCATAGTCTAAAACTTGCGACCACTGTAAATTATTCTGCTTCAAAATTATGTGATCGAAAGTTCTTTGCTCGGGTCTATTTCCACACATATTCTGGCAAAGGTGAAGAGACATTTTTATGTTCTTTCCATATCCCTTTTTTTTGAATTTTCCCAACACATTTCCTATGACTTAAAGAAGTTTATGGTGCAAGAAGGGAAGGAGAAGGTTTGGAAGTCTCACCCAAATCAGCATGGTTGTGACTACCATTGATGTGGCATCAAACTTTGGAAACCATGGAGTGATGAATAACCCAACATTTCCCCAAAACCATGGCCCTTCCTATAGAACAAAGTCTAGGTCCTTTTGAGTGTCAAATTGGACTATGAAAAATCCTTACAAACATAAGTATCTATCACAATTTTGTGTCCATGACAAAAAAATCCATTCGGTAAGTGCTTCAGGTTTTGGCCAAAAGCCATTGAATCTACAAATAATTGTCTTTTTTGGAGTGCAGAAAAAAGAGAAGAGACCTCTACATTATTGACCTCTAAAATCGAAACATGTTCCATTTAGTCAACAATATAAACACCTAAAATATTTTGACTCTGATCTGAAAATCCATAAAACCTCCTTACATTACTTCTTTGAATAAAATCACTTCTTGGAATAAAATCATTGTTCCATTTAATGTCTTATTGCAATTCAATATTACATGCATTTACTTACCACTACTAACAATCTTGCATTATATATTCCCTATAAATTTGATCCTAAGGTGTTAAAAAGAGATATCCATACAATATTTATGGAAAAAATTGTGAAGTCTAGAAAAGAGATATTCATAAATTAATTATAGAAAAAGTTTGTGAAGTCTATACAAAAATATAGTTAGATTCTTGGTTGAATGGAGAAAGTTCGTGAAATCTATATGAAAATATATTTAGATTCTTGGTTGAATGTTATTTTCTTGTGAATTTTCAAAAATCATTTTTTCCATTGTCTTCCCATTGTTTTGGGTATTCTATAATGTTTATTTATTAACTAAACATAGAAACTCACCAGTACATATTTTATTAACTAAATATAGAAACTCACCGGTACATATTTGTACACCAAGGCATATAAATGACGTAACAAAAAGTCTAATCAAAAGAGCACTTTATTTAGTCTTATCAGGGCAATTGTGGTAGATATCACTATTTAAATATCCTCACGTTTTGAAATAATTGTTTCATTATGAAGAGAGACATTACTTTCATCATTCTCTCCTTAAATATTTTCATGCTTTTCTTCCAACAACATTTAAAATTGGAAAATTTTTAAAATTTTATTTTTTTTAAATAAATATGTAATATATTTTTTTAATTTAAATATTAAAATGTTTTTAAGAAGTAATTTGATTGGCGATCTTCGTAATATGAAGTTAAAGGTGGTGTTTAAACATGTTATGTTTTGGAGTTTTTAATTAGAATTTGATCAATTTTTTGTTAAAATCTAAATTTTTGTTGTTAAAAATAGGTTTTTGACTCTATATATGAATTCGTAATATGAAGTCAAAGGTGGTGTTTATGGAGTTTTTTATTAGAATTTGATCAATTTTTTTGTCAAAATCTTAATTTTTGTTGTTAAAAATAGGTTTTTGACTATATATATGAATTCGGCACCTGAAAAATCAATGAAGCATTCAGATTGTGGAGAATTTACAACTCAAACTTGTGATTACAAGAAATTTCTACTAAATTCTAGCAAATTAAACCAAAAAATATGCCCAAAACCCTTCTAAAACTTAAAACAAATAAATTACAACTTTATAAAATAAAATATTTTATATGTGATTCAAAATCGAGTTGTCTTTAGTGCTACTTTTGGAAGCTTTTCCGGTGGGTTTTCCAATCTAATTTTTCTAAAATCCTTCAAGAATTTATTGAAATCACAAGTTTGATGAGTAACCCCTTCACAATCCAAGTGTCGTAGGGGTTTTTCAAGGTGTTGAATCCATATATATAGTCAAAAAACCATTTTAAATTACACAAATTAGTATTTCACCTCAAATGTGTTGAATCCATGTATACAATCAAAAAACCAATATATATTACACAAATTAGTATTTCATCTCAAAATTTTCCATCGACCCAGAAAATCCAAAAAACCACATTAAGAACAATTCCATTGAAAATTATGAAATTGGAATTTCCAATCCCCTCACTTACAATGTGGGCCATGTATTGAAACACGAGTTAAGCTTTTGTGGTCGAAACAAGACATTAGTGAGTCAAAGATCAAATCCAAATGAACTACGAAACTTCAAAACACATTCTATGTTCAAATCCACTTTAATCTTTTTCCAAATTCGCCATTATTATGTCTCAACAACATTATCTTAATTCTTAACCAAATACATTATCCAATCAGTCTTGATTTTACACGTGGAGACCACGAAAAGGCGAACTCTGACATGCTGTGCATACACGTTGTCACAGAGTAAGTGCACAATCTTGATGCCAGGTTACCTGAAAAATGGTGTACACGGGGCAAGACAGAAGAGGGTGAAAATCTGACAACTTGGAGAAACACAGACAGTGCCAACGGCATGCACGCGTTCCAAAGGTGTTTACCGCGGATGGATATACATTGTGTATGTATTCCAGTCATAATTTTCAATTTCAGTGATTTCTGCTATGGTGACAAATGCGTGCATGGAATGATAAGTGGGAAAATGGAGGATTAAATATTAGGTATATACAGCGGCGAAATTACTCCACAAGGAGTGATATATACAGTGCCGAAATTACTCGAAAAGGCACTTCTTGTGGAGGTTTCCTAGTGAAATACTCAATTTTAGTTAATTGTGTAAAACGAAGCTTTGTGGCCACACATGCATGGATTCATTAGTGAGAAAACGGAGTTGAGAGGGATGAGTGTGGTATATACAGTGTCAAGATAATATATTCTGGTCTACTGTGGATGTGGATGTTTTCTAACGAGTTAGGAACTCGAGAAGGACAACGTGCAGAAATTGGTATAAAAGGAGGTGCAGGGAGGAGTAGTTTGTTGCAGAGTCTCTTGGGTATTTGAGAATCGTAGAGTACCGAAGTGGGTCGTGCTTTGTTTGAATTTTTGGAGGAGAAAGTGGAGATTATGATAGATTTTGCTAAAGCTCTGCTGCTCTAGTTTGCTGAGGTTGAAGAGCAAAGGAGGTCTGGATATTGCCTGAATTGTGGCACAGAAGAGGTTGACAGAAAGTTGCTTTTGATAATCTTGAATATCCTCAAGAGTGTAGTTCAGAGAAAAGGTAATGAGTGTTCCAAACGAGACATCTCTGTGTTTCTTGGCTTGATTGAATTTGTGAGCTGGCTGGATTAAAATTTAATCAAAATTCACTGTGTCATTTCAGTTTGGTGGTTGAAAATTCTGAGTTCCGAAAATTTCTATGCAATTTCTTCTCTAACTTCATTTAAGTTTATTAGTTCAAGTATCTCAATCTTTGTCTGATAACTTGATCTTACATGTCAATTTTCTCTGGTTTCCCAGAGCCAAATAAATGTATATGCTATGCAGAAAATCAAAATGGTTTTTGTTTTTAATTTTTATATTTAAGTCACAGAAACCACCCAATTTTAGCCAGAGTAGGACTGAAAGTCTTCTTTTATGCTGGGCTGTGGTGTGGTGCGAGTGCATTGCAATTAACCCATGTTTGTTATTTGAAAATCCATATGCTAGGTGGTTTTTTTACAAAACATGTAGGTAGATTATCTTGTTCAATCTATAGATCTGGTGGTTGTGTCCTCACTGGTTTTTTGGGGTTGCTGTAATAGTGATAGTTTCTTTCTGTACTTGGCCTTATTTTTTGTAAACATTTTTATATACTGATAGTGTTCTTAATGGATGCAGATGGAAGGTGGACCTGCAAAGGCCGATGCCCTAGAATTTACAACATGTATTAACGTGATCAGACAAAACCCATTTGTACTCAAGTTGGCATTATCTGCAGGGCTTGGAGGCTTTCTTTTTGGCTATGATACAGGTATGAAATTCTCAAATTAACCTCGGAAGTATCATAATCATGTATGATGAATACCAAATTAAGACATACCTATGCTAGTATACTTATCCAATCAGATTTAATATCGGTATGTGACAGTCTGTGCTCCCATTGCAGTATCTTTACCAATACACACAGTAACTTGAAGGTTTTGATGAATTGTCTAAGGTATACATGTTGTGCCAAATTACAGGAGTTATATCTGGTGCGCTCTTGTATATTAGAGATGATTTTCCAGCTGTGGACCGTTCTACAACTCTACAGGTATTCAACAACAATATTGTTCAGTGAAATTTCGAATTCCCGCCAATCTCCATAGAACTTGTATTGCTTTGGATCGCAGAATATATATACTCTGATATTTAAATTAGTGCAGGAAACTATTGTGAGCACTGCCATTGCTGGGGCCATCATTGGCGCTGGATTCGGGGGGTGGATGAGTGACCATTTTGGGAGGAGGAAAACGCTGCTGCAAGCTGATCTTGTATTTATTCTGGGGGCAATTCTCATGGCTGCTGCACCAATCCCTGCAGTTTTGATAATGGGTAGAATCTGTGTGGGGTTGGGTATAGGCATGGCATCAATGACTTCACCCCTTTATATTTCAGAGGCCTCGCCCACGAAAGTGAGGGGTGCTATAGTGAGTACTAATGGTTTTCTCATCACAGGAGGACAATTCCTGTCATATTGCATCAACCTGGCATTCACCAAGGTGTGTGCTATCTTTACAAAGAAAAATGTTTGTGTGTTATTTTACAGAGGAAAATTTGGTGGCTTTTCTTTGTTGTCTTGCTGTTATTTTTAGATATCTCTTACTTGGAAATATTTCCTAATTTAAATGGACATTTGCTTCCATTTCCCTCTTTTAAGGAATATGGAAAATTTTCAAATGGCCTTTATATTTTTGACTCTATTATGGAGGTACCAAAAGTTCCTTGTGCAAATACAAATGGTTCCAACTTCCTAGAATGTTTTTCATTGGCATTCTGCTACCCTGTGCAAATTAGCCAAAGCTCTCTACATTCTCTGACCCTCATAAAGCACTCAAAACAAAATACTAATATGATTATGTTGGTGGGAGACTACGTTAGTTTTTTGTGAGAATATACTTGTTTCAATCCCAGAGCAGGGATCGTCTCCTGGAGATGATCCCCATCAGCAGTTTTAAAGTTCTTGATGATGAGAGTAGGAATCATCATCAGGGGATGATCCCCATCAGGAGTTTTAAAGCTCTCGGTGATGATCCCTACTCTGGGATCAAAATGTCGAGTGTATTCTCGCAAAAAGAGTAGGGATCATCATCAGAGGATGATCCCCGTCAGGAGTTTTAAAGCTCCTAATGATAAACCCTACCCTGGGATTGAAACATCGAGTATATTTTCACAAAAAACTAACACAGTCTCCCTCTAACATAATTATTAATACGTGTGATGGACAATCTTAAAATACTAATATGGCTCTTAGGATGTTTTGATTACATTTCTGCTACCCTATCCAGGTTAGTCAAAGCTCTCCTCATCCTCTGGCACCCCCCCAGGAAACTGGTACCTCTCAGCTTTTGTTTGGCTAAAACTTTCTACATCCTCTAGCCCACAAAACAGATTGAGAGAGAATGCTATTACATCTACTAAGACACTATGACAAGGCCAGCTCGTTGTGAGAATAAACTAGTACTTCATAAATCACCCCGTTGTTGTCAAGGTGGATTCATTACACCTTGACTAATTGATATTAAAAAAACTCATAACCATTAGTTCAACTTCACATGCGTATAGCCTCCTTTATTAATATCAAAGTGGAAAATTTAATTTCACCTGAAAAATCATGGGATGACTTTTACAGGCACCTGGTACTTGGAGATGGATGCTTGGAATTGCAGCTGTTCCTGCACTTCTACAGCTTTTCTTAATGTTCTATTTACCTGAATCTCCTCGTTGGTTGTACAGAAAGGTATGGATTTCAGGTCACTGAATATGCTGGTATACAATCATAATATTTTTTTTCCAAGGCTCAAATTTTCAATCTAGAGATTGTTTAGATTCAGAATGTTAATTATGGACTTTTGATATTGGATACAGAAAAGGGAAGCAGAGGCAATCGCCATCATGAAGAGGATATATCCCCCTGAGGATCTTGAAAATGAAATTCAAGAGCTCAAGCAATCTGTTGAGCAAGAAATTGAGTTGCACGGGCCTTCACAAAAGATTCAGTTCAGTCAATTATGGAAGGTCAAAGAAGTGAGATATGCACTTATTGCAGGTTGTGGAATTCAAGTAAGCACAGACCAACGTTGTCTTTTTTTTGCCCTGCTTTTGTAATTACTTTTGACTGATCACATTAATTTAATGGCTCAAACATGTCAAATTCTGTTTTGGGTAGATATTTCAACAATTTGTTGGCATCAACACTGTCATGTACTACAGTCCTACCATTGTACAATTGGCTGGATTTGCGTCCAACACAGTTGCTCTGTTGCTGTCTCTAATAACTTCAGGCTTGAATGCTCTTGGCTCTATTTTGGCGATCTATCTCATTGACAGATTTGGAAGACGAAAACTTCTTGTTTCCAGTTTGCTTGGAGTAATTACATCACTAGTCCTATTAACTATTGTATTCCACATAACTACAGATAGTTCTCCTTTAGTAAGCAGGAAAGCAACCCAACAATTTTCAGGTTACCAATGTCCACAATATATTTCAACAAGTGCAGCATGGGACTGTATGCAATGCCTAAAGGCCAGCCCTGATTGTGGATTCTGTGCATCTGGAGGTAACCAGGTACTGAGAATTGACAATGAAAGAGTACAGAGGATTGTGTCTTTTCAACTTCTTTTCGCATTTCTTGTGTTTAAATATGGATTTAAAAGTTCCCCTCTTGTATTTAAGTTTGGTAATTAAAATTGCAAACATAAAATCAGTGTCTGAAAAAAACATTTTTTCTCAGTTGTTGCCAGGAGCCTGTTTACTGTCAAATTCAACAGTGAAGCATGTTTGTGAAGGTGATTCTCGACCATGGTTTACCCGAGGATGCCCAAGCCAGTATGGTTGGCTGGCTGTTCTTGGACTGGCACTGTACATTATTTTCTTTGCTCCTGGAATGGGAACACTTCCTTGGGTCATCAACTCTGAGATTTATCCTTTGAGGTATCGAGGTATCTGTGGAGGCCTGGCTGCAACAGCAAATTGGGTTTCTAATTTGATAGTGGCACAAACATTTCTCACTATGACTGTAACCATTGGCACTTCCATGACATTCTTAGTTTTTGGGGTAATATCAGTGATTGCACTTTTCTTTGTACTCATTATTATGCCTGAAACAAAGGGCCTTTCACTTGAGCAGATTGAAGGGACGTTGCAACAGAGAGTAGAGAATTTCAGCTTAAAGTTTTGGAAGGCAAATAACCCCACAGTTTCTTCAAATAAAGAAAACCTCAAAAACAATGATCTTGCAAGCTAGCTCTTGTACGTTTCTACTTGTGAAGTAACTGGACGTATAGGGATATAGTATCCTAAGATCCTGTTGGAGAAATTCCAGTGGGTGTATATTATGCCAAAGGTATTGAATCCGAGAAGTAATGCTGTTGTAGATTTCTCCACACAAGACATTTGAGCTCTCGACATTTATAGATGAACAGTATGGTCTCGAAGTGGACAGTTTAACTCTCTACATGTATAAAAAATAAGTATCCCTATGGTTCCAGATTATGAAATTCTATGGTAATGTTTTATAACTGGCATCTCTTCTTTTCCACTTATGTTTCACACAGACCTGAAAATGCTTTGCATATTTTTTATCTTTTTTACATCCAAGCAAGTCTCATACATTATTCTTTACATCGTTCGTTTGTGAATGTTTGTGATAACTGGCTATGGCACCCAACCTTTTTCTATAACTCCTTATCCTTCACATTCTATTCGGATTTGCAAGTGAATCTAAAACCATTTTTAAAACACTGTATTGATCTCAGAGATCTACAAAGTCCGTGCGCAATCTATTTAGATTTACAGGTACGTATAAATGCATTTGTAAAGCGCTGTAGTGATCACAGAGATATACAAAAAGCATGCAGAAACATTAGTAAAGGGTTGCACAGTGCAAGCTTTGCTATTTTAAATGTTTAAAGGTATTCTTTACATGACTATGACAAGTGCAAGAAGAGATTGTATGAGATGATGTATTTGGGTGGGGTGGAATTTGCATTGCAAATTTTTTGCATGTTACAAGTGTTGTTACAAGTGTTGGTTATGTGTTATATTTTTTACATTACTATTCTCATGTGTTGTATGTTGCATCGGGCATAGTTAAGGGGTCATAGGGAGTGCGACAGCTCCCTTTCTTTAGGAGGGATCATGGGGGAGGTGAAGCCCCCTTTGTTAGGGGGGTTTGCAGGGGGACAAAAGCTCCCTGTGTGGGGGTTTGGGAGCACTGCCCTCCCCCTCCCCCTCCCCCACAAAAAAAAAAACGACAATTTTGGTGCACAATTTTCTCCTCTAGCAGTTTTCTGCCACATGGTGGTCTAACCCATAGTTTTCTAATTCTGATTAAGGAACTATAGTTGTATTTTGATCTAGGATAAATGGATTGGTGGTTTATGGATGTCACAAGATATATATATATATATAACATTTGTGGTTTTCCCAATTTGGGTTTCCAAGGTAAAAATTGTGTTAATGTTTGTATTTTCTATTGCATATTTTCCATTTTATTAAGAATATGTTTACAAAATTTAATTGTACAAGGTTAAAACCTTCATTTGGTATCAAGCAATTTTGGCTTCAATGGATGATTTTGTGGCTAAGGGGTTTTGCTCAGTTCTATAGTAAACCATGTTACAATGGGAGATCTACAAAATTGATTCATGTGGTGAAAGGAAATGGCAAGTAGTTCAAAGATAGAGATCATGAAATTCAATGCATAGAGTTTTGGGTTGTGGAAGCTCAAAATGGAAGATTTATTGGTGGACAAAGATCAGTGGATCATTGTGGATCCTAGTATTGCACCTATGTCAATAGAAGACTAGACCAAGTTGGATCGAAAGGTAAAGAGCACAATATGATTATGCATCTCAGATTTAGTATTACTAAATGTTTCAGGAGAAACTACAATGAAGGCATGGCAGAACAAGTTAGGGACTTTGTATTATTGTAAGTCCCTAGTGAATAAAATGTTCCTACGCAAAAAAATTGTATAACTTAAGAATGAAAGGTGAAGACTTGATGACAAAGCATATTAACACCTTCAATACTATGGTAAGTCAGTAAATACCTTTTCATATTAAGATTTCAGATGAAGGTAAGTGTATCAATTTGTTATGTTCTTTACTAGAGTCATGAGATAGTTTGGTTGTTTCCATAGGTAGTAATGCAACTACTTTAAGCTTTGAAAATATAGTATCATCCATGTTATCAGAGGTAATGAAATGTTAAAGCATGGAAAGTTAGAGCACAGATACCTTGTCTATAAGAGAACACTCCCAAAATAGAAATAAAAACAAGTCCTTAAGTTGGAGATCTAAATCTAGAGGAAAATCTTAGTCTACAAGAAAATTAGTAAAGTTATGTTGGAGATGCAAAAAAGAAGGGCATTACAAGATATATCGTAAATCCAAAATTGTTGAGAAAGGGAAGGGATCTGATGATGTTTCTTTGATAGAATCAAAAACCTCCTCAGATGAAGAGGGGGATGTGTACCTGAATTCCTCAATTACCCATGTAGATCATAAGGTATGGTTGGTCAGCTCGAGGGCATCATTTCATATGACTTCTCAAAGGGAGTGTTTTTGTGAATATGAAAGACATGATACTAGTGATGTTTTCCTATGAGATGAAACAACAGATAGAATCATAGAATGAGAAAAATTCAAGTTGAAGCTCGTGGGTGGAAGGATTACAACACTCCTTGGTGTTTTTCACATCTCAAAGTTGCCCAAAAATATGATTTTTGTAAGCGAGATGAGTGATGAAGGTGTAAAAATGGTGTTTGAAAAGGATACTTGCATGATGGTTCAAGCAGCAATGGTATTGCTAAGAGGAGTTTGGATTGAAACTCTGTATAAGCTATTGGGAAGCACTATTAGTGATGGGTGCAAAGATTATGTTGTTCCTATGAGGGGAGCTAAAGAAACAAAAACTCCTACAATCTCTAGAGAAATGACTATGTTGTGGCATCAAAGACTGGGGCATATGAAAGAGAAGGCACTTAGAGTACTACATGGTAATGGTATGATAGAAGGTATTTTTATTGTTATCTGGACTTTTATTTATGTGAACATTGTTTATATGGGAAGAAGAATCAGATAAGATTCTCATTTGGTGCTACAAGGGTAGAGGGAATATTACAGTTTGTGCACAGTGATGTGTTTGGACCTATGTTGGCTCCATCAATTCGTAAATTTGTATACTATGTTTCATTCATAGATGACTTCCTAAGGAATGGATCTATTTCCTTAGGAATAAATCTGAAGTCTTTGAAAATTTCAAAGAGTTTTGGAAAATCAAAGAGTGAAATTTAGGTGTTGAGAATAGATAATGGTGGAGAATTTTATAGGAATTAATTCGAAGAATTCTGTAAGAAGTGTCGTATAGCAAGGTTGAACACTACTCCATACACACCTCAGCAAAATGGAACTACAGAAAGGATGAACAAGACATTGATGCAAAATGCAAGGAGCATGCTCAATGGTATTGTGTTAGGACAAGAATAATTATGGACACTACATGTTACTTGGTAAATACATCACCCTCATCAGTATTATGGCAAGACTCAACATGGGGTATGGATTGGTAAAAAATCATCTCTGGGCATTTCAAGGTATTTGGCTGTGATGTTCATTGTTCATGTTCCAAAGGAGAATAAGAGTAAGCTAGATAATAAAGAAGGATGATGCGTTTCTATTGGATATATATATGGTCTAAAAGGTTATAAGATTTGGAACCCAAAAACTAAGAAGATTGTGTATAGTCGAGATGTGGTATTTAGAGAAATCAAAGATGTCAAATAGGAATTCCTATGAAGGGAGAAAAAATTGAAGAAGATATAGTTTGAAATGAAGGATGATGAATCAATCTCTACAGAAGAACGAGAATCGGAAGAAGAAGAACCACATACTCAAGTATTGAATAGATCAATTCAAAAAGAAAGCAACTAAAAAGTTACACTCCACCTAATTTTCGTTCAAATTTTTCTTTGTTTTTATTGATGATGATCATAGAACTATTAGAGATTAATTATGTTCAAAGGATGCCAAACTCTGGAAAAATGTTATGGTTGAAGAAATGGCAAACTTGGACAAGAATGAGGTTTGGGATCTAGTGGAGTTATTAGGTGGAAGAAAACTCATTAGTAGCAAATAGGTATCTAAGAAGAAGTTGAATACAGAAGGAAAAGTGGAGAAATACAAAGCTCAATTAGTAGTAAAAGGTTATTCTCAGGTAGAGGGAGTTGAATTTTGTGAGATCTTTGTTGGAAATATTGAAAGGGGGGTAAATTAATATTTCACTTTTTCTTACAATTCAGTATCACAGAGCATTAACCAATAACATAACATCAAAAGTACACAAGATTTATATTAATAATTGATTTATCTCTTTAAGGAAGCTACAACTTCCATTTTTACCAACCACTACTGGAAGGAACTATAACCCCTAATGATTTACCAGCCACTAGTAGAAGGAGCTACAACCCCTCCTGAAGGAAGCAACAACGTCCTTCCCTAGTGTGTGTTGAATTTGGTAGCACAAGTGTCCCAAATTCTTTTATCTTGTAGTTGGTTGAATCCTACAAGAAGATACACAAGCAATGTATGATGTTAGTGATCAAATATAAGCCAAAAAAAGCATTGAATTACATGAAAAGAATGCACACAAAAAAAAAGACAACAATATGAAACAAAACAAATCAACAAAGTAATGGGAAAATTGTCATCTTTATTGATTGTTGGTAGTGGAAGAGTTACAAATAGATTTTAAAGAAACTTGAAGAGATATTTGATCAATGGTGTTCAATTACTCTTAGCAAGGATTTCCCTTTCTCAACCTCTTTTGCAAACTCTTTCTCTCTCAAAGAAGCAAAGAAGAAACTCTCTCAATGGTGGAACCATCTTGGCATTGGAATGCTTGATTGCTTGGGGAAATTTTGGCAGCATAACAATGCACAACTTCTTATTTTTTGTCTCTTCATCCTCTTGGATTTATAGAATTCCATCTCTCTCATTTGGCTCATAAATGAGATAGTTTGGTTCATAAATGAGATGGGATATGCCACCATTCTTCAATTAAGGGTTCTTTATCCTCAAGGTTTGAATGGGCAACCCTGCCATGTCAAGGGGTTGAGGCTACTTCAAGCAATGTGTCTTCCAAGGTGATGATTGTGATTTTTGCAACCCTCACGGCTATCAAAGAAAAATATATGAGGGTGTGTCAAATTGTCTTTGGAGCACTCATGAGAGTTGATTTTTTTTAAAACTATAGGAGAATATTTTGTTTTCTTCATGGTGTTTTGAACTAAAAATGTGCCATTTGTACATGTTTCTTACCGACCATGAGTTTCATCTATTGTGTATAAATGGGTGTACCATTTTTTCATAATAACATTTTCCCCCTGATGTATGAGGTTAGGATCAAGCGTATAGTTGAAATACATCACATTTTGTTGTTCCTAACGATGTGTCCCACTAACTTCTTGAGAGAGAGAAACTTGTTATGGAGATGATAAGGGAAAATACCTATACTGAGAACCCAAAGAAACCATGCTTGAAATAAATATTGATACAATAAGTGTCTATATGAGGCAAACATGTCCCATGCTCGTTATAATGACTTCGACTAAAATATTACAAATACATAGAAAATCCTGTCAAATCAGCTTTGAAGTGGTTGATGTGTTTTCATCTAAAGAAGATAATTTCTCTTGTCGTTAGGGGCATCTCTGTCAAATAGACTAAACTAGGTTCCACCATGCATCCAATACAGAGGATTGTTGAAGGAGGTGCAATCTAAACATATGGGTCTTTGACTAAATGAGAGAACGAGTCTTCATGATTATACCTCGGCCCAAAACCTCTGCCACCTATTTGATTACCTTCTCCAACATTTATACTCAACTCCAAACCTCTTTCATAGCCTTTGATACCTTTGCAAATGGACAAAACATGTCTCCCAAGTGCCACTGCCAAATGGACCTAGAAACCAACAAACAAGGGTTGGAATGAGTGCCAACAAGCCCTATATTCTCCAAAAACACTTGCACAAGCTGCAACACCTCTAAACACACTTTGTAGCATCTTTGTACCATTATTATCAAAGGCCAAACCATCACTACAATAGTCATCTCCATGAGCATAATCATGAAGACCTAGTTGCCAACTAACCTAGTGTGCCAACTCAACAACATGAATAACATTTGAGCCATCATCTCCAACTCCTATGGATTTGCATCATCCACGTATAGTAGCATCTCCAATGCCTCCAATCAATGAATAACAAGGCATCACAAAATGGACATCAATGCACATGCCAACACAAGAAAACTCCTCCATGACCACCATGCTACCAACAAGCTACATCATCAAATGTTAACATCAATGTCAACATAACCATCTCAATGTCAACACAACTAGTTGTAACCATACTACAAGGAAGGTGTCAATGCATCAGCTAATCTACATAGGGTTGGCATCAATGCCAACATCAACTAGCTAGAACCATGCACACCATAATGCCAACAATGTGTCGATAAATCATCTTAAAGATGCTCTCTACCTATCTATCATATTAACCTAAAAGTTAATAAAAAATTCCATGACATAAGTTTCACATATGTCATGGTTTAAATATTACATTCCCCTCTAATAGGAGTCACATTTTCTAGTTTAGTATAGGAGGCTCACTTTTAGAAGTCACATTTTCTTAGTTTATTAAAAGTGGTGTCTCTCATAATGCTTGAAGAATAAGTCACTTTGTTATGGTATCTCTACAATAATGAATTTTTCTAAAATGGAACTAAATTATATAAAAGCATCACTTTGAATTAAATATTTTACTTTTTTTATTAGTGAAAGGTAGAAAGATGAGATATGTAATTACCACAAATTGTTATACCAAATGTGGTGGTGTTTTTGTTGCTATGGGGTACTAAAAGACACTTCTTAGCAGTTGGTTGTTCCCTACAAAGAAAATACAGATAATTGTTGTTGTTAGTGGACAAACATGAAAAGACAAGGCATTGTAAATGGTGAAAACAATGCATACATAATATAAACTAAAAACTAAGAAATAAACACATAAACAATGCTTAATGAAGCAAACAAGTCAACAAAATAATGGAAAAGGGGTCCCTTAATTGATTGTGGAATGTAGAAGAGATATAATAGATGAATACTAAAACACTTAGAGATAATTCTTTGAGAAATGGTGGTCAAAAATCCTCAACAAGGAGTTTCCTTTCCTCAATCTCTTTGCAAGCTTCTTCTCACTCTCAAAGAAGTATGAAGACTCTCTCAATGGTGAAATCCTCTTCCACTAGAATGTTAGATTGATGAGGAGAAATTTTGTCAGCATAACAATTCTCTACTTGTTTTTTGTTCTCTAATGGAATTTTTATATATAATTTTGAATTCATCTTCCCTCTCTTGGTATATTAATGAGAAAATGACTTATGAGTAGAACAAGAGGATCCCTTGGGGGTTGCATATCTCTAGTTCAACTTGAAATCGATTGTCCTTGACTTGGTACATGTCAGGGAATCCCATCTTTCAAGTGTGTGAAGTGGTCCCAGACTATTTAGTCAGACTTTTGTTTGACCGCACAGCTATCGAAGGAAAATTTGTGCCTTTGGATGGGCTGCAGGGGTAAATTTTATAATTGAAACCTTTGGAAGAGTTTAGATTTTTGTACTTCATGATGTTCTCAGTTGGAAAGTCTTCACCTGTACATAATGCCAGGCGACTTTAGGCATCATTTGGATTGTACAAATGTGTGTACAATTTTTCCATGTTAACAGTTGCCCCCAAATGTATGAGGTTTGGAGAAAACCTATAACCGAAATACATCATGTTTTTCCTTTCTGATTGAGAGTATGATCAACTACTTGAGAGGTAAAATAACTTGTTGCATAGATGAGTAGGGAAAAACCTTGATTGAGGATGAAAGATAACCATGCTCTAAAGGAATGTTGATAAAAAGTTGTCTATACAAGGCGAGCATCTCCCATGCTCGTTATGATGGCTAGTGACTAAGTATTACAATCATATAGGAAATATTCATGTCTAGTCAACGTTGTGGTGGCTAACATGTTGATGGATGATAATGATAATTGCTTATGCCCTCGAGTCGGTAGGACATCCAGGGTAGGTGTAAGCATGTTCTGACTGACGTGATGAATGATTAAAGGATGGTGTGGTGATTAGCGAGCCCCAACCAGGGGTGACTAGGGACTGTCGTTAGACATGAAAATATGGGTGGGAACCCTTTTCCTAAAAAATATGTGTACACTTACCAAAAAAATGTAAAGGTGGTTTGGGATATACATACATGGAGACAGGTGCCCCAAGAAAAAAAGTGACCTGTGTGATGATGTAAGTAAGGCTTTTTCTAAGGGAGGGGGCCCCATTAGTTGGTCTCGGTGTGAGGTTGATGAGGTGGATGAAGTGACACAAATGAGCTATGCCATATGGATGAATGATAGGCCAAATGTAGAACGTGGGAGTGCATTCGACTTGATCTGCCAAAAAATAAAAGAGGCGGCCCAGGAGTGGGGTTGGTAAGAAATAAGTAACGAAGAGGAGAATGAGGTTGAGCTTCAAGACATGCAAATGAAATGCTTATTAGGCCAGAGTGTATGGTCATGGATCCCAATAGTGTGTGGGGAGCTATAAAATGGGGTGATCCATGAATGGGAAGGTGCTATCAACCGACATGGGTGTTTACCATGTGCAAGGGAAGGTGGTGGTAAACGTGGTCAAGATGATGGATCCTATGGTGTATTTTAGAGAAATGATGTCAGAATATGCAAAGCTTTGTAGGAAGCCTATCATGCTAGGTGGAGAATGATACCTTCATTGTCGACAACCATCGCGGAACTGATTCGAATGGGAAAATGATGGGATGCCTAGAAATTTGACAACCAATACCCCAAGTGAAGATCTTGATGAAAACATATATAAATTGAAATTTTCTAAAAAAGATGAATCGAAGAACATGGGAAGGCGCATCTAAAGCGGTACTCCGAACGTGAGATGGACCCAAAAAATGAGTCTTGGTTCAAAATGGAACGGAGGGTACCATGATGGAGATGATGTCGTCCTTATCCTTATGTCGCTTATGGTTTTGAAAATGGAGGTCATGGGCTCCTGAACATGGCTCTGGAATATGACAAAGAGGACGATATATAGGGAAAAGTGGGTCATATGCCACCTTATTTGTACTCGCTGAATTGGAGTGTAGAGCTAGGTCCGGGAGTTGTTTTCTGTCATAGTGATCAACCTGTGCACTAGGGAAGCACGCGGGGAAAGACAGGTAAGAGGACTCGACTTAAGTGTCGTGATTTGGTAGGCGAGGGTAAGTAAGTCGTACATGGTGGACTGTATGGTCATTTTTTCAGGGAAATGAATTGACCCATGTGAGTGACTGTGAAATAATCGTGCAGTCCCCATGGATCAAGGGAATACAACCATGCAATTTACGCAGTAGTGGAGAAAACAATTGCGGGGTCGTGCGGCTTATGCGTCTGTGAGAGAAACAGACACAGGGTCATTGGGCCGACATCCCTACGTCAAAAGGGATAGCAGACGTGTTGACTATGCATATGTATGGTTGAATATCACGCGGTATTGCGCATCTGTAAGAGAGACAAACGCGCAGCCGCATGTTTGTTATTAAGACAGGTGTGTGAGCTTAGAGAAATATATCTTTTTAATCCTATGAGGCTAATTTGTTATTTTCTTCATCCTTTTTGGCAGGATGGGGATGACATGGAGAGCCCATGACTAGGAGCCTATCCAGATAGGGATTGTTGGTGACGCTAGCTAGATGGAGGTTGCTAAAGTTCGTTCAGAACCCCTTGCTTAGGTCGCAAGATGAGTTCCTGCATTTTTTGATACAAATATGGGAGTCGGATCGAGAGGTGTTCAATATCTGGGGTAGACATTTGACATTCATTGTTACAGTGGATGTTTACCTTTGTTATAGGGTTGTCACATCATGGAGAGGTATTACTGATGTCACTTCCTCATGGGAGGGTGGATCTACAAGCATGGGAGGGGGTTCATTTCCAAGCCAATGTTATTGACCAGGGATGTGTCTAGATTGAGATCATTTTGGATTTAGTTGAACAAGCCACTTTGGCGATGATTGTGCGCCTCGCTAGCTCAGCCTCCCCTTACAGCGTTTCTGGACAATAGATTTTCATCCTTCAAAGACTTCAGGAGGGTCACTTTTATAACTAGGTTGGCTTTGTATACAAGGGGATGATAGTGTATCTTACGCAAGTGCATAGAGGTCAATATCAGTGATCCAAGGGATCAGTTTAGTGCTCAAAATTTAAAGTGCTAAAAAATGCTCAAAACCTATACGATTGGATATATCTCGGCAATTTGAACTCAACGCAATTTGTTTCACTCAAAAATGATATCGTATGCTCCCAATATCGTGTTCTAATCGAATTGCCAAATAGCTAAAATTTTAAAAGTTAAGTTATAGGTATGGCAAGTCAGCAGTCCGTACGCTAACTAGGAAGGTGACTAGACAGGTTAACTGTGCATGTTGGGTCAGTGGTGTCTTTCCAAGTGTCCTTCGTTGATTAATCAAAATATCATGGTTTTAATTTGGTGGTTTTTAATTGGTTCAAGTGTGATTGGGTGAACCAATCAGGAGATGCCACATGGGCCAATCTCTCGCTGCCATGTGGCATCCTATTGGCCGTGTAAAAAAAAATTATGAGGTCGAACTACCTCCACAGGATTCGAAACCGCAACCTGACAGCACACAACATCAGAGCTTTGATGAGCCTCAGTCTTGCAGCAAGGATGTTGCAACTCCTAGGGCTACCAACTTTACTTTATCAACTGGGGGTTTCATACAAACTTGGAGGTGACGGTGCTATATGCAAAGTAGATGCAACAGTCTTCTCTTGTCATTTTTCAACTGGGGTGATAGAACAATAGGGTTTTGAAACCAATATTCTATTGACTAGAAGGTGTCTCACTACTCACAATGAATGTACAACTAATATTTAATGCAAGAAAGTAAATGCTTGCCTATGTAGAAAATGAAAGTGTTGAATGGAAAGTGTTATAAAATGCCATGAAATAATCTAGCTAAGAAATGACACACCTTACTTGCAGAAAAGAACTAATCTAACCTTGCATTCTATCATATGGATATTTGGACAAAGTGGACATGGGAAGTTATCCTATCACTCTATGATTGATGTATGCATGCACTAGCTATCTCATGTTGAAATGGAAAAAAAGGTCTTTCAATTTTTTATTTAGAAATGTAAATGCTAAGTTAAACAATCTCATCTTTGCAGGGGAGAAAGGCATGGAAGAGTTGGTCTAAAATGGCATTGAGAGGCATGGAAGTCAAGTGGAGAACCTACCCTATGCTTAGACTATCATTTCTGCTCAAAACAGGTTTAAACAAGATGTTATAGGAGATCCTGCAGCTGCTGCAGGAATTACTACAGGATGTCCTAGCTTACTACAGGATGTCCTAGTTTTCTACAAGATGTTAGTTGAAGGCCATAACAAGGTATGGAAGGTGAAATGAAGTGCTATAAATATGTATGATGGTGAAATTGGGTGTAGGGAAGGTGAAAATTACCCAAGGCTCATCCCAACACTTCAGGATGGTTGGGTTTGCCCAAGGTGGTTGTCCACGGTGGCTACAAAACAGAAATTTGGATTAGGGGTTGGTAGGCCTTGGAAGAAGGTGGAGAAGACTTAGATGAGGTTGGTGGGATGAGTTCATCCTTGCAAATCAACAATCCCTACAACAAAACATGTTCTTCTCTTCATTTATGCTTAACTTTGTATAAATAGGGAAAAGATGAGTTGAATTTGAGAAAATCGATTTATTGATGGATAATGACTAAATATATAAGTGAAATGTCTTCTTAAACTACAACAAACTCAAGAAACAAAATGGAAATTATAGGTTCTTCCAATAAATCATAAACAATGATATATTCAACAATGAACCCTAAGCTATGCCATGATCAAAAGATAAATATGTTTTTGGGGCGATGAGAGTGGGGCCCTCAAACCATGATCCCATGAGGGGGATGAGGAAGAGGCCAACATCACAAGATTTTCGAAGCATTCTTTCTCATTAATTTACCATTCATCTACTTCTTTTACTAATGGAAACAAGACTAAACAATCATTCAAATACTTGTTAAACTAAACAAAGAAGAAATAACTTCAGCAACTAACTATGATTTTAATCTAAGAATACATGTACAAAAAGAAGAACCTCTGCTGCTAGGGTTGGGCCCTAACCCAAGAGCTTCAACCCTCTGAGTCAAATCAGTTTTGGATCAAGGTAAACCTTCTCATTATCATCAAAATGTCAAATACAACATAAGATTAATAGTTACAATTTTTCAGCTTTAAATTTCCTCTTGGCTAAAACAAAATATTGAATCCTAATGAGGCCCTTGGCCTTCTTATTTATACAAACTGAAGCTACCAATGGCTTCCTAAAAATTATGGAGATTTGACTCCCAAACTCAAGAATGACTTGTCTTCACTATCACTGGTTTGGCAGCCAATGAACTCAGTTGGCTTGGCTACTTGTAACTCCGAGCTGATCAGATATGGTGGAGGA
The DNA here is from genome assembly GCA_031772625.1 of Pinus tabuliformis. Classification (NCBI taxonomy): domain Eukaryota; kingdom Viridiplantae; phylum Streptophyta; class Pinopsida; order Pinales; family Pinaceae; genus Pinus; species Pinus tabuliformis. The sequence continues at coordinate 1,023,199,154 of CM062807.1, forward strand.
ATATTTGAATGATTTGCAGAGTTAACGAGGGAGACAAATCTCCTAAAATCACTCTTGTTTGTCCACTTCGAGTTCCTGCACTTAAATTAGACCAAAACTACTCAAATTCCTGTAAGTAATGCATATTATTCCACATGACATAACATCTCACCTTTACCTTTCTCACTAACCAAAATATAATAAAATGTGTAAGTAAATGTGAGAAAAGTTAATTTTAATAAGTTGGAGAGTGGCATTAAGACCCATATAGTTTACCTATTGATGAGCCTCATCATCACCCCCCTACTGAAGGTCTTTCTCATCCTCTGAGCAACTTAGTCTATGTCCATATCTTTCATAGATCATGTGGCATCTCTTACATCCCAAGCCTCTGTTGATGGAGTTTCCTCTTGAGGATAGAACCCTGCATGTTTCTCTATTTCTTCCCACTGCTTTCTTTCCTCCTCTTCCTTCCTACCTTCTAACAGATCCAACAGCAAGGGTGGACTAAGTTTCAAACCAATCCAATTGATTTTTAGTCTCTGCATGGCATTCTTATATAGTGGGGTCCTTTCCAATGCATTCCTCAACCTCTAAAGAGAATGGTACTCTCTGATCCTTATATTGTGTCGTAGGTTGCTCCATCTACTCTAGCGTGCTTGTTGGTTTTCATTTCCCAACAACGTCAAGGTGTTTTCAAAGTGGATGATGGCCTGTTCTTTTGTAGCTAGGTATCTTGGTGAAAGTTGGGCATCTTTGGACATGATGTTGTGGTTGCTAATGACATCCATGGAATTTATCTGTTCTGCTCTGATATGAAGGGGATCCCCTTCCTCTTTTCCAATATTTTCTTCACCTCCTTAGCCCTTGCCTCCTCATGATGCTTCTATGATGCAAGGGCCATTAATTGTAAATCCCACAACTTTGCATTGGGGTCCCACACATTCAAATATGTTAAGGCCAAGTTGTGTAGGTAAAATTCAGATATCTTGGCCTTATCTTCTAGGGTGCTCTTGTCACATAGTTCAATGAACTGTTTATAGTCTTGGAAAGGCATAGTCCCCTGTTGTGCTAGTGTCTTGATCTGAAATTGCAGCCATTGATCCTTGAGGTATAGTGCATATGATCTTGATAGCATCCTGCACTAAAGTGCCTCCATGGAGAGGCTTGCCATGGTGGCCAATTGGCTCTCTTTTTCCTGCAAATGCCTCCTTATCCATGTGTTTTCTTCCTGTAGTTGAAATCTCATAATTTGTTCCATGTCTCTCATCTCACTCAACTCCCTGCCTATATCTAGGATCTTCTCTTCCATATGGCCCACATCTTCTACCTTCTTTGACTTTGAAATTTGCATCCAGTAATGTGTCCTTCCTCTCCCTTTATCAAGCTCAAAGAAGAGATGGATTGTAAATTTCTAAGGTATTACTCTGCCTCCTCAATGAACTTGTAGTAAGAGCTCAGATCTAGTTGTGGGATAGGCTCCTGCAACTCTTGAAATTCCCCCTCATATATTTTTGGAGAAATTTCCCCCTCCCGCACTTGTGGTGTTGCTTCCTTGCCTTCCCTCTGCCCTTCCTATCCTTCCTGTATCTTTTTCTCCATTTCCTTTAGGATTGATAGAGTTTCTTGTATGAATTCCTAAGGATCTTGTAGAAGGATTTTTCCTCTCTGTAATGGGGTCACAGGTGCCTTCTCTTGCTTTGCTGACATTGAGCTAGTGACAGGCTTCCTAACATAGGTGATGAGAGCCTTTGGGGTAGCTTTTTTTGATGTGCCCTCTTCAACTCTCATTCCCAAGGAAACTAGCTCTTCCCGGTTTTTTGGTGACTCCTCAATTATGATGGGAGTCCTTGTGGGTTTTTGTGGCCTCTCCTGCTTAATCCTAGTGCTTCTTCTTGTTTTGAAATAGAGGGGATTTTGTGTCTGTCTTTTCCCTTTTGACTTGATGGGTGTGCTTAGGGAAATCAAGACAATAGCTACCTCCTTCTCAGTGGGCTCAAGGGTCAACCTTGGAGATTTCTCCCCTTCTTTGGTATGTTCCTCAGGGCTTGCCTCTTCCTTCTGCTCTTCCTCTTCACATTTCTCTTCTTCTTCTTTATTTCCTTCTTCCTCTTCTGCCTCCTCTTCTTCTTCTTCTCCTACCTCCTCTTCACCACTAGAGGTTGGGTCCCTATCATATTCAAGGGCTTGGATTTCGATTACAGCCTCTCTGTCCATGTCTCTAAATGTGGACCAATGGAATAAGAATTATTAATTTGCTCAAGGCATCCTCTAGTATTAGCTTAATGAGTCCATGATGTGCCAATTGTTGATGTTTCCCTTCTTGTACCTTTTGGCTCATGTCTATCATTAACTACAATAGGAAATAAGGCACACTGAGCCTTTGGTTTATGGGTAGCTCCTCTCCAAATCTCAACTCATGGAGGAGTCTAAATTGGTAGCCATATACTACATTGAGCCTCCTTCACAACAAATGTATTTTAGAATGTGATAGCTCACCTCATTCCAAGGATAGGGAAGGCTCTCCCTTCTAACCCCATTTTTGTCCTCAATTGGCTCTTCATCATCTAGGAAAAAGGTTTTCTTAGAAAAAGTGTTGCTATCCTTATCCTCCTTTATCCATTGCACCCCTTGAGGAAGTGTGGTGACTCTGCTGATCACCTCAGGGTTGATTGTAATTGACAGCCCCCTCACCATAGTAGTAGCACTGGTTCTAGCCTAAGGGTTGAGTTCCATGGAAAATTCCTGAGCTATATCATCATCATACCCTCTGAGCAACTCAAAGAATCCCAACCAGTGATGCTTCCTAAATATATCTACCACAAGTGGATGAAGGTGGATCCTGGATGTGTCTGTGGGTTCCCTTTTGTTGAATCCTGCTCCCATTTCTCTTCTCTGGTTAGCTGACTGTAGGAGGTTTTGTAGGCTAGCCTTAGTGTGAGTTCAGGGTGACTGAGAGTTTAGAATTTTTGGTGGATGACTACAATTTTTACCCTTTCCTATCTCCACACAATTTTCTTTAAACTTCACAAAACTTTGTCTAAACCCCAGGCCCACTATAATTACTAGAAAATTTCAGACTTGTCCCTTTCTTTCTTCCCTAGTTATCAAGTCAAAAACACAGGAGATATGGGCCACCTACCTTTTATTGTGATTCTTTGGATGATGAGAATTGCTGACCAACTAGACCCTACAAACCCCCTTGCAGATTTCTTGTGAATTTCCAATGTTTATTGTAGCTCCCTAAGTTTCTTGTAGTTTCATGTAGCTCTGTTTCCTGTAGCATGGCCAAAAAAGGTTTTGCTTCCTTGATGGCTCTCCAAGGTGGTCCCTATGTCTTTGATCTCGAAATGAACAATGGGTGCATGAAATTTTGGAATTTTTTCTATTTATGGTCGATCCCTTGGAGCGTTGTATTGGCTGGGAGTAGTACGGGATTTCCATATTGGGACTGTTGGCCCACTATTGGTGATCATGTAGCCTCCCCTCATAATTATCACCCACTCTCACATAAATAAATCGACCACATTTTTTATTGATGCTCCTTCATGTGACCTTCCAACGTGGCATGTTGTCTAGGAGTTTACTTTTTGTCTTCGAGCTAAAGATGGCCAAGTTAACTGGCCACCTCCAACTTATAAAAAAAAATCACATTCTTTACACTTTTATCATATCACACTTGGGGAAGATTTTTGATGAGGTGACATACCTATGCCTAACTTTGTTGGGTGATTCATGTTTGAGGATGACCTTGTTGTGCTTCTTGTTCAGGTGAGTTCTCTCCTTTTGTCATTTTATTTTTATTTCTTCCTGTTGATGTAATTGTCTTCTGGTTGTTTCCTATGTGCAAGTGCTTGGTATCCTTGTTGTTGTTGCTGAGCTCCGGACCGGAGGCACGAGGCTTGTAGAGATGATGGAGCCCCCTATTTGCATTGGTGGTGAATGAAAATGGAGCAATGGTCTGTTGCAGTTGTAACACAGGCTACTACAAGAGATCTTGTAACTGCTACAAGAAACCGTGTAGCTACCTTTTCTTCATCATTTTTTGTTTTTTCCACTTAGAGGGAGGTTGGATGCTGGTATAGGAGTTGAGAAATGGTGATGAAGGAGATGTATTGATGGGTTGATGAGGCCAATGATGAAATGTCCTCTGGATTATCCCTTTTTTTGTATATTTTTTCATTTTCCTATTTTTTTGTTTAATGGACACGGGTAGGTATGGATATGAGGGGATGTTGGGTGAGAGATGGTGAGGTGTAGGGTCCTTTTTTTAACCTAGAATAGTTCTACATCATTATTTTCCAATCGGGACCCCTTTCCTGTAGTATTTCAGGACATCTTGTAGTACTACAGGGTCTTCCTATACCAGCTAGAAAATTGCTCAAAAATTGTTTTTGATGAGTGAAAGTGGAAACAGATGATGGGGACATGGTAAGAATGAATGAGATGAAGTGGATGGATGAAGAATAGAGGTGATGTTTGGATTTTTGTCACTGGAACTTTGAGTCCTTTTTTTTTCTTTAAAAAGTTGCAAAATCACATAATTTTATTAATGGGCAAGTTTGAGGTCCCTGCCATGGCATTTTTGTTTTTTTCTTTTTATTCTTTCTTCATTTTCTTTTTTATTCTTTTCCTTTATTCTTTTTTTTTTAAAGACACACAGGTCCCCAAAGGAGGTTTCCAACCTGTATTCCTGCCCTAGGCGCCTCAAGGGAGGTTTTCTCCTAGGGATATTTTTATTTTCCTTTTTTCATTCCTGGGTTGCCTCAAGGAGGTTTTCAACCCAAGAGTTGGCCTCAGGTGCCTCATAGAGGTTTTCGCCTAGGTCCCTTATTGTTTTTCTTTTTTCTTTTTTTTCAAAAATAAAAACAGTCTTCAAGAATTGGGTGAGATGGAAGCTGAGACACTTCCAATCACATTCATTCCTTACTCATGATACTGGTGAACTCCTCCCTTGACAGAGGTATTTTATAGGCTTTCAATATGTACCCATTGACAAGCAAGGGGATACCTTCTTCATCAATGGTCCTGATTTTCACAGCCCCATTTTCATGGCACTTTTCTATCATATATGGGCCCAACCACCTGGTCATCAATTTTCCTGAAGTGCTTTAACCTGGAGTCATATAGCAGAGCCCAATATCCTTGAAAAACTTTGTCCATGATGTTTTTTTCATGCTAAACCTTTATTTGTAGTTAAATAACTTCAGTGGGTAGGAGGGCCCGCATCTTGAATTCATCCAAACCATTGAGTTGGAGCAACCTCTCCTATTGTGCATTCGTAACATCCAAATCCAACTGTGTTTCCATTCTCAAAGTGTTGTACTCAAGCTCAAAGGAGAGCAGAGCCTTTTTTCCATAGACCAATTCATAAGTTGTGAAGCCAGTGGTTGTCTTCTAGGTTGTATTATAGGCCCATGTGGCCTCCACTAGTCTGTCAGCTCAATATTTTCTGCTATTGCTCACAACCTTGGTGAGGATGATTTCCAATGCTTTGTTAGCAACCTCTACTTGTCCATTGGCCTGAGGATGATAAGAAGTTGACTTCTCGTGTTTGATCTTATGTTTCCTCAACAAATTCTCAATCAAGTGTGATGTGAATTGAGCTCCCTTATCAGTGACTAGTTCTCTAGGGTACCCAAACTTGTAAAATACATTCTCCCTTAATAACTCAACCACTTTGTCTTATGTTGCTACCTTTACAGCCTTGGTCTCAGCCCACTTTTTCAAATAATCAGTGCATATGATTATGTACTTTTTCTGCCCTGATGATGGATCAATGGACCCAATGAAATCCATGTCCCACTTTTCAAATGGCTCTAGAGTCACCTGAGGTTGCAAAGGCATTTCATCCTTGGGAGTAGGTTTCCCCATTCTTTGGAACTGATCACATCGAATGGTGTATCTTCTTTCATCTTGGTGGAGAACAAGCCAGTAGTAGCCAGCTTGCGATACCTTGAAGGTTGTCCTCTTGGCTGCAAAATGACCTCCACAAGGCCCATCATGACAGGCTAGAAGGATTTCAAAGACTTCCTCCTCCCTGACACATCTCCTCAAAATTTGATTTGGGCCTAGCTTGAAGAGATTGCCCCCAATCCAAGTGAATGGGGTGCTCTTTCTTACAATTCTACTTTTAACCTTGGAGGACATATTTGGAGGGAACTGTGCAGCCACTAGGTAGTTGGTTATGTTAGAAAACAATGGAGAGAGAACTGAAATAGAAAATAAATGCTCATCTGGAAGTTGATCATCAACCATTCCTTCCTCACCTGTACGCAAAGCAATTCTAATAAAAAAATATACAACTACATTTTCTCTACCAGGCTTATCAAGGATAGTTATATCAAATTGTTGTAATAAAAGCTACCATCTAATAATTATGGCATTCACATCAGGCTTGTGTTTAGTCAATTTAGTGTTCCTAAATTGATGTCATTAATTGTCAACCCGGGGCTCGTAAGCTGATGAAGTGAAGGTGTACTATATGTACTTAAGCAACCTCTTAGAGTCTTTTTGTCGTTTGGGGTGTTGTTTGTGGTTAATTTATCTTCCTAAGATGGAGTGATGATTTTATAAACAGATGAGTGATGGTGTGTGTAAGGTGAATTCTAGATGAGTGAGGGTGTGTGATTGGTGGTTTCTAACTACCTGCTGAATTTGCAAAGGAAAAACTTTAAAGGAAATAAATAACTTGAAATGAACTGAAAGCAAAGAACCACTTTCTAATGGCATTAGTCACTACTCATGTTGCTGCAAATAAAAAGATAAGAAAATCACTTCAAAGACCAATGATAATGTTTATCTCTTCCTAACTCTCTGCTTCTAACACATAGTACTGTGTAAAACACGATTAGGAAGTAGCTAAAGATAAGTCTAAGAAATGATAAAGCTCTAAATGACAAATTATAACACCACTGTGCCTTTCTCCATCATTCTGCTTCCAACATACATTGTTATGTGTAACAAGTGGAAAAAGAGTTAGTGATATAAGCCAAGACTACTTCAAAACAAGCTGTAATTCATTAGTATTCTGCTCTCTTAAAGATAAACAGTTTATGATAAAGAGACCATTAATCAGTTAGCATACAACTTGAGAAACTAAACTAAAAGCTAAACTAGAAAACAGAGTAAAAGGCAGCACTATGAATATGACAACTGAAACTACCACTAGATATAAAGCAAATACACAAACACACACACAATCCCGGGTTAAAAACCTGCAGAAAAACAAATCTGATCAGTCAAAGTAAAGGCTGCAAATGAAATGATAATGAAGGTAAATCAAGCTGTACATGTTTCAAATAAAAGGAAAGTGCTGAATGGAAAATAAGGAAATAGCAAGATTATGAACATAAAATACTATACAAGGGCTGTCATGAACGGGGGCCCTCCATCCATAAAACCCAAAGAAGACTCAAGTGTTTGAAAACTTCAGAACAGCACTGTCTTCTATTACTCCATATGCAGAAAAGTACAGTCAAGAGTGCTAGAACAGCACTATTAAAACAGAGTTTTGAAAATGCACTAAAATTATAACGAGTACATAAAACACAGCAACTAAAAAGTAACATTAAGCGTACGCAGACGCTAGTTTTTATAGGCATCTGAAAGATTACCTAATGCGTAAAGCTAAAAACAGAAATTTAACTAATCTGTCATGCGTATTAAAGGTTCAGCAACACGTAATGAGCCTCGTGGATGAGCTGGAGGTTTTGGTCGTCATGGGAATTGAATCCAGAGTTGGATTATGTCTCCCACAACCTGCGTAACACGGACAAATCACCATTTGCATTGACGTGACCCAACAGCTTACGCAACACCGTTTAAGCTGCCTTTGTTGACCGTGGCTTGACCCTCGTTGACCGGAGGTGTAGATGATGTGGCTGACCGAACCAATAGCACAGGAACCTTGAGCACCTTTATTCCCACGTGCCCATGTGGTTCGTTTTGCAAAATGACACGTGGAACCTTGAGATTAACAAAAAGGCTGCGGAATCACCAGATGGCTGCGGAATCGCTGAATGGCTGCGGAATTGCCAGACAGCTGCGGAATCTCTGTAAATATGTCAAAATCTAAACAAAACAGTCACACATTAGCAAAGTTCACTTAATCATGCTTAAAGACATCTAATGTAATGATCTGGGTAGGTTTACAAGGAAAATGAGGCAAAAGAGAGAGATAAGTGAGGAAAAACTGTAGGTAATAATGGATGATTAGGTGCAAGTTAGAGGCTCTACATACCCCCACTACGAGGGCATTGCATGTCCTCATGCAATCAAAAACACTGTCTAATCCACCTGCTGAGATGCCTCTGCTAAGACATCTAGTCTTCTCTTCTTCCTCTGTGTGGCCACATTGACTCTTGGTTTCCTCAACAAGCATCTGAACTTTAGATTGATCAAGGCTCTATTTAGCTTTCTGCATTTCTTCCTTAGCTTTTTATTATTCCTTTGCCACAGGCCCAAATGTAACATGGTATTATCGTGAACCATCTTATCCACTTTAGCTTGCTCTTTCAATTTTTCATTTTCTTGTATGATATGGCGATTTAGAACTTCAATCTCAAAAATTTCCTGTTTGAGTGAGTGAACTTGCTGCTCCAAAGGTTGAACAGTGCTTGGGCCAGCAGCTGCTTGTTCTAACGTCTCCAGGTAATTATAAACCTTCTGCTGATCTGGGTCAACCTCTGGTGACTTCTTTGGACTAGGCTCATACTCAAATTCGGGTCCATGTTCATATTCAGGTTCATGCTCAAAAGGACTTTCCTCACGTGGAGGACTAGTCTCAACATACTCAGCGTGTGGAGGGATTTTCTCAAAGTCAAGTCTTGTAGCAACCTTTTCAGGTGTGCTCAAGTCAATGATGAGTGACTTTTTACCCTTTGTGGCCCCCACTTTGTCTTGTAGCCTTCTGCTCCTTCTCACGGTGGTGATGCTCTGTTTTTCTTTTTGTGGTTTTTGCTTTTGTTTTTGCATCTTCTTGGAAAGGGCAGCCTCATGGAGTTGGGCCAATCTATGTGCTAATGGCTGAGTGTCCTCTTCACTGGAATTTTCAGGAGTAAGGTAGATTTCTTGAGCTATAGCTTTGCCTTTATCTTTCTTTTGTCTCTTCCTATTCTCCTTTCTCTTTTGAGCAGCTTCTTGGACAAGTTCTGAAAGGGTTTCTGTAATGATTCCTTGGGCTGTTTGGTCAATAACTTCAGTAAGCCCAGGGTCAATTTCTTGTTCAGAATGATGTACATCAGTTTCTTCTTCAATCTGTTCTTGGACAGTTTCTTCTTGGACAGTTGTTTCAAGGACAGTAGTTTCAGGAACAGTAGTTTCTGCTTGGGCAACAATTTCTGGGTTAATTCCCTCTCCTCTTTTTCTCCTACTCCTTTTAGGTACTTGAGGTGAACCACCAGAAGTTTCCCCTATTTCTTGAAAATGATTTCTTATAAGAAATCTCTCCCATGTGTCTCTTTTTGATTTCAACTGTTCTTCAACTAGCATCTTAACAAGACCATGATGATATAGATGTGGTTCAATGTTTCTTGGGTTCCTTTGGACAATTGAACACATTTTTCTAAGACTTGAGAGTAGAAAATATGGAAGGTTAATATCATCTCCTAAGAAATGCATCATGACTTTGGCATGGTAAACATATAAAACTCCAAACCTTCCCTCACAAGTAAAGAATTTTTGCACTAATAAAAGTAAAGTTGCCCATTCTTCTTTGACATAAGTAACAGGGATCCCTTTTGTAAAAATGTTGGTATCCATACCTGGATTCTTTAAAATTTGCTTCCACTGTTGATCTTGTACTGACCGGTTTTTAAACCATCTTTCTCCAGTTTGTGGGAGTGAAGTGGCTTGTGCTATGCTGCTCTCAGTGACTGTAAACTTTAGATCCCCTACCTCCACTTGATTGTCTTTGTCTCTAAAAGACCGTGCAAAGGCCTTCGTAACCTCTTTGTGGTAACCTCTGAATTTCTGGATGCATTGGAGCCAGTTTGCTTTCTGTAATGCTTCTTTAACTTGAGGATATCCCTCCAGAAATTTTGAACCCTCTGGTTCTGCCCTTAAGAGTTTACCCATTGGCTCTACGGCTCTGTTCTAAAACTTTTGGAAAAAAGGTTACACGGCTTCAACAGTGGCCTTAACACAGTAGATTTACGGTTCTAATGTAACAGCTGTAACATACTTTCACTGGTAATCAAAATTAGCAGAGAGGAAGGGGTAAAACAGAGTATGGCTAAGGTAGCAGCGTAGTGAGCACAGCGGAATAAGGGAACTGTGGAAATGAAACAACGTGAATGGAATAATACGAGCGTAGGAGGGTTATGAAATGATGGGTAGAAACGGTTAGGTCCTTAGGTATCGGTCATGAATTTACACTTGGCTGCGGGATTATGAAGTAGAGAGACGTAGTACAGTAGTCTACGTCACTTAGGTACAAAAACCTTAATGGAGGAGCAGCCGTAATGGAGTTTCAAAATCGTGATGAATAGGACCGATAAGTTTGGGGAATACGTGGATTTTTGGTCGCATGATGGGAAAGACTGGTAATCATTACATTAAATGGCAAAAAACATAACCCGGAAACTTTGCAAAATGATATAACCGTAGGTTTAAGATTTAGATCATACCTCATATCCGCGCTTGGATTGTTGTTGATCATTTGCCACTAACCCTTCATTGTTTTATTGTTGTTGCATGACTCTTTTCCACTTATTGTTGATGACTTCTGAACTGTAAAAAAAAATTCAAACAGACTGTGTTTCTTTTGTGCAGGTGCAGAGAGCTGCGGAATTGCTGAATGGCTGCAGAATTGCCAGACAGCTGCGGAAACTGCAGTGGTACTCTCCGGCTGCACAAAACAACTTTAGCTATCTAAAAAAAATGACTTTATTGGTGGAATGAAATGTAATGAATGGATGGATGGAAAGAAATGAGGTGGAGTGAGAGTGATTAAATGAATGAGATGGTGGATGAAGTGGCTGTAATGATGAAATGAGATGGAATAAGGAGGGAAAAGAGAGATTTTTTTTTTTTATAGAAAATATGGGGTGTCAGGTGGCCCTGATTTTCACCTCAGATTTTCTGTATAGGACTGCCAATCAGAGACTGGTTTTCAGGCCTATACATTTATTTTTATTTTTATTTTTATTTTTATTTATGTTTTTATTTTTTTTTTTTTTCAAAAACCAAAGCTTAGGCTGATGGAGGAGAGGAATCCTTCTCCACCAACCTGATTGCAGAATCTTCTTTAAACAACTTGACAAACTCCTCTTTTGAGAGTGGCTTTTGGTAAATCTTCAAGCGATGGCCATTCACAATAAGAGGAGTATGAAATTCATCAACAGTTTTCACTCGAATTTCTCCATTACTAAAGACTTCATCAATCTCATATGGCCCAAGCCAATGAGTTTGAAACTTTCCTTTGAAGTCTTTGAACTTTGAATCAAATAATAGAGTCCAATCTCCTTTCTGAAACTTTCTTTCTTTGATATGACGATCATGCCATTTAGATCTTTGGTGCTGAACTAGGTCGGTTCTTAGAATTGCATCTTGTCTTATTTCATCTAGCTCATTTAGCTGGTCCATTCTGTGTTTTTGGGCTTCTGAGAGGCTCATTCCCAATTGGACTGCCATCTTGAAGGTCTTGATTTGGAACTCAATGGGGAGCAGGACTTCCTTCCCATAAACAAGTTCATAGGGAGAATGTCCTGTTGTGTTCTTCCATGTAGTTCTATAGGCCCATAAGGCTTCAGGAAGCCTTTCCGCCCAATCTCTTCTATGAAGATGAACAGTCTTGGTGATAATGCCTTCAAGAACTTTATTGGTAGATTCCACTTGGCCATTTGATTGTGGATGGTATGGAGTAGATGTTCTGTGCTTGATCTTATATTCCTCCATCATCTTCTCCATCAATTTAGATGTAAATTAGCTGCCCTGATCTGTCACAATTTCCCTTGGGACACCAAAACGAGTGAAAATATCCTCAAAAAGAAATTGAACAACTGAATTTTCAGTGGCAGAAGGCAATGCTTTCGCTTCTACCCACTTAGTAACATAATCAATACAAACCAGTATATACTTCTTTTGCTTTGATGGTGGATTAATTGGTCCAACGAAATCTAGAGCCCATTTCTCAAAGGGTTCGATGCATACCTGAGGCTGTAGTGGCATTTCATTTGAAGGAGTTGGTTTCCCAACTCTTTGGCAGCTGTCACACCTTCTAACATACTGCTTTGCGTCTTTAAAGAGAGAAGGCCAATAATATCCTAGAGAAAGGATTTTATAAGCTGTCCTCTTGTCAGCAAAGTGCCCGCCGCATGGTTCATCATGACATGCCTTAAGAATGTCAGGCATTTCATCTTCCCGAACACACCTTCTGATTATACAATCTGGCCCTGTTTTGAACAATTCATTAGAAATCCAAGAAAAATGTGAACTCTCCTGAATGATTTTCCTTTTCTCATTAGGAAATAAGTGTAGAGGTAGCTTTCCTGTAACTAGATAATTAGCCATATCTGCATACCAAGGAGTCTTGGTAGTTACTGCAAACAAGTATTCATCTGGAAACTTATCTTCTACTGGAGAATCTTCATTAGTGTTTTGGATTCTAGACAAGAAATCAGCTACTGTGTTTTGTTTTCCAGGTCTATCTAACACAGTAATGTTGAATTCTTGTAAGAGTAAAAGCCATCTTGTAACTCTACCATTAGTAACAGGTTTGTTCATTAAATATCTTATGGCAGAGTGATCAGTATGGACAAAGGTTTCATAGCTGGTTATGTAGTGTCTAAACTTATTGATCGCATGTACCACAGCTAAGAACTCTTTTTCTGTAACAGTATAATTTAACTCAGTGGGAGTCAAATTTTTACTGGTGTAATAAATGGCATAAGGGATCAAATCCTTTTGTCCCAAAACAGCTCCTAGAGCTGTATCTGAAGCATCAGTAGAAATGTGGAAAGGGAGTTTCCAATTTGGCCCCCTTAAGATGGGTGCTTCAGATATTCTAGTTTTTAAAGCTTCAAAAGCAGATTGACACTCAGGATCCCACTTGAACTCACAGTCTTTGGTAAGTAATTTGAAAAGAGGAGATGCTATCTTAGTGAAGTTTTCAATAAATCTTCTGTAATATCCAGTAAATCCAAGAAAACTTCTAACATCTTTCTGGCAATTTGGAACAGGTAACTTAGAGATGAATTCAACTTTGGATCTATCAACCTTAATCCCATCTCCTGAAATATGATGTCCTAAAACAATCCCTTCAGTAAACATCATAAAACACTTTTCATGACTTAAAGAAAGATTTGTTTCCTTACATCTTATCAGTACTTTTTCCAAATTTTCCAAAGCTTCTTCAAATGTATTACCATAAACTGTGAAATCGTCCATGTATACCTCTACACAATCATGAATCAGATCTGAAAAGATTCCTAGTACAGCCCTTTGAAATGTAGCGGGTGCATTGCACAATCCAAAAGGGAGTACTCGGTAGGCAAAAGTTCCCCAAGGACAAGTAAATGTGGTTTTGTCTTGATCTTCAGGTGCTACCTGAATCTGATTGTACCCACTAAAACCATCCAAGAATGAGAAATACTTTTTATCTACTAAAGTGTCTAGTACCTGATCAATAAAAGGTAGAGGGAAATGATCCTTTAAGGTTGCCTTGTTCAATTCTCGATAATCAATGCAAACTCTCCATTTACCATTCTTTTTGGGCACTATAACTAAGGGAGAGACCCATTGGCTATCTGAAATGGGGTAAATGAAGTTTACCTTGAGCAATTTCTGAAGTTCTTCTTTCACGATTTCCCTAAGGTTTGGATTCATCCTTCTTTGTGGTTGCCTAATAGGTCTTTTGTTTTCTTCAATATAGATGTGATGAATACAAGTCTTAGGATCGATTCCTTTCATGTCAGTGTATTCCCATGCAAATGCAGTGGAATGTCTTTGCAAAAGTTTGGTTAATTCTTCTTGTTGTGATCTTTCCAAGTTTCTGTTAATGTTCAATGTTTTTCCTGGAAGGATTTCAACTGTAGAACTACCAAACTCTTCCATTGAGAAGAGAGACATCTGTCTAGAGGAGAGATATTCAATGTCTGCATCTAACTGAAACTGTGTAGAGTCATATTCTAAAGGTATTTCAAAATTTTCTAATGTATTTAGAATTTGACTGTCTTCACTAATCTCAGAGATGGTTAGAACAGGTTGAATAGTATCCTCATCATCGACCCACTCATCTTCTCCTATTTATGTTATTGCTTTTGCTGGGGGATACAAGTTGAATTTCTTGGTGGAATTACCATCTGATATATACATGTCTCCAGACCTACAACTGATGAAAGCATCAGCTGTTGCTAGCCAAGGTCTTCCTAAGATAAGAGGATGTCCTCCTAGATTGTTCTTGGGAGTTAAAATCATAAAATCAACTGGATATTCCCAAGAGTCTAGAGAGACTGGAATGTCTTCCAATACACCATCAGGTTTAATGATTGATCGATCTGCAAGTTGCAGTAAAGTAGGTGTAAAGAGAAGGTTAAGAAGCTTTAACTGATCCATGGTCTGTCTACTCATGATGTTGATAGCGGCTCCTAAGTCAATCAAAGTATTTGGGATTTCAACCCCATTAATATGAGTTTTGACAATAGGACTACCGGGATCCACATACTTTTGCATGGTAATCTTACCCATCATAATGTCTGCAATTTTTCCAACTAGATGTATCCTTTTGGTATCTCTGGTTCTTTTTACTGTTTTCCTCAAACTCAACTCCTTTATTGTCTTTGCTAGAATGGGAATTTCCTTAATGGCTTGTAACAAGGGAATCTTGATACAGACATTCTTCAATTCATCTAGAAAATTATAGTCAGGCAACCAAATTTGCTTTTCCACTCCTTTGTCAATTTGTAATCTTTCAGGAAAAGGAGGTGTAGCTAAAGATGTAGGTTGCTCAACTATGGGAGTTGTAGAGGTTGATTCTTTTTCTTTTTCTTTTTGGATATTTTGGTCTTGAAGTGATACTTCAGAACCCTTATTGACTTTGAGAGATTCTTCCTCAGAAATGCTTGGTTGTTGAACACTTGTAGAAGGTTGGTCTAGGATTCTACGTGATCTGAGTTGTACTTCATTGAGAGGAACAACCATATAGGTAGGGAATGGTTGACCTTCCATCATGTAAGCATTTTGAGGGTTCCTATTATTTGGATTTGGTAATGGCTGAGAGGGAAGTTGATTTGACTTCTGCTGGGATTGAAGCGAGAGTTGAGAATTTTGATTTTGTGGAGGAGGTTGTTGTTGTTGAGGGTATGGCAATGATAGTTGTTGACCTTGATTTGGAAGTTGTGGAGCCTGCTGATTCTGAAATGATGGAGGATATTGATAGAATTGAGCAAATCTCCCATAAGGATTTTGCATGCTTTGCATCCATGCTTGAAAAGCATTTTGAGGTTGAGGCCAAGGTTGTTGCCAAGGATTCCAATTTGGTTGGGATTGAGAATTCATAGAGTTGTTAAACCCTTGATTCTGTTGCCCTTGCCAAGGTCTCCTTGCAATAAAACAGAGAGATTCAAGTGTACTTGGATCCTCTTGAAAGACTGCTTTGAGGCCAGGTATTGAAGGACAATCCTTAGTCTCATGAGTTTCTGAGCAAATTACACATGTTTCTACAACGTGTGTGTCCAAGGGACATTCCCTTAAAGCATGTTTCTTTCTACATTTCGGGCAAAAGATGGCCAAAGCCTCAGCTTCTGCTTTTTGTTTATTGTGAATATTAAGGGTATCTAGTTGTTCACTAAGACTCCCTAAGATGTCAGTTTTGAATTCATCAAGCATATTGCCGATTTCAGCCCTACTTACTGATCCTGTTGCAGATTTATTTGCTCTAAGGAGAGAAGGATCTCTAGGCCCTTTTTGAGTTTTCGATTTGCCCCTTAAGAGATGGATACAGAGTTCTGCTATATCATTGAGTGAAAGTTGAGAAATATCCCCTTTCCCCATCATGTTTAAGATATCTATCCATTCATCCCTAATGGCTTTTAATAAGAGGGCTTTTAAGGTCTCTTCATCCAAGCTACTCATTTTTGCTCTTTTCAAGTTATATTGAAATCTTTCAAGTAAATCTTCTAAGCTCTCATCTTCTCTTTGCATCATTTTAAATACCTCGTCCTTGTGATTAGTAGGCATACAGTAGTCCAAATACCTATCCAAAAAGGTTTGTTTCATTTCATCCCAAGACCTAATGGATTGAGTGAGTAACCCCATGAACCATTTCAAAGCTTGATCTTTTAATGTTGAGGGGAACAATTTGAGTTTCTGAGTATCATCCAGATAGTCATAAGTTCGACACACAACTTCAAATTCAAATAAAAATGTTTCAGGGTCCTCAGTTCTTAACCCATGGAAGTTTGGGAGGACAGATGGTGATATGTTTTTCATAGTGGCTCGGGAATCCTCATTAACAATGGGAAACCCAAATGAATTATCCCCATCTCTATTTCCTCCTCCAAGGGGACCTCTACCTCCTCCATTATTATTGTTATTTCCTCCTCCTCCTCTACCTCTACCTCTACCACCTCCTTCTTCCTCTGCCATGATGGTTCTCCTAGGGATTTCAAAATCTTCTGGTTCCTCTACAAAGGTGTGAATGAGAAGAGATTTCTCCTTCTTCTTCAGGTGATTCTACTTCCTCAATTACAATTGGTCTTTCTGAAGGAGAAAGAGAAGAGTCTCTTCCTGGTTCAAATTCAATAGAAGGTGTGGGAGAGTCAACTCTTGGCTCTTGAATTCCAGGAATTCTAGGACTAGGAGTGTCGGTTGGAGATAAGGGAGGTGTCTCTTATCTATCCCTTGAAGCAGATGGACTTGTAAAAATTGAACTTCGAGCTCTAGCTAAAAACCTTCCCCTAGAATCTCTAGCTCTATGCATGTCATTTTTTATTATTTTTCTTCAAGTCAAGTTAATAGTTCTTTTTCTGATCTTCCAGGTCACTCTAGGTGCAAGAAGAGAGCATACTCAAGAAACTACTAAATCAATAACTTTCTCTTTTCTGATCCTCCAGATCACTTTGAAGTGCAAGAGGAGAGCATACTTTGATAGGTTATCAACTTCTTTCCTTGAAATTTTATGTTTTTTTCTCTAAGAATATGGCTACTTAATTTCACTTCCCCGGCAACGGCGCCAAAATGTTTAGTCAATTTAGTGTTCCTAAATTGAAGTCATTAATTGTCAACCCGGGGCTCGTAAGCTGATGAAGTGAAGGTGTACTATATGTACTTAAGCAACCTCTTAGAGTCTTTTTGTCGTTTGGGGTGTTGTTTGTGGTTAATTTATCTTCCTAAGATGGAGTGATGATTTTATAAACAGATGAGTGATGGTGTGTGTAAGGTGAATTCTAGATGAGTGAGGGTGTGTGATTGGTGGTTTCTAACTACCTGCTAAATTTGCAAAGGAAAAACTTTAAAGGAAATAAATAACTTGAAATGAACTGAAAGCAAAGAACCACTTTCTAATGGCATTAGTCACTACTCATGTTGCTGCAAATAAAAAGATAAGAAAATCACTTCAAAGACCAATGATAATGTTTATCTCTTCCTAACTCTCTGCTTCTAACACATAGTACTGTGTAAAACACGATTAGGAAGTAGCTAAAGATAAGTCTAAGAAATGATAAAGCTCTAAATGACAAATTATAACACCACTGTGCCTTTCTCCATCATTCTGCTTCCAACATACATTGTTATGTGTAACAAGTGGAAAAAGAGTTAGTGATATAAGCCAAGACTACTTCAAAACAAGTTGTAATTCATTAGTATTCTGCTCTCTTAAAGATAAACAGTTTATGATAAAGAGACCATTAATCAGTTAGCATACAACTTGAGAAACTAAACTAAAAGCTCAACTAGAAAACAGAGTAAAAGGCAGCACTATGAATATGACAACTGAAACTACCACTAGATATAAAGCAAATACACAAACACACACACAATCCCGGGTTAAAAACCTGCAGAAAAACAAATCTGATCAGTCAAAGTAAAGGCTGCAAATGAAATGATAATGAAGGTAAATCAAGCTGTACATGTTTCAAATAAAAGGAAAGTGTTGAATGGAAAATAAGGAAATAGCA
The DNA here is from genome assembly GCA_031772625.1 of Pinus tabuliformis. Lineage (NCBI taxonomy): Eukaryota > Viridiplantae > Streptophyta > Pinopsida > Pinales > Pinaceae > Pinus > Pinus tabuliformis. The sequence continues at coordinate 1,023,217,252 of CM062807.1, forward strand.
AGATTATGAACATAAAATACTATACAAGGGTTGTCATGAATGGGGGCCCTCCATCCATAAAACCCAAAGAAGACTCAAGTGTTTGAAAACTTCAGAACAGCGCTGTCTTCTATTACTCCATATGCAGAAAAGTACAGTCAAGAGTGCTAGAACAGCACTATTAAAACAGAGTTTTGAAATGCACTAAAATTATAACGAGTACATAAAACACAGCAACTAAAAAGTAACATTAAGCGTACGCAGACGCTAGTTTTTATAGGCATCTGAAAGATTACCTAATGCGTAAAGCTAAAAACAGAAATTTAACTAATCTGTCATGCGTATTAAAGGTTCAGCAACACGTAATGAGCCTCGTGGATGAGCTGGAGGTTTTGGTCGTCATGGGAATTGAATCCAGAGTTGGATTATGTCTCCCACAACCTGCGTAACACGGACAAATCACCATTTGCATTGACGTGACCCAACAGCTTACGCAACACCGTTTAAGATGCCTTTGTTGACCGTGGCTTGACCCTCGTTGACCGGAGGTGTAGATGATGTGGCTGACCGAACCAATAGCATAGGAACCTTGAGCACCTTTATTTCCACGTGCCCATGTGGTTCGTTTTGCAAAATGACACGTGGAACCTTGAGATTAACAAAAAGGCTGCGGAATCACCAGATGGCTGCGGAATCGCTGAATGGCTGCGGAATTGCCAGACAGCTGCGGAATCTCTGTAAATATGTCAAAATCTAAACAAAACAGTCACACATTAGCAAAGTTCACTTAATCATGCTTAAAGACATCTAATGTAATGATCTGGGTAGGTTTACAAGGAAAATGAGGCAAAAGAGAGAGATAAGTGAGGAAAAACTGTAGGTAATAATGGATGATTAGGTGCAAGTTAGAGGCTCTACAGCTTGTTCATCAAATATTTGATAGAAGCATAGTCAGTATGTACAAAGGTCTGGTAACCAGTGATGTAGTGTCTAAATTTATTCAAGGAATGGATACCAACTAGGAGCTCTTTTTCAATCACAGTATAGTTCAATTCAGCCTTGAACAGATTTTTGTGAATGAAGTAAATGGCATAAGGAAACTTTTCATCTATCTTGCCTAGAGCTACTCCAATAGCTTTGTAAGAGGCATCAGCATGGATGTGGAAAGGAAGAGCCCAATTTGGCCCTCGGAGTGAGTGCAGTACTCAACTTGTCCTTTAAGGTTTCTAGGGCCTCTTGGCAGTTTTCTGACCAGCAAATTCAGAGTTCTTAGCTAGTAGTTTAAAAAATGTTGAAGCTACTTTGTTGAAGTCCTTTATGAATCTCCTATAGTATCCAGCTAAGCCCAAGAAACTTCTGACATCCCTCTCCTTCTGAGGAGTAGGGACCCTCTTCATGGAAGAAATTTTATTTGGGTCCACTTGCAGTCCTTCCTAGGATATTGAGTGACCGAGAATAGTCCATGCATTCATTAAGAACTCACCCTTCTCAGGGATAAGGGATAGGTTCATTTCAACGCATTTCTCCAGTAATTTCCCCAAGTTTGAGAGAGCCTCTGGGAAGTCACCCCCAGAGGGTGTGAAGTCATCCATATAGATTTCTACATATTCATGGACTGACTCAACAAAGATACTCAAGGTTGCCCTTTGAAAATTGGCAGGGGCATTACATAATCCAGAAGGTAGGACCCTATAAGAAAAGGTACCCCAAGGAAAAGTGAAGGTGGTTTTATCATGGTCCTATGTGTTGACATGGATTTGATTATAACCATTGAATCCATCTAGAAAAGAGAAGAGCTTCTTTCCTACAAGACCATCCAAGACTTGATCAATGAAAGGTAGAGGAAATGGTATTTTTTAGTGGCTTTGTTTAAGTCTCTATAGTCCACACAAATCCTCCATTTTCCATTCTTCTTTGGGACCATAACTAGAGGAGACACCCACTCACTATCTGAGATGGGGTACCCTGCATCCAACAACTTTTGCAATTCTTCTTTAACGATGTCTTTGAGGGTTGGGTTCATTCTCCTCTGACATTGGTGCATTGGCTTGCAGCCTTCCTTGATGTAAATGTGGTGAGTAAACACCAAAGAGTGCACTCCCTTCATTTCCTTATAACTCCAGGAAAAGTCATATAGGTGCTCTCTTAGCATGTCACATAACTCCTTTTTCGATGTGCAGAGAGAGAGGAGTTGATTTTCAATGTTTTAGCTAGACAAAATTCTATCATTTTGACATGAGTAGGACTTGAGTCAGCTAGGCACAAATCAGTCCAAGGGTTATCTTCAGATTTATTTACTAACTCATCAAGAGACATGGTGTTGGGGGCTAATTCTAGAGGATTTGATCAATCAGGTCATCTTCATCAGGTTTTCCCCCTCCTATAATAGCATCTAGGGTACAGATTGGTTAGGATGTGACGTGGTATACTTCATCTTCCTCCTACTCCAACCATAAGTGTAAGTCATTCTCTAGAGATGGTTGAGCAGGAGGGTACAAGACCAATTGTTTAGACAAATGACCATTTTGAATGGTCATATTCGCAGCCCTGCAACTTATGTAAGCATCAACTGTGGCTAGCCATGGCCTTCTAATGATGAGATGATAACCATTGAATTTGGTCTTACGTTGGAGAACTAAGAAGTCAGCAGGGTATTCTTAGGTATCAATATAGACCATCACATCCTCAACAACTCCCTCAGGAGCTACTATGGATTTGTCTGCAAGATGCAAGACTGTTGTGGTCTTTCTTAATGATCCTTGGAGATTCATTTTAAGCATGGTCTCCTTATTCATCACATTGATGGCAGCCCCAAGATAAATCAAGGTATGGGGGACAATGATGCCATCAATGTGCACATCTACCACAGGACTTCCAGGGTCTAGATACTTCGGGAAAATCACTATCCCCAACATTAAATTAGACAGTTGACCAATGAAATTAATGGTCGAGGTGTCTTTCTTTCTCCTCCCAAGATTTTTGAAGAATTTGTCCTTGATTAACTTGTTGTAGATGGGGACATCCTTGATAGCTTGGAGGAGTGGGATTTTAACACAATTTTTTCAATTCACCTAGAAGTTCAGTCTCTTCTGGAGTGTGCTAGCTAAGATGGATTAGTCTCTCAGGAAAAGGACATGGAATCGCTTTAGGAACACTCTCTTCATTTTCCTCTTCAAAATCCTCAAGTGGAGATGGAGGTTGGTTATCTGGAAGCACTCTTCCATAATTGAGGTTGATTTCTTGAATTTCCACAGCATAAGCAAGGTAGGATGTCTCTCCACTATATACCTGATGTGCTTGCTTGTTGTTCAGGTTTGGATTTGGCTAAAAAGGCATCTAAGGTTTATTGGATGAAGTAGGGTGAAGGAGTTGTGGTTGAGATGGAGGTGGAGGTTGTAAGGCTGTAGATTGGTTGAATGGGGGCCTCCACCCCTGTGATGGGGTATTCCAATGAGGTTGTGGGGGAGCATATGGCTGAAATGATTGATTGGTAGGTTGGGAATGGTGTTGAGGTGCATAATACCACGGAGAAGGTGTGGACCATGAAGGATGATAAGGAGGACACCTGATTAGGATTGTAATATGAATAGGACACCCCTTGCATGCTTTGCTAGTATGGTAGAGGTCCTTGAGGCCTCCTTTGGTTGATATAGCAGAGTTTTCAGTCACACCTTCAGTTCCTTGAGACATATATTTCAATCCAGGCAGAGGGGCACTTATCTATGGAGTGGTTTTCCTCATAGACCGATCATATCTCTATAAGATTCAATGGAAATTCATTTCTAGGGTGCCTCCTAGTGCATCTAGGGAAAAAGACAGCTAAGGATCTTTCTTCTTTGTCCTGGTTCCTCTTGATCTATATGGTGTCCATTTGTAGAGAAAAGGTATGCAGCATTTCACTCTTAAAGTCCTCCAACGTGTTCCCAATTTCATTTTTGAATTATTTGTTGGAGGAGGATGAATTGGCCAAAGCTTGACTAGCCCTACCCTTCTTTCTGGCTACCCTACAATGATTTTTGAAAATTGTCTTGATATCATCATAAGATAGGTTGTAGATGTCCCCTCGAGACAACATGTTTAGGTTTTCTAGGATATCTTCCCTGATCCCTCTAAGAAGGACTAACTTGAGTGATTCAGTATCGAGGGTGCATCTAACCCTTTTATGGCTGAGTTGGAACCTTTCCTCATAATCTTTCAAGGATTCATCATGTCCCAAGGTCATTCTGAAGATTTCTTCCTTGGTATCCTTGGACCTACAATAGTCCATATACTTGGCATTGAAGGATTGCATCATCTAAGCCAAGGTAGTGATGTTGTCCCTGGGTAAACCCATGAACCAGTACAGGGTTGCATCCTTAAGGGAAGATGGGAACAATTTCAGCTTCTAGTCATTAGAGGTATAGTCATAGGTTCTGCAGATGACAGCAAACTCAAACAAAAAGGTATCAAGCTCTCTTGAGGTTAAGCCATGGAAGTGAGAAAGGGAAAAGGGGCTTATGTTTTTCATCCTAGAATCTCCATTGGTTTCCTTGATGGGGAAAGCACCTTCATTTCTATTTTCAACCATGTTGTAAGTGTACAGAATGGTTTCTTCTTCTTCTACCCCAATAGGTTCTTCAAAAATCTCTTGTGGATCACCTAATGGGTCCTCCAACTCCCATGTAGTCGAAGAGGGAAGCTGATAGCCACCAAAGAAGAGGGAAGGTTGGTTGTCTGATGGTGTGGGGGTATATGGTAAAAAAAATCCTAAATTGTCTCTACTCCTATGAGGCATGAAAGAAATTTTCTTTCTTTTTTATGTTTTTTCATAATTACTTGCAAAAGTGAAATAAAGAAGAAATTGCAACTATCTATTGAATGCAAAACAGAAGGAAAGCAGAAATTGCAACTCCTAGGGCTACCATCTTTACTTTATCAACCCGAGGTTTCGTACAAACTTGGAGGTGACACTGCTATACGCACAGTAGATGCAACAGTCTACTCCGTCACTTTTGACCTAGGGTGATAGACCACTAGCGTTTTCAAACCAGTCTTCTATTAACTAGAAGGTGTCTCACTAGTGACAGTGAATGTACAAATAATCTTTAATGCAATAAAGCAAATGCTTGCCTATTTAAGAAATGAAAGTGTTGAATGGAAAGTGCTATGAAATGCATGAAATAATCTAGCTAAGAAATTACACACATTTTTTGAAGAAAGAACTAATCTAACCTTGCATTCTATCATCTGGTTATTTGGACTAAGTGGACATGCGAATTTATCCTATCACTCTATGACTGATGTATGCATGCACTAGCTATCTCATGTTGAAATGGCATAAAAATAGCCTTGATTTTTTATTTAGAAATGTAAATGCTAAGTTAAACAATCTGATCTTTTCAGGGGAGAAAGGCATGGAAGAGATGGTCTAAATTGGAACTGAAAAGCATGGAAGTCAAGTGGAGGGCCTACCCTATGCTCAAACTAACATTTCTACTCAAAACAGGTTTAAACAGGTTGCTACAGGAGATCATGTAGCTGCTAGAGGAACTACTACAAGATGTCTTGGTTTTTTACAGGAACTTAGTTGAAGGTGATAGGAAGGTAGGGAAGGTGAAATGAAGTGTCGGAAATATGTATGATGGTGAAATAGGGTGTAGGGAACATGTACATTACCCAAGGCTTGGCCCAACACTTCAAGATGGTTGGATTTGCCCAAGGTGGTTGTCCACAGTGGCTACAAAACAAAAATTTGGATTAGGGGTTGGTAGGCCTTGGCAGAAGGTGGAGAAGACTTAGAAGAGGCTGGTGGGATGAGTTCCTCCCTACAGATCAATAATCCTTGCAAAAAAACATGTTCTTCTCTTCATTTATGCATAACTTCATATAAATAGGGAAAATGTGAGTTGAATTTGAGAAAATTGATTTATTGATGGCTAATGACTAGATCTATGTAATGAAATGCCTTCTTAAACTACAACAAACTCAAGAAACAAAATGAAAATTGTAGGTGCTTCCAAAAAATCATAAACAATGATCTATTCAACAATTAACCCTAAGCTATGCAATGACTAAAAGATAAATTTGTTTTTGGGGCGGTGAGAGTGGGGCACTCAAACCATGATCCCATGAGGGGGATGAGGAAGAGACCACTGTCACAAGATTTTCTGAAGTATTCTTTCTCACTATTGTACCATTGATCTACGTCTTCAACTAATGGAAACAAGACTAAACAATCATTCAAATACTTGTTAAACTAAACAAAGCATAAATAACTTTAGCAGCTAACTATGATTTTAATCTAAGAATACATGTAAAAAAAGAGGAACCTTTGCTACTAGGGTTGGGCCCTAACCCAAGAGCTTCACCCCTATGAGTCAACGCAGTGCTGGATCAAGGTAAAACTTTTCATTATCATCAAAATGTCAAATACAACATAAGATTAACAGTAACAATGTTTCACCGCTAAATTGCATCTTAGCTACAAAAAAATATTGAATCCTAATGAGGCCCTTGGCCTTCTTATTTATACAAACTAAAGCTACAAACAGCTTCCTAAAAATTATGGAGATTTTTCTCCCAAACTTGAGAATGACTTGTCTTCACTGTCACTGGTTGGGCTGCCAATGAACTCAGTTGGCTTGGCTGCTTGTAACTCCGAGCAGATCAGATATGGTGGAGGAATATTTGAATGCTTTGAGGAGTTAAGGAGGGAGACAAATCTCCTAAAATCCCTCTTGTTTATCCGCTTCAATTTCTTGCACTTAAATTAGACCAAAACTACTCCAATTCCTACAAGTAATGCATATTATGCCACATGACATAACATCTTACCCTTACCTTTCTCACTAACCAAAATATAATAAAATATGTAAGTAAATGTGAGAAAATTTTATTTTAATAAGCTAGAAAGTGGCATTAAGACCCATATAGTTTACCTGTTGATGAGCCTCGTCATCACCTCCCTACTGAAGTTCTTTCTCATCCTCTAAGCAACTTAGTCTATGTCTGTATATTTCATAGCTCATGTGGCCTCTCTGACATCCCAAGCCTTTGTTGATGGAGTTTCCTCTTGAGGATAGAACCTTGCATGTTTCTCTATTTCTTCCCACTGCTTTCTTTCCTCCTCTTCCTTCCTACCTTCTAACAGACCCAACAACAAGGGTGGACTGAGTTTCAAACCAATCCAATTGATTTTTAGTCTCTGCATGGCATTCTTATACAGTGGGGTCCTTTCCAGTGCATTCCTCAACCTCTCAAGGGAATGGTACTCTCTGATCCTTAGACTGTGTGGTAGGTTGCTCCATCTCCTCTAGCATGCTTTTTGGTTTTCATTTCCCAAAAACCTCAAGGTGTTTTCAAAGTGGATGATGTCTTGTTCTTGTGTAGCTAGGTATCTTGGTGCAAGTTGGGCATATTTGGATATGATGTTGTGGTTTCTAATGACATCCATGGAATTTACTTGTTTTTCTCTTATGTGAAGGGCTCCCCTTCCTCTTTTTCCAATATTCTCTTCACCTCCTTAGCCCTTGCCTCCTCATGAATCATCCATGATGGAAGGGCCATTACTTGTAAATCCCCCAACTTTGCATTGGGTCCCACACATTCAAATCTGTTAAGGCCAAGTTGTGTAGGTAAAATTAAGATATCTTGGCCTTATCTTCCAGGGTTCTCTTGTCACATAGTTCAATGAACTGTCTATAGTCTTAGAAAGGCATAGTCCCATGTTGTGCTAGTGTCTGATCTAAAATTGCAGCCATCGATCCTTGAGGTATAGTGCATATGATCTTGATAGCATCCTGTAGTAAAGTTCCTCCATGGAGAGGCTTGCCATGGTGGTCAATTGGCTCTCTTTTTCCTGCAAATGCCTCATTAGTCATGTTTTTTCTGCCTGTAGTCGCGATCTCATAAGTTGTTCAATGTCTCTCATCTCACTCAACTCCCTACCCATCCCTAGGAGCTTCTCTTCCATATGACCCACATCTTATACCTTCTTTGAATTTGAAATTTTCATCCAACGATGTGTCCTTCCTCTCCCTTTATCAAGCTCAAAGAAGAGAGGGATTGTAAATTTCTATTGTATTACTGTGTCTCCCTCAATAAACTTGTAGTAAGAGCTCGGATTTTGTTGTGGGATAGGCTCCTGCAACTCTTGAAATTCCCCCTTAGATGTTTTTGGAGAATTTTCCCCCTCCTGTTCTTGTGGTGTTGCTTCCTTGCCTTCCCTCTTCCCCTCCTATCCTTCTTGTATCTTTTTCTATGTTTCCTTTAGGACTGACAGAGTTTCCTATAGGATTTCATGAGGATCTTGTAGAAGGATTTTTCCTCTCTGTAATGGGATCGCAGGTGCCTTCTCTTGATTTGCTGACATTGACTTGGTAACAGGCTTCCTAACATAGGTGATGAGAGCCTTTGGGGTAGCTTTTTTTTATGTGCCCTCTTCAACTCTCATTCCCAAGGAAACTAGCTCTTCCTGGTTTTTTGGTGACTCCTCAATTATGATGGGAGTCCTTGTGGGTTTTTGTGGCCTCTCTTGCTTAACCCTAGTGCTTCTTCTTGTTTTGAAATAGAGGAGATTATGTGTCTGCATTTTCCCTTTTGACTTAATGGGTGTGCTTATGGTAGTCAAGGCAGCAGATGCCTCCTTCTCAATGGGCTCGGGGGTCAACCTTGGAGATCTCTCCCCTTCTTTGGTATGTTCCTCAAGGCTTTCCTCTTACTTCTACTCTTCCTCTTCACATTTCTCTTTTTCTTCTTTATTTCCTTCTTCCTCTTCTGCCTCCTCTTCTTCTTCTTCTCATGCCTCCTCTTCACCACTTGAGGTTGGGTCCCTATCATATTCAAGGGCTTGGATTTCGATTACAGCCTCTTTGTCCATGTCTCTAAATGTGGACCAATGGAATAGGAGTTATTAATTGGCTCAAGGCATCCTCTAGTATTAACTTAATGAGTCCATGTTGTGCCAATTGTTGATGTTTCCTTTCTTGTACCTTTTGGCTCACGTCTATCATTAACTGCAATAGGAAATAAGGCACACTGAGCCTTTGGTTTATCGGTATCTCCTCTTCAAATCTCAACTCATGGAGGAGTCTAAATTGGTATCCATATACTACATTGAGCCTCCCTTCACAAGAAATGTATTTTAGAATGTGATAGCTCACCTCATTCCAAGGATATGGAAGGCTCTCCCTTCTGACCCCATTTTTGTCCTCAATTGGCTCTTCATTATCTAGGAAAAAGGTTTTCTTAGAAAAAGTGTTGCTAGCCTTATCCTTTATTCTCCATTGCACCCCTTGAGGAAGTGTGGTGACTTTGTTTATCACATCAAGGTTGATTGTAATTGAGAATCAAATCACCATAGTAGTAGCACTGGTTCTAGCCTAAGGGTTGAGTGGCATGGAAAATTCCTGAGCTATATCATCATCATACCCTTTGAGCAACTTAAAGAATCCCAACCAGTGATTCTTCCTAAATATATCTACCACAAGTAGATGAAGGTGGATCTTGGATGTGTCTATTTATTCCCTTCTATTGAATCTTGCTCCCATTTCTCTTCTCTGGTTAGCTAACTGTAGGAGGTTTTGTAGGCTATCCTAAGTGTGAGTTCAGGGTGACTGAGAGTTTAGAGTTTTTGGTGGATGACTACAATTTTTACCCTTTCCTATCTCCACACAATTTTATTTAAACTTCAAAAAACTTTGTCTAAATCCTAGGCCCACTGTAATTACTAGAAAAATTCAGACTTGTCCCTTTCTTTCTTCTCTAGCTATCAATTCAAAAACACAGGAGAGTTGGGCCACTGACCTTTTACTGTGATGCTTTCGATGATGAGAATTTCTGACCAACTGGACCCTACGAAACCCCTTGCAAATTTCTTGTGAACTTCGAATGCTTCTTGTAGCTCCCTAAGTTTCCTGTAGTTTCATGTAGCTCTGTTTCCTGTAGCGTGGCCAAAACAGGGTTTGCTTCCTCGATGGATCTCCAAGGTGGTCCCGGTCTCTCTGATCTCAAAATGAACAATGGGTGCATGAAATTTTGGAATTTTTTCTATTTATGGTCGATTCCTTGGATAGTTGTATTCGCTGGCAGTAGTGCGGGATTTCCATATTGGGACCATTGGCCCACTATTGGTGATCATGCAGCCTCCCCTCATAATTATCACCCACTCTCACATAACTAAATCAACTACCTTTTTTATTGATGCTCCTTCATGTGACCTTCCAACGTGGCATGCTGACTGGGAGTTTACTTTTTGTCTTTGCGCTGAGGGTGGCCAAGTTAACTGGCCACCTCTAGCTTTTAAAAAAAGTTTTCACATTCCTTACACTTTTATCATATCACACTTGGGGAAGAGTTTGGATGAGGTGTCATACATATGCCTAACTTTTTTGGGTGATGCATGTTCGAGGATGACCTTGTTGTGCTTCTTGTTCAGGTCAGTGCTCTCCTTTTGTCATTTTATTTTTATTTCTTCCTGTTGATGTAGTTGTCATTTGGTTGTTTCATGTGTTCAAGTGCTTGATATCCTTGTTGTTGTTGTTGAGCTCTGGACATGAGGCACAAGACTTGTAGAGATGATGGAGCCCCCTATTTGCATTGGTGGTGAATGATAATGTAGCAATGGCCTGTTGCAGTTGTAACATAGGCTACTACAATAGATCTTGTAACTGCTACAAGAAACCATGTAGCTACCTTTTCTTCATCAGTTTTTGTTTTTTCCACTTAGAGGGAGGTTGGGAGGTGGTTTAGGAGTTTATAAATGGTGATGAATGAGATGGAGTGATGGGTGGATGAGTCCAATGATGACATGTCCTCTGGATTATCCCCGTTTTTTGTATATTTTTTCATTTTCTTGTTTTTTTTTAATGGACACTGGGTAGGTATGGATATGAGGGGATGTTGGGTGAGAGATGGTGAGGTGTAGGGTCCTTTTTTTTTAGCCTAGAATAGGTCTACATCATTATTTTCCAATCGATACCCATTTCCTGTAGTATTTCAGGACATCTTGTAGTACTACAGGATCTTCCTATAGCAGCTAGAAAACTACTCAAAATTTGGTTTTTGATGCCTGAAAGTGGAAATGGATGATGGGGACATGGTAGGCATGCATGAGATGAAGTGGATGGAGGAATAATTGAGGTGATGCTTGATTTTTGTCCCTAGAACTCTAATTCCTTTGTTTTCTTTAGAAACCTACAAAATCATGGAATTTTATTAATGGGCAGGTGTGAGGTCCTTGCCATGGAATTTTTGTTTTTTTCTTTTTCTTTTTTCTTCTTTTTTTTGAAAGAAACATAGGTCGCCCCAAAGGATGTTTCCAACCTATATCCCTTACCTAGGCATCTCAAAGGAGGTTTTCACCCAGGGATATTTTTATTTTCCATTTTTCATTCCTAGGCTACGTCAAGGAGGTTTTCAACCCAGGAGTTGGCCTCAGGTGCCTCATATAGGTTTTCACCTAGGTCCCTTATTATTTTTCTTTTTTATTTTTATTTTTCAAAAATAAAAACAGTCTTCAAGAATTGGGTTAGATGGAAGCTTAGACACTTCCAATCACATTCATTCCTTACTAATGGTACTGATGAACTTCTCCCTTGACAGAGGTCTTTTATAGGCTTTCAATCTGTACCCATTGACAAGCAAGGGGATACCTTCTTCATCAATGGTCCTGATTTGCATAGCCCCATTGTCATGGACTTTTCTATCATATATGGGCCCAGCCACCTAGTCATTAATTTTCCTTTGAAGTCCTTGAACCTAGAGTCATATAGCAGAGCCCAATCTCCTTGAAAAAATTTGTCCTTGATGTTTTTGTCATGTTAAGACTTTCTCTGTACTTGAATAACTTCAGTGTGTAGGAGGGCTTGCATCCTAAATTGATCCAAACCATTGAGTTGGAGGAGCCTCTCCTATTGTGCCTTTGTAACATTCAAATCCAACTGTGATGTCATTTTCAAAGTGTTGTACTCAAGCTCAATGGAGAGCAGAGTCTTCTTTCCATAGAGCAATTCATAAGTTGTGAAGCCAGTGGTTGTCTTCCAAGTTGTATTATAGGCCCAAGTGGCCTCCACTAGTCTGTTAACTCAATATTTTCTGCTACTTCTCACAACCTTGGTGAGGATGCTTTCCAATGCTCTGTTAGTAACCTCTACTTGTCCATTGGCCTGAGGATGATAAAAACTTGACTTCCCATGTTTGATCTTATGTTGCCTCAACAAATTCTCAATCAAGTGTGATGTGAATTGAGCTCCCTAATCAGTGACTAATTCTCTAAGGTACCCAAACTTGTAAAATACATTCTCCCTTAAGAACTCAACCACTTTGTCTTATGTTTCTACCTTGACAGCCTTGGTCTCAGCCCACTTTGTCAAATACTTAGTGCATACAATTATGTACTTTTTCTTCCCTGATGGTGGATCAATGGGCCCAATGAAGTCCATGCCCCACTTCTCAAATGTCCCTAGAGTCACCAAAGGTTGTAAAGGCATTTCATCCTTGGGAGTAGGTTTCCCCATTCTCTGGAATTGATCACACCAAATGGTGTATCTTCTTACATCTTGGTGGAGAGTGGGCTAGTAGTATCCAACTTGTGGTACCTTGAAAGTTGTCCTCTTGGCTGCAAAATGACCTCCACAAGCCCCATCATGATAGGCCAAAAAGATTTCAAATACTTCCTCCTCCCTGACACATCTCCTCAAAATTTGATTTTGGCCTAACTTGAAGAGATTTCCCCCAATCCAAGTGAATGGGGTGCTCTTTCTTACAAATCTACTTTTTTCCTTGGAGAACATATTTGGAGGGAACTATGCAGCCACTAGGCAGTTGGTTATGTCAGCAAACCATGGAGAGAGAATTGAAATAGAAAATAAATGCTCTTCTGGCACTTGATCATCAACCATTCCTTCCTCACATGTAGGCAAAGAAATTCTAAACAAAAAATTCTGCAACTACATTTTCTCTACCAGGATTATCAATGATAGTTAGATCAAACTGTTGTAATAAAAGCAACCTTCTAATAATTCTGGCATTCACATCGGGATTTTTCATCAAATATTTGATATCAGCATCGTTAGTATGTACAAAGGTCTGGTAACTAGTGATGTATTGTCTAAATTTATTCCAGAAATGGACAACAGCTAGGAGCTATTTTTCAGTCACAGTATAGTTCAATTTAGCCTTGGACATATTTTTGCGAATGAAGTAAATGGCATAAGGCAACTTGTCATCTACCAGGCCTAGAGTTGCTCCTATAGCTTTGTAAGAGGCATCAGCATGGATGTGGAAAGGAAGAGCCCAATTTGGGCCTCGGAGTATGAGTGCAGTAGCCAACTTGTCCTTTAAGGTTTCTAGGGCCTCTTGGTAGTTTTCTGACCAACAAAATTAGTCCTTGGCTAGTAGTCCAAACAATGGTAAGGATACTTTGCTGAAGTCCTTTATGAATCTCCTATAGTATCCAGCTAAGCCCAAGAAACTTCTGACATCCCTATCCTTCTAAGGAGTAGGGACCCTCTTTATGATAGCAATTTTATTTGGATCCACTTGCAGTCCTTTCTGAGATATTGAGTGACCGAGAACAATCCATGCATTCATTAAGAACTCACACTTCTCAGGGATAAGGGATAGGTTCATTTCAATGCATTTCTTTAGTACTTTCCCCAAGTTGGAGAGAGCCTCTCGGAAGTCATCCCCATAGGGAGTGAAGTCATCCATATAGATTTCTACATAGTCATGGACTAACTCAGCAAAGATGCTCAAGGCTGCCCTTTGAAAATTGGCAGGGGCATTACATAATCCAAAAGGTAGGACCCTATAAGAAAAGGTGCCCCAAGGAAAAGTGAAAGTGGTTTTATCTTGGTCCCTTGTATTGATCTGGATTTTATTATAACCACTAAATTGATCTAGGAAAGAGAAGAGCTTCTTTCCTGCAAGACCATCCAAGACTTGATCAATGAAATGTAAAGGGAAATGGTATTTTTTAGTGGCTTTGTTTAAGTCTCTATAGTCCACACAAATCCTCCATTTTCCATTCTTCTTTGGGACAAGAACTAGAGGAGACACCCACTCACTATCTGAGATGGGGTACCCTGCATCCAACAACTTTTGCAGTTCTTCTTTAACTATGTCTTTGAGGACTGGGTTCATTCTCCTCTGGCATTGGTGCACTGGCTTGCAGCCTTCCTTGATGTAAATGTGGTGAGTAAACACCAAAGAGTGCACTCCCTTCATTTCCTTATAATTCCAAGCAAAGGCATACAGGTGCTCTCTTAGCATGTCACATAACTCCTTTTCCTGATGTACAAAGAGAGAGGGGTTGATTTTCAATGTTTTACCTGGACCAAATTCTATCTTTTTAACATGAGTAGGACTTGAGTCAGCTAGGCACAAATCAATCCAAGGGTTATCTTCAAATTTGTTTACTAACTCATCAAGAGACATGGTGTGGGGGGCTAATTCTGGAGGATTTGATCAATCAAGTCATCTTCATCGGGTTCCCCCCTCCTATAATAGCATCTAGGGTACAGATTGGGTAGGATGTGGCATGGTATACTTCATCTTCCTCCTCTTCCAACCATAAGGGTAAGTCAATCTCTAGAGATGGTTGAGCCGGACGGTACAAGACCAATTATTTAGACAAATGACCATTTTTAGTGGTCATATTTCTAGCCCTACAACTTATGTAAGCATCAGCAGTGGCTAGCCATGGCCTTCCAAGGATGAGAGGATAACCATTGAATTTGGTCTTAGGTTGGAGAACTAAGAAGCCAGCAGGGTATTCTTAGGTATCAATGTAGACCATCACATCCTCAACAACTCCCTCAGGAGCTACTATGGATTTGTCTACAAGATGTAAGACTGTTGTGGTCTTCCTTAATGATCCTTGGAGATTTAGTTTAAGCATGGTCTCCTTAGTCATCACATTGATGGCAGCCCCAATATCAATCAAGGTATGAGGGGCAATGATGCCATCAATGTCCACATCTACTAGAGGACTTCCAAGGTCTAGATACTTCAGGAAAATCACTCTCCCCAACATTAAGTTAGATAGTTGTCCAATGACATTAATAGTAGGGGTTTCTTTATTTATCCTCCCAGGATGTTTGAAGCATTTCTCCTTGATTAACTTTTTATAGATGGGGACATCCTTGATAGCTTGGAGGAGTGGGATTTTAACACACAAATTTTTCAATTAACCCAATAGTTAAGTCTCTTCTGGGGTGTGCTAGCTAAGATGGATTAGTCTCTCAGGAAAAGGACGTGGATTCACTTCAGGAACACTCTCTTCATTTTCCTCTTCAAAATCCTCAAGTGGAGATGGATGTTGGTTATCTGGAAGCACTCTTCCATACTTGAGGTTGAATTCTTGAATTTCCACATCATAGGTATGGTAGGATGTCTCTCCACTATAGACCTGATGTGTCTGCTTGTTGTTTAGGTTCGGATTTGGCTGAAAAGGCATCTAAGGTTTCTTGGGTGAAGCAGGGTGAAGGAATTGTGGTTGAGATGGAGGTGGAGGTTGTAAGGCTATAGATTGGTTGAATGGGGGCCTCCACCCCTGTGATGGGGTATTCCAGTGAGGTTGTGGGGGAGCATATGGTTGAAATGATTCATTGGCAGGTTGGGAATAGTATTGAGGTGCATAAGACCAGGGATAAGGTGTGGACCATGAAGGATGAGGAGGACACCTGATTGGGGTTGTAATATGAATAGGATGCCCCTTGCATGCCTTGCTAGTGTGGTCGAGGTCGTTGAGGCCTCCTTTGGTTGATATAGCAGAGTTGTTCAGGCACACCTTCAGTTCCTTGATACACATCTTTCAATCCAAGTAGAGAAGGGCACTTGTCTGTGGAGTGGTTTTCCTCACAGACCGATCATATCTTTATAATATTCAATGGAAATTGATTTGTGGGGTGCCTCCTAGTGCATCTAGGGCAAAAGACAGCTAAGGCTCTTTCTTCTTCCTCCTGCTTCCTCTTGATCTGTATGGTGTCCATTTGTAGAGCAAAGGTATGCAAAATTTCACTCTTAAAGTCCTCCAACATGTTCCCAAATTCACTTTTGATGGATGTGTTGGAGGAGGATGAGCTAGCCAAAGCTTGACTAGCCCTACCCTTCCTTTTGGCTACCCTAGAATGATTTTTGAAAATTGTCTTGATATCATCATAAGATAGATAGTAGATGTCCCCTCTAGAAAAAATAAAAAATAAAAATAAAAAATAGGGTTTTTAGGATATCTTCCCTGATCCCTCTAAGAAGGACTAACTTGAGTGATTCAGTATCGAGGGTGCATCTAGCCCTTTTATAGCTGAGTTGGAATCTTTCCTCATAATCTTCCAAGTATTCATCATGTCCCAAGGTCATTCTGAAGATTTCTTCTTTGGTATCCTTGGACATACGATAGTCCCTATACTTGGCATTGAAGGATTGTAGCATCTCAGCCCAGGCAGTGATGTGTTCCCCGAGTAAACCCATGAACCATCGCAGGGTTGGATCCTTAAGGGCGGATGGGAACAATTTCAGCGTCTAGTCATCAGAGGTATAGTCATAGGTTTTGTAGATGAGAACCAACTCAAACAAAAAGGTATCAAGGTCTCCTCGGGTTAAGCCATGGAAGTGAGGAAGGGCAGAGGGGCATATGTTTTTCATCCTAGCATCTCCATTGGTTTCCTTGATGGGGAAAGCACCTTCATTTCTATTTGCAGCCATGTTGTAAGTGTGTGGAATGGTTTCTTCTTCTTCTACCCCAATAGTTTCTTCAAAGATCTCTTGTGGCTAACCTAATGGGTCCTCCAACTCCCATGTAGTCAAAGAGGGAAGTTAACAACCATCGAAGAAGAGGGAAGGTTGGTTATCTGATGGTGTGGAGGTATTTGGAAAAAATTTTACTAAATTGTCTCTACTCTTACAAGGCATGAAAGAAATTTTATTTTTCTTTTTTTAGGTTTTTTCATAATTACTTGCAAAATAGAAATAAATAAGAAGTTGCAACTATCTATTGAATGAAAAACAGAAAGAAAGCAGAAATTGAAACTATATATTGAATTTCAAATAGAAATCAAAGAAGAAAATACATCTACCTAGACACCTCCCCGACAACGGTGCCAAAAAGTGATGAGCCTCAGTGTTGTAGCAAGGATGTTTCAAATCGTAGGGCTACCAAATTTACTTTATCAACCTGAGGTTTCGTACAAACTTGGAGGTGACATTGATATATGCACAGTAGATGCAACAGTTTACTCTTGTCAGTTTTGAATTGGGGTGATAGACCACTAGGGTTTTGAAACCAGTCTTTTATTGACTAGAAGATGTCTGACTAGTGAAAGTGAATGTACAACTAATCTTTAATGCAATAAAGTAAATGCTTGCCTATTTAGGAAATGAAAGTGTTGAATGGAAAGTGTTGTGAAATGCATGAAATAATATAGCTAACAAATTACACACATTACTTGCAGAAACGAACTAATCTAACCTTGCATTCTATCATCTGGCTATCTCATGTTGAAATGGCAGAAAAATCATCTTTTGATTTTTTATTTAGAAATGTAAATGCTAAGTTAAACAATCTGATCTTTGCAGGGGAGAAAGGCATGGAAGAGGTGGTCTAAAATGGCACTGAGAGGCATGCAAGTCAATTGGAGGGCCCACCCTATGCTCAAACTATCATTTCTACTCAAAACATGTTTAAACAGACTGCTACAGGAGATCATGTAGCTGCTACAGGAATTGTTATAGGATGTCCTAGTTTACTACAGGGTGTCCTAGTTTTCTACAGAAAGTTAGGTGAAGGTGATAGGAAGGTAGGGAAGGTGAAATGAAGTGCTGGAAAGATGTCTAATGGTGAAATAGGGTGTAGGGAAGGTGAAAATTACCCAAGGCTCAACCCAACACTTCAGGATGGTTGGATTTGCCCAAGGTGGTTGTCCACAGTGGCTACAAAACAAAAAATTGGATTAGGGGTTGGTAGGCCTTGGCAGAAGGTGGAGAAGACTTAGATGAGGCTGGTGGGATGAGTTCCTCCCTACAGATCAACAATCCTTGCAAAAAAACATGTTCTTCTCTTCATTTATGCGTAACTTCATATAAATAGGGAAAATATGAGTTGAATTTGAGAAAACTGATTTATTGATGGCTAATGACTAGATCTATGAAATGAAATGCCTTCTTAAACTACAACAAACTCAAGAAACAAAATGACAACTATAGGTGCTTCCAAGAAATCATAAACAATGATCTATTCAACAATGAACCCTAAGCTATGCAATGATCAAAAGATAAATTTGTTTTTGGGTCGGTGAGAGTGGGGCCCTCAAACCATGATCCCATGAGGGGAATGAGGAAGAGACCATTGTCACAAGATTTTCTAAAGTATTATTTCTCACTATTGTACCATTGATCTACTTTCTTTGAGATGTCTGAGATGGTTAAGGTTTTGTATGAGGAGAGGAATTCCAGATTGTATGGAGAGGTCTCAAAGCCTCCAAAAGGAGATGGAGGAAAAGGAGACAAGCCTCAAAAATTGAATGGAGGGAATGGTGACAAACCACCGCCTTCACCTCCATCCTCATCCTCAACTTCATCCTCATCTTCAACTTCTTCTACCCTTTCACAAACACCTCCAAATTACCCAAGGGGTCATGTTAAACTCCTTTGCTTAAGCATGATATTAAGTTTGAATTACCTATGTACAATGGAGAGGTAAATGCAGAGAGATTGAATAATTGGGTTCGTTAGATTGAAGTGTATTGTAGGATACAAAGAATCAAAAATGATGAAACCAAGATTCATCTTTGTTCTCTTAGATTGGAAGGTGCAGCACTAATTTGGTGGGAATCCAAAACTCAATAGGCCATGAAGAAACATGGTAAGGTTTTATCCTCTTGGAATGATTTTTTTGTTGCAATAAGAACACAATTTTACTCTGATTAGCATACATGTAAAAAGCTATTATGGATTGGCAAAACTTTAGGCAAGCTAAGGGGAAAATGTGCAATCTTATACTCAAGAATTTAGAAAAATGGCTTTGATTTTGGGTATAGATTTATCCTCACAAGATACTTTGCCGAAATACATTGGAGGATTGCATAGTTATTTGAGACAAACAATTCCCATGTTTAACCCTACAAAACTAGATGAAGTTTGTGTATAGGCAACTCATTTAGAAGCAAGAGAGAAGAATGTTCCTCAAGAGGGCAGCAAAAAGTCATTCAAGAATTGTGACAAAGGAAAGATGAAATCCAAAGGCAAAGGCAAGAAAAGTGCTTCAATCAAGAAAGAGGGAGAAAATCTCACATGTAAACATTGTTCAAAAGAAGGACATGATGAAGACCACTGTTGGAAACTTCATCCTGAAATGAGACCCAAAAAGTTTAATAGCAAAGGGAAACAAAAGAATGTTGCAACTACACAACATGATTTAGGATTTGACTCTGGGGATGAAACAAAGATCACAGCCATGTGATTCAAATGTAAGGACTCTATTTCAAGTATTAGTTCTTCAAGTAGTAGCCTTAATGAAACTCAACATGAAAAGGAAAGAATAGAGCTTTTCCACATTAGAGTCATTTCAAGGCAAATACAAGATTTGCTTCACAAAGGGGTCATCAAACCAAGCACATCGCCATGCAGGTCACCAATTATGTTAGTACCAGAGAAAGATGGTACATGGCGCATGTGTGTAGATTTCATAGCCTTGAACAAGATAATGGTAAAGAATTGTTACCCTCTTCCTCGAATTGAGGATTTGCTTGATCAATTGAAAGATGTTGTGTATTTCACTAAGTTGGACTTGAGAAGTGGTTATCATCATATTAGGATCGCTGAAGGAGACACATGGAAGATAGTGTTCAAAACAAAGCAAGGTTTGTTTGAATGGTTGGTTATTCCATTTGGGATTTGTAATGCTCCTGCAACATTCATGTGAGTTATGAATTATGTCTTAAGGCCTTTTCTTGATGATTTTTTAATTGTCTACTTAGATGAAATATTGATATTTAACAAGTCTCGTGAAGAACATGTTAGGCATGTGAAACAATTCTTAGATGTCTTGAAGAAAGAATTTTTTTTAAGATGTCTAAATGTGAGTTTGGAAAGACCTCATTAATTTATTTGGGACATATTGTTGGAGGGGGTGAATTGAAGATATATCCCTCAAAGGTCAAAGTCATTGTTGATTGGCCTAAACCCACTAATGTAACTGAGGTGAGAATATTTTTGGGAGCAACTCAATATTGGAGAAAATTTATTTCTAACTTTTCTTCAATTGCAGCTCCATTACATGCCTTGACAAGCATTAAGTGGGTTTTTCAATGGGGAGGCAAGCAACAAAAATAGTTTGATGCATTGAAGGAGAGAATTAGTACAACCCCAGTTCTTGCACTTCCTTATTTAAGACAGCCATTTGAGATACAAACAAATGCAAGTGACTATGCCATGGGAGAAGTTTTGATGCAACATGGTAAGCCCATATGTTACCATTCTGAAAGTTTTAATGGTGCAGTAGTTAACTATCTTACTTATGACAAGAAACTATATGCATTGGTGCAAAGTGTGAAAAAGTGGAAACATTGTTTAATGGGAAAGGAAACTATCATTCGCACTGGTCATCAACCATTGTAATACTTGCAATCACAAACTAAGCTACAACAAGCGAGGCACTTCAGATAGATGGGTTTCTTGCAGAAATTCCACTTGGTGATAATATATAAGAAAGGTACATATAACAAGGTTGTTGACATAATTGTTAGTACTTCAGTTATTCTTAAGCATAATTTTATCATGCATGAGAGCTATGTTGAATAGTATGCTTTAGATGAAGACTTTAAAGATGTATATGCAACTTTGTGTCAAGGAAACCAAGTAGAGGAATTGGATTACCATGTGCATGATAAACTTGTGTATCATCTTGGCAAACTATGCATTCCATAGGGTGAAAGAGTCAACGTCATAAGGGAGGCACATACTTCTCTTATTGTTGGTGATTTTCTTGTAGGCAAGACGATGGCACAATTACAAAGGTATTGTTATTGGCCTAGAATGAATGAAAGTGTATCACAATATGTAAGAGGATGTTCTTTATGTGCTACAAGTAAGCCTAGAAATAGAAATTTAGGATTGTATACTCCACTTCTAGTTCCTTCCTGTCCTTGGGAAAGTGTTTCTATGGACTATGTAGGAGGACTGCATATGTCTAAAAAAAATCATGATTATCTCTGTGTTGTGGTGATCATTTCAGCGAGATGTGTATTTTAATGCCTTGTAAGAAGCAGGGTACAGCTAAACAAACTTTGGTCAAGCTTGTGGGGAACTCATGGAAACCAAGTTGAAAAATAGCACAGCATTCCATCCAATATTTCTGATCGAGAATCTCAATTTGTTGGGAACTTTTGGTCAAGCTTGTGGGCACTCATGGAAACCAAGTTGAAAAAGAGCACAGGATTCCATCCACAAACTGATGGTTAGACTGAAGTGGTGAATTGCAGCAAACATCCCAAGCTTTGGGATGAACACTTACACTACATTCAACATGCTTATAACCAGGCAAAGCATTCATCGACTCAAACATCTCCATTTGAGGCATGCTTTAGTTACTTACCAAAATCTCCTTTATATTTTATCTTTAGGAAGGATGTTGCTATTGATGGTCATAGTGACATTGATAAGGCCAAGTGGTTCATTGAGCAAGTTCAATTGGCGCATCAAATGGTTCAAGAACAATTACAAAAGAGCCAAGCCAAGTACAAGACAATGCATGATAAGCATCGTGTTAACCATAGTTTCCAAGTTGGAGATGAAATTTGGATTTACATTAGCAAAGAGAGGCTTAAAGGAGAAGGTAAATATTTGAAACCAATAAGGTATGGTCTTCTTAAGATTCTAGAAAAAATTGGTAACAATGCTTTATGTTTGGATTTGTCTCCTTATATGCAAATGTATGCAATTGCTAATGTTGATAATTTTAGACTATATGAGCCTCCTTTGATTGATGATCAAGGAGAGCATGTTCAGAATTCTTCAATAGAAGATTTCTTGCCAGAATTTCTTGAATAATTGCAACATGATACCATCCTTGATAGAAGGACAACAACTTCAAAATGAGGGAATGTGGAGTACCTTCGTGTTGGTATCAAAGGCACAAATCCAAGAAAATCTAAGTGGATTGAGAAGGGAAGGGTGAGGGAACTGTACCCTCATCTATTTTTTGACTGAAAGTAGTCTTTTGGAGGTCCAAAAGCTTCCATTGGGGAAGAGTGATCCAAGGGATTAGTTTAGTGCTCAAAATTCGAAGTGCTAAAAAATGCTCGAAACCTATATGATTGGATAGAACTTGGTGATATAAACCCAACATAATTCATTTCACTCAAAACTGATATCGTATGCTCCCGATACCGTGTTCTGATCGAATTTCCAAATAGCTAAAATTTTAAAAGTTGAGTTGCATGTATGCCTAGTCAGCATTTTTTACGTTGACTAGGCAAGTGACTGGACAGGCTAACTATGCATGTCGGGTCAATGGTCACTCACCAAGTGTCCTTCATTTATTGGTCAAAATTTCATGGTTTTCGTTTGGTGGTTTGTTATTGGTTCAAGTGTGATTAGGTGGACCAATCAGGAGATGCCACATGGGCCAATCCTTGGCTGCCACATGGCCTCCTATTGGCCGTGTAAAAAAAAATAAAAAATTATGAGATCAAAAAATACCTCCACATGATTCAAAACCGCAACCTGGAAGCACACAATAATAGGCCTCCATCACCGCGCCACAAGTAATGCTTGTTAAAACTATGGGCAAAAACATTATTTAAAGTTTGTATAATGCACATATGGGGGAGGGATCAGGCTAAGCCCTAGCCCATGGCCGCCCCAGTGCCACGAGACTATAGGTGAGGGGCCAAGGTCTAGGCCTTTGCCCGGCCCACGGCCACAACCCCATACACAACACAGTTGGAGAGTCAGCGTAAGAAGATCGAAGGCGGAAGTAAAGGGGGCTAGCCCCAAGTCATAAGGAGCCATGCAACCACAAGCACAGCGGAAGGAGAGGGCTCATCCCACAGGGATTAGCCTCGGGTCGTATGACCCATGATATGACCACTGTCGGAGGGAAGGGGTGCGGAGATTCGTTAGCCCCTAACCTGAAATCTTTGGCACTCAACACGGTCGCATGGCACCACATGACCACAAAATTTAGAATTGGGGGCTTAATAGCAGAGTTATCTATCCGACAATTTCTCCCACCGAGCATGAATGTAGGCTAGATTTGCGCGCCATTACCATCTTTGGGGCACTTGAGCCAAGTTTGGGGCGAATTGTAGGATCACTAATTAGAAATTTGGAGAAATGAAGAAACAGTCATAACTCACTCAGTTTTTAGCCAAATGAGGTGTAGAAAGAACCAAAATGGGGGTTTTTGACAGTGTTGGATCCATTGGAGACATCAGTTCTTTTGTTTGATCTTTTAAAGCATGTAAACACACTTTTTATCATTTTTAATGAAAGAGGCCCTGCATTAGAAGTTGGACCAGGAAATGTAGCCCAAGAGGGGTGAACTCCTTTATCATGCTTTTTGTTATGTGTTTTAGGTATACTTATTTTGTCTCTGTTTGGTTGTAAATTGTGGTTGAAATTTACTTGATTATGTGTTTAGTAAGTTGATCCTCTACCCAAAACACATTAATTTAACTTGCAAATTGTTGAAAATCCTCATGTTTACACATACAGATCACTCAAAGTTGTTGTTATGTCAGCATACTTTGCAGCGTCCTCTATGAGAGGATCATGATGTTGCGTCCTATAGTAGTGATGCCACCAGGGCCTTAGAGAGATCCACAGATATGGCGGTGGGCCCCTTTGATGCCTCGTGCAGGTGGAGGTGAGGTGGGGCAATACTGGAACCCCGCAATAGAGGGTTGGTTTATGTACAACCCTCAGATGATTTTGGAGTACCCAGACTGTGGTGTGGATTTCAAGGGAGATCTAGATATGGGTTAACCCCCCGACGATGCTTGGGTGCAGTAGGTATGTGATTTGTGCATTCTGCATTTTTTCTTACTTTCATGTATTTATGATGTATATTTATGACTATATTGATACCATGTATGTTTTTTTGCAAATGTGGGTCCTCGTGGATGCTTATTGGCCTACTTGGTGGGAAACGATCCTCGATGACTAGGCATAGTCGATGCAGTGGATGTGCCACGGTGGCGGAGAGATAACATGGTTCAAGAGGACCCTAAGAGAGAATATCAGCGTTAGCGCTTCGAGATAGGTGGTCCCTCTAGAGCGGGAGGTAGTTCCTCCGCCCAGTCTGAGATGACATGACTTCAGGAGTGTGCAGATGTTGCAAAGGCTTAAGCAGACACTACAGAGGCGCAGTTGAGGAAGTTCGAGAATGTGTGGGGTCGTGCGGTCACCCAGCTTAAGGGGATGCCTAAGGAGGGTTGGGCGGTGCTAGGGGAGGACACGGTGGAGAGGGTTATGGCTTGTGATAGAGTGTGGCATTCTATCCTTCGTTGTCTTGCGATGGCAGTGGCCACTGCTCGTCTTATCCTGGCTCCAGCACCAGATGAGGCTAGGGGACCTCGGGCGGGGGGTGCAGGGGGTGATGGGCCTCGACCCTAGATGTATTTTGGATGTATATACCAAGGAAAGTACCCATTATGAGGATGCTCCCCTATTGATGACTTATTTTTCTGGCTCGTGCTAGCAGATGTATATTTTTTGTACACATATTTTTTGAGATATATATATATATATATATATATATATATATACACGAGATGGTGATTTTTGCAGCTCTCATGATGTGTTTTAAGTGCATACTTCTATACATGTGATGTATCTATGCATTTAATTGATGGATATGGTGTTCATGATTTACGTGTCTTGGTGATTATATATATGTGATACATGTCAGTCTAGGATTTGATTAGCTATGTGATTAACTATATAATTTTTATCTCTTGGTATATGTAAAAATGTGATATGATCAAAATTACAAGCTAACCTTTGTGCATGCAAGTATTTCCGAAAAAGGCATGGATCACGTACTTTGAAGGTTTTTTTCAATTGCGATAAAACACGCTGAGAGTCAAGGAACACATGCAGGTGACAGATATCTAGATGGGAGGCATCAGCTAAGAGGCCTATGACAACATCGTATTTCGCTTGATTATTTGTAGTTAATTTGATACATAGCCCATTGTGGTGAGCGGGTGTTAGGTCAAGAGAGTATATGGCCCAAGTTGTTGCAATGAGGTTTTGCGACCATTGAGAAGCACCATCAGCAAACCTGAGATGATAGGCTAGCGGATGATCCATCTATGACACATGATGAGAGAGTTATTTTAGTGTACATTCGCGATGAGTTGGTCATCATAAAAATAAGTCATGGTGCATACATTTATATTTTAGGGCTGATTTAAATGTTATGGATGGAATTTTTTGAGGTAGAGTCCATTGACGGGATCTTTGAGGCAAGTCCCATCCATCTCTGCTAAGATGTATGCCCCCTTGAGGAGACAATGTTTAATAATGTATGGGCCTTTCCATAATGTCTCGAACTTCCCCGGTCCTAAGGCTTCTTTGGTGACATCCTAGCAAAGAACTACCTCTCCTTCGGTGAATGACCGATTGGTGACATTACAGCTGAAAGAGGCTTTAGTCCGCTTTTTGTGTGCTTCATTATGTTGGAGAGACTCTCACCAAATTTAGTTGATGTGTTCTATCCGCACCAACCTTTTCTCTAAAAGTGTGGTGTCGAAGAGAAGTTTGATGGTCGAGTGTAAGGTATGGATCTCGCATTCGATGGGGAGAATGGCTTCGACCCCATAGACTAATTGGAAGGGTGTGAATCCAATAGACGCTTTGACCGTGGTGTGGTATGTCCATAAGGCTGAAAAAACCATGTTGTGCCAATTGGTTTATGGTTGTTCATCATACAGTGCAACATTGTTTTGAGAACTTTGTTGACAACTTCCACCTGACCATTGGATTGAGGGTAGTATGGGGAAGGAAACTCATGAGAGAAACCAAGGTGTTGGGATAGCTCCTAAAATATCACGTTCTTGAAATGTTTCCATGAGATGAGACCAACTCCTTGGGAATGTCGAACCATGTTATGACATGGTTGAAGAAAAATCATGCAGCAGTGTCAACGATGTTATTATATGTGGGCATGACTTCTGCCCATTTGGTAAATTAATCAATGGCAACCATGATGCACTTATGGTCTCCAGAAGATGGAGGGTTGCAAGTCATGAAGTCTATGCCCCAATGATGACTGGGTGTAGGGGAGTTAGCAGAACTCGTGTCTTATGAGCGTATATTTGGCACCACTCACATCTCTTGACTGATTGAATACAGTCACGGAACAAGGTGGGCCAAAAATAACCGACACAAAGTATTTTCTGAGCAGTCGGCATCCCTAACAGGGGGTCGCCACAAGCTCCATTGTGGCAATCATTTAAGACCTGCTCAACTTGTTTGAGAGTAAGGCATCAATGAAGGATGGTGTCGATGTCGCAACAATAGAGGACATCCCTCATAAGGAGGTAACATGGGGCTTGGTGGAAAATGTACCTCTGGTTGTCGCAAGTGAGATGAGGTTGGAACTTTTGAGTTTGTAGAAAGAAAAGGATGTCATCATACTAGGGGTCATCTGTTGATACAAAGAACAGATATTCATCAAGGAAAGCATCATTAACAAGGGACCCTTGCGTCTCGGTAGGGAGATATGTGATGAACTCAGCAAGGATAATCGCCTTCTTGCTCTTGGAGGAAGCAAACTATAGATCGAATTCCTACAAAATAACTACCCATCAAATGTATTTTTGGTTCATCATATGACGAGTGAGAAAATATCTCATGGTGTTGATATTTTCTATAATTTACGGTGGTGGTCCACATGATGATATAATGTCGAAGCTTCTGGACGGAGTGTACTAGGGCTAAGGTTGTCTTTTTGGTTGGCTCATACTTCAAGGCAGGCCCGGAGAGGTTTTTGCTTATGTAATAAATTACGTGTTCTCTATTATCATGTCATTCTTGGACTAATACCCCTATGATCACTATGTCAGATGTTGATAGGTAAAGGATATAGTCCTTATTGTGGTCAAGAGGGCTAATCAATGGAGCTTGAGATAATGCATCTTTTAGGGCTTCAAATGATTTTTGTTCCTACTCATCCCAATGGAAGGGAATATCCTGACGAAGAAGATGCAATAAGCCATGCACAAAAGTGGCGTAGTCGGGGACAAAGCGGCGTAAGAAGTTCGCCTTACCCTGCAAGCTTTGTAACTACTTTAAAGTTTTTGGAGGTGGTATTTCTTGGATGGCCTGAACCTTTAAAGGGTCAACTCTAATGCCTTGTTGGGAAACAATGAATCCCAATAGTCTTCCTACATTGATGCAAAAGACACACTTGAGAGGGTTCAAGCATAGGTTGTATTGTCAACATCTCTGGAATACTAGGCAGAGATCTTCCAAATGGTCTGAGCGCTTTTTCGATCGTACTGTAAGGTCGTCCAAATAAGCCAGTATGAGATGAAATAGATCATGGAAGATATAATTCATGACCCGTTGGAAGGTGGTGCTAGTGGTTTTAAGACCATGAAGTCACAACAATGAAGGTAATAAAAATTTATATAATCAAAGGTCAATCTCATATTCACCCCAAAGGCAAAAGGCAAAGCATACCATGGGAAAAGTCTTTCAACATACGAATGGGAGCCTGAATTACATCGTAACATCACATCATAATTTCAAACACGCCACTGATGTAAACACAATCGCCTTACAATGCCCAATCCTCATCTAACAACCATAATGTGAGCACAACATACATCACATGCTTGGAAGAAAGACTACACCCTGTAGAAAGGGAATTATGAATGGCTCTATAGCCATAACAACTTATGCATGTGGATTAACATGGCCAAGGCTTAAGAAATTCCACTTGAACTTCTACAGACAACAAGGTTCATTTGTTCCTAATTTACTCAGAGAATTGGTTGCAAACTTTAGCAAATATCATGGCTTATAGGGCACCGCCAAACAAATGGAGCTTTGTCTACATTTATGAGCATCATAGCTAACTCTATGTCGTGCTTAGAACAAAGGATTGCCAACATATTTGATAATTGTATAAATGTGTTCGTGTTGGTCTACCGGTCCACCACTCCAAAGTGCCAAGTGAAGTTGTTTCCTAATTGGGCACAAGCTCATCATTCAACATTTGACGCAACAAACAAATTTGAAAAGGTGGCACAAGGTCAAGGATTACCTACCTCAATGTGGATTTGTTGGCATTCCATGACCTCGCAACAACCCCCACGGCAAAACATGATAAGGAATTTTCACCTCACATATTTGTATGTTTTGCTTGTCATGTTGACTCTTGTTAAAACTTGTAGCACTCATGGGCTAGTAATGCCTCGCACACCCTCTTTGGTTAGAAAAATTGGTAATCTTCTTAGTCTTGTGGCCTTCAACTCCCCTTTGAGTGGACCTACACTGTTCTAGTAAGGCACAATGCCTTTGTTGACGATGTGGAAAGACTGCAGATGCTAGGTGTTAACGGACATGCTAGTGATCAAATGTGGAGGGGCCCCACAAGAATGGAAAGTGGTAGTAATGGTGTTGGGAGAACAAGTTGTAACTGCTTCACTCTATTGAAGCAAAAAAAAAATGTTCGGCAAGTGGATCTTATTTACTCAACTTGAAATTGAAGGATTACAATGTTGGAGAAAGACTAGTGACTCAATGAAAATTTGGCCTTAAAAGATGAATTGGAGGCCATACATAGCCATTTAGTGGAGCTCCAAGACCAAATTAATCTACTGAAGACCAAGCTTAGCAATAGAGATGATGCAAATTGAACTCAAGAAGAGTAGTGCCTAGACCTTCACAAGCCAGCGATTAGGGAGGACAACAAATGTCATAGAAGTATGTTGCCATGTAAATTTTGCTTTTTGCTAAGTAGGTTTTGTCATATATATAACTTCAAGAAAAGTTTAGAATTATACATAAGTTGTAATTTTGTATGCATGTAATCAACACTCTTTAACCCTATGAACTTACGAGATAACATTCTTATGGTAAACTTGGTAAACTCACTCATGTTTAAAATAAAAATAAAATAAACTTCAAATAGCCACCTTATATTATGTCTCAAAATAGAATTCTATCCCAACAAATCTCCATATTGTTTAATTTTAAAGAACCTTAAACAAAATTGTAATTATGAACATTTTGTAATGTAATATATTTAAACAATGGTCTTAAACATTTAAAAAAAAATTAAAATTAAAAGAATGAAAAAAAATAATAAAAAAACGTAATTAAACATTTTCTAATGTAATAGGTTTAAACAAATCCTTGAACATAATTATATAATATGTTTTTCAATCTAATTTAAAACAAACAAAATAATAATAATAAAATAACATAAAAATAATAACCAAATTAAACATATTAATTTATCACGAAGATTATACTTTACTTTATCCCGATTATACTTTACTTTATCCCATTTTTCAAAATAGAAACTCTTATTTCTTATCCTTATTAATTTATCACGAAGATTATACTTTACTTTATCCCATTTTTCAAAATAGAAACTCTCATTTCTTATCCTTACCGTTGCAAAATAGAAACTCTCATTTCTTATCCTTACCCTTCTTTCAAAATAGAAACTTATCGTAAAATGTTCCTGTCCTCCTCATGATTTATATTTTGGTTTTTTAAGAGGTATTTACATAACTATTGGTTTTTTTATAATCCACGCAAGTTTAAGTGTAATGATCAAAACTTACTCTAAAAACTTTAGTTTGGTGACTTCTTAACCTTATTTTAAAATCAAAATTTATTCTAAAAAGTTTCATTCGAGGTAGGTTATACTAGTAGAAAACATCTAAATATGATTGTTTCTATTTCACTTCTAGCCTGATGTCACATGATCTTAACCTTCTTTCAAAATCGAAACTGGTCAATCTTAACCTTCTTTCAAGATCAAAACTTATCCTCAAAAGTTTCATTCAAGGTTATATGTGCAACTTGCTTCTCACACAGCATAGAGCAATGATATTTTCAAAACATTAATGATTTAAATTTGCATATTCTGAGATTTATAACATTTCTTTGCAGTTTATAAACGGCATAACGTTTATATACAAGGGATCCAAGTTTAAACCCCAGTAAGTGTAGACCTCCTTCAGGTATTGTTAGGAAAGATGTTAAACTTCCAAAAATGTTTTTGCTTTGTCATGAAAGAAGCTTGAGACATATTCCTAATAGCCAAATTGGTTAAGTGAACATTTATCATATAATGTATACTTTACAATCTTACAAAATTTATGTAATATTGTTTTTTAAAGTCTTGAGATCCTTACCAACATTTTAAAAGCTTTATATGAAGGGCTATATTTTGTAGTTTCTCCATTGTTGTCAAACTCTAAAAATATTTATAATTTGTAAATAAATAAGCAGAAGATAAAAACCACTTGTAAAATGCCCACTTACAAAGATATTAAATCTATTTTTTAATCATTAGTAATAAAACTAAATTTCATAACCATTAAACCATAAAAACAAAGTGAACTCAAAAAAAAAATCTCAAAGTTATTTAATGATAAAAACAACATAAAATGAAATACTCGAATAAACCAGATTGGTCTCAAGAAATGATATCAGCCTATAGCCCCTTCCAAATCTTTACTAAAAATTCACACTAAA
Organism: Pinus tabuliformis; assembly: GCA_031772625.1. NCBI lineage: Eukaryota > Viridiplantae > Streptophyta > Pinopsida > Pinales > Pinaceae > Pinus > Pinus tabuliformis. Next base: position 1,023,247,933 of record CM062807.1, read on the forward strand.
CTTTCCTCACTTGCAAACTTTAATTTCCTACAGCTTTTATAATGCACTTGCAGCCACAACCTTTCTAAAACCTAGTGATGTAACAAAGGGTTCCCAACCCAACCTTGGAATTCCTATAATTTTCTCACGCAGTGATGCCTTTAGCTTACAAGATTCAAAATATTTTTTTCTTTGCTACCTCCTTATTAAATTTAACATGTAGATTTTACCTTGCTGGTTCCCTAGTTTCTCCAACTTTATCAAAATTGAAGGGTTTTATAGAAATAGAGAGCTGGAACAGAGAAAAGAATATAGCAACGGCCAAATTTCACTATTCGAGGTATACAAACGTGCATTTAAGGAAATTTTAATGCCAATGAAGCAAATTCAAGAGGGAACCTATTCGAGGTATACAAACGTGCATTTAAGGAAATTTTAATGCCAATGAAGCAAATTCAAGAGGGAACATTTGGGCTCGTCTCTGCTTAAGACTTGCATGGGATTTCTTCCAGGCCCTGCCATTTGACAGTTCAAGCTAGTTTGATGGGAGGTGTAATTCGGGCAATTATTCAAATCTTTGCGCACCATCACCCTGGTAGATACTAGGAATAATGTTTTAACATCACTTTTCTGTCACATTCAACTCTTGTCACTCCATTGAATCTTACCTGAACTTCTCTTTTTTAATTCCATATAACTATGATTATTCTCCTCATTCAAGGCATTTCCCTAGCCATAATTTATGGTGACCACGTGAGTTAAAGTTAATTAATCTTGCAGGCCATGTTTTATGAGACTAAACAACAGAAATTACAAATTTTAACATCTATCCGAGAGAACTACATTTCAAGTGGCAGTGCCTCTGTCTACAACTTAGGTCACCAAGTTGCAACATTCTGAGTACACTAGTCAATAAACAACTTCTAGTCTTTACAAAACTCCAATGATATATCCCTTGATGCACTCGATGATTGCTATACAGGCAGGAGCAAATCCTATCACATCTACTTTGAAAACTTTTAACAATGACTTTGAAAACACCTTTGTATTAAGGAATATGCTTTCTACTCACAAGATGTAGAAGAATTAGTGACAGGTTGTTCTATTAAGGCACTACTTGTGCAAAGGTAGGTTTATAGTTGGAAACCCCGTGGATACAAAAAATCTAGCCACATAAGGTTTAGCGTGGCCCAAACCATATGCAATCTCCACATGATTTTGACCACTTAAATGCCCCTGGGTCACAGTTTCTTAGCCAAAGGTTAGTCCCGACTCCCCAGTCATGGACAAATTAGCAAACCAAGAAAAAAGGAATGTGTTTCTCCCATTTGTAATATTAAATGGGATACCATTACCATGACATTATTACATAAGTTTATAAACGATCCTCAGTTATTTAAAACAATCAATCAGACCCACAAGAGTTCTATTTCAAACATAAATGGAGGAAAATTGCATTAATATGGAAGAAATATCAAAATGCTGGGAATTTTTAAAGGTAAAAGAAATGATAATTTCTAAAGGTAAAAGAAATGACAAATGAATTTGGAAAAATAACCAAAGATTGCAAACACCACCAAACTCTCCAAGCAATTAATATAACAAATGCCATCTGAATGTATGAATACTAAAATTTTCCAATGGAGATATGTAGAGGCTTGTAATTTATCTCTATGCTAAAACATTATAACAAGAAATAAAACAAATACCAAATTAGATTTACATCAATGGAAACTTTCTGAAGAGACTATCAACCATTAGGTTTTCCATCAAGTTTAATGTTTTTTAAAGTCACTATAGTATTAGGTGTTTACTTCAAAATATATAGGTCTAATAAATATTGGAATATTTTTTATGTAACTACTGGATTATTTTTCGTAATGATCTATGTAAGCTCTGCTTTTTGCATGTAAGGAGCTGTTTATTTTTCCTAAAACTCTGGACAGCAGTAAGATGTAATTCCACTGTTTAGCATAACTACAGCTTTATATAATATAAATTTCCCAATTTCAGTTTTAAAAAAAAATGAAGATTTCTACATCCACAACAAGTCACTTATCCGCATTGAACGCTCTACCAAAAAGCATTTGCTATTGTAGCAGTTAAAATTTAGTGTTCGCAATCCATGTAATTCACTAACGAAACAAAAGAAACCTGGAATTTCAAAACTTCAACACCATTTGAAAGTGTCTAACATACAAAAATATGCAAGTCTTAACAACCATGACCAGCGTAAATTCCTGCAAGCAGCATGAAAACAACAAATTAGTTTACATCATGTGCCAGTGGCATCTTCTACAATTTCAATCTAGAGTTCAAATAGAGTAGAAACGCACATAAAGCTTTGATTGCATTTCATAGTAACACCTGCAAAGAACTTCAAGCAATATTACAAGAGGATGTGCAGTTATCTGGATCCAATATCCTAATATTGGCACATTCAATAATGCACTAAATTTGGTCCACAGAGAGCATAAACTCAAGCACTATGTTACATACTAAGCTGCATAAAATATTTAATGATAATCGCTACACTAAAACAACCAAAAAATTGCAGCCCAGTTCAGAACCTCATGATTGTGGCTCCGGGCTCTGCTTTCAGTCAATTTTTTATTTTAGATTATTTTATGTATTCTGCCTATAGTCTAGACTCCACGTGATCTATCTCTGCTCTGTAATGGTTTGGAAGTTGGAATAGGTTCCAGCGCACCCAAAACAGCCCTAGTCCTTTTGTTGATCAAAACATTTTGTATATCTCAAATTTTGTATACTTTACAACGTCGACTCCACCTTTAGAAGGGCCACTTCACGACATTGACTATGTTTAGATGACCCACATTAAAAACATCTATAAATTTGATAACCTAGCCAAGTCAACGACTAAAAATAAAATATTAGAGTTGTGTCTACATCCTTATGTACCAGAGTCTCAGTCCTTTTGTTCAATATTTGGAATGATGGTATATACCATAGTATTTGAAACTGGCCCGTTCAAACTGTAAACCAGTCAAACCAGCCGGTTCATTCGGCTGAGCTATCCAACCAGTGGAAAAACCGGTTTCAATCCTTACGGGCTAGGGTTTTTGGGTCTAACCGGCCATAAACTGGCTGGTTTATGACAGAACCAGCTGATTTTCCCATAAACTAACCAGTTCTATCATAAACCAGCCAATTTATTGCCAAGCCAACCGCAGACTCCACAGAATGTGGTTTTGTGAGTTTTGAAGAGGTTTTGAGGAAAACTTGGGGTTGTTTGCCTGCGAAAACAAGAAAAGCATGCCTCCCCTCTCATTTGCCTCACACATATTAACCCTAGGAATGCTGGAAATCAATGGTAATGTTTCCTTTATAGTTCATTTTCATCCTTTTACTTTTTAACATTACCATGAAATGACTTGGGATGTTTGAGATTGGTTTCGACCTCATTAGATTTCATACAGAGAAAATAGAATTTTAGATTTCACTCAAAATCCAGCAGAGTTAATGGTTTTCAGAATTTCATAGTTTGGGATTTGCAATGTTTCCATTTGATTATGTCATGTGTGAGGGTATGAGATTGGCAATTGATCAAAAGCATGAAGCCCTTTAAGTACCTTGATGTTGGTGGCATCAATTGTTAAACTTTGTTGATGTTGGTGGTATTGATTGATGAGCTCCTCTACCATGGCCTTAACAAAAATGTACCCTTCACTCAAAGGAAAATAATTGATTAGGCATGCTAATCTTTTTCTACCACATTATAAGGTTAAAGAGATGAACCATTCACTCAAACCAAAATCATTGGTTAGGCATGTTAAACTTTTTCAATTTCTATCATATTATAAGGTTGAGCAATCCAAGTCTGAAGACTTTTGAGTTATGTTTATGTATCTCTTGTTGATGATCTCATTTCTAGTAGCGTTGAATCAATGATGAGTTTCATGAGTGATCATGTTGATCAGTGATTTGTGGTTTTGATGTCTAGTTTTGTTGCTACTACTACCACTACTACTGAGGTTGCAGAGCAGTATTAGGAGTCCTCAAACTCTAAGCCAAATCATTTATGTAGCTAATGTCAATGACCTCATGTCTACTAGTGGTGATGAGTTTGATCATGATGAGGAGTGATCATGTTGATCACTGATATGTAGACTTGTAGTAGGCCAATGGCCTGCTAGCTTGTAGCATTGTTTTTAACCTCTAGAGGCCATTATAGACTTATTGATTATGTATTTTGTTGCTGATATGTATTACACTTGGTGCCATTTTGATATATTCACCTTTACATGGTATATTGATGAACAAACTCTGCATATTTTGTCTCTATTGGTTTGGAATCATCGTTTTGAATCTTAAAAGTAGTTTTAACTTTTTTTCACTAAAAAATAATTATTTCATGTATTTTTTTAAAGACCAGTTCATTGAGATCTGACCAGTCCTGGTTTGACCGGTTCCGGTTTGAATCCCAGTTTGATAGGTGGACCAGTCCGGCCACCGGTTCCAGTTTGAATCCCAGTTTGATAGGTGGACCAGTCCAGTCACCGGTTCTGGTTTTGCATACTTTCATATATACTTGTAAGAGTTGGACTTTTCAGAGGTTCTATTGTGCAACCAACAACGATCCAAAGTGGAATTGGAGAACAACTTGTTGAGACATGAGAAATAGTTGACTCAAACTCTGGAAAATCTTGGAAGTTGAATCAGTAAATAAAAAACAACAAAAAACAATCCGAAGAAAAATAAGTTTTTAACTTTTTAGTAACATGAAAGCCTACAGTATACAAATGATGAACTTTTTCTTTAAAAACTAGTTTCAGAGTATACAGATGCTAGTACAAACAAGAAAATTCGTTGATTGTGATCATTTGACAGATCTTCTGATTGTTTTCTGTGAAATCAGGTCAGAAAAACAAAGAAATGGGTGTTTCTGTTTTTCTTTTATAGGCAGACAGAATACTAGGATATCTTGTGCATTGTGTCTAAACATTAAAGTATAGACTCCACATGGTCCCATTTCTGTTCTGTTTTTGTTTGGAATTTGGAATAGGTTGTAGTGCTGCTGAAACAGCATTCGTCCTTTTGTTGGTCAAAACATTTTGTATAGTTTACAACATCGACTCTATCTTTAGAAACGCCACTTGACAAGTACAACATTGATTCTATCTTTAGAATGCCAAATTTAAAGACAACCATAAAATTGATAATCCAGCTAAGTCAACCACTAAAAATAAAACGTTTTAAAATTCAGAGTCGTGTGGCTCCATCATTATGTACCAGATTCTTTCAGCCCTTTTGTTTAGTACTTAGATTGATGACTCACTTGTTTTCTCTGTCTAATCATTGCAAATCTATACTTGTAAAGGTAGCAACTCAGTCAAAAGATCTTAGTTCAAGTATCTTCGCTCAAGTAGTTTGGTGGACAATTCATTTCCCCAGCTGCATGGGTGTGGGTTCAAGTTTTAGGAGACATATTGTAACTGGCCCATGTGTGGCATTTATGATATAGTTGTATCTGGTGTAATAGTGGCAGTCGATCTTTTAAAATTACCAATTCTCCAAAAATTCTCATTACTGTTAAAGAGAAAAAGGTAGCAACGCTACCTATGTTAGTTGGATTTTTCAAAGATTCCATTGTGAACAAGCCACAACATTTCCAGATTAGTCTTGGAGAACAACTTGGGGAGACAGGAGAAATAGTTGACTCAAACTCGGGAAAAAATCTTGGGAGTTGAATAACTAAATAAAAACAAAACCAAAAAATAGGAGAAAAAATAATTAATTTTCATTACTATGAAAGCTTACAATATACAAATGGCAATTTTTTTCTTTTATAACTAGTTTCAAGGTAAATAGATGATAGTACATACTGCAAAATGCATGGATTCTGATTGTCTGCTGTGAAATCATATCAGAAAAACAAAGAAATGAGTGCTTTCCTTTGTCTTTTATAGACAGACGACAAATTAACTAACCCAGTTTTGACCTGAGAGACCAAGTCAAACTCTCATGTTTGACTCGGGGCCAACTCTGATCTGGAATGGAGACAACACAGCTGGTGTTGCTCTAAGAGCAGAATCAGGCCAACAGGGTCTTCGTTCACTGGCAAGGCTATTGAGTGTTGAACCATCTGCCATGGTTCCATTCTCACCAATATTTGTCCCACCCAAATTGCATGTTAAAAAGAAATGAAGCTAGGTGAAAATCCCTGGCAAATTTTGGGGACTAGATACCCTTCGAACAAGGAAGCCCACGTTATACAGTGCAGCACCTCTTTCTGGAAGTCGGGCAAAAAAAATTGGGGACTAGATACCCGGACTAGACTAGATACCCTTCGAACAAGGAAGCCCATGTTATCCAGTGCAGCACCTCTGGGCATATCTTTCAAAAAGTCAGGAAAAAAACATTGGGGACTAGATACCCTTCAAACAAGGAAGCCCATGTTATCCAGTGCAGGCCCTCAGTGCATATCTTTCTGGAAGTACTTTTAGAAGAGGGGAAAAAAGAGCCAAACATTAGAATTGACCCATACTTAAGGATTCCCCTGGCAAATTTTGGGGACTCGATAACCTTCGGACAAGAAAGACCATGTTATCCAGTGCAGCCCCTCAGGGCATATTCTTCTAGAAGTCGGGAAAAAACAAATTGGGGACTAGATACCCTTCGAACAAGGAAGCCCAAGTTATCAGTGTAGCCACTCAAGGCATATCTTTCTGGAAGTACTTCTAGAAGAGGGAAAAAAAGGAGTCAAACATTAGAATTGACTTGTAATTAAGGATTCAATCATTCAGAGAAGCTCAGTAACACCAACCGACTCCTAAATATCATGTTCGACGAAAGTATATTAAGGAATTTGACTATGGAGTCAGTCTGCTTCTGGCCTGGATTGCAGGAGGGAGCGAATCCCCAAACTGTTTTCGCGATGCTTTTCTGTAATATGTAATATGAAAGTGAAATTTTAGGGAGCAAAATACAGTGTCGCTTAGTGGCTAGATCCACGTTATTTCAATGCATATAGGTTTTATTTCTTGATAAGCATTTTATCTTATGAAATTAACTTGGAGAATACAGGATAAACGATCGAATACAACGGAATCATAAATGGTCTTAGCCATATAGATAGATTACCTATCCAGATCCAACGATGATGTTGTTGATTGGAATGAAAATCAACTTAACAAAGAAGCCAACAAAGCCCATGACGACAAAACCAATTGCCGTTCTGAATGCTACTTTGCTGAATTCTGCACAATAAACATATTCCCAACCAAAGATTTGCAAAATTAAAATCACCAGAAATATAGATATGCAGATATAAATGACAAATATTGAACACCAGAATAGAGAATATGCCGTCTTACCTTTCCGGTCTGGCTTATGACATCTTTTCACAAGCCTGACACTATCTTTGGCAAAGTCTTTCAACGGCCTCACAACAGTGTCTACTGCATCCATTATTCTGCCAATTATACATTAAATCTTCAGAAAACACATCACTCAAAAGCAATCTTTATGAAATTCACAACAAGATCCCTTAATGCCCTCCGAGTCGGTATTAAACAGAAGGCCCGCCGTATTATAATACAAAAGATCTAGGGTTTCTAAGAGATCTCTCGAATTTAACAGCAGATCAAACTAAAATCTTATAAATGCCGACTTCAAACTATCACATCCATGTAAAGAGTTAAAAGTTTGATTTCAAAAAATTAAAAATAGAACTCTAATTTGCTCGCAAAAATAAAATGGGCGAGAACTGTAACAAATCGAAGTCCTGCCAACAGAAACAGGGTGACAAATGCCTTTGAGACTCATTTTTTTCCTAAAACCCTAACTTTCGAAATCGAACAAGAAATTTAACCAGGAACTTTCAGACTTCTCCTTGTAGACACAATAAACATAAATCTATGCAGGATGTCGCAATAAAAAATCTTTTATCGGCTTACAACATAAATCCATCCTTAAACATCATTCTTTAGTACAATTAACGTCAGATCTACATACATTTGACCTTGAAAATACGGAAAAGAGAGAAATTTGTATAAAATACAGCAGCATAACACGCTCCTGGCAACAAGATAACTTCGAAAGATTTCATAATCTTAATCAGCGATTTGTGACGAAACAAATCTCAACAGATAGAAAATTACCAGTGGATTCAAATCCTACACGACGTTTATGTCTTTTCGGGGTGCGAGATTGCTCTTTAGAGTGCTGAAATTCCCTCGAAGCTCCAACAATGGCGAAAATGTAAACCTCTTGCAGCACAATATAGATTTCTTTCGGCTTTTATGGTAGGCTATATGAAGTGAGATTTCGTCATGTATTGGTTTAATTAGTAAAATTTAAATAACTTTTAAAGTCCGGACTAGGTTCACCATGACCTTTTCAATACTATGGTATATAAGTCAATGCGGTGTATTTGTTATAGTTGGGTTCTTTGAAATTTTTATGATTTTATATTTTTGTGGCGGTGTGCTGTTCTTTAATTTAAAAAAGCAGGTAATATAAAAATTAAAATATATTATGATATTGGGATTTTTTTGGAATACTTTGTCACCGTTAAGGTCTCTAATATGATATATTGTTTCTTCATATGATATGATTAAGTGGATGGTATAATAGGGTGTTAACGTCATTTATAATATTACTTTAATAAATTACGGATTTATTATAATCAAAAATAAATAAATATTATAATATATTGGGGTTTATATTTTGATATAACTTAAATATTATTTATATAGGCAAGAAGATTTTATATTTATAATGAAAATAATCATCCTAATGAATTAGTATCCGTACTAAAAAGGTGTAAAGATAGGTTGATAAAAGTGTAGAGTGATGGAGAGGTAATATTGCAAAAAACAAGAATATGGATGTGGAAAACATGAGGAATTAGGGGACTAAAGTATTTGTGAAGTAGAATTTTCCAAGTGGTTAAAAGTGCATTATAAAATCTGCAATGTATTAGATTTCTATCGCCGAACTCATAACTAAACTAGAAGCAATCTTCGAAAAGACATTAGGTTAGATTTCTATTGCCGAACTCATAACTAAACTAGAAGCAATCTTCGAGGAGACATTAGGTATGCTGGACAAAACATAAGTTTAAATTAGAATGTTTAGTTATAAGATTGAAGATGTATATTATGCTAGAAATGAAATTATAAGTATATTCTGCTAGAAATGAATTTATAATGACAGGCATATACAGTTAGAAATGTAATTACAAGAGATAAGACATTCTTTGTATTTTTAATACTTGAGATTTGTAAAATAGTTATGATAAATTGTATAATAATTAAGAGAAAAGATAAAGTTAATTGTTAAATCTATAAAATATATATATATTCAAATATGTTATATTGAAAAACCAAAAATTAGATTTAATCGTTCCTTTCCATCCCATTGGAAGGTAAGCCCTCCATATAGATTGATAAAAGACTAATAAGCAATGCATGTATTATATGAATTTTGATGTTGAGAGAAAAATAAAAATTCTTTAACAACAAATAAAGTTATCTCAAACTTTATTTTTTTGAATAATAAACATTTGTATGTGTAATAAGCACCAAGTTACCTACATATAAACTACCCACCTATTTTGATTGCAAACTTAAATTATACGATCTATATCTGCAATACATACTATACTACCCAATTCCTTGCACCTAAATCTGACTATTCTCAACGTATTTTCCACATCGGTGACACCTCCCTCCTATCACAAGTAACTTGTGTCGATCTATCATATTAATGTACTACGATAGTGGGGCATGTATGAATGATTCGATCAACATATCTTCGACCATACTTTCATATGAGGCTTTTTTTTTTATATATATGTAAATATATACATGAACAATGGCAGTGACGTGTGTCATATGTTTTGATTTCAAAAACTCATGCAAGGGTGAACGTGTCAATGGTCCTTTATATCCCAAGGTATCTATAATGATCCGGAATTTTAGACAATTGAGATCCCATCAAACTTTTGGGTGGTGGAGATTTTGCGGGTGGGAGTTAGGGTAATCACTAACGCCAACACGACCATCTTATATCAGCTTTAACAATTCTAAGCAAAAATCTCTTTAGCAATCATATCACGAATATCAGTGTTCTTGATTGAGTGCTCACTCGATTCACTCTTTAAGGATATCATGCTCGATTAAAAGATCGAGCCTATTTTTTTTGTTTGGTTGTTTTTGTTATTGATCAACCAGGTTGGTTGTCTAACCAACTATAAGTCCAAGCTAAAAACAAAAAGATGTGGGGTTTTGTGAGGACCAGTTGTCTAAGGGGCAATTCTTAATCGCCTACTGCAGCCCTTTTTCCATTAGTGTGTCTGGTATTTGAGATCAACGATAGAATTCTGAATCTTGTCTCTTCTCGCTTAATCCATTCTCGTCAAATCTCAATGCCACAACAAAATATAATAAAACCTAACAACTCACCCAAGGTCACACCAAAGGCACATTTGACCAAGTTTAAATGACTCTTATAAGCACACAGGCACAAGAGCATGGTACATAGGTATCAAGGATGGTCATAATGTAATAGGGATTTAGTAAGTAGATTATTTACATATGACTCAATGATCTTATGGATAATGTCATGAAAACAAATAGTCATAGCTCGCTAGGGTAGCTTTCATGTTTTTGAGACCAAAAGGCACATGTACTATTAGCATCATAGTAAGATTGCCTTATAAAATAGGGTTAACTTGTAGTAGGTTCATGAAATTACTAACCTCATAGATTACACCCTGAGGAGAAACCAATAGTACCTCTGCTCCATTGCCATATCTTTTGTAGTTTTCCATCAATCAGGCGGTGTTAATAAGTCGGTTATCAATGCAGAGGTTTGGGTAGTTGCAGGGTTGTACGAGTGGTGGAGCGGATCAAGGGGTCATGGAGCCTCGAGGAGGACACAGCGCTGCACAAGCTGGTGGAGAAATATAGGCCACGGAACTGGTCTCAAATTAGTAGAGGAACTTTGTGGTCTTAGATTAGCAGAGGAATTTCGGGATGCTTGGGGAAATCTTGCAGGCTACGGTGGTGCAACCAGCTGAGCCCCCAGGTGGAGCACCACCATTTCAGCCCACATGAAGACGCCACCATCATACAATCCCATGTGCGCCATGGAAAAAAGTGGGCTACGATTGCACGCCTCCTCCCCAGTCGCACCGATAATGCTATCAAGAACCACTAGAACTCGGCCCTGCGACGTTGTTATCATGGTGAGAAAGACCAGAGCAACAAGCTAGCTGTGAACTTGGAGTCGTAAGCTGAGGACAAAGAAACGATGAATCCGATGACACCTATCATAGCCACAGCTACGGCAACGATAATGCCAACAGCCTTAGTGTTCTTGATCCGAATTTGAAAAGGAATGCAACAAATTACATATATAACCATAAATACAAAGATGCAACAGAAATAACTCTAATTTCATTACTATCAAATATTGAAGTATGCTTACAAACAAAATGGAAATAAGACTAGCTCGGGCAATGATAGCTTATCTCTGAGAAGAGATGTGGCGGCTACATGCCTCTGAATTGTATTACGATGAGGCTCAAGGGCCTATTTATTATTGAAAAACATGAGAAAACCCTAAACAACCAAAACTCTAACCCCAGGTGTTATGAAACCAGCTCAAGAAAAGATAGAAAAGATAGATCAACGCCTTAGAATTCAGCCTCTTCGAGGGGGCAACCTCCTTTACATTACATAAATGAACAATTCTTGGATGATTCAAATGACAAAACCTCCTTTCTATATATAGGAGTCTAAGGAGTCACAATATAATCCAACCGACCTAACAATAATAATATAAAGCCACAAAAATAACAATAGAGGGATTCTATGGGGCACAGTAATAACAATATGGGGGCAATAGGGGCACAACAATATTAATAAGGGGTATAACTACAATAGTAATGGAGTAATCACTAGTATTATAGGGACCCAACATGCCCCTCTCCTTCAAAAAAGTGTTGTCCTCAACGCTTGAGTAGTTCTGGATACTTCTGCATAAAATTCTCATCCTCCCATGTGGAATCTTCAGCGGATAAGTTCTTCCACTTGATAAGATACTTGAAATTGATCGATTTCGTAGCTGTCGAGTTCTTGTTTCTGTGACTGCTTCCGGTTCCAATATAATTTTTCCTTCCTCGTCAAGTTCTGGCAATATTGTTTGAACTGGGAGCTTGTCGCCTATAACCTTCTTTAAACATGAAACATGGAAAACTGGGTGCAATCGAGAAGCTGCAGGAAGCTCCAATTTGTATGCCATAGTACCAATCTTTTGCAACACCTTGTACGGACCATAATACTTTGGTGATAATTTATTATCCTTCTTAGCTTGCTTGAGGGACATTTGCTTATATGGTTGTAGCCGTAGGAATACCCAATCACCTACATCAAAACTTCTTTCACTGCGATGTTGATCTGCCTGTTGTTTCATTCTATTTTGTGCCAACACGAGGTTATCCTTTAAGAGTTGGAGGACTTGTTTTTGATGTTCGATGTGATGTTCCACTGCCTGAACCTTAGAATTTTCTCTTAAATATGATGTGATGGATGGTGGTTGATACCCATAAAGTGCCATAAATGGGGTCAGTTGTTGTATGGAAGGAAGTGTTATACCACCATTCAGCCAGAGGCAACCATTTGACCCATTGTGTCTGTTTATCAGATACAAAGCAACGAAGATATCCTTCCAAACATTTGTTTACTATCTCAGTTTGCCCATCAGATTGAGGATGATAAGATGAGCTATGAGCTAACTGAGTACCAAGACAAGAAAATAATTCTGTCCAAAAATTTCCAGTGAAAATGGGATCTCTGTCACTTACAATAATCTTTGGGTTTCCATGTAGCTTTTGAATTGTTTCCATAAATGCAGTAGAAACTGTACTGGCTTTAAATGGATGTGATAATGCACAAAAGTGTGCATACTTGGTAAGTCTGTCAACTACCACCATGATGACACTCTTTCCCTCAGACTTGGGTAAACCTGTGATAAAATCCATTGAAACCTCCTCCCAACGTTGGCTTGGAATGGATAAAGGTTGTAATAGACCCGGTGTCTTAATTGTTTCAACTTTATTTTGTTGGCAAACCAAACATTCCGCCACAAACTTTTGAATATCTGATTTAAGGCCATCCCAAAAAAATTCCTTCTTAACCCTGTGGTAAGTTTTTAAAAATCCTGAGTGCCCTCCTAAGGGAGAAGTGTGCAATTCCATAAGAATCTTTTGTTTTAGCTGGGAATTCTTACAGAGGTATAAGCGATCTTTGTACCATAACGAATCATTTTGCCAGCTAAATGTATCAGACGTACTGGAATCTTGTTGTAACTTTCGAATAAGTGCCCACACTTCTTCGTCATTCTTCCATTCCTCCCTTGCTTCGTTTATCCAATCTGGTTGGATAATAGAAATGGCGCACAACAATGCTTCCACATCCTCATCCTTTCTTGAGAGTGCATCTGCCACCACATTTTGCTTCCCTTTTTTGTAGATGATTTCAAAGTCATAACCCAACATCTTTGTGACCCACTTTTGTTGCTCTTCAGAGGATAATCTTTGTTCTAAAAAGTATTTAAGGCTATCATGATCCGTTTTTACCTTGAAGTGTCTTCCCATTAGGTAGGGTCGCCATTTCTTAAGTGCATGGAGTATTGCCAACATTTCCTTCTCATAAATAGCTTTGCTTAAAAACTTTCCCTTGATTGGACGACTTTCAAAAGCAATGGGTCTTTCATCTTGCATTAGAACAGCACCAATTCCATTTCCTGAAGCATCACATTCCACAATAAAGGTTTTTGTGAAGTCCGGTGTAGCTAAGACCGGTGCTTGGCACATTGCCTCTTTAAGATGTTCAAAGGCCTTTGTTGCTTCCGGAGTCCATGAAAATGCATCTTTCTTCAATAATGTTGTTAGAGGTGCTGCTATTCTCCCATAATTCTTAACAAACTTGCGATAATACCCTGTCAACCCAAGAAATCCTCGCAGATGCTTTATGGATGTGGGGATTTTCCATTCCTTAATGGCTTTAATTTTGCTAGGGTCTACCTTAACTCCTTCATGAGATACAATATGACCCAAATATTCCACCTCCTGGACTCCAAAGAAACATTTGGATCTTTTTGCATATAATTGTTTCTCCTCCAATAGTTGTAGCACCCTGTCAACATGTTCAACATGATCCTTCCAAGACTTGCTGTAGATTAGTATATCATCAAAAAATACTAACACAAATTTTCTAAGGAATGGTTTGAAAATTGAATTCATCAAACCTTGAAATGTTGAAGGTGCATTGGTAAGGCCAAAAGGCATGACCAAAAATTCATAATGACCCTCATGAGTTCTAAATGCTGTTTTCGGAATGTCTTCAGTCTTCATTCTGATTTGATGATATCCTGAACGAAGATCCAACTTGGTGAAGTAAATTGATCCATGCAATTCATCCAGTAATTCATCAATGACAGGAATGGGGAACTTATCTTTAATAGTGAGCTTGTTGAGCTCCCTATAATCTGGACACATGCGCCATGATCCATCCTTCTTGTGCACCAATACTACTGGAGCAGAGAAAGAACTTTGACTCGGTTGAATTATACCAGCCTCTAGCATTTCTGCAACCATACGTTCAATTTCACTCTTTTGGACATAGGGATATCTGTACGGCCTGATGTTTGGAGGAACACTTCCTGGAATCAGATGAATAGCATGATCATGATCACGCATAGGTGGGAGACCTTTGGGAGTCTCAAATACCTTGGAATGATTGTCCAGGACTTTTTGGAGATCTGGAGAAATAGATGATTCCGATGTGGAAACATCTAGCGAACATAATTGTGCAATTACACCTCTTTGCTCCTTTTTTAGAAGCTTTGTCATACCATTAGAGCTGATTATCTTTCCTGGTTTCCCTGCAATACCCCTTAATTCAACTTCCTTTCCTTCCGTAGAAAATTTGATGAAAAGTTCTTGAAAATTAAAAGCTATTGTACCCAAGGATTGTAGCCATTGGACTCCTAGTACAACATCAGCACCTCCCATTGGAATGGAAAGCATTGGGCTAGTCAATACATATTCTCCCATGGATAGCTTGATATTATGGCACTTTCCAGAGAAATTTATTGTTCCTCCATTTGCAATCATCACTTGACACTCTGGTGCTGGATATAGGAAGCAATTCAATTCTTTTGCTACCTTACAATGAACAAAATTGTGGGTGCTTCCTGAATCAATCAACACTATTACCTTTTTCTTCTTGATTTGTCCTTCTATCTTGATGGTTTGAGGAGTGGTAATTCCCGCCAATGCATTACAAGATATGGTCGGATTTATTTTTTCTTCATCTAGGTTTTGTTCCTGGAGTATATCCTCTTCTTTTGACCTTTCTTGCTCCTTTTCTTCTTCCTCTTCACAATCTATGTAGAATAATTTCTTCTCAGCACACTTATGACCTTTAGTGTATTTGCTATCACAAATGTAACAAAGCCCTTTTGCTCTTTTTTCTTCCAATTGTTGTGGTGTCAACCTTATAGGTTGTGGAAGACTAGGGGCAACAACACTTCCGTCTTTATAGTTGTGAGTGGTATGCTTCCTGGTTGCCATAATTTTGCTTTCCATTTTTCTTGCTAACCTGAATGCCTTGTCTAATGAATCAGGTTCCCAAAGGCGAACATCATGTTGGATATTATCCTTTAAAGACCCTATGAACACATCAATCCTATGCTCCTCTGGAATATCTTTTACCCTTATGTTAAATTTTTGGAATTCCCCAATGTGCTCCATTATTGAACCCTTTTGTTTGAGACTTATCAATTGGCTAAAAAAAGTGTTGCTTTTTGTATCCTCATAATGTGCTATCAATTCTTCCGTAAAAATTGCCCAAGTGATAAATTGTTTACGAGAGCAAAGCCATTGATACCATATAAACTGATTTGGTTCCAAATATAAAGTTGCCATACGTACCTTTTGTGTGTTTTGCACATTATTGAGATCGAAGAGTTGCTCCATCTGTAATATCCATGTGGTGGGATCCTTGCCATCAAACTTCCTCATATCGATTTTTGGAATATGGTGGGTCTTCGATCCAACGTTAGAGTCTATGGAATCATGATTAACATTTCTTTTGTTCACATCATGAGTTTCCTTTACAACCTTTTCACCATTAGTAAGTATTTCTTGTAGAAAATTTGTCAAATCTATCTTCAAATCTGCCATGTTTGTCTTCAAATCTACCATGTATCTCTTCAAATCTGTCTTCGAATAATCCATCTTAGCTTCCATGCCCTTTATCTTAGATTCAACGCCATTTATCTTAGATTCCACGCCATTTATCTTAGCTTCTGTTAGCTTTTGTGAGCGTGACATTTGTTGCACTTGTTCTTGTAATTTTGATATATCATGTAGCATTTCTTCCTCTTCTTCATGAGTCATGCTAGAGCTTTCAGGTTCCTTACTAGGTGTTTGCATTTTCTTTCCTCGGGGCATCAGTTACCGATAATAATGCTTTATTATGCCCTTTGAATTCCTTCAAACCAATCTTTCGCAAAAATTTAAAAAAAAAAACTACACACCTTTTTTCACTTTGTAGAAGCCTGATATTGAATCTGATGTATCTCTGTAAATTCAGATCCTCCAGTTCTGAAATTGCGACCTGTAGTAGCCTTCTATGTCTTGTTTCCAATGCCACAAGTCTGACCCAAATTGGATTCTCCAAGGAAGAGTTATGCGAAATCTCCCACAGTGACTTGATTATAGACTATTTCAGTAGAGCGAACTTGTATGATGTGCCACGAGTCACTGTTTCGACCTTTGGATCTGAAAAATGCATACAAGAAACTACATTCCATCCTCTTTCTGTACCTTCTTACGAAATTTCAATCCGATCCCCAGAGAGAAAGTTATGACGATTTTCCCCAGGTCACCTGTTTGGAATGTAATTCAGGAGTCTACAAAAAGACCAACTTCCTCAGATCATATCTCCGCAAATATACCGCGAAAAGCTCTGAAATTCAGACCCGAGGTTCAGCGCGATTTCTTCTCAAATGGGTTTTTTTGCAACTTCTGAAACATCGTAGAAAAAAATTTATAGCGAAAATTCCACGATGACCTGTTTGGAGCAGCGAAACCCTAGAATCCAAAGCTCTGATACCAAATGTTATGAAACCAGCTCAAGAAAAGATAGAAAAGATAGATAAACGCCTTAGAATACAACCTCTTCGAGGGGGCAACCTCCTTTACATTACATAAATCAACAATTCTTGGATGATTCAAATGACAAAACCTCCTTTCTATATATAGGAGTCTAAGGAGTCACAATATAATCCAGCCGACCTAACAATAATAATATAAAGCCACAAAAATAACAATAGAGGGATTTTATGGGGCACAGTAATAACAATATGGGGGCAATAGGGGCACAACAATATTAATAAGGGGTATAACTACAATAGTAATGGGGTAATCACTAGTATTATAGGGACCCAACACGAGGAGATGTAACACCAAGAGTTTGTGGGCCCCATTGGGGTTAGTTGGGCAACCAACTTCCTGGGGTCATAACTTGGTCATATTATCTCTGTTTGGTGCATACGATACCTTGTTGGAAAGGTATCTCCGAGTACTACAAGATTTTCCATAGGCCCTTGTCTATGGCTATGGGCCTGCAGCGAACCTCAAAAAAAACGTCGTTTAGGGGGTCAAAACTACTCCGGAAGTTCAGGACCCGAAAAACTGCTAAAAATAGTAAATGTTGAAATAAACAAGGAAACAAATGAAACTAACTGGAGGTCTAGGTGGGATAGGTGGGTGGCCACCAATATCCACTTGGATCATTCCTCCCCCCTTAGGAAGCAATGGTCCCCATTGCGTGCAGAGCCTCCATGAGGTGAGGAAATTTATGTTTAACTTGGTCCCTGATGGGCCACTTGTCTTGGTGCAGGAGTTTTCCATCTTTGACAACCCGATATAGTTGGATCTTTTACTAGCGACTGTTCTTGACCTGTGTCTCCATAATCCGATCAGCTGTGGCCTGTTCCATGCAGTCTAGGTTTAACTATGTTGGTGTGAGTTGTTCTGCAATGTCTTATGTGTCCAACAATGGTGGGAACTCTGGTCGAAGGTGGTCCACATTGAACATCAAGTACAAGCCAAGGAAGGGGAAATGTTGAGCTCAAAAGCATTGTCTCCCACAACCTTGTTAATGGTGTAAGGACCATATCGTAGTGGTCTGAGCTTCCGATGGACTCCGGTAAGGCGTTCTTTTTGCAAATGCAACCAAACTTTGTCGCCCACCTAAAACTTGTGTGGTACCCGATGTTGATCATGTTGCTACTTTTACTTGGCATTTGACTTCTCCAAGGTGTCGTGAACCTTCTCGAGGATGTGTTGGATCTGTTCAATAAGTTTGGTCGCTTTATCATCCTCGGACAATACATGTGTGGATTATTTTTGTATAGTTGCATAAGGCATGGCCACATCAATCAGACACAATGGTTGAAATCCTAGACCCACTTGAAAGGGACTATGACCAGTCGAGCTGTGGAAGGCTCTATTATAACTGTGTTGCACATATGGAAGACTCTTATCCCAGGTTCGAGGATGCTTGGAGTTGTACATGTGGAGTATGTGCACTATCATCCTATTAATGACCTTCGTCTGGCCATCAATTTGGGGATGGAAGGAAGTCGATTTGGTGAGCTTGGTGTCCAATAGTGTCCAGAAGCTTGACTAGAATGTGGTCAAGAACCTGTTATCCCGATCTGATATAATGGTCTACAGGATCCCAAAATGTACCCATACTCATTCAAAGAAGAGTTTGGCAGTGTCCTCTGTTGTGATACTCTTCTTGCAGGTCGTCAATATAGCCATCTTAGAAAATTTGTCCATGACCACAATACACAGTCCTTACCATTCTTGGTAGAAGGGAGGCCAGACATATACTCCATGGAGATGGATTCCCATGGCTGGCTGGGAGTAGGCAGAGGAGTGTACAGGCCTTGCTTCTTGATGGTTGGCTTGGTGATGGCGCAAGCAGTGCAAGATCTGATATATTTCCCAACATCCAGTCGGAGTTTGGGCCAACAAAAGTACTTTTGTAGTACAACCATAGTTTTCTCCACACCAAAGTGTCTTACGACTCGACTGTAGTGCACTTCCCAAATCAACTTGGCACACTCGCTTAAAGGAACACAAAGGTGGCCCAGGTAACATAATAATGCGTCTTGGAGGTGGAAATCAGGAACTTTCTTTCCAGTTACTAGCATCTGGTATGTCAAGGTGAACTATGGATCATTTTTTTATAGTTGTAGCCATCCAGAGGTCCGATAACCACAAGAGTTGAGAAAAGTAGCCAGTGCTACAACTGGGGGCTAGCTGAGGCAGTCTACAACATGACTGGTGCTGCCCTTTTTGTATTTAATGTTCAAGTGTAATTGTTGTTGATATGTAGACCACTTATGGTGGCGATCGTTCTACAACTTCCCCTGTGTTTGTATAAACTAAAGAGGTCGGTGATTAGTGTGGATGATTGTCTCCTTCCCCCGAATGTAGCACTTCCATTGTCGGCAAGCCTGCACAATGGAATACATCTCTTTATCATAGGTGGGGTACTTCCGAATTGTATCAGAAAGTGTCTCACTATGATAGGCCACTGGATGCCCGTGGGTGAGGATTGCACCAATAACATAGCCTGAGGCGTATATCTCGATTTCAAATGGTTGTTGTAGGTCTGGCAGTGTGAGTATTGGTGCAAAGCAAAGGCGGTGCTTCAACTCAACAAATGCCTTCTGTTGGGACTCAGACCAAGAAACCTTTTCTTTCACCTCGCCCTTAGTAAACTAACTCAAAATCCAAGTGATATGGGAGAATCCCAACATGAACCTTCAATAGAAATTTGCAAGGTCCAAAAAGCTATGAAGCTCTGTAGAGTGGTCAGAGCTGGCCAATCCCGAATGACATGGATCTTGGTTGGGTCCACATTCACGCCATGCTCATCTATGATGTAACCCAAGTATTAGACCTAGCTCATGCCAAAGGTGCATTTCTCCAAGTTGGCACATAGTTTGTGTTGCCGAAGGGTTTGAAGGACCTACTAAATGTGTCGCGAGTGTTCTTCCCAACTCTTACTGAAGATGAGTATGTCATCCAAATAAACCATCATGAACGAGCTAGTGAAGGGCTGCAAGATGTCATCCATTAGCCTCATAAAAATGACAGGGGCATTTGTCAACCCGAAGGGCATAACCAACCATTCAAAAAGGCCTTCCTTGGATTTAAAGGTGGTCTTCCATACATCTGTGGGCTCTATTGGAACCTGGTGATAACCAGACTTCAAATTGATCTTGTTGAAATACTTGGCCCCCTTGAGTTGGTCCAGCAGGTCATCAATTCATGGGATTGGATACCTGTTCCTGACAGTGATTTTATTTAGTGCCCAATAATCAATGCAGAGCCTCCAAGTTCCATCCTTCTTTTGTACAAGTACAATTGGGCTCCCACAAGGTGAGGAACTTGGTTGAATGTGCCCTTTTTGCAGCAAATCCTAGATTTACCACTTGATCTCTTCATTTTCCAGAATGGAGCAGCAATATATTGGCCCGTTGGGTAGAGGTGCTCCGGGAGTCAGATCGATTGAATGCTTGACCTGACAATGCAAGGGTACCCCTGTGGGTGAGGAGAAGATGTCCCTGTATTCTTCCACAACCGTATCCACCTACTTCTGCTGCTTGGAGGAACCCTTCTCGGGGGCCATGGATGTGGCTACGACCTTCCCCTTACTTTGAGAGTGAATCAGAAAGAAAACAAATTTCTCAGTCTAGGAGATGACCTTACTACATTTCTTAGCAGATATCAAAGAGATGGTTTTAGGTGGGGCTACCTCCGATATCATGTATAACTTAGTACCCAAAGAAATAATAACATAGCGAGGTCTAGACTCATATAAAACATGTCGCTTCCATAAGTATGGTTGTCCTAATAATACATCACAAACTTCAAGAGGAGAAATATCACACAATACCTCATTCGTGAAGGGCTTGATGTTGTAGGGAAGGCGACACTACTGGGTGACGCAAAGATATCGTCCTTGGTGAAGCCACCCGATGGTGTACGGCTGCGGATGTGTTGTAGTTAGTAGGTCATCTGCTTCATGAAATCTACTAAAATGAGGTTCTTTTGGCTCCCACTGTCGGCAATGAACTGCAACAGAGAACCCTTCACCCACATCTATGAGTGGAATCAGCGCTCCCCTCTTCTAGATCTTCAATCTCAATATTCTGGATCTTGGTGGTGGCCACAGTGACATTGGGCTCCACGTCAATGATCCACTTCCCTTTGTCATTCCCCTTGTCGGGTTTTGACTAAGTGTCGAAACATTCATCGGACTCGAAAGCCTTCAGCTCGGCCATTAGTGATTGCTTGGCCTGACACTCGCTTGCGTTGTGAGTGGAGCTATTATGGAACTCACACCACTTTCCCGTGTCCTTCTTTGTCTTCATGGTGTTGTTATTTGCTTGCAGCTTCGATGAGTTATCTTGGGTCGACCCACCTTGGCTTTGTCGTTTGCTCTGTGGTTTGGGGGCGCCTTTCCCTTGTTTCGAATTCGCAGATCCAAAGTCTCACTTTTTCTGTTTAATCTTCTGCTCAATCTTGACAATGTATCGATACGTCATGTTGAGTGAGGAGATGTCCATGAACTCCATCTCATCCTTGATGTACCTGTTTCCGTGGTACTTGAGTACCAGATGTTTCTCAGAATCCTTGATACCCAACTTCATGCACAAGGTATGAAAAACATTGGTAAAATCCAACACATCTTAGTCCCTTCCCTGTGGCAGTGTGGTCCACTTTATGTATTTATCATCATAGCTCCCAACAACGTAGTACTGCTCTTTTTGGTGTCTTGAAATGAATCCCAAGTGGGTGCGACCGAAAATAGTGAGGGTGTACTTTCATCCTTCTGCTCACAGTAGGTTTCCCACTAGTCCTTAACGTGGGGAGGGGCTTTGAGAAGAGAAAAAGTAATATTTTCCCAACTGGAAAAATCATGAACAGAAAAATATCCTTCTAGCAGATTTAACCATTTATCTATGGTGTCCACATCTATCTAACCCTCAAATATGGGAATGTCAAAGTCAACTTGTACCTTAAAGGGTGTGGCGCTTCCAGAGTAGTTGTTGGAAGTATATGTGTCGCCCTTGGATAGCCGCTGAAGGACTTGGGCAAAGTTTTCCATCATCGCGTTCCTTTGTCGCTCGAGGGCTTCTTCAAGCAAGATTTTGAAAAGATCTCCTACCCCCTCATCTTTCTTTTCTTCCCCCATGGGAGGTCGTTGGGATTTGCGAGGCTAGTCTTGTAAAGGTTCGACCAGTTCAAGCCTTGACTCCTTATATCCCGACCTCGTTGGGGACATGCAAAGGAAAACATAGAAAGAGTAGACCGCTCTGGTACCACTGATCCGAATTTAAACAGGAATGCAACAAGTTACATATATAACCATAAATACAAAAATGCAGCAAAAATAACACTTCATTTCATTTACTATCAAATACTGAAGTATGCTTACAAACAAAATGGAAATAAGACTAGGTCAGGCGATGGTAGCTTATCTCTGAGAAGAGATGTGGTGGCTACATGCCTCTGAACTGTGTTACAATGAGGCTCAAGGGCCTATTTATTACTGAAAACATGAGAAAACCCTAAACAACCAAAACCCTAACCCAAGAGATGTAAGGCCAAGAGTTTGTGGGCCTCGTTGGGGTTAGTTGGGCATCCAACTTCCAAGGGTCATAACTTGGTCATATTATCTTCGTTTGGAGTGTACGATACCTTGTTGGAAAGGTCTCTCCGAGTACTACAAAATTTGTCGTAGGCTCCTACCTTTGGTTGTGGACTTGTAATGGACCTTAAAAAAACACCGTTTAGGGGGTCAAAACTGCTCTAGAAGTTCAGGACCCGAAAGCTGCTAATAGTAAATGTCGAAATAAATAAGGAAACAAATGAAACTAATTGGAGGTCTATGTGGGATAGCTGTGTGGCCACCAATATCCACCTAGATCAGTTCCCATCGGCTGCAGACAATGTTAGGAAACAGAGCAACAATAGTTGCAGCACTAATGACAATTTGGGAGATGTCGAGGTCGAGTCCTGTAGGCTTAAACGTGATGGAGAGAAATGGTCAATGGGGTGACACTATTGAGATTCACAATAGTTGTTGAGGATGACGAATCTCAATAGTGTCACCAACAACAACCTCACAATATAATGCATATCGACATAATTATTATACATTCATTTTAAACATAAATTTGGAGGGATCAAATTTTGGTGCAAACCTCTTTTATGGTACAAAACTTGAAAAAAAAAATTACACCTCAAGGGATTTGATTTTTGTGGACACTTCATTGATCTACTGTTAATATGGATCTATACATCATCACAATTACTATAAATTACTACATCTATCTTAACCATGAATGGAGAGGAATCAAATCTTTTATGGTGCAAACCTCTTTTAGAATGCAAAACTTGAACAAAATAGTTTACACCTCAAGAGATTTGGTCTTTTTGAACACTTGATAGATCTATGGTTAACACACACACACACACACACACATATAATGTTTGTCAATTGCACTTATCCTAGGTGGTTGGGAAGAAGGAATGAACCCTTCCCACAAGTTCAATTCTCACAAGTAACATGATGAATGTTTATAGCATTGACAAATCTTTATTGGATTTCAAACAAAATTGACCAAAAAATAAACTTGAAAAGGACCACAATGTAGAATAGTAAGACTACTTAAAACGTTTTAACCATAATATATATATATATATATATATATATATATATATATATATTTTTTTTTTTTCTATTGTTTTATATAAAATATACCTAACTTTTAAAACCTTATATAATATATACATGAATAAAATTAAAATATTTAAATTTTTTTTTTCTACGTAAAAGCTATCTAATTCATATATTAACTGTACAAGTGAAAATTACAAACTGTGAGGCGAGTCTTCCAGGGCTTCTGATAGCTCGCTGGGAACCAAAAACCAAATTCTGAGGTCTCCCTCCCGGGAAAACCTTCACAAAACAAAACAGACCAAGCACTGATATAACGCTCCCACGCAGGGGCAGCACCAGACCATATAAGCAGAACCAGAAATAAACATCAGCGGGCTCCCATTGGAGCCTCAGGAGGAGGATTCAAAACATTATTGCCCACGCAGGGGCGAATCGCCAGATGGGATTGACTTAATAACCAGGGGCGAATTACCAGATGGGATTGATTGAGCAACCCGACAAAATTGAAATTGAGAATTGACCCATTGAAAATGAGACCCGACCAGCTTCCAAACAAAATTACAGCAGGCGAATAGGTAGGCAACCACTTCCAGCCATCAAAACGAAAGCGCAAGAGAGAATTACCCGTGTCAATTTTGATCCTCTCGATGTGTTGAGGAAGAAGGAAGGGACGCGAAGAAGGCATCAGCTTCTTCGGCAAGGCTGTTGTCCTCCACGATGTACGCCCAGCCTTCTCCCTCTGGTTTACCCTTCCACATCTTGCGCCCTGTCTCGTCATCAATACCCTGAGGAGCAGGCCCCATCGGAGGAGACGATTCGTGCTGACCAGCCTCAGACGCTGGTGGCTCCAAAGCGGAGCTATGTTCCCCTGCCTCCGGTAATCCATGGACAATTTCTTTGCCTTTGCCCTCCGCTTGCTTCTTCTGCGGGTCTTGAGGGGCAGATTCCCCATTTCCTTCCGGAGTTCTGGTAAACATAATTGAGATGTGGGCACTGAGCCCTGGGAAGCTCTCAGCCCTCGGCAATGTGAAAACCACTGAGCCAAAGGAGGGAAGTTCTGATTTGTCCTCATCAGCACTTCCAACCTCCAAAAACTGGCTGATTGGAAGTGGAGTGGCTTTGGCTCTTCGAAGGCAGTAGCAGCAACAACAGTGGTGATGTTCATCCACTGCTGGAGCTCGCGAGGAAGAGCCTCTAGCTGGACCTCTTCTACACGGCTGTCGCTGACGGAGTTTAGCCATGGTGAAACTGATTCTGCTCTTGTGTGTGTGCAGGTGAGCTTGGAGTCGAAGACTGAACCAATTACCTCCCAAATCTTTCTCTGGTGCCCAATTTCCTCTCTGAGACCCGTTCCTTGGTGGCGAGGTGGACCAATTCCGGTTCTCACCCAGCAATTGAGCCAAGTGCTTCCGGCTACAGGACCAGCAACCAGAGAGGCTATGGCAGCGATAGTAACCACCAGACACCCGACGATGAAGTGGATGGAGCTGCCACCGCCTCGGCTCTCTGCAATTCCTTCTTTCCCCAAATTCGCCCGACATACATTCCCTGCACCCTCCATTGCTCTTGTTATGCTCTGCCTCCTGCTCTCGATACAGGCGCGCATTAAGTGCTCTGTACAGCCCCATAAACCTACCGCCCTCACCATTAACTCCATTAAACGCAGCAATGGGTTCAGGTTCTGGTTGACGGCCTTCATATGGAGGCCGTATTGTCTACACGGGGTAGCCCATGCATAGCATGTGGCATGCCCATTGTTGCCGTCCCGCCACCCGCATCCGGGGAATTAAAATATTTAAATTAATATGAGCACTGGAATATTATATATATGAACCACATTCTTTACATTAAAATATTTTTTTGTTATTAATATATTTTTCAATACACATCAATATTATTTAAGACTACTTATTGAAATATTATATTAACGAATCGTAATTGATTTTTTTAGTATTAATATAATTTTTAAAATGTTATATATCAATTTCAGACATAGTCTAACTAACAAATATAATGGCTTTCTTGATTGGAATCCGACAATACACTTTCTAACAACTAGTAACCCAGAATAACACAATAGATCTGAATATGTAAATTCAACATAAAATTAACACATAAACATCATAATAGATATTAAGAAAATCATGCACAAGGAGAAAAAAGAATATTTGGTGGAAACCCCCAAGGGGAAGAAAACCACTATGTTATTGATCAAGCAAATATTTTCATAGATCGGCTAGCCACTACCAGCTAGGAGACACGACCCCTACTATAGTTTGTTGGTCACCACTATATAGAAAGCCCCAACTTTCTATTAGTTGTTTGCTAGCCAATACCAACAAGAATCCAGACTCTTATCTTAGCAAGCCACCACTTGTTGGAGGCCCCAACCTCCTCAACCTCTATGTGGACCCTGTTTCCAAATTTTTATATTGGGCCCAATAAGATCTACTTGACATCAACACTACAACAACATCTCAAGTTTTTTACTCACTCTCTAACACTTTGTTGATCAAATGCTATAGATTTACAAGAAACATTATTATGCATTGTAGCTCACCTCCTCCTCCAACACTAGCATAATACATTTATACTAATTCTTCTCATCACAAGGATCAAAGCAAATATTAATTACATTCCATACACCATGATGATCATATCAAATAAAATAAAAAATAATTAATCATTTATGCTCTCACACCAAATACAATGGGAAAATCCCTTGCTACTTTCTTGTGGTTTTCCTTTATGCTCTCAACACTACATCATCACACTAAATAGCACCATTCAACTGGCACCTGCAACAATAACCAAACACCTATAACCATCCAAACACATGCTACATAGTTGACATCAATGTCAAACAAACACTAGAAGTGCCTACAAGCTCCCCCTTTGGTGTTTATGTCAACCGATAGCCACACCAAACCGATATTCTTATTTTTTGACTGATTGATCTCAAACTTACCCAAGTGGCTATGTCACTCTCCCCCTTTGACATCAAAGGCAAAGGGTTATGGTTGAAAATATGGCATCAATGTCAATGGTGCTAACAATCATTTAGTGATCATATAGTTGATGAATATGTGTAATAAACTTCCATTGGACATAAGTTAGGTTTGATATGCTTGAAGAGCAATGCATGATGAGTAGCCAAACTCTAGCAACAATTGAAGCAGTAGTCCATACTCAATAACAATCTAAGCAGCAACAAGTAATGGCAATAATAAAAATACATACATATATCACCCACAAGCCATACATCATAGACAACAACATACAATGACTACGAAAATGGTAGCAATACAACTCTTCTGCTCCGCAACAATAATCAACACAATTCTCAATAGCACCACCTCATCTTAACCCCTCATGATCAACCATACAAGTATTAGCACGTGCTCAATACATTGACTAGAAGCACCCAACAATACAAGGCTTCCACTTGAAGTATAAGTCATTCTCAATATCCAACCAACTTTAGCAAATGATCACCCCATAATTTTCTAATTGTAACACATACAAAGTTAGAGAAATGGAGTACATCAACAATAATTGTGGCATCTACGTACCAACAACACAAATCCTCTCTATGCCCATACTTTGGAATACACAATCCCATGACTCATGCATGAAAACCTCTCATCAACCAACCCAATACACTGTAGTAGCCCCTATATGAATTTACAAGGATATTACAAGGATTTATAACTAAATATAAACACATTGCGGAAAATTAACCTCTCCCACTCTCAAAGCCTAACGACCATTCTCACAAGACTTAGAAGTATGGTCGTACTTTTCTTTACGCAACGACAAGAGTACATCAAATCCCTAGTAACAATATTAACTCATATCTTGACTCAGCTACACATGAAAAATCGTTGCCCACAATATACATATCATCAAGCTATGGTGATACATGGCTATCCATTGTGTGAAAATACAATGTATCAGGTGGACATCATAACAACATATCTCCTCGAACCCTTGACCACTAATTAAGACACAAAACAACATGAATAACTTTAAGAATAATAAACATGCTTAGTAGTATGTTCCTTGATATCTTCAATATGAAAATTCATTGAGCAATACATATATCCCTTGCAAAACCAATGTTATTTATTCACAAAGAAGTAACATTATGCCTCATGACAATGTTATGGTATTTTGGTAGCATTAATATTGCACATCTGAACAACCTTGATATGAACATTTTATCCTTTATCCATTTGCACCAACAAGATCACAAACTCAACCAACAACAATATTTTTAACAGGAGCATACTATACTTTGCTTGGATCAATGTACAAGTTCTCTGGTCAATGAAACTCAGTCCAACATCTCATTTGGCCACTCACATGTCCAATATGAAACAATAACAATACACATTCATTCCTACAACAACCTCTCAACAATAACTCACTACTATGCCATACACTTATCAAATCAACAATCAAATGACAAATCCTTGCAATATCTCTTCATACACATGGCAATACAAGCCATGCAAATATCTAGCATGTTAACTCACTAGAAGCATGGTTTCAATGTAAATACATGACATTTATGAAGACCTTCAGCCATGTACAATTTACACCCCTCCAAAACAACAATTAGACATATAATCCACATTCTGGCATTCACATTGTAAAACACATATCTCAACATACCATATGCATTAGTTCCAAATAGATTTACTTCATATGCACCATCACTTATCACATAGGCTACCTATTCTAATTAGTGTGTATCATTGTTTTCTGAAGCATACGCACTACTATCTCAGTGATACGCATTAGCACATCAACAAAACGCATGTTGTTTCAAATGTAGACTCCATACACCAAAATACTTTTTCCAGTGGTGACCAAGTCAATGCAATTATTCCACTCCATAATGTCTTCAATTCCATTTAGGTCGAATCACTCTTCATACTATAGATTATGTGTTCCTTATATTCTCCATGCACTCTTTCTAATCACTCACATAACATTTGGCATAATGTGCACTCCACCTCTGTTCAAGCATAATAAGGCTTAACCTCACCTATCCACATAACTCAATCCATTGAACCTGTGAACAGTGAATTCCTGGGTATTCATAAAATAATGTTCAACCCTCTATTTGGAGTAGAAAGCACCAACACATTCTTTATAGTCTACACACTTCATCTATAGTAATTGCTCACGACCTTTGTCCATTGATTCATTCAATTATGGAAATTCAATCATTATTTCTCACTAACTCCATGGGTAAGATATGCACGAAGGATTCATGCTTCATAATTATCACGTGATATTTTTATATTACAAGACAATGGCTCCCATAAAAAAAGTATCAATGTCGGAAGAAAGTCAATGAATTTGAAATTTCTTGTCATTAAATTTTTAGTAAGGGTTGCTAGAGGAAATATTGAGAATTCATGAAGTTGAAAGTGCCATCATCCATCTCTATCATTGTAAAAAAAAAAAACATTTTGACCATCAATTGGAAATTCGTTCATTATGTCGTTGAAACTTTCCACCAAGATTCATGAAAACCATGTGATATTTCTTAAGTTCCTAGTCAATAACTGCCAACAAACCATTACCAAAACTTGGAAGAAAGTCAATGAAATTGAATTTCCATCATCCATTACTAAATTTAAATTTTTAATAAGATCGCTGAAATTTTTGATAAGGCAATTTATTCATCAAATATGAAAATAGCATTATAGATCATTCTATGTGCTCTCTTCAGTAATGGGCACCCCACCCCCCCCCCCCAAATTATCTCAGACTTTTACTCAATCTACGTCAACTATGCTATGACTAATCTTTAGATCGCATGCCTTCTACAAAGTATGCACATTGGTCACACTTTTCTTAATCTTAGATCACTTCTAAACAATGACTATGTGAGTACTCTCTACAACATGTGAAAGTTTGGAAGCCCAAATTTCTACTGCAGCAACTGATTATGTTTTTTCTATTTTTTGGTTATTAAGAAAAAATATTTATTGTTTCCTGTAGTAAATACCGAAACAAATACGCTGCAACCTTCACCATTTAAATAAAATGTGGAAATAAGAAATTGAACAAGAAAGAAATACACAACACATCTACACAATTATTTTTGGACAAATGTCCCCGGAAAAACCTAGTGTGGGAAAACCGGTGCAACAACTGAGGGTTTTATTATTATGCAGTAGTAATTTTGAATACAATCTCTAGATGCCCTGCTGGCTATCCAATACAGAGAATATCACTGACAAAGAGATAAGTGAGATTACCTCACACTATCACAGGAGATCCTGGCTGATCCAGCCACTAAATGGACTTCCCATGGTTGCCTCTGCGCAATCACTGCATCAACCCAGTGTCACAGCCTCTAGGGACAACATCACCCCTTTTGTTAATCGATTTTCTACCCAGGACCTTCGATTTTCACCTCCCGGTCTCACACCCCGACTTCTAGCTTCTTATATCGAGTCCTCTAGCAAATTTTCGGACCTCCTCAAGGTTACTGTTTTGCCTCTGCATCAGCCTACGCTGGCCATCTTAGCCATTGCACTTCCTCTCTTAGATCTCTCTCTGCCTTCCATGCTAAGTATTCCCAGATCAAGAGTAATCTCCAACTGGAGCTATCCCTGCCCCTCACTGTAAAAGATCACTTTGAATTTCTCTCCGCCAACTGCTCTACTTCAGAAATTTGATCCTTTGATCTCTACTCGATGTGTTCTCCAAGTGTCCATCGATGTCCTTCTTATAATCCTCTAGCTGAGAACCAACGGCTTAGATTAGATTCTAATCAATGGCTCAGATCATTTGGAATCGATCTTCATATTCTTCTAGAAGTTTCACCACAGTTAGATCAATACCCTTCAATTATTTTAATTTCCTAAGTTTAGACTTAGGCACCCATTAAAAATAATTAATTATTTTAATAAAACTATCTCGGGGTGGAATTTCCCAAAACAATTTCTGGGTATTGGAGAGTGCATGTGTCTAAGCCTCCCTGCAAATTTTGAGACTTAGAGCACATTTGATGCTACCATAAATCAACAGTCCCTCTTAGTAAGGAATGTGCTCTAGTAATGCAACCTGCTGAAGCATTACTCTGGCTCTGAAACATCTCCCTCTGCACTACTGATGTTTGATAATGCTACCCATCAACTACTACCCAAATGTTGCATTTGTACTGCTGTTGGCCCTGCCACTGCCAACACTGCATTTGTACTACAACTCCTTCTCAAATTTTTCATTTGTGTTGTTGCTGGCACTGCCACTGTCAACACTGCATCTGCACTGCAACCTTCTCCAACTGTTGTTGCTAATACATCATCAATGGAAAAGTATTCCAAATTATTGAACAAGTGTTCAACATGATGCATCTCGTTGCTGGAGTCTAACTGTTGTTAGTCTCTACGTTGACCCTTTGAAGTGTTTACGCTGCTGCTGACCTCCACTTTGTGCCAATTGCATTGCTGCCAACTCTGCTCTGAGCTGCTTAGTCTCTGGCACTCTGTTGATGGCGTTGGACCTGCCAACAAAGGGGATCTCCTTGGTATGAAGTCCTAACTAGACCTCACAACGTTTGGTGTAGGAGTCCCATCTGGTGCGATGGCCCAGTTGCCATTATCTTAGGGATTTGCCTTGGCTCTAGCTGTTAGCACATGAGAGTGTTATGCTGGTATCTTCAAATAGCAAGGTACGTGTGCCTGGTGAGTGCGTAATGTAACTCGTGTCTAGGTTCTCTTACTGTAAAAGGGGAGAGTGAAGTGAGCCTCTTGATGAGAGAGAGTAATCCCAACCCACGAAGAAACACACGTAAAAACAACAAGGGTCTGTCCAGTGTCCAGCATAATAGTCCACATCGGATGTGTCAATTGTTAAAGCCAAAGTTCAAGGGAAAACACATACACCATCCAATGGAATAGTCCACACGAGGGTGACAGTCGCTAAAAACAAGAAAACACAAGGATGGTATGTCTAATGTTCGATGGAGTATTCCACACGGATGGGACAACAATGATAAAATATACAACACATCTTCAACAATGTAAGTACTAAAATAACTGAAGTAGTGTTGAAATATGGCAACAAGAATATTCCAATTTAATTTGTCCTTGAATTAAAATCGAATTTAGTCTTAACAGCTACTTGGAAATAATTAATTAATTCATTTTGAATTAATTAGTTGGAGAAATTCAAGTTAGAAGTCTTTCTGAAGTCATGCAAGAGTTATCCCTTAAATTAAGGAGATAAGATTGAGTTATATTTGAGTTGTAACTAGTTAACTCAGTGTACTAATTTAAGTCCAGTTAAATTAGTTCCAAACTGTTTGAAGAACTAATAGAGAGTTAAGAGTCAGTTGATGTATGCATGCACTCAACTAGTGCTACTCCAGTTAACTGAAGATTCCCTCATCAGAAACTCATGCATGTCTATTCTGAGAAAGACCCAGTTGAGATTAAAGTCAAGGAAAGTGTACTATCAGTTGCATGTGTTTTCTTATAAAGTAAACTCATGCATGCAGTCAAGGATCATTCCTTAAGGATTGCGCAGTTCTGATAGTGTGTGAGATCAGGAGATCATCCACTTGGTAAAGAGGTTTTCCACTTGGTTGAAGGTGAATCATCCCAGAGGAACAACACAAGGAAATAGGAGCTTGGAGGGTAGAGAGGAAGGCTAGAGAGCAGCCAGGATTTCCTATGAGCATTTGTGATTGTACTGAGAGCTGGCTAGTTGTGAGAGCTAAGGCTTTGTATAATTCCTATGTAGCTTCATCTTGTATGATAATACAGATAGTGGGGTTTTTAGATGAGGCTTTCCCCAAAGTATTTTCATGTGTATTGTGCAATTGATTCTTCTTCTTCTGGTTATATTGTTCAACTTGATCTTTAAGCTTCCGCAAATTGATAGTAGAAGTAGGTTACAGTATTCTGCTTTGATTTATATTGCATGATCGAGTTAACCTACCATACAAATTTTCTACATGGTATCATAGTGAGATTTGTAGAAATTTTCTACACCGTATCGGAGCAGTGAACAGTATACGAGAAGAGAATTCGAAGTTTGAAGTTCGAGGTTGCAGGTGCAAATCGAATTCATATCATACTTCAAGGTTGACCAATGGTGTTCTATGGCTTGAGACTTGAGTATGCCTTGGAAGGTAGCTCGAATTACATAGCATGGAAAGATAGAATGGAGGTTGTATTAGAAGACAATGGCTTGAAGGAATTCATTGATCAAGAAATCCCAAAGCCAACTTCAACTAATGCACAACAGTTCACTGAGTGGAAGAAGTGTGTGGCGAAGGCAAGATGGATCATCCTTGAGGGAGTTCGAGACCATATTGTCTTGAGTCTCCATGGGAAGGATACTCCATTTTCAATGTGGAAGACATTGAAGGACCTCTACCAGAACAATAACGACCAGAGGAAATTGGCGCTCAAGGACAAACTTCGAAGAATCAAGATGGAGAAGGGCGATACTATTTCCACATATCTGAACAAGCTCACCACCTGTAGAGATGAGCTTGGCAATGTGGGAATAACTACTTCCGATGATGATATGGTGAGCCTCGCTCTCCTTGGCCTTCCAAAGAGTTGGAATAACTACCAGGACTCTGTGAATGGAAGGGAGAAACTATCGGATTAGGAACGACTGTGGTCGGATCTCATGCAGGAGGAGATCAGGAGGAGCACACGAGATGGTTCTTCATCCAAGGATGATGATGAAGAAAATTTGGCCTTAGCAAGTAATGCAAGGAAAGGGAAGGGGAAGGCTTCCCATTCCAAATCGAATTCTTCTCATGGAGGGAAGAAGGGTGACAAGTCTAAAGTGAGATGCTTTAATTGTCACGAGATGGGAAATTATGCGACTAATTTCCCATCGAAGAATTCCAAGAAGGGATCCTTGGAAGGATTGGAAGGTGAGGCATTAGCCTCTCAGTTTGAAACGGACTTTACCCTCATCGCATGCATGGTGTCATCGATGATGGGTTGTGTCTGGTATCTTGAGAGTGGAGCCTCATTCCACATGACTCGTGATAAAAGTTTATTTAGTGCTTTGGAGGAGAAAGACCTCAAGATGCGCATAGAGATGGGTGATGACAGAAGGTATAGTGTTTCACGAGTGGGCACGGTTGCTTTTAGAGGGATCATGGAGCTCCTCTCACCTTGACAGATGTGAAATATGTGCCTGGACTGAAGAAGAACTTGGTATCGGTCGCGATGTTGGAGGAAAAAGGTTACGATGTTGTCTTCAGTAAAGGAAAGGTGTTCCTAAGACACATAGCCACGGGTCAGACCAAGAGGATAGGGATTTGGGTGAAGAATCTCTATAAACTAGAGGTAGATGATTGTGCAACATTGAGTACGAAAGCATAATTGGTGCAAAGCCAAGACATTGGCAAGTTTTGGCACAAGTGGTTGGGCCATTTGCATCATGGGGCTATGAAGATAATGCAACGGCTATCTACATGACTTCCCAAAGGTAAACTTGAGCAAGTTGACACATGAAAAGGTTGTACAATGGGAAAGTGCACCAAGTTTTCCTTTCATGATCGAGATAGTTGAGAAAAGGCTATCTTAGAGCGAGTTCATACTGATGTGTGTGGACCATTCTCGACGGCATCCACAGTGAAGCAAAGGTATTATGTGATTTTCATTGATGATTATTCTCGTAAATGTTGGATTTATTTCATGCAGAAGAAGGACCAAACCTTCACAAAGTTTTGTGAGTTCAAAGCTTTGGTCGAGAAAGAGTCAAGGAAGAAGATCAAGGACTTGAGAAGCGACAATGGTGGAGAATATGTTTGTTAAGAGTTTAAGAAATTCTGTGCAGTAGAAGGAATTAAACGAGAGCTGATGACACCTCATAACCCACAGTAGAATGGGGTGGCCGAGAGGAAGAACAAAACTATTATAGGGTCAGCACGAGCAATGCTGCATGACCAAGGCCTACCACTTCACTTGTGGGCTGAGGCATGCAACACAACGGTCTATTTGCAGAATAGAAGCCCGCATCGCATACTTGGGATGAAGACACCAGAGGAGCTTTCTCTGGTAAGAGACCAGATTTGGGTCACTTCAGGATCTTTGGCTCATCGATATATTTCCATGTGACAAAGGATGCACGAAGAAGCTTGAGCTGACAGCAGAGTTGGGGATACTTGTGGGGTACACTGATACACCTCACAACTATCGGGTGTACTTTCCTACCAATCGAAGGACAGTGGTTCGCAAAGATCTCAAGTTTGATGAGCAGAAGGCCATGCAAGTTTCCCTTGAGAGGGAGTTCCAACTACAAGCTATGGAGGAACTATTGATTCCTAAGGAGGAGGAGCCTCAGATTGATGTGGAGCAGCGGCATTCAGAGGTTCCAGGAGTGGAGACATCCACTCAAGCAGAGTCTTCTAGAGATGGATAGAAGCGCACAAGAGAAATTGACAGATTGTTGGAGGATGCGAGAGAGAATGTGGGAGCACCATCTTCTCAGCGCAGACAGAGGAGGTCACCTGAGAGGTACACTAGATACATGGCCCTTGTTGGGGAATGTGTTGAGACCAAGCCATCTTCCTTTGCGGAAGCTGTGCAGCAACCGATTTGGGTTGATGCTATGGTGGAGGAGTATGACACCATAGTTCGTAACAATGTTTGGGATGTGGTTCCAAAACTGAAGAACAAGTCAGTTGTGAATTCCCATTGGCTTTACAAGGTAAAGCAAGCTGCTGATGGTAGTGTGGAGAAGCATAAGGCAAGATTTGTTGCCCATCGCTTTTCATAGGTCAAGGGGATTGACTATGATGAGACTTTTGCTCCTGTCGCAAGGTACTCATCTATCATATCTATGTTGGCACTATCAACACAAATGGGTTGGAAGATCCATCAGATGGATGTGAAGACTGCATTCCTCTATGGCAAGATTAAGGAAGAGGGTACATAGAGCAGCCGGAAGGTTTTGAGACCTTTGATCGTGAGTCACATGTGTGCCGACTCAAGAGAGCGTTGTATGGGCTGAAGTAAGCACCTCATGCTTGGTACACTAGGATAAACACCTACTTCACCGGGTTGGGCTTCACAAAGAGTGAAGTGAATGCGAACTTGTACCACATTGTGGTGGAAGGTAAGCTGTTGATCATCGTTATTTATGTTGATGATCTCATATTGACTGGTGATGATCAGTTGATCGTGTCTTGCAAGTAGGACCTTGCAAGAGAATTCGAGATGATGGGTCTCATGCATTACTTCCTTGGCATGGAAGTGTGGTAGAAGGATGGGGAGTTGTTTGTGTCTCACGGAAAGTATGCCAACGAGATACTTAGGAGATTCCACATGGAGAAGTGCAAGCCCATGCAGACTCCTCTAGCTAATAACTAGAGGAAGGATGATGCTACTTCAGGAGAAGTAGTGGAGGCTATTGTGTACATGCAGCTTGTGGGTTCACTGATGTACTTAGTGAACACATGACCAAATTTGTGCTATGTGGTAAACCAACTGAGTCAAACGATGGTTCAGCCTACCAAGATTTTTTCGAAGGCGACAAAGCATGTATTGAGATACCTCAGAGGCACATCTCAGTATGGATTATGGTACATACGGACAGAGGGAGTGAAGCTACAGGGCTTCACTGATGCAGATTGGGCAGGGAGTCCATCAGATCGAAAGAGCACATCAAGAGGGATTTTCAACCTTGGGTCAGCGACAGTTTCTTGGTACAGCAGGAAACAGAGGTCGGTTGCACTTAGCTCGGCAGAGGTAGAATACATGGCTGCAAGGCAGGCCTCATGTGAGGTCATCTAGATGCGGAAAATCCTAGTTGGTTTGTTTGATTAGAGGATGGATCCAACTGTGATCTATTGCGATAATAAGAGTTGTATCAAACTCTCTGAGAATTCAATATTTCATGATAGGTCCAAGCACATTGACATCTGATATCATCATCTCAGAGATTGTGTAGCAAGGAGGATTATGTTGCTACGATATATTTCGACAGAGGAGTAAGATGTTGACATTTTGACAAAGGCATTGTCAAAGTGTAAATTCGAGTTCCGTAGAGACAGGATCGGGGTGGCAGAGAATCCCTTTCTTATTGAGAGGGAGTGTTGAAATATGGCTACAATAATATTCCAATTTAATTTGTCCTTGAATTAATTGTGAATTAAAATCGAATTTAGTCTTAACAGCTACTTGGAAATAATTAATTAATTTATTTTGAATTAATTAGTTGGAGAAATTCAAGTTAGAAGTCTTTCTGAAGTCATGCAAGAGTTATCCCTTAAATTAAGGAGATAAGATTGAGAAATTAGTTCCGAAATGTTTGAGGAACTAATAGAGAGTTAACAGTCAGTTGATGCATGCATGCACTCAACTAGTGCTACTCCAGTTAACTGAAGATTCCCTCATCAGAAACTCATGCATGTCTATTCTGAGAAAGACCCAGTTGAGATTAAAGTAAAGGACAATGCACTATCAATTGCATGTGTTTTCTTATATGGAAAACTCATGCATGCATTCAAGGATCATTCCTTGAGGATTGCACAGTTCTAACAGTGTGTGAGATCAGGAGATCATCCACTTGGTAAAGACGTTTTCCACTTGGTTGAAGGTGAATCATCCCAGAGGAACAACACAAGGAAATAAGAGCTTGGAGGGTAGAGAGGAAGGCTGGAGAGCAATTAGGATTGCCTGTGAGCATCTGTGAGGATTGTACTGAGAGCTGGCTAGCTATGAGAGTTAAGGCTTTGTATAATTCCTATGTATTTCCACCTTGTATGATAATACAGATAGTGGGGTTTTTAGCTGAGACTTTCCCCAAAGTATTTTCATGTGTATTGTGCGATTGATTCTTCTTCTTCTGGTTATATTGTTCAGGTCGATATTTAAGATTCCACAAATTGATAGTAGAAGTAGGTTATAGTATTCTGCTTTGATTTATATTGCATTATCGGGTTAACCTACCATACCGATTTTCTGCAAGTAGTTCAACTATCTTAGTACAGGTTAAGCAAAAATGCATAACAAATGTTTAAAGAATAGTCTTACAAATGGATATAAAACATGTGTGAAAATATGTTGGCTTGAGACAAGCTTCTGAATTAAGCAAAATTCCCAAGACACATTTGTACACCATACATCACTAGCCTCAGTACTAGGACATTGGAGCCACTCTTTGCTCCTTAAAGAATAGACTACAGACACTCAAGGCTATGTGGGAGGAGCCAAGGTGAAAAGTCATTTCCTCATACAATGAGGGGGTATATATAGCCAAGGGGAGTAACTGACCCTTGTGACTCTTCGACTTCCCTCATGAATGTTTGACTTCCTATGATTTTTTGACTTTACAAGACTCTTCAACTTTAAATATGGGTCTCTTGGACTTACACTTTACATTACATTGGTTACAACAAGTATGGCCCATAGTAGTGATGCGGTCAAGACAAATCATGACACAATTTGACATGACACTGTTGACATGTATTGAATAACTATGGTGTCCGTGTCAAGTTGTTATGTTGCTGAGTGATGATATGCTCTCGGTGTAACATGTCTTCAAATCCACATGGCAAAGTGCACAGGCTCTTCGACAGTCTTGGTCTTTGCTTGATGGAGCAAGTGAATGTGTCCCTTTTGCTCGCTTGCTCGATGTGCTTTGTGTGTTCGTTTGACTCCGAGCAAGTCTTCTAGCATGCGTCTCTTCTCCATCCCATTAATTTTCACGCCATGTTTCATTAATGTACCTGTTCCTACAATCACTCATGACGAGACGATATCAAATCCAAAAATCTCCTAGCCTAACACGATACGTTGTTTTATGTTTCAGTGCAGGTAGTTGGGAGAGGGACAAGGCATTAAAATTACATAGAGCATAGCTCAGGCTGGGATGCAAGGCTCTAGAGCACTATCGAGAAAAACTGTGTATATGTTACTTGGAGGTATATTTGCGTGATCCAGGACAGCAGTGACAGCTGCGGGGCAAAACCCAGCTGGGAGGCAGAATTGCATATTTTCCAGGAGGAAGGCCAGGCAAGGTGTCGAGGAACTGTTGGGCCAACCTGTGCAATTTTCAAGGGGAACACTGGGCAGGTCAACCAGCTGGGATCTGCACAGTTTCTTTGGGGAATACAGTGTGGGCAACAGGAGGAATTGGCAAAAAAATCTGTGTAGTTTTCCAGAGGAGGGAAAGATCGGGCTGCAGGAGCTACTGGTTAAAATTGTGCAATATTGGGAGACAGTTTGGGCCTGGACATAACTGCACAATTTTCTGGGCTGATTGGAGAGCAGTACAAAAGGGCAAGTGACAACCAAGTCTGCATAGTTTTCTCAGTGAGAGCAGAGCGGGCCAGCAAGGAAGCCTGCTTTTCAGATCTACGTAATTTCTGGGTTGATTGCAGAGAGGGGAAGAAGGTTAGGTGAAGGACAGCTCTGCGCAATTCCTAGGATGATTGTAGAGCGGGGAAGAAATGTAGGTGAAGGACAACTTTGCATAATTCCTAGGCTGAATGCAGAGCAGGGAAGAAGGGTAGGTGACATCTTGATCTGCATAGTTTTCTGAGTGAGAGCAGAGTAAGCCAGCAAGGAAGCCTGCTTATCAGATCTGCGCAGTTTCTGGGTTGATTGCGAAGCAAGGAAGAAGGGCAAGTGACAGACACCTCTGTACAATTCCTGAGTTGATTGCAGGGTAGGCTAGCAGGGAAGCCTGCATGGCAGATTTGCCCAATTTCCTGCGACAATGTAGTGACAGGTAGTAGAGGCTTGTCCCACATGTTTGTGCAATTTCTGCAGGTAGTGCAAGGCAGTTAGGCTGGAAAAGTTCTGCATAGTTTTGGAGATCAGTACAGCCCTGGGTCACAACTCAAGTCATTTTTTTGGTTGACTAGCGGGAGGCTTGATGGGAGATCTTGTGGGAAGCGCAAATTGGATCGAGTTCTAGGACAACTTCTGCATAGTTATGGGAGATAGTGAACTGGCTCATTTCAAGAATTTTGTAGTGCAGGCCACCTGGAGGACAGCCTCAAGCTCTGCGTAGTTCTGGGTAGCAGTGCAAGGTCACTAAGATCGGGTCCAGTTGATGGAGGGTTGTCCGGTCGACAAATTTTTCGGGAAAATTGACTAAGTGTGAAAGCAAGTGTACTTGTGCATACATGACAATGTGATCACACACTTAGCACGACTCGACAACAAGACACCTCAAACCAACAAGAAAACATGTGCTTAGTGAGACTGACTTAAAGGTTAAGAGTGACAAGTGCGACAGTTGAAATATGTCTTCGAACGACCGTGACGACACTTGCGCGACAATGTTTACAACTTTGTGTGTGAGTGCGACCGATGTCGACAGAGTGAAAACAACTCATACACACAAAGACAAACCTTCAAAATTGGCAGAACAAACTCGTAAGCATGACATAGTGATCAACATGTGAAAAGACGACAGATGGTCAATCAAGCAAAAGGGGTTCGGGGACTCGACATGAGCTCATGGGATGAACCCGAGTGTTTGCGACCATCAAGGGGAAAAACCAAGGAAGGCTATGAAATTTGGATGTAGGCCAAAATTTTGGAGGGTTTTGTAGCCGCTACAACACACTTAATTGTCACTCCGACACTCCTCTGCACCAACTGACATTGGTCCATCCTGCTACTTCTAATCTGGGCTCCCATAGCAAGGAATTGATTCGAGAGGTGGGCTCCTCAAGATATTTCCCATCTGCATTCCTTTCAAACTACAACTCTAGATCACCCCACCTCCCTCCTGGAGGCATCTAGGCTGTCATGGCAAACTCCTCCTCCTCGATCTTCACAGGTGCAGCCTTTAGATCGTGCTTCTCATCTTTGTCCTTCTTTCTGAGAAGACAATGTGTTGCGTAGTGACCGAATTCACCACACCTGAAGCATTTAATCTTCGAGATGTACTTCTTCTACCTCCATTGCTCCTGCTTCCCCTTGGATGCGAGGGATGCATTCTCTTCCTCCTCCTTAGACTTCGACCCACTACTGCTACTTCCGTCAAGTTTACACTTGACCAAGTCTCTCCTCAGCTCCTCTTACTTAAGAGCTACCCACATTCCATCCCAGTCCGACGAGTTCTCCCTGCCCAAGATGCTTTGGACAAATATTTTCCACTCCTTTGAAACTTAGTTGAGGGACATTCTTACCATCTTAGAAGATTGAGGTGTAGACCCCACAATTGCCAAATTGTCATGGGTCTCCTAAATCTTTGCAAGGAATGGATCAATGTGTTCCCCCTTCTGCATCTGCATGGATCTCATCTTCTGATCCAAGTACATCTTACACTACTCGGAAAATCCCTAATATAGCGTGGACAAGGCCTCCCACATCTCCTTGGCAGTCCCTCTGCCAACTATGTGATAGAACACGTGATCCTTCACTCCACTGAGGATCATTCTCTTTGTCTTTGCCATCTCTCCCTTGTACTTTTTGAGCAGATCTGGATTCGTGGGCACAACTACCACACTGTCGATGTAGGTCTTGAGAAAATGTTCATCCAGAAGACATGAAATCCTTGCCTTCCAGATCACATAGTTTTTTTTTCCAATGGAAAAATCGTAATTTTATTCATATTGAGAAAAATTACATGTTGTAGATGATGAAACAGCATATGCTTTATCAAAACTTGTCCTGATACAACAGGATCTAAAAAATAATTTAATGGCTCCAGATCACATGGTTGGATGCACCATCCAACCAATCCTGATCTCTCAACCCACTAGCTGCCATTTCTGCCACTCAAAAAAGTTGAATGTCCTCCTCTCTCCTACTGCTACTTAGCAAATGAGAATTTGAATTCACTGGATAGGAATTCTTGGAGGAAGAAATTGCCTCAAGTGTCTCTTCTTACTTCTAACGTCTTTTTGCCCAAAAATTGCCTGCAAAATATTGTGTCACACCAGGAACCCCACTTCGCTAAAATTTTTGTTGCGCTGCTCCCTCTGTCACTGACAAATCTCGATCTGGAAATCCTAGCTCTTTGTTGACTCACTCAAAGAGAGATTTACCAATAAAATCTTGTCCTCTTGGCCTAAAGTGCGCACTCCCTCTGGGGATTCGATTCGCTTCCTATGCAACACTTCAAATTCCCTTCTTCCTTCAGCACTAGGCTCTTCCGACACTGCTCTCTTGTTCCACACGCAACTCTGATACCATGTGAAAATTTGGAAGCCCAAATTTTTGCTGCAACAATTGATTACGTTTCTTATATTTGTTGATTACTGAACAAAATTATTTATTGTTTCCTACAATAAACATCGAAACTAATACACCGCATCCTTCAACATTTAAATAAAATTCGGAAATAATAAACTGAACAAGAAATAAATAAACAACACATCTACACAATTATTTTTGGACAAATGTCCGTGGAAAAACCAAGTGTGGGAAAACTGGTGCAACAGTTGAGGGTTTTCTTATTATGCAGTAGTAATTTTGAATACAATCTCTGGATGCCTTGTTGGCTATCCAATATAGAGAATATCACTAACAAAGAGATAAGTGAAATTACCTCACACTATCACTGGAGATCCTGGCTGATCCAGCCACTGAATGGATTGCCCCTGGCTGCCTCTTCGCTACCTCTGTGCAGTCACTACGTCAGCCCAACGTCACAGCCTCTAGGGAAAACATCACCCCTTCTGCTGATCGATTTTCTGCCCAGGAACTTCGATTTTCACCTCCCGGTCTCACACCCCAGCTTCTGGATTCTGATATCGATTCCTCCAACAAATTTTTGGACCTCCTCAAGGCTTTTGCACTACCTCTACGCCAGCCTACACTAGCCAACTTAGCCACTGCGATGCCTCTCACGGATCTCTCTACCTTCTCTGCGAGTATTCCTGGATCAGGAGTAATCTCCAACTAGAACTATCCCTACCCCTCACTACAAAATATCACTTCGAATTTCTCTCTGGCAGCCACTCTGCTTAAAAATTTCAATCTTCTGATCTCTACTCGATGTGTACTCCAAGTGCCCATTAATGTCCTTATTATAATCCTCCAATTGAGAACCAACAACCCAAATTAGATTCTAATCAATGACTCAAATCATTTGGACTCAATATTTGTCTTCTTCTAGAAGTTTCAACCACAGTTAGATTAATACCCTTTAATTATTTTAATTTCCTAAGTTTAGACTTAGGCACTCATTAAAACTAATTAATTA
The DNA here is from genome assembly GCA_031772625.1 of Pinus tabuliformis. Lineage (NCBI taxonomy): Eukaryota > Viridiplantae > Streptophyta > Pinopsida > Pinales > Pinaceae > Pinus > Pinus tabuliformis. Next base: position 1,023,290,895 of record CM062807.1, read on the forward strand.
TTTTAATAAAGCTGTCTTCAGGTGGAATTTCCCTAAACAATTTCTGGGTATTGGAGAATGCATGTGTTTAAGCCTCCCTACAAATTTTTAGACTTAGAACACATTCGATGCTACCATAAATCAACATAACAAGATTTAACTAATTGCCGAAAGCATAAAAAACTTAATCGATTGACCACATCAATTATTTCAATAACAACTAGCTCCACTGGTTAATGGCTTGACCAGATCCATGTGTTCAATGCATTCCACAACCATGCAAAATTAGTAGCACGTTCCACTAACACCATGCCTTTTTGAAGGATTTGGACTAGACCAATCACTAAACTAATAGCATAATTAATTATGCAATCACATGCTTTGGGATCAATTAAACATTACTTGGATCATATTTTTTTAGTGTTCTACTAGTAACAACAATTAGTGTGTGCATGAGACTAGATCAATGATTACTTCAACAATCAATGACATTTACACAATGAGAACCAAATCAAAGATTTTATATCGAATTTGATGATCAATTTGGGCAAAAATATTGTGCCAAGAACTTCACCATGTTGATAGATACATTGCAGATCAGATCAACATAAATATTTTATTCATTCCATAACATGGCTTCTTTTCTTGAATGTACACACATTTTTATGAAAAACATTACATAGCATTGTCCAGCTTCAACTTGTAAGTGTTAACCTCAACCATATCAACCATTACTACAAATCAACACTTCAAAGCATTCAGACCAAATTACATTAAAACTCTAAAGGTCAAGTCAAACCATATTACTTCAATCATTCCACAAATGCATACACATTGCTAAAGATGAGGTCAAGGCAGCCCAATTACTACAATACCATGAGAAAATCACTATTTATAAGCTCATAAAATTCTACATGTGCTGAATTGAGATATTAAAAATGTTTGTTGGTTGGATTTTCATAAGACAAACTATGTATTCTTTGAACCAATTCAATGCATTTAAGCATCAAACCTGAATGTGCACTTCCTCTTCAAACCTCAATATAGTAATTTTTTTTTAATAAAGATTTTCTCAACTATAACAATCAAACCAATCCATGTACTAGTTCAATGCATATGCATTTTGTGTTCTTTTTTCCTTCAGATCACTAACCATTCCTTATTTCGATTTCAATACAAGTACATAGATACAATTTACCATTGATCTTTGCAACAATGCACTGGTGTATGCAAATCAAAATTGAATCATATGATAACAAAACGTAGAACATATTATATGTAAGCATTGTCTCATGCTTGAGCCCCATAAAGACCAAAATATTACATCAACTACGGAGCCATAAGACACCTTCAAGGACATGTTTAAATGATATAACATGACCAAGACAAAACCTTTACATTGAGATAATAAAATGATAAGAGGATATTCCTTTTCTCAGAGGAGTTCCTCCTAAACTCATGCAACTTTTGCTACACTTTTCCCCTGAAGTTGAGTTGACCTCAATTTTCTTTTGAGATCTCTTGGTGCTCCTTCTCACTCCAAATTTGAGGGAGAAATTTTGACATGCACATTTCCTCTTGTCCTCTTGTCTGGTTGGCCTTGAGTAGAATTCACCTTTTGATTGGATTGCCTCAAGAACCTTGGAAAATTGCAATCTTTGGCCATATGGCCAAGATTGTCACACATGTAACACCTTATGTGACCGAGAAATGGTGGAAAAGGATCATATTTTTTGTTGACCTGCCTTCTAATCTTCTTCTTCTTTGCATAGGTCCTACATTCAACAACCTTGTGCCCAAAAACATTGCATAAATTACAATAACCATTAAAAGGATTTTTCTACCTGTAGACTGATGGGAGCGATCTTCCTTGATTGAATGCTTGAGAATGCGCCTTATTCGTCTGCTTATTTTGCTGAGAATATTTGATCATTTTACTCCTACAATTAGCTAAAATGTGCCCAAGTTCTTGATAGTTGAAACACATAACATCTCTTACACCTTTTCTTGACACGTCCTTTGGCTCCAGGTTTTGATGTTGGTTTCCTTTCTTGCTGCTACAAGCTTCTGCTTTAGGATTTTTTACTATTGCTTCATTAGCTTTATTTGAGAAGGATATACTCTTTTTGAATTCTTCTCTTCCTAAAACCACCTCAGCCTTTAATTTTTTACAATGGTTGATCTGATCTTTGAGTTGGTTGCCAATATCCTCTTTGGTTCTCCTTGCTTCCTCCAATTGGGTTTTTAGGTGCACAATTTCTTTATTGAAATTGTAATCTCTTTCTTCAAGTATTTAGAAAAGATTTTTTAGATCTTTGTTTTCTGCTAAGATTTTTTCTATTTCCGCTAATGTTGAGCTTGATCTTCAATGCATCTCTCATTTTCTCCACCATTTGTATAGATGTATTCTCCATGTAGTGCATACAACCTATCCCATAGCTCTCTTGCAGTTTTGAGATCCATTATTTTCTCCATGTCTCAATCATGAAGATTATCATAAATTACACATATGGCATGTGCATCCCATAGTTGAGCATGTTTTAAAGGGGGTTTATTATCATAACCATTTATCACCACTTTCCAAACTTTAGATCCTCAAACATATATTTTTCACTTTACCTTCTCTCTCCCACACTCGAAAATTTGCAACATTAAGCAGTGTAGCATCTTAATAATCCATATTTCTCACAGATCCACCTTCTAGCAATTAAGCTACAACAAAGGCACCTGCTCTGATACCACTTGTTGGAAATGAGATCACTACTGAGAAGGGTGGGTGAATTACTAGTTATAGGGTTTATACAATTTTACAATTTTTTTTAAAAATGTTAAACAATCAGTAAAATAGATATGAGTATGTAAACTCAACAAAAATTAACATATAAACATCATAATATATATTAAGAAAACTATGCACAAGGAGACATAATAATATCTAGTGGAAACCCTCAAGGGGAAGAAAACCACAATGTTGTCGTCGTGCCACTTCTCATTTTCTATTATTCGTTAAGAAAATATTTACATAGATTAACAAGCTAGTACCATCTAGGAGACATGACTCCTACTATAGTTTGTTGGCCACCACCAACTAGAAATCCCCAAATTTTTGTCAATTGTTTGTTGGCCACTACCAGCAAGAAGTCATACTCCTATCTTGGCAATCCACCACTTGTTGGAGGCCCCAACCTCCTCAACCTCTATGTGGACCTCATTTCAAAATTTTCATACTAGGCCTAATATGATTTGCTCAACATCAACACTACAACAACATCTCAAGTCTAGTACTCACCCTCTAACACTCGATTGATAAAATGCCACAGATGTACAAGAAGCATTGTCATGCATTGTAGCTCACCTCCTCCAACACTAGCATAATACATTTAGACTAATTCTTCTCATCACAAGGATCAAATCAAACATTAATTACATTCCATACACCATGATGATGATATCAAATAAAATAAAAAATAATTAATCATTTAAGATCTTAAACCAAATACCATGGGAAAACCCCTTGGAAATTTCCCATGGTTTTTCATTTCCATTCTCAACACTGCATCAACACACTAAATAACACCATTCAGCCATCTGCAACAATAGACAAACACCTGCAATCAACAAAACACATGCTACAAGGTTGACATCAATGATTACCAAACACTACTGGTGCTAACATCACCAGTCCACTATGGTGGAGATCCAATGTTAACTTTTTGAGAAAAATGTGACTGTGCTAATTTACCCTGGTTCTACTTTAAGTTATATTTCCCATGTTGCAATTGAAAATTGTAGACTTAAAAGGGAAAAGAAGAATAAGCCTTGGTTAATACAATTGGCCATAAGAGCTAAAAGAAAAGTTACTGAAATAAGTAAATATTGTTCAATAAATCTCAATGGAACGAATACTAAATTAAATATGATCATTCTACCTTTGTCGTCTTATGACGTTCATGTTGGCATGGATTGGTTAGAACCACATAGGGTAATTTGAATTTTTTTAGAGAAGTCTTTCATCCACATTAATGATGAAAGGGATGCCTGTATAGTCAAAGGTGTTCCAAGAACTATTTTTGTGAGGATTTTTTTTGCTTTACAATTAAAAAAATGTGTTTAGAAAGGATGTCAATTGTCTGCAGTCCAAATTGAAGACCTTTCTAGTATTAATGAGAAACAATCTTTAGAGGATTATCCTATATTGGAACAATATAAGGATGTCTTCCCTGAAGAAATAACAAAACTTCCTCCAAGGAGGGATATAGACTTCACCATTGACCTCATTCCTAGAGCAGTTCCAATATCAAAAGCCCCACACAAAATGAGCTTCCTGAGTTGATGGAGTTAAAAATTTAGTTACAAGAGCTGTTAGATAAGAAGTAATAAGATCCAGTGTATCCTCTTGGGGTGCACCAGTCTTATTTGTTAAGAAAAAAATGGAACCCTTAGACTTTGTATAAATTAGAGGCAACTCAATAAAATGACCATAAAAAATAAGTATCCTTTGCCTCAGATTTATGACTTGTTTGACCAAGTCAAGAAAGCTTTAATTTTCTCAAAAATTGATTTCAGATTTGGATACCCCCATATTAGAATCAAGGATGAGGATATTCACAAAACAACATTCAAAATAAGGTATGGACATTATGAGTTCATCCATTTAGATTCACTAATGCACCAACCACTTTCATGTGTCTAATGAATAGTGTGCTTAATCCAATCTTGGACAAATTTGTCATTATATTCATAGACAATATTCTAGTTTACTCAAAGAGTAAAGAAGAACATGATCAATGTTTGCAAATTATTCTTCAAAAACTTAAGAGAAAATGATTTGTATGTTAAGTTTAGCAAGTACTCATTTTACTAGAAACAAAGTCAATACATAGGGCATGTGGTATCTCAGGAAGGGATTTTTTCGGATTTGGGAAAGTTAAAGGCTATAATAGAGTGATTGGTACCTAAGGATGTATTTGATATTAGGTATTTTATTGGAATTACCAGTTATTACAAAAGATTTATAGAAGTATTTTCTAAACTGGCATATCTAATCATTTCTTTACAAAAGAAGGGAAAAAAGTTTGAATGGACTCAGAAGTGTCATGATAGCTTTGACAAATTAAATCATCTATTAACTACTGCTCCAATCTCGAAATTAGTTGATCCCAACAAAGATTTTGTAGTCTACACAGGTGCCTGTAAGGAAGGTTTGGGGGAGTTCTTATGCAAGAAGGTCGTGTAATTAGCTACGAATATAGAAAACTAAAATACCATGAGAAGAACCCCCCAAAGAAAGAAAAGAGAGATAGATCGAGTAAGTGAATCGGTCTACATTGAATTATATATGTCATTATGCATCAAAACCTCCGCCAAGCTAAAATGGCCAAATTAGTAGGATGCGTAAGCATGCTCGACTATTAAGGAGTGGGACGGAGTCGCTCACTCATTCCGATGCCCCCCCACCCAATAAGTAAATTGAACCGGCAGGATGCGCAAGCATGCTCGACTGGCCTCCATCGGCTCGACTGCTAAGGAGAGGGCCGGTAGGCGCTCACCATTCCGATGGTGAGGACCGGCAGGGGCTCGACTGTTAAGGAGAGGGTTTTAACGCTCGACCAGGGGGGCCGCCATCGAAATCTGTTCAAACCTCCGCCAAAGCATATATTCTCTATGTCATTCCATCAAGGAACGTAGTCGCTTGCTTGACGTTAGGAGGGCAAGGGTGAGCCTGCCGAACTCTTTTTTAGTTACTTATTTGAGAGGGGCCACCCAATAAGTAAATTGAAATGTATATCGCTTGTCTGTAATCAGACAAGGAACCCGCTTGCTTGACGTTAGGAGGGCAAGGACCCGGAGGGGCTTGCGCTTCCTAGTGCAAGGACCCAACAGGGGGCTCGACTGATAAGGATGCGCAAGCAGGCTCGACCATAAGGGAGAGGACCCTTTAGGGGACTCGACTGTTAAGGAGAGGAGAGGAGTTGATTAAGTCTTCCTTTGGAGAGTTTTCTTCTTCTCCTGAGGCGGGTCGAACACTAAGGCAGTCGGAGGCAGTCGTAGCTTATCTCCCTATCGGTCGAGTGGCTTCCGCTCCTCTCCCCGGGAACGAATCAAACATCTCCAGGCATCTATCTTGTAGTCGAGTGACCGAAGTCCCATGATCTTTCGACGGAAGAGGAAACCATCATCTATGGGAATTCAATCCGCAGGATTCGGAGGTAGCTACTCTTTTTCGTCTTCCATCCCGGGTCGACCTGGGGTAGGGCCAATCATAAAACACTATAGATCTCGTTGATTCTAAGGAGGAGAAGGCTTCTCCACTTGGAAGGGTTCAACTAAACAACTATAAGCAGGGGAAGGAATTGAGGCTTCAAAGGCTGGACGACTAACCGAATGGATGGCAGTAGGAAACAAAGAGGGTAGGGAGGAGTCAAGGTGGACTCATAACCCGGTTCCGGGCCTTGTGCAGTTCAAACATCTTTCCTTAAGTGGTCACTAAGAGCTAATCCCTTTTGTACTTGCCTAAAGAAGAAGGTCAACTTATACCACACATGACCTAGAACTAACAAATATCATTCATATGATCTAAAAATGTCAAGGCACTATCCCATAGGAAGGAAATTCAACTAAACATTGATAATGTGAGTCTCAAATACTTATTTGACCAGCTAAATCTGAACACTAGGAAAGTAAGATGGTTGGCATTTCTTAGCAAATATTACTTTGAAATCATACACATTAAGGGAAAAGAGAACCAGATTGCTGATGCTTTGAGCATAAAATTAAATCAGGTTTGTGTCAATTCTAAAACCAATTGGAAAACAAATATGATAGAAAAAAATAGAAAAATATTTCGCTAAGTGCTTGGAATTTCAACAGGTTAAGGCTTCCCATCAACATCCAGTTGTATTGTTACAACCTTTATCCATTCCAGAATGGAAATGGAAAATAATTTCACTAGACTTCATCATTGGTTTACAAAAAACTATGAGGCAACATTATTCTATTATGGTAGTGGTAGACAAAATCAGTAAAGACACATTATTCCTGTAAAATATACCTTCAAGGCCATGAACATATGAAAAACATTTATGAAGGAGATATTTAGAATCCATGGTATGCCCAAAACTGTGATTTCAGACCATGATGCAAAATTCACTTCTAAATTTTGGAAGGGCTTATTTGAGGGCATGGGAACAAAATTAAATTTTATCACAACCTATCATCCTCAGATAGAATGTCAAATAGAAAGGACCAATGAAATCTTACAAGATATATTCAAAAACTGTATGACATGGATAGACCCACTAAGTTGAAAGACTATCTCCACTTAGTTGAGTTTGCTTATAATAATGGATATCATACTTCTTTGAAAATGAGTCATTTTGAAGTTTTGTATGGAATATGATGCAAAATACCTCTGAGTTTGGACCATCCTAAGGATAGGTTAAAGAAGTATATCATCACTATTTTGAAGAGCTTGAATGAATTCTAGAATTGAGAGTAGACACCGGGATGTGATATCCCCTCACTTGGAGTTTACAATGTAAATTTGTATATGGTTAAGTGTGAATGTTGCTTTTATTTTGAGAACCTATTTGAAAACTAGTTTTATCAGTATTTTATTGTTGATAAATATTAAATGTGAATTTATAATTATTATGTTGTTAATGAAATAAAAAGGAGTTTGGAAATTAATGTTGAAGTTACACTTGGCTGAAAGAGATAAGGTTTCAAATTAATATTGGATATTGATTACCCTATTTAATAATTCCTATGAATCTAATATAAATGATTAGATTACTTATGAGGATGGAAATGATTGATCCATAATGTCCCAAAAAGACAGGATACGGTCTTTGACAGTGGAAAGTAGAGCTCATAAATGAGCTAGTAACTACCTACCACCCGTTGGGAGAGGTGCAGTTAGTTACCAACTACCAATTGAGTTGGTAGGTGGGTAATTTATTTTGTCTTCTTGCTGGAAAATATGAGAGTAATGTAGTATTGAATTGGTGAAAAGGCAAAAAAGGGACACAATTAGTGATAGAAAGAACTTGTAGACTTGTGCTTGGGAGGACACTTTTTAGAGAAAGGTGTCAAAGGTTTGGTGGAGTTAGTGAGCTCAAACATTAGTTTCCAAAATTCATATTTACAATTCCAAGTAAGTGTCTCTAACTCTCTACATATTTAGAAAAGAAAAAGAATGAAAATTTCTATGTTCTATATTTGGATTTCTATGCAAGTTCAAGAAATGAAATGGTCTGCGAGAAAACCAATAGAAAATCGAAGGTTTTACATGGAGAAATATTGTATTTAAATGAGTTATTTCATGTACTCAAAATAGAGGAAATCTACAGTAGATGGTGGAAGAAAGGAAGATATTTAATTGATTAAAATTATTGCTAGTGAAATTTATAATTGATATTACTATGTAAGTTTCATTGGGAATGGGAAGTTTAGTTAATTGTAAGAAATACTTTTAATAAGTACGATAAAAAGTCTAGAAGATGTATATATGTAAATTCTCTTTTAAAAGTAGAGTAAATTTCAAAATTATCTGAGGGTCAAAGAGATCCAAAATCATATATATATATATATATATATATATATATATATATATATATATATATATATATATATATATATATATATATATATATATTCGAAATACTACTAAGTACACATACATATATAGTATTGTCAAAAGTTTAGAATATAATCATTAATGAAAAGGAAAGACAACTAAATTATTGTCTAAGTTACTTTATGTCACATGGACAAAGCATCAAGAAATAACCCAGATAGTGTACAATGAGAAAGATATACATATATCACTGATATCGATAGTAGTGTAAATCTACACAATTCTCTCTCTCTCTCTCTCTCTCTCTCTCTATATATATATATATATATATATATATATATATATATATATATTCGAAATACTAGTAGTACACACACATATAATATCGTCAAACGTTTAGGATATAATCATTAATGAAAAGGAAAGACAACTAAATTATTGTCTAAGTTATTTTATGTGACATGGACAAAGAATCAAGAAATAACCGAGATAGTGTACAACAATAAAGATATACATATATCACTGATATCTATAGTAGTGTAAATCTACACAATTTTTTAGATATTTAAGTTCAAAAATTCATTCAATATTGAAAATGGTTATGTGAAGGAAAGTAAGCTACTAATGAAATATATAAACAATATACAAAAGGTTGAACAAACCCGAGGAATTCAAATATTAAACATAAATTGATAATATATAAGACTTGTAACATTTCTCTGGATATATAATTCTAGATGTAAACACTTTAATTATTTTTATTTTTTTTTTAACTGTAATAGGTGAAGGATTTTATTTATTTGAATAAGAGAGGTGGGGTCTTTGCCAAGGCAGCCTCGTTTACACAGAAAACATCAAGCTTATTCTGCTTGTGAGTTATAGACTTTTCAGGGAATTTGGTGGAAGTTTTCATCATTGATAAACAACTGTCCTTTCATGAGCAGGCATCCTTTGTTCGCCATTTGATCAGCTTCGCCATTCAGGTTTCTAAGAATATGATAGAATTTATAGGAGGTGAACTCTTGGATGATTCTTTTCAATCTTCCCAGAAGTTTGTTAAGGCTTGCATTGTTGAAAAGATCTTCTGCATTTAACTTTTTGATTAGGATCTCTGAATCACCAAAGGCTTGGAAATCTTTGACTCCCTTTTCTCTTGCTATTAGGCAAGCTTTGAGAAGGCCATAGATCTCTGCCTGATTATTAGATTTCTGGCCTAGTCCCCAATAAAAGCTGTCTCTTGAGTTGCCGTCCGGAGAATAAATGACCCCTCCAGCACCAGCGTTCCCGGGATTTCCTTTGGAGGCTTCGTCAAAAAAGATGGTGGTGAGTTTTTTGGATTTCCACCAATTTGTGAAACTTTCCTCAGTTTCTCTTATTCTCCAGTTCGGATTAACTGTTTGAGGGACGAGATGGAGCTTACGAGGAGAAGGCTCAAGCGGGCGGAGCCATCTCCTTTCTTCAGGAAGGAGCAGTGGATCCTCTTTATGAAACTGTTGTTGCGCTGCTTCCAAGAGTAATGCCTTAGCTTTGGCTGCAGCTTGAAGAGGAGTGTTTCTGTTTCCATTGAAAATTTGATCATTACGAGCCAACCAAATCTGCCAACAAACGAATTTTGGAATTGCTGTCCAAATTTTTTCCAGGAGGATTTGTTGGGGATGCTATGAGGGTAGATATTATTCCAGGAGGAAAACAGTTCTGCTACTGTATTTTGGGGAAACACTGGAATCTGCAGGTCCAAAAGGGCATGCTCCCACGCTTCCTTGGCAAACTTGCACGCTAGGAATAAATGCTGGGCTGTTTCAGAGTAGCTTCTGCATAACTCACACCTGTGAGGTCCTACAATATTCCTTTTCTCTAGATTGTCGCCAGTGAGAAGTTTGTTGTGCACCAACATCCAGAAGAAGAAGTTCACTTTGGGAAGAGCTAGATTGTCCCAAACAGACTTCCAGAAGGCTGGTGCATGACTGCTGTTTCTTGGACTCTGGAGGGCTTTATATCCTGCTGCTGTGGTATATGTTCCAGTCATTCCCCAAGCCCAGCTATCTCTTATGTGCCGATGTTCGGGAGAGGATCCTTCCAGCAACTCAATAAGACGGTTTTTTTGTGGTATTAGCCAATCTGGGATACCATTGATATCCCAACCGGCCCATTCACCTCTGCTGTCCCAGCTCGAGATGTCATAAAGTCTGGTTTTACCTGCATGCAACAGCCACTCTCTGATATCCATTATGGCTTCATTTTCTTCCAATGGGTCGTTCCCCATTATTCTATCGTTCCAGATGTTGATTCGTTTGCCATTTCCAGGCACTCTGTAAAGGTGCTGATTAAAAAATTTGCTACTTTTATAGCATAGCTTCCATATCTGCGTGCCGATGGCAGAGGAATCGAACTGCAAGCCTCTGTATGTGGAATTTCGGGAGTATTTTGACATCATCGTGTTGCTGATCTGATGGTTTGGTTCGCTGGCCATTTTCCAAAGTAATTTCCCACCCAACGCCAGGTTTACGAGTGAGGGATCTCGGATTTGAAGGCCCCCCTCTGCTGTCGGCCGTCTGACCATATCCCAGCACACTAAATGCATTTTGTTTTCATTCCCTCTCCCGCCTTGCCATAAGAAATCCCGTAGCAATTTTGTAATCTGCTCCGTGACGTTCCTGGGGGCCAGCATGAAGGCGGCCTGATAAATTGGGAACGCAGATAGCTGAGTTTTGATTAGGACTGTCTTCCCTCCTTTGGTAAGCCAATAGCCTCCCATCGCTTCTATTTTGGATTTAATTTTACATATTATTTCTGTCCAGAGCGTTCTCCTATTGGCACCATTGATAATTGGAAGGTCGAGGTATTTAATTCGATCCCAATTGGCATGACCTCTAAATCCCATGATTGCCGCGATGCTGTTCGTCTCTTGCTGACCTGTGTTCCAACTATAAATTTCGCTCTTTTTTTCATTGATGAGAGCACCTGTGACCCTGCAGTAGCCTTTCAAGATTGAATCGAAGCCTTTGGCGATTCTGAGTGACGCACCTCCGAGGAGAAGTAAGTCGTCGGCAAAGAGAGCATGGTTCTGGGGTACTACATCAGAGGATGATTTGAGTCCAGGAAGGGTGTCAAGAATTCTTTCAGCTGTGAGCCTTCTGTTGAGGGAATCTGCCATAATAATGTACAGGAAAGGGGAGAGGGGGTATCCTTGCCTGATGCCTCTCCGGGCTTGGAAGAAATTAGAGGGGCGGCCATTGACCAGGGGGGCGATCTAGGGGTTATTTATGCAAGCATTAATAAGCTAAAAAAAATGAGGCGAGAATCCAAAGGAGAGGAGTACCTTAATGAGAAAAGAGCGATTGACTCTATCAAACACATTTGCCATGTCTAATTTAATCAACATACCTTTCTCATTTCGCTTCACGCTGGTGTGGATTGTCTCCTGGACTTGGATAACATTGTCGAGAATGTGTCTACCCTCCACAAAGCTGCCTTGAGGACCAGAGATCAGCTTCTTGAGCAAGGGCTTGATTCTGCTTGCTAGCAATTTTGCCAGAATTTTATAGGATGCATTACACAGAGATATGGGTCTGAATCTGGAGAATGTTTATGGATTAGTTTCTTTGGGGATTAATGCTAGATACGTAGAGTTGGTTCCTCCACCAATCTTAGCTTTTCTCATGAACCCCTTTATCATTTTTTGGAGATCTCTTTTGATGATGTTCCAGCAGACTTTGTAGAAGTGTATCCTAAATCCGTCTGGGCCCGGCGCCTTATCTGATTCCATGGACCATATAATTTTAATAATTTCCTCCTTTGTTACTTCTCTGGTGAGGGCAACGTTTTCTTTTGGACTGATTAGATGAGGGATGTTGAGAAGGAATTCTGCTATTTCCTCCTCGGAAGCCTGTACTCCTCCATTAAAAAGATTTTGAAAATGGCTGTCTGCAGCAGATTTAACTTGGGCAAAGCCTTTGCTGATGTGGTCCTCTGCTGTCCTTATTTCATAGATGTGATTCCTGTTAAGCCTGGCTCTATATTGTCTGTGGAAGAAGGAGGTGTTCCGATCGCCTGCCTTTAACCACAAACTCCTTGATTTGATTCGCCAGTATTCTTCTTCTTTTCTGAATGATCTGTATGTAGCAGCTTGAGCCTTGATTTCTTGTTCCAGTAGTTCAGCTGTGATCTCTTTGCTCTCTAATTCCATTTGTAAAGTCTCCAATGTGCTTACTGCCTCTTTCCTTATGCTGATTGGAGTAGGGGCTGGTTTCCTTATCCACTCCTTCAGCGCTTGTTTGGTGGCTTTTAGTTTTTGTTCCCAAACAAAGCTTGGGGACCCTGAGAATGACTTGGCCCAGGCTTCTTTAACAGTTTCAAAAAAACCTTCTCTCTCAATCCATAAAGGGCTGAAGCGGAATGGTAGAGGACCTAGATCCTCTTCATCTTCAAGGAGCAGCTGGATCGGCTTGTGGTCAGAAGCTAACTTGGGTAAAATTTTTGTTTTGATTATCTTTTTTTCCATGATCATAGATCCTTGTACCAAAAATCGATCCAATCGAGCAAATATATGTTCAGACCCAGATCTGTTATTGGACCAGGTATATAGACCGCGAATGGGCTTGAAATCTAAGAGGTCCCATTGTTGCACTAGCTCTTCCACGAAGGCCAACATTGGATCTCTGTTGGTGGAGCCACCCCTTTTCTCTTTTGATTTCAGTACTATGTTGAGATCACCTGCTAGTATTATGTTGCTTGGGGTATGCTGGTCTAAAAATGCTGAGAGAGAGGTCCAGCATTCTCTTTTTTTCAGAATAAGTAACAGGGACATAGAGATTAAATAAAGAGAAAGACAACTTACTTGAATATTGTGTAAGCTCCGTGAATATCCAGTGCTGGGTTTCATGGGATTTTTTGAGTAAAAAAGATTCTTCTGACCAGAGGGTTGCCAGTCCTCCGGATGAGCCCCTTGAATTTACTGCTTTGCCTGCACTTTTCTTCCACTTTGACTTGCTGGTATCTAGAAGCACTCGGGCTTCTATCTTCGTCTCTTGGAGCATGAGAATGTCTGCCGCTTCTATTTTCAGGAGATCCATGACTGCTTCAGCTTTGGAGGGGTTCCCCAAACCTCTACAGTTCCAAGAGACGAGCTTCATGATTTACTTGAGGAGGGGGGTTGGGCCTCCCTTTGAAGGCCTTGGTCTTGTATTTCTTCCAATGGAAATTTCTATGGTGGACTGGCTACCTTGAACTTTGAGTCTCTTAGCTTCCTCTTCCCTTATTTCTTTGCGGGATTTCATTCATGCTCTTCTAGAGGGGCGTTCAAAGGCTTCATCCTCTGAAGAGCCCGCACTGACTATTGGCTTTTTCCTTGTTACTTCTGCATAAGATGGATTGGAGGGGCTACCTTGCACAACATTTTGAGTAGCTTCTCCCCCTTCTTGGTTTAATGGTGGATCTTCTGTATTTGCCTTTCTTTCTTGTGTCTTGCCTGCCATGGTGGTCTGATCTTTTTCATTGTCATTCCTGGTTGCATCCATTTCTTGATTTTCGGTCTGATCTTTCTCAGTGTCTTTCGGGGATGCATCCATATCTTGGTTGCTCTTGGAGCTGCCTGGAACTCCGGAGGTGTGCCCTTTTCCATTTCCTTTTTTTTGATGACCAGTCTTTCGAACTTCTGTCCATTGGTCCTCTTTTGCTTTGTATGTTTGGTCTTCTGCTTTTTTCTTGCAATGCTTCACAAAATGGCCATGCTCGTGGCAATGTCTGCATTTGAAAGGGAGTTGTTCATAATCCAGTTCCTGTATGTGAGTCCACCCAGCGACAGAGAGCTTTATTGCTTCAGGCAAACCCTCTTCTAGGTCAACCTCTACGCAGATTCGGGCGCATGTGTACTGATCTTTCCTTGCTGCCTGATCTATGTATTTTCCGAGCGCATTACCAATGATCTGGAGGGTTTTTTGATTCCAACAGTGCAGGGGTAGGTGGGGGAGTCGCACCCACACTGGGACAGCGGAGGGGACATCCTGAGAGGGGTCAAAATTAGGAGACCATTTGTTAAGATACAGGCCTTGTGGTCCCATGAAATAAGGGCCATTTCTGAAGATAAGACTTCTGTCTTCCGGGTTCTCAAAGACAAATACGAAAAACCCTTTGCCCACAAAATAGCTCTTGACCCCGTCTTTAATCAGTGGAGACCAGTTTCTTTGGGTCCAGTTTTCGACCGATTTTGGAGAAGGCCAGAGGCCCGTAAACTGTCCTATTAATCCTCTTTCCGCTAGGTTCAATGCTGCCTTGCATGTTTCTTCTTCAGGAAGGGCAACCGTAGGAATCGATCCAAGTTTCTTGACGAACTTCTGCTGGCTTGCCGTGAGGGGGCGTTTCTGGCTTGCGGCTATTAGTGCTTTGAATGTTGATATCTCAGGAGGTGGATTGAGAGGAGGGGCAGAGCCCCCGCTGGATTCCATGGCATCCGCGGGGCCGCGCTGACTTGCTCCCAACAGCCCAAACTTTCCAGTTCAAGCAGACGGATTTTGCCAAAATTCCAGATGCGATGAGCTCTGATTCAGCGTGAGGGGCAGAACCAGGTTTCAGATGCAAGCTCCTCGAGGGGGCCGAGGCCGGCCTACGGCCAGAGGATCGGCGGCTAGGTTTTCAGTCTTCGGCGGCTCCGTTCGATCAAAATTTTCAGTGGTTTTCCATATGTGAAAAGCAACACTTTAATTAATTCTACACTATCATTTGAAGAACGATTAATTCTTCAATTTTATTAGTACAAAGAAAAGGCTATATGGATGTATAGAAATAACGAACACAATAATATAATTTAAAAAACAATAATACACCACAATTTTTCCATTATAATAAATATTTTGTTACAGTTGTAGTATGGTCAAAAGGACCATAATATGTTACAAACATCAAAATGTTACGGGTAAAAAATACCCTTAAATAATATACATTTCAAGGCTCGTAGATCATGTAGAGTGTAATCTTCGTAGAAGGAAGAACAACATAAAACAACAATGGAAAATTTAAAATAAAAGATAGAAATCCCTAATAATTTTCCTCCAACACAGAGTCACACATATGTAGAGAAATAGTTCAGGGGTTTTGGGATCACTCGAATTGGAAGAGAGAAGCAAAAACACTTCTTTAGCACTAGAAAGGCCCAAGTTACATCCTTGAAGGAGAAAGATTCCAAAACTAACCAAAATATATAATTACCCACAGAAGTGTACGAGTAGAACATATACAATTCGCTCCATTATAACCTTGTTATTAGAAAGAAATTTACTTAAGAAGAAATTTCAAACTTATTATCATGATGGAAAATAGAAATATTAAACTTCCTGCATATAAATTAACTAAGAAAGGGGATAGGGTTAAATCGTGTAAATGTGGTATCCTTGAAACTGAGAAAAAGCTTGTGGAAGAAATGTAAGAAATAAGTAATATAACCACTCCATAGGGTTAAAACCCTATGTTAGAAGTTTAATAACAATGTTATATAAAAAATATGTTAGAAGTTTAATAACAATGTTATATAAAAAAATAAGGTTAAATAAATAATTGTATGGCTGATTTCTCATAACCCTGAATCAACTATCGTGGTAGTCTATTAATTATATATATATATATATGAGTCTTTGTAAGATTAGGGTTTCAAGTAAAAAACAAAATTAATTGAAATACACCAACATAGGGCTGAAGTTCTCTTCGAAGATTCAAACCCTTGCCAAACTAGATTTTTTATGGGATGGAATTAAATAACCACCCAATGAACTAGTCACAAAAAAATAAATTATCTTATGGCTTAGTAAGCAATCAGCTAGGGTTTAACCATAATAGCTTGATAATGTGCTAGATAACTTCAGGAGGACAAAAAAAACCCTTATTGTATACTTGGGAAAATACAACTACAATGCATCTTTAAGAAATTATATGTGCGCTCAAGTAAAATGAACATCAATATGATATATCAACAAATGTCGCAACCAAGCAAGAAATCAGAGTCGAGATAGGAAATCATTATGAGCACCTGAAAATAAGATAAACAGTCAGAAAAACCTATTTGAAAAGAAATGGGTATCAATGAAACAAAAAGGTAAAGCCTGCGATGTATATTGGTAAACCCTTGAAAGAAATATATACCTTTAGAATAAATAAACAACGTGGCAAAACAAACGCACAAACCCTGGTTCGAATCCTTGGAACGTCAAAATAAAACTAATAACAACGAAAATTTTATAGACAATAGAAAGTAAATGAAGTTTCAATGTAAATGCATACTCTGGTTGTGGAGGAAATAGAGCGATGTCCATAGGACTGAGTGAATGAATGAGTTCACCAGTAGACGGGTAGGGTAGTCATTGAAACAAAAATTAACCCTAAACAATGTGTGTTGTAGATCTATCAAGATCTCATTTATACCATCGATTGTAGGGTTTAACTACAACTTGTTGTCATTACAATAAGGAAACATGTGGAAGAAGGAAGATACACCATGTTCATCGAATAATCTAGAATGATTTCAATGGAAAATCCCACATGGAACCCGTATGCTAAGGTTTTAAAATATATAAGAAGAACCATTATAAGCATAAGGTATGTATCACGCTAATAACAAGAGTAGTATATAATCATATGTGGTGGTAAACATTAGTTACGAGGTTATGATTATGTTGCAAGTAGAACCATTGTTTAACCATATCTATAGGCAAGAGACTTTATGCAAGGGAATGAATAAATACATGTTTTTAAGGGAATGAATAAATACATGTTTTTGAATAAATACATGTTTTTAAACAAACTGTTAAAATCAAAGCACAATAACATGATATGGTCATAAGTATGTTGATAAAATAATGGGTGGTGTCATAATCATAATCAAAGCACAATAACATGATATGGTCATAAGTATGTTGATAAAATAATGGGTGGTGTCATAATCATAAGTTCAATAACATGATATGGTCATAAGCATGTTGATAAAACAATAAATGATTACGGAGACATGATTGGTACTAATGAACTATCACTTATCTCCTATTCAACACAGCTTCTTGTTATTGATATGGATTAGAACCATTGATATTGCTGATGTGTCAGTTATACTGATATGATCTACTTGTATTCTGTATTCGATTTACGCCCATATCATACTGTGTTCAATACAATGGTTACAACTAGAAATCTTACGTAATTTATATCCCTTATAGTTTACATGATATGCTAGATGCTTGGAGTCATAAAGCCCTTATATCACATATACTATGAATGCATGATAGTATAGCTTTATGAGTAATCAGAGCTTATAAGTAGTATGACCATTACTATTACCATTTGAACCTAGTTACACAGGGCTTATTCTTTCTGCGCGATGGCCTTGAAACTCGGATTTCGGTAACAAAGGGGAACAATGAAAGTAGCTCTTAGCTTGGGACTAGGAACCCTCACCATATGAATAGTGAGTGACCCCTATGAAGAAGTAAGGGCCCTCACCCATATGATGAGTGAGCGTTAAAACCCTCACCATATGAATAGTGAGTGACCCCTAAGTAATATGGGGCCCTTTGTTTTGTTGATTACGTAGCCTATAGCTTTTGTCTCTTATTCGGGACTACGAAACAACCCAACGATGAAGAATTCTCAATCGGTCCAGGCGACTTATCCCCACCTTCCTTTTTCTCCCCGGCTCTCTGAGTAAATGAGCAACCCCGGCTCTGATTAATCAATGGAGAGTTTAGTTTATTATCATTTTGATATTCCCTTTATATCCTATTTTGAGATGCACTGATCAAGGTATCATAGGTTTCACAACGTTGTTGGCCTGGCCGGTCGGAAGTGATAACCCAACCTCGCCTTCGACAGGTTAGGTAAGCTGAGCTTGACTTGAATGAGGAGGCGTACCAAGGCTGTATGAATGAGTATGAGGGCTGAGGTAGGGATTAAAGTATAGCTAGAGTTTGAATGGCTTGAACAGCTGGATTGACTGGATTGAACAGACTGGATTGAACAGGTCTGCTTGAACTCCTATCCATTGGTGAACATTTCTCCTCTGGTCTGTTGGCACCAGGTAATGGAGAAGTTGTAAGGTTGTTGCACCTCACACTTCATCTTAATCTCTCTATCGGTGACCTCCCTCACACACACACTAGTTCCCTTCCGCTCTTTCTGTTCTTGTTCGCTAATCGATCTTCAGCCACTTCCGCTTCCGCTCTTGAAATCTTTCCCGCCCCACCTCCTCTGTGTGCTGTATCCGTCCGTTCATTGTACCACCCCTTTGGTAGATGGCAGTTGTCTGGTGGACCCCCCATTCCGATGTTTTCCATCAATCTAATAAATCACTCCTAATCAGTGCACTCACTAACATCCTCGCAGTGTTGTCAACGTGACCCCTGCTTGTGTCTGTCCCTAGATGGGCTGTCTCAACCAGTTGGCATGGGCTATTTATTGGATACCCATGTGTAGTTAATCTCTAGTGCTGTCAATAAGTGGTGTCTTAATCATAGGTTCAATGTTCATATGCATATTACAGGTAAAAAAGACTAATATAACCAAACTTTTTTGTTCTATAACATGAATAAAACAGGATTTGATATTAAGCTATATAGTGTATAGGGCATCATCAAAATATAACCAAACCTTTTTGTTCTATAACATGAATAAAACAGGATTTGATATTAGGTTCAATGTTCATATGCATATTACAGGTAAAAAAGACTAATATAACCAAACCTTTTTGTTCTATAACATGAATAAAACAGGATTTGATATTAAGCTATATAGTGTATAGGGCATCATCAAAATATAACCAAACCTTTTTGTTCTATAACATGAATAAAACATGATTTGATATTAAGCTATATAGTGTATAGGGCATCATCAAAATATACAAACATGTTTATTTAACATACCATGGGCTAAGACTAGAACATTTTTAAATATAAATAGTAAAAAGGAAAAAAAATCCTTGATAAATCAAGCAATCTGTAATTTGGGAATACACTAGTATATCTTTGTAAGAAGATGTAATTATGAAGATGTGGGTTTAATTAGAAACAAGATACAATATTAGAAAGAAGACTCTGTATTTAAATGTTGTGACTAGAAGAATATATAGTTTATGATTTGAGCAATGCAAAAGACTACAAAGTAATGTCTAAATATAAACTACAATTTCATAAATAGAGGGGTATGAACGGTAGTTGTCATACTTCATTAAAAAAAAGAGTGTTTAATGAGGGTCATTACAAAGAAGAAGATTCTAGAAGAATCTGTATTGTAACTTTGGTTAAGAGTTGAGGTGGTCAAACATAACCACTAGTAAGTTATCAGGTTGTGTTATAATCAGACCACTAAGAGGAAAAAGAGTGTCATTCTTTTCGAGTGCATTGTTCTATAGATGAAAAAAATAATTGAGAGGGATAGAGAGAGAACACACAAAGAAGATTTGTGCACTTTAATAGCCCATGAGGCACATGCTATACTTCTTTGTACTTGCATCCATTTTCTATTCAGAGAAAAAGAGCATAGTGGCCTCACCTTCTAGTTGGATTTTCTCTCGAAATAGTTTCATGTGTCAAATCATGAATTGTTAATATTTATTTATCTGTTCTCTATTTTCTACATAATTTTAATTTGCATGCATACACAATAAACAATAATTTACAAATCCAAAAATCTAAAAAAAAATAAAGCCTAATAATATATATTTTATATTTTTAAATATAAATATATCTGTAAGAAATTATCCAATAAAATATCCATATCACGTGCCCAAAAATCATAACTCAAGAAAAATATAATTAAAAAAATAAAATATTAATAAAACTATACAAAATATTTTATTTATATAATAAATTGATACCAAGATAATACTAAATATATTAAGCATACAACATGAAAATGCAACACAAGAAAATTACAATAGGGTCAACAAAGACAATGCAAGGACAATAGAAAATACATGTAACCTATAGAAGTGTATGTAAAGAAGTATGGGCATAAAAAAAATGGAAAGCACACAATTTAAGCATGGAGGTGAAAAGAGTGTGGTAGATAGAGAAAATTAGACAAAGAAATATGATCAAGGTTAGTAAGAGAACAATGAGAATCAAGTATGATGAGCATAACGAGTGTTCATACTAACATAGGACCATATTAAAGGAAGTTGAAAAGTTGCAAGCACAATCGAGCATAAACCCAATAAGTTAGAGAAAGATATAGCAATAAAGGAATGTGAAGAATTAATGGGGAAATGACATAAGATTAAATGTCATGATAGTCATTATCGGACAAGATATTTAATCGTCATGTAAAGTATTTGGATATTGCACACATAGACTTCTATTTTTTTTAATTATCTTTGTGGTAAATTCACTAAAATAGTCGTTGAATACTTAGTGAAGAAGTTGTCATAGGAGTTAGTACAAGAACTATGTAGAGTGATAATTAGTCAGAATGAGTAATTAGATTAACTATTATTCAAATGAGTAGAAAGAGTTAGTCTATATATAATTATATTATCTATTACTGAGAATGAGTAAATTGTTATAGATATAATTTATTTATTTTGATTTTGTGAGGGAACGAATGACCGAGGGCTATTAATGCAATTATATTTTATGTTTTATGAATTTGAAATTTTTTTATTGTGTAATTGTAATGTTGGGAAAGATAAGTTTAAACATTTTATTTTTGAGATTTTTTTTGTAATTCTTATTGAAATTTAGTTTAATGGTTTCACAAAATTTTTATTATACTAAAATTGTTTAATTTCAATAATTTATACATATTATTTAATAATTATTCATAAATTTTAATTTTAATTTTAATGTAAATAAAATTAATCTAGTTACTGAATGGACTGCCTTTGGTTATTTTTACGTAATCGTTGCGTCAGCCCAATGTCATAGTTTTTAGGGACAACGTCACCCCTTTTGTTGGTCGATTTGTTGCTCGGGACTTTCGATTTCACCTCCCGAACTCACACCCCGGCTTCTGGCTTCTTATATCGATTCCTCCAACAAATTTTCGGACCTCCTCAAGGTTTCTGCACTACCTTTGCTTCAGCCTACGCTGGCCATCTTAGCCATTGCATTGCCTCTCCCAGATCTCTCTCTACCTTCTCTACTGAGTATTCCAGGATCAGGATTAATCTCCAACTAGAACTATCCCTACCCCTCACTGCAAAATATCACTTTGAATTCCTCTCTGATAGCTGCTCTACTTCAGAAATTCGATCTTCTGATCTCTACTCGATGTGTTCTCCAAGTGCCCATCGATGTCCTTCTTATAATACTCCAGTTGAGAACCAATGACCCAAATTAGATTCTAATCAATGGCTCAAATCATTTGGAAACTAGCTTCATCTTCTTCTAGAAGTTTCACCCACAGTTAGATTAACACCATTCAATTATTTTAATTTCCTAAGTTTAGACTTAGGCACCCATTAAAAATAATTAATTATTTTAATACAACTGTCTCCGGGTGGAATTTCCCAAAACGATTTCTGGGTATTGGGGAATGCATGTGTCTAAGCCTCCCTGCAAATTTTTAGATTTAGATCACATTTGATGCTACCATAAATCAACTCTCCCTCTTAGCGATGAATATGCTCTACTAATGCAACATGCTGAAGCATTACTCTGACTCTGAAACATCTCCCTCTGCACTGCTGATGGCTGACATCACTGCTCACCAACTACTGCCCAAATGCTGCATTTGTACTATTGTTGGCCTTGCCATTGCCAACACTGCATCTGTACTGCAACTCCCTCTCAAATTTTACATCCGTGTTGCCGCTGGCACTGCCACTGCCAACACTGCATCTGCACTATAACCTTCTCCAACTGTTGATCTGAATTTGAAACTACTTGAAATTCGTTTGCAAGGTATTCAATTCAGAATTAAACATGTTTAAAAGATTTCCATGTCTTACAGAAAGAAAACACATGAAATTTTCAGCTGTTCATGACCCATTCAAGCATAGCAGAGTTATTTCCTTTTACTGTTTAACACATTAAAATGAATTTGTTCTGCAAAATAAATCAACCACAAATGCAAACGAAGTTGATAAAGCAGTTCACCCCCTCCAGGGCTATGTCTGCTGGGTCCAAAGCTCCCAACCGGGCTTGTCCTTGTTTTTATTAAATGCTCAAATTGAAAATACAGCTGAATAGAAGCATCTACAAGTGAAATAGATGGAAAAAATGGATTCAGAACACTTGAATCCTTCATGATTGATTATTGGATCACCTCCAATGGATACCTGCAACCCTATACAGTCTTCACAAAAATAGGCCCTAGTGGCTCCTAGAACTTTCACGGCTCCAAAACCTCTACAAATGATCTCAGATGGCTGTAAGACCTACACCAATGGCTTCAGAAGGTCGAAAATACCCAAAATAAAAAAAAATTCGTCTAAAACCGACTTTCCTAGCCAAAGTTATGGCCATTTAAAGTTTCTCCAGTTTGCCCCTAGAGAAACTCTAGCTAACTTTAGTTAATTCCATTTAGCTCTGCCAATTATGGCGGGTCCGCCAAATTTGGTGCTCCTGCCAAAATTCCGCCAACTTAACTGCAGTTACATTTAATGTTTGGTGGTTGCCTCGGATTTCGTGCCTGGGGGAATATTCCTTTTTTAATTTTTTTTGAAAAATTAAAATTTCTAATGTTATGGACAAATTCTTCTTTTTGCCATAACTTCCTCATACGACGACCATTTTTCGAACCGTTTGCGACGCCGGAATCGGGAAGACGAGCAATTTTCAGTCATTCAACTTTGAACCAGTTCTAAGCACTTTAAATTTTGAGCATTTTACGACACTTAGGACATGAGCACCTGATCACACCTCCCCATTGGGAAGCTTTTGGACCCCAAAAGCCTTCAACTACCTGTTAAAGAGGTGAGGGTACAGCTCCCTCACTATGTCCACCTCCATCCACTTTGCCTTGTTCGGTTTGCTGCTTTTGAAACCAACCCGAACATAATCTACACTGCCCCTCCTTGAAGTGCGTGTCCTTCTGTCAAGGATTGTATCTTCTTTCAGCTCATCTAAGAATTCTGGCGAGAAAACTTCTATAGATGGCAGCTGAACAACATTTTCATGATCAGAAATCAAAGGAGGTTGATACAAACGTAAGTTCTACACATTGACAACAGAATACATTTGCATGTAGGAAGGCAAATCTAATTGAAAAGCATTATTTCCAACCTTCTTGAGGATTTTGAATGGACCATAACGAATAGGCTTCAGCTTTTTACCTTCTCCTTGCATTCTTTCCTTACTAATGTACAACCATACCTCATCCCCTTCTTGAAACTTGTGATCGACTCTATGCTTGTCGTGTCTTTCCTTGTACTTGCCTTGACTCTTCTCAAGCTGTTCTTGAATTTGCTGATGTATTTGCTGAATTCTTTCAATGAATGAACGAGATTTGTCAATATCACTATGTCCCTCAATGGCAACATCTTTCTCAAGAATGAAATCAAGAGGTGATTTTGGCAAGTAACCAAAACAAGCTTCAAACGGTGAGGTGTTTGTGGAAGAGTGCTTGGCACGATTGTAAGCATGCTGTATGTAGTGCAAATGTTCATCCCAAAGCTTGGGATGCTTGCTACAATAACCTCTCAAGAGGTGCACAATGGTTCTGTTCACAACTTCGGTTTGTCCATCTGTTTGCGGATGGAAAGCAGTACTTTTCTTCAACTTTGTGTCCATCATCTCCCATAGGTTGGACCAAAAATTCCCCACAAATCTGGAATCCTTGTCACTAATAATGGAAGTAGGCAAACCAAAGTGAATCCATACATGATGAAAAAATAATTCAGCAGTTTGTTCAACAGTTATAGTTTTCTTACAAGGCATAAGTATACACATTTTGCTGAAACGATCAACTACTACATATAAATAATCATGCTGCTTTCGAGATTTTGGCAAACCTCCTACAAAATCCATAGAGATGCTCTCCCATGGTCTAGAAGGTACCGGCAAAGGAGTATACAAACCAAGCTTCCTGTTGCTAGGCTTTCTTGTAGCACATAATGAACAACCTCTTATGAACCTTGAAACAGAATCTACCATGCGAGGCCAATAGCAATACCTCTGTAGATGTGCAACTGTTTTGCTCACACCAAAATGGCCAGCAATAAGAGAAGAATGAGCTTCTCTTATGACATTTATCCTCTCCCCCTGTGGTATACACAACTTGCCCAAATGAAACGGCAAATTGTTATGCATGTGATAGTCATTTTCCTCTATATGATTCCCTTTACTCAAGTTAGCATACACATCTTTAAAGTCATCATCAGATGCATATTGTTCTATGTAACTATCATGTACAATGGAATCATTCTTAAGTAAAGTAACAGCACCAATAATAGGCCTTGAAAGCATATCAACAACCTTATTCAAAGTACCTTTCTTATACCTTATTACCAAATGGAACTGTCGCAAGAAGCCCATGCATCTGAAGTGTCGTGACTGTTGTAACTTGCTTTGTGATTGCAAGTACTGTAAGGGCTGATGGTCGGTATGTATAACAGTTTCTTTGCCCATCAAGTAGTGTTTCCACTTTTTGACGCTTTGTACCAACGCATACAACTCCTTATCATATGTAGGATAATTTACAACAGCACCATTAAAAGTTTCAGAATGAAAAGAAATAGGCTTACCATGCTGTAGAAGAACTGCACCCATAGCATAATCACTAGCATAAGTTTGTATCTCAAATGGCTGTCTCAAATCCGGTAATGCAAGGACTGGAGCTGAAATAATCTTCTCTTTCAAAGATTCGAAAGCTTTTTGCTGTTTGCCTCCCCATTGGAAAGCATGCTTCACACTTGTCACTGCATGCATAGGAGCTGCTATAGAAGAGAAGTTAGAGATAAACTTCCTCCAATATTGAGCTGCACCCAAAAAACTTCTTACCTTTGTTATGGATTTGGGAGTAGGCCACTTCACAATAGCCTCAATCTTAGCAGGATCAATTCTCAAAGCACCTCCTCCTACTATGTGTCCCAAATAAACCAAAGAAGTCTTTCCAAATTCACACTTTGACATTTTAAGAAATCACTGATTCTTCTTCAAAACATCAAGTACTTTTCTAACATGCATGACATGATCTTCTCTAGACTTGCTGAAAATTAAGATGTCATCTAAGTAGACAATAACGAAATCATCAAGAAAAGGACGCAAGACATCATCCATTACCCGCATGAAAGTTGCAGGTGCATTGCACAAACCAAACGGCATCACAAGCCACTCAAAGAGTCCTTGTTTGGTTTTAAAGGTTGTCTTCCAAATGTCACTTTCTTCAATTCTTACTTGATGATATCCACTGCGCAAGTCTAGCTTAGTGAAATATCGAGCATCTTTCAGCTGGTCTAGCAAATCATCTATCCTTGGGAGTGGGTAACGATTCTTTACCGTTATCTTGTTCAAGGCCCTGAAATCAACACACATACGCCAAGTGCCATCTTTCTTTGGAATCAATACAATCGGTGACCCACATGGTGAAGTACTTGGCCTTATGAAACCCTTGTCCAACAAGTCCTTGATTTGCTTCTTTATTTCAGCATTCTCCATAATAGACATGAGGTACATGCCTATGTTTGGAAGAGGACAATCTGGATGCAAATGGATTTCATGCTAAATCTCCCTCTTAGGAGGCAAACCTGTAGGCTCTTGAAACATCTCATGATATGCATCAACTACATCATACATATCTGATTTAACTTTTGGATCACAATTGTCAAATGACTCATGATTCACATCAACCTTGGGCTTAATCATAAGAAGAACAAAATTCTTACTTGAATTGACCAGCCTTTTTACCTGTCCTGCATTCACCATCGCTATATTTGTCTTCTTGCGATGAGCTCTAACAATGAACGCCTTGCCATCTTTGAACAAATGATATTTGTTTTCATGGCGATGAAATATAGCTTTCCTGTCAAACAAGTAAGGACTTCCCAAAACAATTCCTGCTATATCAAAAGGTACCACATCAAGTTCAACTGTGTCAATAAAATGTGCAGTAATTGCAAAGTGTAATGTGCACTTTCTTGAAACTTGTAAATTTGCATCCTTGCAAATCCATCCAAGTGGATATGGCTTCGGATGTGGAACGGTCTCAAGTTTAAGCTGCTTGACCAAGTCCTCTGATATAAGGTTTGCTTGTGACCCACTATCAAAAAGTGTGTCAATTTTAGTATGTTTTGAAATCACCCTCACATGAAACAGTTCAATTCTTTCTTCCTCATTAGGAGCTTGTACATCACAGTTTGAGATGCTAGTGCTGGCTTGAGTTTCAATTTCTTTTCCCTTCAAATTTTTCAAACCCATGGCTGCAATTTTGGTTTCATCACCTGAATCTTCCCCTAAATCATGTGGTGTAGATGTAGTAGCAGCAGTTTTCTGTTTCCCTTTGGATTTGTTAAATTGAGGTCTTTTTTCAGGATATAATTTCCAACAGTTTTTCTCCTCATGGCCTGGTTTAGAACAATGTTTACAGAACACTTTCTCACTCTCCTGTTTGACAGATGCATTCTTTTTGCTCTTTCCCTTGGAGGTTTTCTCTTTGTTTTTCCCCTTGGGGGGCTTGTTTCTACCCTCTTCAAATGTGTTTT
The DNA here is from genome assembly GCA_031772625.1 of Pinus tabuliformis. NCBI lineage: Eukaryota > Viridiplantae > Streptophyta > Pinopsida > Pinales > Pinaceae > Pinus > Pinus tabuliformis. Next base: position 1,023,318,065 of record CM062807.1, read on the forward strand.
TTCCCCTTGCCTCTAAATGGGTAGCTTGGACACAAACCTCATCCAGGTTAGTAGGGTTAAACATCAAGATGGTGTGTCTAAGGTAGCTATGCAAGCCACCAATGTATTTCAGCAAGGTTTCCTGGGTCTACAAATCTACCCCTAACAAGAGAGCTCTTCTCCTGAATTCTTGGGTGTAGTCTTGGACACTCTGACCCTTAAGTTGTCTGAAATTTTGCTAATTCATAATGGCCTTCTGCATGTGAGCAAGAGGATAAAACTGTTTTTTAATGGCTAACAGAAATTCAGGCCATGTTAAGGTAACCTTACCAAATTTCTTGATCTCCTCTTTAGTCTTGGCCTCCCACCAGACCAATGCTGCTCCATCCATTCTCAAAGAATCCAACTGAATCTTTGTGGCATCATCATGCATATTCTGGATCCTCAAGTAAACTTCCAACTGCCTAATCCAGTTGTCAAGCTTTTCTGCATTCACTTCACCATTAAACATAGGTAATTCGAATTTTACATCAAGCTTCAAAAAAGGACTTTTTCTAGAGGATCTATGCTTATGAACAGAAGAAGACGAGGATGAAGAGGAAGAAGGTGAAGATGGGGGTGGTGGATCACCATTTCCTCCATGTCCTTTCTTGGAATGATCATCATCCTTCTTACCTCCTGAAGAGCCCTCTCCTTCATGTGGATGTTTGGACCCTTCTCCAGCCAATTTCTCATTTCTTTCTTGGTACAATATCCTCACCATTTCAGTGAGGTCTAAGAAAGCCTTTCTGAAAACTCTTTCTTCTTCTCTTGGATCTGTCTCTATAGGAATTTCTCCTTCATGTTAAGAAATCCTTGAAGCTTCTGCTGAGACTCTTGAGGGTGAAATTGAAGGTGGAGGTGATGGCTCTCTGGCCTTCCTTGACTGAGGATTCTCTCGTTCTCTAGTCAACTGTCCTTCCCCTCTTTTAAGTTTCAACCTGGTAAGCATCAATACTTTACAAGACAGTTAGAAGATCTTTGCACAAAACCCTAAGCTCTGATACCAACTTGATCTGAATTTGAAACTACTTGAAATTTGTTTGCAAGGTATTCAATTCAGAATTAAACATGTTTAAAAGATTTCCATGTATTGCAGAAAGAAAACACATGAAATTTTCAGCTGTTCATGACCCATTCAGGCATAGCAGAGTTATTTCCTTTTACTATTTAACACATTAAAATGAATTTGTTCTGAAAAATAAATCAACCACAAATGCAAAAGAAGTTGATAAAGCAGTTCACCCCCTCCAGGGCTACGTCTGCTGGGTCCAAAGCTCCCAACCGGGCTTGTCCTTGTTTTTATTAAATGCTCAAATTGAAAATACAGCTGAATAGAAGCATCTACAGGTGAAATAGATGGCAAAAATGGATTCAGAACACTTGAATCCTTCAGGATTGACTATTGGATCACCTCCAATGGATACATGCAACCCTATACAGTCTTCACAAAACTGGGCCCTAGTGGCTCCTAGAAATTTCACGGCTCCAAAACCTCTGCAAATGACCTCAGATGGCTGTAATACCTACACCAATGGCTTCAGAAGGTTGAAAATACCCAAAATAAAAAAAAAAAAATTCGTCCAAAACCGACTTTCCTAGCCAAAGTTATGGCCATTTAAAGTTTCTCCAGTTTACCCCTAGAAAAACTCCAGCTAACTTTAGTTAACTCCAGTTAGCTCCGCCAATTATGGCGGGTCCGCCAAATTTGGCGCTCCTGCAAAAATTCCGCCAACTTAACTGCAGTTACATTTAATGTTTGGTGGTTGCCTCAGATTTCATGCCCGGCAGAATATTCCTTTTTTTAATTTTTTTTGAAAAATTAAAATTTCTAATGTTATGGACAAATTCTTCTTTTTGCCATAACTTCCTCATACGGCGACCGTTTTTCGAACCGTTTGCGGCGCGGGAATCGAGAAGATGAGAACTTTCCAGTCATTCAACTTTGAACTAGTTCTAAGCACTTTAAATTTTGAGCATTTTACGACACTTAGGACATGCGCACCTGATCAACTGTTGTTGTTGCTACATCATCAATGGAAAAGTATCCCAATTGAACAAGCGTTCGTCATGATGCATCTCGTTGCTGGAGTCTGACTGTTGTTAGTCTCTACACTGACCCTCTAAAGCCTCTGCCTTGCTACTGATCTTCGCTTTGTACCAATTGCACTGCTACTAACTTTGCTCTGCACTACTTAGTCTCTAGCACTCTGTTGACGGTGTTGGACCTGCCAACAAAGGGGATCTCCCTGGTATGAAGTCCCAACTAGACCTCACACCATTTTTTGCAGGAGTCCCATCCAGTATGAGGGCATGGTTGCCATTATCTTAGATATTTTCCTTGGCTCTAGCTATTAGCACATGAGAGTGTTATGCTGGTATCTTCAAACAATAAGGTACGTGTGCTTGGTGAGTGCGTAATGTAACTCATGTCTAGTTTCTCTTATTGTAAAAGGGGAGAGTGAATTGAGCCTTTTTATGAGAGGGAGTAGTCCCAACCTAGGAAGAAACACATGTGAAAACAACAAGGGTCTGTCTAGCCTTGAGCGGAATAGTCCACACCGTATGTGGCAGTCGTTAAAACCAAAGTTCAAGGGAAAACACGTACACCATCCAACGGAATAGTCCACACAGGGGTGACGGTCGTTAAAACGAAGAAAACACAAGGATGGTATGTCTAATGTCCAATGGAGTAGTCCACATGGACGGGACAACAATGATAAAAAATACAACACATCTTCAACAATGTAAGTACTAAAATAACCAAATTAGTTCAACTATCTTAGTACAGGTTAACAAAACATGCATTACAAACATTTAAAGAATAGTCTTACAAACGGATATAAAACATGTGTGAAAACGTGCTAGCCTGAGATAGGCTTCTGAATTAAGCAAAAGTCCCAAGACACATCTGTACACCATACATCACTAGCCCCAATAGTGGGACATTAGAGCCACTCCTCGCTCCTCAAAGAATAGACTACAGGATCTCAAGGCTATGTGGGAGGAGCCAAGGTGAAAAGTCCTTTGCTCATACAATGAGGGGGTATATAGCCAAGGGGAGTAACTGACCCTTGTGACTCTTCGACTTCCCTCATGACTGTTTGACTTCCTATGACTTTTCGACTTTACATGACTCTTCAACTTCAAATGTGGGTCTTTTGGAGTTCTTCTTTACATTACATTGAATACAAAAAGTATGGCCCATAGTAGTGATGTGGCCGAGACAACTCATGACACAACTCGACATGACACTACTGACATGTACTGATTGACTGTTGTGTTTATGTCGAGTTTTTGTGCTATTGAGTGATGATATGCTCTCGGTGTAACATGTCTTCACCTCCGCATGGAAAAGTGCACAGGGTCTTCAACAAACTTGTTCTTTACTTGATGGAGCATGTGAATGTGTCCCTTTTACTCGCTTGCTCGATGTGCTTCATGTGTTCATTAGACTGCGAGAAAGTCTTCTAGCATGCGCCTCTTCTCCATCCCATTCGTCGTCATGGCATGTTTCATTGATGTACCTGTTCATGCAATCACTCATGATGAGACAATATCAAATCCAAAAATCTCCTAGCCAACATGATACATTGTTTTGCATTTCGGTGCAGGTGACTGGGAGAGGGAAAAGGCACTGAAACTGCGTAGAGCACAACTTAGGTCGAGATGCAAGGCTTCGGAGCAATGTCGGGAAAAAATTTGCAGAGCACAGCTCAAGTTGGGATGTGAGGCTTTGGAGCATTTTCGGGAAAAGCTGCGTAGATGTCACTAGGATGTAGATTTGCATGATCTGGGATAGTAGTGACAGCTGCGGGGCAAAACCCAGCTAGGAGGCAGAATTGTGCAGTCTCTAGGAGGAAGGCTAGGCGTGGTTTCGAGGAATTCCTGGGCCAATCTGTGCAATTTTCAAGGGGAACACTTGGTAGGTCAACCATCTAGGATCTGTGCAGTTTCTCTGGGGAAGACAGTGTGGGCAATAGGTGGCATTAGCAGAAAAATATGCACAATTTTCCAGAGGAGGGCAAGATCGGGCTGCAAGAGCTGCTAGTCAAAATTGTGCAATCCTGGGAGACAGTATAGGCCCAGACATAACTGCGCAATTTCTGGGTTGATTGCGGAGCAAGACAAAAGGGAAGGTGACAACCATATTTGTGCATTTTTCTTAGTGAGAGCAGAGGGGGCTAACAAGGAAGCCTGCTTGTCAGATCTTTGTATTTTCTGGGCTCACTGCAAAGCAGGGAATAAGGGAAGGTGAAGGACAACTCTGTGCAATTCCTGAGATGATTGTAGAGCGGGGAAGAAGGGCAAGTGAAGGAAAACTCTGCGCAATTCCCGAGCTGATTTCAGAGCAGGGAAGAAGGGTAGGTGACAGCTTGATCTGCGCAGTTTTCTGAGTGAGAGCATAGCAAGCCAACAAGGAAGCTTTCTTGTTAGATCTGTGCAATTTTTGGTTTTATTGCAGAGCGAGGAAGAAGGGCAGGTGACAAAAAATTCTACGTAATTCCTAAGATGTTCGCAGAGCAGGCCAACAGGGAAGCCTGCCTGACAGATTTGCACAATTTCCCAAGAGAGTGTAGTGACAGGTAGTAGAGGCATGTCCCACATGTCTGTGCAGTTTCTGCAGGTAGTGCAAGGCAGTTAGACTGGGCAAGTTCTGCACAGTTTTGGAGATCATTAGAGCGCTCGGTCACAACTCAAGTCACTTTTTTTTCGGTTGACCAACAAGAGGCTTGATGATAGATCTTGCGGGAAGCGCAGACTGGATCGGGTTCTGGGATAACTTCTACGCAGTTCTGGGAGATAGTCAGCTGGCTCATTTCTATAATTGTGTAGTGTAGGCTGCCTGGAGGACAACCTCAAGCTCTGCGTAATTCTGGGCAGCAATACAAGGTCACTGAGATCAAGTCCAATTGACGAAGGGTTGTCCGGTTGACAGATTTTCAGGAAAATTGAATAAGTGTGAAAGCAAGTGTACTTGTGCATACATGACAATGTGATCACACACTTAGCACGACTCAACGACAAGACACCTCAAACCAACAAGACAACATGTGCTCAGTGAGACTGACTCAAAGGTTAAGAGCGACAAGTGTGACAGTTGAAATATGTCTTCGAACGACCGTGACGACACTTGCACGACAATGTTTACAACTTTGTGTGTGAGTGCGATCGATGTCGATAGAGCGAAAAAAACTCATACACACAAAGACAAACCTTCAAAATTGCCAGAACAAACTCGCAAGCATGACATAATGATCAACATGCCAAAAGATGACCGGTGGTCAATCAAGCAAAAAGGGTGTGAAGACTTGACAAGAGCTCATGGGATGAGCCCGAGTGTTTGTGACCATCAAGGGGAAAAACCAAGGAAGGCTCTGAAATTTGGATGCAGGCCAAAATTTTGGAGGGTGTTGCAGCTGTTACAACACACTCCTAGCCACTGCAATTATCACTTTGACACTACTCTATACCAACTAACACTGGTCCATCCTGCTACTTTTCATCTGGGCTCTCATAGTAAGGAATTGATTCAAGAGGTGGGCTCCTCAAGGATCTTGCCCATCTGCAGTCCTTTCGAACTACAACTCTAGATCACCCCACCTTCCTCCTGGAGGTATCTGGGCTATCATGTCAAACTCCTCCTCCTCGATCTTCGTGGGTGTATCCTTCAGATCATGCTTCTCATCCTTTTCCTTCTTTCTGAGAGGACAATGTGTTTCGTAGTGACCGAATTCACCACACTTGAATCATTTAATCTTTGAGACGTCTTTCTTTTGCCTCCACTGCGCCTACTTCCCCTTAGATGTGAGGGATGCATTCTCTTACTCCTCCTTGGGCTTTGACCCACTGTTGTTGCTTTTGTCAAGTTTACACTTGACCAAGTCTCTCCTCAGCTCCTCTTGCTTAAGAACTGCCCACATTCCCTCCCAGTCCGATAAGTTCTCCCTACCCAAGATGCTTCAGACAAATAGTTTCCACTCCTCTGAAATTGATTTGAGGGATTGTCTTACCATCTTGGAAGACTGAGGTGTAGAATCCACAACTGCCAAATTGTCAAGGGTCTCCTGAATCTTTGCAAGGAACAGATCAATGTGTTCCCCCTTCTGCATCTGTGTGGATCTCATCTTCTGCTCCAAGTACATCTTATGCTGCTCGGAAGATCCCAGATATAGCATGGACAAAGCCTCCCATATCTCCTTGGTAGTCCCTCTGCCAGCAATGTGACAAACCACATGATCCTTCACTCCATCGAGGATCATTCTCTTTGTCTTTTCCATCTCTCCCTTGTACTTTTTGAGTGGATTTGGATCCACGGGAACAACTACCACACTATCGACGTAGGTCTTGAGAAAATGTTCATCCAGAAGACATGACATGCTTGCCTTCCATATCACATAGTTGGATGCACCATCCAACCAATCCTAATCTCTCAACCCACTGGCTTCCATTTCTGCCATTCGAAAAAGTCGAATGACCTCCTCTCTCATGCTGCTGCTCAGTAAATGAGAATTCAAATTCACTCGCTAGGAATTCTTTGAGGAAGAAATTCCGTCAAGTGTCTCTTCTTACTTCTAATGTCTTTCTGCCCATTAATTGCCTGCAAAATACTACGTCACACCAGGAGCCCCTCTTCGTTGAAGCTTTTTTTGTGCTGCTCCCTCTGCCACTGACAAATCTCGATTTGAAAATCCTACCTCTCTGCCAACTCACTTGGAGAGAGATTTACCACGAAAATCTTGTCCTCTTGGCCTGAACTGCGCACTCCCTCTGGGGATTCGATTCGCTGCCTATGCAACACTTCGAATTCCCTTCTTCCTTCAGCACTCGGCTCTTCCGTCACTGCTCTCTTGTTCCACCTACATCTCTGATACCATGTGAAAATTTGGAAGCCTAAATTTCTAACGCAACAACTGATTACGTTTCTTCTATTTGTTGATTATTGAACAAAATTATTTACTATTTCCTACAGTAAACACTGAAAATAATACACTGCAGCCTTCACCATTTAAATAAAATGTGGAAACAAGAAACTGAACAAGAAATAAAAAAACAACACATCTACACAGTTATTTTTGGACAAATGTCCCTGGAAAAACCCAGTGTGGGAAAACCGGTTCAATAGTTGAGGGTTTTATTGTTATGTAGTAGTAACTTTGAATATAATCTATGGATGCCTTGCTAGCTATCCAATATAGAGAATATCACTAACAGAGAGATAAGTCAAATTACCTCACACTATCACAGGAGATCCTAGCCGATCCAATGATTGAATGCACTGACCCTGGCTGCCTCTGTGCAATCACTACGTTAACCCAACATCAGAACCTCTAGGGACAACGTCATCCCTTCTGATGATCGATTTTCTACCCAGGAACTTTGATTTTCACCTCCTGGTCTCACACCCTAGCTTTTGGCTTCTGATATTGATTCCTCCAACAAATTTACGAACCTCCTCAAGGCTTTTGCGCTACCTTTGCGTCAGCCTAAACTGGCCAGCTTAGCCAATGTGCTGCCTCTCCCGGATCTCTCTCTGCCTTCTCTGCTGAGTATTCCCGAATCAGGAGTAATCTCCAACCAGAAATTTCCCTACCCGTCATTGCAAAATATCACTTCGAATTTCTCTTTGGTAGCTGCTCTGCTTCAAAAATTCAATCTTCTGATCTCTACTCGATGTGTTCTCTAAGTGCCCATCAATGTCCTTATTATAATCCTCTAGTTGAGAACCAATGACCCAAATTAGATTCTAATCAATGACTTAGATCATTTGGACTTGATCTCTGTCTTCTTCTAGAAGTTTCACTGATCAGAAAATGATCCTAGATGAATTTTGACTCAAAAATGAAAAGTTAAAGGATGTTGGGTGTGGAGCTTGATTATCTTTTGTATTCAAAGGTTTTAGCCGAATGTATACCCCAGGAAGATTATACACCCCTCCATGCGGGGGGGACTTGTCCCCCCCATGGGGGTTCGGGGGGCCCGATACCCCCTAGCTGGGGGGTCCAGGGGCCAGCGGTCCCCCGGCGGGGGCTCGGGGGCAACGCCCCCGAAGCTAAAAACAGATGTAAAATTGCTTTGTAAAAGTCTAGTAATTTCTAGTCAATCTGGGCCGTTCATTAGGCAGATGATATGACGATAGAAGTTATGTTTAATTTAGGGTTTTTTTCCCTTGAAGGCAACCCCTCACTATATATGAGGGAATTGTATTACGTCTATGTAGATCTGTATTCTGAGTGAGGAAGAGAGAGGAGATTGAGAGCGAAGAGGGAGTTACAACGGATCTGCTGTAGGTTGTATCTCTTCAATTTGCTAGATAATATAATAAAAGAAGGACTGGATATTTCTTTGTGGACGTAGCCCAAACTAGGTGAACCACGTATACCTGTGTCTCTCTTGTTTTATGTGTTTTTTGTGTTTATATTTCTGCAATATTTTATGTGTTCCATTGCTCTGTAATATATAATTTTCTAACAAACAATGATTCTGAAAATACTCCCATTGCATAGATATTTTCAATCTAAATCTAATGCAATTTGAATGGGCTAAAATGGACTTCGGATGAAGAAGTTATTGCAGAAAGAAGATTGCCATTGTCCTTTGAAAAGGAGGCAAATTCTTATAAAAATGGCCTAAAAGGCTCATTGAAGAAATCGCATTGCAAATGTGCCAAAGGGAAGGACTTAAGGCAAAGGCGAAAGGAACCCTGATTGCGACCTCCGACTTATCGCATCGGAGGTAGGCCTTCGCCCGATATCGGGACCCCAGGCAGAGCGATATGCGATATGCGATCAATGCGATGAAGCGATTGTGATGATCAATGATCGGAGGAGTAGAGGCATAGACCCTGCCGATGCGATATGCGATGTGCGATATCAGCGGATCGGCGGATCGGTGATCGACATAGTCAAAGGGAAGACCCCCAGGGCCGTTGTGACATTGTGATATGCGATGCGCCGATAGCACGATCGGCGATCGACAATCGGGATTGCAGTGATACAAAGGGGCTCCTGCCTGTTGCGATTGCGATATGCGATCAGAGCGTGGACCTGATGGGATTATAGACGCGATTTCATAATATTTGAAATCCAGAAATTCAGATTTTCAATGTATTCCCATGTATTGGGTTTTTTGGCCAATATGCCATGCGATTGCGATTTGCAATGGATTGGTGGACCTGATAGGTTTATGGATGCGGTTGCATTCTATTTGAAGTCCAATTTTTGCGCCCGATAGTGTTTTTCCTGTGCATTTCTGTTATGAGCCAGAAATGCGATATTTTGTGGATTTCATTCGGAAAGAGGCCACCGGTTTATTTTCCATTGGAAATAGCCATCATTCCTTGTGCCACATTACAGGCGAGTGTTTTTGAAACAGGGATGCATTTTTGAAGTGCGAAGAGGCAGATCCAGGAAAAATAAGGATTCCTCATGACAGAGGAACGACTGTGGAAGCCGCAGAGTCAAAGGATGCCTTTCAAAAGCCAGAGAGCACAATTGATAGAGGTAGCTGAAAACTGAAAGCCGAGAGTCGCTTGGAGGTAAAGAGAAACTAGAAGCTCACTGCAAGAGCCGAGAGCTAGAAATCCTGAGAGCTTCAGAGCCAGAGGGCCGAGAAGAGGCAGAGCCACTAGAGGTTGGAGGCAGATCTAGATGGATAGAGCCAAATAGCTAAGAGAGCCAGAGCTAGATGAGCCAGAGAGCTGAGAGCCAGAGCCAGTTAGCTAGAGAGCTAGATCCGTAGAGCTAGAGAGCTTAGAGCAGACTTCTAAGAGCCATGGGCTGTAATGAAGTTGCAGAACAACAAAGAGTTCAAATAATCAAGCTATTGCTGTTGTCCGAAGTGTGCTGAAGATAGAAAAGTTATTCCAGAGACAGTGGGAGAATTCTGAGGGAGTTGGCGCAAGCTAGAGCTCAAGATAGCTCAGAGCGCTGATTGAAGGAGTCAAAGTCTAGAGAAGCCTAGATCTGTCTGCATAGTATGGACAACGGGATAAGATGGTATTCTAAACCCATAGGTCCAGTTGTAAACCAAAGGAGTTGAGCGTGGAGCTTGTAAAAAAATTTATGCCATAATCTCAGAGAGCCTAGTTGAGTTGACTAGAGCTAACGGAGACGTAGCCCAAGAGGTTTGGGTGAACTCCTAATTATATTACTGTTATGTGTGATGCTTATTTGCTGCTTTACTTACTGTTATATGTTTTTATATCAGTTTAAGAAAATCAACTTAAAGCACTTAACAGTTAAAAACAAAATTAAGCATACACCTATTTCTAGCACTTTTTAATTCTGCAAATGGTTAATCATAAGCTATATCTTGGAAATATATAAGCTTTGGAGTGGGAGAGGTTCTTGTGAGTAGACAAGAAGCCTTCAGTGCCTCATTTCAGATCAGGTGGTATCAGAGCAAAGGTTGAAGCCCACCTTCAAATAAGGTTATATCAGAGCAAGTTATACTAGAGTAGGTGGTATCATGATGCTTGATTGATCAAAGCAGGATGCTTGATTGACAGAGCAATCTATATGCTTGTTTGACTTGAAATGTGTTCAAACAGTAGAAAGAATTTAGCTGTTTGATTGTTTGTAAGCTGACTGTTGTTTGAGTTTGAAAAGGTTCAGGAAAAGTCGCTGTTAGCTAAGTCCAGGAGAGGAAAAGAAGGAAGAAGGGTTGAAGGCATTCTTCTTATCCAACCTCAAAGCAATCCTTGAAGCACAATAGGTTTGTTGCAAAAGGTTGCTTGAATAATCTCTTTGTTAATATTGTTTGAAATTCTTTTGTTCATTGGCATAATGACAACTTCTACAAGTGAGTCCTCAAAATCTTCTTTCTTCACAAGATTCTTTGATGAAGACATGAAGCAAGACTTGTTCATCATGATGGACAAGGTGAGAGAAATGTATGAGGATGGAAGGACGAGCAACATACTTAGAGAGAATTTGAATTCCGTGGAGGAAGAGAAGCAGTTGCTTTCTGACAAATTGCAGGAAATGGAGAGGCAACTTCATATTGCAAATATGAACTTGAAAAGGATGCATGAGTTGGAGACACAACTCTTTGTTGCCAAAGAAGCCTTAGTCAAGTATTAACTAGAAGAAGAGGTAAACAATTCCTGTTTGTCTTCAAATTCTTCTAAGAATGCTTATATTGGTTCTTTTGAAGAACATACCAGAGGCATAGGTTCCAAGTTAATGTCCAAGATGGGCTATGAAGGAAAAGGCTCGGGTAAACATGCACAGGGTATTTTGAGCCAATAATGGTTGAGGAAAGGCCTAAGTATTTGGGTCTTGGCTATGGAAAGTCTTATGGAGAAAGTTCCAAAGCTGCCATGAAGGCCATTGAAACAGTTCCAAGAAGGAGTTTCATTTCAGGTCTTCTACCTCAAGAGTGTGAAGATTGTATTCTTGGGGAATGCAATAGTGTGAAGCATACTTTGCAGGAAGAAGGTGTATATCAGCATACACTTGAACCAAAGAGTTGTGGAAATTCTGAAGGCCTTGAAGAGGTTGATGGTGTTCCAAAGGGAGCTACTTCTTCATTCAATTTACCTCCTCAAGAAGGCAATAAAGGTGAAAGAGAAAGGTATAAATTTTGTTCTAACCATATTCCTTTTGATTATGTGAAGCATGATAAATTTCCATATAAGCATGGGAAAAAAATTGCATGTTCCTTTTGTGGTTTGGATAACCATAATGTTTCTAGATGTTGGAAGAGAATGGCCACATACAAGAAAATTTTGAAGGAAAGGAAGCAAGAAGCCAAAGGTCCACTGGACAAGGCAAATCATGCTGTCAAGAAGATGCAAATGTGTTGCACTTACTGCCATAAGCAAGGACATGTCGTGTTAGGATATTCCGACACATAGGATATAGTTAAGATCAACTTGGTCTAGTTTAGAGTTAGGTATAGAGTTAGGTAAAGTGTCTTTCTTTACCGTTGTACATATTGTAACTTACAATCCGACGGTCACGATATGTAGTGATCCGACGGTTCACTCTCACCTCATGATGTTGTAATCAAGGATCTAAAAGATCCTAAACAGATTCTAGCTACTGGTCTTGCTGATGATTCCACAAGGTTGTATAAGTTTCACAACTTTGGGTCATCAAATCTTCCCTCAACATTTGTTGCTCATAATGATGAAGTGAGCAAACTTTGGCATGAGCGATTTGGTCACTTAAACTATCGCTCCCTTCAGCATCTATGTAAAGAAAATATGGTGACAGGTCTTCCTATGATATCTTGCAGAGATGGTGTTTGTTCCGGATGTGTACTCGGAAAACATCATCGGGACAGTTTTGACAAACGTGCCTCTTGGCACGCCTCAGCCCCTTTACAGCTTGTGCACAGTGATTTATGTGGTCCTCTTCCTGTTGCTTCATTCTCTGGTTGCAAGTACTTCTTAACCTTCATTGATGATTTCTCCAGACGCACTTGGGTATACTTCTTAAAACTCAAGAGCGAAGTATTTAACACTTTTTTGGCCTTCAAAGCCTTTGTTGAAAAACAATCTGGACATCAAATTCTTAAGCTACGAACTGATAATGGTGGAGAATATGTTAAAAACACATTCATCAACTTTTGCACTGAAAATGGAATTCAAATGCAACATACTGTTCCATACACTCCACAACAAAATGGTGTAGCTGAAAGGAAAAATCGCACCTTAAAGGAAATGGCTAATTGTATGCTGCAATCTAAAGGACTCAGTCTTAGTTTTTGGGCCGAAGCAATTAATTGTGCAAATTATATAATCAATCGCACTCCTACTAAGGTTCTAGAGAATATCACTCCAGAAGAAGCTTGGAGTTCCATTAAACCAGATGTAAGTCACTTTCGTGTGTTTGGAAGTGAAGCATGGGCCCATATTCCAGATGAAAAGCATAAAGCTTTAGAACCTAAGAGTGAGAAATGCACTTTTGTTGGATATTCTGAAGATGTAAAAGGTTACAGACTTATTCCATTTAAGTCCAAAAATGTTATCATTAGAAGAGATGTAAAATTTGATGAAAATAAATCGGCCTGCGAGCCTAGTCCGGCGGATGTGCCACCTCTTCCTATCTCTTCTACTTTTGAAAACATTTCTTCTTCAGATGATGAAAGTGAGGATGACAATCCTCCCCCACCTTCTCAGGATCCTCAACTTCCAAGATGGGTCCGTGCTACTCGAGATGCAGCAGGTGATCTTGCCGGTGATCCTACAGATCAGCGACGTACACGTTCTCAGTTTGAAAGAGCCTCTTCTTTACTGGCTCAAGCTCCAGTAAATCATGATCCTGACACTTTTGCAGAAGCTTCAGGCCATCCACATTGGGAAGCAGCTATGAATGAAGAATATCAGTCATTGATGACAAATGATACATGGGATCTTGTTCCTCTACCAACGGGACGAAAACTTGTAAGATGTAAATGGGTTTACAGAACCAAGTATGGACCAGATGGCAAAATTGATAAACATAAAGCTCGTCTTGTTGCTAAGGGCTTTTCACAGGTTGAAGGAATTGACTACACTGAAACCTTCGCCCCTGTTGCCAAAATGAACTCTATCCGCCTTGTTCTTTCCCTTGCTGCCTCTTTAAAATGGGAAGTCCATCAAATGGATGTTAAATCTGCCTTCTTGCATGGGGACTTGCAGGAAGAAATCTATATGGAACAGCCCATTGGCTTCATACAAACAGACTCAAGCCTTGTGTGTCGACTTAAGAAATCCCTTTATGGTCTCAAGCAGGCTCCTCGGGCTTGGTATGCCAAAATGGATAGCTTTCTTTTAGAATCTGGCTTTTCTAGGTGTCATTCTGACAATACTGTCTACACCAAGAAAGTGGGTGACTCTCTTATCATCCTTGTTCTTTATGTTGATGATCTTATCCTTATTGGTAGTGATCCCAACCTTATAAACCATGTGAAGTCTATCCTTAAAAAGAAATTTGAAATGACAGACTTAGGACACTTACACTATTTTCTCGGTCTTCAAGTCTTGCAATCCAAGGAGGGTATTTCCCTTTCCCAGTCCAAGTATGCTTGTGATATTCTTCGTCATTTTCACATGGAAGACTGTAAGCCAACCCCTTCTCCCTTTCAGTCTGGAGTCAAACTTTCAGTCTCTTGTTCTTCTCCTGAAGTTGATGCTACCTTATACCGTCAACTTGTAGGAAAACTCTTGTACTTAACCCATACTCGTCCTGATCTTTCCTTTGCTGTTGGCCTTGTTGCTCGTTTTATGCAAAACCCCCGTGAAAGTCACTGGAAAGTAGCCAAAAGAATACTTCGTTATGTTCGAGGTACAGTACAGTTTGGGATTCATTACAGTGCCAAAGCAGCTCCTCTGTTAGTTGGTTTCACTGATTCTGATTGGGCTGGTGACCCTGATGATCGAAAGTCTACTGCCGGTTATGTCTTCACTCTTGGTTCAGGACCTATTACATGGGCTTGTAAGAAACAGGCTGCCATTTCTCTTTCGTCAGCAGAAGCAGAGTATCGTGGTGCCGTGGAAGCTAGTAAGGAAGCCTTGTGGCTTCGTCAGATCCTATCAGAGTTTGGCTTTGAGCAGCAGCATCCAACCTCCCTTTGGTGTGATAATCAAAGTGCCATTCAGCTATGCAAAGATCCAGTCCAGCATCAGCGCAGCAAACACATCGAACTACACATGCACTTCATCAGAAAACTCATTCATGACCATGCTCTTGAAGTACAATATTGTCCAACAGATGATCAGATTGCAGACATCTTCACAAAGGCTCTCACAGAGGCGAAGTTCACTAAACTTCGATATATGCTTAGAGTTCAGGAAGTTGTCACTAAGGGGGGATAGGCTCTAGTGCCTCCTTCCTTCTCCTATTGTGTCATATTTGTAAATCCTTCAATCCTATCCCAAGTTGTTCTTAAGGGGGATGTTAGGATATTCCGACACATAGGATATAGTTAAGATCAACTTGGTCTAGTTTAGAGTTAGGTATAGAGTTAGGTAAAGTGTCTTTCTTTACCGTTGTACATATTGTAACTTACAATCCGACGGTCACGATATGTAGTGATCCGACGGTTCACTCTCACCTCGGTATTATCGACACTTGATCCGTGGCTTGACACCCGATTGGTCCATGAGTTCTATTTAAAGCGCATGGAGGGTCATTGTTCGGGTAATCCGTGCATGAGAGAAGCTTATGTAAATTTTCATTCTTTGATTAATAAATTGTCTGTACCCACGTTGGGACAGGCCGTGGACTGTTTCCCTCCTTGCACTCTGAGGGTTTTAACCACGTCAAAAATACTGGTGTATTGATTTGAGATCTGGTTGTGAGCGGTGTCCTTTTGGTATTCTTTCTGAGGAACTTACCCTGTAAATTCCTACATGTCGCTGCAAAATGTTGGACTCTGAATCCAATAATGCTTCCACAAAAGCTGAAGAAGGTGGAAAGAGAGAATGGTAGGAATGGAAAGAAAGTTTCCATGAATGATGTGTTTCAGGATGATTCACATGTTGATGCTGATGTGTAGACAAAGGAAGCACCTTTGAAATGGATTAGTAAGAAATGGTTAGAGTTCTTATCCAATTAAGATTGCATGTCTATTGATGCATCTATTTGCATTTCTTTGTTAATGGAATGCAAGTTGTAGGGTTTTACCAAGAAGGTGAATGAAAAAAGTTGAGTAGGAGACTCACTTTGTTGCTGCAACATTATGTTCATTTCATTTTTGAAAGTACAGTGTGCTTAAGCGAAAGTTGAAGGATGAAATGCATGCATGAGAATGATGTGCATGAACACAAGAAAGTTGATGATTTCCTTATATTTGAACATGTATGTGTAATTAACTTGAAGGGTTGATTGCTTTGCTTTAAACGTGCATGTAATATTGACTTGAGAAAAGTTGATTTAGTCTCCAAGATGGAGATAATGATGAAGTGTTTCATCTTTTGAAAAGAATCATTGAGATCTTTTCTACATGCTTGACTTGAAGGGTCATTTGTGTTTAAAGGCATGTTTTGTGGGCTTGTTATCTAGTCCATCATTTATATGCATATGTAAAGACATGGAGGTGTTCACAAGATGTGAAATTTGTTTCTTTTGTTGAAGTAGGAGTTTAGGCCATCCAGTTGTTATCTATAATTCTGTTGTTGTTAACAGTTGTTGTTGACAGCATGTCAAACAGGTACAAATGTAATTTTTTGTGAAGCAGATGTAACTTCATATTTGTTTGAGCCACCTTGGATCAATGATCAAGGAAGAGAAGTTCAAACTACCTTCTATAAAATTCTTAGCAGGAGTTTTGCATGAAGTCAAGGAGGAAAACAGTTCTTCCCAAAAGAACCAACACATCCAGGAAGGAGAGTGGTCAAAGGCTTTGGTTCAGAGGCACTATGCAAGACAAGTGTATGGAGGTTGAAAGAAGAGGGTGCTGTTACTCTCATTTACTGTTCAGATCAGTATATCAGTCTTTTGGAGACCAAAAGCTTTTTAGTGGGAAGGCGTGATCAGAATATGATCCTAGATGACTTTTGACTCAAAAATGAAAAGTCAAAGGATTCTTATGAAAATAGTCCCATTGCATAGATCTTTTCAATCTGAACCTAATGCAATTTGAATGGGCTAAAATGGACTTCCGATCAAGAAGTTATCGCATAAAGAAGATTGCCATTGCCTTTTGAAAAAGAGGCAAATTCTTATAAAAATGGCCTAAAAGGCTCATTGAAGAAATCGCATCGCAAATGTGCCAAAGGGAAGGACTTAAGGCAAAGGCGAAAGGAACCCCGATTGCGCTATCCGACTTATCGCATCGGAGGTAGGCCTTTGCCTGATATCGGGACCCCAAGAGGAGTGATATGCGATATGTGATCAATGCGATGAAGCGATTGTGATGATCAACGATTGGAGGAGTAGAGGCATAGAAATCGCTGATGCGATATGCAATGTGTGATATTAGCGATCAGGGAATCAACGGATCGGTGATTGGCATAGTCAAAGGGAAGACTCCCGGGGCCGTTGCGACATTGCGATATGCGATGCGCCGATAGCACGATCGGCAATCGACGATTGGGATCGCAACAATACAAAGGGGCTCCTGCCTATTGCAATTGCAATATACGATCAGAGTGCAGACTTGATGGGATTATAGACACGATTTCATAATATTTGACATCCAAAAATTCAGATTTTCAATGTATTCCCATGTATTGGGTTTTTTGGCCAATACGCCATGTGATTGAGATTTGTGATGGAATGGCAGACCCGATAGGTTTATAGATGCAGTTGCATTCTATTTGAAGTCCGATTTTTGTGCCCGATATTGTTTTTCCTGTGTATTTCTGTTACAAGCCAGATATACGTTATTTAATGGATTTCGTTCGGAAAGAGGCCACCGGTTCATTTTCCATTGGAAACAACCATCATTCCTTATGCCACACTGTAGGCGGGCGTTTCTTTAACATGGATACGTTTTGAAGTGCGAAGAGGCAGATCTGGGAAAAAGAATGATTCCTCATGATCGAAGGGACAGAGGAACGGCTGTGGAAGCCGCAGAATCAAAGGATGCCTTTCAAAAGCCAGATAGCACAATTGACAGAGGGAGTTGAAAACTGAAAGCTGGGAGTCGCTTGGAGGTAAAGCGAAACTAGAAGCTCACTGCAAGAGCCGAGAGCCAGAAAGCCTGAGAGCTTTGGAGCCAGAGGGCCGAGCAGAGGCAGAGCCACCAGAGGTTGGAGGCAGAGCCAGACGGATAGAGCCAGATAGCTAAGAGAGCCAGAGCCAGATGAGCCAGAGAGCTGAGAGCCAGAGCCAGTTAGCTAGAGAGCTAGAGCCGTAGAGCCAGAGAGCTCAGAGCAGACTTCTAAGAGCCATGGGCTGTAATGAAGTTGCAAAACAACAAAGAGATCAAATGATCAAGCTATTTTTGTTGTCTGAAGTGTGCTGAAGATAGAAGAAGGTATTCCAGAGACAGTGAGAGAATTCTGAGGGAGTTGGTGCAAGCTAGAGCTCAAGATAGCTCAGAGCACTGATTGAAGGAGTCAAAGTCTAGAGAAGCCTAGATCTGTCTGCAGAGTATGGACAGCGGGATAAGATGGTATTCTAAACCCATAGGTTCAGTTGTAAACCAATGGAGTTGAGCGTGGAGCTTGTAAAAGAATTTATGTCATAATCCCAGAGAGCCTAGTTGAGTTGACTAGATCTCACAGAGACGTAGCCCAAGAGGTTTGGATGAAATCCTAATTATATTGCTGTTATGTGTGATGCCTATTTGTTGCTTTACTTACTGTTATATGTTTTTATATCAGTTTAAAAAAATCAACTTAAATCACTTAACAATTAAAAACAAACTTAAGCATACACCTATTTCAAGCACTTTTTAATTCCGCAAATGGTTAATCATAAGCTAGATCTTGGAAATATATAAGCTTTGGAGTGGGAGAGGTTCTTGTAAGTAGAAAAGAAGCCTTTAGTGCCCCATTTCAGATCATTCACCCATAGTTAGATTAATACCAATTAATATTTTAATTTCCTAAGTTTAGACTTAGGTACCCATTAAAAGTAATTAATTATTTTAATAAAACTGTCTCCAGGTGGAATTTCCCTAAACGATTTCTGGGTATTAGAAAATGCATGTGTCTAAGCCTCCCTAAAAATTTTGATACTTAGAGCACATTTTATGCTACCATAAATCAACACAACAAGCTTTAACTAATTGCCCAAAGCATCAAAAACTTAATTGATTGACCACATCAATTATTTCATTAACAACTAGCTCCACTGGTTAATGGCTTGACCAGATCCATGTGTTCAATGAATTCCACAACCATGCAAAATTAGTAGTGCGTTCCACTAATACCACACCTTTTGAAGGATTTGGATTAGACCAATCACTAAACTAATAACATAATTAATTATGTGATCACATGCTTTGGAATCAATTCAACATTACTTGGATCATATTTCTTTAGTGTTCCACTAGTAACAACAATTAGTGTGTGCATGAGACTAGATCAATGATTACTTCAATAGTCAATGACATTTACACAATGAGAACCAAATCAGAGCTTTTATATCGACTTTGATGATCAGTTTGGGAAAAAATATCAGGCCAAGAACTTCACCATGTTGACACATACATTGAAAACCAGATCAACATAAATATTTTATTCATTCCATAACATGGCCACTTTTGCTGAATGTACACACATTTGTATGAAAAACAGTACATAGCATTGTCCAGCTTCAACTTGTAAGTGTTAACCTCAACCATATCAACCATTACTACAAATCAACACTTCAATGCATTCAGACCAAATTACATTAAAACTCTAAAGATCAAGTCAAACCATACTAATTCAATCATTCCACAAGTGCATACACATTGCTAAATTTGAGGTCAAGGCAACCCAATTACTACAATACCATGAGAAAATCACTATTTATAAGCCCATAAAATTCTTTATGTGCTGAATCAAGATATTAAAAATGTTTGTTGGATTTGCATAAGACAAACTATGTATTCTTTGAACCAAACCAATGCACTCAAGCATCCAACCTAAATGTGCACTTCCTCTTCAAACCTTAGTATAGTAATTTATTTTTTAATAAATATTTTCTCAACAATAACAATCAAACCAATCCATGTACTAGTTCAATGCATATGAATTTTGCGTTCTTTTTTCCTTCAGATCACTAAGCATTCTTATTTCGATTGCAATACAAGTACATAGATTCAATTTACCGTTGATCTTTGCAACAATGCACTCGTGTTTGAAAATCAAAATTGAATCATATGATAACAAAATGTAGAACATAATAGATGTAAGCATCGTCTCATGCTTGAGCGCCATAAAGACCAAAATATTACATCAACTACGGAGCCATCAAAATACCTTCAAGGACATGTTCAAATGATGTAACATGACCAAGACAAAACCTTTACATTGAGACAATAAAATGATAAGAGGCAATTCCTTTTCTCAGAGGAGTTCCTCCTAAACTCATTCACCTTTTGCTACACGCTCCCCCTTAAGTTGAGTTGACTGCAATTTACTTTTGAGATCTCTTGGTTCTCCTTCTCACTCCAAATTTGAGGGGGAGATTTTGACATGCACATTTCCTCTTGTCCTCTTGTATGGTTGGCCTTGAGTAGAATTCACCTTTTGATTGGATTGCCTCAAGAACCTTGGAAAATTGCAATCTTTGGCCATATGGCCAAGATTTCACACATGTAACACCTTATGTGACCGAGAAATGGTGGAAAAGGATCATATTTTTTGTTGACCCACCTTCTAATCTTCTTCTTCTTTGCATAGGTCCTACATTCAACAACCTTGTGCCCAAAAACATTGCATAAGTTACAATAATCATAAAAAGGATTTTTGTACCTGTAGACTGATGGGAGCAATCTTCCTTGATTGAATGCTTGAGAATGCTCCTTATTCGTCTTGTCTACTTGTTTTGTTAGGAATATTTGATCTTTTTACTCCAACAATCAGCTAAAATGTGTCAAAGTTCTTGATAGTTGAAACACATAACATCTATCACACCTTGTCTTGACACGTCCTTTGGCTCCGTGTTTTGATGTCGGTTTCCTTTCTTGCTGCTACAAGCTTCTGCTTTAGGAATTTTTACTATTGCTTCATTAGCTTCCTTTGAGAAGGATCTACTCTTTTTGAATTCTTCTCTTCCTAAAACCACCTCAGCCTTTAATTTTTTACAATGATTGATCTGATCTTTAAGTTGGCTGCCAATCTCCTCTTCGGTTCTCCTTGCTTCCTCCAATTGGGTTTTTAGGTGCACAATTTCTTTATTGAAATTGTACTCTCTTTCTTCAAGTATTTAGAGAAGATTTTTTAGATCTCTGTTTTCTGCTGAGAGTTTCTCTATTTCTGCCAATGTTGAGCTAAGTTGAGCTTGATCTTCAATGGATCTCTCAATTTCTCCACCATTTCTATAGATGTATTCTCCATGTAGTGCACACAACCTATCCCATAGTTATCTTACAATTTTGAGATCCATTATTGATCTGGAGGATCCATCGATCCAAATACACAAGTGTTCGAAGTGTCGTTCAATGTTGTCATCATTTCAGTTCAGTTTCGACAGATCGACAGTGTTGGTAATGATCAGTGTTCAGGTAATGTTATGGTTTCATGGCGTTCAGTTGATGTGATGTTGTACTTGGCTGTCGACTTATGTCATCGACAGTTCCGCCAGGATTTGGTCAAAAACATGTGTTTTTGTCATTCGACTTTGCAGGATTTATGGTTGATATAGTTGATTGTGTAAAAGGGTTCGAGTTAAAGTACTTGGTCGACGACATAGTCTTGTCATCGTCACCACTAGTGTCAGTTTCAAAGATGTGATGGTCGTCGTCGTGCAATGTTGATGAATGTCGCACGGAGACCATAAGGTTGTACCAGGGTCGATTGTCCGGTAAAGGTTTCAGTTTCGTTGATGTCGCTGTGCAGAGTCGACATGGGTCTTGAACAGTTAAACGAAACTCCTAAACCTACGCCTAGACCTAAACCCTAACTCCTAAGCTATCCTATTTATCTTTGTTTACCCTAAGAATCCTAATACATTCTTACCTAAGATCTAAAGCCCTAATCCTATGCTAAGCCATTCAAAAACCCTAATGCATAGTATTAAACCATGTATTAAGTCCTAATACATAATAACTATGTATTAAAATCCATTACTA
The DNA here is from genome assembly GCA_031772625.1 of Pinus tabuliformis. Lineage (NCBI taxonomy): Eukaryota > Viridiplantae > Streptophyta > Pinopsida > Pinales > Pinaceae > Pinus > Pinus tabuliformis. The sequence continues at coordinate 1,023,339,746 of CM062807.1, forward strand.
GCTCTAAAACCAAGTCTCGACCTATTCAATTGTAAAAAAATTACAAAACAAATATAAAATCAAATGACAGTCCCTAACCGCAGCAGGACTGCCACTATGTGAGCAAATGGGAGCTGAAGGTTACAGTTATGTAACCCTAACCGCGAGCCTTAAACCATATCGGAGTTGGTTAACCGCCAACGGGGACCGCAACATATGAACAGGTATGTGCTGGCAGTTTGGAGAAAACCGCCAACCTAAACCGCGACATTAACCGTATCGGAACCGGCATACATGTGACTGCCACGGTCACCGCTACCGCCAGCTGGAACCACCGACTAATTAACCGCGGGATTATGCAGGTGTTAACATGCGCTGTCAAGTGCCTCCTCGCCGTTAGCAAGACTGTTTGCGGTTTCGAGGTTCCTAAAGTCATTTTTGGGTTTTAGTTTGTTTAATTGTTTTGGTATTAATTCAAAAACCATGACTATGACCCTAGGTGGGAAAATCAATCCCAGAAGTCAGCCATTTGAAACCAAATTCATTCCTAATTGAGCCTGAGGAGGTTTTAATGTATCTACAGGCTCATAAAAGACAGATTTGTTCATTGAAGACAAAAGGAGAGTTTTCAGCTTTTGTATGCAGGTTCTGGAGGGATAGAGGCGATTTTGTTTTCAGGGTTTCGGGAGCATTGGGAGTCGGATTTGGAAACCGTAAGCAGCGTTGGAAAGCTGGTTCAGAGAGCTATCTGATGACAGAGGTTAGAATTTCCTGTGTGCAAGTTCAGTCTGACTAAATCACTGTGTAATCCACTTCTTCTTCTCATTCCTAATAAAACGGTCGCCCATCTTGAAAGCGGACCCAAAGACGTAGTCCATCAGGGACGAACTCCGTAATCAATATCGTTGTCTGGTATATCTGTGTTTTTGCTATTTTCATTTCAGTTTTGCATCTTTCTTATGGTTTATCAACTGTCGTAAAGTGTTCTGCTTCAGCAATCTTCCTCGTTTTCCGTGTTTTTGGTTATCATTCAATTCACTAATGGCTAATCAACTCTACATCAGTATTTAATATATGGTCATATTAGATCAATTATTTTCTCCATGTCTCAATCATGAAGATTATCATAAATTACACATATGGCCTGTGCATCCCATAGTTGAGCATGTTTTAAAGGGGTTTATTGTCATAACCATTTATCACCACTTTCCAAACTTTAGATCCTCAAACATATATTTTTCACTTTACCTTCTCTCTCCACACTCGAAAATTTGTAGCATTAAGCAGTGGAGCATCTCGCAATTCCACTTTTTAGCAATTAAGCTACAATAAAGGCACCTGCTCTGATACCACTTGTTGGAAATGAGATCACTACTGAGAAGGGTGGGTGAATTAGTAGTTCTAGGGTTTATATAATTTTACAATTTTGTTCAAAAATGTTAAACAATTAGTAAATCAACATAACAAAATAGATATGAGTATGTAAACTCAACAAAAAATTAACACATCAACATCATAATAGATATTAAGAAAACCTTGCACAAGGAGACATACTAATATTTAGTGGAAACCCTCAAGGGGAAGAAAACCACAATGTTGTTGTCGTGCCACTTCTCATTTTCTATTATTCGTTAAGAAAATATTACATAGATTAACAAGCTAGTACCATCTAGGAGACATGACTCCTAGTATAGTTTGTTCGCCACCACCAGCTAGAAAACCCCAACTTTTTTTCAATTATTTGTTGGTCACTGCCAGCAAGAAGTCATACTCCTATCTTGGCAATCCACCACTTGTTGGAGGCCCCAACCTACTCAACCTCTATGTGGACCTCATTTCAAAATTTTCATACTAGGCCTAATATGATCTACTCAACATCAACACTACAACAACATCTCAAGTCTAGTACTCACTCTCTAACACTCTATTGATAAAATGCCACAAATGTACAAGAAGCATTGTCATGCATTGTAGCTCACCTCCTCCTCCAACACTAGCATAATACATTTATACTAATTCTTCTCATCACAAGGATCAAATCAAACATTAATTACATTCCATACACCATGATGATGATATCAAATAAAATAAAAATTAATTAATCATTTAAGCTCTCAAACCAAATACCATGGGAAAACCCCTTGGGAATTTCCCATGGTCTTTCCTTTCCATTCTCAACACTGCATCAACACACTAAATAGCACCATTCAACCATCAGCAACAATAGACAAACACCTGCAATCAACGAAACACATGCTACAAGGTTGACATCAATGATAACCAAGCACTACTAGTGCTAACATCACCAGTCCACTATGGTGGAGATCTAACGTTAACTTTTTGAGAAAATGTGACTATGCTAATTTACCCTGGTTCTACTTTAAGTTATATTTCCCCTACTGCAATTGAAAAATGTAGACTTAAAAGTGAAAAGCAGAATAAGCCTTGGTTAATACAATTGGCCATAAGAGCTAAAAGAAAAGTTACTGAAATAAGTAAATATTGTTCATTAAATCTCAATGGAATGAATACTAAATTAAATCTGATCATTCTACCTTTGTCGTCTTATGATGTTCATGTTGGCATGGATTGGTTCGAACTGCATAGGGTAATTTTAATTTTTTAGAGAAGTATTTCATCCACATCAATGATGAAATGGATGCCTGTATAGTCAAAGGTGTTCTAAGAACTATTTTTGTGAGGAATTTTGTTGCTTTACAATTAAAAAAATGTGTTCAGAAAGGATGTCAAATGTTTACAATTCAAATTGAAGACCTTTCTAGTAGTAATGAGAAACAATCTTTAGAGGATTATCCTATATTGGAACAATATAAGGATGTCTTCCCTGAAGAAATAACAAGACTTCCTCCAAGGAGGGATATAGACTTCACCATTGACCTCATTCCTGGAGCAGTTCTAGTATCAAAAGCCCCATACAAAATGAGAATTCCTGAGTTGATGGAGTTAAAAACTTAGTTACAAGAGCTGTTAGATAAGAATTAATAAGACCTACTGTATCCTCTTGGGGTGCACCGGTCTTATTTGTTAAGAAAAAAATGGAACCCTTAGACTTTGTATAAATTACAGGCAACTCAATAAAATGACCATAAAAAATAAGTATCCTTTACCTCAGATTTATGACTTGTTTGACCAAGTCAAGAGAGCTTTAATTTTCTCAAAAATTGATTTAAGATTTGGATACCACCATATTAGAATCAAGGATGAGGATATTCACAAAACAACATTCAAAATAAGGTATGGACATTATGAGTTCATCCATTCAGATTCATGAATGCACCAACCACTTTCATGTGTCTTATGAATAGTGTTCTTAATCCAATCTTGGACAAATTTGTCATTATATTAATAGAAAACATTCTAGTTTACTCAAAGAGTAAATAAGAACATGATCAATGTTTGCAAATTATTCTTCAAACACTTAAGAGAAAATGAGTTGTATGTTAAGTTTAGCAAGTGCTCATTTTACTGGAAACAAATTCAATACGTAGGGCATTTGGTATCTCAGGAAGGGATTTTTGTGGATTTGGGAAAGTTAAAGGCTATAATAGAGTGACCAGTACCTAAGGATGTATTTGATATCAGGTATTTTATTGGAACTACCAGTTATTACAAACGATTTATAAAAGTATTTTCTAAATTGGCATATCCAATCATTTCTTTACAAAAGAAGGGAACAAAGTTTGAAAGGAATCAGAAGTGTCAAGATAACTTTGAGAAATTAAAGCAGCTATTAACTACTGCTCCAATCTTGAAATTAGTTGATCCCAACAAAGATTTTGTAGTCTGCATAGGTGCCTGTAAGGAAGGTTTGGGGGAGTTTTTAATCAAGAAGGCCGTGTAAATAGCTACGAATCTAGAAAACTAAAATACCATGAGAAGAATTATGCCACACATGACCTAGAACTAACACATATCATTCATGCTCTAAAAATGTTGAGGCACTATCCCATAGGAAGGAAATTCAACTAAAAACTGATAATGTCAATCTCAAATACTTATTTGACTAGTCAAATCTGAACGCTAGGAAAGCAAGATGGTTGGCATTCCTTAGTGAATATGACTTTGAAATCATACACATTAAGGGAAAAGAGAACAAGATTGTTGATGCTTTGAGCATAATATTAAATTAGTTTTGTGCCATTTCTGCAACCAATTGGGAAACAAATATGATAGAAAAAAATAGAAAAATATTTCTCTAAGAAAGGAAGGAATTACACTAGAAAAGATCCATATATAATTCCCTCCATTATAACCCTGTTATTACAAATAAATTTACATAAGAGGAAATTTCAAACTTATTATCATGATGGAAAATAGAAATGTAAAACTTTGTGCATATAAATTAACTAAGAAAGAGGATAGGGTTATAAACCGTGTAAATGTGGTATATGTGGTATCCTTGAAACTGAGAAGAAACATGTGGAAGAAATGTAAGAAGTAAGTAATATAACCACTCCATAAGGTTAAAACCCTATGTAAGAATTTTAATAACAATTTTATATAAAAAAATAAGGTTAAATAAAGAATTGTATGGCTGATTTTTCATAACCCTAAATCGACTATCGTGGTAGTATATATATAGTCTAGTTTATATATATATAGAGATTATATATATATAATCTCTATATATATGTAAGTCTTTATATATATAGAGATTATATATATATATAATCTCTATATATATATAGTCTAGTTTACATATATATAGAGATTATATATATATAATCTCTATATATATGTAAGTCTTTATAAGATTAGGGTTTCAAGTAAAACAACAAAATTAATTGAAATACACCAGCATAGGGCTGAAGTTCTCTTCAAAGATTCAAACCCTTGCCAAACTAGTTATCAAGTTATTATGGGATTATCAAGTTATTATGGAGGACAAAAAAACCCTTACTACTATATACTTGGGAAAATACAACTACAATGCATCTTTAAAAAATTATATGTGCGCTCAAGTAAAATGAACTTCAGTAGGATATATCAACAAATGTCGCAGCCAAGCCAGAAATCAGAGTCGAGATAGGAAATCACCGTGAGCACCTAAAAAGGAGAGAAACAGTCAGCAAAACCTATTTGAAAAAGAAATGGATATCAATGAAACTAAAAGGTAGAGCCTCCGATGTATATTAGTAAACCCTTGAAACAAAATATACCTTTAGAATAAAAAAACAACGTGGCCAAACAAATGCACAAACCCTGGTTATAATCCTTGGAACGTCAAAATAAAACTAATAACAACCAAAATTTTACAAACAATAGAAAGTAAATGAAGTTTCAATGTAAATGCATACTCTAGTTGTGGAGGAAATAGAGAGATGTCCAAAGGACTGAGTGAATGAATGAGTTCACCATCATTGAAACAAAAATTAACCCTAAACAATGTGTGTTGCAGATCTATCAAGATATCATTTATACCATCGATTGTAGGGTTTAACTAAAACTTGTTGTCATTATAATAAGGAAACATGTGGAAGAAGGAAGATACACCACGTTCATCGAATAATCTAGAACGATTTCAATGGAAAATCCCACATAGAACCCGTATGCTAAGGTTTTAAAATATATAACGAGAATCATTCTAAGTCTAAGGTATGTATCATGCCAATAACAAGAGTAATATATAATCATATGTGGTGGTTAACATTAGTTACGAGGTTATGATTATGTTGCAAGTAGAACAATCATTTAACCATATCTCTAAGCAAGAGACTTAATGAAAGGGTATGAATAAATCTTGCTTAATGAAAGGGTATGAATAAATACATGTTTTTAAACAAATTGTTAAAATCAAAGCACAATTGTTTAAATCAAAGCACAATAAAAAAACAAATTGTTAAAATCATAGCACAATGCTTTAAATCAAAGCACAATAACATGATATGGTCATAAGTATGTTGATAAAACAATAAAACAATAGGTGGTGTCGTAATCATAGGTTCAATTGTTAAAATCAAAGCACAATAACATGATATGGTCATAAGTATATTGATAAAACAATAGGTGGTATCTTAATCATAGGTTCAATAACATGATGTGGTCATAAGCATGTTGATAAAATAATAGGTGGTGTCCTAATCATAGGTTCAATGTTCTTAATCATAGGTTCAAACCGTTAAAATCAAAGCACAATAACATGATATGGTCATAAGCATGTTGATAAAACAATAGGTAGTGTCGTAATCATAGATTCAATAACATGATATGGTCATAAGCATGTTGATAAAACAATAGGTGGTGTCCTAATCAATAGGTAGTGTCGTAATCATAGATTCAATAACATGATATGGTCATAAGCATGTTGATAAAACAATAGGTGGTGTCCTAATCATAGGTTCAATGTTCCTATGCAGATTAAAGGTAAAAAAGACTAATATAACCAAATCTTTTTGTTTTTTAACATGAATAAAACCTTTTTGTTCTTTAACATGAATAAAACATCATTTGATAAATATAACCAAACTTTTTTGTTCTTTAACATGAATAAAACCTTTTTGTTCTTTAACATGAATAAAACATCATTTGATATTAATCTATATAGCGTAGAGGGCATTATCAAAATATACAAACATGGTAACTTAACATATCATGGGCTATGATTAGAACATAGTAAAAAGGAAAAAAAATCCTGGATAAATCAAGCAATCTTTACTTTGGGAATACACTAGTATATATTTGTAAGAAGACGTAATTAGGAAGATGTGGGTTTAATTAGAAACAACATCAATATTAGAAAGAAGACTCTGTATTTAAATCTTGTGATTAGAAGAATATATAGCTTATGATTTGAGCAATGCAAAAGACTACAAAGTAATGTCTAAAGATAAACTACAATTGCATAAATAGAGGGGTATGAACAGTAGTTGTCATACTTCATTAAAAAATAAATTGTTTAATGAGGTTCATTACAAAGAAGAAGATTCTAGAAGAACCTATATTGTAACTTTGGTTAAGAGTTGAGGTGGTCAAACATAACCACTTGTAAGCTATCAAGTTGTGTTACAATCAGACCACTAGGAGGAAAAATGGTGTCATTCTTTTCGAGTGCATTGTTCCATAGATGAGAAAAAATAACTAAGAGGGATAGAGAGAGAACACACAAAGAAGATTTGTGCGCTTTAGTAGCCACTGAGGCACATGACATACTTCTTTGTACTTGCATCCATTTTCTATTCAGAGAAAGAGAGCATAGTGGCCTCACCTTCTAATTGGGTTTTCTCCCGAAATAGTTTCTTGTGTCGAATCGTGAATTGTTAATATTTATTTCACTGCTCTCTATTTTCTACTTAATTTTAATATGCATGCATACAGAATAAAAAGTATTCTACAAAAATCTAAAAAGAAATAAACCCCAATAATACAAATTCTATATTTTTAAATATAAATTTATCAAGTTTATTGTGACAAACTATCCAATAAAATATCCATAATATTAGACAATTTTTTTAAATAAATAATTATTTTTTTAATCACATATACCATAAAAACATCTCATTTTAATTTATTATGATTGAATATTCATCTAAAGTGAATGAAGACTACCACGTGTTTATTGCTATTCGAGATTTAAAAGTTCGTACATATGAACGCATGGTTATTGTTAATTGCAATAGAATATACATAGTGATATAAATCAAATGACTAATAAATGCTGGGAAAGTTAATTATGGAAATTTATTTTATTTAATTATAAGATTTTTTAATTATGGAAATTCATTTTATTTAATTATAAGATTTTTAGTTTATATATATATATATATATATTTTTTTTTAATACTTGAAATTTTTTTAATCATATATTTAAAAAATTATGAATAATTTTATAGGGTATTTTTTAAATTTTTATATGATATTTTTTAACTAATCAATTTAATTAAAAATGTAGAAAGGGAATAATTACTTGCGAAATAAATTACAATCTAAAACTACTAATAAGTGAGATTACTAATAAATGTATTCTAGAAAAAGTTAAATCCTTACTATCCACTTTATAATGATAGTTTAATTTATAGATAAAATTTATTCTAGTTAATTTTAATTAAAATTTGATAGATATTTTAAAAAACTTGAGTTTAAATTTAAGTATGGGGGATTTACGCAGTGCATTATATTAGATATCATTTTTGGGATTCAACTGCGTTAAGTAAGTCATTCAAACGTATGACCATTTCCATGAGAGGTAGTCGTAAAGTGACTAATTTCTCATGATTTTTGAATAGTTCACTTAGCACTCATTGCATCGGGTGATGCTCACAGGGGTGAAGAAGTGGGATTGAAACTAGTGAAATGCGGAGAACGAATCACATAGCATCAATCATCACTTCCGGGGCTTGCACCCGGTAACCAGGACTTCCCAGGAGGTCACCCATCCCAGAACTCCTCTGGCTCAAGCGCGCTTAACTGTGGAGTTTTTCCCCACAATCAAGCCCACTTAGCTTGCTACCCCATTTGCAAAACCTTAGCAAGTATTGTGCCTCATGAACCATTCAAGTAGAGATCCCTTGACTCTTTTTGAATTTAAGTATGGGGGATTTACGCAGTGCATTATATTAGATATCATTTTTGGGATTCAACTGCGTTAAGTAAGTCATTCAAACGTATGACCATTTCCATGAGAGGTAGTCGTAAAGTGACTAATTTCTCATGATTTTTGAATAGTTCACTTAGCACTCATTGCATCGGGTGATGCTCACAGGGGTGAAGAAGTGGGATTGAAACTAGTGAAATGCGGAGAACGAATCACATAGCATCAATCATCACTTCCGGGGCTTGCACCCGGTAACCAGGACTTCCCAGGAGGTCACCCATCCCAGAACTCCTCTGGCTCAAGCGCGCTTAACTGTGGAGTTTTTCCCCACAATCAAGCCCACTTAGCTTGCTACCCCATTTGCAAAACCTTAGCAAGTATTGTGCCTCATGAACCATTCAAGTAGAGATCCCTTGACTCTTTTTGAATTTAAGTATGGGGGATTTACGCAGTGCATTATATTAGATATCATTTTTGGGATTCAACTGCGTTAAGTAAGTCATTCAAACGTATGACCATTTCCATGAGAGGTAGTCGTAAAGTGACTAATTTCTCATGATTTTTGAATAGTTCACTTAGCACTCATTGCATCGGGTGATGCTCACAGGGGTGAAGAAGTGGGATTGAAACTAGTGAAATGCGGAGAACGAATCACATAGCATCAATCATCACTTCCGGGGCTTGCACCCGGTAACCAGGACTTCCCAGGAGGTCACCCATCCCAGAACTCCTCTGGCTCAAGCGCGCTTAACTGTGGAGTTTTTCCCCACAATCAAGCCCACTTAGCTTGCTACCCCATTTGCAAAACCTTAGCAAGTATTGTGCCTCATGAACCATTCAAGTAGAGATCCCTTGACTCTTTTTGAATTTAAGTATGGGGGATTTACGCAGTGCATTATATTAGATATCATTTTTGGGATTCAACTGCGTTAAGTAAGTCATTCAAACGTATGACCATTTCCATGAGAGGTAGTCGTAAAGTGACTAATTTCTCATGATTTTTGAATAGTTCACTTAGCACTCATTGCATCGGGTGATGCTCACAGGGGTGAAGAAGTGGGATTGAAACTAGTGAAATGCGGAGAACGAATCACATAGCATCAATCATCACTTCCGGGGCTTGCACCCGGTAACCAGGACTTCCCAGGAGGTCACCCATCCCAGAACTCCTCTGGCTCAAGCGCGCTTAACTGTGGAGTTTTTCCCCACAATCAAGCCCACTTAGCTTGCTACCCCATTTGCAAAACCTTAGCAAGTATTGTGCCTCATGAACCATTCAAGTAGAGATCCCTTGACTCTTTTTGAATTTAAGTATGGGGGATTTACGCAGTGCATTATATTAGATATCATTTTTGGGATTCAACTGCGTTAAGTAAGTCATTCAAACGTATGACCATTTCCATGAGAGGTAGTCGTAAAGTGACTAATTTCTCATGATTTTTGAATAGTTCACTTAGCACTCATTGCATCGGGTGATGCTCTCCCACTTCTTCACCCCTGTGAGCATCACCCGATGCAATGAGTGCTAAGTGAACTATTCAAAAATCATGAGAAATTAGTCACTTTACGACTACCTCTCATGGAAATGGTCATACGTTTGAATGACTTACTTAACGCAGTTGAATCCCAAAAATGATATCTAATATAATGCACTGCGTAAATCCCCCATACTTAAATTCAAAAAGAGTCAAGGGATCTCTACTTGAATGGTTCATGAGGCACAATACTTGCTAAGGTTTTGCAAATGGGGTAGCAAGCTAAGTGGGCTTGATTGTGGGGAAAAACTCCACAGTTAAGCGCGCTTGAGCCAGAGGAGTTCTGGGATGGGTGACCTCCTGGGAAGTCCTGGTTACCGGGTGCAAGCCCCGGAAGTGATGATTGATGCTATGTGATTCGTTCTCCGCATTTCACTAGTTTCAATCCCACTTCTTCACCCCTGTGAGCATCACCCGATGCAATGAGTGCTAAGTGAACTATTCAAAAATCATGAGAAATTAGTCACTTTACGACTACCTCTCATGGAAATGGTCATACGTTTGAGTTTAAATTGTTTAATTTACATAATTTCAGTGCCTAAGGGTTTTCATGGCGCTGAATCTATTTATGCATTCAAAAATGTATTTTAAACAACAATTTTTTGAAATTATATTGTCCGATTTTAGTAAATTTAGTTGAAAAAGACTATTTCTTCTATAAATTAGACTACATCCTTCATAATCACTAATAATTAAATTAAAATTCTAAAATCCATATTTCAAAATATATATGCAATTATATATAGATATGCCTATCATATGCAATTATATATATATCTATCTATCTATATATATATATATATATATATATATATATATATATATATATATATATATATATATATAATTTATCGCCTCAAATAATATTTTATACATTTAAAACATTATTTTGAATAATTAATAATAATTATTGTAACTGGAATGGGGTGATAGGAGGGCTTGCCGGGCAAGGCGGGGGCATGGCCACTGCTCATGGTGGAAAACAAATTGGTAGACATGGCAAGACATCCCATAAAAATACTCTCTATTGCTCATGGAGGAAAACAAATTGGTAGACATGGCAAGACATCCCATAAAAATACTCTCTACAAATTTAACGTGCATCCAATATTTTATCTAAATAACTAGCGGAGACATATAAATTAACTATATAAACTAAACCACTAATAGGAATTGTATAAATTAAAAGGTTGGTAAACATCCATAAGCATCAATTCATGAGAAAGATCAAAACAGTTTCACATTTCTAAAATTAAACATATCATAAAAATCAACAAAATTATAACTTTATTTCAAAATACTAATTATAAAAAAAATTAATATATAAGTGAAACATATATACATTTAGAAAAATATTTAAAATGATTTTTAATTATGTAGACTAATCTCCACTTTATCATATCATGGACATTCTTAATTTGTAAATAAACTTTGTTACAAATACTATGAACCAATATAATGACTTATTAATATTACGTACCTAAAAAATCATAACTCAAGAAAAATATAATTAAAAAAATAAAATATTAACAAAACTACACAAAATATTTATATAGTGAATTGATACATAAATATCCATAATAATACCAAATATATGAAGCATCCAACATGAAAATGCAACACAAGAAAATTGCAACAGAGTTTGAAGAGACAATGCAAGGACAATAGAAAATACATGTAAGCTATAGAAGTGTATGTAAAGAAGTATGAGCATAAAAAAAATGGAAAGCACACAATTTAAACATGGAGGTGAAAAGTGTGTGGTAGATAGAGAAAATTAGACAAGAAATATGATCAAGGTTGATCAAGGTTAGTAAGAGAATAATGAGAATCAAGTATGGTGAGCATGACGATTGTTCATACTAACATAGAAGCAAGTATGGTGAGCACGATGAGTGTTCATACTAACATAGGACCATATTAGAGGAAGTTGAAAAGTTGCAGGAACAATCGAGCATAAACCCAACATAGGACCATATTAGAGGAAGTTGAAAAGTTGCAGGAACAATCGAGCATAAACCCAGTAAGTTAGCGAAAGATATAACAATAAAGAGTGTGAAGAATTTATGGGGAAATGACATAAGATTAAATGTCATGATAGTCATTATCGCACAAGATATTTGATCGTCATATATAAAGTATTTGGATATTGCACACAAAGACTTTTATTTTTTTTAATTATCTTTGTGGTAAATTCACTAAAATAGTCATTGAATATTTAGTTAAGAAGTTGTTATAGGAGTTAGTCCAAGCACTATATAGAGTGATAATTAGTCAGAATGAGTAATTATATTAACTATTACTCAAATGAGTAGAAAGAGTTAGTCTATATATAATTAGCATTTGCACCACATGTTGTAAAGGAAACGTCGTAAGGCAATGGCATAAGAAACAATAGCATAAAAGGCAGAAGTCAAAATTTTATGCAATTTTGTTTCTTTCTGGTGTTTCCTTTTTATCATATGTTATGCTTCAAGAAGATTACAATGGAATAAGAAACAAAAATGGAATTCAACATCAACGATTCAATCAAATACTGATATTTATTAATAAACGGTATCTCAAGAATGGAATCCAAAGAAATACTTCTTCATTCATATGTCATACATGAGGGTGTCCAGACACCGTGGGAATCAGATGAACAATTGGGTGACCAAAAAATTCCACCTCCTCCACTGGTCCAACTATGTTGGAGAATGAAATGCTTGTGTGTGAGATCATTCTGTATGTCATAGCAGTGGCCGCCTGTCCGCCATTATCATCATTAACCCCAAATTTAAATTAAATAATGATAATATTACAGTAACATATTGATATTTATTAATAAATGGTATCTCAGAATGGAATCCAAAGAAATACTTCTTCATTCATATGTGATACAAGAGGGTGTCCAGACACAGTGGGAATCAGAGGAACAATTGCGTGACCAAAAAATTCCACCTCCTCCACTGGTCCAACTATGTTGGAGAATGAAATGCTTGTGTGAGATCATTCTATATGTCATAGCAGTGGCCGCCTGTCCGCCATTATCATCATTAACCCCAACTTTAAATTAAATAATGATAATATTACAGTAACTTTCATGAAGATGTGTATAGATTTTCATACCTTGACACCTGCAAGCTTCGTCACTACTTTCGCACTTGCATAAGTTAAAAGTGCTTCCATGGATAATTTCTTTTTCCTTGTCATGGCAGTTGCCACGCGAGCATAATCCAAAGGATTCTGTTGCTTCACCATGGGAAGCTGAAGGATCACATACCCTAAGTGATTCCCCCACCTTGTTGCTCCATCTTTGCTAGATTTCATCATTTCAGCTAGATCCTGTAATTATAGCAAATTGCAAGTAGAAGTTTTGATGTCAATTGCAGCCTGCTTTCACAATTCATAGATTTTAAAGAACTTCTAAAAAAATCCATAGCAGAGTTTGCAAGAATAGATCATTATTGCAAAGAAAGAATCTACAACTGGAAAAAGTAAGAGGGGAAGAGAATGAGGTACATGGAGTCCTGGAGCAGGCCTTGTATTCACCAAAATTGCTGAACGCACTCGCAGATTCGATGGAAGATGTTGCTTACCATAAAATTTCCTGTCTTCTGGTTTTGATTTTGAGATTCCCTCGGCCTAGGCCTCTTCAAGTTAAATAGGGAATTACAAGATTCAAAAGGCGCTGGACTCTGCATCCTCCAATATAACGCGCAGAAAGAAGTTGAAGGATCACATACCCTAAGTGATTCCCCCACCTTGCTGCTCCATCTTTGCCAGATTTCATCATTTCAGCTAGATCCTGAAATTGTAGCAAATTGCAAGTAGAAGTTTTGATGTCAGCTGCAGCCTACTTTCACAATTCATAGATTTTAAAGAAATTCTAAAAAAATCCATAGCAGAGTTTGCAAGAATAGAGCATTATTGCAAAGAAAGAATTTATAATTGGAAAAAGTAAGAGGGGAAGAGAATGAGGTACATGGAGTCCTGGAGCAGGCCTTGTATTCACCAAAATTGCTGAACGCACTCGCAGATTCGATGGAAGATGTTGCTTACCATAAAATTTCATGTCTTCTGGTTTTGATTTTGAGATTCCCTCGGCCTAGGCCTCTTCAAGTTAAATAGGGAATTACAAGATTCAGAGGTCGCTGGACTCTGCATCCTCTGATCTAACACGCAGAAAGAAGCTGAATGATCACATACCCTAAGTGATTCCCCCACCTTGCTGCTCCATCTTTGCCATATTTCATCATTTCAGCTAGATCCTGCAATTATAGCAAATTGCAAGTAGAAGTTTTGATGTCAGCTGCAGCCTGCTTTCACAATTCATAGATTTTAAAGAACTTCTAAAAAAGCCATAGCAGAGTTTGCAAGAATAGAGCATTATTGCAAAGAAAGAATCTATAACTGGAAAAAGTAAGAAGAGAAGAGAATGAGGTACATGGAGTCTTGGAGCAGGCCTTGTATTCACCAAAATTGCTGAACGCACTCGCAGATTCGATGGAAGATGTTGCTTACCATCAAATTTCCTGTCTTCTGGTTTTGATTTTGAGATTCCCTCGGCTCGGGCCTCTTCAAGTTAAATAGGGAATTACATTCAGAAGGCGCTGGACTCTGCATCCTCCGATCTAACGCGCAAAAAATGAATCTGCCAGAGTGGGCTGGAGGGATCCAAGGGAGGCGATGTCGCCAAATTAGCTACATATTTCTTCACAAAATCCAGACTACAATTGTCCGCCTCCGTAACCAATTTGTAACTATTTCCAACGAATTTGTAACTGTTTTGATTGGATGGTTGAAGTTTTTGCAATCGTCTAACATGTAATCGTATGGCATCCAGGATGACAGGTAGGCAAAAATGGGAATGGATTTCAGAGGACGACGTAATTATAGATATAACTTATGTATTCTGATTTTGTGAGGGAACGAATGACTGAGGGTTATTAGTCTAATTATATTTTATGTTTTATTGAATGGGAAATTTTTATTTTATGTTTTATTGAATGGGAAATTTTTATTTTGTAATTATAATGTTGTGAAAAACAAGTTTAAACATTTTATTTTTGAATTTTTTTTCTTGTAATTATTATATTAAAATAATCTAATTTCATATATATATAACTAACCATTCTTCATAAATTTTAACTTAAATTTAAATAAAATTAATTAAAATAATATTAAACTATATTTTTTCACTTTCTTTACACCCGCCTAACATAAAAATAAATATTAAAAAAATAAAACATAAAATAGACATTAAATAAATGTACATGTTCCACACGAGCAACCTATATGTTTTACCCAAAATCTCGTAAAATCGTAAGTAACCATCAAATTCTAAGTTGAATTTAATCTTAAAATGTCAAGTGTTCATCGTTAACATAAAAAAAAATCGTATAGAATCCTAAGTAACCATCAAATTCTAAATTGAATTTAATTTTAAAATGTGTATTCATCATTAACTTAAAATAAAAAATAAATTACATTCATAAATAATAAAAACACATATCTTATTTTTAAAATTTTATTATAATTCTTTATTCATCCAAATGAAACAAGACCTTTACACAATTTAACCCATTTTAATAGTTTGAAAACAATTAAAAATTTCCACCCGTAATAGCATAATATCAATATAAGGCTGATTGCAAATATTGTTATTAGGCAGGTGAGACTAACATGCGTTTAGTACAATTATTGTTAATTGCGATAGAATATATACAACTATATAAATCAAATTATTAATAAATATTTATCCAGCCATATAAATACTTATTTTATAATATATATTAGATTGTTATTTTTTTTTTAAATTATTATTAATTATAAAAGATTAATATATGAGTTTAAGTATAGAGATTTATTTTCATTTAATCATAAGATTTTTAATTTAAATATATTTTCTTACAATATTATGGGTAAAATTATAACTCATTTTATTGATACTTATTTATATGATATTTTTTAATTAATAAATGACATAGCTACTTTCTAGATAAATTTACTTTTGAAATTATTACTCAATGTATTTAGAATATTAAGTGGAGGTTATATCTCTACTATCCACTTAATAATTATTGATAATTAAACTAAAATTTGAAATCATATTCCAAAATAACATGCCTATTAATGTAACAAAATATATCAGATGAAATTTTAATAAATGTAAAAAATTTACTACATCAAATAATATTTATACATTTAAAACATTATTTTGAATAGTTTAATAATAGCCATGTAACCCCTTAGATAGGGTGAGAAGGGGGGGGAGGGCGGGTGCAAAAGGGGCTAGTATGGGGGTGGAGGGTAGAAGGGGCTAGTCTCGGGTGGAGGGGTGCATGGCAGGGGTGCATGGCCACAATCCAATGAGGACAACCATTGGTAGACATGGAAAGACACCTCATATGAAGGGGGAAGGGGGCTAGTATGGGGTGGTGGGGTGCATGGCCACAATCCACTAAGGAAAACCATTGGTAGGCATGTAAAGACACCTCATACTACTTTAACAACCATCTAGTACTTTGTTAGAGGCCATATAGATTAAATGGATGGTAAATGTTCATAAGCATCAATTCATTAAAAGCATCAATCCATTAAAAACTTCAACATACTTACTTCATGATACATCTCAAGTTGCTAAAATTAAAAAAATCATAAAAATCAACTAAATTATACTTTTATTTCAAATTTATTAATTATAAATAAAATTCACATATAAGTGAATTCTTAACTATGGAGATTCAGGCCCGTTTTACCATGGTGATTCTTAATTTGTAAATAGACTTTGTTAAAAATACCATAAACCAATACCATGAGTTATTGCACTATTTTAAGGCTTGAGGAAATCCATTATGGAATGCAAGAGTACAAGCTTAAATCCATATTAAGTTTGGATTTGATTCCTTGCAACACTTGTAGATCTAGATTTATGAGATATCTAGGTTGGCCAATACCACATGTCCAGAAAACCATAACTCATTTCGTTGACACTTTTTCATGACTTTTCAATACTACTAAGAATATGTTAGAATATTTAGTGGATGTTAAATCCCTAGCATCCACCTAATAATTATTGATAATTAAATTAAAATTTTGGAAGACCTAATCCAAAATAGCCCAGTAACTTAATTATGATGGCACATCTTTCAATGGACTTCAATGATCACATACATAAGTGGAGTTTAATGGCTTTAATGTAGATTATCATTTCACTGGTTAATGAAGAGAGTGTATAGGCATGAAGGTTCATGTTAATTGCTTATTACACAAGGCAAGGAAGGCCAAGCTTGAGTACTAGTGTAATTATGGGAAAGATGGAGGGTTTATCATGGTAAAAATTTAAAAAACATGTATAATTATGCGATTGGCAATAGATTTCATCAAACATTCTTTTAGCTCTCATGTTGGATATTTGTTGCTATTTTCCTTTAAAGTGTTCCAAATTATATATTTTTGTACGTTTGTTACTTGACCACCACCCATTCCCCCCCTCCCCCATGGCTAGGTCCTTCAAACCTTTTTTTTACCCTCTCCCCCTTATCTTTGTTACTCCTTTAGCTTGGTTTTTCTGTGGTTTCTTTTCTTTAGTTTCTCACCTAGTTCACTGGTGCTCAATCACTCTACGAACGACCTTCAGATATTATCCCTCATTTCCATACACACACATGCTTCACCTTACCTCTCTTTCTAGTTGTCCTATCACTCGATAGCCCTCATCTCACACTATAGAAGGATATAAGTGCATTAGTTAGCATGCCCAAGTAAACAACACTAGCTTGTTGAAATGTTTCCTAATACAAACAAATGGAAAGTTCTTGCACCCAACAAAGGGCCAGGACCCTACCAAAAAACTACAAGGAAAGAATGCCACAACAAGTGCAAGAAGAAATAGACACCACTAAAAGTGAATTTGCAGGAAAGACAGGTTGTTTTTTTGACATAGAGATAGTAAGTGAAATTTCCCATTAGGTCCTAGATATTGGTCACACTAGAGGAAAGCTAACTAATATATGTACACCTTTAACATATACACCTAAAATGTTATTAAGATGAATATTGATAGATCGAAATACACCTAAAGTTTAAACATATTGATGCTTGATGACCTTAACTTACCATAAAAAGCATAAATCATCAACTACAAGAATTGAAACACATCTTGGTTTTTCACTTGACGCAGGCTACCCATTGGATAACAGCAAAGAACGGATAACTGTGGAGGAATTGGACTCCCCAACACTAAACGACTACATAGTATACTTTTTAAGTACTTTTATTCATTTCAAGTTTTCGGTATATAAATGCAAACAAGAGAGCCACTGTAGTAGTGGTAGTCCCTGCTGGGGTTGAGAACCTGGGCCCGCTTGTTTTGCGTTGTTTCGGTTGAACTTTACATAAATATTTAAATATAACAGAACGATCGCCATTATCAGTCTCACAACACTTTATAGGATCTCTAAAACAATGCAATAACTTGGATGACCAAAATTCAAAAATAAAAACAAAAAAATTAAAATTGTTTGAAATCCCAAAAGTTAAATCTAACCTTCTTGGAATCTTGTATAACAGCGGCCCCTCGGAAAATCTAACGTTATGGGAATCAGACGGATTATGACATGAAACCTGAGTGAAAGAATATTACGGTTTTCACCCGAAAATGAAGTTGAAGAAGCGCATCTACTCTCTTTTGCCACAGTCCGCCTTGATATCCTTTAGTATCCAGCAACAAGGTTTTGATCTGCTCGGCTGTAACATCGCCCCATATGGATTGCTCATGACTTGTGTAAAACAACAGAGTTAGAGCGTTAGCTAGTAAAGTGTAATCCAAAATCAATTGAAATATTTCGTTACCTCAGCTTGATATACATCTAGTGCAAATCCATTGAGGCAGCTTATAGCTTCTTTCTTAGGCGCACGACGAAGTACATCCAGAACCCTGATTGTGGATAGAAGTAACCCGGGCTTCTACAACAGAACATGTGGATGTTCAGCGCCTTCCCTTCTCTTGTCCTCACGTCCACCTGAATTTCTAACACAGAGGATATCAGAAGCGATTCTCTTCCTCAGCGATTACATTCATACCTAAAAGAGATTACAAGCAATCCAAAAACGAGACATGATCACACAAAACCATTGAAACTTGTGTACAGAAGGAGATTTAATGGAACATGTGACATTTCACTGTGATAAACAAAAGAGGATCCATAAAATTTTGGGGAAGACAATCATAGGCAGCTGTATGCCACTTAATACAAAAAGGCTTTATGCTAGATGTGGTGTCTAATTGCTCTCATTTTTGTATTTATCTGATGTATTTTGGTATTTTCTGTTCAACTTGTAGATCCCAAGTGCACCGCCTCGAGGACTGTACATGTCACATGATGCCATTACAAGCCTTATGTGCCACTTGTTAGCTCTACTACAGTTTGCAACATTTGATGGATTAAATCAGGTCAGATAGTGTTGGTTTGGGTTGCAGAGGGTTTGCAGCTGTTTATTTTATCCTTCCCCTTCATTTGCATTATTCCCTTATAACTCCCACCACCTCCGTTTCCACCTCCTCTTCCATTCTCCTATTTCTCCCCTAACCCATTATTTCCATGTTTCTCTATAGTCCTTTGTAAACCCCACCTAAACCCTTTTTCGGGCTCCCGGGCTTCTTTTTGTTTAAAACCTATAAAACCCGATAACCTGTTTAAACCCCGAATAAACTCATTTTTGTTTAGCCCCAGGCGCTAAGGCTTTAACACATATAACTGCACACCTGTACTACCCCTCGCCTGTCACATCACTCTAAACTTGTGCATTAAATCCGGTCCATCCAATCCTCTGCCTTGGGATCTGACGCTTTTCGCAGCCCCCGCTCTGCGAAACTGCACGTCCGTTAGTCAGTGGGAAAGTAGTTTCCCCGCTGTCCCGTCGGCCACGCATCTTATCCTTACTGGATCGCGCCCCGTGTTACGGAAACCGCCGTCAGTCCAAAAGCGGTGCGGGGAATACCGCCTGCCCGCGAAACCACCATCTCCCCGCCGACTATCGTCCGCGCACCTTTTGCGTGCGATCACCGTCGGATCTGCGCGATAGCGATCCAGCGGCCCACGTTCTCCCGATCCCGCATTTCCTAATAGCCTCCATAATCTAATCTCCACCGTTGAATTTCATGATCCGACGGCTCACAGCTTTCTTCCGTTACCTCCCGATATTCCTCTTCGAGCGATCTCCGCCGTTGATCTGTTCCATCCAACGGTCAGCGCTCGTTCTCAGCTCCTCGTTCATTTTTAATGCATTTTTCGTGTTTTTTGGCAATCCTGTGGACCCGAAGGAGGAAGAAAGCCATGATCTGGTACTCCACGCATTGAATTCCCAGCAACCATAGTTAAAGAGAAACACGACCAAGGACTAGAAGGATAGCCTTGAGTAGATAAACACGGCATGTCACCTGTTCGTGAAGTATAGCAGAGCGGCAGAAAGGTCATTTTGTCCATTAAAACAATCAAAATGTATCAAGGACCATATCTGATCGTAAATGTGGTTGGTGGTTAGTTATAACACCTCCACGCATGGGTTAGCAGACTGTTTTTGTAATCAACCTCTATATATATCCAAAAGACAGAATGTAATAGGTTGATGAATGTTATTTTGATGTAAGGTTCAACTTCTGGAGACTGTAACTACTGTGATACCTGCAGTGTCTGGTCTTCGTTTTCAACTAATGCAAGCTTCTTTTGCCGTTAATTGCTCACTTTCCACTTCTTCTTCTTTGTTCTAGGCTGTGCCTGTTGTGCATTTATTCATGTGCTGTAGATGTTTAGCATTAGAGGGGCTGTCATCCCACCTTTGTGTCAGAATCTAGCTTGTATCATTGAATTTGTATGCAGGTTTCTGTTTGTTTAATGCCAGAGAGCTGTCATCCTGTCTGTGTGTTAAGCAATAGATTTGCAGACCTCTTTATTGGTTGCAGCCGGCCATCACAGGGTCCTGTGCATCTGCTGGTGTGGTCAGTATTCTCCATGTCCACTTGATCCTCAATCTGTGAGTAATTGGTGGTCAAAAGCCTTGTAGTCTGGGGGTGTTCACCCATGTCTAGGGTTAATCATAGTAGAAGTGGTTATCTGGCTTGAATATGCATCATACCTTCCATTCATCCATCCATTTCCAACATTTGTTGAGTTTGTAATGTTCCCGAGCATCTCTGATATACAACCTAGGAGAGTTTCTTGGGGTGATAACACCACTTACAGATAATTATTTTTTGTTTTCACTTGACGGAATCAGCGCGATGGTAGTGTTTTCTTGGCTGTCTTTAATTCTGGACTAAGCAACAAACCTCGTTAAGAAATTCGGGGTAGTTTGAGTACAAGGACCTCAAGTTGAAGAAGATAGACACGAGCTCGATATAGAGATTATTAATACGCTGTGGAAACTCCTCCATTTAATCAACAACATCTACCAATGTTGAAACCCTATCCATTTTCTGAACGAAAACCTCAGGGTCACTTACCATTAATAAGCCACATCTCAACCAACATTCAAATATAAAACTCTCGCTGATGACAAATTTATCCGAAAAAAATGGTGAAATTACAGAAAAATAAAGGCAAATATAATGTATTTTACTTATATGCTGAAACAACACCCCTTTATGGCCATTTTTTTGCCTTTTCTTTGTTTTTATTTTTTTTTAACCTATCTTATCCCAAAAACGAGTCAGTACATTTTAGATGTCCAATGTCAAAGACCTGGGGTGTAAGCTCGGTATCACCTATTACAAAACGCTTTACAAGCAAAATATCTGGTATTTGCACCCGCATTACAGGCCCAATATATCTCTCAATCAATTGAACTATATGAGAACCAACCACTAAAATGTAAAGATCGTGCACAATAAAGTCTAAACTATTTACACAACCTGTCCACCATTAAAGCCATGACAGAGTAAAAAATTAGCGTCAGTCCAAATTTTGATCCACAATTCCCTAGATCGTGACATTGTAAGAAATTAGAGTCAATCCAAATTGTCATGAACCAAATTCCCTAGAGCATGTAACAAGCTAACAACTCAAGTAGTCAAAAGTTCCATAAAGAGAGTAATAATAGACAAAATTAAAGTGTTTTGTAGATGCATAATTTGGATTATATTTTAGTGAGTATAGATCAGGATTTCTCAACGCCGAACATTAAATTTAGATTATTATTTTTACATCCCATTAGGCGTATTATAGCTGACAACACCGAAGATTAAATTTATATTATTATCTTTACTTGTGGCGAGGATGGATCATGTAGTGTGCCAGCTGTGACCTCATATGCATGTATTACACTTGTATCCCCCTTTTTCATATTAACTATTCGAATTCCGCCGGGTGCCTTATCAGCGATAACCTTTAGCTTGCGAGAACTTCAACAGAGGATCTTGAAAACTGTGGGATTGATTCTAGAAATTAAAGAGGTATTTGTTCGATGAAACCTGACTGTACCTATCAATTTTGGTGCCTGCAATTCCGGTAGAGTCTGTGGCTATGATGGTGATTTGAGTGCACATCAGCAAAGTAAACTTGAAACTCTGTCACGTTCATGCTGTGGAAAATTAAAGTTAATTGCACTGCTCTCACGATGTCAACTGCGAGAAGAGTGTTCATACCAGTTTTTTTTTCACTTCGTAAAATCCTCATCACTAATGCTGACGGCCATTGCCAGGGTTTGAAGACAAGGTCAAGTCTACGTGCAGAGGGGTAATCCTGACGGAACTTCATTATTGCCGACACTACCTTTTATCCCTCACTGCTTCGGGTCTGTGCAGCGGTTTGGGCTTGTTCGAATTCAGAGAACAATCGCGGTTGGGCTTGCCGATGAAATCGAAGGTATGGCGACTTTAAAACATAAATCACGTCTATGTTCTTTTAGACAATTCAATGTATTTTAGCATTCAAATGATCCTTTACATGTAAAAGTTGCGGATGCCTGCAAAATCCGTCATTAAAAGTCTTTAAATTTGTGATACCGATTGAAATTATCTGTATTTCTGCGCGGAGGTGTTATTGAATTCGCTGTCTGGGCTTAGGGCTACTTTCACACAATCTGTTATGTTTTCTGTTGAGGAAATCCGAATACTGTAAGTTGTTGCGATATTAATTGGATGCTTACCATCTTTCCCCATTCCGATATTCCGATGCATTGTCCTGGTTATAATTTGTGTACAGTTTCTAGATAGATACAATATTGTTCTATATTTTCCCTGCAAGATGAAAAACAGAGCATACAGTCATTCATGTCATTCTGTTGAAATAATTTTGGGAACTTATCTGCATGCGCCCTTCTGAAACTTTTGGCAAGCCATGCTAATGATCTTTTCACACGCCATGCTAATGATATGCGTATTGCAAAACAACACACCAAGAAAATACCAGAAAGAAAAATCATTGCCAAAGAAGAATATGATGCCAGAAAGAAAATCGTTTTTAGAGAAGAAAAACATTTCAAACAAAATCACTGTTATATTGCTTAAACAACTACTATGCCACTGGTTCTCGTGTTGCTTACCTTGCTTACCTTGTATTCTATGGTGCAGGTGCAGATGAAAAGAGTCTCCATTGCTGCCACTCCTGCCATTGCAGACTTCGGCGAGGTTTTTAAAATGAATTTATCCAGTCTGCTGAAGATTACGAGTACATCTTCAGAACTTCGATGCAGATTAGTTCATGAAAGTCTTCCACATAACTTCGATGCAGATTAGTTCATGAAAGTCTTCCGCATAATTTCTGAAGCACGCTTCTGTGTGTTTGCTCTAGAATCAATTTATCCAGTCTTCTGAAGGTCAGAACTTCAATGCATTAAGACACTTGGAAGAAGCCGTGGCAGTTGTAGAAGAAGCCGTGGCAGCTGTACATGCAACATCAGCGGTGATGGTTATCTGATGCATGTCTCTTACTAGTTATCCAAAGTTTTGCATACAGTCGTGGCAGCTGTACATGCATCATCAGCGGTGATGGTTATCTGATGCATGTCTCTTACTAGTTATCCAAAGTTTTGCATACAGGAAGCGAAAGTTACTTTGGATATCACAAAATAGACAAAGAAGAAATGCAATCCGAACTTTGGATAAAAACGCTTTGTACATCTAAAGTTGCATCGGAAAACATGAAGTTTCTAATAAGAGGTCGATTTGAAAACTTTGCTTCAAATTTTGGTGCAGCCAAATTGCCAGAGAAAACTTTGGTTAAATATTTATACGCAAGCGAAATGTTTGGTCAAAGAAGTGTTTAATTGTCAGTCAACATCGTATCGAACGCTATAGTCCCTACTATGCCGTATCGAACGCTATAGTCCCTACTATGCCATATCAAACGCTATAGTCCATGCTATGCCAGAGGCAGGACTAATAAGATTTTAAAAGCCCACATGCCTCGAACTAATTAGTTTGTAGTTTAAACATCTGTGAACACGTTCAATTTTTTAACCCTAATTTTTTTTTGGTTTTGTAAATGATTTTTCCCCGAGCAAACCAAACATGTATTTTTATTTGGATTTAAATAATAAAAATTCGAAAAAACAGAAACCCTTTGGCAGAGTGTCCTCCGAAGATACGTTTGGGAATTTGGGAATTTATTACTTTTGACCAGGGGAGATGCCACACGCAAGATAAGAAAAGTCAACAGGGTGACCTAATTCCGAAAACGCAGGATTACGCTTCTCGTATTCAATTATATCGAGTGTTGTATAAATGCACGTCAACTAGGGTTCGAAGTCGACTTTTATGTTTAGGTCACCAAACCATAAACTACATAACTAGATAATATAGACAATACACACTATTTCTTACCGTGCAAGGCTGCAATTAGCTGTCGTGTCACAGGCTTTTACCTATATTTTAGTTTGAGACTGTAAAACTAGCCATCGTGGGCACTCCTGAGATGTATATATGTAAATAGAACTGATAGAACGTAGATCTGAATGATGTGAAGAAGGAAATTATTATTGTTATTGTAATAAGTCATCAAATTTGAAGATGGATTCTCAAGGAGGTCCTGGAGATCCTCCGCATCCACATCCACCACCCGGAGGTGGCGGCGGTCCTGATCCTCCCCCACCGGGTCCTGGTGGCGGCGGCGGCGGCTGCTGTGGGCCTTGCTGTTTTTGTGATGCATGGTAAATCGTTAATATTAATTGGGAATTTTTTTTAGGTTGATACTTTTGAAACTATAATCATGATGGCTTTATTTTTGGTAATTTGATTTGGCATGGTAATTCGTTAATATTAATTGGGAATTTTTCTATGTTGATACTTTTGAAACTATAATCATGATGGCTTCATTTTTGGTAATTTGATTTGGCATGGGCTAACTCATATAGGAAAGGAAATGATATCTTTAAATAATTTTTTCGGTTTAAAAATTAAGTAAATTTTTATTATTGTTGTTGTTTAATTTGTATAATTATAGTGTTTTAGGGTTTTCAGGGTGTTGAATTTATTTATTTATTTAAAAATATATTTTGAAGAACAAAAAAATCGCACAAAAATATGTTTTAGTTAGAGAAGAGTCCCCACAGATTTCTTTTATGTAATTTTTACCTGATTTTTTTTTTTTTTTTATTCATTATAGATAACAGAAACCTAAATACAATAATCACATTTTTACTTAAAATTATATCACTTATCTAGTAAAAAAAAGTTATTTGGTAATTACTTTATTAAATTGCACATTTTATCACTAACAAAAATGGGCTTCTGATGCAGCTTTTACTTCCTGTGTTGCTGCTGGTTGTGTCCGCGAGCCGGTCCTCCTCCTCCTCGATGACAACACAGAGAGCGAAATAAGTTTACAACCTCAAGTGATCAAATATGTTATATGATCTCCTGCTTACAATATTCAGAATGCTGTTTTTGCTGTGCTAAAAATGTAGTCTGTTCACTTATCATATATCGGAAAAATATTTAATATTTATAATTGGGTTTATTTTTGATTTAATATTATTAATTAATTAATATTTTAATATTTTTGTATATTAAATAATTTTTTTTAATGAAATTATATAAGAGAATTTTTTAACTAATTAATTTCGAACTAACCAGCATGGTTTATTATCCCAACTTTTTTATATATTAGTATTTTGTGATATGCATTATTATCATCTTTTTGATCGAGTAAAATAAAAAATTCAAATAAAAAAATATTAATAATTAATATAATTTTTAAATCAATAATAAAATGAAATATTAGTAAAATATCAGTATTGCTTTTAAGTTCAAGAATAAAATAATCTCTTTTAAGTTCAAGAATAAAATAATTTAATATGATATTCATGATCGACTAACACAATATCCATGAGAATTTACAAAACTGAAACATATCATTAATACAAACTAAGCTTCCATACTTTACAAACTAATTTATCAAATATTTTCAAATGTATATATCTACCTTAAAAAATAAAATGAAAATTAGAAAAGTGAAAATGCCCATTAAAGAAATCCGATCACCTTGAGTGGGTTTTTATGGCCGTTGTAAAAGAATGTTGGTTAAAATGGTATAAGTTAGCAATGAAGTTTAATATTTTTTATATTAATATTTTAGTTAAAAAATTATAATTATAATTTATTTATTTTTTATTAGTGGAATGGGTAATTAAACAAGTTTTTAGAGTTATTATTATTGTGAGTAAATTTAAATAAATGTGTAACATGATTTTTAAACACAAAAATTTATCTCTATTTTATTATGGAGATTCCCAAGCGATAAATAGACTTTTTTACAATACCATGACTTACAAATGCTATATGCTTAAAAAACCATAGCTCTTAATCATATGAACATGTGTTCATATGACATTTTTTATTTAATAAATCAATTTAATTAAAAGGGAGAAAATGACATATCTACATTTGAAATTCTAGAATATTTCATGGAAGTTAAATCTACAGCATCCACATAATAATTACTAATAATTATTGAAAATGATAATTATGGAGATGTGTAACTCCTAACATGTTTAATGTGGATTTACATGCATGGAAAAAATAAAATGTATCCCCCATGCACCACAATTTCTTTTTAGAAGTAATTGATTGGAATCAAAGTATGAACTATGAAAACATCCATTCTCAAATAAAAATTTCACTAAAAAATAAATAAATACAATCTATAATGAAAAACACAAATATAATAATACATATTTGGTTAGCTTTACTTAAAAGTATTATAAGATATCAATAATTCCACTCTTATTGTGATAACTTTTTTCCATTTTCTTTGTTTGTAAATCAACATAAAATTTTCATTTATCAAAAGATGTTTACAAAGAGTACATGGATATGACAGGCGTTATCTAAAAGTGGAAAACGCTCATAACTAGAGCGCTTTGTACAACCCTGAGCACATTTCTGCTCCAAAATATTATCTATATCATCCTTTAACATTACCAAGTTAGACATTTCTCACAGAATTCCATTAAATGTGTCCAATACCAAGATTGAACCTTTGAGTACAAAAGGAAAAAAACAGAAACCATATAGAGGGAAAAAAATAATTGAAGAGATGTCATGGAGAGGAATGGGAACCAACATGGATTCACCATGATGATGCTTGTGATCCACTAAACCATAAGTGCACCAAAAATCCTTCAGAAACTACCAAAAACAAAAGTTGTTATGAAGTTGATACCTCTAGTCGGAGATAAATACTGGAAACAAAGGACCTCGGTTTGCTGGAGGAGCAATATTAAGATGTGGTACAATATTGACCAGTGGAGCATTGATCACTGCTGGAGTGTCAGAAATGTTCTCCGAGTCGGAATATGAATCTGACACAACATACTTCTCCACCCTTTGTAGACGTAGTAGAATATCATCCAAACAATGCCAAATGCTTCTTGGAAGGCATTTCAAATCCTCCTGACCTCCAAATATCCTGTAATGGTCCACTTGTTTGCCTCAGATGACCAAATGGAATAGAGAGTCCAACTGTTGGTAACCTGCAACAGAATGTAGGAAGTGCAATTTTCTCTTTCGAAATTTGTGAAGGTATGGAATCCATTTGAATTCTTGTTTACCCACTTTGGAGTTTGAAAAATAAGCTTTGTCCCCAAATTCTCTAGATTCAAGGTGTCGAATCTCCTTTCTAACTTTCGGGGGGATGGTGTCAAATAAAGTTTCCATGGATTTCCATCCAAAGAAACACATAGGCTAGGAGATAAACCAACTGCTGGAGCCTCCCCTACATCTTGCCATTCTCTATCAAGGTGGCATAGCCATAGGAAGAAGTGCACTAAGAAGACAATGTAGACTAACCCATATCCCACCCTGAGGGATTTTAACCAAATGTGAAACCAAATTCATAGAGAGAAGATGTGAGGTACTTCGACATACGACTATATCATCAGCAAAACCTGCAATGCATAGAACTGGATAAAACCCACACCACCTGGAGAATCCTTTATCCACGAAGTCAAAGGGAGTTAAAAATGACACCACGAGAAGAACTAAACCCACTCACAACTGTTGTGACCCTTCGTGGTTTACGAGTGCTTTAAACATGAGAGAGAAGCAAGAAGCAACAATAATACAAGGGACAAGTGCTCATGGCAGGGAGGGGAGACTAGAAACAAAAATTAGGCCAAGGCTAATTGTTATTCATCCTACATTATAGCAAGACAAAGGAAAATCACGTGTAAACATAAATAGGACACAACTCCCCCCCATATTATGCCCCGAAAATCCAAATAACCCCCATTGCGACTTTGAAGAGGTAGAAAAATACACCATTAAAACCAAACCGAAAATTTTCCCTAGTACTAGACCGTGCACACCAAAACTGAATAGTTGAAAGGGATACCTAGGAAGTGAAGGCCATGAAGCACCGATGAGGGAACCATGACCACCAGTTCAAAAATCGGCCCTGAAGTTGCACTGTGCAAGAAAAAAATAAAAGAAAATGACTTCGACACCTTGCAAATAGAGGGACTCTCTAACCTCAAGAACTTCCCTCAACCGAGTATTAAATGAATGGTTGTCGATGCACAGAAAAGGCCATGCCAAGCATGACCGAATAAAATAAAACCAGAGACCATACAATGTTACAGACCTTATCGTGAAATATCACATACAATTGCCACCCTTTACATAACCCATGCCATTTATAATCACCTGAGGAGGAGAAATCACATGCAGTTGGAGGATCATTACTTTACCAGGGAAGGACAAAGGTAGGACAAGTGTATAGTGCGACACACTCCTTAAGGAAAACATTCTTTTTGCATTGCGAGGAGCAATTAATGAGTTGTAGGCATGCTTCCTCTGCTCCCATGGTGGATCTTGTCAGAGCAATTAAGGCAAACCTATCGAAGACTAAGTGAGCTAGAGTTGATGCACATAACAAAATCACAAAGTAATAGTTTTTTTCTCCCACCAACTTTTCATGTTGAGTAAGGAGCATCACCAAACAATAAGATGCCATTCCCATCATACATGTCTTACACGTTGCAATGCTGGAGAGACACTTGTCCTTAACCTTTCGCGTTCACATCTACGTTTATTGATGTGGTAGCTAACATCCCTATGGGAGAGATAATTTGCTTTCATTTTTTGTATTACAAATGTCTAAAAAAAATATTAATAATATAAAAATATTTCATTCTCCACCATAAATAGAATATTTTGATATCTATATCAAAAAGCATAATCCTATATCAACTTTGTATAGAAAAATAAAGTAATTAAAAATAATAAAAATCTTATTTTTACTTTTAAATGTGAGAAAAAACTATAAATAAAAAATAAAGCAAAAAACACAACTAAATTAATACTAATGATATATAAAATATTTCACATCCTATTTAAAATAAAATAAAATAAATTTATGTAAATTTAATATAAATAAAAAAATATGATTAATATAAAGCATTCCATTTTTGTTATGAAGTTAATATCTTAAATTTAAAAAATTTAATTAAAAAAACAAATTTAATGTGAGTCACATATAAAAGAAAACAAAAAGTTTTTCAAAAATATATTAATAATCAAATAAGACAACTTAATCACGTCACTCAAAATAAGATAACTGCACAAGGATGACCTCTTCCTAAAAGGAAGGCTAGCTTTCTTTAAGAGACAAATCCGGAACTATTAGGCCTCTACTATTCATTACATGCAGAGCGTTGTTTAACTATACGTCATGAAAGAATAAGTGCACTATGCCCATATTTCTTACCGTGCAAGGTAAGAGAAGAGGATGAAGAGATGAGTAATTAATTGAAATTCTAAACGGTTGATAAAAGAAGATGTTAGATATTTTTTTAAATAAATTTTCGAAATATTTTTTTAATTAATAAAGATATTAATTTTTGAAATTAATTATATATATAATATAGGTAATATGTTGTGTCGTGAATAACAATTAGAGATGGTTGTTTTCCTTATGGTTTTACAATTAAGTTATGATAGGTTTTTTGGTTTTTAAAAAAATATGCTATATGAAAAATGGCAAAAAAAAATAAATAATATAATATTTTTAATTTACAAGATATTCTGGATTTCCATGTCTTAACATTTTAAGTAATGTCAAAATTATAATTAATTATATACATATATATTTGAGGAATTGGCCAAAGGAAGGGTATTAGAAGAAGTCAAGATCAAATATGGGCATAACTCCCACTATATTATGCTACTCTGGGATTTGAGCCTTGGATTTCAAATATGGGCACAACTCCCACTGTATTATGCTATTCTGGGATTTGAGCCTTGGATTTCTTAATCTGCACAATACTTCATATTACATATTAAGAAATAACCAATTGAAGTGCACTCCAGGAACAAAAGCAAAGGATTAGAAGAAGTCAAGATAAATAGAGACATTCTAAATAATGCAACTATAAATTATCTTTAAATGGTTATATCATTTTACAACAATCAAATGCAAAAATGAAAATTTTGAAATGATACTTTTAATTATAAAATTTAAAAGCAACAGAACTCTCTCTCTCTCTCTCTCTCTCTCTCTATATATATATATATATAGATAATATAATATAATATAATATTGTATAACAAAAAATGTTAATTAGTTTAGATTAACTTATTATTGGAAACTTGTCTTGTTTATATATATATATATTTTGTATAACAAAAATTATTAATTAGTTTAGATTAACTTATTATTGGAAACTTGTCTTAAAAACAATCTAAGCTAATGAGTGACTGGAAATACCAAATACCTATATTGATATGGAGGCTTTGAGGGCAAAAATGATCATTGGATTTAATAAAGGTCTTTTCTTCCTTTAGATAATCGCTGCATTGCCCTGAGGCATTTCTATTTGAGGAGGGTTTGCAACAATGGTTGCTTCCTTATCAGTGCTTGAGTGATTTGATTTATGAATATGATTATGCCCATTGATGGGTGAAGCCAAGATCATGGTTGTATCTCTTTTTTATACATGAGGAGGAAGGACCCATGAGTCACTACAATGTGAGGAAAAGGCCCCTTGAGTTTATGGGATGAAATGAAACTGCCTAGGGCTAAGCTGAGGCTAAAGGACTAGATTTAGTTGCAAATCATTTTTGTTGCTACATGTTGTCTTGCTTGTGAGCTTAGGAATTCTTATTTTTTTGAGTCTCCTGGATCTTTCCATCCTTGATTCTTTTTCTTGGCTTTAGTGGGGTGGGAATGCCCTTGAGAAGAAGGGAAAACATTGTGGAGATGAGTTGGTTGTTGAGAGGATCTATAATAGAAAGTTGTGTTTTCGTAATCCATTAATTGCGAAAAGGTTATGTCATTCCAACCAATGAGAATCCTATCATAAAGCTCTTTGTTGAGATGTATTTGGAGATAGGTGCATGCAAAGGTTACAATAACCCTCCCAAGCCTCTATCTATCTATCTTAATAAGACATGTAGTGAGTTTATAACACAATCTGAAATATCTAGAGTTAACAAATCAATGGGAAAATTAAGAAGTCTTAACCAAACAAGAGTGGCCATACCACGAAAACTAGTTTCCTTGAACAAAATCTTTGATGATCCTCTAGATTTTTTAAGTAAACCATAAAATATCCATTTAATAGAAATACACATCTAAATTCGAGGACTAGGTTTGATGCGCCCATTCAGGGAGCACAATTGTTGATGCTTGAGCTCATTAGAATGACTAATTATGGCATTCCACTCATAGGTTGAGGAAAATTGATTGCATTGGGAGTCATCTACTTCTATATTTGGAATATCTTATGATTGTTGTACAATGAAGGCTAGCCCTGAGAGACCTTTGAAATTTAGTTGCAAGAGACCTGGCTTTAGAGCATTCTCAAAAGGATTTTGACTGAGAGGATGAGGGCACACCCCAGCCTTTGGCTCCTCTATTAAATCTTGGGGCTATGAGGATTAATATGTCATTGAATATACCATAATATTTGAGTGAAAGGCCTTTATGAATCTACGTATGCCCATATAGGAGCCACATTAAGATGGAAGGGATTCCTATTTAATCTTATATTTTGGCTATGAGTGTAGAAACTGTTGGACACCTAATCCTCAATGGGTTAGTGTGGAAGCCAAATAGACAAAGTAGTCCAAGAGACCTTGGGATGTGGAACCCAACGGTCACAATATGTACTATAAATGTATATCAATTGTTAATAAAAGATGCACTCTCATGTTTTATCTTTCATATTTTTCTTGCTGCCCATGTGTGTTTAACATGGTATCAGAGTAGGCGATTGCTGGTCCTGCTCCAATTTGAGCCACTTGTTTTGTGGTCTCTATATATATGTCAGTTTTTCCCATTACCTAAAACGCTCCATTAATTCATTGTCTACCAGAAATCTGCTGCCTCTTCTACCTGACCTCTGGCACTATATATGCTGCACCTGACTCTGGCTATTTTAAGACTCTCTTCTACGTTATCTGATCTCTATCTGACATTACCTGTGCTCTCTGTCCATAAACGCTCCATTTAAAAGCGCTGCTCCATACAAAGCCTGCTCCGTACAATACGCTGCCATTACCTGCCTATCAGTCATCTGACCTTTTCTGTCAAGCCTGATATCCTGTGTAAACACACTGCTCCGTTGAACGCTGGAGGAAAAGAACACTGTCACATTGAAGAACGTTGCTCCGGTGGAAAACAACACTGCTCTGTTGAGTCTGTCCGCATGGCTATCTGATTCTTCTCATTCACGCGATCTGGAATCTGTAGATTCATATTCGAATAGTAGCAGCCTTAAGGTAATTCAAAGGGATTTCTCTAAAAGCGAGCAAAGCCACGGGAATTCCACATAGGTCACATTTTCTTGGTAATCTCCATTGATGGAATCTACTGTCTCAGATCTGATGAAGTTATTAAAAGGACATGATTTTTAAATGATTGATGTTTATGAATTTCTGTAATGGTTAAAGAAAATGATTATGAGGCTCGGCTCAAGTTGTCTTTTGCTGTTACAGTTATTGTTAATACATATATAGTTTTTCAATGAGGGCCTGCGGAAATGGTGTGACTTGAGGGGAGATGCTTGATAGGTTATTGCCCGAAATCCTCCGTATTTTCTGCTGCTCCTACGTGTTGAACTCCTAAACAAAAAAAATCGATTCATATTTTTATGCAATGTTGAGAGTTGCGCCTATCAATAATCCTCTGCGCCCTTTTGGTTGAATAATATTAATTTTGCGGAATACGCTGTGTGATTTGTTGCGTTGGCATATTTGAAGACTGGTGTGGAGACTAAGCGTGATAGGTTGTGTTTGGACCTGCGTTAACCCTTTTTTTAAAACTATGTTCTTGTTGTGCGTTGTGCGATGTTGAAGATTACATTGATATGCCTCAACTTCCTTGAACGTGTGCTTGTATAATTCGGTGTTCTCCATAATGCAGTACTCTTGGTGCTCTCCTTATATATATATATATATATATGATACGGTGCTCAAAAAGTCGTGACCTGTGTTGCGATACGTTGCTCTAGGTGCTGAAATGAATCGAAATTTTGTGACCTATGTTGCGATACATATGGTTCATTTGAAGTGGTGGAACAGTTTGCATTATATACACAGTGTTTAAAGCATTGAACAAAAACTTCAATGAGTGTGGAAGTCACGTCTGCTTTCTCAAGCGCTTTGCATTTTTTTTCCAGATATATATTTCTTCCATTAGGAAGGCTGGGTCACACAGAGCATCAGTGTGGGGGAGCTGCTACAACAGTGAAGAGGTTGGGTTTCTTGCTAGTGTTTACACCAACGAAAAAGGGCTGAACATAGCAAACAGAAAACTGTTTATTCTTGGCTCCATCTGACTGTCAAAGGCTGAGATCTTTGTGGAGAAATTACACCAGGTTTCCCTCGTCAAATGTTAAAGCTCTGCTATATTTTGTAATTTCTGAGTTATATTAAATGAAGGAACAAGTATGTTATGGCTAAAAACAGTTCTTCATCTAATTTTCCAGATCTGAAGTTTGAATTACATATCACAGGGTTTATGATCAGACAATAAGGGATGTATTATTTGTCACATTACCTGAGGATTGAGTTGTGTTTTCAGATTTAATTGTGCTCTGAAATCTCAAGGTGTCAAGGGCGAGTTTGTGTTCCAAATATATTGCCTAGGCCAAATTTATTAAGGAGTCAAATTGGAGGCTGAAATACTCATTATATCCATAGGTGATTTGCATCTAAATTGTATTCCTTGTGTTGCATTTGCGAAGGGGACAAATCCAGGGGCCATTGCTAGTTGAGGATTTGAAACCAATGATGCCATTACTTTGCAAACAAATGTTAAATTTGAAGAATTATTGAGTTTTGACCTTCCAAAAAGGGGCTTGACAAATCACTGCGTTAAAGATACATTGTTGATCGTTTCAGAATTTTCCCGATTCTAACACTGGGTGAAGATACTTGATTCTTTTGAAGCTTTAGTTCAGCGATGAGAAATCAGTTTGTAGGGTTCGATCTAGCTTCCTTGCAATTGATTGTATTTAGTATCTTGATGACACAAACCAGGCTCTACTAAGACTGTCGACAAATTTCATTTGCAAAGAAAGTCAAAGATTGACTCTCTTTTTCACAGTGTGAGTAGTTTGAATAATTTGACAAGTACATTAAAGCAGCGAGTCATTTGCTACATTGAAATTGGTACTGTGCTGTCTGCTACAGTGACTTGGTGATATTGGTATCCTGCTACTCATTTAATAGTTGCAATTATTTATCATTTTATAGACCAATTTGTAGCTGAAGATAACATCACTTCTCTGATTATATTGGTCTAAAATGGATCGAATAGATGATGTATTGAAACTACTAAATAATTTAATACTTTCCACTGTTGATGAGATGGTTAAGATCAACAAAACCTCTCTTTCCAATATTAAAATTTGTCTCCAAAATGCACATGAGAATATTGAGTTTTTGCAGCTTGAGACAAAGCTACAACAGGAAGAATTACAGCAGTGGAGTCATCATTCTGAACCTGTTTCTGTTCAGAAGATTGAAACAGACTCCCATAAACAATGAGACAATAATGTTACAGTTGGTTCAGATTTAATACCCAATAAAGCAGCAGTTGTACATGCAGATGTAGAAACTCAGTTTGCACTTCCCAAGCCCATCATCAGACCTTGGGAAAAGCTTGTCCACAACAAGCACAGGACCGGTCTTGGATTTGACAAGGACTTGTCCTTTCATATACCAGACTACGCCAAGCCCATTCAGTTTCAGAGTGCTAGATTCATTCATGATAGTTCACATCCAGCTGTTTCAAATTTTTCCCCTTTTCCACAGCAACAACAACAACCATAGATCGTGAAATGCCAACACTGTGACCAAGTTGGCCATTTGAAAGATCACTGTTTTGATCTTCATCCATGTAAGCATTGTCATAAAACCACCCATTCTTCACACAGATGCTTCAGAAACAAACGTCCTGCAAGAACAAAGATTCATCTTGGATGGATCACTTCTTGGCAATGGGCATAAATAGCCAAGAAGATATTCCAAACACATGTCAGAGCTTGTTCCAGAGTATTGAACAATCTTGCAGTTGAGTTTTCTCCATCATCTCACCTTGTATCTGACAGGGGGGAAATGATGGTCATCTACAAGCTTCAAAGTCACATCAAGCGAGCTTGAGCCACAACCTGTCACACCAGATTCAGATTTGTAGCCAGAGACAAAGATGCCCCTGAGCATGCCTTAAGTTGGTAATCTGGGACACTTCCTCTAGTAGAAGACTTCAACTTCTTGCCAGTTTTGGAAGAATTCCAGGAACAAAATTGAGAACACTTCCTCTAGCAGAAGACTTCAGCTTCTTGCCAGTTTTGGAAGAGTTCCAGGAATTGCATTAAGCATTCCAGAGTTGTTGGTCATCCTTAAACCATCACAGGTTAAGACTTCCCTTTTCAGGTTGAAGTTCTCCCTTTTATGCGGGGTGAGACCTCCCTTTATTGGTTGAAGGTTTCCCTCTTCAAAATAATAGGAGCACTTCCCCTAGCAGAAGACCTTAGTTTCTTGCGAGTTTTGGAAGAGTTCTGGGAACTGCACTAAGCGTTCCAGTGTTGGTGGTCATCCTTAAACCACCGCCCTTTATACCAACATTTCAGAGAGCACATTCAGCCTAGTGCTACCATGCATTTTTGCACATTTTGTATTACAGCTCTCTTCTTGGACTCATACATAACCCTTCGGATTAAGGGGAGGAATGTTGAACACCTAATCCTTAATGGGTTAGTGTGGAAGCCGAATAGACAAAGTAGTCCAAGAGACCTTGGGATGTGGAACCCAACGGTCACAATATGTACTATAAATGTATATCAGTTGTTAATAAAAGATGCACTCTCATGTTTTATCTTTCATATTGTTCTTGCTGCCCATGTGTCTTTAATAGAAACTAAGGAAATAACTTTCACATGTAGACAAAGGGTACCCCTCATAGAGCAGCGTCACAAAGACCAAAACGTGAATCACCTTAAAGGAGAGAAGAAGCCTACTGCAAAAGAATTTTCTCTTTGTTTAAGCGCAATGATGGCGCTAGAATGAGGGAGCTTCACATAAAGTGAAGAATTTTGAAACTCTGGATCCCCTATAGATACGACAACGACCAAAAGCTTTAAGGTTTCCATCATTATCCTCATTAAAATTCTTATTAGTATTTAAAAATTACTACCAAAATATCCTAATTTTAAATTTTTAATATTAAAATAAATTGCAATTTATTATTTTTATATATAATAATGACTACCACATAATAATATTAATTTTGATTTACCAATTTTATTTAATATCTTCTTTTTCATTTTTATAATATAAAAAATCCTTGACACAAGCTTTTAGACCTTTCTCAACAAATGGGATGTGGCTGGATCGAGGGTTTTTAGATAGCCAAAGCCTTTTAAAGTAGTCACTCTGGATGGGTTAAAAAGCTCTGTGGCCTTTGGAATTTTCCTCTTGTGAAGATTCAAAGAGCGAGGATCATAAAATTATCTATGTTTTATATACATGAACCTAATCTACTATTTAATGTTTAATATGCTTATGCTACAAGTCAAATATTCAATAATGAAATTAGCGCATAAAATAAAAGATTAAGTTATAGTCACATAAATTATAAAAGAATATGATACAAAGAATAAGAACCAAAAGTTGTTGTAATTGGTGGAGACAATAAAGAATGAATGATATTCACTTCATGCAATGTTGAATATTAAATGCAAATTAAGTGCTCAATCAAAATTAGAATTTCTATTCTAATTTAAAATATCAATGGTTTTTAATGTGATATATTAAAAGGAAAAAGGTACAATAATACAACTCTTTGATCTTTTAAACAAAAAAAACAAAGCAATTTGAACCCGTTTTAATGTTTCGCATCAAGAATTAATTATGAATTGCAGATAACTAAAAATCTATCTAATGTTGTTTAATTACTATTTCTCAAATTCCTATAAGACAAATAATCTTTCAATAATTCAATCACAAAATAATTCAGTAAACAAACCATGAAAGACTATGATAACCTAGAACATGTTAAAGTAAGTGTCTTACTTCAATTCATACTAAAAAAACATTATCTTGGCAATCCAAATACCGAGAAATAATTAACAGAAACTCAAAATCAAAATCAAGTGATGTGCAAATCAACATTATCCTTAAGACCCATGTCACTGAAAGATAAATAAAATCCAATATAAATATACGAAAAAAGCTAACATAGTAAAAGAAATATGTAATGAGGTCACTCTTTATTGATGGATCAAAGTCATAGGAAAAAACAACACTATTCCTTCACAACATTCCAAAACAGAGTAATAAAAAATTTAGAACATATAAAATAAAAGTGACTATAAAAATTATGAAAATTAAACTAGCATAGAGATATAGTTCAACCAAAACACTTACAAAATATCTCGTTGTCTAACCAATTCTAGAATCACTACAAAGATTTTCTAGCATTTTTCCTTCCCTGCCCCCACAACTTATAACTTGCGAGTGTGCCCCCTCCCCTCTACAATATTCATACAATATTTATCATAACCTAGAGTTATGAGCATACAAAAATTCCAACGACCCGAGACAAAAGATAACATAGAATTTCCAAATTTGGAAAAGAGATTTTGCCTAATTGATTAGGTCTCATGGAACATATCGAATTTGTTTGAATATGGCAACCTTCAACAACCATCATAACAATAAATGTTTTCCCATCAAACATGTTGGCCGCACGAACAACCTTGAAGGCCCTTTGAAAAGATAGCTGGCAAAAATGAGTAATTGATACCTCGAAACATCAAACATATTGATATCAACAATAATTTTACATTTAGAAAAATTGACAAAATATTTGTAGTTGTTTTTTTCCAGTACTTAAAAAGCATGATTTTGTATTAATATCAGATGAGATTCATAAATTACATATTTTCTGGCAAAAGACCATAGCAGATAACAAAAATATAGACATATCAAGTCTATAAAAAGTCACCAAAAAACAAAACCTCCTGTGATACAGTGCGAGGAGGGGAAAAAGAAAAGTGTGTGACAATATATGGGGATATGTATGAGATCTGTATACAACCGTAGAGGTAAGGTATGAGTGGAAGATAAAAAACTTGTTGATATAGAAACACCTCCTGTAAAGAGAAACGAAACTTCTCGCAGAAAACACATAGAGAACTCAAGAGGCCAAATGCAAGATGAGAAATGAAAAACAGTAAGAAGAAATGCAGATTATGTTCCAGGAAGGGCGAAATCCTCTATGATGAGTAATATTACCCAGAAGGATGTCCATCTTCCAATTACCCGGTTGAAGTAGTAGACTTTTCTTTGACAGACTCACAAAATATTTGTAGTTGTTCTGAATCAATAAATCCAAGCTTGTGCTCAAAGAAAATATCTTCTCAGTGTTGGAAAAGATACATAAACCAAATACAAACTGATAAATTACTGAGCAGATTTTGGAAAAATTGGGCCTCATTGAAAAATTTGATTAGCTATACACCAGATAGATTTCCAGCTAATTTTGAGATTGGTTAGTTGCTATCCATTTCTAGAGACCATCGAATCTCAAAAAATCATTAATAGTGTCACTGGTCTACACCGTAGGGTGCGGAAAGTGCTCCATTTCACGACAGAATTTTAATGCAGAGATGTGTACTATGAAGATTCATAATCTTTTTAAACATTGGATAGTTGGAATTCATCCATCGAAAGATCTCCATGGGCTGTACAGGTGTCCAATCATGCATTGTATAAGGAATTGTTTTACAATGACCATGGATTTGCAGTCGATGTAGTGAAGAAATCTACCTTTGGATCGCTATGGATTGACAGTTTCCTTTTGTGGCCTTGCGTTATAGGTTGTTAAAATGATATGCGCTAGTTGGCTGTGCAAATATTTTGCGATGTGATTTGGAATAGATGAGGACCACACTCCTCTCTAGTTTGATATCCTGAGGTGCCACGTAGGTTTTTATTTTTTCTAAATGGGTTAGAGTAATCACAATTCAAAAATATGGTAACCAGGTTTTGCACAATTTCCATCTATCACACCTTCGCATACCATCAAACATGTCAACGGGGACCAGATATGTAGTTAAAGTGACTTTTAAACAGTTGTTTTAAATGATACAATATGAACTTTCGCTTGCCTTGACCATAATACGTGATGAATGGAACATTATTTTCGCTGGAAAATATGAAAAATTTGGTCGATCCACTAGAAATATTTTTACTGGAAAATATGAAAAATTTGGGCGATCCACTAGAATTTTTTGGGGTATGTGAAGCCTCCGCGGGTCGGGAAATCACCATATGCAACTGTGACCTGGTTTCCATTGAAGGGTATCTGCAAAATAAAAACATAGATATGAGGATTTGGAAGCATTTCGGTGTTGCAATCACATCTTCCTCCTCATGGGAAAAGGCCAGGAACTCTACTTTCTTGTAGCATTAATAGCAGCAACGGCAAGGAGAAGAAGTTTCTTCTTCCACTGGTAGCAGCTGCCATGGACATCCAGCGGTCTGAGGAGGAAAATAAGGACGAAGTTGAAGGAGAGCATGGCACCCGCTCCACTGCCTTAGCGCACAGCTGGAGGAACGATTTACATCTCCAAGGCAACCGTCAAGGGAAAACTAACAATCAGGCTTTTGAAGTAAGTTTTGTGTTTTCTTAATTTCAATAAAACCAATTTTATAGAGTATATAACTACACCCATATAAATGTATATTGATTGGTTATGACAAAAAGGTACAACGTCTTTCAGAGAATGTGCCCTTCATTGAGCGATGTAGTATAATTTTCTTTAGCATTAGAATATGTATAGGATAGTCAGCATTAGAATGTGTACAGAATATCTGCGATTAAAATTTATTGTAGTTTATAATTTTAGGTTTTAATAACATGATATCTGTAATCAAAATTAATGGTAGTTTATAATTTTAGGTTTTAATAAAATTAGAATTTATTTAGATTTTTATATTTTATGTTTTATAAATTTATATTTTATAAAATTAGTGTTTTATAACTTTAAGTTTTATAGTAATATTAAGGTTATAATAAATATCATTTTTATTATATAAAATGATTAATAATATCAGTTTAGATTTATATAAATTTCCTATTTGAATGTATAATTTAGGAAAGATTTGCACCTCGAGAGATTTGGTCCCTCTTGGTGCTTGATAGATCTGCGGTTAACTTTTTATTATTAATTAAGCCAACATTTAAAGTTTACACTCATCCCAATACTGGGTTTATAATGTTTTTGATATCACTTTTAATTTTTTATTATTTTTTAATTGAGTGGACATTTAAAATTGTTTACATACTTACATTACACTTACACATCTACCCCATATTATGTTGTATAAGGCCTCTCTATACATAACTTATAATAATAATATTCAAATGAATATTAAAAATAATATCATAATAATAACATTTAAATTTATTTATTAAAATAAATAAAAAACAGATATTATTAAAATCTTAAAGTAATAAGATTAGTATTTAATAATAATTATTAAGTTTAATATTGATATTAAATATTAATGCTAATATTAATATGAAATTATTTATAGAACTATTAATACTATTAATGAAATTAACGTTTTCGGTTGGGTTAGTATATATT
Organism: Pinus tabuliformis; assembly: GCA_031772625.1. NCBI lineage: Eukaryota > Viridiplantae > Streptophyta > Pinopsida > Pinales > Pinaceae > Pinus > Pinus tabuliformis. The sequence goes on from CM062807.1 coordinate 1,023,381,392, forward strand.
ATATTATGACTTGCGGTGGGATTTCTTATTGTAATATATTGAACACACATAATAGTGCGAGTTTAAAACATTACAACAATGCATTTATATATTATGTGGTTTCATTATGTTATTATGTTGTTTAGTATAATTGATACGCATGTTTTGATAAATATATTATATATAATGTAATGGTGTAATAAAATTTATTTTTTAAATATTTGATTGAATTATGAGTTTAAAAGTATTATTGTAGTTTTGTGCCATGTGGATAACTAAGATTTTTTTGTCATATTTTTTTGGATGAAGTTGTAATTTTTATGCCATGAATCTTATACATTTATGGAGTGTTTTTTCATTGTTGAGAATCATAGAAACACCGACCAATGAAATTGTAATTTTTATGCCATGAATCTTATACATTTATGGAGTGATTTTTCATTGTTGAGTCATAGAAACACCAACCAAAATTAAAATCTTTGAAAATTTAAGCAAATATAGTAACCACATGTAATTATATATACTTACTAGGAGTTATTGCACACCATTATTTAAATGTTCTTTAGCACTTTCATAAGTGGAGGAAAAATGTAAATGTGCAGGCTTACTAGTAGTTACTACTCACCAAAATTTATGCAACCCTTGCCCATTACTACAATGTTGTTTCATTTTTTTCTTAGCATAATTGATACACATGTTTTGATAACTATACTATATACAATTTAGTGATGTAATAAACAGTATTTTTCAAACATTTGATTGGACCATAAACTTGAGCCTTTATGTCGTGCATTTTTTCCATAATTTTTGGATGAAGTTGCAATTTTTATCCCATGAATATTATACATTTGTGGAGTGATTTTTCATTGTTGAGATTCATAGGAACACTGACGAAAATTAAAATCGTTTGCATAAAAAATGGATAGTAACAAAATGCAAATAAACATACTTACTAGAAGCAATTAATTTTTCCATTTCATATATTAAGTGGCACTAAGTAAACTACCCTAATGATTTGATGCATTTCTCTCCGTGAAAAGATTAACTAATTATTTTTTGGGCATGTTTTATTGGCTATCGCATAACAGACCTAATTACATGTGAATAACTATAAATTAGAATATGGTTGTTCTCATCCATTAGGCTGAGAATTTGCATTTTGAGTTTTTTTTTTTTTTTTTTAAGATTCCGTGCTTGTTGAATTAGAGGCTGGAATATGAAATACAACTGAAGGGTAGAGTGTATGATACATATAGATAATGGAATATTAGATTTTTTTTAGAGAAATTATATTAAAAATTAAAAAGTTTACATTCATAGTATTGATATTATTTATCTTAAATATGCCTCGACTTCTAAATTAAATTTGATCATGAAATATGCAACTGTATCAATAGGTATCTGGAATATGGATTGTCCATTCCTACACTAGAAATGAGGTGTTCTCTTCTATCAAAATTTCCATACAATAAAGGTTTTCCATATGCATTTCTATATTAAATTCCTGGAATATGGATGCCCTACACTAGAAATGAGGTGTTTCTTCTATAAAAATTTCCATATCATAAAGGTTTCCCATACATATTTCTATATATAAATTCCTTCCATACAGATTCTGTGTATCAATTCAAATTGTGTATTTGAAAATTCCTTCCACGTTGATAATTTATATTGGAATAAAATTATTTTTATATTAAAAAAATATTTTATTTGTTAGTATGGAAACCATTTTTTTTTGCAAGGAAACCATTTTATCTATTAATTAGATTAAAATAATATTATTATTTTGAGATAGTTCTCTAGGAATAGTCACACCACCATTTTATTTATTAATTAGATTAAAATAATATTATTATTTTGAGATAGTTCTTTAGGAATAATCACACCATAAAAAATTAATGGCATGATTATTCCAGAAAAACTATCTCAAAACAATATGAATCACAAAAGTTTGAACTCTTTATCTATTAATTATATTAAAATAATATTATTATTTTGAAATAGTTCTCCCGGAATAGTCCCACCATAAAAAATTGATGGCATGATTATTCCAAAAAACTATCTCAAAGCAATATGAATCACAAAAGTTTGAACTCATAGATGATATTATTATGTGATTTTCATTGATCAAAAAACATTTGCATTTAGTTTCTTTGAATAGAGATGGCTAACCAAGTTTATGGAATGCATATTATCAACCTACTGAGTAGTATCTCATTTCATCATCAAATCAAAAAATATAGGGAATAATTAGTTGAGTGAAGTTTCACAAACTAATTTTATTTATTTATTTTAATTAATATTATATTTATTTTCCTTTTGTTAATATTAAATATTTGTTATATAAATAATTGAATTGCTGAGTAGTTATTAATCTCTTGTTAATAATGTGTATCAAAAAATATTTATAACTTTTCCATTTCAGTATGTTATTATGATTTTGGATATAAATTGTTTAATATTTATTGGTAATTTCTAAATATTTTGTTGTTAATTAATAATGGATAATAATTAATATTACTAATTGCCATATTTTATTTTATATCACCCAAAATTATTAATGGTTATTATTTAATATATACTAATTTATTTTATATATATATCAGAACGGTTAGATTTTTATTTAGGCTCGATTGTATGGCCAAAATTATTTACAATTATAACTACAAAACTTGTTTCTGTCATTTCTATTAAACTATTTACATTTATGGCTATAAAACTTGTTTTTGTCATCTCTACTAATTCTGCATTCCAATATAACAGTCTCTTTTCGGCTAAGGGCTCCTTGCTCTATAATTCTACATTAAAACTTTTCATAAATTCTGTTTTCCATTATAAGCTCCTTGCACTATAATTCTACATTAAAATCTTTCATTTTCCATTACAGTCTCCTTGCACTATAATCTACATTAAAACCTTTCACAGATTCCAAAAAATGAACCAAAAATAAAAAAATATGCAATACATTACAACAAAGAAATTTAAACGCGCTTAGCAGGCACGACTTCATCCTCTCTCGTCCAAATCACCTTTTTTACTTTGCTTGTTCCAATGCTCGGGGAAGCGTGGTTAGCTTTCTTTCACCACTGCCCAGTACCACGTCCTACTTTTCCTATCACTATCTCTCAAATGTCTGCAAAACATTCAAACATTGAAACCTCCATGTTGCTCGCAATCAACTCCTTTTCCAACTTTGCAAATTTTCTTGCCACTTTAGCTTTGAGCCCTTCAAACCTTGCCTTTACTAAGTTAGCTCTTTTTTCCCTCTCGCTATCCGTGAGATATAGTTTTTTAGAGAGTAATTCCATTCTGGTGAGCTTAAGTCGATTGTAGATTTTTGAAATTTTTTGGAATATTTGGGAATCCGTAGGATTCCCAAATATACCAGAAATCTACAATCGACTTAAAAATAGCCATTCTACTCAGCCAATCAATAATTTGAACAACAACTCCAAGATTTTCTTCCAACGCATCATCTAAGACTCTAGCACTTGAACCTATGCCATAGCCAAAAGTTCCAAGCTTGAACAAAAGCGAGGAGAGCACCAGATAGACGAGAAGGTAATGCCCATACTCCACAAGATAACTGCTTAAATAGTCAGTCCTCATCGTTTCTCCCGAGAATGTACACCCATGTCTCCATTAAAATATGATCTCTATGGATTGACGATTCTATTGTGAACTTGGTCTACATGAGGTACCGAACCAACATTCCTACCTGAGCAAGAGAAAATCTGCTCAGCTCTGCAATATTAATCATCCTAGGCGAGTTCCAATAACTCCAAGGATCGAGATCATCAATTTGGCCATCCTCCTGGCCTTAATGAACTTGGAGTAGAGTGTTGGTTACAACTGATAACCACCTATTAATACTGATTTATTATCGCCTATAGGTGGACATTCCTGGATTATCATGTCAAAATCTTTGCTTGTGTGGTTTTAAAAACATTAAGACTGATTATTGATGAGGTCTCCAGTTCTATTGGCCCTATTTTTCATGTTCATTCATGGTGGACTAATGGATGGGAGTGAACCCCTTACTGTCCCCATTAATTTCAAGCATTCCAACCGCAAGTTCCACCCCGATTTTCGTTATTTTATCAACGTCACCGTTAAGATGCCTAAAAATATGAAATAAGAAAACTTCTTCAAAAAGTTTCAATTGCGTAAAAATTCTTCTCACGAGGGAAAGGAAAATAGTGTCACAAGACAAAGTTGCCATAGAGATCATTCTGATAACAATCATTGAATCTCTTAATATTTTAAGATTTTAAATCCTTTATTTTTAGTGAGATTTGCAGGCCTTTTAAAACGACTGGAAACTCAACTCTATTATTTGATATTATATGTATCTCACAAGTCAATATGAACTCTATTTTTTGATATTATATGTATCTCACAAGTCAATATGAACTCTTTAGGTTCTCGTGGGAAATATATTACCGCTTTCGTTCCTGCTATATATAAACAATTTTATTGTACAATATTTTTAAATCATTAAGATATATTTAAGTGTTTTTATATTTAAAATTATTTAGTAAAGACTATTTTCCATGCAGCTCTTGTTTTGTGATACATCACATTATCAAATTAAAAATTAAAACAAAAAATAATTAAATTAATTTAAATTTAAATTATTATTATTAATTATAAAAATAATTAATATATGGGTTAAACATATATATGTTTAAAAAATATGTAACAAGGTTGTTAATCATGGGCATTCACATCCACTTTATTATGGAGGTTCTTAACTTTTAAAGAAGATTTATTACAATACCATGGACTAGTAACTTTGCTTATCAATACCACATGCTCAAAAAATCATAACTTATTTCATAGTGTATATATATATATATATATATATATATATATATATATATATATATAATTTAATTTAATTTAATTTTATAACATTTTTTAATTAAATTGGAAAGAGAAAAAAACATAACTACTATTGACAAAAATCACAACACCCTATTCTTAATTACTATTAAGAATATTCCATGGATATTTACTTAGATGTTAAATTCCCATCAACACATAATAATCACCAATAGTCAAATTAAAATTCGGAAAAAACTATTCTAAAATAGAGATACCTATATAAAAATTTTAATCATAAACAAAGTTCTATTATAATATTGATCTTCGTGGCAATAGAACAATACCTTTATCAATTTTGATCAATATTGAAACAATTTAGACTTCTAAAAAACAAAAAAAAGAATTAATAAATGATTTAAGTATTTATATCACTAACTTATTCTTTCTCTCTTTTATATATATATATATATATAAAACTTGTTTATCTATGGAGAAATTTTTGAATATTTATTAGCAATTATATAAAATAAATTATTGGTAAATGTTGATGGGCATCTATATATATATATATATATATATATATATATATATATATAAAGTTTATTTTATGGGTAGAGAAATTTTTGAATATTTATCAGCAATTATATAAAATAAATCATTGGTAAATGTTGATGGGCATCAAACACTTACCCCATGATACATCTAAAATTGTCAAATTTAAACAACAAAACAAATCGTAAAAATTAACTTAATTATAACTTTATTGTAAATTATTATTATTATTAATTATAAAAAGAATTAATATGTGAATACATTTAAACAAGCATGTGACAAGATTTTAAACCACAAAAAAATATCCTCACTATACCATCTAGATTCGTAAGCTATAAATAGTCTTTGTTGCAATACCATGTCTTATAAATGCTACATGCCCAAAAAACCATAACTCATATTCATATGACATTTTTTGTAATTAATCATTTTAATTAAAACGCTAATATTTCATGGAAGTTTAATCTCTACTGTCCATATAATAATTACTTATAATTATTGATTATGATAATTACAAATATGTGTAACTCCTTCAATGTTCAATGTAGAGTTGACATGTATGCCAAAAATAAAGTGTATCTTATTTTGAGAAGTTATTGGTTGGAAACATTATGAACTATACAAGTCTCCTTTCTCAAATAAGATTTTCACTAACTTAAAAAACAATTGGTTATTTTTACTTAAAAGTATTATAAGACCTCAATAATTCCAATCTTATTGTGATAATTTGCTTTCATTTTTTATATTAAGGATATAAAAAAATATTAATAATAAAAAATAATTCACTCTCCACCCTAAATAAAATATTTTGATGTCCATATCAAGTAATATGACCTTATATCAATTTTATATAGACAAATAAAATAATTGAAAATAATTAAAATTTAATTTTGCTTTCCACTTTAAGAAAAACTATAATTAGGAAAAATAAAAATAAAACATTCCAAAATTAATATTTCATACTTATCTTAAATAAAATAAATTTATATAATATTTCAATGCGTATCTTAAATAAAATAAATTTATATAAACTTGTTATAAAAAAAATGAAATTAGAAATTAAAAAAATATTTAATACCATCCACTCAATTTGCATTCTAAAATTAAAATTAATAAGTAGCATTTAAAAAAAATAAATTCAATATCAATTATAAATTTTATATATCTAAATTACATAAAACAAAAAAATATATTAATAACTAAAAAAATCATTTACATACTAAAATATTACGTACAAAGTCTTATTTTTGTTTGACGTGTTTGGAAAATGGTATATATATATAAATAAATATAAAATTTCAAGTTTAAAAAAAAAAAAAAAAACATTTACAGCTCAATTTTTTTACTGCACAAGCATGACCTCTTCCGAGAAGGAAGGCAAGCTTTCTCAATCCCACCTAGCTTGCGATAAAAAAATGACAGATAATTCTTTAAAAGAGACAATAAGGAACTAGTATTTATTACATGCAGAGTGTTGTTTTAAATAGTTTTGTTGATGTGGCGTAATGGTTTGTTGGAGAAGTTCACTTTTTACAAGTTTTATGGTTTAATTTCGAATTAGATTATATATATTTAAAATTATACTTACCAAGTTCAGCTGTATTGAATAATTTTTGTTTTTTTTTTTTTGAAAAAAATACATTTGAAATGATACGAAACGCATTTGTTTGATCGGCGATAAATCTATATTAAAAGGAATGAAAAACAATGTGCTAGTTCCAGGATGAGAGCGACTGAGGCACGTAATAAGATAACGTATTCATTCAAGTGAAAGTGGTATAAGAAGCAGGGTAAATAACATATTTTAGATAAATTTTTAAATTTTATCCTTAAAAAAATAAAGATAAAGATGGTAAAAAAATGAAAACTAGGAGTATTAAAAAGATTATTAAAATTTTATATTAAAAAATTGCAATTAAATGTTAAACATTTATCAGTATTTTTTATTAAAAAATAAGAATAAAAAACCAATAGTTTTATATTAAAAAGATAATAGAAATTTTATATTTTATAAGTTTTATATTTTAGCTTAATTAGTAATGGTCGTGGAAATGAAGTCTTATCAAATCAAAAGTCTTGGGTTCAAATCTTGTGTTATCCCCTGAGAAGTTAGATATGATGAAGATATAGTCTTACCAAGATAAAAATTGTAAAACCCATATTTTCATTTCATAGTTGTTAGGTCATGTAAAACTGTAAAAGAGAGGATCACTGGTGTGGAATTAAATTAAAAGGGTTCCTTATCTGTCGCCCAAACAAAGTATAATCTGCATACATACTTATTGCTAAATAAATTTGGATCCAATAAGAATTGTGATTGAGACATAACCTACCTTTTATGTCTAGTGTTTCATTCTTTTCATTGAACTTCATATTTGACGTTTTATTATTTATGTTATTAGAATTTAGTTGCATATTTTCCCTTTGTAATTCTAATAAATTTAACCCATTTTCTCTTTCATTAAATTTTTTATCCTTACAAAATAAAAATAAACAAAAATATTTTTATATTGGAAAAATTTAATGATTTCACTATAATTATAGTTGAGTTTAATTTTTTTAAATTTAAAAAAAATAAAAATAAATCATATGTTAATCAAATGTATACTCCTATTTTTTCACAATATTGAATTTTATATAAACAAATTATTTCCTGCCTAAAAAGAGAAAAAGAATGATATTTAAATGCTGGCAACAAGGGTTTCGAACCGACATGTTGAACGGTAGGTCTTATTCTCAAGTACACATCTACTTTCTTTATAGAAAGAATACGTGCACTATTATCATCTTTCTTACCGTGCAAGGCTGCAATTAGCTGTCGTGTTACAGCCTTTTACCTGTTTGTTAGTTTGAGACTGCCGTGTAAAACTAGTCACCATGGGCACTCCCACAGATCAATATAAAGTCATTCTGTCTACGATTCTGAATACAGAACTGATAGAGTGTAAATCTAAATAGTGTCAAGAAAGAAATTATTACTGTGATTGTGATAAAAATTTGAAGATGGACTTTCAGGGAGGTCCTCCACATCCAGGCCCTGGAGGTGGGGGCGGTCCTCATCCTCCCTCTCCTGGTTCAGGTGGCGGCGGTGGAGGTGGAGGCGGTCCTCAATTTGCATTCTAAAATTAAAATTAATAAGTAGCATTTAAAAAAATAAATTCAATATCAATTATAAATTTTATATATCTAAATTACATAAAACAAAAAAATATATTAATAACTAAAAAGATCATTTACATACTAAAATATTACGTACAAAGTCTTATTTTTGTTTGACGTGTTTGGAAAAATGGTATATATATAAATAAATATAAACTTTCAAGTTAAAAAAAAACATTTACAGCTCAATTTTTTTACTGCACAAGCATGACCTCTTCCGAGAAGGAAGGCCAGCTTTCTCAATCCCACCTAGCTTGCGATAAAAAAAATGACAGATAATTCTATAAAAGAGACAATAAGGAACTAGTATTTATTACATGCAGAGTGTTGTTTTAAATAGTTTTGTTGATGTGGTGTAATGGTTTGGTGGAGAAGTTCACTTTTTACAAGTTTTATGGTTTAATTTCGAATTAGATTATATATATTTAAAATTATACTTACCAAGTTCAGCTGTATTGAATAGTTTTTTTTTGAAAAAATACATTTGAAATGATACTGTCACACTCTCCCATACTAAGTAAATTTTTTTTTTTAATGTTACATGGTAATCTTTACCTTAATAAAACATGGTAGTTACATTACTTGATATTAAACACAGAAATAAACTTATAACACAAAGCAGCGGATTCTTCAACCTCTATATGTAATAAAGTAGCGGCACAAATTAAAGTTGATTCCATACATATGTGGCATGTATATAGTCTGCATGCAAACAATGTTAACTAGTGTGATATTCGTTGACTAAGGTTATATGGTTATATATATATGCATGGCGTTCATTTACATAAACCCTTTAAAATGTTTCCGCCACTATGACGCCTTCGGAACATATACATTGCACAGAGTTCAATTATCATTAAATAGCAACAGCTACTGTTCGGATTTCCATATCCCGAACTTATCTGCATTCAATACATTCGTCCGGCCTCTGCATTGGGTACCAGCTGTTCAAACCTGCGTCGTCCATTTGGCGAGGTAGACGGTGCGATGGCGCTTGGCCATGTGCTCCCGGAGCTCGATGTGTTACGGCCTGGCACCTCGGTGAACGTTGATTTCGCGCCCAACTCCACCGGCTATCGGACGGTAACTAAGGCTTATGGCAGATCAACGGAGGAAAACTTGCCACGAAACGGTAAGAGGTATGGAAAGTTTATAAACCCATTCCCTTTCTATCGGACTCTATTATTCATTTGGTCAAGCGACGAACTGCTGTAGCTCTGTAACCCTGTGTAAATCTCATACATTTTCCAGCTGCTGTTATGGCTATGAGATGGTTCAGGTATGCGTTCAATTAAGGTTTACAACGCTTCAATATTTGCTAGCTGGTAATACACTAAGTCTCCCTTTATTTCTAAGCTGTTACAGTTCTTTCATCTGCAACGATTTCCAGCTAATATTCTACAGTGTTAGTTTTTATTTTACATCTGCTCCATTCTGCATTTCGTTCTCGGGTCTAATTGATTATTAGTTGCTGGTTCAGGTAAAGGCTGTCGTCGAATATTGAGGGCAAGGGTAGCTTTCTACATGTTGCCGGCCGTCCTTAACCAGGTATGTATAATACTGTTGGTTATTTCACATTCTCTTCATTCGAATCGAAGTCTGAATCTTGCTTCCCTTGAGCAGGGATGTCAGTCATTATCCATTTCGATTCGGCTCCCGCACAACCAGGGTTCTCTCTCTGGCAATAAGACGGCTTCTTGCCTGCTCAGGCAGGACCCCATTGTCGGGAAGCACAACAATCTGAGCTTCGTTTGATTAGTCCAGGGGTTATTTGAAATGTTTATTTTAATCTTAAGCCATTCGGCTCGTTTTGTCTACGGACAAATGTTTGTGAACGAACTTATAGTTTTGACTCTGTTATAGACTGTTTAATACTTTCCTGTATACAATGAGGTTAACCTTTCAAGTTCAGTTGTTCACATTCTCCTGTTTACAGTCCTCTCGGGCGGATTTCATCTTCTGTTCCAAGTTTAATATGCAGAGTTTTTCTACGCAGAATAATTATTACACAGTTATGAAGTTCCATTACCGTTCTGATATCGTATTAATGTTGTGAGGTTCACTACTGATATGTTTTTTTTTTCTAAGTAAATGCTACTTCTATATTAAAAGAGAAAAATATGTACAGAGCTATAGATTTTACAAGGAGGCCGAGGCCAGTCCTCGAACTGAGAAGGCTTGACTATTCTGTCTATCCGCTTTTGCTGGGTACCAAAACTCCATTCTTCCACATGATTTCTTGATATCATAGAACCTAGACTCCTACTGACATAGATACCGTGGCGACTAACAGGATAGTGCCATGTTACATTATGAAGAGTAGCGCAAAAAAAACTGGCTGTTGTGGCTTGAAGCCAGCAGCAGTAACTGTAGAGAGCCTGAAAATTGAGAATACCAGAGAGAGACACTAGATACGAAAACATTAAGACAAAAAGACAGAAGATCTCACACCGAAGTGAACTAAGTATGCTGGCTAGTCGATTCCGTCTGAACGCTGTCACCTTGGCCGGGAGAATCTATCCAGATGACCATCCCGTCTTCAGGATCCGGGGGAGCTTGGGTTCCTGAGACTTCTGCAACAGCATTCAGATTAGGTAATTGCATGATTTCCTGGATGGAAAGATCGTTGCCCGAATCCTCCCGAGGTTCTGCCGGCTGGGCTAGTACGCTCGGAGCAAGCATCTCAGAATCGCGGCGCGTTCTGTAGACCATACCCTCCATATCCCCAACGAAAACATCACTGTCATGAGCTCTGGAAGGGGAGCCCGAATTGATGCAGCTAGGGTCCTCCTCCGTTATGAAAACAGAGAAATTCACCACTACCTCTGGACGAACCAGGCGACTTGGGAATCGAAAACGGAAGGACTGATAAGTTCCCTGAGGGAGCAGACATTCCTGCTCAGAATTGTCTGAATCTGAAGAAGGGGGCGCTTCATTTATAGGTGAAATGGGCTGCACACTGCCCCTTTCCGAGCTGACTCTTACGCCGGATCTTCCCCTCTTCTGGGGATGCCTCTATCCCGCGGCATTTTGCCAAAAACTCGAGAGCCGACTCCACTGTAATACCCACGGTGAGTATGTACAAGGAAGCCAGTTTCGCTAATACCCTGGTCATGAATTTGCCATCGATGAGCCAGAGAGTGGTTACTGGTCTCAATAAATAGGAGAATTATCATAATTGCTGCGTGTGAGAGGCTTTTGGCGCCTCCCCTGCTTTCCTTAGAACTCTGCGCCAACATACCAGGCATAAATGCCTCACCACGCCGCTTCTGCATCCGTCTGAAGGCAGAGTCCTGTCGGCTCTGCTTCATACTTAATGCTGCCGTCCTGCGCCTTAAAACCTTAATGTTACCACCGCCTTCCACGCGCGGGGGCTGGCATCCCGTTCTGCCTCCATGTGGCTGTACCATCGAGCACTTAATTACAGGTGTGGACACCCGCATCCGGGTTTCACTACTGATATGTTATTGTGTTACGGTTATGATCTTTCTGTTATATGATGTATTTTGGTTTGATGTGTTCGATTGTGATACCTTGCGGGCTTGTACTCATTTCCGTCCAACTTTGTAGCTGAGGGTTTACTTAAGAATCGGACTGAGGAATGCATATACCACAGATATCATACTATCCTTGTCGTGCATATTGTTTATTTATATAATAGTCAAAATACGTTTTGTTTGGAATATGTAACCCGTGCATGCAAAAGTTACAGGGTTCGATTCATACCTTATGAGGTTCTTACCGCTCTCCGGTTACGGCTATCCAGGTCGGGGTTTGGTCTGCATTTATGTTTCTTTATTTTATGTAAACAACGTTATCGTTTATCTGTTCTCATCTTGTTGCGAGACTTACCAGTCCGCCTTATGTGAATGCGTATTATCAGTTTCTATTCAAGAATGCATGTTCTATTTCACTCGATTCTTGCTGTACAGAACGTATATTTCGTTTGCTTGACTTGTAAAATAACACAGAGGGTCTACGGCACCACCCCTTCCATATTTCTAACCATCACTCAGATAATAAGGACTTGTTTATTCTGATTTGTATCTTAATGTTATTTCTAGATAAATGCAAGGGTTGATGTCTGTTATCGCTTCAAATACAAATGCGTTTTCGGTCTCTGTCTATATTACAACAAATACTGTTTGATTTTCTTTTCATTCTCAGTTAAGAATAATAGTCAACTAATCCCTACTGTTACCATTTCTTATCACAGAACAGTGTATTAGTTTAGCACAGTACAGTATAAGAGACAACTTCAGTAAATAAATAGTCTCATAGTAGGCCATACCTGCTTCTCTGCAAACCTACTTGAATGCTTGCTAGTCCACCCGTCCGTAGGAAGAGTCCTTCTCTGACCTTCCACCCCCAAGCACTTGCAGGTCCTACTCGACCGCAATTACACTGGTCTTGCCAGTAAACGCTATCTGATCCTAACCAGACATAGCGTACACAGGAAATTCTTTCCTCTTATGCCATCTGATCCTAACCAGACATAGCATGAATGTTTTATTTTTCCTCTGCCATCTGATCCTAACCAGACATGGCATTTCCCCCTTTTTCCTCTAGGGTCTCAACTACCTCAAGGTAGTTAGGGTTCCACTGTAACTGATTCCTCAGTTACTAACCATGATTAATCATAACTCAATTCAAATAGTACCAACACAACTATTTTTCATTCACATAAAATTAATAACAGGAATATATATATTTCTCAAATAAAGTCTTTGTTCAATAATTACTTTCACTATTTACTAACATTAACTTTTCACAAGGGATGTTACATCTCCCCCTCCTGAAAGTCTACATCGTCCCGATGTTGCTGTTCATCCAAAAACAGTCTGGGATAAGTGTCCCTCATCATTTGTTCATCTTCCCAGGTGGCCTCTTCAGGCCCAAAGTGCTGCCACCGCACTTTAACCTGGCTGATGACCTTTTTCCGCAGCTCGACCTTTCTCCGATCTAATATGCTCACTGGTTCGACCAGGAACTCTCCTTCCGGTTCCACCTGAAATACATAACAATCAGGTCAGCTGCTTATTAGTATTCTAATTCAGTTACATTATTTAACAGTCTTCACTTACCTGAATATCTTGCCAACTTATTATATGCCTAGGGTCATAAACATATCTCTTTAAAACTGATACATGGAAGACATTATGGACCCGAATATGGCTAGGTAGGGTGAGCTAGTAAGCTACCGGCCCTACTCGTGCCAAAATTTGGAATGGTCCACAAAAACGCGGTGCCAATTTGGCACAGGCATTCCATTGGAGGGTACTTTTCCTAGCTCGAATTCTGATGTACACATGTTCACCCACTTGATACTCTTTAAATGTTCTCTTCCGATCTGCAAAATTCTTCTGCCTGTCCTGTGCCATCTTTAGATTAGCTCGAACTTTTTTCACCATGACCTCCATCTCTTCCAACATCTCAGGACCCAGCAAAAATTTATCCTCCGGTCCACCCCAACTGGAGGGTGTGCGGCATTTCCGGCCGTAGAGTACTTCGAATGGGCTCATCTTCAAGGATGAATGATAGCCATTGTTATAGGCGAATTCCACTAGATGTAGATACTCCTCCCATCGCGTAGGTTGCTGCATCACATAAGACCGCAGCATGTCCTCCAACACTTGATTCACTCGCTCAGTCTGTCCGTCAGTTTGCGGATGATATGCGGTGCTGAAGCTCAATTGTGTTCCTAGACCCTCAAACAAGGTCCTCCAAAAGGCTGAGGTAAATTTAACATCACGATCAGATATTATTACCTTCGGCAGCCCATGAAGTTTAAATATATTTTGCATAAAAATGTTTGCGATTTGGGCTGCACGATAAGTGGATTGAACCGGTATAAAGTGAGCTGACTTGCTGAGTTTATCCACTACCACCATTATAGAATCATTATTCTTTTTGGACCTCGGCAAACCTGTAATAAAGTCCATGGTTATGGTCTCCCATTTCCATTCTGGTATGGGTATTGGCTGTAATAGTCCCGCAGGATGCTGATGTTCAGCCTTCACCTGTTGACACTCCAAACAGCGTGCCAGGTATTCTACAACATCCTTCTTCATGCCTGGCCAGTAATACTCCTTCCTTAGTGAGGTGATTAATTTCTGGTAACCAGGATGTCCTGCATAAGGACTTCTATGATTTTCATCCAGAATCTTTTCTTTAATACCGCTCTGATTGGGTATATAAATCTTTTTCTGATAGCACAAAATGCCGGCTGTATTCAAGGTGTAACCTTGTTGTATAGAACGAGTATCTGAGTTCTGCACTAAATGCTTCTTTTGCAAATAAATCTGATCTTGCGCCGCAGCCTCCTCAATATCTTTGTCAAGAGTGGACCATCCTTGACTGATACCAATCTCATAAATGCAATGCACTTTTCGGCTTAGTGCATCAGCTACTCTGTTCTCCTTTCCCTTTAGGTGTTTAATTTCGAAATCGAAATTTCCCAAAAAGTCCACCCATCTTGCTTGTCTTGCGTTTAACGTGGGTTGACTAAAGTAACTAGTCAAGCTGTGGTGATCCATCATTAGCAAAAGTTTCCTCCCCACTAGGTAATGGCGCCACATCTTCAAAGCATGGATCACAACGGTTAATTCCAGATCATAAGCAGAATATTTCTGCTCATGCTCCTTCAACTTCCTGGATTCATAGGCAATTACTTTACCTTCCTGCATTAGCACTCCACCCACGCCCTCCTTACTGGCATCTGTACAAACTACATACTCCTTTTCGGGATCTGCCACACACAACACAGGTGCTGTGGTAAGCAAATGCTTGAGCTGTTCGAAACTCCGCTGACAGTCCGCTGTCCATTTAAACACTTTTCCCTTCTTTTGCAAGGAGGTAATGGGGTAGGCAACTTTAGAAAAACCTTCTACAAACCGCCGGTAATATCCAGCCAGCCCCATGAAGGATCGAATATCTGCTACGTCTTTGGGTGTAGGCCATTCCGTTATAGTTTTAATCTTTTTGGGGTCTACAGCTATACCTTCCTTTGTAATAATGTGACCCAAGTACTGGATTTGTTCTTTGTAAAAATCACATTTGCTGAACTTTCCATATAACTGATGTTCCCGTAAAGTCTGTAACACTATCCTTAAATGTTCCTCATGCTCTTTCTTATTCCGGGAGTAGATAAGTATATCATCAATGAAGATCAATACAAATTTGTCTAAGTATTGATGAAATACACTATTCATCAAACACATGAATGTTGCAGGTGCATTAGTTAATCCAAAAGGCAGTACCACAAACTCGTAATGTCCGTAACGAGTACGAAAAGCTGTCTTGGCTATGTCCTCATCTTTGATTCTGATTTGATGGTAACCTGATCTTAAATCGATCTTTGAGAAGATGGTCGCCCCCTTCACCTGATCAAACAGCTCGTCAATGCGGGGTAGTGGATATTTGTTCTTAACTGTCAGTTTATTCAGCTGTCTATAATCTATGCACATCCGCAAAGTCCCATCCTTTTTCCTCACAAATAGCACAGGGGCTCCCCAAGGAGAAACACTGGGGCGGATGTACTTCTTTTCCAGCAACTCTTGCAGTTGCATTTTTAACTCAGTTAACTCCGGCACACTCATCCGATAGGGTGCTCGGGACACTGGGGCTGCTCCGGGTATCAGCTCAATGGTGAAGTCCAAATCCCTTTTGGGTGGCAGCCCTGGGATTTCTTCAGGGAATACGTCTGCAAAATCTTGCACTACTGGTATATCTTTAACAGTTGCAACCTTATCCACAGAATCTGCAAACCCCACTTGTACTGCATAAATCTGACACTTATTACGGATACACTTAACCAGCTGTGAGGCTGTGATCGGCCGAATCTGCACTGGTTTCTGGATGCCTTGAATCTCTTTTCCCACACCCAGCTCATCTCGGTAAGAGACTGTTTTTGTTTTACAATTAATTACAGACCACCGTCGTTCCAACCAGTCCATACCTATCAGCACGTCATAGGAACCAAGAGGGAGTACATTTAATTCAGTTGTTATTGTTTGGCCCGCTAACCTTAATGGACAGTTGCTGACCTTGGTTAGTACTCGTCTTTTGGTACCAGTGGCCAGCTGTACTAGCCAAGGACTTTTAAATTTAGAAGTTTGCAAACCACAACTTTCCACAACTTTGGGGCTTATGTAACTTAAAGTAGCTCCTGGATCTACTAAAACAGAAACAGTTCGATCAAAGATGTTACCTTCAAACTCTATCATTGTTGGCTGATAATCAGCTTGTCGATCTTCCAGTGCTGCATTTATTCTGGGCATGGATCGAGCCACATCTCCTACTGTTGAAGCTTCATAAATCTGGGACAGCTGGTCGCTGTCCTTCCGATGAGGGCAGTTTCTAATGTAATGGGGTCCGCCACAACCCCAACACTGAACAGGTGGCCGAGCTGAACCTTCATTGTCCAATCTAACTTGCTGTTCACTGTATCTGGATTCTGCAGGAGGCTTGAATCTGTTCTGATTCTTCGTTGGATTCTTAGTGTTGGCTCCTTTCGGGAATCCTTTTTGAAAACTGCTGCGTGCTCCCTTACTTCCCATAGGCATTTTACTGCCCCGCTTATCTGTCCATCGCTTACCAGAATTTTCTCCTTTTGATTTGTTCTGCTGATAACACAGTCTTGCCTTCCGAATTGCTTCATCCATGGTCTTCGGATTATCGAACTCTATCCTCTCTCGCATTGTCAGAGGTAAGCTGCTAACAAATATTTGTACCTTAGCCTTCTCTTCACGAATATAGGGTACATAACGAAGCAGGGAAGTGAATTTAGTTACGAACTCGTCAATGGTCTGCTGTCCCAGCCGCAGATCATGAAATTCCCGTGCTTTTTCATCATAAAAGCGTTCTGTTAGATACTTCTCCTTGAAATATCTTTGAAACGTTTCCCATGTCACATCTTGATCACTCACTCCCCGCACCATCTTGACCTCCTCCCACCATAGCGTGGCTTTGGCCTGCAGCTGGAATATAGCCAGCCTTGCCTTAAGATGATGATCATATTCATACACTTGAAAATACTTATTCATATTAATCAGCCATGCCTCCGTAGCCTCTTCAGATTCCCCATCGAAATGAGGTGGTTTAATTTTCCGAAATTCCCCTTGTAGTTCCATTCGGGGTCTTTTTGGGGTTTGATATTCGGAGGCATTGACAGACTTTTCTCCTCGCGTCTCTGCCCTGTCTTCTTCTAGTTCAGTATGATGGCTCTGTTCATCTGTTATTCTTGGCTGTTCAGGTTCAGGTCTCTGATGTGACTGCTGTTGATGTTGCTTATCAGATAGACTTTTCAGAATCCTCTCATGTTCAACATTTAATCTCTCGTTATCCGCACGCAGCCGAGCCATTTCGTCCTTTAGCTCCTGCACTGTCCTCAACAATGTCGAGTCAGCATTGCGACCTGCTGCTCCCAATTGTACCCAAAACTCAGAATTTCCCTGAGGTTGTTCCATGTTATCCGGTGGTTCCGGATTTCCATAAGGAGCACTATTTGCTCTCCTCATTCTGCTACTACCTGCTACAGAATAACTCATTAAAGAGACATAATTCATCTTGGCGTATTCTGAACTTTTATCATGATACCATTTATATTCATGCTACTGTAATTTTGAAATTTTCCCAAAGGTCACAGAGTTGTAACCTTGGCTCTGATACCAATTTGTCACACTCTCCCATACTAAGTAAATTTTTTTTTTTAATGTTACATGGTAATCTTTACCTTAATAAAACATGGTAGTTACATTACTTGATATTAAACACAGAAATAAACTTATAACACAAAGCAGCGGATTCTTCAACCTCTATATGTAATAAAGTAGCGGCACAAATTAAAGTTGATTCCATACATATGTGGCATGTATATAGTCTGCATGCAAACAATGTTAACCAGTGTGATATTCGTTGACTAAGGTTATATGGTTATATATATATGCATGGCGTTCATTTACATAAACCCTTTAAAATGTTTCCGCCACTATGAAGCCTTCGGAACATATACATTGCACAAAGTTCAATTATCATTAAATAGCAACAGCTACCGTTCGGATTTCCATATCCCGAACTTACCTGCATTCAATACATTCGTCCGGCCTTTGCATTGGGTACCAGCTGTTCAAACCTGCGTCGTCCATTTGGCGAGGTGGACGTTGCGATGGCGCTTGGCCATGTGCTCCCGGAGCTCGATGTGTTACGGCCTGGCACCTCGGTGAACGTTGATTTCGCGCCCAACTCCACCGGCTATCGGACGGTAACTAAGGCTTATGGCAGATCAACGGAGGAAAACTTGCCACGAAACGGTAAGAGGTATGGAAAGTTTATAAACCCATTCCCTTTCTATCGGACTCTATTATTCATTTGGTCAAGCGACGAACTGCTGTAGCTTTGTAACCCTGTGTAAATCTCATACATTTTCCAGCTGCTGTTATGGCTACGAGATGGTTCAGGTATGCGTTCAATTAAGGTTTACAACGCTTCAATATTTGCTAGCTGGTAATACACTAAGTCTCCCTTTATTTCTAAGCTGTTATAGTTCTTTCATCTGCAACGATTTCCAACTAATATTCTACAGTGTTAGTTTTTATTTTACATCTGCTCCATTCTGCATTTCGTTCTCGGGTCTAATTGATTATTAGTTGCTGGTTCAGGTAAAGGCTGTCGTCGAATATTGAGGGCAAGGGTAGCTTTCTACATGCTGCCGGCCGTCCTTAACCAGGTATGTATAATACTGTTGGTTATTTCACATTCTCTTCATTCGAATCGAAGTCTGAATCCTGCTTCCCTTGAGCAGGGATGTCAGTCATTATCCATTTCGATTCGGCTCCCACACAACCAGGGTTCTCTCTCTGGCAATAAGACGGCTTCTTGCCTGCTCAGGCAGGACCCCATTGTCGGGAAGCACAACAATCTGAGCTTCGTTTGATTAGTCCAGGGGTTATTTGAAATGTTTATTTTAATCTTAAGCCATTCGGCTCGTTTTGTCTACGGACAAATGTTTGTGAACGAACTTATAGTTTTGACTCTGTTATAGACTGTTTAATACTTTCCTGTATACAATGAGGTTAACCTTTCAAGTTCAGTTGTTCACATTCTCCTGTTTACAGTCCTCTCGGGCGGATTTCATCTTCTGTTCCAAGTTTAATATGCAGAGTTTTTCTACGCAGAATAATTATTACACAGTTATGAAGTTCCATTACCGTTCTGATATCGTATTAATGTTATGAGGTTCACTACTGATATGTTATTGTGTTACGGTTATGATCTTTCTGTTATATGATGTATTTTGGTTTGATGTGTTCGATTGTGATACCTTGCGGGCTTGTACTCATTTCCGTCCAACTTTGTAGCTGAGGGTTTACTTAAGAATCGGACTGAGGAATGCATATACCACAGATATCATACTATCCTTGTCGCGCATATTGTTTATTTATATAATAGTCAAAATACGTTTTGTTTGGAATATGTAACCCGTGCATGCAAAAGTTACAGGGTTCGATTCATACCTTATGAGGTTCTTACCGCTCTCCGGTTACGGCTATCCAGGTCGGGGTTTGGTCTGCATTTATGTTTCTTTATTTTATGTAAACAACGTTATCGTTTATCTGTTCTCATCTTGTTGCGAGACTTACCAGTCCGCCTTAAGTGAATGCGTATTATCAGTTTCTATTCAAGAATGCATATTCTATTTCACTCGATTCTTTCTGTACAGAACGTATATTTCGTTTGCTTGACTTGTAAAATAACACAGAGGGTCTACGGCACCACCCCTTCCATATTTCTAACCATCACTCAGATAATAAGGACTTGTTTATTCTGATTTGTATCTTAATGTTATTTCTAGATAAATGCAAGGGTTGATGTCTGTTATCGCTTCAAATACAAATACGTTTTCGGTCTCTGTCTATATTACAACAAATACAGTTTGATTTTCTTTTCATTCTCAGTTAAGAATAATAGTCAACTAATCCCTACTGTTACCATTTCTTATCACATAACAGTGTATTAGCTTAGCACAGTACAGTATAAGAGACAACTTCAGTAAATAAATAGTCTCATAGTAGGCCATACCTGCTTCTCTGCAAACCTACTTGAATGCTTGCTAGTCCACCCGTCCGTAGGAAGAGTCCTTCTCTGACCTTCCACCCCCAAGCACTTGCAGGTCCTACTCGACCGCAATTACACTGGTCTTGCCAGTAAACGCTATCTGATCCTAACCAGACATAGCGTACACAGGAAATTCTTTCCTCTTATGCCATCTGATCCTAACCAGACATAGCATGAATGTTTTCTTTTTCCTCTGCCATCTGATCCTAACCAGACATGGCATTTCCCCCTTTTTCCTCTGGGGTCTCAACTACCTCAAGGTAGTTAGGGTTCCACTGTAACTGATTCCTCAGTTACTAACCATGATTAATCATAACTCAATTCAAATAGTACCAACACAACTGTTTTTCATTCACATAAAATTAATAACAGGAATATATATATTTCTCAAATAAAGTCTTTGTTCAATAATTACTTTCACTATTTACTAACATTAACTTTTCACAAGGGATGTTACAGATACGAAATGCATTTGTTTGATCGGCGATAAATTTATATTAAAAGGAATGAAAAACAATGTGCTAGTTCCAGAATGAGAGCGACTGAGGCACGTAATATGATAACGTATTCATTCAAGTGAAAGTGGTATAAGGAGCAGGGTAAATAACATATTTTAGACAAATTTTATAGTTAAAAAAATAAAGATAAAGATAGTAAAAAAAATGAAAATTAGTAGTATTAAAAAGATTATTAAAATTTTACATTAAAAAATTGCAGTTAAATGTTAAATATTGACCAGTATTTTTATTAAGAAATAAGAATAAAAAACAATAGTTTTATATTAAAAAGATAATAGAAATTTTATATTTTAGCTTATTTCATAGTTGTTAGGTCATGTAAAACTGTAAAAGAGAGATTAGTGGTGTGGAATTAAATTAAAGGGGTTCGTTATCTGTCGCCCACACAAAGTATAATCTGCATACATACTTATTGCTAAATAAATTTGGATCCAATAGAAATTGTGATTGAGACATAACCTACCTTTTATGTCTAGTGTTTCATTTTTTTCATTTAACTTCATATTTGATGTTTTATTATTTATGTTATTAAAATTTACTTACATATTTTCCCTCTGTAATTCTAATAAATTTGATGCATTTTCTCTTTCATTAAATTTTTTATCCTTATAAAATAAAAATAAACAAAAATATTTTTATAATGGAAAAATTTAATGATTTTTCTTTGAAATTTTAACTATAATTGTAATTCAGTTTAATTTTTTTCAATTTAGAAAAAATAAAAATAAATCATATGTTAATCAAATGTATACTCCTATTTTTTCACAATATTGAATTTTATATAAACAAATTATTTCCCGCCTAAAAAAAGAAAAAGAATGATATTTAAATGCTGGTAAGAAGGGATTCGAACCGACATGTTGAACGGTAGGTCTTATTCTCAAGTACACATCTACTTTCTTTATAGAAAGAATACGTGCACTATTATCATCTTTCTTACCGTGCAAGGCTGCAATTAGCTGTCGTGTTACAGCCTTTTACCTGTTTGTTAGTTTGAGACTGCCGTGTAAAACTAGTCACCATGGGCACTCCCACAGATCAATATAAAGTCATTCTGTCTACGATTCTGAATACAGAACTGATAGAGTGTAAATCTAAATAGTGTCAAGAAAGAAATTATTACTGTGATTGTGATAAAAATTTGAAGATGGATTTTCAGGGAGGTCCTCCACATCCAGGCCCTGGAGGTGGGGGCGGTCCTCATCCTCCCTCTCCTGGTTCTGGTGGCGGCGGTGGAGGTGGAGGCGGTCCTCATCCTCCCCCTCGTGGTCCTGGTGGCGGCGGTGGAGGTCCTGGCGGCGGTGGAGGTCCTGGTGGCGGCGGTGGAGGTGGGGGCGGTCCTGATCCTCCCCCTCCTGGTCCTGGTGGCGGCGGAGGAGGTCCTGATCCTCCCCCTCCTGGTCCTGGTGGCGGCGGCGGCGGCTGGGGACCTTTCGGTTGTTTGGATGCATGGTAAATCTATTTTATTAATTGGCCATTTTCCTAGATTTGAAACTATGGAATCTTTCTGTTTTTGGTTGTTTGATTTTGGTTTATTGAGTTGGACGTGATACTGACAGAAATGGGTGTCTGAAACAGTTTTTACTTCCTGTTTTGCTGTTGGTTGTGTCCGGGAGACGGTCCTCCTCCTCCTCGTCCGTGACAAAAGAAAAAGCTAAATAAAGGGCCGATCAGCGACATATTTGTTTACTGCAAGTGCTCTAATGTGTTATACCTACTACTTACATTATTTAGAATGCTGATTCTGCTCTAATAATGCAGTCTGTTCTTCATAGTAGCACGTCATTTTGATTGAGGATTCACTGTTTGTATCATTGGTTGGAACTATGGAACTTTATTTAAGATAACGACAGACTTTGGGCCTTCCGATCAGGATAGGCCATTAAGGCTGAACATATATTATTTTATCTATGTTTCAAAGGAGTTTATTTTCCCTCTTGCTGGATGGTGGATATATTTGATGATGCTATGCTCTGATGGATTGATAAATTTCTCTGTGCTGCGGATGAAAATTAGTTTGAAATATAAATTATCTTTTTTGTTACGAAAAGAGAATGAATGAATACTAATACTAAATTAAAATTAAAATTCTATACGATTGATAAAAAAATTACATATTTTTTTTTAATTATTTATATATATATATATATATATATATAATTAATTAATTAATTTAGGTTTGATATCATATTATATATATTTGAAAAAATTGATTAGGTTATAGGTATGTTTATTTAAAAATTTAATTATGAAATATAATTATATAAATTAAATGGGTGGTAAATATTGATAGGCATCAATCGTAATAAGAATCAAAACACTTATATCACTTTACTATGAATATTCAAAATTTATATTTGGTTTTATTATAATACCATAGGATATTAATACCACATGGAAAAAAAGTGGTGACTCACTTCATATGATACTTGTTCACCTGATTTTTTTTTTTCAATTAACTAAATTAATTAAAAATGGAAAATAGAATATTAAATCCACACAATTCACGAAATAATTATTGATATTTCAATTAAAATTTTAAAGCCTCTATCTTTAATATTTGAGTGGATGACTGAGATATAATTTCTATGAAATATGTAGTAATGTTCTTGTGTATACACATATCAAAGGTTAAGATTTATTTTCGAATTAGTTATTTTACTTAATTTAACTCAAATTAATTTATTAAAAAATAATGATATCAACACATGTTATATTAAGTATGGAGTATTGATAAATCATGATATTAACTAATTATATAACAAAATCAATTTATAAATTAAAATTTTTCACTTAATAAATGAAAATCTTATTATATTTTTTTAATATTAAAAAAATAATTATTAATTTTTATATATAATTACTAGTATCATATAATATAATATAATAATCTTAATTTTGGTTTACACGTTTTCAAACTCAATATCTCAAATGAGGAAAAATTATCCATAAGAAACCTTAACAATAATCTCAAATCGTTATCCATAAAAAAAAACCTTAACAATTATCTCAAATCGTTATCCATGAGAAACCTTAACAATAATCTCAAATCGCTCATCTTATAAGTAGATAAGGGAAATCATACAGCCGTTGTGAATTCATCCAACCATGAATGGAAAATGTTTAAACTCTGTTCCTTCTCCTTCTATAAACCTCTTTCTAAAATCCCTATCTCCATCATTAAAGTCGTGACCAATGCAATCAAATCCTCTTCTTTTAATCATACTATCCAAGGATTTCTTAATCCACCTCAACCCTCACAGTCCCCCAAAATCTGTGGTCTGTTTAAAATCCACAAGAAAGATATTTCCTAAGATCTATGGTCTGTTTAAAATCCACAAGAAAGATATCTCCCTAAGACTCTATTTAAAATCCACAAGAAAGACATGTTCCTAAGACTATCGTTAGTGACATTGGTGTTGGAATAATGTTGAAATGGTGAGTTTAGATAAGAGTTGATGAACTATATTTTTGTATTAAGTGTTTAAATTTATTTTAGTCTTTGTAGTTTGTGTTGTGAGTCTGTGATCTAAATTATTTGTATCTAGATTATCTTAAAAATTGTCAATGTATGTTTATATAATTTACAAATTTTCAACGTATGTTTATATAATTTACTGATTGTTCAAACAATTTGATCAATGATAAATAGTTTCATTCTTATGCATCTCTCTAATTCTCTACTATAATATTAGAATTAGAGAAGGAAATCTAGTAAGACTTCAGACCTGAGAGCAAAAGGGCCCAAATCTATGAGGGTGGTGAGATTGAGAGCTGTGAGATCTTGTTGTTACCGTGTTGCTCGAAAGTTTTTTTTCGGTTGGTTGTCTGCAACCATTGTGTAAAATCAAGGGCCTTGCTTTCTGTTTGGTCATCTAAATCTACAGGTGGGAAGCATTGTTCGACCTTGTTACAGGTTCCGTATATCATATCGGTTCCAAGCAGGCGGAGGAGGTTTTTTTTGAAGCAATTGTGCTGTCACCAAGTTAGAAAATTTGTTAAGGGTCTGCATGTAACTACATTGGCCGTGAGCAGAGAAGCCCGTAGAAGTATATAGTCGCCGCAAGTCGCAGTGTGTAATTCATCTTGCTGGAGGGTGTGCATTACGACTAACGTGAAAGGAATATTTTATTGACCCACATTCTGTCCACGACGCGTTGTGTGAGGTCAAAAGTTTGATTTTATTTTCAAAGAAAGCTAATCTATAAAGTCAAAGCCTCTTTGGTTTAAGTGAGTTCGTATCACTTGTTTTGAGTTAGTTTTTATATGGAGACATAAGGGATTAAAACTATTTTGATGGCAAAAAAAAATTTCTTTTGGTGAAAATAATTTATATGAAGGTATTTTTTTGGAGTGTAAATTGTGTTTCGTAAAAAGGGAGAAATAAGGAGTTTTTTTTTAAGATTTTATAATTAGTTTAGTTTGAAGTAAGATTGAGTTTGATTCTTTAGATCTTGTATATTTGGTTTTGGATTTGGTGAATTTGAATGGGTTCACAGGAAATTATCCAAATTAGAAATTTAAGGTATTGGAGAGAAATAATTTGTATCCCATAGTGAGTGGGGCAGAGCTCAAACTCACCGTTGCTGCAACCATTCCAGATTGGGAAAAATGAGAAAAAAACGCGAAGGTATTGCTACGAATGTTAGTTAAGGACAACATCATTCTTCATATTAGGGACTCCAAAACATCCAAAGAAACATGGGATGTTCTCAAAAGCTTGTATGAAACATCTAATACCAATCGACCTTTTTTCTTTAAGATCGAGATTTTGTCAATTATGGAAATCAATGAAAGTATAAGCAATTTATTTTCCGGTGTTAAAGAGCTAAGTGATAAGTCAGGAGACATTGGTGAAAAGGTGTCCAACACTGACTTGGTCACCATCACAATAAATGTCTTAGTGCAAGATTATCAAATTTTTGTTTCAAGTTTTTGAGTTAGAGAGAAGCCTCCTATTTTTGATGAATTGACAAGTATTCTTCTACAAGACGAAGAGAGGATGAAGAACTTCAATTTGGGCTCAAACAATTCAGATTTGGCATTGGTGGCCAAGGGTAAGAAGCCATACAAAGGAAAGAAATGGGACAAAAGAAAAGGAGACAAGTTTCAAGCAAAGAAGAAAGGTATGACACAATCTAAATTTCCAGTTCATGATAAGAGAAATGATGATTGTTATTATTGTGGCAAACCTGGACATCATGCTAAAGATTTCTATAAAAGGAAATATAATGACTCTAAATAGAGAAACATAAGACATAATGGGAATTTTGTGGACAAAGAAACCTCAATCAATGATGGATTTAAAATCTCAGATTGTTTGTTTTTGACGCTGCATTGAGACTAACGATGTGAATGCTTGGTTCATTGATTCTGGTGCATCACTCCATATGTCTTGTAATAAAGGTTGGTTCGATGAATATCATGAGAACATTGATGGAACATGTGTTTATCTAGTAGATAACAGATCCCTTAAAGTTCAAGGTTATGGAATAATAGGCGTGATGTTTCCTAATGGACAAGAGAGACAGATCCATGATGTGATGTATGTTCCTGGTATCAAAAAGAATTTAATTTCTATTTATACTATTGTTGATCAAGATCTAAAGGTGGAATTTGTAAAATCACAGTTTGTTGTTAAGGATATCCAAGATTGCTACAAGGTTATTGCCACAGGTACCAGAGTTGGAGGCGTGTATAAGGTGGATGTGACCAGGACATGGCATCAAGCATTGGCATCTACACCAATGTCAACAAAAGAGTTATGACATCAAAGGTATAGGAATTTAAATCACAATGATTTAATGTTACTTAAAAAAAAACCAATGGTTGAAGGTCTTCGTGTTAGGAAGAATAATCATGGTTAATGTGAAGCATGTGCACTTGGCAAGCAACATAGAGGGGAATTTCCAGTACATGAAGAAAAAAGACAAAGATAAATACTTGCATTAATTCATACTGATGTGTGTGGACCTATGCAAACTAGATTTCTTGGAGGAGCATTGTAATTTATTATTTTTGTTGATGACAGATCTAGATATACATCGGTCTATTTCATAAGAAAGAAAAGTGATGTTTTTGAGTATTTTAAGGAATTCAAAAACATGGTGGAAAAAAAATGGGAAATAAATCAAAATTCTCAAATCTAATCAGGGGGGAGAATACAAATCAAGAGCATTCAATCAAAATTGTAAAACTCATGGGATTCTGCAACAATTTATAGTACCTCATACACCTCAACAAAATGGAGTTGCTAAGAGGAAAAGAAAAACACTAATGGAATGTGCACGTGCTTTGCTTCATGGTAAACATATCTCTAATGGTTTTTGGGGTGAAGCCATTAGTACTGATGTTTATTTGAAAAATACGAGTCCAACCAAAAGTTTAGATCTGAAAACACATTTTGAAACATTTTATAGATATAAACCAAAAGTGAATCATTTAATTGTGTTTGGATGCAAGGAATTTTCTCATATTCCAAAATATGAAAGAAGAAAACTTGATGGAAAATAAATTAAGTGCACATTCATTAGTTATTGTGATGATAAAAAAAATACAAGTTGTTTGATCCCAATTCACATAGATTTCTTGCAAGTAGGGATGCGGTGTTTCATGAAAATGTAGTTATAGGTGATAAAATGAATAATACAGTTGTATGGCATGATATTGGTGATTATGTCAAAATAGAAGCAAGTTTTGAACAAGAACAAGTTCAAGAGAAGGAAGCATCTAGCAGTCATGACACTCCAAGAAGAGGACAAGAGACTCCACAAAGAAGAAATAAGGATGAAAGAAGTATAACTACAAGGAAGACATCATGTCAAATTCAACCTCCTATAAGGTATAAAGATTATGCATTGATGTTTCATGTAATGAATGTTGTAGAACCTTAAAGTTATGAAGAAGCTAAAGAATATAAAGAATGGAGAGATACAATCAATGAGGAATATAACTATATAATGAAGAATGACACATGGGAATTAACATAATTGCCCAAAGATAAAGTTCCCATACGATGCAAATAGTTGTTCAAACCAAAGTTTAACGCTGATGGCAATATTGATAAGTATAAATCTAGATTGGTTGCAAAAGGCTATTGAAAAAAAGAAGGCATTTATTATGAAAATACTTTTGCACCTATAGCTAAACTTAATACAATTAGAATCATGATTTCATTAGCTACAAAATAAAATTGGAAAATACATCAGTTGGATGTCAAATCTGCTTTCTTGAATGGTGAATTAAAAGAAGAAGTTTCTTTGGTTCATCCTGAAGGGTTTGTAAAATAGGGGCATGAGCATCTTGTTTTAAGGTTAAAGAAAGCTTTGTATGGTTTGAAACAAGCACCAAGATCTTGCTATCTGAAATTGATTCATTCTTTTATGAAAAAGGATTTGTGAGAAGAATTAGTGATCCTAACTTGTACATCAAGAAAGATGAAGATGGGAATATTGCCTTGATATCTTTATATGTTGATGATGTTATCATAACAAGCACTACATTCAAGTTGATTGAAGAAATTAAAATTCAGTGGTCACAAATATTTGAAATGAAGGATCTTGGTGAATTTCATTATTGTCTGGGTCTTGAAATTTGGAGGGAATATGGTAGGACAATAATCACACAAAGAAAATATGTAAATACAATCCTTGAAAGATTTCATATGTTTGAATGCAAACCAATGTCTACACCTTTGGAACATAATTCTAATTTGTACAATGATGATGGATCTAAAGAGGTGAATGGAAATTTGTATCATCAATTGGTGGGCATTTTGGACTACCTCACCACTACCAGGCCAGATATAGAATATTGTTAGCATCCTTAGTTAGTTTATGGCTAAGCCTTGTAAAAGCCATTCGAAAGCAACAAATAAAGTCCTTCGATATCTGAAAGAAACACTTTATTTTCGTATTTTGTATACTGATGAATCTGATGTTGAGTTGGCAGGTTTTTTTGATTCAGATTGGGCGAGAAATCTTGATGATAGAATATCAAACTATGTGTATGCATTCAATTTAGGATCAGGGATCGTATCATGGAGTAGCAAGAAACAACCAATTGTTTCTTTGTCATCCATAGAAGAAGAATACAAAGCCTTGATCAATGCAACTTGTGAATCTATTTGGTTAAGGAGGATTCTTAAAGATATTGGACAAAAAAAGAGAGGACCAACATGTATCAAATGTGACAACCAAAGTTCTATTAAGTTGGCAAATAATCTAATTTATCATGCCAGAACAAAACAAATTGAAGTCCAACATTATTTTGTAAGGGAAAAGATACAATAAAATGAGATTCATTTAGTCTATTGTAATACAAGTGAGAGTGTAGCTTACATCTTCACCAAGCCTCTTGGAAATATGAACTTTGAAATATGTAGACAACAAAAAGGCATTGTTGAAAATCCATTTCTCCATTAAGGGGGGGTGTTGGAGTAATGTCAAAATGGTGAGTCCAGCTAGATTTGATGAGCTATGTTCTCATAGTTAGTGTTTCAGTTTATTTTTCATGATTTGTGTCTTCGTAGTTTGTGTTGTGAGTTGGTGATCCGAATTATTTGGATCTAGATTGTCCTAGAGGTTTTCTATGTGTGCCTATATAATGTACTGGTTGTCCAAGCAATTTGATCAATGAGAAATGGTTTCATTCTTGTGCATCTCTCTGGATCTCTAATAATTAGCGCGCCCACTTACACCTTATCCTGATGACTTGATCAAAAGATCTAACCCTTCATTAGGAAAACCTCTTCGTTTATCAAATATTCATCGTATTTTATTACTAACATTAAACAACTCCATCTAGATAAGCTTTATGTCTTTGTTAGTTTTTATGCTGCCTCCCTCTTTACTAAAATTACCATTCATGAGGCGATTGAAATAACTACTAACTTGGTTAATTCTGAAACCCTTACCTTGAACATAATTTGTCTTTTCTCTAACTTCTTTTCCTTTAAAGGTGTTTTTTATGAAAAAACTAAAGGAACTACCACGGGTTCATTCCTTTTGCCTAGTAGTATCCGACATCTTCATAGAATCCTTTGAATCTTGAGACTTAGATAGCTTCCATTTAGAACCTTAATGTTGAAGGTGGTTTGTTGATGATATATTTATTGTTTGGTCCCATGCCATCCCAGCTTTGCATTCTTTTCTTAACCACCTTAACAAAATATCTTGCCATATTCAGTTTACCATGGAAATAGAAGTCAAAAACTCCCTTTTGTTCCTCAAAGTTCTTGTGTCTAAAATTCTGAATGGCTCCTTCTTCTATCAATGGTATAGGAAAATGACTCATACTTATAGATACCTTCATGGTCATTCCCATCACCACCTAACTAAAAAAAAAACAATCCATAACTCCTTAGTGAATTGAACCCTTCACATATCTAATCCACAACACTTTAAAAAGGAATGTCTCAACTTTAACAAAGCCCTCCAAACCAAAGACTATTGCCTCCCAAATCAGAAAATTGTTTCACTTAGCCCTCAATCCTAAAGCTTAAACCAATTCTTCATCTCCCCACTTAACCAAAATTACATTTCCTTACATTCATGGTGTTACTAACCAAATTTCGAAGATCCTATGAAATAAGAATATTAAAAAAAAAATTCAAACCCCAAACCACCCTAAGACAACCCTTTAGGCCTATTAAAGACAAATATGCCCCCTTGCTTGGCCCTAGAGTCGATGAAATACCTTTGATCCAGACTAATGCATGAACACAACAAGATACATAAATACATATATATGTAGAGATGAAACATAAATAAAACTTGATTTCATTAATATCAAAGAACTGAAATATGCTTATATACAAAAATGGAAATAAACTAGCTCGAATGATGGTAGCTTATCTAAGAGAAGAAATGTGGTAGCTACATGCCTATGAACTATGTTATAATGAGGCTCAAAGGCATACTTATTATTGAGAAACAAGGAAAAAGCCTAAACATCCAAAAACCTAACCCTAGGAGGTGAAGTGTTAAAACTATGGGCCCTGTTTGGGTAAATTGGTACATTAACTTCTCGGGGTTGTAACTTTGGCATATGATCTCCATTTAACATGCACAATACCTCATTAGAAAGATCTATATGAGGACTACAACTTTTGAGTATAACGATCAATCAAACACCAATGTTTGATTGTGTTCCAAAAAACCTTTGTTTATAGCCTCAAAACGACTTCGGAAATTCAGGACCTGAAAAACTGCCAAAAATAGTAAATTGTGTTACAATTAAGGAAACTGAAAAACTGAAAGAAACAGTGGTGGGGGTCCAAGTGGAATAGGCGAGTGGGCACCAATATCCACCCGAATCACCCTTTTCCTGTGAAAAATATTACATAGGCCAAACATAATATCTTTTAAGGCTCGTATTAAAGAGCACATGGCTGAAAATATCCATAAAAATATCTCTAAATCGACCATTCATGAACACTCTCATAGCACCAAGCACCTCATCCACTTTGACGAAACTATAATTTTTGTATCTATACCCTTCCGCATTGCTCGTCTCATTAGTGAATTCATCAAAATTGAGAAGAACATTAACAATTTTAGCCAAGAAAATGGACTTAAGCTTATGTGTAACCTTACTCTTTGACGTAGCCTTGTGCTTTGCCTCTTTCGTGTCCCCCTTTTTCCCTTCCCCATTTCTCTTTTGAGATTTTCCCTTTATAACAATTTTAGTACTTGATTAATATTCACAAGAATAATATAATTAGAATAATAATTTTATTAATTTATCTAGTTTTTACTCTATGGACCCTAACATTAATATTTATATTAATATTAATTAAGAATTCAATTTAGAATGATGGTAATAATTAATTAAAATTTTGAGTAAAAATATTACCATTGAAAAATAATAATATTGTTTCGAATGACAGTATGAATTATTATTATTTATATTATTTTAATAACAATATTAATATTAATAATAATAATAATATTATTATTATTTCAAGAACATTAATATTATTATAAATAAAAATGGAAAAGCATTCCTCCTATGTCGTGGTAGCTAGGGTTTGGCCTTAGTCGGTCACCCCTCTTGTTGTCTTTGCATTTTATGGTCCATATGGCATCTGAATCATCATATTCTCAAGTGGTCATGACTATTGTGTTTCCTCTTCCTTCCGTTATGCTCTCCTTGTTAATTTCTACAGATTTTTGGAAGAGTTCACTTAAATCCCCTGCTTCATTGGGTGGAATCAAGATCCTAGTTGTGGAATCAAATGTTGACAGTTCTCATGCAAATTCATCCTCTGTAGTCACCAAGATTGTTTCCTCTACCCCATTATCATTATGAGATGTTTTGAGGGTTTCTTTGTGTTTCCATCCTCCAAGGTTGCCTTCTTCTTCTGTTAATGACTTTCCGAAACTTGCTTCTGAACCCCTCTCCTCCGTGATTCTAGTTTTTGAAGCTCTTATGATTGAGATGCTAGTAGTGGTTGAGGCTCTTAATGAGGCAATTTTCTTTTGATAAGTTGGATTATTTTTCAAGTTCAATGGTCTATGGCCAAGGTTCATTGACCTTTATTCCTGGATTTCTGAGAAATGGAAGGCTCTAATTTTTTATGCTCTAAACATCTACCCATTGGCAAGAGGTTTTTTTGTTCTTGTATCTAACAAAGTTGAAGACAAAACTTTGATTTCCATATTTTTCCCATGGTTATGGGGTAGGGAAGGGCTCTCTATGCACCCTTGGTTTCCCTCTTTTAACCCCCTCACTGCTTCAATATCGACTACTTGATTTCAGTAAGGCTCCTTAATATTCCTTTGCATTTGTCAAATCATGCTTCTTTGACTACAATTGGTAATGATTTAGGTAGTTTCTACTACTGAAGTGATGATACAAAACTCTATTTGAAGTCCACATATGCTTGCATATGTGTGGAAATGAATTTCAGTAAAGGTTTTCCAAATAAAATCAAGTTAAGAAGTCCTCGATATATATATGGATGTAAAAACTAGATTACAAAAATATATCTTTTCGTTGTAGGGATGGCTATGAGACTAGTTTTCCTCTCAAATCTTGTTCCAATGAGAATAAAGCTGAGAATACCAGTCATAAAACTCATTGGTGGGAGGGCAGAAACTAATATTACTAAACAATCTAAAAAGAGGATCTTCCTTCAACCCCTAGCAAAGTAGACAAATTCCAAATAGAATCAAAATTTCTAACAACAAGCCAAGTTCAGATAAGCAATAATGTAGAAGCTTATGACATTTTAGTAAAAGATAGTAAATTGAATTCTTCCCCAAGTTCTTCTTAGATGAATTCCCTTGAGGAATAGGATTTCAATGGTGTGCATACAATTTTGGATACGAGTGATTCTTTGCCCATTCCCTTTGAGGATTTCCCTACAGGAAAAAAGTTTGATCATGCCCCTCCTTGGGCAGATGAAATGGATGAGGGTGATCCTTCCCTGGTTTCAAAGAATGAATATGTCAACAAAAACAAACAAAGAAAATTGGAAAGTTAGACTATTCGGAAAATTCGAAATGGAACCAAGTTGGAAAAAAGATAAAAAGCAACTCTCCAAGGATGACGAGAAGTCAATCCAAGTGAAAATGAATCTAAGATGAAAATAAGATGCAAATACATATGGATTTTGGGGATATTTTGGAAAGTTTTTAGTTGGAATAGGAGAAATCCTTTCTTTTTTAAGATATATATATATATATATATATATATATATATATATATATCATTAATAACACTCTTTGGTCTCTTTAATAATAATATTAATATTAATTACTATTATTATTATATTATTGATTATATTTTAAATTCTTTAGTGATCTGTAAACTTTCGTGGATATTCCACTGGACAGTTCCTTACAACACATATGATATTATTATATTAAAAATATGAGATTCTACACTATTACAATTTTATTTAATTTTTAGATGTGTAGATTTTACTGTAATTAGTGCATGCATGCGAATGGAAATTATGCATAAGAGTAGAGACCAATAAAATAAGCTCACACACACATAAGACACAAAATATGCTCTCTTGGAAACCCTTTCGGGAGAAAACCCAGCTGTAAGGTGAGGTCACTTCACTCTCTTTCTTTGTCTAGAAATATGGTTGCAGGTACACAGAAGTAATGCCTGTGGCCCGTGGGCTACTACAATGCATAGATCCTCTTTGTGTGCTGTACCTCCTATCTCTCCTGGCTATCTTTGCTCATTAATGGAACAAAATGATTTGGAAAGAATCGAATGCCTCTTCCTCCTAGTGGCTCAGTTATACACATCCCGATAGCCTACTAGTGGTTAATTTTGACTACATCAACTCTTAACTAGAGTTACAATATAGATTCTTCTAGATCATTTTACATCATAATCATGTGGCTAGCCTATTTTCCATGAATAATGGGGGCTGGCATGACATCCTCCCAAATTATAGGTGTGAAAACAATAAGGTCAACTTTTTAGTGACATAACTTTTGCATACAGACTCCGATTGGTGTGCTTATTGCACCATTCGAAATATTTTGGTGTGTAGAAGAGCATGAAATGACGTGGCATGAAAGTGGAAAATTTTTACCCCAGAAAAAGTCATTTGATGTCTCAAAATGCTATTGAAATGTTTTAGATCTCGTTCTTCCAAGTTGGGTTCCACTAGTAAAAACAGTCTTGTGAGTTGATTCCTCCCCTTTTTCCACTCCAAATGCATTGAGATGGATGAAAAATAATATAACAATCCAATCTAGATCACACATCCTCATTTTGGGAGGATTTTGGTCCCCAAAAGATTCTACTGAATGATGTAAAGAATTTTTTCCTCCACCTTCTCTCTGGTGTACCAGTTAGCTTTTCTAGGAAGTTGTCCCTTCAATCCAATCTGCCAAAGGTCATGATATCCCTGTCTTGTATTTCTAGACCTCTTCTACAAAATTGTCTCTTATGTTAACTCTGTGTGAGCATCTGGTGCCAAATCCTCCATAGAAGCTAGGACTTGTTCCTCTTCCTAACCTATCATGGAAGGATCATAGAGTTTCAGTTTCTCTACATTCACAACTGAGTAAATGTGCATACATGGTGGTAAAGTAAGTTGATAGACATTATCACCCACCTTTTCTAGTATCTCAAAGGGACCATATCTCATAGCCTTTATTTTCTTACCAGGCCTATGCAACCTCTCCTTGTTCAACTAAAACCATACTCTATCTCCTACTTGACCTTATACTTCTTTTGTGACTTCTGTAGTGTTTCTTGTACCTATATATGGATATGCCTAATATTCTCTATAAAATTTTTAGCCCTCAAACCATCTCCTGTAAGATCTTCCCTTACTCCTCCTTGTTTCCCATATGAAAAATCCAAGGGTGAAGGTGGAAAATATCCAAAACAAGTCTCAAATGGGGAATTTACTATAGAAGTGTGGACTTCTCTATTTTAAGAATGTTGTATATAAACTAGCTTTTAATCCTCAGTCTTTGGATGCTTCTAGTTGTATCCCCTCAGAAGTTGCACCAAAGTCCTATTGACTACTTCTTTCAACCCATCTATCTGTGGATGGAATGTTGTAGATATATTCAACTTTGTGTCGATCTTCTTGCACAATGGAGTCCATAATGCACTAAGAAATATTGTATCCTTGTATGAAATTATGCTCCTTGGTATCCCAAAGTGCACCCAGACCTGTCCAAAAAACAAGTTTGCTGCTTCTTACACGCTGATGGTCTTTTTACAGGGAATCAGAACACACATCTCTTTGAACCTGTCAATTACCAAGAAAAAGTAGTGATGTCCCTTCCTGGTTATCGGTAAAACTCCCACAAAGTGTATGGAAATGATTTCCCAAGGATGAGTAGGTATAGGTGAGGGATGATATAGACCCTATTTCCTATTGTTAGGTCTGCTGTTACAACAAAACATGCATCCTCTTATGAACCTAGCTACCTTCTCTGGCACCTTGGGCCAATACACATACCTCTGCAAGTTAGCCATGATATTCCCTACACCAAAGTGCCTTGCAACCTTAGATGTGTGATCCTCTCTGATCAGATGCAATCACTCACCTTTAGGAACAAATAGGTTATCCAGCAAGTAGAGTAACCCATCCTGGATATGGTTGTCAACCGTGCTATCGTTATCGTGTACATGAATTTGACTTTGGAACTGCTGATACACCTCTTTTAAGTCCTCATCTTCTAAATATGTCTCTCTATATGCATCATGGGTGAATGGATCCATTTGCATAAGAGTCCCCAAAGATGTGATCTTTGATGTGGGTGGCCTTGAAAGAATGTCAACCAAATTGATTATTCTTCCCTTCTTATACTTGATCACCAAATGAAATTGTTGTAGAAATCCCATCCACTTGTAACCCACGACCCGCTATAGCTTACTCTCAGTGTGAAAGTATTGTAACAATTGTTGATATATGTGGATTACTGTCTCCTTTCCAATTAGCTCATGCTTCCACTTCTTCACAACTTGCACCATGTCATAAATCTCCTTATCATAGGTAGGGTAGTTAAGGACTGCCCCATGAAATACTTCAGAATGGTAGCATACCTGCCTTCCTCTCTGCATCAAGATAACTCCTATAGCATACCCAATCACATCTATATCCACCTAAAAGGGTCGCTGCAAGTTTGGTAATCCTAGAATTGGAGCTTGGTTGATATTATTCTTTAGCTCTTTGAAATCCCTTTGCTGAACTTTTTCCCACTGAAAATCCTTTCCACTTGTTATGGCGTGGAGTGGTGCTGCTACTAATGAAAATGAGGCTATGAACTTCCTCAAGTACCGTGTTCCCCAATGAAATTCTTGACCCTAGATAAATTAGTAGGCATCGACCATTTCATGATTCCCTCCATATTGGAAGGATTTATCTTTAGTTCTCCTCCACCGATCACATACCCCAGATACACCAAAGAGTGTTGAACAAAACCACACTTCTTGAGATTCACTAGAAATTGGTGCTTCTTCAATGTTTCTAGCACTTGCGTCAAATGTGACATATGCTCCTCCTAGGTAGTACAATATACCAGTATATCATCCAGATATACAATAACAAATAAATCTATAAAAGGATGCATTACATCATTCATTAATCTCATAAATGTAGTTGGTGCATTACATAGGCCAAATGGCATACCTAACCACTCATACAAACTTTTCCTTATTTTGATGACAATATTCCATGTATCTTCTTCTTTGAATCGAACTTGGTGATATCCATACTTTAAGTCGAGCTTGGTGAAGTGCTTTGCTTGCTGCAACTGATCTAGTAGAACTTCTATCCTGGGCAGGGGGTATCTGTTCTTGAGCGTGATTTTTTTCAATGCCCTGTAATCTATACACATCCGCCAAGTCCAATCCTTCTTTGATACAATGATGATAGGTGGCCCACATGGTGATGTACTCGATCGAATGACACTGTGTTCTAGTAGTTACGACAACTGTTTCTTCACCACACTTGCCTTTATAACGTACTGCCTGTACAACCCAATCTTTGGAAATGGGGAGTCTGGAAAATAGCTGGATCTCATGTTCCACTTCTCTCTTAGGTGGTAACCCTTTAGGCTCTTGGAACACATCCTTGTATGCCTGTAATAAATCCTCCAATTTTTGTTTATGTTTCTTAGTACACCCCTCCAGGGATGCGTTGCCTCTTATTGACTACTCTTCATACTGACTTTCTCTTAAAAAAATAAAACATGCTTCTTGTTTGGAACTTATCAATTTCTTGGCTTGGTTGGCACTTACCAATGAGATTTTCGACTTGCCTTTGTGTGTGTTGATGATGAACGATTTTCATCATTAATGAGCTGATACTGGTTGGCTCTCCTCATGAATATTGCATCACGCATGTACATGTATGGACTCCCAAACATGAATCCATATTTATCAAGGGGAACCACATCTAGATCTACTTCATCAATAAAATCAACACTGACAACAAATCTAATTTTATACTCTTTTTTTACCTTCAATTATGCATCCTTATTTACCCTTTGCAATGGATATGGGTTTATATGATCACGAACTTCCTACTCCAACTTCTTGACTAGGTCTATTGCAATGAGATTCACCTGTGATCCTAAGTCAAATAGAGCATCAATATTTGTCTTCTTGACCTGTATCTTTATATGGAAGAGTTGGGTTATTTCTTTCTCTTGCTGTTGTTGAAGGCTACTCAGATTCACCTCCTTCTGTATTGACATATAAATGATATTCTCATCCACATCCAAGCTGTTTTCAACTTGGTTTCTTGAATCAGTGGCCATGATATTCTTCTTCTTGGTATTTTTCCTCTTGTTCTTTAGGTTTAGCTTTGGATGCAATTTCCAGCATTTTTCCTCTGTATGGCCATTGATGTTGCAGTGGTTGCTAGGATATTTGCACTGGTGTGCTATAACTATTGTCTTCTTATATTTTCCCCCTTTTTTCTTCCTCTTCCCCTTCTTAGAAGCTTCCTATTTCTCCATCTCCTTAGATCCACTTGATTGTGCTCTCTTTAGGCATATGTTCTCTAGGTGTTGTGCCTATACACAATCCTCGTCCACCAATTTGAGCTTGAAAAATGTCACTTTCTCATGAAAATGGTGGTGTAGACCCCCCAAATACTTAAGGAGTATGTATGGGTTCTTTGGAGAGATACCCAACATTATAGCCATCTTCCTGAATTCTGTGGTGTACTCATGTACACTTTGGCCCAACTTTTTCCTAAAGTAATGCCACCAGATCCACTAATCCTCCACGTACCTAATGGGCAAAAAATATGATTAATGAGGGTTTTGAAATCCTTCCACTTAGTCAATCGTGGTTAACCCTCCAACCTTAGGGTTTTGTGTGCCTCTCCCACCAAGTTAGTGCGTGGTCCTCTAATTTCATCCACGAGAATGAGATATTTTTCCCTTCCTTGATCTGATGGACGCTGAAATAAAATTTCAATTGTTGCAACTAATGGTTAAACTTTAGAGTGTGCATCTTTCCTTGGTATGTCTTGATATCGAATTTTGCTTCCATTTTGAACATGGATTGATTCACAACACTCAAACTAGGTTGATCCTTTCTGGGTTATTTCTTTGACTAGTTCTCTGTATCTTCCCGATTTCCTGATCCTCTTTCTGATTTTTCCTCTGCTTTCAAACCCCATATTCTATAAATATCTCTAGCTTATTCGTAAGGGCCTCCATGAGGATGTTTACATTGCAGTTTATATCCACAACTTGTTTTTTGAGCCACGAAAACCTCACGTCTATAGGATTATGAGGTTTGTTTAGAGATTCGTCGGCCATGATTAGGGTTTTATGATTTTTGGCCCCGCCAATCTAGATCCTTGCAATCTTCACTAAATCTACAAAGAAACCTTCTATGATACCAAATGATCCATAAACTACCGTGGATATTACACTGGATAGTTCATCACAACAGATTTGATATTATTATATTAAAAATTTGAGATTCTACACTATTATAGTTTTATTTAATTTCTATATTTGTATATTTTACTGTAATTAGTGCATGAATGTGAATGAAAATTATGCAGAAAAGTAGAGAATGACAAAATAATCTCACACACACACAAGACATAAACTATTCTCTCTGGGAAACCCTTTTGGGAGAAAACCCAACTGAAAGGTGAGGTCACTTCGTTGTCTTTCTCTGTCTCAAAATATGGCTATAAGTACAAAGAAGTAATGCTTGTGGCCCATGGGTGGCTACAGTGCACATATCTTCTCTACGTTCTCTACCTCCTATCTCTCATAGCTATATTTACTCAACTATGGAACAAAATTCTCTCGAAAGAATGGAATGCGTCTTCCTCCTAGTGGCCCTGTTATAACATAAGCCAATAGCCTACTTGTTATAGCACCATTTACTAGTCTTGGTAGATCTGATGCTCTGTTTATGGCCTAGGGAAACCCTTCCTTCTAGAATTGGTCCAAAATCTTAAAAAATAGTGTTTTATTCCTTATACGCTACTTTTCCCTGTGATAAAAGTGTGTACACGCGGGTCAGCATATACCCAGCCCATGTACATATGTTAAAACACTTAAAAAATTTAATTTTCCTTAATTTCAGACGGAGTTCACGAGTTTTACCTGTTACTCACCTCCTATTGCCCATGCCCCAACTGTTTCCCATCTGAAAAAAATAACTTGGAGAGGTATAAATAAACCTCCATGGGAAGGCCTTAAGGGAGAAAGGATGAGATATTGATACTATAGTGAGATTATCCCTGATCAAGTCTGAAGAATCCCTGTCCCTCCTGCACTCCCCAAAGCTTCAAGAAACCGTTGTTTCCTTAATTATAGATATCCCCCATCTTGTTTGAGATATTCTTGCGTTGGTGATGGAGGAAGATTGCTGAAGGCCGGGAAAGGACGAATCCAAAGGATGGTTCCGCTTGGAGCCGGAGAAGGACTCAGGTCGTATTTCTCCACCTTATCTATAGGTTACTTCAATAAAAAGGAATTTCGTTCTGTTTCTGATATGAAATGTGTTTATGCATCAAAGTTATGTTGTAATTCATTTATGAATCTTATATTGATGTATAATTAGTCATTCATTTATATGATTTAAAGTTAACATCATGTATATCCTTTATGTTTCTATTGTCGTGTATGTCCTATTTGAATAATTTTCAGGTTTCAAGAACATTGGGAGGAGCTGAGTGTTTGCACCCTGCGGGATCTACCCAAATGAAGGACATCGGGTAATGACACTCCTATGCGATTTAGTAGAATAAGGATTTCTAATGACTATTTGAGCATTTCTTGTTGAGGTTTGCCCTCTGCTCTGTTGGGGTTCTCAACCCAAAGAGCTAGGGTGGTTTCACCTGTAACAGAATTGGCTACTCCGCTGGGGATAACTATCTTGTTATTCTTGGTTTGGGTTGTTTGTTCTCAATCAGGGTTCACTTTCTTGCTTGCTTGCTTTTGCAGCATTGTTTGGTCCATTAGTGTCCTAGGAATCAAGTCTGATCTTCTTGATTAGACCTTGATTTTTGTTTTTCTATATAAAGCTTAGTATATGATGTTTACTTTGTTTAGAATAGCGTATACATGCAGGTTTCTGTAAAGAAGACTCGCGTATATGCGAGTTTCCTATATTAGAAATATGTGTGCACGCTCTTGTGTCTTTACATAGTCGCGTATGCAAGTTTTTGGATTATTTTTTCAAATATTTCTGCCCAGATAGGTTTGCTTCCTGGTGATTTCTATTGTTATATGGTCCTCAGCTATTTGGAGAATTTACTTTTCCTGCAAGCTTTCTTTTTCAAAATCTCTTTCTCACTGAAAAGATTTGGCCTAGGTTTGCTTCTTAAGCAAGTTTGTAGTTTGTATCTTGGTGTTCAAGGCTTCGTTTTGAAGTTCTTGTTTGTTATGGTCTTTTAGGACAGAAAATTGTTTTTAATTTCATTTTCAATCTTGGATTTCAAGTTATCTTGCTTTGATTTCCCTTGTTTGGTGGCCTTATTGCCTTTCTTGCTTTTTGAGAGCCTTTTTGACAAGTTTGAAAGTATTTATTTCTTGTCCTTTTTGGTCAATTTGTCGAAATCTTTTGCTGCTATTTGGGTCAGTTTGTACAAGTTGTAGTCTTTCTTGTTAAAGTTTGACTCATTTTCGAGTTTATAACTTGCAAGATTAAAAGACTCATGCTTATTTATTGATATTTTGAGTTTTAGTGGCACTTTTGTGACTTCGAAAAGTTGTTTTTGTTTCCTTAAAAGAAAAATCTCAAAAAACATTGCTTTTCGTTTACTTTTTCCAAGTTTTTGGTTTACGGTTTCTTTTGTTTTGTTGTTGAGAAGTGAATTGAGATCTTTTGCGATTTGTTCCACTTGCTTTGAAGAGAGATTTGTGTTCAAATTTCTTCCCTCTTCATTTTCAAGTGGACTTATTTTCTCCATAAAGAAACACATTTTTGCTTCTTGTATGAGCATCCATGCACTATCATTATAGTTTGCATTAAGATAGTTTGCATTATAGACATTTTCGTATTTTTGTTAGCTTTTGGGTGTGTGGAGTGTATTTTCTAGAAAAACAAAAAGTTGATTGTACAAGTTTATTTATATAACTCTATAGAAATTCCTTTTCATTGAAGAAAATAACTGCATTGGCATGTAGCTAAGTTTCTATTGTGTCAAAACATCATCAGTTTCACTCTCGTAATTCCCCTGACTTAAAGAATAGCTATATAGAATCAAGCGATTAATAAAATGAACTAGAACTTTTATTGTTGTCATTAACAAACACCAACAAGGTTAGGTTCATTAGGGCCTTGGATTAGGTGAGTGGAGAGTTAACTCTCCAAGGCCACTCAAATTACAAAACTTAGAAGTTGAATAAAGAGCGAAACCCAATATCGTTAGAAAGATTGGGAAAGCTCTGTGACTGGGAGTTAAGCATGAGGGAGAGTGAAGACAAGGAAGAGAGATACCCCCTCTCCTACTTGTTGGATCCCACCTCACGACTGTTTCGCTCGACTTTTGATACAAGTTGGTATCCATAGTGGCCTTTCCTAGGGATCGCATAAATGGTTGCGCAGGGGAATCCCATGGCACCTGAGCCTGACGTTGCATCACGTTCAGCAGTACTTCTGGAGGGTACCCTTGCGAAGCTTGGGTGCTTGCACTGACAAAGGCTGTTGTTTGGAGGTCAACGTAACTGCTTCTGATACCTTTGCTGGTAGGCCTAGGCTTTCATTATGCCAGACTATCTTCAGAAGGTCCCTTGCTTTGCTTTCTTGTATTTTGGTGTCCGGTCCTCATCACTCGGAGCATAAATACTTGGCAGTTGCTTGATTGGTTGTATCTTTAGGGACTTTATAGTCGAGTGCTCTTTGCTCTCTATATATAGTTGGCTTTAGGTATTTTTGTCTTTTCACTTTTGGACTTTAGATTCAGAGTGACTGACCTACCACTCCGTCGATCTTGAAGGGTTTTTGATCTTTCTTTTGAAAGTTGTGGAGTTGCCTCCTTAAGGGAAAAGGTTTTGATTGTGCATCTATCTTCCTTGGAAAGTCATTTGTACATTCCCGAAAGGGAAGGATCTACAAATAAGTTATATATGGCCAATATTCCTGTGGAAACCAACCAAGGTACCCTCCCAAAAGGGGATCCTTGTGCTTTTCCTTTCTTTGGAAACGTTGGTACCCCCTTGATGGCCACTTTGAATATTCCTGGATTGAATGTTGGACTACCAGTTTGGCTGTGGTCCACTCTGAATATTCTAGATGTTCTTGAAGCTTCTCAGATGAATTCTTTATTTCAAGGGCATCACATGGGTGTTAATTGTTCATCTTCTTTCAAACAGAAATATAGGATTCCTCTTTCTCCTCCTTCTTGTAATAATAGATCTAAAAAGAGGAGAAAGAGGAAGACGAAGAAGAAGAATAATTCTATCTATTCATCATCAACCTTTGCTAGTCATGTTGAAGATGAGCTTTCAGCCACTGCAAGTCATTCTGGGGGCACAAGTCTAGTCACTGCAAGTCATATTGGCAATTCATCATCAACCTCTGCCAGTCATGTTGGAGATGATATTTCAACCGCTGCAAGTCTTGTTGTGGGCATAAGTCTAGTCACTGCGAGTCATAATAGAAATGGGTCACCTACTTCCATGAGTCATATTTTTGTTGACTCAACTGCTTCTGTGAGTAGGGCTAGGGGAAAAAGTCCTATCTCTCTTGGGAAAAAGTCACTGACCTTTGCAAGTCATGTTCGGGACTCTCCACAAACCACTACTAGTCATGTTGGTAGAATGGATGTTGATAAGAAACCTAGGCGTGGAAGTTTTAAATCTAATTTCCCTTGTAAGATATGCAGGGTAGACGATATTACTTATTTATGCCTGGTATTCCAGAGGTACAAAGGATATGGTCCGAGTTTGAAAGTTCTTCTACTCCTGAATCTGATATGGTTTCTCATCAGTCTCATCAACCATTGGTTGACAATGTGTTTAAGCCAGTGCAATCTCTGGCTGATTACACTCCTCTTTTGGGGGGTGAAGTGCCTAATAACAAAGTCTGTTTGATTTCTAGTACATAGTCTTCTAGTATAGGGGGCATTTCGGTTTCTTCGAATGTTCCCCCTTCAAGTTCTAGGAGTGTCTCATTTGATTAAGATAGTCTTGTCGAGCCTCGTCTTCCTTCCACTACATCTTTCCAAATAAAGGTCAGAGTTAATTCCACAAACGTCTATCGATGTATGGTGGATGAAGGATCTTCTGCAATTATTACATCCTCTTTGACTTGGAAAGATTTGGGTTCTCCAAAGTTGTTGATAGTTGATGATCAGTTGTTAGCCTATGATAGAAGACCTGGTGAATCTATGGGTGTTCTTCCTCAATTTCCTATTACTTTAGGTGGGAAGACTATCTTAATTGATACCATGGTGGTTGATTGCCCTTTATACTTTAATATGCTGCTTGGGTGTGACTATGTCTATGATATTAATGCTGTGGTGTCTTCACTCTTTCGAGTGATGTGTTTTCCTCATAAAGGGAATATTGTCACTGTTGATCAGCTTGCATCTGATAATTACCACCCTAATTCGAATTTACTGTAGAATACCCTTGGTTTGTTCCAAGTGTTCAAGTAGACTCTGCTCCACCACGGGTGAATTATGTGGCATTGAATCCTCAATGTTCAGTTGCTTCTGAGAAGGAT
The DNA here is from genome assembly GCA_031772625.1 of Pinus tabuliformis. Lineage (NCBI taxonomy): Eukaryota > Viridiplantae > Streptophyta > Pinopsida > Pinales > Pinaceae > Pinus > Pinus tabuliformis. The sequence continues at coordinate 1,023,426,187 of CM062807.1, forward strand.
CTAATGAGCTATTATTTTCCTTCTTGGGACTTGGTCTCGATAGTTGACCGACTGATTTCTCCTACGGGGAAATGTGACCCATTAATTCCCTCTTTTGATCCTTGTAGTTCTCATGATTTCTTGGAGTTTGATTTGCCTTCACAGGAGGAACTTTTTGAAGCCATGAGTTTTGACTGCCAAAGGAGTCCTTGGCCCGAGCCTTGCAAGGGGCTTGTCCCGAAGAACTATTATGCGTAATCCACAAGGCTGCGTGGTTCCTTGTACCATATTGTATATATAAAGTACACATTTTCAAGTTTTGTATTCTTTAACACAAGATTTTATCTGAAGTTTATATGTGGGATGTATTAACTTCTTGTCTAGTGTTCCTATTTATGTTTACAGAACTTGGAAGATTTTTCCTTTGGACATTTTTATGGTTGATCCATTCTGATAGGTATTGGTTCTCAAAACTGGCATATAGGTTAGGTTGTTCACCTGCATTGTGCACTTATCAGTTTTCTTTCCCATTTTGGCCTTAGGATCGACCCTACCAAGTTATGGTGCAGAACCTTCTCATTGATTAGAAGTGTCATAACGTGTGTGGTAGAGCCAACCTTTACATGGGCATATTAATTATATCCTCACTGACATTGGCTGCCCATGCTGCTATATTGAGTAGGATCGGGATTCCTCTTTAGTCTTGCCCTGACTTATGCACTGAAGACTCATTCTTGTTTTTCTTCGCTTCTTTCTAGCCTTATACCCTAGAGGCTCCTTTGTGTTGAGTTGTACTGTTGCATTGCATATTGACTACTTACACCTTTTGGCCTTGAGCCGGCTGCAATTGGATTTGTGTTTAAGCCACCTTTTCGACCATATCTTCTGCAAAAGCAAACATGCAATCACTTAGCTTCTGCAACTTGACACGCCCTTTTACCCATGGAAAGAATATCCCTTTGAGTGTCCTTGACCAGTTTTTCCTCCCTGCATTAGGCATAGGAATGTTCCCCTCCCAGGAACTAGAACATTTGTTTTTTCAACACTCATTCTTTCCACTGTACTATAACATTCTTTTATTCTTTTTCCAGCTTCATATAAAAGAAAAAGACACAAAAATTATATATTACAAAAAGAGTAGGAACGGGACATTATTTCCATATTTGATAGTATCTAGAGTCAGTCGTGTCGCCCTTAAAAAAGCACTCAAAAGAAAGTCTTTCCTCCATTGGGGTGGGCTTTAGTTTGACTTAGGAGAGCCTTAACCTTGTTATTGAGTCAGTTCTCCTTCGATTATTTACCTTTTCCAATCATATGGAGAGTTTGCTTATGCCTCCCGCATGAAAAACTCATACATAGTTATCAGATATTGCCATATAGTCACATTTGAGTCTTGCTTTTGTTCAAGGGAAGTTAGCCTGAGTCGGCCTTTCTGTAGTGTCTCTTGACCTATTTTTCAATCGGCCATCCTTGGTTGTCAGCATCATGTTCGTTATCACATCAGTTGTATTGGTCCTTTGTTCGTGCCGGTTTGAGAAGGTCTTCATTGACTTCTTGCTGGCGGGTCTTATCCTTATCGACTACGACAAATTGCTCTGAGGTAAGATCTAGAGCAGTACCCTGGCCCTATTTTCATTATTGATAGGTCACCTTGTGCTCAACATTGATCAATATCATGGGTCTTTTACTGGGTGGTTTCCCTTGTGTTCGACATCAGCGTTCATTATCACACATTGGGATTTGTGCAGTGCCTTGGTTTCCATTTGACCCTATTGGTATATTCCTCGCCTCTGTGTCAACTTTCATTATTGGTTGATTCAGAGGGTTTCTATCGTGCATTAGCTACATCTTGTGTACACCAGAAACATGCTTCGGTTGGGTTACTACATCTTTGTTCGTCTGATTCCTTCCACATTATTGGCCTACAGGTTACACTCATGCTAGATTGATGAAGGATGCCTTAATGCCTTCCTTCTAGCGGATCTTTTCCCATCGACTTCAGCTCATTTCTCTAGGAAAGAGATCTAGAGTCCATTTGGTAGTACCTTAGGGTTTGCAGTCATTAATGGCAGATTCCTTCGCTACCGACAGTGGGAAAATATCATTGTCTCTTGATAGATAGATTCTTTCAAGTGTTCGACTACAACTCATTTATTCACACTTATTAGATTGTACTCGGTGCATTAACTCTCATTATCATTATCAGTGAGTAGTCTTGCGTTTGTTAATGGTATACATCAATGACTGATAATCAAATGATTTCTCACATGGTCGACTTCAAATCATTCATTCCCATTGTGTAGAAATGTACCACGATGGTCGGTGAAGACCTTGGGTTTGCATCAGCATGTCTTGGCTCACTTGTCAGTTGCTCTTGTTTCTGCTAGTTGATGCCATCCACCTTATATGTTGCAGTTCCTTATAGCGACATCTTATATGCTGGCACCCGAGTTGCGGTGTAGTATCATTTATTCCATCATGTTCACTTGGTACTATTGGGATCAGTTTCTTGACTTCAGTAATTAGCTTCATACTTCAGCATCATTGATCAACTCTTTATATGTGATATTCAGACATGTAATTTCTTGATTATGATTAGATGATCCATTATGTACTTTCAGTTCCTTTATACTTGTATACATATTGGATCTGCTTTTGTACTTGATATGTGGACATACTTTACTATTTCTGAGCATGGGTATGCCCACCTCAGAAAACAGTTTCTTTCTTATCTCTTTCGATGGCTTGGCAGGCTGAATTTTTGTGAACTCCTCCTCAGTCTCGACATGATTCTTTCCTTACACTTAATACATTTCGACCATCATGTACCCCTTCTGACCTCATATATTAGGGGGCATCTGTTATAGCACCATTTACCACTCTTGGTAGATCTGATGCTCTATTTATGGCCTAGGGCAACCCTTCCTTCCAGACTTGGCCCAAAATATTAAAAAACAATGTTTTATTCCCTATACGCTATTTTTCCCTATGATAAAAGTTTGTACACCCAGTTTAGCATATACCCAACCCACATACATATGTTAAAACACTTAAAAAAATTAAATTTCCTTAATTTCGGGCAGAGTTCATGGGTTTTACATGTTACTCACCTCCTATTGCCGTGGCCCAACTGTTTCCCACCTGAAAATACTAACTTGGAGAGGTATAAATAAACCTCCATGGGAAGGCCTTAAGGGAGAAAGGATGAGATATTGATACTATAGTGAGATTATCCTTGATTAAGTCTAAAGAATCCATATGCCTCCTACGTTCCCCAAAGCTTCAGGAAACCCTTGTTTCCTTAATTATAAATATCCCCCCATCTTGCTTGAGATATCCTTGTGTTGGTGATGGAGGAAGATTGTTGAAGGCCAGGAAAGGACGGATCCGGAGGACGGTTCCTCTTGGAGCCAGAGAAGGACTCAAGTTGTATTTCTCCACCTTATCTATAGCTTACTTCAAAAAAAAGGAATGTTGTTCTGTTTCCAATATGAAATGTGTTTATGCATCAAAGTTATGTTGTAATTCATTTATGAATCTTATACTGATATATAATTGGTCATTCATTTATATGATTTAGAGTTAATATCATGTATATCCTTTATGTTTATACATCATGTATGTCCTCTTTGAATAATTTTTAGGTTTCAAGAGCATTGGGAGCAGCTAAGGGTTTGCATCGTGCGGGATCTACCCGAACGAAGGACATCGGGTAAGGGAACTCCTATGCGATTTAGTAGAATAAGGATTTTTAATGATTGTTTGAGCATTTCTTGTTGAGGTTTGCCCTCTGCTCTATTAGGGTTCTCAACCCAAAGTCCTAGGGTGGTTTCACCCATAACACTACTAGTAGTTAATTTTGACTACATCAACTCTTAACTGTAGGTGTGAAAACATGAAGGTCAACTTCTGAGTGGAAAAAACTTTTGCATATTGACTCCTATTGACGCGCTTCTTGTGTCATTGGAAATATCTTTGTTTGTAGAATAGCATGAAATGGTGTGGCACTAAAGAGGTAAGTTTTTCCTCAAAAAAACTTCGTTTGATGTCTCAAAACATTCCTGAAAGGTTTCAAACCATGTTTTGCCAAACATAGTCCCGCTGGTAAAAATGGTCCAGTGAGCTGATTTCTCCACTTTTTCCACTCCAAATGCCTTGATATGGATGATAAACAATATAATGATCGAATATGGATCGTTTAGATTTATCTACTAATATATGAGAACAATAATAATTAAAATGTTATTATTAATCTTATAGCAATATTTTAGAGGTTGTAAGAGAGGGAGAGGTCGATGAAAAAATTGAGATTTAATAAGCTTGGTGGTTCGACATTGCTACCAACATTCTAGCTTAGGTTTTGGCCATTAGGAAAGGATAGGAAATAGTGATAGAAAATAAAATTTCAAATCTCATGACTTTTGGGGATTCACAAAATATAATCAGAAAGGATTCCAAATTAGTAATGGCCCTCCTCTATTGCATATGATCATCATCCAACACTACAATTTGATCTTTTACGTGTTCTTTGACATTTCAACTCCTTAGCAGATTCCTTAACTAGAAAAAGGACCAAATTGGATTAAGGTACACTGGAGATGAATAATGTAATTTACACCAACATTACATTTCCATTACTTTTCCATGACCCCTTGTATTGGAAAAAAATAAAATAATCAATGGCTCTCGTGACCTTTCAAGTATAAGAACAAGCGAAGAAATTACACCCCAGGAGAATTCGTGGTCGTATAAACATTCAGGTCATTGTTTGTCGAAGGTTTTTAATGTTTAGTGATTGGAAACTACTCCCCCATCCCACATGACATCTCCTTTGTTCTCCCTACTCTCAGCAACATCTTTGACTAATGGAGTGTTTGGGAAAGAATATGGATGCATACTTTTTTTTTTTTTAATTCTTATATGATAGTGTGTAAATTTTATTTGCTTTAAGGAGTCTTGTACAGAGAGTATAATAGGCATCTCTTTAGTATTAGAAGCAAAAATTATTACAAGAATAAGTTTTATTTGTTTTTTATTTCTAAAAATGGAATTATTATGGATTTGAATAATGTACTCATAGTACTAAAATCAATTTATCTTTTTAATAAAAAATATAAATCTTTTTATTATATATATATATATATATATTCCTATTATCAACATTTTCACATTAATATTAAATTATTAAATAATAACAATAATTTTTATATAATAATAATATTATTATTTTACGAAATAATATTATTTCTCCAAATAATATTTTAATTTAATATTTTCCTAACTCATATCTCCTAACATCTCTCCACACACTCCTAAATGGGTAAGTTTTTTATCTTTTGAATTTTTCTAGTCTTTAATGATGCTTGAAGCGTTCACATGAAACTTTAAACTGCAAAAACTAGTTCTTCATTATGGCTCACAACCATGGAAATTTAATTTCAAAAAATCATTATTAATTAATTAATTAATTTTTATATATTTATATAATTTTTTAATTATAAAAAATAATAGGGTACTTTTAGTAACACTTTTATCTTTTTATTAATTTATAATTCAAAAAATTATTTAATATCAATAAAAAAATATTTTAAAATATATATATATATATATATATATTAATTTATAAAAACTGATTCTTAAAACGAATAGCAATTACAAGGTTTGATGATGTAAAAACCAATCACATTTAAAGGATTCAATCATCTACAAATGGCTTCATTCAGTTTCCAATCGTTACAAATATCACAATTTCTGCAAATGGCTTCATTCAGTTTCCAATCGTTACAAATATCACAATTTCTTTCTTTTCAGGGTGTTATAGGTTATCTAAAATCTAATTTCAATTTCATTAAAAAGAGTGTGAGAATTCAATTTCCATTCAGGAATATTGAATTAGAGTAAATGCTATTTATCATTTTTTTTATTCTCTATTTTCCCCTAATACCACACTATATATCTCAGTGTTTTAATTATATTCAAAGTGGTTTTGATATATTCTATATATCTCATTGTTTTAATTATATTCAAAGTGGTTTTGATATATTGCAAAATATTTATTGAAAAATATATATTTTTAAATAAATAATTAAAATAGACCTGAAATGCCTGAACAAAACGGAGGAAAAAAATCCCAGAAGTATTTTGAAATCCCAAAAGATCGGGTTGAACTTTTCTCTTGATTCTCGCCAAAAGTACGTCTTTGTTATTCAATCAGATTGACTTTGATATGCATGTGATTTCATATATTATTAGGATAATTTTAACACAAAGTAAAATAAGATATATATTTGTGAAAAAAGAAATTCAGAAAATAGACTTGAAGTTAATATTATGTGCATTTAAAAATTAAGAAAAATAATTAAATTTATGTATACGTTATAATAAATTTTTAAATTTTTTTTAAGCATATTTTTATTTAATTAACCATTATAATATATTATATATCTTTATAAATTCTCAAATATATATAATATTTTATTATTATTTTTGTTAACATAGTTTATTAAGAGAAAACTAAATTTTAATATTATTTTTGGTTTTTTTATTCTTTAATTCTTATTTTTTTATATTAATCTTTTTTTTTTTTAAATATCAATATTTATTATGTTAATATTTTCAAACATTAGTCATTTCTCATCATTAATCTTCCATTGTTGGTTGCCTTTGTCTATCTTAGAAACCCATAATTTTTGGTTTACTTTGTGGCTTTCTCAATCTCAATCCTTTGAGGCCCTAGGTGTTCTGGGTAAAGTATTTTGTTTGACTCTCTTTTATTTGGTGCAATGTGCTTCCGCAGAGGCTCTAGGGGCAGGTTATGCTCCCAACCTCAAGCTCAAGCTCAAGATGTTGCAACCATCTTCCACCCTTGATCCCCCACTCTTGAAATTTGTGAGAAAATTTGCCAATTGGAATCCTTAACCACTAATACCTACATGCATTTTCTGATTCAAAAATCCAAGCAAAAGTAGACAATTGGGTTCATGGGCATAGTTGTACCAAGGGAAGAGGGAGCTAGTACTTGAACTCCATCACCCTCCATTGGCAAATGAAAATTTTTGGACATGGTCTTGAAAGGAAGCATGAATACCACAATGATATAATCAATTTTTTGAATGAATCAAGCAAAACCAACATTATTAGCCCTGTCATCTTGCTATTTTTTATGCCAAACTAGCTTAGTTTGAAAGTCACCTTTATTGTGACCTGAAACCTAATGCTCTAGCTACAAGAATCCCTCAACCCTAGTTACTTATTCATACTCCTAATGTTATGATTTACCTCTTGGAAGCTATTTTTTTCTTATGTAAATACTTATGGTTGTTTTTAGTCGCTTATCAATATTATATATTTTTATTTAGCATTTCTTAAACTCTAATCAATGAGCAACATATTAGATCTAATTTACTTAGAGGTAGATTGAAACCCAACACCGGTGTAGAAATTTTAAAGCAATAACTTTAATTCACAATTTTTTTTATTAATATCTTCAAACGCTACATCAATAATTGACATATTAATTTTCAATAAAAAATATCAATTTAAAATATACAAATATATTCTCTATATATATATAATTTTTTAATTTTTATTAACACCGGTGTAGAAATTTTAAAGCAATAACTTTAATTCACAAAAAAAATTATTAATATCTTCAAACGCTACATCAATAATTGACATATTAATTTTCAATAAAAAAATATCAATTTAAAATATACAAATATATTCTATATATATATATATATATATAATTTTTTAATTTTTATTAAAATTGATATATTTTTGAAAAATTTTAATAATAAAAATAATATATTTCAAAAACTTCAATTTTCTGTATTTTCATTTTATATTTATTTAAAAACAATTCATCATATATTCTTTTAAAACACACCTTCAAACACACCTTCACAATGTTTGAGTTTTTTCTTTTCCTTTCGTATCTAATTTATTTTAAAAAATAATCACCAACTTAAACCCGTCTTACTTCCCTCTCATAGAAATTGAACATACTTTTCATCTTTAACTTTTGAGACTTACACAAGTATACCGCGGCGGATATTTTTATAAAAGAGGATGTTGCAATTGAGGTAGAAGGAAGACTATCATAGACCGAGAAAGAATATTAAAATAGCTTGGAATTTTGGTGGGTAGATTTTGAGAAATAAGTAAAAGAGAATAATTAAAATTTAAAATGCTGATGATGATGATGGTTAATGTTTACTGAGATCAAATTGGTCTATCAGACTTATAATTTTCTTAATTTTTAATTGTTTGGCTCCTCGTCTTTTTTGGTGAGATTGGTGATGTAGCTTTATTTTTCTTCTCTACGGTCTTCTAACTTTTTTTATCTTGCATCTCCTTCATCTCTTCTGGTTCGCGGGACATTGGTGTCTTAGCTTCACGATCTATTGTGTTTGTCCTTTTGGAGATAGTCAGAGAAGAAGTTTGGTCTAGGAGATCTGCTTTGCTGTTAAATGAAGTTTTATTTTGCGCGATATTCGAAACCAAAACCTCATAACTGTTGATGCTTGAGGGGTTGTTGAGTTCACTTTTTTGTTGTTGGGCGGGGCTTTCCCCCTGTTTGTCTTGAGAGTTGTTTCTTTCTTGCCTGTTTTCTTGTAATTCAGAGTTTTCTCGAGAGTATTCTTGTTTTATGACAGTGTAGTGTTCTTTTTGTGCTCCTTCCCACCATGTAGATCTATGGTGATTTTTTCTACCAGAATTTTTCTAGGAGGCTTTTGGGCAATTTTTGGCTAGGTGGCCTGTCTAAAAGCAGGGTCGACATCTGAAGAGGACATTTTCGTAATTGAGTTTCAGGTTCGACACATAGTATTTATTTGTTAGGTGTATTTCAGTTGGGAATCCAGCGTTGAAGTCCATTTCCACACAAATGTGTGCATAGGTGGTTTTGGATATTCCTTTGTTTCTAGGCACCTGCAGTGAAATTTCCCAATTGCATTTCCAATGGCTTCTAGCGAAGAGAAATTCCAGAGATGCAAGGGTAGGTTTGGCAATCTCACCCAAACTAGTGCTGAGGTTATGACTGTTGTTGAGGGATCGAATGATGGGTTCCATGGCCTCATGAATAGGCTCGATTTATCCCAAAACCAAGGGCCGGAATCTAGAATACATTCTCTGCTTCCAAGATTTTCAAAATCTACTATAAAGAAACCCCTAGCACATGGGTAGATATTAATTGCATCAGGAATTAGAGGTTTCCATACCTCCAAGATCCAACTATGGAGAACTGTGAGCCACGGCCAAAAACCATTGAATCGACAGATTATGGCACTTTCAGAGAACTTCAAAGCCTCATCGAGTGAGGCCTGGACCACCTGGACAGTGGGAGCTAGGGCTTCAATGAAGATATGGGCAGGAGCTTGCCCCCCAGAGGCAGACGAAACTGAGCCAACAACTATTTTTGCAAAGCTGGGAGCCATCTAGAGAATGTTATCCTGTTGAGTATAAAAGATTGCCGAAGAGAAAGACACAAAAGATTGCCTAAGATAAGAGAAAAGAAAAAAAGAAAGAATAGAAAAGCTGTAGATCTATAAAGAAGAACCACAGATCTATAAACCGCAAAAGACCCAATCAATGAGAAGAGATTTAACCCGAGGAAGGGGGCCGAAATTTGGGCTCTGAGATAGCCATAGAAGAAGCTTCAGGATGGCCGAAAGTGGTCTCAGGAAAATGCCCAATCGCAGATCTGCAGATCTGAAAGAGCCGTAGATTGTTACAACTATCTGAAAGAGCCGCACAGTGTAGTTAAGATAAATATTAGTGAGTATAAGTTTTTTTTGGGTAAGAAAAAATACGTCTTCATGGATAATATTGTTAGATTTTAATTTTAAAAGATAGGTTGTATTTTCATTTTAAAAGTTAGAAAATTAATTAAAAAAATATAATTATAAATAACATAATTAATTATAAATACAATTATAAATGTCATACTACTAAATTAAAAAAATGTGTTATATATATATATATATATATATAATAAATTTTAAATTTTATTTAATTAAAAATATGTATTTTCTTTGGTCAATTATAAATTAAAATCCTAGAAAAAAATTATTTAATGATATTTTTTAAATTACTTTTATGAATTTATATTAATAATTCTGATTTTAACATTTTTATAAATTTATATTAATAATTGTGATTTTAACATTTTCCTCTTTATAATTGTGTAAATTTTGTTTCTATTTATTTATCTTTGCATGACGCTAGTACTGTCACTTCATGTCCTAGATATAAGTCCATTAGTAATATTGTAACAATTATGTAGCTCGTAACACAAGTCCATGATATATTTTTTTATTGTTTTCCCTATCGTTTCGCCTTACCTCCACCTTTATAGCTCTTCAATAATCTAAATAATCTAAAATGCAAGATGAAACAAAGATCTATTTGTTTAGTGAAATTCACTTTTTAAATTGGTTCTATTTTTATTTAATCCAAACAAAGTCTTGATCTATCATTCAGATTCTCCTCCACATTGCTCCCATGCAATATGCTCAATGTATATTAATAATGAAACTTTCCATTTCACCTGCACTTTTTTCTATATAAATTATTGTTGAGTGTCCAGTATCAAAATTTTCAGGGAGATGTGTCCACATTGTTTAGTTTGATTCTTTGTTATTCTCTTCTTCAAACTAAGAATGTAGGACTAAATAATTTTGTTGAACTGAATATTGGCAAATTTATAAATTTATAGTTTTCATTGTTAATAAAATTTTGAACAAATGCCTTATTCAAGTGATCAAAATATTCCATAGTACATGAGGGTTAGTGTAAGATAATGCCACAAAATTTTGAGAGGTTAATTGTAATAGAAATTTAAAAAATAGAAATTTTATCACTACACCAAATCTCTAGGGCTAAGTAATTTTGTTGCATTGAATAGTAGAAAATCTATAAACTTATCATTGATATACTGAATAAACCTTTGGACAAATGCTTTATCCAAGTGATTACAATCTTCCATGGTGGATGAAGGCTAGTGCAAGATAATGGTAACAAATTATGATAAGTTAATTGCAATGGAAATATGAAAAATAGAAATTTTATCAGTACAAAGAATTATTAGAGGTACTTGCATGACGATATCAAGTGAAAGGATGAATTTACACTATTTATGAAATTGGCTTTCGAAATGTTTAATTTTGATTCATGGTAAGTTGATATTACTAAAAAAATGGTATTTTTCTAACATTGTTATGTTATTTTTCTCTAAAACATAATACTGATATTTGCATGAGGCCTCGAGTTTGGTTTGTAAATGATGGAATTTTTTAAGATAAATTTGTATGTTTATAGATAATAGATGGATATGATACATCTTATTTTCCCTTAATTTTCGATATTTATTTTATATTTTATTTAAATTAAGAAATACTGTGAAAAATTAAAATGAGGAGTTCAATCATTAGGCCATGCTATGAGGGGCTTAGCATATTCATTTTTTTTACGAAGTAGATCTTTATCATTTGTAGGTTCTATTTTGATTTCAAAATAAGTCAAATAAACAAAAGTTATAGTAGAAATAAAAGAACCATATTTTCTATAAATTTGAGATATGTAAAATAATTAAATAAAAAATAGCAATTAATAATTAATTCCTTAAAACATATATATTTAAAATCTGCACACGTCTCTATAAATGTGTTTGGTTTCATTAGTAATGAATGTGTAAAGCATACACAGGCTCATGGTTTGTAAAATGGATGTGTTTTTATTTATGCAAACCAAACCAAAATGTTTATCAATCAATAAATAAAACCAAAATTTCCACCTCATCTACCACTTAATTGAAAAAGGTGTTCTCACAAAATATTTTTTATTATTAATTACATGTGAGCACACTAATAAAATGCATTCATATCAATAATCTACATATTTTATTAAGGTCCATGCTTCTTAGAATGTGCACACATTATATAATACACATGCACTCATTTTTCCATCATCTTATGTCTCTATTTCTATCTCTCTATCTATCCCTCCTTCCCTCCTTTAACTTTGCCTCCCTCCCACCCCCCTCCTCATCCATTTTTCTCTCTTTTCTTAAGTTTCATTCATATATCCCTCTCTCTCTCCTTCACTAAGCCGCCCACCCCCTCTCTCCATCCATTCCATGCCTACTCTCCCATCCTTTTTTGTCTCCCTATTTATTTCTCCTTGTTCTTATGCCTCCTTATTTATTTATCCTTGTCCTTATGTCTCCCTCCAAAATCCCTCTATCTCTCCTTCTCTATGCCTCCCATATAGCGCTAAAACCCCTCCCTCTCTCTCTCTTTCCCTAACCCGTTCTCTATTGTGCTTTCCCCATGTTTCTCTCATGTCTCTCCCCATTTCCTTATCCTCTTCTTTTTCTCTTTGTCTCCCTATTTGTATCTATCTCACCCTTTCCCTATTTATTTCTCTTACTCTTCCTTCCCCCATCTCTCTGTATTCCTCATTGTATCTCTCTCCATCCCATCCCCCCCTTTTCATCATTTTCATTCTCCCTATCCCTTTTCCCCTCTATGCTCATTCCTCTCTATCCCCTTTACTACTCCCCCTATCTCTCTCCCTAACACCTCCACTCTCACTCTCTCTCTTTTATTATCCATCTCTATCCCTCCTTGTAATTCCTTCCTCTCTCTCCTCCTTTCCTTATTCTCGTCCTTCCTCTCTCTTTTTGGATGTATGTCTCCCTCTTTCCATCTCTCTCCTCCTTTCCCTATTTATAAATCTCTCTCTCACCACTTTCCATCCATATTTCTATCTCTTTCACCCTTTCCTTAATTTTGCATCTCTCTCTCTCCCCCTTATCACATCTCTCTCTCTCTCTTCCGCCATATCCCTATTGTTCCTCTCTCTTCCTTCCTTTATAACTCTTTCATCCTTCACCCATCTATATATCTCCCTCTTATATGTCTCCTTCCTATATCCCTCTTTCTCTCTCTAACTCTCCCACTATATCTCTTCCTCATACATCTCCATCTTTCTCTTCTTATCTCTCCCCCTTATCTATCTTCTTCATTATCTCCCTAAGAAACCCCTTTGTGTATCCCCTCCCATCTGTCCCCTATACCTATCGCTATTTTATATTACTCTCCCTATCCCTATTCTCTCATATATCTCTCTACCTTTTCTCATATATATCTCTCCCCCCCCTTATCCCTCTCTCCTCTCTCCCCCTATGCCTCCCATTTTCTTTACTTGTCCCCATTTCCCTATTTCCTCTTATCTCTCTCTCTCTCTCTCTCTCTCTCTCTCTCTCTCTCTCTCAGAAGTATCCGTCTCCTCTCTCACCCCCCATGACACCCCACTATATTTATCCCTCATATATCCCCTCTTTCTCTCTCTCTTTTCTTTTATGTCTCCCCTACTTCCCTCTCTCTCCCCCCTCCCACCTCTTCCCACTCCCCTCTCTCTCTCTCTAACTCCCCTCTCTTTTTTCCCTATCTCCCTTTCTTTCACCCTATCTATCACACACTCTCTCCACCCCTTTATGTCTTCTTCTTGTCTCTCTTCCTCTCCCACTATATGTTTCCATTCTATATCACTTTTTTCTTTCTATCCCGCCTATATATCTCTCTCATGCATCCATTTTGTTCTCCCCCCCAAACCTCTCCCCGTTTCCCTCTCTCTCTAACACCCCTCTCTTTTTACCCTCTCTATCCCTTGAGCACTCATTATATAATTCTATCCCCTCTATGTCCCTCTCTTCCCCCAACCTCTCTCTCTCTCTCTCTCTATCCCCTCTATCTCTCCACATATCTTGCTATCTCTCTGACCCTCTATCCCTATCTTTATAACATGCAAACAATCTCTCTATCTAGCCCCCTCTCTTTTTCCTTACATTTCCTTTCCCTAACTCTTTGGCCCCCACCCATTATTCCTCATTTTATATCTCTCCCTCCCTTTCCCTAATTCCACCTCTCTCCATACCCATTTCCCTATTAATTTCTATCTCTCCCCCTATATATCCTCTACCTTGTCTCTCCCCATCCTTCCTCCTCTCCATCCTATTTTATCTCTCACTATCCCTTTCTCTATCCCTCCCTAACCCTGTTCTTCCCATATCCTTCCCCCTCTCCATCCTATTTTGTCTCCCTCTTTCTATCTCTCTCTCCCTTCCCCAATTTATTCATATTTAACTCTATCAATCTCTCTATCCTCCTTCCCTCATATCTCTCTCTCTCTCTCGCTCTCTCTCTCACAAATACACACACATTCTTCCCTCCTCTCTCTTTCCATATACCTTTCTCCCTCCCCTATGAGCCTCCCATTATCTTTATCCCTATCACTTTCCCTCTCTTATGTGCACTAAGACCCACTCTCTCTCCAACCCTTTTCCTTATGTCTTCATATCTTTCATCCTTATCTTTATCTCTTTCTCCATTTCTCTAACCCCCTGTATATTTTCATATCCACATAACTTACTTTGTCCCTCCCCCTTCCCCATCACACACTTTCTCTCTCCCCCTTTCCCTATCCATTTAGAGTCTCTCTTTTCCTGTTTCTCCCTCTTTCTCTCTATCTCTCTCACTTAAACCCCCTATCTCTCTCTATCCCTATTCCTCTCCTCCAAATATCTCTTCTTTCTCCCATGATAGTGGAGTAGGAATGCATGTAGGTTAGTAAGGCTTGCACATCCCTTCCCTTCATCATCCTATGTCTTCCTTCTCACCTGAGACTAGACACTGGAGCAAGAATACAAACATGTTATTAATGCATGAATGTTATTTTCCATGTAAGAAACAAAATAAAATTTTATGTTTCCATCATTTTGTCTCCTATGTTTAGCACTCACATCTACAAATACCATGCAAATTATTTTGTTATAGGTGTTTTTTTTATTTAAACTGATTTCCTTAACTATTTTTGCAATAGTATTATTCTATTAAAAACTTTCATAGGAGGGAAACTTATGTAATTAACCCAAAAAGTCTAGAAGTAAGTTTATTCCCCTGAAAAAGTTTAATATATGAGATAAAAGGTAAGATTAGGTATGGAGAAACATAGGAATCCATTCATCACTAACCCAAATCCTTGCAAAATGAATTCCATGTTATACTCTATTTTTTTGCCACAGGTGAAGTGTATGCATCCAAAGGAGGTCATTCAAATTTCAACATCAAGTGATCTTCCAACAAATTATCCATCATTAAGCAATGATATAGCTGAAGAAGTCATTCATATTTTTTGAGATTCTAAGTATCGAAATATGGAAATTAAAAAATATAACGATTTGCAACAGTCTATCGAAAAGACTCCTTATGTTCAAGTTTAATTAAAATAATTATATGTTCAAACTACAAACCAAACAATTTAATGTTACACTTCCAATCTCCACCACCATGTGAATCAAGCACTATAATCTACGATATAAAGGATTCACACTTCATGTCTGATGGGACCAATTTTATTGTTAAAGGCCTATCTATAGCCCCAAATACCTTCGAAAAACACATGTTTACGACCTTGTTCATTATTCATTTTGATAATTTGCATGTAATTCCTTGTGTTGAGGGAATGATTGATTTATATAATCATATTAATGAATATTGTGACCTTTGGAGACCTTGGAATATTGTTTTGGATAGGATTTTCAAGAGAAATGTTTTCCTTATTTAATATCCTACCATGAAGATAGTGGCTTCCCCCCTCAACTATCAATATTAACTTACAAGATTGCTCAAATGTAGGATTTATCAACAATGAGGACAAGAGGTCGCTATGAAGTAATCCCAAGGAGACGAACTACCATAATTTTAGAGTCTTTTGGAGGAAAAGCTTCCCTCCAATTGAGGAGGATACTCCTTGGTCCTTTTTTATAAAATGAGAGCTTGAGCTAGTTAAAAGAAGAAGTTTTGAGAGGAGAAAGAATACCTTTTTTCGGTATCCATGCTCTGTAGCTTTTCTATTTTAGTCTTATGAAATGTTGAATTTGAATTAATGGAGAAATAATCTTCTTTGAAAAGAATCTAGTTTTGATTTGTCATAGGTCCTTTTGTACCTTGGAGATGTCCCACCAACATGTACTCTAGTGACTGTCTTTCACCTTTTTATAACTTATTTTCATGCTCATCCCTAAGATAATTCATAAATTTATTTGATTTTTTAGTTATTTTAGTGAACTGCACATTTTTTTGTTTCTTATAGGAACTTATGAGTTTAATGACTTTTATTTGTTTACTCATTTCTATGAGTAATATGTGTTAGAAATAACTTTCTTTATCATTATTAAGAATCCTTTCATTGTGTTCCTACATTTAGATTGGTTTTGAAAGTAATTATAGGCTTTTCTTGTAGGATTGAAACACTCTTGTAGAAAAGATCCAATGGCTTCAATTTATCATTCTCTCTTATGGATTTGCATTTTTCAATGGACGAAAAATATTAATAATCACCTTTGGCATGATCTACTGAAAGAGGGAAGGTTAAGAGAAAAACATTCATATTTACAAAACTACATATTAATGTATGTTGTGAGATTTGATTTTCTTTCCTACAACATAAGAGTAATTGTTTGATTTCCTTGCAAGTGTAGATTAGTTCCTTTCCTTGAAAATTAGTATAGCCTTCAATTAATGCAACTTTACTTTTCCACAACTTTACTAGCCTAAAAATTTATTTCCCATACTTTTTTATTTGTAATCTCATTTCATACAAGAGTAGACTAGTTGAGTGACTATTGATTTGCACAACTATCCCTCTCACTTGATAAATTTTTTCATATAGTAATGCGTAAGAAGAATTATGACTTACATATAATATGCACAATAACTCTTAAGTTTTTATAAAATCCAACTTGAGATATAAAGTTGAGACCTCCGAGACTATAAAATTATTGATGGAATATTAAGGGCCATCACATTTTCGCATTGTTACTAAGGATATGTCAAATTTTGAATTCTTCCATCATATACTAGTTGTTATAGTAATTTTTTGAAAAGAAGAAAAATACAACAATTAAATCACATATTTTTCGAAAAATAACATTAATGCATCATAAACTTAGAGATAGGTTAGGAAAATTTCTTCCAAAAACCTTCATTTCTCATTCAAGAAGTCGTAATCAACCAACACGAAAATGACTATGAAAAACATTTTCCATAACAATTTGAGGACTCTGTAGATAGAGACTATAAGGATATCTAAGAAGAAAGTGATTCCTCATTTCATTTCATCATGGTTTAAGCGGAGGTTAGCCTCAACATCCTAAAGTTTTTTAATTTCCCATGAGGGATAACGATGGGAAAGATAAAAGGATGAATATTGATCCATATGTTCTTCCTCAATTTTTGAACTAACCACTTAGCATCTTGAAATTTTCTTGTTTGAGTTTACTATGGTTTGTAGGACATATTATTATACTACTAATGATAAATTTTTTTATCTCTTTCCATATTTAGTATGCTTCATTATTATAGAGGGAGATATTATTACTATTTGGGGGCACATGAAGTGGAAATTCACTCACGAGTACAAAGGCTATTGCAATAGTAGAGATACAAGGGATTAAATATTTAGGATTACCCAAGAGGAAAATAAATTTGTAGTGTGAGTTGAATAAGGGTTCTATATCATCTATAAAAGAATCCATAATTGTAACTTACATGAGGATTCTATGAAACTTTTCATATTGAGAGGAGTAAGTGAGGATTTGATTAAAATACTCAACCTCCTAGCATTGTCAAATTTACCATCTATAATATCTAGACATAAAGAATATCTTCAAAACTCATTCCAAGGATAAAAATACAGAAAGGTATATCTTATATATATTTTGTAATTTCTTCTCTTTATTCCTCTCTAGTCACCAAAATTGAGATAGTAGGAAAGTTAGAAGATATGAAAATAGAGATCTTTCACTCCCTATCCTTCCAAATGGACACATTATAGGCCATGAGAGGGAATTAGCTATATTTTTTCCTAAGTGTAGAAAAATACACCCTCAAAATGAGTTTCCATTTAGAAACATACAAATATGTGCATTTTATGAGGAAAAACATCCTATTGATAAATTTTATTCTTTTCCAAGTCTGAAATTTTCTTACCAAGTTGTTGTAGGAAACACGAAGTTAGTATTCATCATCAACCAAAAAAGGCCAATAACAACGAGGCCTTATCGACGAGGTGTAGGCTATAACCCCTCACAATATTTCAATAATTACCATGAAAAGTTTTAGATTCAACCTATTTTCCACCTAATCCTTCACCTTGGTCCACACCTACCCCATGGAAATAACAAAAGTACCTATTGTCCCTCCTTATCAACAATTTTAGAACCAATATCCTTAATAGAATAATTCTTCACAAGGTTGGAGGCCTCTTATACCTAAACCACTAGCCTTAATTTTCCCACTTCCTCAACAACTTAATTCTCCTTAAAAAATGGCACCCCAAAGTAGTCTTAACTCCATACTTAGCCTAATTCCAATCCTAACAATAAATAGGATTAAACTATTTACAACATAGAAACTATATATGAAACCTAATGTTTAGAATTTCAAGAAATCAACCTTAGATTAGGGAAGGTGCTACAGGAACCTCCCAATCCTCCTCCTAGTAAAAAATTATAGGATGAAAAGGAGGAGCCTACTCCTCAAAAATCTCCTCAAGCCTCTCCTTACCCTTAACTATTAGCACTCACAAAAAAGTAAGCATTAGAAGAAATTGACCTTTTAGGAGAACTAAAAAACTTCTGTGTCGAGATACCTCTACAACATGATATTAATAGTGTACATATTTATAACAAATAAATTAAGGAATAATGTCTTCGAAGGACTGGTAGGAAGAAGAGGGATGCACTAACATTAATGTGAAAGGTGATGAGCCTCATCATTGGGTAATTATATGGGCCTTAATTCACCTCCTATCCTAGTAAAACCAACTTTTGTCATAACTTATTACATGTTTTTGATTATATTTTGTTTATGAGGTGAGTTAGAGTTGGATATTATGCTTAGTGGAATAATATGCATTGAATGTAGGATTAAAGGAGAAAATAAATTAATTTTGGCAAAGACTAAGGTCAAAACTCAAATGGGAAAAGGGAGAAATATTGTAGGAGGTAAATTCTCCTCATTTACTACTCCTCCATTTGAATATTCCTCCATTCAGCACATCAGCTCAGAGTGCAAACAACCAAATCATGAGGATTAGAAGGCAGTCGAGCAATGGGAGACAAAGCACCAGTTTATCCTGAGTTTGGGAACCGAGCCTCCCTAATTTTAAGGAAATTGTTGGGGACTTCAGTTGTATAAGTAGAGAGGCCTAGGACCTTAGTAGAATTCAGATTTTTATTGTAAAACTCTAAGCTATTTTCGAGTTGCAATACTTGGGAAAGTTCTATTGATGTAATTTGTTGTTTTGGTAATAAGAATGAGTTTTGTTTTGAGCCAACACTGAGTTAACTCAGAGGCCTGAAGCTCTTGGGTTAGGGCCCAACCCTAGTAGCCAAGGTTCCTCTTTCTTGTACATGTATGTTTAGTGCAGTTTCATAGCTTCATTTTTAATTTTCTTTCTGGATGCATTTCCATTACAAGTAGCGTAGATTAGATTGGTTGTTTATTAGTTTGCTTGCATTTGTCCCTGACTTCAGTAGCAGGTTAGTAGGGATACAAGGATCACCACAAGGTTTTTAGCAGGAGTCTCGGCCTCACTTCCTCCCTCTAGGATCATGACTTGAGGAAGGGACCCTTAAGCAGCCCCAAAAAACAGATTTCTAGTTCTTTTATGAGCTTTGGAGTTTGTTGTCTTTAAATTAGTATTTGGCTAGTTTTGCAAGGTAGATTTATATTGTCATATTTTTCATCTTCATTTATGCAGTAGATGTCATCCATGCTTTCATTCCCTTCAGCAACTTTCCTCATGCATAGTGTAGGCAGTTAACTCATTAATTCTGCTTTTCTAGTTTATGAAAATGTTTCTTGTTTGCATAGCTTTTTGCAAGATATACATGTTTTATGTAGAGCAGGTGCTTCAAGAAGATACTAAGACTTCATAGCCAGTAGCCACCTTCCACTCCATCCACCTTAGCTATCCCTTGTTTTCATCATCACCTTCACTAGTTTTTCATCATTTTTCTTAGAAAGTCTTCCAAGAACATTGAGCAAATCCAACCATCTACTATCTTTGATGTTGACTTCTGAGTGATCCTAGACCTTCTCCCATTCCATTCCACCCATAACACACCTATACTAGGCATTCCATCACCTCCAACACCTCACATTTTTCTCTCGGCTGCATCTTGTAGGTTTACACGAGATCTTGTAGGTTTCTAGTACATCCTGTAGGTTTTCCTGAAATGGCCTGTTTTAAGGTTGAATTGATGGAAAACCCTTAGGAAGTCACCAAAAGCCTCCCAAGGGTCTTCCACACCATCCAACCATCTCATAACCCTTCCATCCATCCTCAAACATCCTTAATTCACCTGCCACATCAATAGAAGCAATTAGTTTGCATACTTGATTTTGCATAAAAAGAAAAAAAACAAAAACAGATTTAGTTTAGTCTCTTTACTTGCACATTAGTGATGTTTGATGCTTCTTACTTATATAACCTATATAGTAGCATTTGGTTCATGTTGATTTATCATTTTTGCCAAGCATAGTTTCTTAGAAATTAATTAGGAAATGGTGTGATTTAGCATTACATGTCGACCTTCTCCATTATTGCAGTAGAGTAGCTATCTCTTAGAGTAGATGTACCTTTCTTCCATCAAAGAATCAAGCTTCTTCTGACTCCATAGAAGTCTGGCCTAAAACCCCAGTGGTCTCTCGCCAGCTGAACAGTGACAACAAGCAGAACCATCACTTTTACTTGTGTATACAACACTGTCACCTCCAAGTTTGTACGAACCCCAGGTTGATAAAGTAAATTTGGTAGCGCAGGATTTGCAGCATCCTTGTTGCAATACTGGCGCTCATCACTTCTTTGCATCGTTGTTGGGGAGGTGTCTGAGTAAAATGTGATTACTGCTTTCTTTTCTTCTATTTCTTGTCTTCAATATTCTGCCATTAGTTTATTTTTTCAAAAGTAATCTAGTTGTTTCCTTTGTTCCATTTTGCATTTTTTGCTCTCCTTTCCATTTTGCAAGCAAGATTTCAATTCAGCAAGTAGCATTTTCATTCCGTTAGTAATTTTCATTCAATGAGCAATTTCAATTTTACAAAGTACTTTTCTGGTTTGAAAAAATAAAAAACCAAACAAAAAACATTTCTTTTCAGGCCTCGTAGTAACAAAGATAGTTTAGGGAAATTTTTGTCAAATACCCCCACTGCATCAAACAACCAACCTTTCCTCTTCTTTGGTGGCTGTGAACTGGAGGAACCCTTAGGTGAGCAACTTGACATATTTGAAGAACCTACAGGGGAAGAAGAGGAAGAAGAACCCATTCCTACTAAACTAATGGCTAAAAACATAAATGACAGAGGGAATAGAGAGAGAGTTGAGGGTGCCTTTCCCATTAGGGAAACCAATGGGGACACTTAGATGAAAAATATAAACCCCTCTGCCTTACCTCATTTCCATGTCCTGACCACAGAGGATGTTGACACTTTCATGTTTGAGTTTGTTGTTATATGCTGAACCTATGACTATACAAATGATGAGCAGAAGTTAAAACTATTTCCTTCTACCCTCAAGGATGCAACATTGCACTGGTTCATGGGTTTACCTAGAGATAGCATCACAAAGTGGGCTCAGATGCAATAAGCCTTTAACAACAAATATCGAGACTATTTTCGTTCAAAGGATACTAAAGAGGAAATTTTTAGGATGACCATAGGCAATGATGAATCCCTAGAGGATTACGAAGAAATATTCCAGCGTAGTTACAAAAGGGACAGGTGCACACTTGACCCTAAGTCACTAAAGCTGGTCCTGCTTAGGGGAGTAAGGGAAGATCTTCTATATACCCTACATTTGTTAGTAGGAGGATATATCTACCAATTACCCTATGAGGATATCAAGGCTGTCGTTAGAAACCATTCTAAGGCAGCTAGGAAAAAGGGTAGGGGTAGTCAACCTATGGTCAGTACAGCGTCTTCTAACTCATCCATCAAAGGTGAAATTGGAAGCATGCTAGAAGATTTCAAAAGTGAGATGCTGCAAACCCTTGCCTTGCAAATGGACACCATGCACATTAAGAGGAAGTAGGAGGAATTAGAGAGAGCCTTGTCCATTTTTTGTCCTAGATGCAGTAGGAGGCATCCTAAGAATGAATGTCCATTGAATTCTTTTGAAATTTCCTCAGTCTGTGAAGAAAACCACTCCACAGATAAATTTTCTTCTTTGCTTAGACTCAAAGCTATATATCAAGGAGTTGAAGGGGTCACTGAGAAGCTCTGCTATATTAACCAAAGGAGACCTCATGGGCCTAGACCATACCAGCAGGGCATGCAAGGGTCGTCCTGTGCATATTACAACCCAAACCAAACCACAACCATGCCTTCTTGGGGACCCATTGCTCATCCTTCCTGGTATACACCCCCTATCCTTCCTAGTCTACACCCCCTCCTTAGTCTTTTGCATCTCAGTATCATTCCCATACAACCAACCAGTCATTTCAACCTTATGCTCCACCACAACCTCAGTGGAATGCACCACCTGAGGGGTGGAGGCCCCAATACAACAATTCTCCAGCTCTATTGCCTCCACCACCCGCTCAACCACAATTTCTAAACTCTCCTCCACCAAAGCAACCCCAGATGCCTGCCCAACCAAATTTGAACCTGAAAAACAGGCAAGCTCAGCAAGTATACCGTGGAGAGACATCATATCTAGCTTATGCTGTGGAAATCTAGGAGATTAACCTAAGATCTGGGAGAGTTCTCTCGATAACCAACCTCCACCTCTACCTAGGGAGGTTGAGGAAGAAAGAGAGGAAAGAAATCTTAAAGTGAATCCACCCTTTCCTGAGAGGTTAGCCCAACCACTCCAACCTACCTAGACGAAACTAAACTTCTGGGAGAATTGAAAAATCTATGTGTAAAGATTCCATTTCTCCAAGCAATAAAAGATGTTCCTATTTACAATAAGTTAATTAAGGAGAAGTGCTTCAAGCATCCAGGGAGGCGAAGAAGGGATTCCCCTACCATAAATGTCATTGGGCAGCTGTTCGACTTAATGCTGGGGTAGGTAATATGTCCAAAATATTTGGACCCTGGAAGCCTTGTAGTAGATGTGCACATCAATGGCACCATTGTCCCACACACTTTGATCGATCTTGGGGCTGTCATTAATGTGATGACCAAGAACACCATGCTCAAGATCAACCTCCAAGGGTCATTGAGGAAGAACACAATATTTCTGCAACTTGTGGATCGCTCCACAGTAACCCCTGAGGGGATTGTGGAGGATGTGATGGTATCCATTGACTCTTGGGAGTACCCTGCAGATTTCCTAGTTCTCCAGTCTAAGGCTAAGCTTATTGGTTACCCTCTCATCCTTGGGAGACCATGGTTAGCTGCTGCCAACACTTACATTAGTTGCAGAGCTGGGAACATGATCATCAAGAATGGGAATATGTCCAAGCAGTTAGTCCTATACCCTCCTGCTCAACCTTCTCTAGAGCATGATTTACCTTTATGGTTGGAGGAGGAGGAAGAAGATGAAGTTTATTCCACCCAACTTTATACTTTAGAAACAACCATGGGAGGAGGACAACAGGATGAGGATGATTTGATTGAACACCTACTCCAAAGATGAACTCCTAGTTCATTTCCCTTAGAAGAAGCAGTAAAGGAAACCTAGAACAATCATCCAATTGACTTATGCTTGGTCGATTCCAACCCACTCCATCTCAAAACCATATAATTCGGCCCATAGAGAACCTTGAAAATCAATCCATCTCTTTCTGCTCTCCAAGAAGAGAAGTTATACAACATGCTAAAGGGAAATATAGAAGCCTTCACTTGGAGTTACAAAGAAATGAAGGGAGTACACCCCTTAATGTGTACTCACCACATATACATCAGAGAAGGTTCCAAGCTGGTCTAACAATCCTAAAGGAGGATGAATCCAGCTCTTAAAGATATAGTCAAAGAAGAATTGCAAAAATTGCTAGATGCAGGATTCATTTACCCTATCTCCGATAGTGAGTGGGTCTCTCCTTTGGTGTTAGTTCCAAAGAAAAATGGTAAGTGGAGAATTTTTGTCGATTAAAAGGAGTTGAACAAAGACGCAAAGAAAGACCTTTTCCCTCTACCCTTCATTGAGCAAGTGCTAGATGGCCTGGCAGGGAAAAGGTTTTTCTCTTTCCTAGATGGATTCAATGGGTACAACCAAATCAAGATAAATTTGGAAGACTAGGATAAACCCACCTTCACTTGTCCTTGGGGTACTTTTGCCTATAGGGTCCTTCCTTTTGGCCTATGCAATGCTCTTGCCACTTTCCAGAGAGCAGTCTTGAGTATTTTCAGCGAATTAGTCCATGATGCAGCGGAAATTTATATGGATAATTTTACACCTTATGGCTGTGATTTTCAAGAAGCTCTGTCTAACCTAGGTAAAGTACTGCACAAATGCATTGAAATGAACCTATCTCTTAGTCTCGAAAAATGTGAATTCTTAATGACTGCAAGGATCATGCTAGGTCATTCAATATCTCAGCAAGGACTGTAGGTGGACCCAAACAAAATAGCTATCATCCAAAGGGTCCCACCTCCTCAAAAGCAGAGAGATGTCAAGAGTTTCCTAAGGTTAGCTGGGTACTACCGAAGGTTCATAAAGGACTTCAGCAAGTTGGCCTCTCCTTTATTTGGTTTGTTGGCCAAGGACTCTGAGTTTATATGGTCAAAAAGCTGTCAAGAGGCCTTAGACATCCTAAAGGACAAGTTAACCACTGCACCGATTCTCCGAGGCCCAAATTGGGCCCTCCCCTTTCATATTCATGTTGATGCCTCACACAAAGCCATAGGAGCAACCCTAGGTTAGATAGATGAAAAATTGCCTTATGCTATCTATTTTATCAGTAAGAATCTGTCAAAGGCTAAACTAAATTACACAGTGACCGAAAAGGAACTCCTGGCTGTTGTGCATTCATTGAACAAATTTAGGCATTATATTATAGGCTATCAAACATTTGTGCATACTGACCATGCTGCAATCAAATATTTAATGAACAAACCAGATGTGAATGCTCGGATTATAAGATGGTTACTTTTATTATAATAGTTTGATTTAACTATTTTTGATAAGCCTGGTAAGGAAAATGTTGATGCAGACTTTTTGTCTAGAGTAAATTTGTTTGCAGATGAAGAAGGAATGGTTGATGACCAGTTACTGGATGAGAACTTATTTTCTATGTCAGTTCTCTCTCCATGGTTTGCTGATATAGCAAACTATTTGGTATTAGCATAGTTCCCACCAAACCCGTCCTCCAAAGAAAAGAGAAAGATAGTAAGGAAAAGTGCCCCCTTCATTTGGATTAGGGGCAATCTCTTCAAACTTGGCCCAGATCAAATCTTGAGAAGGTGTGTTAGGGAGGAGGAAGTCTTTGAGTTCCTTTTGACCTGTCATGATTGGACTTGTGGAGGTCACTTTGTAGGAAAGAGGACAACATTCAAAGTGTTACAAGAAGGCTATTATTGGCCCACTCTTAATTAGGATGTGAAAAGATATACTAGTCAGTGTTATCGGTGCCAAAGGATGGGAAGGCCTACTCCAAGAGATGAAATGCCTCTACAGCCTCAAGTGACTTTCGAGCCATTTGACAAGTAGGGCATGGACTTCATTGGGCCTATTGACACTCCTTCCAAGAAAAAATAGAACATCATTGTGTGCAATGAATATTTGACTAAGTGGGCTGAAACCAATGAAATTAAGGCATCAACAGAGGAGAAGGTGGATGAGTTCCTAAGGGAAAATGTATTCTACAAATTTGGGTACCCTAGAAAGTTGGTCACAGACCAAGGCAACCAGTTTACCTCCAACATGATTGAAGACTTTCTCAGCCAACACAAGATCAAGCATAGAACCCCCACTCCCTATCACCCACAAGCCAATGGGCAAGTGGAGGTGACCAATAGAGCGCTGGAGGGAATCTTGACCAAACTGGTAAGTAGCTGTAGGAAGGATTGGGTATATAGAATAGTTAAGGCCACCTAGGCCTATAATACCACATAGAAGACCACCACTAGATTCACACCCTATGAGCTGGTCTATGGAAAAAGGGCCTTGCTATCTATTGAATTTGAGTATAACACATTAAGGATGGTAGCCCAAGTAGGTCTAGATCTCAGTAGTGCACAAAAAGAGAGATTGTTCCAGTTGAATGGTTTGGATGAATTCAGAATGTAGGCCCTCCTACATACAGAGGTAGTTCAACTTCAGAGGAAGACTTGGCATGATAAAAACATCAAGGAGAAGCAATTTCAGGAAGGTGATTGGGCACTGCTATATGATCTTAGGTATAAAGACTTCAAGGGAAAGTTAAGGACAAGATGGCTAGGACCTTATGCACTCTTATTGCCTAGTGAGTAGACCCAAATGCAAGGATAAAACACCCATCTGTCCATAAGTGCAGATCTTCCACCAAAATTTTGCCAAGTCTATAAGTAGATCGCTTCTTTCACCTCGAGGCTAGTTCATAACTTCATGCATTTGCTAAGTTTTGTAGGAGATCAACAAAAATATTGAAAACCTATCT
This sequence comes from Pinus tabuliformis, assembly GCA_031772625.1. Taxonomy (NCBI): domain Eukaryota; kingdom Viridiplantae; phylum Streptophyta; class Pinopsida; order Pinales; family Pinaceae; genus Pinus; species Pinus tabuliformis. The sequence goes on from CM062807.1 coordinate 1,023,452,816, forward strand.
GGCCATGAGAAAGTCTAGTTTTCTGTTCATAGAATGAGGAAGAAATCTTGACAAATATGCACGCGATCAAGATGCACATAACGATTAATCAATGGATTTCGACATCTCCGCTCCTACTAGCCAACAAGAGAAAGCCAACTAAGTAATGGATGCATGGCCACTTTCACCCTTTTCAAGTCAAAACCCATACGTCAGCACCCCAAAGTGGAATTTTCTTTTACTCAAAACGATATATATGTCATTACACTACGAACATCCTTATATATGTTGCTTTGGTTTGGATCATAATTGACCAATGGTATGAGGCAAATATTTTTGCTTTGAAGAGGATTTGACTTGGCTATTGATAAAAGTGCACCGATACCACTAATGTTAACGATAAAAAAAAATTCTTAGCTAAAACAAAGTTCACCCTTTAGCATTTCCTAAACTCAGTCAGAGAAAAATCCTCGAAATCCATGAAAAGGTGACCTTTCTGTTTGAATTAAAAGCTATCCTATATTCACGCGATTTAGTGTGATCTCTCTCCCCAGGATCTCAATTTCCCCAGTCCACCATTCATTCGAATATCTCATTCATTTGAGTGATATATTTAGAAGTCAATAGGGCCAGTGGGGGAGAAAAATCCTCGAAACCCATCTGTCTGTGAGGAAAATCGGGCTTCTGTTCGTAGAATATGGAAGAGATCACGCCAAGATTTGGATTGCTCCTGTGATGACAACGTAGAGAACCTACCAACGAATCTGTGGTGAATTGTCAATGATTACACAATGAAAATTGGAAATGTCAAAGATTATAACAATACTGATGCTCACTGATTTGATTCCATGGACTATGTGGATTTATTTCTATGTGCTTGATTTGATAGATCTCTATAATATTGTGGCTCCAATAATGTTTGATTCATTCTTGTCTCATCCGCTAATGCACACTAATGTCATTTGAAATTCCTTCTAACCAGTATAACTTCTTATCTTCAGCTAACGGTATCAATGCCCCCTCATCTAAAGATTGATGGAAAATCAAAGCGCAAATGCTTATAAATAGCCTCTGAAATCGAATCCTTGTGAGAAATATTGCAATATTGTGAATATTCATGCATGGCCTCTATTTCTTCTCATCATGCTAATGATGTGCATCTTATCTTCTTCCAAGGATTACGATCTCAAGTGCTCAGAGGCCTGTTGTTATCATTTTTTTTCCATTATCCCCCTCAATCAATCATTCGATGGAGCCACGATGGGTGGTATGGTGACTTGACACCACAATGAAAAAAGTATTTGCAGTTACACGTTGAATTCAAATCCCAGTGGGCTGTGTTAGATTTTAATAAGATAATTTATAATGGCACCCATAGCAGTTGGTGATAAGATTCCAAACAACATTCTGTCATATTTTGATGAAGAAAGAAAGCTCCAGCAAGTTTTCGTCCACTATTTGGTCGCTGGGAAGAATATTATTCTCTTCAACGTTCCGTGGGATTTCAATCCCATTTGGAATGAAGCATGTTCCAGGGTTTGTTGAGAAGGTGGAGGAGCTGAAAGGAAAGGGTATTGATGGAATTTCTACAAAGCATCCCACTATATAAGAAGGTAGTTTGTGGAGACAATTTTATGCCACATAGTCACAACCATTACATTCACACAGACCATACACCATTGGATCTGGATCTTTTTGTTCAGTATGGCCTTACTCCTCCTCCTGGATTCACATGCCCACCTCTCAATTAAAAAAAAAAAAATGCCATGGCATCCTTCATTGCTGGTAGGTAGTATTTGTTTAATATTTCCTTTAATAGTTTAGTGTCAATCGTATGTCCACGTCGATTATAGATTGTGCACAGGTGAAATATGTTGTCACAATAACCAGACCGACCTTTACAAATTTCAAAGAAAGAGGACCAATGCTTTCCTTCCTTGGTTTTATGAGAGATGAGTAGAGCAGTGTAGCACAATATTGAGAATAGTAATTTATCACAATCGTTGCACCGTGTTTATTTAAGGTTCTCTCCAGATGTTAACATGATAACCAGAGGTGTAATACAATAGTAATATGAGGAGAGAATTAGTCACAAAGAAGAGTGCCACCTTCCAAAAGAATTTAGATCTTATTTTATTCATTCACTATTCAATTTTTTTGAACCTCATTCTCGTTGAGTATTGCAGCGGTAAAATGTATTAAGAAAAATAAGCAGCTATTTTCACATTATGCCACGATGAATATATGTCCTCTGCAGTGCTAGTGCTGTAACCCACACGTGAAGTATCTTGTTTGGCGCAAGAATGAGACTTAAAAGGATGAGCAATTATTATCACATCACATATTAGTCAAAACATCACAAAAAAGAGAGACCAATCAAACCGTGCAGAAACTGGGGAATCTATTCTGTTCCAACTCTCTTTAACTTGAAAACACATAGAAAAAAATGACTTCCAACAGTATTTTATCATAGGTTTTTGCACAGTTTTTGTAGATCTCCCAAGGAAACTAATGCACAATAACATTATAAATGATTATTTGATGGAAAACTTACCTCCAAGCTGACTTGGCACCATGAATTCAACTGGTCCGACTGCTAACTAGCATACTCACATACAAAATCTTCAGTGTGGGGGAATGTAGAGTTCCATGGTTGTTTTGTTTTGACACCCTTTTTCATCCATTTTCCTCTTTTCATCATCACTATCAACTCAATAAAAGAAGTAAAACCATAGATTTTAAAAAGGTAAAATCATTTATATTTCTTATTTTCCAATGTGCCTTATTATTATGTTAAAGATTGCATTATCTATGAAATTAACATGATTCTCGAGCTATTTTACAAATCTGATCTCCATAGTTTGTGGGGTTCTGGTGCACCAATGAAGCACATGGGCAGTTGAGGATTGATATCCTCATGGATCTCCTCGCATTTGCTAGGCCTATACATCCTTTCTCACGGACTCAACCTACTTATGTTACTTCATCATGTGACAATCAGTCGATCAATGATTTGAATTAAATGCATCACTCCTTTTCTTGATAATGTTACAAGGAGGCATCCTTATCACAACTATTCTCCATAATTCTAGATGGATATCTAATGGCAAACCAACATTTCCTCCATTTGATTGATTTTTTTTGTTTCATGCTTACTAATGGGTTGTGTAAATAATAAAAATAAAAAATATACAAAAATCAAAACAATTAAAAAAATAAATAAAACTTAAAAACAAAAACATAAAGATTTTGCAAATGAACATTTCATAATTCTTGGAAACGATTTATGCTAATTGGTTTCTTGGAGTTACTTCAAAGGAACTTGCGTGCAAAGGCAACATGGATTTTTTTTTTTCTTTTTTTATTTATTTGGTTGCTAGCATTCATACTCATTCTTGCATTTTATGTCTTTCAAAAGCTCTCACAATTTTCATGCAGGATTTGTACTAATCTTTTACAAGTGTGCAGATGATCCAAGTTCATGCAGATGTGATCTCCATAAATCAAAATAAAACATGCATCATTGAAGTTTAGAGGAGCTAATTCTTCATTACATATGTCATGACATTTGTCGTTACACAGAAACTTTTTGTGTCATGATATATTTACCCACATTTCTCCTTCAAAGCTCATTAGTCATCCATATTCGAGTCCACTGATTCATTGGCTTACCCATCATGACTTCACACATGGATACTTTTCTGAGTTTCATACATTTTTGCCTTCTTTTCAGTTCATCTTTTTGCCTTATGAATAAAACCATCCAACTCTCTACATTTACTTGTTTTCCTTGCCATAAAAACCATTTAACCATGATATATTTTATCTATAGTCCTACCAATCATTTTGTATGACCTTGTGTTGATTGATGTGGGACTCCTTAAGGACCAAATTTCAACAATTTTTGACCCATCGACCTCAGCACCTTATCTGGGATAGAGATTAGAGTCATTATTAGTACCTTGAGGCTTGTATGCCTTAATGACAGGATCTCTCGCCGACAATCATGGGAATACACCAATGTCCCTTGATTGTTGGAGCTTGCAAGTAGCTTGACATCAGCTCATCTATTTTCACTTTGCAAGATGTACTTGGGTACCTCGGCACTGATTTACATTAATGATGAGTTTTCCTCACATTGGTTAATGACATTCATTAATGGACGATAATCCAATGACTTCTATTCATGCTTTACATCAACACATTTATTTGCATGACTAGAACTGTACCATAAGGTTTTGTAGCAGGTGAAGACTATATACTTTTCATGACTCCAACAGTTGTAGCAGTATGTTTCCAACCATATGAAAGTACCACAGTTTCACTTTTAGACTTCCTATTTTGATCTGTGATCTAGCAACAACAATAACAACATTTTCCATGATCCAGCAACAACATCAACCACATTCCTATTGCATAATTTATCAACATTTCGGGTAAGTAGAAGTATGTTTCTTTCTAATATTTAATCATATAATTCCTTAATTACTAGAAATGAATGAATTTGGAAAATTCCCTCACCATGTTCCATTTCCTTTCTCAATTTCATAAACATAACACATCTTCATTTGGGGTTGGGGGGAACTATATTCATTACCATCTCATAATTCCATCTTCTTTACCATTGACCAACATGTCTCTTCCAATTACACTTTGTTGCAAAAACATTGATATATATATTGGCATGATTCACAAATATGAAGAAAAGAGATTTCTTATGTACATTCAGAACTTATCATTTCTAGTGCAAGTATGCTTAAAATATTATTGCAACAAACAAAATAAACAAAATAAATGTTGTTAACACAAGAACCAACATTTTCCATATTGATGGTTGAAACACAAGAACTAACCATAAGACTTATTAGCTACTACTGACGCACTTCACATCATGGAATGATTTATTGTTAAAAATACATGAAAGCCAAAGTTAAGAAGCCAAAACCCTACATGAAAATTCATGCAATGTTGCTTGAGGACATGCAACAAGTTTAGTTGGGGGGATGTTGAGTCTCCATATTCTCATATTTTCATCCTCATTTCCTTCCATTATTCCTCATACTTATCCATATTATATTTATCCATCCACCATTTATCATACCATTTTCATGTTAAATATGGGTCTCCCTTATTATTTTCCAATTTATTTATTTTCATGCACTTTAAGTGAATTTATGATTAACATTTAGAAAACTAACATAGATTTACTGACACCTAAAGGTGGAATAAGTTTACTGACACATGTAGGTGATTTGGAAGCTTCCAAGACACCCTTATGTGGCCTCCAAGGTTCAATTTCGAATTCTCTCCAAGATTGAAAGAAGATTTGGGAGGAGTCAAACATATCTCATCGGAGAAAATAAATCAATGTAGGATTATTCAAAGAGATTTGAGGATATAATCATTCAATCCCATTTCAAGGAGAAGATCATGAGGATATGGATATCTCATCCAATATTTGTGTGAGGATTTGAAGGGATCATATTTTGTAATTATGGAAATTGGTTGAGAGAAAAGTGGAGTTGTATTTATGAGTTTCTTATCTCCTTTTCAAAGAAACTCATATATAAATATGAGTGCTCTCTCTCTATTTGGAGAGGTAATTTAATGTTAGGTTATGTTATGTTATGGTTGGAGAGGATTGTAAGTCATTATGATGTAATAGATTGAGATTTCTTTATTGTGAATGTGAGCTCACATGTGTTTGTTTTTGCTATTTGTTATTTATTCTTTGTTGCTTTTCACATGTTGTTTTTCTTTTATGCAATTTCATATTTCTAGATTAATTTAATTTATGCAATTCAATTTCAGTTGTGTGCTTCAATTTCAAACATTAGATTAGGTTAATTTGGCTTCAATTCTGCATATATTGTGCATGTGCCTCGTAAGTCTACGAAATCCTTGGGTTGACAATTAATGATTGGGAAATTATTAAACGACAATATTTTCACCCAACAAAGGTACATATCTCTTTTGGTTTCTGAGGAACAATAATATTGAGAATTACCTCATTTTTTTTCGGGTCCACCTAGATGCCTGCAATAGAAATAAAATGTCCCAAAACCACACCTTCTATTATTAGCATGTGGAACTTTACATGGTTGAGGCATATCTTGGCTAATAAACATATGATCATGAATTTCTCCAGATTATTCAGAGTTTCTTCAAATTCATCACCATCTGGTGTGAAATCATCCATATAGATTTGATGTCCATCATTTACTATATCATAGAATATACCCAGAACTTATCTTTGAAAGGTTATAGGTGCATTACAAAGGCTGAATGGAAGAAATCAATATGAAAATGTTCCCCATGGGAAAGTAAATCTAGTTTTATCTTAGTATTATAGAGTAATTTGGATATGTTTATATCCACTAAATCCATTCAGAGAAAAAAAATAAAATTATTTCTTTCCAAAGAGAGTATCAAGAACTTGGTCAATAAATGGAAGAGGGAAGTGTTATTTTTTTGTAGCTTTATTAATTCCCTAGAATCTACAAAAATTCACCACTTCCTATTCTTCTTAGGGATGACTAATAGCGTAGAAACCCATTAACAATTTAATATAGGATATGTGAAATTAACATTCTGCAGTTTTTAAAGTTCTTGCTTAATTATATCGTTAAGGTGTCGGTTAAACGTTCCTTGAGGGTGACGAATATGATGAAAATATTTCTCTTTGTAAATATGGTTTGTACATAATTTAGCATCAATGTTGTTTATATCTATGTAATCCTAGGAAAAAGCTTGTTTATGCTTTTGGATAAATTGTATCATTCATTCTCATTGAGAAATAGTAAGATTGGAATTAATGTTTATTGTTTTACTAGGCTCAATTTCAATTAGAATGTTGTTATGAACAATTGTTGTAGGGATATGATGGCTAGTGGAATAATCCATAGGGTTACCTTGAGCTTCATTATCCATTATAGGTTTAAGCATGTGGCAATTTGGATGTTCTACTGAAGAGTGTTGACTAATAAAGCTACTAATGGTATCATCCTCAATATACTGTTTAAAAGTAAGGGCTTTTTAAATATTCAATATGGGACGAAACTTCTCTTTTTCACAATCACAAGAGAACCACATTGAGATAGCTGATTCTATGTTGGGTTTGGCAGGTGGATAAATAGTAAGACTCTTAATGGTTGTTCCCTGATAAATCGTCATATTCCCAGTTTGACATATAATGTAAGGATCTATAGTAGCAATCCAAGGTCGCCCTAGACTAAGGGGATGTCATTCTAGCTCATATTTGAGAAAGAGAACCAAGAAATCAGTGAGGTCATCACAAGAGTCCACTAAAAAAATTACATATTCAAGAATTGGACTTCTAGTTTAACTATATATCTATTGAGTAATTCTAGTAGAGCAGGGGTTGGTATTAATTGATGTAGTTCAAGCAAGGTGTAGGCCTTCAATGTTATAATATTAATAGAAGTTCCTAGATCTACCAAAGTATTTGGAAAATTGATACCCTACACTTGTATAGTGACTAAAGGATTCCTAGGGTCTTCATAATTCATAGGAATCTGCTTTCGTAGTTTTAGGTTAGCTAATTTCCAAATTACATGTATAGTGGGAGGGTCCTTAGGCTTCATTTAGAGCTTCTTGAAACACAATTCCTTAACTTTTTTCATAAATAGTGACATATTTTATAGCTTGAAAGAGAGGAATCTTAATAGACAAATTTCATAATTCCCCTACTAAATCAAATTCAGGATATATTGGTTGTTTCATTATAGTCAATCTTTTTGGAAATGGGGGAGAAACAATTGTAACCTTAGTTGATTTTTTGTTTCTAGTAGGTTCACCAAATGAATCTAATGTTAGTGGAAACGATGACTCTGACCCATCATAGGTTAAAAATAATGAAAAGGTTTTCAGGTCGAGTTTAAGTTTGCTCTTTATTATATACTTCATTTTCTATTTGCTCTTAAATTATTGGATATTTTTTTGTAAAAATTATCTGCCCTGATATCAACTCTATTTCACCACACTCTAAAGGTTGAAGACAATAATCAAAAGTATCTAATATTTCTACAAGTTGAGTGGGTAGGTTATTTGGATTCGGATTTGATTGTGCAAGCAATTGGGGGTGTAATGGGGGTGAAGTATTTAGGGGTAACCGGAGCTGTGATTGCAGTGGTTGTGATTAGGGTAACAACCCTAGATATTGATTAGTTGGACTTGGAAGGCGTTGCCAATTTTTAGGCTGTGGTGATCCTTGAGTGACCTTTACAAATTTCAAAGAAAGAGGACCAATGCTTTCCTTCCTTGGTTTTATGAGAGATGAGTAGAGCAGTGTAGCACAATATTGAGAATAGTAATTTATCACAATCGTTGCACCGTGTTTATTTAAGGTTCTCTCCAGATGTTAACATGATAACCAGAGGTGTAATACAATAGTAATATGAGGAGAGAATTAGTCACAAAGAAGAGTGCCACCTTCCAAAAGAATTTAGATCTTATTTTATTCATTCACTATTCAATTTTTTTGAACCTCATTCTCGTTGAGTATTGCAGCGGTAAAATGTATTAAGAAAAATAAGCAGCTATTTTCACATTATGCCACGATGAATATATGTCCTCTGCAGTGCTAGTGCTGTAACCCACACGTGAAGTATCTTGTTTGGCGCAAGAATGAGACTTAAAAGGATGAGCAATTATTATCACATCACATATTAGTCAAAACATCACAAAAAAGAGAGACCAATCAAACCGTGCAGAAACTGGGGAATCTATTCTGTTCCAACTCTCTTTAACTTGAAAACACATAGAAAAAAATGACTTCCAACAGTATTTTATCATAGGTTTTTGCACAGTTTTTGTAGATCTCCCAAGGAAACTAATGCACAATAACATTATAAATGATTATTTGATGGAAAACTTACCTCCAAGCTGACTTGGCACCATGAATTCAACTGGTCCGACTGCTAACTAGCATACTCACATACAAAATCTTCAGTGTGGGGGAATGTAGAGTTCCATGGTTGTTTTGTTTTGACACCCTTTTTCATCCATTTTCCTCTTTTCATCATCACTATCAACTCAATAAAAGAAGTAAAACCATAGATTTTAAAAAGGTAAAATCATTTATATTTCTTATTTTCCAATGTGCCTTATTATTATGTTAAAGATTGCATTATCTATGAAATTAACATGATTCTCGAGCTATTTTACAAATCTGATCTCCATAGTTTGTGGGGTTCTGGTGCACCAATGAAGCACATGGGCAGTTGAGGATTGATATCCTCATGGATCTCCTCGCATTTGCTAGGCCTATACATCCTTTCTCACGGACTCAACCTACTTATGTTACTTCATCATGTGACAATCAGTCGATCAATGATTTGAATTAAATGCATCACTCCTTTTCTTGATAATGTTACAAGGAGGCATCCTTATCACAACTATTCTCCATAATTCTAGATGGATATCTAATGGCAAACCAACATTTCCTCCATTTGATTGATTTTTTTTGTTTCATGCTTACTAATGGGTTGTGTAAACAATAAAAATAAAAAATATACAAAAATCAAAACAATTAAAAACAAATAAATAAAACTTAAAAACAAAAACAAAAAGATTTTGCAAATGAACATTTCATAATTCTTGGAAACGATTTATGCTAATTGGTTTCTTGGAGTTACTTCAAAGGAACTTGCGTGCAAAGGCAACATGGATTTTTTTTTTTCATTTTTTTTTATTTGGTTGCTAGCATTCATACTCATTCTTGCATTTTATGTCTTTCAAAAGCTCTCACAATTTTCATGCAGGATTTGTACTAAGCTTTTACAGGTGCGCAGATGATCCAAGTTCATGCAGATGTGATCTCCAGAAATCACAATAAAACATGCATCATTGAAGCTTAGAGGAGCTAATTCTTCATTACATATGTCATGACATTTGTCGTTACACAGAAACCTTTTGTGTCATGATATGTTTACCCACATTTCTCCTTCAAAGCTCATTAGTCATCCATATTCGAGTCCACTGATTCATTGCCTTACCCATCATGACTTCACACATGGATACTTTTCTGAGTTGCATACATTTTTGCCTTCTTTTCAGTTCATCTTTTTGCCTTATGAATAAAACCATCCAACTCTCTACATTTCCTTGTTTTCCTTGCCATAAAAACTATTTGACCATGATATATTTTATCTATAGTCCTACCAATCATTTTGTATGACCTTGTGTTGATTGATGTGGGACTCCTTAAGGACCAAATTTCAACAATTTTTGACCCATCGACCTCAGCACCTTATCTGGGATAGAGATTAGAGTCATTATTAGTACCTTGAGGCTTGTATGCCTTAATGACAGGATCTCTCGCCGACAATCATGGGAATACACCAATGTCCCTTGATTGTTGGAGCTTGCAAGTAGCTTGACATCAGCTCATCTATTTTCACTTTGCAAGATGTACTTGGGTACCTCGGCACTGATTTACATTAATGATGAGTTTTCCTCACATTGGTTAATGACATTCATTAATGGACGATAATCCAATGACTTCTATTCATGCTTTACATCAACACATTTATTTGCATGACTAGAACTGTACCATAAGGTTTTGTAGCAGGTGAAGACTATATACTTTTCATGACTCCAACAGTTGTAGCAGTATGTTTCCAACCATATGAAAGTACCACAGTTTCACTTTTAGACTTCCTATTTTGATCTGTGATCTAGCAACAACAATAACAACATTTTCCATGATCCAGCAACAACATCAACCACATTCCTATTGCATAATTTATCAACATTTCGGGTAAGTAGAAGTATGTTTCTTTCTAATATTTAATCATATAATTCCTTAATTACTAGAAATGAATGAATTTGGAAAATTCCCTCACCATGTTCCATTTCCTTTCTCAATTTCATAAACATAACACATCTTCATTTGGGGTTGGGGGGAACTATATTCATTACCATCTCATAATTCCATCTTCTTTACCATTGACCAACATGTCTCTTCCAATTACACTTTGTTGCAAAAACATTGATATATATATTGGCATGATTCACAAATATGAAGAAAAGAGATTTCTTATGTACATTCAGAACTTATCATTTCTAGTGCAAGTATGCTTAAAATATTATTGCAACAAACAAAATAAACAAAATAAATGTTGTTAACACAAGAACCAACATTTTCCATATTGATGGTTGAAACACAAGAACTAACCATAAGACTTATTAGCTACTACTGACGCACTTCACATCATGGAATGATTTATTGTTAAAAATACATGAAAGCCAAAGTTAAGAAGCCAAAACCCTACATGAAAATTCATGCAATGTTGCTTGAGGACATGCAACAAGTTTAGTTGGGGGGATGTTGAGTCTCCATATTCTCATATTTTCATCCTCATTTCCTTCCATTATTCCTCATACTTATCCATATTATATTTATCCATCCACCATTTATCATACCATTTTCATGTTAAATATGGGTCTCCCTTATTATTTTCCAATTTATTTATTTTCATGCACTTTAAGTGAATTTATGATTAACATTTAGAAAACTAACATAGATTTACTGACACCTAAAGGTGGAATAAGTTTACTGACACATGTAGGTGATTTGGAAGCTTCCAAGACACCCTTATGTGGCCTCCAAGGTTCAATTTCGAATTCTCTCCAAGATTGAAAGAAGATTTGGGAGGAGTCAAACATATCTCATCGGAGAAAATAAATCAATGTAGGATTATTCAAAGAGATTTGAGGATATAATCATTCAATCCCATTTCAAGGAGAAGATCATGAGGATATGAATATCTCATCCAATATTTGTGTGAGGATTTGAAGGGATCATATTTTGTAATTATGGAAATTGGTTGAGAGAAAAGTGGAGTTGTATTTATGAGTTTCTTATCTTCTTTTCAAAGAAACTCATATATAAATATGAGTGACCTCTCTCTATTAGTAGAGGTAATTTAATGTTAGGTTATGTTATGTTATGGTTGGAGAGGATTGTAAGTCATTATGATGTAATAAATTTATATTTCTTTATTGTGAATGTGAGCTCACATGTGTTTGTTTTTGCTATTTGTTATTTATTCTTTGTTGCTTTTCACATGTTGTTTTTCTTTTATGCAATTTCATATTTCTAGATTAATTTAATTTATGCAATTCAATTTCAGTTGTGTGCTTCAATTTCAAAAATTAGATTAGGTTAATTTGGCTTCAATTCTACATATATTGTGCATGTGCTTCGTAAGTCTACGAAATCCTTGGGTTTACAATTAATGATTGGGAAATTATTAAACGACAATATTTTCACCCAACAAAGGTACATATCTCTTTTGGTTTCTGAGGAACAATAATATTGAGAATTACCTCATTTTTTTTCGGGTCCACCTAGATGCCTGCAATAGAAATAAAATGTCCCAAAACCACACCTTCTATTATTAGCATGTGGAACTTTACATGGTTGAGGCATATCTTGGCTAATATACATATGATCATGACTTTCTCCAGATTATTCAGAGTTTCTTCAAATTCATCACCATATGGTGTGAAATCATCCATATAGATTTGATGTCCATCATTTACTATATCATAGAATATACCCAGAACTGATCTTTGAAAGGTTACAGGTGCATTACAAAGGCTGAATGGAAGAAATCAATATGAAAATGTTCCCCATGGGAAAGTAAATGTAGTTTTATCTTAGTATTATAGAGTAATTTGGATATGTTTATATCCACTGAATCCATTTAGAGAAAAAAAATAAAATTATTTCTTTCCAAAGAGAGTATCAAGAACTTGGTCAATAAATGGAAGAGGGAAGTGTTATTTTTTTGTAGCTTTATTAATTCCCTATAATCTACAAAAATTCACCACTTCCTATTCTTCTTAGGGATGACTAATAGCGTAGAAACCCATTAACAATTTAATATAGGATATGTGAAATTAACATCGAGTAGTTTTTAAAGTTCTTACTTAATTATATCGTTAAGGTGTGGGTTCAACATTCCTTGAGGTTGAAGAATATGATGAACATCTTTCTCTTTATAAATATGGTCTGTACATAATTTAGCATGAATGTCGTTCATATCTATGTAATCCTAGGAAAAATCTTGTTTATGCTTTTGGATAAATTGTATCATTCATTCTCATTGAGAAATAGTAAGATTGGAATTAATGTTTATTGTTTTACTAGGCTCAATTTCAATTGGAATGTTGTTATGAACAATTGTTGTAGGGATATGATGGCTAGTGGAATAATCCATAGGGTTACCTTGAGCTTCATTATCCTTTATAGGTTTAAGAATGTGGCAATTTGGATGTTCTACTGAAGAGTGTTGACTAATAAAGCTACTAATGGTATCATCCTCAATATACTGTTTAAAAGTAAGGGATTTTCAAATATTCAAGATGGGACGAAACTTCTCTTTTTTACAATCACAAGAGAAACACATTGAGATAGCTGATTCTATGTTGGTTTTGGCAGGTGGATAATTAGTAAGACTCTTAATGGTTGTTCCCTGATAAATCGTCATATTCCCAGTTTGACATATAATGTAAGGATCTATAGTAGCAATCCAAGGTCGCCCTAGACTAAGGGGATGTCATTCTAGCTCATATTTGAGAAAGAGAACCAAGAAATCAGTGAGGTCATCACAAGAGTCCACTAAAAAAATTACATATTCAAGAATTGGACTTCTAGTTTAACTATATATCTATTGAGTAATTCTAGTAGAGCAGGGGTTGGTATTAATTGATGTAGTTCAAGCAAGGTGTAGGCCTTCAATGTTATAATATTAATAGAAGTTCCTAGATCTACCAAAGTATTTGGAAAATTGATACCCTACACTTGTATAGTGACTAAAGGATTCCTAGGGTCTTCATAATTCATAGGAATCTGCTTTCGTAGTTTTAGGTTAGCTAATTTCCAAATTACATGTATAGTGGGAGGGTCCTTAGGCTTCATTTAGAGCTTCTTGAAACACAATTCCTTAACTTTTTTCATAAATAGTGACATATTTTATAGCTTGAAAGAGAGGAATCTTAATAGACAAATTTCATAATTCCCCTACTAAATCAAATTCAGGATATATTGGTTGTTTCATTATAGTCAATCTTTTTGGAAATGGGGGAGAAACAATTGTAACCTTAGTTGATTTTTTGTTTCTAGTAGGTTCACCAAATGAATCTAATGTTAGTGGAAACGATGACTCTGACCCATCATAGGTTAAAAATAATGAAAAGGTTTTCAGGTCGAGTTTAAGTTTGCTCTTTATTATATACTTCATTTTCTATTTGCTCTTAAATTATTGGATATTTTTTTGTAAAAATTATCTGCCCTGATATCAACTCTATTTCACCACACTCTAAAGGTTGAAGACAATAATCAAAAGTATCTAATATTTCTACAAGTTGAGTGGGTAGGTTATTTGGATTCGGATTTGATTGTGCAAGCAATTGGGGGTGTAATGGGGGTGAAGTATTTAGGGGTAACCGGAGCTGTGATTGCAGTGGTTGTGATTAGGGTAACAACCCTAGATATTGATTAGTTGGACTTGGAAGGCGTTGCCAATTTTTAGGCTGTGGTGATCCTTGAGTGACCTAATTTTTCCATTAGGAAGGATATTGTGTATTTTGTAGGATTGGCCAAGGTGGTCCAAAATATTGTTGGTTTTTCCACGAGGATCTAGAGTACTATTGATTTGGCCAAGAGCGTGCGAAGTGTTTTTGACTCTGCTAAGATGTTCTAGGGTATTGTTGGCTCTGCGAATATTGTCCAAAGTTATTGTTGGTTATATTGACCAGTATAAAACATAAAAGGATATTGGGACATACCTGGAGGATGCGATTTCCATTACCATTGTTGAGATACAAGGTATGCTAGTTTTGGTTTCTGCCCATCCTCCTTGTCAACAAATTTTAATACTGGCAAGGATAGACAATGATTGGTTGAATTATATTTCACACATATTGCACAAATTTTTATCACATCTAATGGGAATTCCTTGCGACCATGTTTCTAGCAACAACGAGGACAAAATATTGCTAATTCTTGTTCCATGACCGCCTATTTGTTTTCACCAACATGACATCCAATTGTGTAGTTATGGTACTCAGAATACCAGTTTTAAAATCTTCTAATAAATTACCATTTTCTTCCCAGGTAACTCCTCCACTAGTGGTTTTACTATCTTTATTTAGGGGATTTCATATTCCATGCTTATTCCTTGCACTTCCTTGGAAACACCTAACACACAACTTGATAATATCATCATATTATTCCTTGGAAATATCTTTGTGTCCCATTAGTTTAAGTGTTTCTAACCATTCATCTTTCATTCCCCCAATAAGGACATATTTCAAGATTTCTTTAGGAAGCGTAGTATATGTTGACCTCTACAAGTTTCATTGAAACCTTTCTATGTAATCCTCTAAAATCTCATCCTCTTTGTAAGTCATCTTAAATATTTCTTCTCTCAAATCCATGAGCAAACATTAGTCTTGTTATTTTTTTAAAAAGGCTTCGTTCATTTCATCCCAAGAGTTAATGGTACCACTTGTTAATCCTATAAACCATTGTACTGTTTCTCCCTTCAAGGTATATGGGAACAACTTCAATTGTTCTAGGTCGATGGTTTAATCATATCCTCTACATAGGACATTGAATTCAAACAGGTGTGCATCTGGATATTGGAAGACATTGTAATGGCATGGATTTCATAGGTGCATTTTTATGTTGGTCAACAATAGGAAATGTTATTGTTGAGGTTGTTGTGGCTGATGCATTCACTTTTCCTACCATTTGGTCAAAAAATTGCCAATACACTTCTGGGATCTTGAATTCAGGAGGTACTATTTGATAAGGACACGTTTAGTGTTAAGAACATTATTATGGCTCTCAGGGAATATATCTAAGTCTTACAACACTACCTAAGTTAGAGATCACAATGCCTTCCCTTGATATTAGTGTTGTAGGAGGATCTTGTTAAGATGTTTGAAAGTTCGAATTAATTTTTTCATCGCATCTTTCTCTCAAGTTATAAGAGTGCCCCGCACTCTTATTATGAATTCCAGGATGATTTTTTCATAAGGATTGAAAACTATCCTCTTTTATTGTTGTTGATCCAAAAATTTTATCGTGAATCTCAACTTCTGCTACAACTGAGTATTTTTCCACAGGGGCAATGAGAAAAGTAGATCCTTTTATGAATACTAGTCAAGGTCCTATTAAAGCTTGAGATTCTATTTTCCATGTGATATCGCCTATAAAGGTCAGTCTCCCAAGGCTTGCATGGATTTGGGTTTTATTACTCAGAGGGGTAGTTTTTGGATTTGTTTCTCTTTTATTTTTACCTCTATTTCCTCTTCTAATCATGCATATTATATGACCTAAAACTACCAGCTGAGGGAAAAATCCACATGTTTTCTAGGGTGTGTGTGCATATTGTTACCTTTCGTCTTTAATATCCAACCCTCTTTGAGTCAGGTATGCATATGCAACTAGTTATTAATATGGTAGTACTTTTTTTACAACCTACCCGATAATGGCACAAAAATGTTGGGGATTTAATTGCTCAAAGTAAACAACTAATCACCTAATCGTTGATCTTATCAACTGAGGAAGCATACTTTTATTTCAAGTCATTTAACAAAATTTATGTGGGGAACTACCAGAGACTAATATTGGTGATACATAAAATAATCTAAGATATTAATCTTTCTATTAAAAAAAATCCACCCTATGCCCACACTTACAATATTTCAGATCTAGCAACACTTAAAATAAAGAAGGTAAGAATTAGAGAACAAACAACAAAGATAGAAATATATTCTATTTCTGAACTAAATCAAAATATTGCTTGTAGAAATGAAATTTGAATGAAAAACTAATCAATTGTACTACTCTAGTTAAGATCTCAATCAAGGAACGACATAATATGCTTTCATCTATTTAACCGTCATGAGATAAACCAACAATTGTAACTAAGTAACAATAATAATTAAAGGAACGATAATAAGAAACTAAGGGAACAACAATTAAATATCCAAAGAAATAACTTATCAAGAAATGACGTAATAGACTAAATCACTACTAAACATACAAAATACAAGTAAAACCAAAAATCAATATTTACCATACAGATAAAAAAATAACAACTTATTAATAGGAATAACATGAGAGTAAGCTAATTTATTTTACATTGGAGAGACGCCACTTCTTCCAAGGGAGCGGGCCCAAACTTCCCAGGACTTAGTTTGTCCTTGGAATAAATTCAAAACAAAATATGAGTAAGCCAAGGTTAAAATTCACTGGGAGCTATTTGCATTTAAAATATTTAGAAAGTAAATATAGTCCAAACATAGTTCACAACTCTATCTCAAGTTCAATATTTTTTCATCATCCTTCCCAGAGGCGACTCCTCTATTTATCTATTACAAAAATATCTTACAGTAAAATGTTGCGAAATGAGGAACATCATGAGAATCAAAGAGTCTTTTTATAAATTATGTTAAGTCTTCTATCTTTGATGGAGAGACATAAAACTATATCTATGCAACTAACTACTTATTATAGAAACAATTCACACTTGAATAAACCAAGAATCATCATGGATGCAACTTCCCTGATCCACATTCAAAGTCCCTGTTTATAACGAAGTCTTGTTCCATAAATTATTAACTCAATTATAGGTAAAATGACCTTGTTCTTTTCATAAAAAATTAATTTCATAAATAAATAAATTTAACCAAGGTCTAGATCATAATGAGAAAAAGAACATAAATGTAGATAAAAAAGGACTACAAATTAATATAAGAAATAAGGAGTTAAATAGAAGAAATGAAGCAATTACAAGGCCAAACAATAACATTTGACAAGAAGGAAGAATTAGGTAACATAGTCTCTACAAAATATCCTATTCTCCTACAAGATTCTATACAGTAAAAAGTAAACAACAATAGCCTTTGTTCTTGCAATGGTCCATGCTCCATGACACCTCAAAATGAGTAGTTTATGGAGGGAAAAAATGGAATCAAAAGAGAAAGTTTGCCACCTCCTTATTGTTGTTGGGAAAAGTATCCATTCAGAATGCCCCTATCCCACTCTAAGGTGTGATAGTGCCTTAGCAAGAAACAAGGAAACTTACTTGAGTATTCTTCTTTATGAAATGTAAATGAGGAGGAGGGATGTAACTAACCTGTGTCTTTCGCTAGTTTGTTGATCCAATCACTCCTCTCTTCAATAGCTCCCAGCTCCCTGCTCCCTTACCGGCCCAGCTTTACCGAATTCCTGCAAGATCACAAGAGAGAGAAACTACACGAAGATACAGATATACATTCATAAAAAGCTCAAGATCAGATTAAGCTAAACATGCAAATATAACAAAACATCATTGATACACAGCATGTAGGAGAAACTCAAATAGTTTATTGATAGAATGAGAAAGTCCAAGAGGAGATACAACCAAGTGAGTTCCGATCCAGCATCTACCTCCCAGCAAAGGAATCCCTTCCTCTCCTCCAACAAAGCATAAATCACCCAATGTACTAATCTCAATCTCAAACCAACAACAATTCTCTGCAAAGTACAAAATTCCAGCCTCCGGATCTTTGGGATGAGGGATCCATATATAGATGTAAGCAGAGAGGGTGAGTCAGCTTATGTTTTGACTTGTGGCTTCTCTCTGTCAGTTCTTGCTTCCACTTGGAGACTGAGAGCCTCTTACTCATCACTTGGTCGAATTCAGTGAGGCAAGTGTCATTGGAGAAGATTCTGGAAGCTTCCATGGTATTTCCACCTCGTTGAATGAGCTTGACATTTGTCATTTCCCGCTCAGCGCACCCTGGTAGTGCATTTAGGTGCGTTGCAACGCACCTAGCTAGTGTACTGGGGTGCATTGCAACGCAGGCAGCTAGTAGAGCATCTGAATTGATCCTGAATTGACTGTTTCTGAGTGGTTTTTGGTGGAGAACTTCTAGGAGAAGCTGTCATTGGTTGACCTTGTTCCTTTAGGGGGAGGAACAACTCTTTTAGGGACTTTGGATCCCTTGGATTATGGACATTTCATGCTCAATGCTGTAAGGCACAAAAATGTCTATAACAGTTGCCCCCTAAAGTATGAGGCCGTTTATCGGGTGAAATGCTTTATTAGGAGGATCCAAAGTTCATTCAATGCTGGGAGGAGACCTGTAATAAGATACAATACAATACATTATTTTTCATACTGTTTTCATGATCTAGCTGAGGCGGGCATTCCCATGCTTAGCTTTATAAATTCATTTTATGTACATAGGACAGACAATCGTCTGATGGTAGACTGATGATTGTGATGAAATCATCATCCTTTTGGTAGGATGATTATCTGTTCTGCAGTGCTGTACATGTCAATGTCTTTATTTTTCCTGAATATATATCGCAGCCCGGATGGATGAAACTAGATCCGGGGTCTTCAATCTCGTCCGATCTTCACTCTAAGTACAAGTCGATCCATGTGAGAAATGTTTTGAAGTTGAACATGGAAAGACATCGCTTGATTACCAGTCAATGATGTAAACTGTCAACAAGCGCGAGAGGAATCACCGATAATGATAATGACCCTCAAGGTACTGCAGTACAATTCACGTGGTGTGAATAAAGGACTTGGTGTCGAACACCAAGCAAAATCTTTCGGTCGAAGGTCATTGATGTATACCTGTCGCCGGAAGTGAGAAACTTGCCATTGAGGCATGCAAGCTTCAAAGCACTGAAGGGGGTGTTCCTAGATCAACTTCTTGGATAATGAGCTGATGTCGACAAGAAGGGATCCGTCAAAGGAGGGCCTTGATGTATCCCACATCAGTGACACGGAACGGAGTAAATGATTTTGATGGAGGTGAAAACGATCTGATGATATATGGTTCAGGGTGGCGGTCATGAAAGAATGAAGTATAATGTATGGTAGTGGATGGGACACAGTCGACTTCTCTGGATGACTTCTCTTGAACATATCGGCGACACTTGTGTGATGGATTGGTAGCATTTACCCCAAAGGTGGATGGTATGGCGAGACCATGGTGATGTGCCCGGTGAATGAAACAACCCAACCCGACTCAGGCATGGAGTGGAAGTGTCATGTTCAAGAGCGACTTGCTACCAATAAAGGTTCTTTGAGTTTCTTCCCAATTTTTCCCCAGTCATTGCTGACCAGTACCTCTTTATTTTTGTCAAGCTTGAGGAGGATAACATATGCTTGTTCTATAATTTTCCCTTCGGGCAAACCCATCGCTATGTTTTAACGAGCCTAGCGATAGTGAAACTCGTTCTCGTCTAAAGACAAGTTTGTCGCTATTAATCTTTTTAACGAGTCTAACGACAAAGATAACTCGGTCCTTTTCATTTTTAGGGAGTCTGAAAAGGTACGTAAAGTTAACTCCGAAAGTCCTTTTTCATCATCTAATCCCTTAGGTCCGAAAAAGTATAAAACAATACAGAAGGGATGAATTTTTGATAGTTTTAACGAGCCGAACAAAACAAGCGCTCGATCTTTTTGTGCAATAATCCCTCAGGTCCAAAAAGATTAAAATCTAGAGGAGGGATAGCTCTTCCGGTCGCTTTAACGAGCTGGGAGGCCAAAACTCGGCAATCTTTTCATATTTTACGAGTCAAATGAAAAGAGCTTAAAGAAGACTCGTCTTTTGAGGAACGAGTGATAAAATGGGTAGCAGCTGATTCCAGGTAAGGGTTGGAATTTTCCAAGCACGGCAGTGTCACAAGGATGGCTAGTGAAATCACTCTTCGCAGCTGTTCCTCAAAATGGGTAAACAATCAAATGGAGGTGAATGATCGGCCAATGAAAAGTGGAGGTGACGGTGCAAACACGACCAAGGCTTTAATGGCTGATAATGTTACATTCACGGTGGTTATTTACGAGAGGATAGTTAATTTTTTAACGAGCTTAAACGCGGGTTGAAACACTTGCTCGATCTTATGTTTATTTTTTAACGAGCATGAACTATGCGCTAAAACTGCTCGATTAATCCAGTCATATGATAAGAATGTCTCATGTGAGATGCCATTTTTTATGGAGCTTGCGGCCTTACAAAGCTTTGCTCCGGAATCCTTTCTTTATGCAAGTTCGGAAACGACTAATCCTACGAGTTTAAAGGGTTAGACCTACAGGTTTAAAGGGAGGACCTAAAAATTTAAAAAATAAATAGCCGCCCCTTGCTTGCACTCCAAAAGGTTTGCATGCCCCCAGGTATAAAATAGAGTTTCAAGGTTACCCCTCAATTTGCAGGAAAAACATTTGTTTAACCGGGAGAGGCCTACCTCTTTCAAGTTACCAAATATTGTCTCATTTGCGCAGCAAACAAAACACTTCTTCGGTGATGTCTACCGAGATAGACAAAGGTGAGTGACAATGAGCGCCAAACACATAACTTTGACAAAAGAATCTTATTCTAGAATAACCCCTCTTCCAAGACGGACGGGGTACAGACTAGTCATATTCTCCCACGGAAACCTACCCTATACCCGAAGTTTTCCTGCCGAAGCAGACCAGGACGCATGCCCCCTGGGTTCCAGTCATATCCCTCCGAATTAATCGCGCTCATCGGGAGGACGGACCGTGGGTTGAGACATTTCTTGCGTGAAGAGACCATTTAGGGATGGTATATGACTATTTGCGATGCGTGATCCGGGAAATGAAAGCTGGTCCACGAGCTTGACCACTCTTTCTTCGTGCGGAAAACACATTACTCTAAAGAGTGAGGAGACGATGGCTCCCATGCAATATATATAGTCTCGTCCAAGGAGTAGGTTATAATCCAAGGGTACTTAAACGACCATCACGTTCATTTGAATGGTCTTCCCTTTCAATGTGATAGGCACATTGGGGAGGATCCCTAAAGGTCGACTGGTTCCTTTATCAAAGCTTGTCAGATTTCTCATTTCAGGCAAAAGCGCTGGCGAACCAAGCACTTTCCAAGCAATAGAGGAAAGGATACTCACAGATGCCCCCTCATCAATGATGGTGCCAGCCATGACCATCCTGTATATTTGGACGATAATTCAGAATGGTATGCTTGCTGGCAAACGGGGTCTGCCTAGTTGGTTCCAGTCGAAGGATACAACTAGGTTGCTTGGTGGTGGGACCGAGTAGACGGCCGGGTATCGCTCTGACGAACTTCCTTCCTGCGATAAAGGAATGGGTGGATTACCCCCGTGTTCGTTGGAGTCTGTGTTGATGAAGAGAATTTGGACGGTGTCATCCTTATTCTCCTCAGTGACTGTATCATTCGAAGATAAAACCTCTGAAGGCAAGACTGGGTCAACTGCCGCCTCGACATTTTGACTTTCGTCGGGTATGGATTCAGCTGGTTCATCTTCAATGACTGGCGCTTCAGCTGACCACTTGAGCGGGCCAGTTGGATTTTCAACTAACGAAGGACTCGGCAAGAGTTTTTTATATCCAGGAGGAAGTCGTAACGGTGAAACCGGACAATCATCCAAAAATCTTTTCGCTTCGTCTAAGAAGGGACAACGGTGGATGGCGTGGTTGCCTTCGCACAGTCTACAGGGAGATCTAGCTCTCTCTTTTTGTCCAGGGATTTCACTTTCGCTAGTTGACGGTGTGCAATCAACATGGCTATCAGAGGTTGATGCCACCGGATTGTGCAAACGGGGAGACCAGTCCCTTAGTATCCGAGGGATGTAGGGAAAATCTCTGTGAAAGTGGTCTCCCTTGCATATGACACATGGCGATTTAGGCCTAGTCAGTGCTGTGTGTGGATTTTCGTTAGACGACACTCGTTTGCCCCCAGCCGCTTTTGGCTCCTTCTTCTTCTTCTCTTTCTTCTTCTTTTCCTTCTTCTCCTTAGGAACTTGGTTTTTAATTTTACCAGTTCCGTCAAGCGAAGAGGAAGGGAGAGAGGAAGAATTAGAGGAAGTGGAAGGTTGGTGGGTAACTCTGGACTGGTCTAACTGCTGATTCGACTGTTCAGGAATAGTGGTGTTTTGAACGACATTGGTTGAGAAGAGCCAGACCGGCAAGCCAATTGTCAGTCCTGGAAGCGACAATGTGGCCATATGGGGCGCACCAACATCTCCCCAAGAGGAGAAGGGACTAGGATTTCCACCAAGGGGAATTCCTTGGTTGGTAGGCTCCATTTTCTCAACCTAAAGATCAACGCAGGAAGAAGGGTATGAATATTCCGTTTAAAATAAATTTTAACGACGCTTGGACACAACTTGCTTTTTCAATTTTAAAGAGTCGAGAAAAAGCAAAAGATGACTCTAGTCGCCTTCGATGTTTTAACGAGCCCGAAGTGACAAATGCTCGGATGGAATTTTTCCGTTATAGAGTCTGAAAAAGGCCAAAAGGAACTGCTCTGGAGTTCTAGGTAGAGGGTGTGCCAAACTTTTCGCAAAACCGCATAATACTTTTTAAGGTACGGGCGGTCAATCTTCCCGAATGCTGTGTTCAGTGCATTACGATCAGTAGGGCGGCCGACACGGCTTCCTATGGATAAAGGTTTTATGCCTATAAGGGTCTCCCAATATATACTCGACGGTACGTGGGAGCACAATCCGTACTGGTGCTTATCGTCTCTCAGGAGGAATCACCCAACCATTAGCGAGATCGACAGTCACCAGGTTTTACGATGCCGGAACACGTCTCTAGCCTAGACCTCTATGTTTTGCGTTAAGTTACAAAGCGTTGTTAAGTTCATTCAATTTATTTTAGGTTGATATTTCTTAGAAGTTTTCCTTTTTGGATCACCACGAGATGTATATACAATTCCTAAATGCAGTCTAAAGATGATAAGCAAGCATTTATCCCTTTTCAACAATGAAAATCCTAGCTACAAGGGGAAAAGAAAGACACAATCTTTTCTCAAAGAGCAAAGAGCACATTGTAATGCACTTTTCCTAAATCAACATACAAACTGTCAAAATGCAAATGCACAAATGCATGTATTTGTTTTCACTTTCTTAATATTGATGCCTAAAAAGAAAGCTGTTGTACAAATTTGAATTCGATTTCAAGTGAAAAGACAAACAAGTTTCTTTTTGAAATCAAAAAGACGATTACGACACTTTATGATTTTGAAGTAAACACTTGTTTCGACACTAGAAATTCATAAATTCAAACCAAAAGACAAAAGTAAAAGTGCAATCAACTGTCAACAGCAAACAAACTTACTCCTAAGATCAAAACGACACTTACGACAGGTCTAGATCTAAGGGCGACAGTATGACTAGTTTACTTTTGTAATGGGAAACTGCAAATGATGTAACAAATACACAAAAACAAATACAGTTTCTTTATACAACTGAGGTGGAATTAAGGCAGAGAAAAGGGGTTTCAGATAGGTACACACACTGATAACAGGCTGCAAAACAGAGACAAAACTGAGCAAAAGGAAGCAGGGAACCACAGCTGCACAAGGCAAAGGCTGATCAGCGCACCCCCAGCACAGAGAAACTGAATTTCAGCGCAGGTAGCCCTCTCGGGACCTGCGTTGAAATGCAGAATCTCTTCACAGAGCCTGCGCTGAAGCAGAAACGAGAATTGTCTCTGGGTTCTGGGTCACGGTTTGCAGTTTAATCTACAGTTTTTGGCCGGATAAAAGCTATCAATTAGGTACAATTAGGAGGATGATTTAAAGGAGGACTAAGATCTATCACAAAGGGCTGTTAGAGCACTTGTGGATCAGCTGTTCAGATCATAAAAACAGGCCCAGTGAATGGACTAGAGTAGCAGATCTCTACTTTGCATTTGTAAATGGCAAATGCAGTTCGATTCGGCACTCCTGAGTTTATGAGAAGAACAACAATAGAAACACAAATAAACTAACTAGATACGATCCCCAGCGGAGTCGCCAATTTGTTGTTGGGAAAAGTATCCATTCAGAATGCCCCTATCCCACTCTAAGGTGTGATAGTGCCTTAGCAACAAACAAGGAAACTTACTTGAGTATTCTTCTTTATGAAATGTAAATGAGGAGGAGGGATGTAACTAACCTGTGTCTTTCGCTAGTTTGTTGGTCCAATCACTCCTCTCTTCAATAGCTCCCAGCTCCCTGCTCCCTTACCGGACCAACTTTACCGAATTCCTGCAAGATCACAAGAGAGAGAAACTACACGAAGATACAGATATACATTCATAAAAAGCTCAAGATTAGATTAAGCTAAACATGCGAATATAACAAAACATCATTGATACACAGCATGTAGGAGAAACTCAAATAGTTTATTGATAGAATGAGAAAGTCCAAGAGGAGATACAACCAAGTGAGTTCCGATCCAGCATCTACCTCCCAGCAAAGGAATCCCTTCCTCTCCTCCAACAAAGCATAAATCACCCAATGTACTAATCTCAATCTCAAACCAACAACAATTCTCTGCAAAGTACAAAATTCCAGCCTTCGGATCTCTGGGATGAGGGATCCATATATAGATGTAAGCAGAGAGGGTGAGTCAGCTTATGTTTTGACTTGTGGCTTCTCTCTCTCAGTTCTTGCTTCCACTTGGAGACTGAGAGCCTCTTACTCATCACTTGGTCGAATTCAGTGAGGCAAGTGTCATTGGAGAAGATTCTGGAAGCTTCCATGGTCTTTCCACCTCGTTGAATGAGCTTGCCATTTGTCATTTCCCGCTCAGCGCACCCTGGTAGTGCATTTAGGTGCGTTGCAACGCACCTAGCTAGTGTACTGGGGTGCATTGCAACGCAGGTAGCTAGTAGAGCATCTGAATTGATCCTGAATTGACTGTTTCTGAGTGGTTTTTGGTGGAGAACTTCTGGGAGAAGCTGTCATTGGTTGACCTTGTTCCTTTAGGGGCAGGAACAACTCTTTTAGGGACTTTGGATCCCTTGGATTATGGACATTTCATGCTCAATGCTGTAAGGCACAAAAATGTCTATAACACTTATATGAAATTTGGATACCACATATTTAAATATTTTTCTTATGAGCGAAGGCTTGGTGTAGTTTATTCTTATCAATTTAGGTTACTATTCTCGCTTATATATCAAGTGCACCTACCACCATCTCAAACACTAAGTATCTATACGTTATTTTTATATTTTTTCACTTAGGTGAGTATCAAGGTGAAGGTAGGAAAACAAGAATTCCTATCCCAACATGGGCTAATCAAACTAACATAATATGACGCACTATCCATAATTGAACACCTTATCCATTGGACATATTTTATTTCCATGGACAAATAGGCATACTTGGAATCCAAATAAGTTGTGAGTCCAAAGAAGTTGTGAGTCCAAAGAAATTGCAAGTAACTTGTTGGAAATATTTTTTTCATTGATGTAAAAGATAGGGTGAGACTACTTATGTCCAAGACAAAGTTTCGAAAATGAAGAGTGTTGGAAATATTGTTTTTGGAAATTTGATGCCCCATTTGGATACCCTATATTTCATGACATTTTCACTCACATTACATATATAAAATGATTATATAGGATATATGGTTCAAATTATTAATCTTAAAGCTTTCCAATGGTATATGGAACTCCCTATACTTCCATAGGAATGAGGAAATATGAAATATTTTGTTTGAATGACCCAACCAAAGTATAATGAGGCCAACTCGACCTATTTTATAATCTAGCCCCATAAGTGAGCATACAAAAAATATAAATAAAGTGCATGTGAGTACATTTTAACATCATCCAAGAAAGGAAGTGATATGAAGTCGAAAGAGGAGCTGATAATTTTGTTTTGGCGTGATTCTTGGAGTACAAAAGTCGAAGCAAAAAAGTAATTTGTGGGTTGAAAAAGTCATCTTGGAATTTTCAATACAAATCTTCTTATGTGATATTTCGAAAAGTAAAACTTTCATGATAAAGATTGAAAAAATCCATGTACTTATGATTAAAATTTTAAACCTTGGTTTTTTATAATTTCAGAGATATTCCCTAAGAATGTTAGACTTCCTAAATGCTCCTAAAATCTACTTTAGACATGACAGTCTGGCATTTTCACTATAATTTTTCTTTTCAGATGTTTTGGAACATGAAACTTGGAGGATATATATAGAATATATTCATATACCTGTGTTTAAAATTTTAGACATTGTTTTACTATGCTTTTGGAGATATGTTTTGAGGAATTTTGGCTTATTGAGTGCTCCTCAATTCTTCTTCAAACAAGTCACCCTGGTTCTTTTGCTATAAAATTCTTGAAGTTATATTTTGGGCTCTAAAATTGGAAAGAGATAAAAAAATATATCTCAAGGTACCTGTGATAGAAACATTATACATTATTTCACTATAATTTCACACGTATAATATGAAGAATTTATTGTTCCTGGATGCTCATGAAACATACTTCAAGTAGGTCATCTTTGAAAATTTTCTATCACATTCTATCTAATATGTTTAAGACTATGAAATCTAGAAGAGAAGGAGAAGATATATATATATATATATATATATATATATATATATGGTAGAATTTTTTACATTATATTTGAAAACTTATATACATGGCATGTTGTGTAAGTTTGTTGTTGGGAATAAGCAAAAATAAACTTGGAGAAAGAATAAGAAGCAAGTAAACCTGGAGAAGGCATAAGTAATTCATATACCTACTAAAGGAAAAGTAGTAGATAGACACAATGAAAGAAGAAGAGGCTAATATACATTATAAATAAGAAGAAAGAATCAATGAAGTAGGTTGGTTCCTATAAATATTTACAACATTGTGGATTGTTGTCTCTTGTAGGTTGGTGCCTACAAAATAATTGAGGAGATTGGTATATCCTCTAGGTTGGTGTCTACAATTAGCAGAGGTGATTAGTGTCGATAGATTGGTTCCGAAAAAGAAACATAGGGGATTGGTGTCTCTCATAGGTTGGTTCCTATAAAGTAGAAAAATGGGATTGGTGTCTCCTATAGGTTGGTTCCTACAAAGTAGTAAAGGGGATTGGTGTCTCCTATAGGTTTGTGCCTACAAACATGTAGAGGGGATTGGTGTCTCTTATATGTTGGTTCCTAAATCACAACATAGGGGACTAGTGTCTCATGTGTATTGGTGACTACAAAGAAGAAAAGGGATTGGTGTATCTTATAGGTTTATGCCTACAAAACGGTAGAGGGGATTTTTGTCTCCTCCATGTTGCTTCCTAAAAGATATTTCATATAAATAGGTTTTTTGGTTTCATATTATAAATGCTTCTACATATATATTGTGTTATTTGTTTTGTTTATTGGATTGACGATTTAAGATGTTTGGTTGGATTTAAATAAGTAAAAATTGTGATTGTACTGGTTCAACCCTCTTCTCAATCTAATTGTGAATCCAATAATTAGTATCAGAGAAGGTTCCCTTAGAAGTTGTCTAACTTATAGAAGTTAAATTTTAGAGGGAAAAATGGATAACAAGGATAGTTCCTTTCAAACTTAGCCCAACTCTTTGATGGAACAAATTATCTATAGAAGATAAAGATGAGGGAATATCTAATGTCCTTCGATCAAGATGTATGGATTTCTATGGTATATGACTATAAAGTTCCCTAAAATTCTCCAACAATTGTAGATGAGGATTTTTACACATCCAAATTGAGTAATGACATTTTCAAATAAGAATCTAGCAGTGGTCTTGACACTACAATACTTGATAGGCGTTTCTCCGTTGCATCTAGTCATGTAACTTGTTACATTGATAATGTGTCCCACTCCACTCGTCTTCACTGGCATATTAATCAGTCCAACAAAATAACTAGTCTAATTCCCAAATGGATGTGAAGTCAATTATGGATGAAGAAACATATCATCTCATCATGAAGGTTCACCCACTCTCACACACACATAATAGCTATGAAAAAAATCCTTCACATCGTGGTGGATAGTCGACCACCATAGACTTACTCACAAAATCTTCTGTGCCATTTCTTTCCCTCCATATTTCCCTCCAACCCCTCCATGGGCCTATGTCATTATGGTGGATCTCTCTTGCTCTAATACACATCACTAAAGTATTATGTATGCACCCAATTTATACAAAGATCTCACAATGAGTTGATAGCCCATGGCCTTGACTACCAAATACTTTTCCTATCCCATTTTATACTCTTATGGTGTCATATTTGTAGTAAGAAAGTAGGTGATTTTAAAAAAGTGATCATCAACCATCTCCATATGAAATAATTTCGTATCTCATAAGCCACGATTCACATTTCCCTACCTCTCCGCCAATGTTGATCCTCAACTAATGATTGACCCTACATTGAGATTACGAAGTTTTACAATTACCTCAAAACCATGTTCTTGAAACAATAATAGCCATCTACATATCCTTCCCCAAAGACTAGATTATTGATGATCTATCCTAATGTACATTGGTCTATATATAACTTGAAATGTGAACCTAGTACATAATGTCTAAACTTCTGCATCGTGTAGACAATTATCGGTCCTTCACGCTCCATTATGGTATAGTTTTGCTTCACTATAGAGATATTTCTGCTGGAAAAAACAGTTCGATGATCTATTTCATCTTCTCTAGATTGTGCCAGTACCATTTCTAATGTTATTGTTGATGTGTCCACATGGAAATGAAATTCCTTACTCCAATCGAGAAACAATATGATCAATGTCCATACTAATTTTTCCTTTAGTGTATCCAAAACCTGCTAGCACTCTTTAGTCCATTCAAATTTGTCATTCTTCTTTAGCAACCTCTCCAATTGTACAATGATCTTTACATATCCATGCATAAATTCTATATAATACATATTATATCCAAGTGTCACCCATAGTTTTGACACTAAAGGTGGAGGAAAAATGTTCATTACTACAACGATCGTTTCTAGATCTACTAGAAGTTCTTGTTTACAAACCATGTGCCCAAACAAAATTCCCATCAGCAAGAAAGAAAACACTTATTTAGGTTTGGGGAAATATTGCTATGCTTGCATCTATCTGGTATAATTCATAGAAATTCAATGTGAATCTATAGTATGCTAAAAACAATCCAATAATCTAAGTAAACTTCAAAAAAAAATATAAATAAAATCTTTAATAGTTAGCACCACCACTCAAGAAAAAAGTGTTGGTGAATTCTTCGAGCTAAGGGAATTCAATATATTTAAACCATCCCCATTATGTTGCAAATTGTGTCTTGTGATGATCCTCCTTAGAAATTTTAATGTGCTAGTACCCTGAGAATGTGCATACAAATGAATAAGCTTCATGCCATCCAACATTTTCCAAGACATCATCTATAGAAGAGGGGGGAATGGATCATGTATATATATGTCATTCAGTTTCATAAACTACACAAAAATTCAAATTTCAACTATCTTCTTTAGCTGCACAACCATTGGAATAACCCACTCTTACTCCTCAATAGGATCTATGATACCCACTTTTAACAACCTATCAAGCTCCTCCCTAACATTTTTATTATAAATGGGATTGAGTAGGTAGGGTCTTTGGCATACTCGCTTTACACCTATTTTCAAATTGATTTTCATGTCCCTTATTTCATCCATTATATCCTACATCTCTAGAAAATTGTTGGGGAACAAGTCTTAGGGTATTTTCATAATAGGTTAGAAATGTTTTAGGTAGTCCCTTGGTCCCAATATTCTCTAATCATCACAAAATTAGGACTATCCCCAACACTAATATTCACCTTGCACATTTTGATAGGCTTCATATACTCTGGAACAACAAATCCCAACTATGGTTCAGTCACATATAGTTACCCCTCAGACTCTAGGATATTTAAATAGCAAGGATCTTCATCGTCATCAATCTCTTTTGCCACACCCTAACACTCTGACAATTTCCTAGTATCTTGAGAATTCTGGTGAAAAGCGGAGAGTGGGACATCCTTCATCAGAGTCCTTGGTTTTGGTGAAACTATTTGTTCCTTGATACTCCACAAATCCTCATATATTAGTGGACCATTTGAATCAAATTGAAAATTCAATATAAAACTCTCTGACATTGCTTCCCAATCTACAGTACCTTGTCGCAGTTCCAAGTTTGTGTACTAATTTTTATGCACAATGTCTAATGTTTGCACAAAATAGTGCACCCACTCCACCTCCTAAACATATTCCTCTCTTCATCCTATGATCCACTTCTCTAGATGAGGAGATGAGGTTTCCTTTGTAGTATACCATTCTTCATACTCCCTAGCATCCAGACCAAACATCATTTGTAACAGGTGCCTACAATGTTGCCATGTCTTTGTGTGCACTTTATGCATTTCCCACCAATGCACAACAGTAGCTTTGAGAGAAATCTCTAGCACAGGAAGCCTAGGGTGGTATGACACCTACATTTCAAATTCTTTGGCAAAGGTAACCACATCAATCAACCTATCAAAGTTTGGAGGTTCCCAAACTTCCATGCTAATTCAATCCACTGAACTAGTAATGTGAGTGCATATTCTGATGGAAACCTCATTGAGGTGCTCCTACAAGTTCTCTAATGCCTCGTTTGAATATGATGAACATGAACTAATCCTTCACTACCTCAATAGACCATATTTAGTCGGATTGACATAATCATGATGCTGAACTATAATATTATAGATGTTGTTGTGGTCGACTACATTAAGGTGCTTTCTCATAGGTTTGACATAAGGGTCCCTATCCTTAGGGTCCAATGACATGACTACCTATATACCATCAATCTCAAAAATAACTTGTTAGTTCTTTAAGTTAATAATGGCTTGATTATTGAATACAGAGTCAATACCAAGCAATGTTGGGTAAGGGTTTGTATCATCCTTGATCGCTTCGAAGTCCACGAAACCCTTTACTATATCAATATTAACTTCAAGATATACTAACTAACCAATATGTAATATCTAATATTTATTGGCAAGGAACAATTGGATTAGAAAACATACAATCTTAGGGTTTCCCATCAACTCCCATGTCTTCTTGGTAAAATATTGATATCAAAATTTAAATATAATGCAATATTGTCCATATCGTAATCTGTTATCTAGGAACTGAACCTTAATTCCCTGTTTGTGTGCCTCATACAGAAAATGTAGTTTACCATCCTCAAAGGAACCTACATGTAATCAACCTCCCATTCCTAAGCATCACGATCAATGTTTTCCTGCATGTAGTGATCAATCATCCTACAAAATTTCTCCATAGCTTTTTATTTTTCATAAGATTTAAACAAATCCTAAAAAAGTTTTGAATGGAGCTTACCTCTGCTAGAGTAACCTTAGGAGGAGGCTCATCATAGATTAGTGGAGTATCATGAAATTCGCCCCTATGGTTGTCTCGTTGAGCTTGATGCACCCCACTCTACTAGTAAGACATCTCTCCTCACCTCCCTATAGGTCTTATTTTCCTTGGTAGGGTCAAACCTCGAAGGAGGTTCTATATCCTTCTATAACCACTAGTGAGTTTTCTTTAGTGAATTTACCATATCTATGCCTATTTTGGTTCCACCACTGGTCATCGTACACACCTGAGGGTGGTCTCATCAAATGTCTACTTCAACCATCCATACATTTTGTACTCACCTCTCCTGTCATTTCACTGGTAACTGCAAGGAATATTTTGTGGCATAGTTTAATTTCCTGCAGTATGTACAAGTCATACAGGAATTTAGAAAGTCCCTTTCTAGATTTCTAGGTTGGCCATGATTATAACATATCACCAACCCTCTTCCTCGTCTAAAGCCTCCTCCCCCTCTTGTAGTAGGCCCTGTTCTCTCCTTGGAGTTCCATGACCTCGTGCTAGCATAGGATAATCTTGAGACCTATATTGAGGTGTGCCTTGATCACCTCCCTTTGCCTCCTATACTGTAACATTTCTCCCTTTTGAAGGACTAATATTACCCTTTGATATCGAAATTTACATATTGCACAATATTTTTTTTTCAAACAAAATGAGTAAACAAAATATGCTCAATTGTCATTTATATCCACTCTGCGTCTTGATTCCTATTTATTATTGGTAAGGTTAAAAAAATACTTCATGACTCTAATCACATTATCATGGAAATTCCTGCTCACCAAGATTGTATCGCTCTAAAGCCCATGCATTTTCATTAGCTGATTTTTCTATTATATATATATGCTCTTTCTTAGCCTTCCATAATTATACATAACCCTTCATAATATTAAGTGTCACTGTGTTTGCGGTTTCACATATTTATTTCTTGTAAGTTCTAAGAGCACATGGCTATATGAATAGTTTTATATGCACATATATACAAATACATATGCAAAACTTTATGGTTTTAACCCAAATCTCATTCACATAAATTATCTTTATGGTGTCCCAAACTAGCTCTAGTCCTTTTAGCACTATGACACTATTTTGTATCAACATTTCAATAACCTTTCCTTCTTTCAATACTTCGGCTCGCAATATGAGCCTTCGATAATCAATTGACATGTTTTTCTATGGTCTTCTTGATGTGTTTGGTTATATTGGTTTGCATTAAAATGAAAATATGCCAGCAACCTAGCAGGTTTCCATGTCACTACAATCACATGTATAGGGATAATGTGGCATCAACATTGATACCTTTGTGGAAATCGGCATAGATGTCAGCAACTCAAGCCACAAAAGAAATCATTTGGCTTCGCAAGATACTTGAAGACTTGCAGGAGAAGCAGAAAGATTCAACTCCTTTATTTGTCGATAATTCTTCTGCAATTCAGTTGGCCAAGAATCCAAAGTTTCATGATCAAAGCAAGCACATTAACACCAAGTACCACTTGATTCGATATTATGTAGCGCCCAAAGTTATTCATCTGACACATTGTCCTACTTCAGAACAGATAGCAAATATATTCATCAAAGCACTAAGACAAGAAAGTGTGAAAAATTTAGAATGTTACTCGGCATGTTAGATGTCCCTTCAGATTAAAAGGGAGAATGTTAAATAATCCTTCAGTATATTGTAACATTATTAGATTAGAATTGATAGTTTAAGCAAGTTTTGTTTTACACTCAACAAAACCACCATATAATTGAGATCTAATAAATGTTCTCGGTTTATAAATATATTTGACAATCTTACTTAATAATATCAATTTTTATTTGTGAAATTCAATAAACCTGCAAGAGGGTCTAGAACTATGCCCTCTTTGGATATCATATGACAAAGATAGTGTCCATATAGTTGGTGGTCATGTAAAGTTTGTGACCACCACGTGTTTCTTGTGCTCTTAGAGTACACTAATATATCATCTTGCAGTATATTAATATATTGTCTATAAAGGTAAATACAAATTATCCAAAAACCTAGATCCAAAAACCTAGAATAAATGTTATCTTAGTAGACTCCGGTGACCATGGCTATGTGTCATAATATTAAATAATTGTTATCTATGTGGATTCTCAATCTGATCTCATCGTCATGCATGACACACACGCACTAAGCAATTGTGATCTATCTTCATCTGATGGGTAACTTTTATTATTTAATGAGACTTTCTTTCACAATAAACTTTCCAACTTATTTTGAGAGCTTCTTTATTTACTGATTGTGATGTAAGTGGAATGTGAATATCATCATCCTAATCTTACCGCATACACGCTGTTTTTTTAATTTAATTGCAATTTTAACTGAAACGAAAATTTTGTTCGAAATTCGTTTAATATTATACCATTAAATTTAGATTTATGCTTAAAAAATAAAAAACATCTATTAATTACACTACATGAGATACGAACTTGATCCGATCTTACAGCTTTCGTTATTTAATATACCAACTTGATGTGATCTTACAGCTTTCATTACTTGGAGTTTCTCTCATAACCTGCTTTCATTACTTAGTTGAAGTTTCTTTCATAACCTGTCATGTCATACTAGCCTCTAGCCACGGGGACATCACAGTAATTTTAGAGCCTTTAGCACAGTGATTTAAGATTTTACATTAGAAGTCTTACAAAGTAATAGCCTCTAATATTTTACGTTAGAAGTCTTATAAAAAATCCTAACAGCTTCGTAGGATAAGACTAAATCTGCAAAGTCATCGTCAAGTGAAGTATGAAAAATTACAGGCAAGTGCCAACTTGGGCGAATAGACTTACAGAGAAGAGACAAGTACGTTGTTGCAATGAAATATTTTTATGTTCAATGAAAATAAAAGCCATCAGCGGCCATGCAGGACACATAAGACTCAGATCAGCTATGTAGAAATCATTTGGATTTTCAAAGCAATAACAGAAGACACTGCATATATGAGAAAACAAAGACCAAATATAAAATATAACACAATTACAGAAGTAGAGAACTACTGCATCCTAGGTTTTAATTTGCATATTACTGCTGAAATTATTGCAAATCTATTCCAAACATCAAAACTCTAAAGTTAAAAGTTAAAGCTAGATTCCAAACATCAAATTCTAAACACAAAAATTAAAAATAAACTTACTTTCATATTACTTATATCTTCCTAATCTTTTATAAAAAAAAATACATACACTAACCTTTCATTACTTTATTACTTATTTATTACTTATCGAACAAGGCTACAATTAACTATAATGTTACAACTTTTAACTGTGTGCTAGGTCGGACTGTTTGAGAAACCCTCAAGGCAACCTATGTGCCACATACAGATTGTTTGAAAAATTCACGGGGCTCTTTAGTTCTATATAAGTGATTCCATTACAATTGTCTATATACAACTGAAAGCAACATAGATCTGCATACTGTCAAGAAAGAAATTATTATTTGTAGAATTGGCCATAAAATCTGATCTGAATATGGATCCTCAAGGATCTCTAGGTGGACCAGAAGGCAGGGGCGATCCTCGTCCTCATCCTGACCCTCCTCATCCTGAACCTCCTGGTCCTGATGGTGGTGGTAATGGTTTTTGTGGTTGTTTATATGCATGGTAAATTTATTTTCGTTTTAAGTTGATTGTGTTAGATATTCTACAGTTTTAACAATGATTCTGCATGCGGAATAAACTCAAAGAATCATTAAACCTTATTGCCCAGGGATACGAGTTACCTCCAGCCATTGGTGATGTATTGATGCAGGCCACAGTCCACAAGCTTCTTCTTCAGCACTCCAGCTTCTGTCCAAGCAAAAGAACACAAAATTCTGAAGGCACTTCCGAGCTCTGCTATCTCAGCTAGATGGTGTAGAACTGAAGGGGGTTGAGAGATGAGCTTGGGGACAAACAGATAAACATATAGCTAAGCTTCCATCAAGCTTCTAAATGCTATGTGTTAGAAAAACCACAAATCAAGGTAGAGATGAGATCAAAGTAATGGACCACTTTAGTAGCTCCCAATTATTAATTTAGTAATTGCAGTTGATTTTCTTAACTTAAGGAAACTACTGCAGTTGGTTTCCATAAGTTAAGAAAA
Organism: Pinus tabuliformis; assembly: GCA_031772625.1. Taxonomy (NCBI): domain Eukaryota; kingdom Viridiplantae; phylum Streptophyta; class Pinopsida; order Pinales; family Pinaceae; genus Pinus; species Pinus tabuliformis. Next base: position 1,023,489,096 of record CM062807.1, read on the forward strand.
GCTGCAACTCCATAAATCAAGGTAGCTTTTGTGTTAAATTAATGGAGCTTAACATTCTCCCACTTGGTCCATACTTCCAAAGTTAATGTCTCAACTTAAAAACCATTGATAATCTGTATTAAGTAATAGATACATGAATCATGGCGATAAGTCCTCTAATGACGAGTATTACCTTCCATGTATTACTATGCATTTATTCTTATTATAATTTATGTGGCAACAATTTCTTAATGAATAAACTCTATGTTTATTCTTGGTCCTTCTTAAATGAATTTTCTCAAATCAACTTAAGGTGCACATAATATGAGAAAAAACATCACAATAATTAAGAATTTCATTAACATTGCCCATACAATGAAAAAACTGCATAATGGAACCAAGTCCCATATTCAATACATGATCCTTGAAATTAACTGTGGCATGCCCTTAATCAAAGGATCATTGATCATTAACTCAGTGCTGACGTGCTCAATGACCACTTTATTTTCTTTAACACGTTCCCTTATAGCTAAAAAATTAATGTCGATGTGTTTATTTCGACTCCCACTTTTTTAGCCATAAAACCAGCAGCTGAATTATCACAATATATTCTCAATGGCTTAGAGATAGAATCCATAATTCTAAGCCCAGAAATGAAATTCTTAAGCCATACACCATGTAAAGCAGCCTCAAACAGGATATACATAAGCATGTAGTCTTTGGTCCCTTGAAGGTACCTCATTACTTTCTTTGCAGCTCTCCAGTGGTCTAAACCTGGATCACTCTGACATCGTCCCAACATTCCTACATTAGGCTTCCGACAGCAGAAGCATATGGAATGTTCTTCATTTGTTCCCTTTCTAAGTCGTTCTTCGGGCATTGGTTCAAATTGAACCTATCACCCTTCACAATGGGAGCTATACTTGGTGAACAATCCTTCATCTGAAATCTCTCTAAAATTTTATTAATATAGGTTTCCTGAGATAGACCCAAGATGCCTCGAAATCTGTCTCTATGGATCTTAATACCAATGACATAAGATGCCTCACCTATATCCTTCATATCGAAACTTTTTAGAGAGGAATTGTCTCACCTCATGTAGCAAACCCTTATCATTGGTTGCTAGCAAAAAGGTCATCCATTTGAAAAACAAGAAACAAATTTTACTCCCACTAACCTTCAGGTATATACATTGATCCATAATGTTTTCTACAAAACCAAAAGAAGAAATTACATTATGGAATTTCAAATACCATTGGGAGGATGCTTGTTTTAAACCATACAATGACTTCTTGCAAACCAATTTCTCACCATGACTAGAGGGGAATCAATGAAGATGTGTTATTCATGAAGAAGTGTTATCAATCATTAATGAAGAAGTGTTATTAATCATCATCTTTTAGTGCCAGTGTGAACATGCATTGAATCATATGTGACTTTGTTTTGCAGTAAAGACCATTAGACAAAATACCATTCCCAACATAATCAGATTTATAGAATAGACTGAAAGATTCTTCTGAAAAGTTTAAGGAATATCCAAAAGGTACAAGCCTTGAAACTGAAATCAAGTTTCTAGAAAAACTTGGAACATAAAAGGTCTTTTCTAACTCCAAAACAAAGCCACTACTTAAAGTTAAATAACATGTTCTTATAGCTTCCACATGCGAGCCCATCTTGTTTCCTGATAAGATGCTTTGCTCACTTCTCACTGGCTATTAACGTTAACCATATTAGATTCATAACAAACAAACGAGATTACTTCCTCAAGTTCGGGAATGTCAGAACGAATTTCAGAGAAATTTGCAGGTTGTACTACTGCATCAAAATAAAGAATCACATGCTTATGTTGAGGCTTAATAAACTTTCATGTTCTACCAATGTAAAACACGGTAAAAAGAATTGAATCAAATGACATGAAAATTGCCTGTGGGCTAAATTTTCAACTCAAACAGATTCAATAAAACTTTATGAACTTTCATGTTTTACCAATGTAAAACATGCTAAAAAGAATTGAATCAAATGACATGAAAATTGCCTGTGGGCTAAATTTTCAATTCAAGCAGATTCAACAAAACTTTATGATCTTTCACGTTTTACCAATGTAAAACATGCTAAAAAAGAATTGAATCAAATGACATGAAAATTGCCTGTGGGCTAAATTTTCAATTCAAGCAGATTCAACAAAACTTTATGATCTTTCACGTTTTACCAATGTAAAACATGCTAAAAAAGAATTGAATCAAATGACATGAAAATTGCCTGTGGGCTAAATTTTCAATTCAAGCAGATTCAACAAAACTTTATGATCTTTCACGTTTTACCAATGTAAAACATGCTAAAAAAAGAATTGAATCAAATGACATGAAAATTGCCTGTGGGCTAAATTTTCAATTCAAGCAGATTCAACAAAACTTTATGATCTTTCACGTTTTACCAATGTAAAACATGCTAAAAAGAATTGAATCAAATGACATGAAAATTGCCTGTGGGCTAAATTTTCAATTCAAGCAGATTCAACAAAACTTTATGATAAAACTTATTAATTCATAACTCCTGTGGGTAAGTTATGAAGTTTTATCCTAATTAATCACATAAATATAATAAAAATTCCTGTGGGATAAAATTTATTATATTCAGTGTAATTAATTACAATTTAATGTCTAAATAATCTTTATGTGATCTTGCCAATCAATATATAATTTTATTTAATTAAAGATGCTGTGGCTACTCTCTAATTAATTAAAATTACATGGATCACTAGACATTTAATTTTGTTGCATAAACAAAACTTAACCAGAGAGAAAAACAATGTTTACTGAAAGGAGTAAGTCAAAATGACATTTTAATAAACTCCATATAACTGTAATAATTCTCCAGCAAAATCAAAAGCAGTCAGCATTACCGAAAATGACTACAAATTGATTGTTCATTTTATAAACTTAACCCGGAGATTGACTGAATCAGCTTTGATCTACTTTGCATTTGCATAGCAAATGCAGTTCGAAGACTAGCTGGCTTGACTTCAGGGTCCGTACTTAAGTTTATAAAAACAACAAAATAGACTAGCAAACAAGCTATTTTGCTCACAAGATCTGAACCATGATTTATATCAACAACAACCTTTATTCACACACAAATATTGTTCCTTCAATCCATAAAAAAAGGAAACATATTTACTGATTTGTTGTGATATTATTTAAATGAAAATAATATAAATGAATAAGTTATTTTCAATGATCAATTAATGAATTTGCTTGAAAATGAATATAATGTGGTTTATCTTTTCGATTCTAAAATGGATAATATCCCATTTCATTTTCAAGAATCTAATCCAACTGATCATTCAATTCATTCAGATGGGCTGCATATAATCAAGCATATAACGCTTCATTGTCAAACATCAGACACTAGCAAACATGTGCAACAATGATTGGAAGATGCACGTCTTGGACAAAATAATGAGAAAGCGCTTAAAGTCAATCAGCAGTGAAATCGCCATGAGCAACGTTGCTGCTGAGTGCATATAAACCTAACACATTATATGTGTATACATCTACTCATATAAGCTACAAACAAGAGAAAATCAACGTTGCATGATACAAAACGAAGCAGAAGCAAACACAAATGAGGCAGCTACTACTCCAACATGTGCAACATGCATAGCCGAAAAATAGTTCGACACTTCCTTGATTTACAAACCAACGTTGCATGGAGCTTAACAAATGTGTCATGGCTGACGAAACCTCCAGTATCAAGAATACTGGAAGCAATGAAAAGAATGGAACCAACAGTACAAGCATCCAATGAAAAGCATAGTACCAATAGTACAAGCACCGATGATTCTACCAACTCGTGCAATGGGCATGATACAAATGATTTGGCTCTAATTCTGAACCAACTTTTTCAGATTCAAAACCCTTGTGAATTTTCCGCCCATCCCTCTGGATGAATAGCTACGTTTCTCATCCAATTGTCTTCAATGGACATAACTCGGCGGAATTTAAATCAATACATTTTAGCACACTACATTCTCACAGCATCCTTTGTAACTTCAGGGAAAATTCTTACAATCGGAGCCATTTCGACTTAGTTTCTTGAAGCAATTTTCAAATATGTTGTTGAAATTACTAAAATCTTATGCATATGTCGGTGAATTTAACCTAAAATTATTGATGAGATAGATAAAAGATTCCACCAGAGCAAAATCAAACAATTACATAAAAGTTCAAGATAATTCCAAGAAGCTCTATTAAAATAGTTATTTATCCCAGGGATACCAGAATTTCTCTGTGAAAATAGAGCGATAAAATGAAAATTCACTGGAACTTACCCGAGTGAAGGCGACTGCCGCACAGGCAAGGTTAAGCCTCCGCTTGAGGAAGGCCTCGCAATCTCGAGGGTCAGTAGGAAGAAGAACCTCATCCTTGACTTCGGCAAAGAGAGGACTGAGCTCTGCAGAGACGTTGTCCATATGACCGTGAAGCAGAGGATCTTTAACACCGAGAGGCTTCTGTTCGCCTTCTCCATCTTCTAACCGAACCTCGGAACCATCAAAACTGAGAAACTTCTGGAAGGCCCATTCTGAGGCGCTACGGCTCATTCGCGCTGAAACCACGGGGCTTTCTTCTTCTTCTTCTTCGGTAATTACAGCCATGGAGTTCCCTTCGACATGGGAGGTTCAAGCCCCGCGATATCTCATTCGGTGTAGAGAGTTCAACCGAGATTGCAGAAAGACTTTCCTCCACGCACACATGCATAAACAGTCCTGAACTCTCGTCTGTTGTGGCCCGTTCAAAACCCCGGTTCGGAATTTTAGTGTGGACTCGGTTGTAAGTATAGAAACCCAGCTTAACCCCATTAATGAAACACTGGAGTCAATATATAGCCTTCACCTCGAGGAAACAGAACGCAACTGCTTCAGCGGGACGAAAGTAAAAAAAATTCAAGCTCGAGAGCAAAGATCTCAGATAGAGCAGCCCCTACAGTACATCTTTAATTCGATTACTTAAATGATTTAAAGAATCGATCCAAGCTCCGCAAAGTCTAAACCTCTACAACTCAGGCATCAAACGGAACTGCCTCTAAAGATCCGCTGCTGGGCCCCGAACATTCATTTAATTAAAAAGCTCAAAACCTCCGCCCTATTTCTTCACCAAAACAGACCAGAGCTTCAGCTATTTTCTCGCAAATCCGGCCGTTGCGAAGGATTTCGAACTCCGTTTTCAGGTATCCGTTTCGGACCGGGAGCAGAGCCAAGACCAAGAGTAAATCAGAGAACGGAACAGTCGTTTCTTTTTCCAGAACTCAAATGCCTCATATGTGCTAGAAGATTCGGGAGATTACCAATTTCAGGTGAGGAAAAGAAGTTTGGCATGAATTCGCCGTAGTGGCCACTTCCACAACCGCAATATAGGATCGAGCATCCGGCTCCAAAATTGGTACGGCAAGGGTTCCGAGGCAGTTGTTTTGACGCATGCATATAAACACAATCAAATGCATGCATATAAACACAATCAAATGCGTATGCCAGAACTAAGGTGCTATGGCCAACTCCACACAAGGCAGAGGTAAAAGGGCTCCGATACCAAATGTTAGATATTCTACAGTTTTAACAATGATTCTGCATGCGGAATAAACTCAAAGAATCATTAAACCTTATTGCCCAGGGATACGAGTTACCTCCAGCCATTGGTGATGTATTGATGCAGGCCACAGTCCACAAGCTTCTTCTTCAGCACTCCAGCTTCTGTCCAAGCAAAAGAACACAAAATTCTGAAGGCACTTCCGAGCTCTGCTATCTCAGCTAGATGGTGTAGAACTGAAGGGGGTTGAGAGATGAGCTTGGGGACCAATAGATAAACATATAGCTAAGCTTCCATCAAGCTTGTAAATGCTATGTGTTAGAAAAACCACAAATCAAGGTAGAGATGAGATCAAAGTAATGGACCACTTTAGTAGCTCCCAATTATTAATTTAGTAATTGCAGTTGATTTTCTTAACTTAAGGAAACTACTGCAGTTGGTTTCCATAAGTTAAGAAAAGCTGCAACTCCATAAATCAAGGTAGCTTTTGTGTTAAATTAATGGAGCTCAACAGATTGTGAATTTCAAAAATATTTTGGAATTTGATCGAATTAAAATTTCTTTGTTCCCAGAACGAATTTTGGAATATTTTTAAATTCCACAGGTAAATCTGAAATATTAAGGTGGAATTCTGAACGTTGAGATATCTGAATTTGGTCGTTTGAATTTGGTTTATTTAGTTTGGTATCTTGCTAACAGAAATGACATTTGATGCAGCTTATCCTTCCTCTCTTGTTGCTGCTGTTCTCGAGACCGTCCTCCACGAAAGTGAAAAATCACAGTGACTAGATACATATTCGTTTATACGATAGTAAGGACTTTTTTATTTTTTACGCCTTCCCCTTTCAATAATCAAACATGCTGTTTCTGGTAGTTTGTCTACCAGTATCATTTACTGGATATTTGAAAGGCCTATGTACAGGATATATATGTATTTAGACAGAATTATGCTTTAAATTTTGCTGTATTATTTTTCGAGAGTAATATAATTTAAACATATAAAAATAAAATTTTATAGGTTTAGAATTATTGTATTTATATTATTTTTAAATTTAATTCTATGTTATTATTGATCAAACAATATAGCTCAAAAATGATGTTGGTTTTTCAGGTTATAAGATTTAGAGGCATATAGAGTGAAATCTGTTTCTGATCAGATTGGTAATTTCAAGTGATATTGTTTTTTTAGTAATAGTGATTAGTCAATTTGTTTTAACAGGTGGTGATGATTATTTCATTACGAATTTGATAACTAAATTAATAACTAAATTTATTATTTCATTACGAATTTGATAACTAAATTAATAACTAAATTATAATAAATTTAGTTAATATAGAAATACAAATTAAATTATAATAAATTTGGTTGATAAAAAAATACAATGTCTTATAATATTAAAGTGTAATAACATGGTAAAGAAAATTTCGTTTTGCATTCGCTTTTCCATATTCTGTGTTCTAACAGATAAATATGTGTTGAATTTTACGAATACCATCTGGGTTTAAAATGATTTACATTATTTTTCACTGATCATCGTTCAACTGTCTCTATTCTCTAATTCTTTATTAACGAAAGGACTTTTCTACTGGAATTTTAAATACTGATAATAAGATTTTCCTTTTGACTATAAGATTTTGTTGCGATTTATATATTTTAAAAGTTTAAGATCCCTTAGTCCTGATAATTAAGAGAAAAAAAGAAAACAGACGGAACCTACGGATCAATATAAACGAACGGCAGTGACAGATTGAGGGAAAATAAAGTATTGTTTTTTAATGGGGAATGAGCTTGTACATGATAATGTTTGATTTTGATTGTATTGATTTTTAATGGATGGAATGAGCTTGTACTGATTTTGATTGTTTTTTTTTTAAGGAAATAAATAAAGTGAGTTATGTTAATGGAGTAAAAAGTTCAGTTTATATTAGCTGTATATTCCAGAAATATGTTGAGTATAAACAGAAGAAACATCAATAGTTTAGAAAAAGTTTAAAATTAGAGAAATGTGCCATATACAATAGAGACACATATCTACTATGGATAATAATTAGCAAAATATAACTGACAAATATAGTCATGTCTATAATAAAAAATAGACAATAGAAACAAAAAATTATCAAAAAGAGAAAGTGTTCACCCATTATTGGAGTGCTATTTGGCCATTTTCCAAAACATTCCCTTCAGAGGGTTTAGTGTAAAATATGTATCCATCTGTGTTCCTTAGGCCCATTTTTGATAATGAGTCAGCAACCATGTTGAATGAGTGGAAGACATGTTGTATATGGAAATCCTAGAATGTATGAATGAGAGTGAGGGTGCGTTCCTTCTAGTTTTGAAGCAGGGGCGGATCAAAGTGTGATGTGTCATAAATGCCCTCAATGATGGTTTTAGAATCACCATATATATGGATATGGCGTACCTATTTGCAAATAGTGAAACAGAGAAGAGCCCATAGGGCCACCAGTTCAGCCTTAGTGTTGGTACCCGAGCCACCATACCAATGCAACCTGTAAGCCAAGTCTCTGTCCATGAGAAGAACCGCACCGCATCCACATTTGTGTTCTTGCGTCGCGCCATCAAAAAATCCAGTAGACCATATAATCAGAGGGTGAATGTGTCGAGCTATTAAATCTTTGGATTTGGTAGGGCGCAATTTCATGTGCTCAAGCCATCCCAATTTTTTTGCAAAAATACACTAAACATTATGTAACTTATCTCTGAATATGACATGATTTCGAGTTTTCCATATTTCGTAGAGGACAAATGGTGGAACAAATACTTGTAAACCACCACACTTCATGCCCCACTTAAGGCAAAGTTCAGCAAAAGTAAAGTGAGTAACAACAATACCAAGAGAGGAGAAGGTGTAGGACCAAACCTGCATAGCAAAAGTGCAAGTAAACAACAAATGTTCAACAGATTCCCGATCAGAACCACATAGTGGACATATACCCGGACCCAGGAAACCTCTCTTGCACAAGTTGTCCCAGGTGAGGATCTTATTCTTCTAGGTCAGCCAGACAAAACATATAATTTTGAGGGGGATCTTCAGTCTCCAGATAGCAAGAAACCAGTTTGTTGTCGAAGTTCCCAACATCTGTTGTAAGATGTAATGATATGTATCAGCCACTACCACATAGGCCTTATGGATAATGCCACCCTAGGTCATTTTTTCACGTGACAAATTCCTACATAAACATGCATCTCTGAGAACTTGAATGTAGAGGTTCCATTCAATAGCCATATGACCTTGTAAACCAACCTGTGATGCCTTCATCTAAATTGGCATATAGTGTTCCCAACCTCTGGTTACCTAGTCTAAATAGAAAATATTGTTGCGTTGAAGTATGTTGATGGTGTCCACTGATAGGATATTTGTTGCACTAACTCCAACAATCCCATCCTGGTCGATTAACATTAATTTTCCCCAATTGAATGTCTATATCACCCTCTGGAAGAACCAGGAATTGACCTTCTGAAAGCTAGACCGGATGTACGATCCCTATTTGATACCAATCCCCTGCATCACAAACCAGTAGGTAATGTGTTTTTTCCTGAGGTATTTAGCAGGGATTATTTGTCCCCAAATACCCCCACCAAAAAGTGCACGCCAAAAAGACTTCAAAATTAATGAAACTCCAAAAATATGAGTATCCAAAATCCCCCATCCATCAACAAATTCCGGCCTAGAAATGGACTCCTAAGCTACGAGATGAAATTTATGTGTAGATCCAGTGCCCGATCATAAGAAATGAGCAAGGTGATATCGAATCAGGTTACAGATATGAGCCGGGAGGGAAAATAAATGTGACCAATATGTTGCCACGTGCTGCAGAACCGATTGGATCAAAGTGAAATGACCACCAAGAGAGAGACAGTGAAATGACCAGCTTTTTAGTTTCTTGTCAAATTTCGAAAGGAGCCAAGCCCAATCATCAAATTTGTAGCAAGTCAGCTTAAGTCTAAAGCCCAGGTAGGTAAAACCTTCTTGTAAAGGGGTCATATTCATGCCAAATTGGTCTGCAATGTATCTGATGTTAGAGTCATTGCCATAAGAAAAGTATAGGCAGGATTTGGGACCATTTATAAACAGGCCGGAAGCAGCCCCCATCCTCTGGAAAATGTGAAGTAGAGTCTCCCATTGCTCCCTCTTGATAACACCAAATGATAAAATATCATCCACGAAGAAGAGGTGTGTAATGCTTACCTGTGGAGCCATCTGTAGACCCTGAAATTTGTCCAAACTCCATGCAACATTGATTTTTCTATTGAAACCGTCCATGACCAATAAAAAGAGTAAGGGGGATAATGAACACCCCTGCTACAGTCCTCTATGAGCTCTAAAAAAATTTGTGGGGTAACCATTAATCAAGATGGCAAGCCAAATATTGGTCACACACACCATGATCCACTTGACATTTCTATATTCCAAACCAATCTTAATGAGTATGAGTCAGAGTAGTCTCTACTCTACACAATCATAAGCCCTCTACAAATAAATTTTCATGACAACCACCTCCTTCTTCTTGGTATGAATGGAGTGAACACATTCTTGTGCGATGGCGATGACATCATGTATGGATCTACCTGTAAGAAATCCAAATTGTTCATTTGAGATGTGGAACGAAAGAAATCCTTTAATCCACTCAATGATGACCTTGGAGATGCGCTTGTACACAGTATTACACAAAGAAAAAGTACCGAATTCTGAAAATGAAACAGGTACTGAAACCTTGGGGATCAAGGAAATGAAAGTAGCCTTGATGGAGCTAGAGGTGCTCCTCCTGATCTCTAATTCATCAACCATATCCCAGAGAGTCCCTCCCATCAAATCCAAAAAGTGTAGGAATATTTCAACAGTCCATCCATCCGGACCAGCACCTTTGTCCTTGGCAAAATATCTGAGTCTAAGTGAATTTCCTCCAAAGAAATAGGGTGATTTCTATTCACATTCAGTTTTTGATCGAACATCAAGTGATACTCCTCCACAACCCACAAAATATCTTCCATATTCAGATCATCCTTCTACTTAAAGAGTGCCCCAAAACATTTTACATCTTCCCTTCGAATATCTAAATATGAGTATTTGAGGGATCCATCCGTGCCCCTAATATTCCATATAGCGTTAGAGTTACTCCTATGATTTGTAAATCTGTGAAAAAATTTAGTGTTTCGATAACCCGCTTGTATGTATTTGGCCCGGCTCTTTAGTTGCCAAGTGTCTTCCTAAAATTTCAAGATTTGTTTCCGCGTGTGTTCCATAGCTTTGATGGAGTCAAGTTCCATCTAAGAGGGCCAACCCTCCATGAGACAAGCACTAAAGTCATGAATATCATTTAGTTGAAAATAATTAATATTATTTTGTATTAATGGAGAAATGGCTACATAATTTGTAACGTATCTCCTTAGTTTAGGATTTGTTCCTGGAGTTTAGGAGTTTGTTTGCAACTACCTGATTTCTAGTGATGTACTTAATGATGTAATCTTTCATTCATGAATAGTAGAGTGTACGGAGAGAGTTCTCTTTGTATGAGTGCAGTCTCCAGGTGCAGTACTCACCTATGAGCTGTATCTCCTTCTTTTTAATTCAAATCTAATTTTTATCTTGGTATCAGAGCACAGAGTAGGGATAGCCTTATTTTTTTTATTTTTTAGGATGCATCATTGATTACAGAACTGTAGTGGCGCATTTGTAGAATCAGGTGGACTGCAGTAACACCTGGAGCATAGGTCTCAGATGACTGATCATCTCTGAGCGCAAGAAAGTGTTGGCGTGGTTTTGACGCGAACAGTCGCGCCATTTTTGAGTGGAAAGAAGAGCTGGCACGGGATTTTAAGGAACAATCGCGCCACTTGGTGCGGTTTTGAGGGTGATAAGCGCGCCAGCGTGCTACAAAGTATAGTTGGTGTGGAAAATCAAGGAGCACCAACCTATTTCTATTTGAAAAATCTGCAATTTTTGCAGATCGAAGTTGCCCGGTGGAGGCACTTTGAATTTCCGGATCTGTTCGGTGGCAGCAGATCAGAGTAGCCCAGTGGTGGCGTATTGGAGTTCTTGATCTACTCGGTGGTAGCAGATCAGACTTGCCCGGTGGTGGCGTGTTGAAGTTCCTGATCTACTCGATGGCAGTAGATCGGACTTGCCCGGTGGTGGCGCATTGGAGTTCCAGATCTGTTCGGTGGTAGCAGATCGGACTTGCCCGGTGGTGGCGCATTGAAGGTACAATTTTTTTCAGCAAAACAGAGGTTCGGATCTGGTATAAGTCAACATGAATAACAATTTAGAATCGTATCTCCACGAGTCTAGCAAACTTGATGGATCAAATTTCAACAACTGGAAATTCAAGATGCAGACTTTACTTGAAAGTGCAAATGCATGGTCGATCGTGACAGGAAATGAGCTGAGATCGGTGTTACACAGTAATTTATCACTGCCTTCCTGTCAGTCACCCTGCTGTGTCCAAGAAGTCACAATCACTAAGTGTTTGCTCCCTGAACTGGCTAAAAACCCATTTTTCCAAAGTTTTGTGCATCAGCGCGTCTGTTCCTAAAATAACCGCGATGACCAGCGCCCCACAGTCTATTTCGTGCGCTGCCATCGCGGAAGAACATCACTTTTCCGCGATGACGCACAGCGCGGCTTTCACGTGTCCTTCCGCGCTGACATGGCTTGTTCAGTTGTTGTCATGTGCTGACAGCGCGGCAGTCTCCATATAATCCGCGCTGATCCAGTTTGGGCGAATTTGTTCAAACAACCAGCCTTCCAGATCTCTCTAGGCTTGGTTGTTAGCTTTGTGAATATCGACTCCCTTCTATGGCATGTCTGTTCGACCCTTTGCAACTACTCCCCTTGAAGATAAGCTCATCCTTCCACCTTTTTAGGAGACTCCTTCTCCTATATAAACCTCCACCATTACCATGAGCAGCTAGTTTTTGGTGGTTAGAAACTAGTGGGAACTAGCTAGACTTAGCTTGGATTGCACAGAGCTTGTAGTGCTCAGATTGCTGCTATAGGTTTGGTGTGTTAGGAGTGGAAGTGATTGATTGCTTTGGGAAGTTTGTTTGTGACATTTGTGTGAGAGAGAGAGAGTTGTTTGTCTTGGGAGAACCATCCTCAAAGGTGAATGCTTGAGATACATGCTGACTGATCCCTCCTGAGAAGTTTATCGACGTCAGAACATTTGGTTGTACTCTTCTCTATTCTGATTAATAATAGATGACTGCTATTATTGTTCCATTCCCGTTTGTTTATGCAATGGATAAATGTGAATTATGTCTTTTCTGACTGGCATATAGTTACTTTTACTAGATTTCACGCTTGCGTTTGCCTTCTCTTCGTGTGTGCAGGTGTCCGTTCGCGAGGATCGCGGAGGACTGTGACCAGCTGAAGCGAAGGAGCGAAGGAAACGTCTCTTCGTCACACGACAGCGCAGGAATCCAAGTAGGTGCTCTTTACTTGTTTAATTGTAACTAGGAACATGCGTGGCAGCATTGTGTGATTGTTGCTAGACCCCTATTGGGCTAGTAGGGATCGCCTCTATCCGTAGAGGGGATTTACCTTCTCAACAATTTGGCGACTCCGCTGGGGATCAGCCTTTTTGTCTCTTGAGTCCATCTTTGTGTTTGAATTTGATTGCTCTCTTTTTGAAATTGGGGATTAATTATCAATCTTTTGCGTTTTCTGGGTTGATCTGGAAGTGCCCCTGTTTGATTGAAAGATTGGCTGTTTTGATTTGGGAGTTTTGATTTGCCTGTCACTATTTTTGAGCTCCATCGCGGATTTAATTTTAACAGTCGCGCTGAAAATCGGATCAGCGCGGGAAAGACGTGTATATCCGCGATGTCAGCGCAGCTCTCTAGCTTAATTCCGCGCTGACTGTGTTTTTCTAGCTTAATTCCGCGCTGACTCTGCTTTTCTGAGATCATCTCGGTTTTTGGGGCAAAAGTCGCGCTGACAGCTCGGGTGGTCTGTGTAAAAGTTGCGCTGACATGGGTTTTTAGTGTAAAACTTGCGCTGACTCCTGAAAAGTTGTTTTTATAACTTTATCTCCTGAATTCATCAATCTTTCTTATCCCCTTGTGGTTTCTTGTCCCTCATTAGCTTGTTTTGATTGCTTAAGGGATGCTCTCTCTTTGATTTCATTCGAGTGACTCTTGTGTTTTTAGACCATGTGACCTAGCCCTTTAGAAGTTTCATCGAGAAACCGTTTGCTTGGGTTACTTGTCTATTCAACATTCATCCACAACCCTCTTATTGATTTGCTTGAGGCTTTTCCACTGCTTATTGCTGGTTGATTTTTAGTGTCGATTATTGAACCACCTTTTTATGTTGATTCGATTTCTTCACTACCAAGCATAGATTACGATTGTTTGGATCGATCAGTTCACATTCGCTTCCTCCTTGTTACAATCCTTGCTTGTCTTGACGAGCTTAGATTACATAGCTCGTGCAGACCTTTGTTTTCCTTTGATTTGGAAGCTTTGGTTGAATGTTTAGGGAACTTTGTGTGCTTTCATTAAGTAGTTTACTTGGTGTTCAAGTTCCTCCAAATTCCTTTAGGTGTGTTATGTCACTAAAAGAAAACGAATTAGTAGCTTATTGTAAAATTCAAGAAGGAAAAGAACATTTCATTGATTTCCATTTTCAAAAGAAAAGTTTCCTTTCCTCGCTTTAGTTGCATTTAGCTACTTGTTTGTTTGTTTTCGTTTTGTTTAAAAAATTCTTTGCCCTCTCGTAGCTAGAATTCATCGAACGAAACGAAATTCTTTTGCATATAGATTGCATCTAAGTAATTGTGAGCGAACATACGATAGAGCTTGAAATCAAAACTTAATCTCAAGATCAACTATAAAATGAACCAAATGAATCTAAAAACGCATTGGAACTAAACGCAAATATTTAGAGGTCTAGGTTAGAGACGTGTTCCGGCGTCTTAAAACATAGTCACTGTTGTTTCACATTAGGTTGGGTGATTCCTCCTTCTGTGACTCGATAGTGGTCTAATACGGATTGCGCTCCCATGTACCATCGCGTATATAGGGAGACCCCACTAGGCTTTTATCCTTGATCCATAGGAAGCCGAGTCTGCCGCCTTACAATTCGCAATGCAGTGAACACAACATTCACGAAGATTGACCACCCGTACCCTAAAAAGTATTCTGTGGTTTTGCGAAAAGTCTGGCACACCTTTTACCTAGAGTCTCCAGAGCAGTCACTTTTGATCCTTTTCAGACTCCCTAAATGAAAAGGTGCCTGTGAGCGTCTTGTCACTTCGTGCTCATTAAAAATTCGAAGGAGACTGGAGTCATCTTTTCGTCCTTTTCTCGACTCCTGAAACATGAAAAGGTCAAGTTTGGTTCTTGTGTCTTAAAATTTATTCGGCCACGATAACATTCCCTGTTAGATCTTGTGTGCGTTAGCTTGAGTAGGTTTCGTTTTCATTTGCTATGGCAACTTTTCCAGGATTCACTAACCCAGGTTACCCCTCTGATGGGAACCCAGGACAATTCCCTCCTCTTGGGAATGTTGGTGCTCCGTATATGGCGACGTTGTCCCTACCAGGGTTAACTGTCGGGTTGCCTGTGTGGTTGTTTTCAACCTCTTTGGTCCCTACCGTATCGGCTGTTAGTCCGTCAGTCCCTCCACCTGAACGACATCATGTTGATCCAAAGGTGGATCTCTCCCCTTCGACGCCTACTTCTACGTCGTCCTCTTCCACTTCGCCTGGTGAAAGTCTCGATTCGCATAACCAGGTGGCTAAGAAGAAGAAGATGAAGTCCAAGAAGAAGAAGTCTCCTAAGGGAGAGTCTACACACACAGTCCCCCTCTCAAGTCTAGCTATCCACTCCAGTACACCTGAAGTCGGGTCACCTTCTGCCCCTCCGCGGAAGGTCAAGTTTCCTTGTCGATTATGCAAGGAGGACCATCTCCTTCGTGATTGTCCTGACATTCCCAGGGTATTAGAAGTTTGGTCTCACGATCCGTCCCGCCCTTCATCGTCCACTGATGATCATGGCGATGCTACCTCATCAGTTGGGAATGGTAAGGAGAAAGGGAAGTTTCGAATCCCCTGTCGACTTTGTGAAGGCAAACATCCCCTTCACCTTTGTCCACTCATGGATAAAGCCTCTGTTGTGTTGGAAAGTCTTGCTGCTCCTCCGAATCCACTTCCCGCTGGTTATCAGCGTCTTTCTACAGCTGTAGATCGCGCCCTTGTCGACAAAGAGATTGTTTCAGATTCCTCTTTTGTCCAAGCCCCTCTTCCCGAACCTGGCTGTTCCCAGTCTGTTCCAGACCCGCCGTTGGTCGGAAAGAGTGTTGATTCGAGTTCACCTCCTCTCAAGCACTCTGTTTCGGAAGAGCAAAATTCTCATGTTCTACTCGTCTCCTCAGATTCTCCTGAGCCTGATAAAGGTTCTCCTGAAACCTCTCCGGAGAATTTAGATTCGGTTCTTTCCGAGCAGGGGGGAAACCATATGGTTCCCCCACCAAGTAGTTCGGTCATCTCCTTTGACTGGAGTCGTTTGACTACCCCTCCCCTTCCATCCCACGTGCCTTTCTGGGTCACTGCCTATGCTTGCAATAAGGCGCTGCCTGGCACTGTGTTAGACGAAGGAGCATCGGTTAGTCTTATGCCCGTTACTACTTGGCGAGCTTTGGGTTCCCCATCGCTTGTACCTGTCGCACCGCATCTCACCGCGTTTGATGGAGGAACAAGTCAGCCATTAGGGATCCTTCCAAAGTTTCCTATTACTTTGGGGGGCAAGACTGTCTATATAGACATCTCAGTTACCCAAGGTTCTTTAGACTTTAGTCTTCTCCTTGGTCGTGATTATGTGTATGCCATGGGAGCCCTTGTTTCTTCACTTTTCCGTGTGGTTTGTTTTCCACACGATGGAAGAATCGTGACGTTCGATCAATTATCGTTCGTTCGTCCACAAGCCCCTCCGGCGCACTCATCCTTCCCTCCTGGCTTTCATCCACAAGTTGCATCTGCCTCGCCGCAAATCAACTATGTGGCCACCTACCCCGTGCCCGTACCCAGTGACGACACCATCGTACATAGTGTCCTGGGGGCATTAGGTCCTGATTTCCAAGATGTTGGACTCCCCTCCGGAGCCACTTTCTTGGGGGCCTCCACTTCCCGTTCATTATGATGAAGTCCATTCTGAGCACAGTTCCTTGTCTTGTGTCAAGCTCGCTAAAAAATGAAACACGGCGTTTGGAGCATAGTTCCTTGTCTTGTGTCAAGCTCGCTAAAAAATGAAACACGGCGGCCCGAGGATAGTTTTGATCTTGTGGCGACCTCGTTAAAAAACGAAACAAGGTGGTTGGAGCATAGTTCCTTGTCTTGTGTCAAGCTCGCTAAAAAATGAAACACGGCGGCCCGAGGATAGTTTTGATCTTGTGGCGACCTCGTTAAAAAACGAAACAAGGTGGTCGGAGCATAGTTCACTTTCCTATGTCAAGCTCCCTAAAAAATGAAACTGGGTCTGGTTGGAGCATAGTTCACTTTCCTATGTCAAGCTCCTTAAAAAATGCAACTAGGTGTTGGAGCACAGTTCTTTTCCAGTGTCAAGCTCCTTAAAAAATGAAACTAGGCTTGGCTGGAGCATAGTTCCCTTTCCTATGTCAAGCTCCCTAAAAAATGAAATTAGGTCTAGATCGAGCATAGTTCCTGATCTTGTGTCAAGCTCGTTAAAACATGAAACAAGGGTTATGAGGATAGTTCTTTTACTGTGTCAACCTCATTAAAAAAATGAAACAACTCCCTTTTCAGATCGAGTCTTTGATTAAGATCTCGTAAAATCCCAGTCGAGTCTTTCCTAGATCTCGAGAGTGAACCTTCATTCCATCCACTTTGTTGAATGCAATGAAGCTTGGGGGGCATGTACCTCGTTTTGCATCATTATGCTGGGGGCATGCGAACTCATAACAAGCATAGTTTTTCGTTTCAAGCTTGTGTAAACATGAAACCGAATCCAAGCAAAGTTCTCCACGGTTCAAGCTTGTGTAAAAATGAACCCATACCTGATTTACATCTCGTGATTGCCTTTTATCTGCTAATTTCTGCTAGATGAGCCTTGGTTGTTTTCATTCCATCGCCGCCATCTCTTTGGCCGATCATATGCTTTCACTTGGTTGTTTTTCCTTTCCTGAGGAACCGCAGTGATGAGTGGTTTTATTAGCCAGCCTCTTAACCATTACATGTTTTGAGCAGTTCCACCATTACCGGAACCAGTTGCTATCCTTTATACCACTCGTTCCTCTAGGACGAGTCACCTTTAAGCTCTTTTCTGACTCGTAAAATGTGAAAAGATTGCCGAGTATTTTTCCCTTTTGACTCGTTAAAGAGAATAAAAATGGAGGTCTGCTTTCAGCTCTTTTCTGACCGTTTAAAGATGAAAAGATTGCCGAGTCCCCCTCTCGACTCGTTAATGGAACGAGAGGCGGTCACCTTTAAAGCTCTTTTTTCGACCGTTTAAACTCAAAAAGATTGCCGGGTTTTTGTCGTTTCGAACTCGTTATTGGCTCCAAAACGACGTACTTCCGACCGCTTTTTTACTTTTTCGGGTCGAAGGCACTACTTACGAAAAGTACTCCTCGATCGTAATGGTCGGGCGGTTCTTTCGAGCATTGTTTT
Source organism: Pinus tabuliformis (assembly GCA_031772625.1). Lineage (NCBI taxonomy): Eukaryota > Viridiplantae > Streptophyta > Pinopsida > Pinales > Pinaceae > Pinus > Pinus tabuliformis. The sequence continues at coordinate 1,023,507,302 of CM062807.1, forward strand.
ATACTTTTTCGGGCTCGAGAGACACAACTGTACGAAAAAGGACCCCCCTGGAGTCTCCTTTTCCGCTGTCTTTTCAGACTCTCTAAACAAGAAAAGACGCCGAGTTTTTCCTTTGTCAGGCTCGTTAAACACTTGATGACATCGGACATTGTCAAAATGACACTCTTCAAGCATATGCTATCCCCGTCAAGCTTGTCATCCAAAAATAACCGGGGTACCTGCCAGAAATGGTGGGGAAAATGGAACTGTAATAATTGTCGTGTCGGCAGTATGTCGCTCTTGAACATGGCACTAGCCTGCATTCGTGTCTGGGTGGGGATATCTCATCTCATTTCACATTAGCCTCCGTGGATTTGGGTTACCCTGTTTTGACCTCTCATCTGCTCATTGCCCTGTCACCATGACCTCTGCTCATTTGATGTCAAATACTGCCAAATCCGTTATAGTGCCGCCGATATGTTCAAGAGAAGTTGACCTCTGCAATAATACAACCTCATCTGCTATCTCATACAAATCATTTTTCCTCTGTCTCGTGTCGATGATGTGGGAATCATCATGGCCCACCTTCGATCAAGGCCACTTCTCGTCGACTTCAACTCATTATCCGAGAAAGTGACTTAGAGACTCCTTCCAGGTGCCTTGGAGCCTGCATGCCTCAATGGCAGGTTCCTCGTGTTCGACGCAAGGTTTACATCATTTGACCTACGATCGAATGATTCCGTGGGTGTTTGACACCAGCTCATTGATTCACACGCTACGGATTGTACCTATAGTACCTTGAGGGCCATTGTCATTATTGGTGGTACCTCTCGCGTCTGTTAACGGTTCTCATCATTGGCCGGTAATCAGGCGATGTTCATACATGTTCGACTCCAACCCCTGTATTCACATGTGTGGACTTGTACTCTGTTCGGGTCGAGATGGAGCGCAAGACCCTGGATCCTTGCTCACTGTGGTCCAGGTTGCGATTTTGTGGATAATCATTACATGACTCATTGATGGATGGCTGCGCCCATACCTGAGTCTTCATGGATGGCTGCGACCATACCTTATCATTATTATGGTCTCTTTAGCTGGGTGGCTGCGTCCATACCATAGACCAGTCTTGCATGTCTTTTGGATGGCTGCGCCCATGCCTAGACTGCGTGTACATGATTGTCAGAGATTTTTCGGTACTTCCTGGTGGTGTTCCAGTTCGGCGTGTGTTGTAAAGCATTTCACCCCTCCCACTCTCTCGGTCTTCATGCTTTAGGGGGCATCTGTTACACAGTAATTTATCACTGCCTTCCTGTCAGTCACCCTGCTGTGTCCAAGAAGTCACAATCACTAAGTGTTTGCTCCCTGAACTGGCTAAAAACCCATTTTTCCAAAGTTTTGTGCATCAGCGCGTCTGTTCCTAAAATAACCGCGATGACCAGCGCCCCACAGTCTATTTCGTGCGCTGCCATCGCGGAAGAACATCACTTTTCCGCGATGACGCACAGCGCGGCTTTCACGTGTCCTTCCGCGCTGACATGGCTTGTTCAGTTGTTGTCATGTGCTGACAGCGCGGCAGTCTCCATATAATCCGCGCTGATCCAGTTTGGGCGAATTTGTTCAAACAACCAGCCTTCCAGATCTCTCCAGGCTTGGTTGTTAGCTTTGTGAATATCGACTCCCTTCTATGGCATGTCTGTTCGACCCTTTGCAACTACTCCCCTTGAAGATAAGCTCATCCTTCCACCTTTTTAGGAGACTCCTTCTCCTATATAAACCTCCACCATTACCATGAGCAGCTAGTTTTTGGTGGTTAGAAACTAGTGGGAACTAGCTAGACTTAGCTTGGATTGCACAGAGCTTGTAGTGCTCAGATTGCTGCTATAGGTTTGGTGTGTTAGGAGTGGAAGTGATTGATTGCTTTGGGAAGTTTGTTTGTGACATTTGTGTGAGAGAGAGAGAGTTGTTTGTCTTGGGAGAACCATCCTCAAAGGTGAATGCTTGAGATACATGCTGACTGATCCCTCCTGAGAAGTTTATCGACGTCAGAACATTTGGTTGTACTCTTCTCTATTCTGATTAATAATAGATGACTGCTATTATTGTTCCATTCCCGTTTGTTTATGCAATGGATAAATGTGAATTATGTCTTTTCTGACTGGCATATAGTTACTTTTACTAGATTTCACGCTTGCGTTTGCCTTCTCTTCGTGTGTGCAGGTGTCCGTTCGCGAGGATCGCGGAGGACTGTGACCAGCTGAAGCGAAGGAGCGAAGGAAACGTCTCTTCGTCACACGACAGCGCAGGAATCCAAGTAGGTGCTCTTTACTTCTTGTTTAATTGTAACTAGGAACATGCGTGGCAGCATTGTGTGATTGTTGCTAGACCCCTATTGGGCTAGTAGGGATCGCCTCTATCCGTAGAGGGGATTTACCTTCTCAACAATCGGGATTAACCACACAAGAGCAAGATTAGGATAAAAGGGAGACAAAAGCAAAGGTCATATTGAAGATGTCCATCAAGGACAATGTTATCCCACATATTAGAGACTGTAAATCAGCCGCTAAGATTTGGACGACCATTAAAAACCTATACCAGACGCAGAAATCAAATCATGTCTTGTCACTCAAAGGCAAGCTGTTTGCATTGAAGATGGAGGAGAATGAATCCACTGCTAGATTCATTGCGAGAGTCAAAGACCTGAAGGACAGATTGGGAGATATCAGAGAGAAAGTTTCCGATTTAGATATAGTCACGATCACGTTGAATGGAATGATTGATGATTACCAGACATTTATCACATGGCTGTTAGCAAGGGAGAAAGCCCCTTCATTTGAAGAGCTGACAGGGATTCTGATACAAGAAGAAGAGCGACAAAAAAATTTGAAATCTTAGAGCAATGACCTTGCTCTGATGGCAAAAAGGAGACAGTTTAAAGGGAAGCAGCATCAGCAACCGCAGCAGCAGCAGCAGAGAGGAGCCAACACATTTCAGAAGAGACCGTTTAAAGGTATGTCTGCTAATAATTTTCCCATCAAGAAATGTTTTTACTGTGGGAAACCTGGACATGAGATTAGAGATTGTTATAAGAGGTAGGCAGACGAAGGAAGAAACAAACAGAGAAAACATAAGGGTTACTTCGTTAAGGAAGAGGAGGATCATAGCCACGAACTTCGACTATTTATAGTCGATTGTGCTCTTTCAGCTTCAAAGGAAGATGAGGACGACATATGGTATGTCGACTCTGGCACATCCTCACATATGACTGGTAAGAAGGATTGGTTTGAATTTCTTGAAGAAACTTCATGTGGGTCGAAAATCTATTTAGGAGATGATAGTGGACATGAGATCAAAGGACATGGTGACATTCCTGTAAAATTACCTAGCGGTGACATTAGACATCTTAAAAATGTATAGTATGTTCCAGGAACTAAGAAAAATTTGGTCTCTGTCTCAATGATTACTGATCAAGACATGCAAGTTCAATTCTTTAAGACTAACTGTGTCATTAAGGATAGCCAGATGGAAACAGTTGCAACAGGAGTGCGCTTGGTGAACCTGTACATACTAGATGTGAAGAGTATGCCACAACAAGCAATGGCTGCAGCTGGATCGATAACTGAAAATCTCTGGCATCAGAGATTCGGCCATCTTAATCTGCAATACCTCATCCTACTTTAGAGAAAAGGTATGGTTGATGGACTCCCTGTTTTCCATAATGTTAAGATGGATTGTAATGGATGTGAATTAGGGAAAATGCATATAGAAGAGTTCCCTTTGCATGTTAATAGAAAGGAAAGAGATATTTTAGAACTGGTGCATACAGACATCTGTGGACCCATGCAAACCAGGTCATTAGGAGGAGCATATTACTTTCTCTTATTTACAGATGATTGCACTAGATTTTCATGGGTATACTTTCTGAGTAAAAAGAGTCAAGCTTTTCAGTATTTTAAAGAGTTTAAATCCATGGTAGAAAATCAGACAGGAAAAAGGATAAAAATTCTCCGCTCAGATCAAGGGGGAGAATACAGGTTGGGAGAGTTCATGGATTTCTGCAAGCATCATGGGATTGTGCAACAGTTTACAGTGCCTCACACTCCACAGCAGAATGGAGTGGCAGAACGAAAGAACAGAACTCTTGTGGAGTGCACAAGGAGCATGCTTCAAAGTAAGGGTCTATCAAATGGTCTTTAGGCAGAAGCTATTAAAACTGCTGTATATTTAAAGAATAGGAGTCCTACTAGATGTCTAGGCTTCAAAACCCCTTTTGGAGCATTGTTTGGATTCAAACCAGTAGTGAGTCATTTAAGAATATTTGGGTCAAAAGATTATGCTCATATACCTAAGGCAGATAGGAAGAAGTTAGATCCTAAAGCCCTGAAATGTATATTGGTTGGATATGGCACTGAGTTCAAGGCATAAAAGTTATTTAATCCTGTGACTCACAAGGTTTTTGCAAGCAGAGATGTCATATTTCATGAACAGGTTGAAGAAGGAAAGAATGACTCTAACAGTGAATGGCACATTCCATTGCTATTGGAAGAAAACAATGAGGAAGATGAAGAGCAGGAGGAGAAACAAGAAGAAGAAGTAACAGATGATATAATCAATGAAGATGCAAGCTCAGAAAAGGTTGAAATTGAGGTAAGTCCCCTACCAAGGAGATCAGATAGGAAGACTTGATTATCTTCTAAATTGAAAGGCTATGCATTAATGTCAAATATTTTAAACATTGTAGAACCTGCAAATTATGAGGAAGCTAGTAAATCTGATGCATGGAGGGCTGCAATGTATGAGGAAATAGAGTCAATAAACAAAAACCATACTTGGGATTTGGTTGAATTGCCTAAAGGTAAAACCCCCATGGGATGTAAATGGCTGTATAAACCAAAATTAAATGCAGATGGGAGTATAGATAAACTTAAAGCTAGGCTGGTAGCAAAGGGTTACTCACAGCAAGAGGGAATAGATTTCGATGACACCTTTGCTCCTGTAGCCAAATTAAACACCATTAGAATGCTAATTTCCTTAGCAACAAAACACAAATGGCAGCTACACCAACTAGATGTTAAGTCTGCATTTATGAATGGTGACTTGAAAGAAGAAATTTATTTAGTACAGCCTGAAGGTTTTGTGAAAAAGGGACAGGAACATCTTGTGTGTAAATTGAAAAAGGCACTTTATGGTTTAAAACAGGCACCCAGGTCGTGGTATGAGAAAATTGACTCATTTTTTGTTCAGCATGGCTTTCATAGGAGCTTGAATGATCCAAATCTGTATACCAAGTTTAATAAACAGAGGCAAATTATTTTGATTTCTTTGTATGTAGATGATATGATCATAACAGGGAATGCTAAAAATCTGATCAAAGAAATCAAACAGCAGATGTCACAAGTGTTTGAGATGAAAGATATCGGAAACCTTCATTATTGTTTGGGATTGGAGGTATGGAGAGACTTTGGACAAACTTTTCTCACTCAAGGAAAGTATGCCAGAAGCTTGTTGGAAAGGTTCAAAATGGAGCAATGCCGATTAGCAGCAACACCATTACAACAGAATTTAGAGTTGAGCAATGGCGATGGCACTAAAGAGGTGGATGCCACTATGTACAGACAGCTAGTTGGCAGTTTGATATATCTGACTACAACTAGACTAGATTTGGCATATTCTGTTAGTGTATTGAGCCAGTTCATGTCAAAACCACTCGAAAGTCACTGGGTCGCAGCAAAAAGTGTGTTGAGGTATCTTAATGGTACTAGTAATTATGGAATTTTGTACACTAACACTTCTGATGTTATTCTAGCAGGTTTTCAGATTCCGATTGGGCAGGTAACTTGGATGATCGAATATTTATCACAGGTTACGCATTCAGCATTGGATCTAGGGTCATAGCATGGAGCAGCAAAAAGCAGCACACTGTAGCTCTATCTTCATGTGAAGCTGAGTACCAAGCATTGTGTGCAGCCACATGTGAAGCTATCTGGTTGAGAAGACTTCTGAACGATGCAGGAGAAGAACAGAAAGAATCAACGAGTATCAAAACTGACAACGAGAGTACCATCAAGCTTGCATACAATCCAGTCTTTCATAAAAATACCAAACATATCGACACTCAGTTTCATTTTGTTCGAGAGAAAATATAGTCAAAAGAAATATGTGTGGAATATTGTAAAACTTGTGATAACATGGCTCATATTTTTACTAAGCCTCTTGGGCGTGTAAAGTTTGAATTGTTTAGAGGGATGCTAGGAGTTCAGGATAATCCTATCTCCATTAAGCGGGGGAGTTGAAAATAATTAATATTATTTTGTATTAATGGAGAAATGGTTACATAAGTTGTAACGTATCTCCTTAGTTTAGGATTTGTTCCTAGACTTTAGTAGTTTGTTTGCAACTACTTGATTTCTAGTGATGTACTTAATGATGTAATATTTCATTCATGAATAGTAGAGTGTACGGATAGAGTTCTCTTTGTATGAGAGTAGTCTCCAGGTGCAGTACTCACCTATGAGCTGTATCTCCTTCTTTTTAATTCAAATCTGATTTTTATCTCATTTGTCAATGTTCTCAATTTAGCATAAAGACAGGCTTTCTTCATTCATTACCAAGTCCGAACATGAATCTTAAGTGCATCCAAATAGGAAGTGATATAGTTCATGGCCACTTGTCCAGGAAAACGTGGAACAAAATTCCACACCTCTTTAACCAATATGTTGAACTCCTTGTCCTCAAGCTAGGTATGATTAAACTTGAAAGGAATTCCCTTATGAACCTGTTCCATCCTCCACTAAAGCAGAATGGGAGAGTGATAAAAAATGAACAATTTCACCACCATTGATTGCATATTAACTAGGATTTCCAGAAGGCTTTGGTGTACTAGGAAACGATCCAATATCTTGCTGATATAGTCCTCCTCACTTCTACCATTGTTCCAAGTGGGATGGAGAGGCGAGGGTCATACGTCAACCAAATGGTTTCCCTAAAAAATTCCAGCCAACTGTTCCAAAAAGGGGTCCCTTGGTCTCATGGACCCCCAACATTCATCTCTAGACAATGTCAAGTTGAAATCCCCTGCAATGATTAGCAAAGGGATGTTAAGAATGTTTGTGTTCCTGACACGATCCCAAAAAGAGTATTCGTTGGAAAAAGGAGCATAAATGTTCCAAATGTGAATCTTCTCGGGTGATCCCCTGAGACATCTAGAGAGCAAAATTTCGGCAAAGAATTTGTAGGCCTTGAAATGTCCTAAGGAAGGATCCCATAAAGAACCTAGACCACCAGATAAACCACAGGAGTCGATGGCCACCATATACTAGTGTGGAAAAATCAGATGGAAGTACACCAAAGATCTGGCCGAATCGACCATGGTTTCTTGGATGAGAACAACAAAAGATCAGAAGGAAAAGAGGAGGTGGTGTAACAACAACCTTTTAGCGGCATTCCCCAAGCCACACAAATTGAGGGAGAAGATGGTCATGATGGGCCAGTAATAGGGGGCATACAATCTCTAAGGGCTCCAGAACAAGATGAATCAAGAATCAGAATATCATGCAGATCCCCAAAATCGAAATTTATGTTCAAACCTCGGCATTGGCCACGAAAATGTCAGCCACCCTTGCCAACCTTATGTTAGGTGGTGATATTCTTAATAGAGGAAGGAATAATGATAGGGAAGAGGCCCCACCAATTCATTTGTGGACAGTAAGAGCGGAAATATCCATGGCTAGGTTAAGAAGGAAAAATTCTAGATCACTGTCCACAAAATTGCAGGGAGAGGGGGGAGAAATCCGGACACGAGGGGATGAAGAACCATCATGCACGAGGGAACAAGTCTAAGGCCCTGACTCAGAGTGACAGGACAAAGGTCCAATAAGAGTGGAATGAGGCGAAGTAGGCATATCCATGTTATCACCCGAAGGAGGATGCAAAGGCAGGTCATGGGGCAGGTGAGTTGTGTTGATGGAGAGATCCAGGAGAGTTGTAATATGAAGGCAAGGATGGGGTTGAAGATCGATATCAACATCACGAGAGGAGCGAGGAGATTGAGAGGGAATAGATAAATAATTATGTACAAAATGATATATGCCATCTAAAATAGTAAAAGTACTAGGATTCGAACCTCGACATAGAAGCACCACAATCCTATCCATATTTATGCTAGTCCTACTGAGAAGAACCAATAGTAAGTTGGCGTCGCGGGCATCGGTCAAAGAGGTGACCAGTATGGTGGCATAACAAACATCTAAATGGGACACCTCAATAGTCAATACGATGAACAATGTGCAAGGGACCCCATTCTTGAATGATGTGTTCCAGCAAGCCACCTGTAAAATCCACCTCGACGAGGATTCAATCCATCCTCTTATCGCGAGCCCCTAGCACCTTAGGATCCATATAAACAAACTTACCTAGTTAATTGTTGATCTCCTCCAATGCCTTCTTGATCTAAAATTCCAGTGGCATGTTAGGAATTTTAACCCAGGTGTATCTGTTAAGACAAGTGTTGGTGAGCGAGTTGAAGCCCACATACTATTTTCATAGTTGCACAAAACTCTAGTCGTGCACCAATGGAGTCTTTAAAATTTTCTGGACATCCGCTTGATGCAGGGAATGTAAGTTATACCACTGGTTCATTAAATGACTGACTTTCACGGTATAATCTAATAATGGTTTCTACTGAGCCAAAACCCAATCCTCCAACTAATGCCTTGTTTTGGAGGCTCTAAACTTGCTCCGAAAGGACATCATGTATGAAACTGAGCATTTTGGGTTTAACGACACTGCGAACATTTGTGTGCCTCCTCCTTCGACACGTCAGTCTATTACCGAAGCCCCCATCTTGTGACAACACATCATTTGCATGCACATGCAAAGATCGCGGGGGTGCATGCATAGGCTCGACATCAACCACACGCGCACCGTCCAACTTAGATCTTGGATGGCCAATATTGCGAGCCTAGGACTGCTCCATCTCCAACGTGGCTCGTAGAAAGGTCTCTTGAGAAGAAATGTATACATCCAGTGATGCCAAGTAATCTTCCATCCACCCCTGAGTGTGTCAAACAAGAACGCGTTGCCATGAAAAAACCAACCCCACCTACCACAATCTGGGGAAGAGCAAAAGATCGCCCCAGACGATGTGTACCAAAAAGGCCCAGAATAGAAAAAGTCTAAAACTGCAGATGCTGAGGAAAGAATATTACCATCCCCGTGTGAGGGAAGAAACACCCGAGGATGTCAGAGGGAGTGCATACACGTAACAGGGAAACATGAGAATAAAAAACCCACTACGAGTGGATGCCAGGTCACAATGCGTAGACAGAGAGGAAGCGATAAAATATAGGGAGGCAGAAAAGGAAAGATACACCACCAGAACAGGTAATGGGAGCCCACACAAAGTCCAAGACCATCAATATTCCCTATACGCAGATCACAGAGAATGTTAACCACCCCTCACAAAGGTAAATGTCACATGAAAAAAACCGAAAAAAGGAGAACGAGAAAAAAACTATCAGAAGTGGTAACGCCAATGCCACCTAGTAAGGACACAACACCACCAGAGAAGAGGATAAGCGGTCCCAAAAATTGATTTATTCATAACAACAACATCAATAACCTGTAATCCTCCACCATAAGTTGTAGAATCTGAAACTAATATCCTTGAACGGATGTGATATGCTAAAAGAGTCCTTCCATTTATGCCAGAGGTATGGAAGTCGAAATTTTCCTTCTTGTTCTATATCAGCAGAGGAGTCCCCACCGAATAACCTCCCGAGAGCGTCACTCCAGTCTTTCATCTGTATACAGAAGCAGGGAGTGCAAGGAAAATAATACCAAAAGGGAGTCCCTATGGGCGACGAGCCAGACTCGATTTAGTACGTAGATGCGAGGAGTTGAAGTGTTCAAACTAGATGTGCGTCAGGATGCAAATGACACATATGAATAGTATAAATATGTGCAACACCTCTAGGAATTGAGAAGTAAACATTCTAGTAGGTGGAGGTCAAGATATGTCAGCCCTAGGGTGATCACTGAACATGTAAAATACCAGAAACAAACAGTACCACTTGGGTCTCAATCCTACCCAAACAGTAGGGAACACCACCCAAAGTATGAAAATATCTTCCAAGTTAACATGAAAAGCCTTTGAAAACCTAGTTATGTAGACTAGACAAAGACATCCAACAATAATGACAAATGAAGAAACCCCTCGGGAACCATCAAATGAAGACCCACCACAGCGAAACGGTTAGAGAAAAGTTACCAGTAGACCCTAGAGAAACAGGTATATAAGGATAGTAGAGGAAAATAAATGGAATAAAGAGCTACCCTCTAGATATTAAGTGCACTTATGCAGTTCCTTGGCATAAGACGACAGGAATGTCCAAACACCCGGGGTATTTGAGACCAAGAAATAGGAAATGTGTAACAGTAGCCACAAACAAAAATAAAGCAAGCATAAGAGAAAAAAAGCACCAATATTAATGCCAGGCCGTATGGGGAGTGCACCAGATGTTTGAAACATGTCCACCGTAGAGGTTACATATAGAGATGTTGATGAGCCACCATATCTTCCCCTCCACCACTCCCAAACCCTACCACATTTGATTTTGATTGTTGTTAGAGAGAGTTATGATAGATTTTCCCATTTTCTAAGTTATTATTTAAAAAACAATTTTAAAAAGTTAGGTAGAGAAACTAATGGATTAACCACCAATTCACATTCATAATCCGACTAGATATCTAGTCACAATTTGTTAATTGAACATAAAGTAAATGTGTAAGGTTCAACATTCCAACAATATTGATAATAAACAAGACTATTTGGAAAATAATTGATCGACCATCTGGCATTTTTTCTTTAAGCTAGATTATAGTTGTGCCAACATGAGAACGACTACAATTTTTTTCACCACAATTAAAGTCACTCCATTATGATATGGCTATTTTGGCCTATCACACACCCTATCATCATAAGTGTTTACAATAGAAATTTGTTTTAAAAAGTTACCATGATATTTTTATTTATTTTAATTAATTCTATAGGACTAAGTGCAAATTTTGATGGAATTGTGTAAATTTAAAATGCTCTCATATTCTAGTGGTCCATTACATCAATATATGGAATTCACACCATTAACTTTTTGGCATATATAAATTATATGATTAAAGCATATTTAAATTAAACATTTGCAAAAAATAATTATTAATTTACTATGTCATTTGTTAGTTGCCACGTATCATGATAAACTAGAAGTGGAAGGCTTAAATTTTTTTGGATGTTCTTCTCCAGTATTACACATGGATCAAATTGAATAAATGATAGTTGTGCATGCATTATTATAGTCTACTGCTAGGGTTTCTAAATGGTGGCATTTGAATATTAAGAGTTAGAAACTAGTTCACGATGCTCACCTTGTGAATCAACGTCATCCTCTCTAATCTTGGCCTTTTGATTGTTCCCATGAATATCCCCTAGGGGAGGGGTGAGTGAAACCCCCTCCTATCAGAATGTTGTCATTAGCATAGTTAGGAAGATAGATGGTGTTGCGAGCTCTTTTGGCAGGCTTGGAGGAAATGCGGAAAATCCAGTATTGTGGACATGGTGGCAATTCCACATGAGAGGAAAATGTCTCCCAAAAGACACATGAAATACCAAATTTGTTATTCTAAATAACAAGTTGGAACAATATAGGCAATTTATTTGCAAAGAAAGATCATGCATTGATCATGGAAAGTTGATGGGCATTTGGCATAAAGAACAAGATATTGTGAAATGGATTCAGCTTAAGTGGAAGCCAAAGGGCTCACTTGAATTAAGGTTGAGGGCTAAATATTTCTTCACTATTATTTTTACGGATTTGGAAGATAGAAACAACATCTTTCAGAATGGTCCATATTTCATGAATAACATAGGTTTATTTACGATATTTTGAGAGGAATGTTATAACCCACATAAAGAACAGTTTCTCACAGCTCCAAGAGGGGTCCGACTTTTTTCCCTACTATATGATTTCTAGGAACGAGACACCCTAGAAGGTAATGGTAATGCCATAGGGGCTTTTGTAAAAAAAAAATGGATATTACAAAGAGGATAATGCATCCATCCTATGGTATAATATGTGTGTAGATGAAGATCTCAAAGCCACTTTTGGAATCAATTCATCTAGAGTATCATGGTGATATATGGACTTAGCCCTTAGATTATGAGCATGTCCCTTTCAAGTTCTATCCTTTCCACGATTACATGTAGTTGATAAGGGATTGACTGCTAACAATGGTTGAGCTACAAGAGAATAATGCTTAAGAGAACTCAGTTGGCTTCCAGGACGTCTCCTATGAAAATGGAAATGCAAGTTCTCAACAACAAGGAAAACCCCGCAGGATAAGGGAGAAGTGATGCTTGAGGTGGTTACAGATGTGAATTCGTTAATAATTTTCAAACGTTGCATTGTGACAAAGGTTGTCTCAATATGGAAATCAATCATGGTCAACCATAGTCCATCATCGCATTGTGACAAGGATTGTCTCAATATGAAAATCAACAATGGTCAACCATGGTCTAACGTTGCATTGTGACAAAGATTGTGTCATGGTCCAACGCCACATTATGATAACCATGGTCATCCATGGTAAACCATGGTCCAACGTCACATTGTGACAAAGATTGTCTCAATATGAAAATCAACCATGGTCAAGCATGGTCAACCATAGTCAACTATGGTACAAAGTCATATTGTGACAAAGATTCTCTCAATGTGAAAATAAATCATGGTCAACCATGGTCCAATGTTGCATTGTGATAAATATTGTTTTAATATGGAAATCAACCATCATCAACCATGTTTGTTTTAGGGTTTATAATATTTTCTTAGCATTTATATACCTTCAGTTTACAATATTAATCCCTTAGGTTTAATATTATTCCCTTAGGTTTTAAGTATTGATCTCTTGGATTTATAATATAAATCCCTTTGGTTTGTTAATCTAAGAGTTCATATTCCTAGGGTATAATATTATTGATAAGCTTTATAATATTAATCCTAGGGTTTAACATAAATCCCTTGGGTTTATAATATAAATTCCTTGTGTTTATGAATCCCTTGGATTTATCAATCACATTGTGACAAAGATTGCCTTGGTATGAAAATCAATCATGGTCAACCATGCTCAATCATGGTCAACCATGATCCAACGTCACATTATGACAAGGATTGTCTCAAGGATAATGGTATAAGGTAATAGAATAATTTTTCCTAATTTCTTACTCTAAATTTTATCAACTCTAAAATGTTTTGTAACTTAAATTTTTACTTCAAAATCAAATAACCAAGTATTGAATCATGTAGCCTCCTACGGAGGAGGTGGGGAGAGTAGTATAAGTACAAGAGTATGTTGAGTTTTTGTTTTAATATGCCTAAAGTTATGTACACCATTCAAAATTATCTCACACTTTTCATCTAGAGGTGCAACCCTACATTTTAAAATAGAAATCTTAGATTCATTTGATGTGTAGTTCAAAATTATCTAACACTTTTCATCTACCAATTAAATATTATTTATAATCCCTAAGGTTTATAATATTTTTAATGTGATTTTTAGGGTTTATAAAAGTTTATCTTAGGGTTTATATAGCTTGGGTTTAGGATTGTCTCAATATGAAAATCAACCATGGTCAACCATGTTCTAATGTCGCATTGTGATAAACATTATCTCTTGGCCCAATGTCGCATTATGAAAACCATGGTCATCTGTGGTCTAATGTCGCATTGTGACAAATATTGTCTCAATATGAAAATCAATCATGCTCAACTATTGTCCAACATCACATTGTGACAAAGGTTGTCTCAATATGAAAATCAGTCATGGTCAACCATAGTCCAGTGTTGCACTGTGACAAAGATCGTGTCTATATGAAAATCAACCATGGTCGACCATGGTCAACCATGTTTATTTTAGGGTTTATAATATCTATCTTAGGGTGTATATAGCTTGCCTTTATTATTAGTAGTAATATTAATTAATAATAATAATCATAATAGTCACAATAATCACAATTATACACCTTTGGCGTATATCAACCACATTTACTAATATAGTTGTGCTAGTAGTAAGTATAGTTGATCTGACATCATTTTCCACATTCTATAAACCATAATTGCTAATATAATTTATATAAATAAATAAGCATCATTTTCTAATTTTTATATATTACATTTATTAATATGATTATACTAGTATTATTACTATAAAATTTAAAACTACATTTTAAAAAATTTGTGAAAATCGTATTATAAGGGTTACTATAAAATCTAAAACTACATTTAATTTTTTTTTTTGAAAATCATATTATAAGGGCTGCAGCAAGACTATGCAATAAAGGTAGAAATAATGCGGTTGAATAAAAAAAACCATGGAAAACACACGGGACGCCAACAAATACAATGTTGAAAGCACATACATGATGAATGCAATGATAATGTAATGCCATATCAAATGAATGCACACAAACCATATCAAAATGTCTACATACAAAAACGCCGCAGACACTTATTATTATAAAATCTAAAACAACCACATAAAACTTAATATTATATTATCTTAAAATAAGAAAACCTAACCTAAAGAAACCTAAACCTAAATAATAAGATCTGAAACTTAATTATTAAAAATAATAATTCTAAAACTATAAACAAACAAAACCTAAAACAAAACCTAATATAATCAACGAGTAACACTTGAATAAAACATAAGTAAACTAAGAAAATAAAAACCTCATGGAATAGACCCCAAAAAAAACCTAACTAGTCCCTGCCTAGGGGTAGGGTCATATGGAGCAACCAGATCGACTCTGACCCCTACTCGAAGGCGTGGTCGCATAATAAAGCGCAGCTGTAGAAGGCAGAAAAATCAGAATTGGTCATCAAAGTTACGAAAATTTATAGCTACAAGCAAATGACCCCGGAAAGATAAAGTAAATTTCACTCTCCATTAACAAATTCAGATCTGCCTTTTTATCGGATTACTTGATAAGAATACAAGCGTCCCATTTCCAAGTTTCAACTTTGATCCCAATATCAGAGACTGATGCATAACTCCTACAACATGAAAAGGGTTTCAAATTTGGAATAATGCTTCGCACAACAGGAAAAGAATGGTTTCAAATTTGGAATAAAGTTTACATTAGATAGGTTGTTTAGTATTTATTAGTTTTATGAGTACTATTTATATGGTTTATATTTTAATTTTATGTAAAAAAATATATTAATTGTGTTTTTAGTAAATCTGTCCACAATGTTTTCTCCTTCCATTTCTTTGTTTCAACACACATCTCAAACTCTTGTATTTTTTGAAAAATAGAAACTAATGTAACCGTGCAATAGACATACCTGCAGTGATGCAGACATAGAGCATAACATCATGAATCTTTAGCTAGACTGTCTCGGTGTGAAATCAATGTAAGAAGTATTGAAGCGATTTCATATATATTAAAATTGTTTTACAATGTAAGCCCAACATCTTCGTGGTCGAGATAAACAGGTTTATTAATCTGCGTGCGTGCTTTCAAAGCGAAAATGCACGTGAAGAGAATTTGCAAGGATGCCTAGAGCTATCATCCATTTTCGACTCAAATGAGAGGGTGGTTTATTATTGAGTGGCACATGTCCCATCACCATCAATCCAAGAGTTGGAGCTTCCCGAAAGAATGCAGATGGAGATCGTCGGTTCACAACGGCACCGCGAGCCAATCCAACGGGGCAGAATAGCAGTCGCTCCAACACACATATTGCCTTTTGCATGGATTTCACGTGTCAGCAGCAGTGCATGCATTTCCCACTGGGCCAGAGTAACCGTAATTAAGTGTTATTGCGTTGGAATAGCTCAGTTCAGAGGGAATCGCTCAGGAATTACAGTGACCGCCATTACTGGTACGCTGCCCTGATAATATTTGCAAGACTCACTGTAAACATTTTTTACCCTGAGAGGCTGATTTGCCCATGGATTTCTTAGTTTTTACACGATTTCATACAACAAGTCCTTATTTCTTGAAGAAAACCTTGTTTTCCGTGGTGACTACTGTAGATACTCTGTAAAGTTCTCATTTTAGTATTTCGCTATTTTTTGGCAGTCTGCTGTTCCTGTGAATGACAAAAGGTTCTTGATGTCAAGAAGTTAAGAAGTCGTCTATGGCACCCTCACGAGCAAGCAAGCATCTCCTCCGCCCCAACCGGGTAACAATAATGGATTCAGCACCGACATTCATTGCTTGCGAGATGGTAGACTTATATACTTCAAGGAGAGGTTGTGTAATGGCCATTAAGGCTGGCTTTTAGGCTGGCTTTCCTGTACAGTCATTCTCATCAATACGCTCGTCAAAAGGGTGGAGCTCGTCAATGTGCGGAAAGGGCGGAAAAGAGAAGAAAAGAAATTCCGGTTATTGATTTGGTTTGAGGGGAATTTTGTCAGGGCCTGAAATACATCACAGGGCGTTAACGCTGTTTACAAGGACATATACTTACAGATTCTCTTTAATGTAATGCCAGTGCCGATGGCATGCATGCTTTTTGGAGCCGGTGGAAAGTGCCCGTTGTGTGAAGGTGGATTGGAATATTCTGGTGGTCAGTACAAATGTCTAGGCTAGCAAAAGCACCAGCAATGGCAAAGCAAGCGTCCCAGCTGAGAACACCAGCAACAGTATTTCAATGGCCTTTCCTCTGCGAAGTAAAGGCAAGTTCCCCAAAATTTCTTGAGATGAAGAATAGGAAAATGTCTGGAAAAAACCTTCGTCTTCAAGATTAGATTTTTCTTCGAACAGTTTGTTCGGCTCCCGAGTTCTTTGCTCTGTGTTTTAGTGACATTCTTCCTACCCAACCCAAACAAATATGCCGGGGCACTGTAGCTTGGTGGAATACTACTACTCAAGTCCATCCTCTTCCTGGATTGAAGAAACCCACAAACGCATATTTGAAAAATCGATGGTTGCAGACCTAGACCTAGAGTGGAATCCTTTTCCATTGGAGGATGATTTCTTTACCATCAGAAAGAAATGGCTCTGCGATTTCAATTCGAATTTGAAGAAGGCCATAGAGAAGGAGCCCTTCACCTTTGCCTGCACAGATCGTATAGCAATGGAGATGGAGACAACTCCTTCTCACAAAACCATTCGCAGGTTTCGACAGACCACAGGAGGACGTGGGGATTCATTCACTGTTCAAAGAATAGTAGAGAAAGCTCAGTTCCGCAGGGATGAATTCGTGAAGGACCTGGCTGATCGAATGACAGCGATGGAGATGAGTGTGGAAAAGCTCAAGGATTTGAAGGCCAAGAAGGAAACTAAACCTGAAAAAGCAAAGCCACTGCCATGTGCATGTACTGTGAAGAAGTCCTTAAAGCAAGAATGGAAGGGGGATAATGGTGTGAAGGGAAAGATTTCATACAAATGGGAAGAATCTAAGAATAAAGTCACCGATCCCATCACAATAACAATTCCTGGAGCGCGGCAGGGGGAGTTCAAAACCATTCGAGTTGAAAAATATACTGTTATCAATGATAACAAGTCTTCAGATGCTAAGATCCGAGTCATTCCACTTGAAGAAGGCGGTGGGAGCAGCAGTAGCAGCAACAGCCACTCAGATGATGATGAGGCGTGTAAGAAAATCCAGGCAAGACAAAGATGAAACTTATGTTGAAAATGTTGTCAAACACATTACTTGTTCTTGGTCTTCTTTTGCTGACAACTATTTGTGTGTAACATGACAGGGTGTGTTGGCCAAAAGGAGAGTTGCAGCAACTGGTCAACTCAGTTGTAAGGGGAAGCAGAAGGAGTTGTCTCCCCAGGATGCTGCTGTGATCATTCAGACCTGCTTTCGGGAATATCTGGTTCGTCGTTCCCAAAACCTTTGCAGCCTACGAGACCTTGCTATAGCAAAGGCCAAGCTGAAGGAGCTCAGATCTCTATTCACAAACTATGCCTATCGTCGGCATCTGTGCAGGGATGCAGAGGAGAAACAGAGATTTTGCGAGAAAACTATTGTCCTCTTACTTACAGTCGATTCCATTGAGGTATGTACACAATTACCCACCTTTATAAAAACTCCTTGCTTTCATTTTTGGGCTATTTTTAGTGTGTCACTGTGTTTTGATATCATGCATTGCTAGCTTTTTTGGTTGATAATCCTTTTTCTTTTATATTCCTGTAGCTTGTTATAATCACAACAACTAATTGGTATGTATGATGGGTTTTAATCCAGTCATAACCAACTTGTTCTGGATTTTGGACTTCAGGGCTGATTATTCAGTGGTGCCTGAGTGGAGATTGGACTTGTTACCAATCCTGAACGTATTAAAGGGAAATGGAAAATTCCGAAGGAAACAGATAATGCCTATAACATACTTATCATGATATACGCGTACAGGCAAATCTCCATAAAAGCTGCGACCAAGACCTGCAAGGAGGTAACTGTGAATGAAATTTTTTGAACTTTAAATAATTTCAGTAGTTTTGTAGAAATTTCTATGGAAATGAAATTATTCGAAATTCGTTCAGAAGTAAATATGTAGAAGAAGCATTGAATGCTCTGTAAATCTATGTAAAAGAAGTATTCATAGCTTATTGTCTTCAAACGCTCGATAAAGCTTATCATACGATCCGTTTCATTTGAATTTTGCATAAATATTTTCCAGAAATATATGTAAGTAGCATCGAATGCTCTGTACAGTGTAGATGCATGTAAATTAAGTATTCATAGACATGCAGGATTTAAATTGATTTACCTGAATGATCTGCGCCCTCTGCACAGAAATCTCGCCACAGTCTCAGCATTTGAGAGTTGTTCTGCGCCCTCTGCACAGAAATCCCGCCACAGTCTCAGCATTTGAGAGTTGTTCAGGCGTTCCTCCAGCTATTAGTCTTTCTCCGCTCCTATCCTCCCACGGTCCAGCTTCCAGCTCCAGCTATTAGTCTTTCTCCGCTCCTATCCTCCCACAGGGAAGCAGCTCGAGGAATTCATGCAGCAAGGGAAAGTGGGCGGGGAATGTATCACAGCAAAGAGGCAAGAAAGACAGCATCTGTTCTGCATGCAGAGTGACACATTGCAACAACGATATCAACCGGTTCAGCCTCCTCAGATAGCTCAAATGCAATAAGAACATAAAATGCCTCAGATTTAATGCTGGCATTAGTCCAGCATTAGTTCAAACCCGTTAACGGTTAGCCAGAATGCAGCAGGCTTAAAACCAATTTAAGCTATGGTCGGGCCTCTTCCGCCTCGGGAAGAGGCCAAATAAGATGGCAAAAGTTAAGTTCGAAATAAAAGTTTGGTAAAGTTTGGTTATCCGGCACAGCGCGTTTGAGAGCGTTTGAGAAAACTTTGTAATAAGCACAGTATAGCACAGTAATAGAACTTGAAACTAATGCTAAGTCCCTGCCGATCGATTACAATAGTCCCTGCCGAATGCCAAATGGCAGGGACTAATGTTTTGTAACTTAAATTTTTACTTCAAAATCAAATAAGCAAGGATTGAATCATGTACCCTTCTACGGAGGAGGTGGGGAGAGTAGTATAAGTATAAGAGTATGTTGAGTTTTTGTTTTAATATGCCTCAAGTCAAGTACACCATTCAAAATTATCTAAAACTTTTCATCTAGGGGTGCATGCGTACATTTTAAAATAGAAATCTTAGATTCATTTGATGTGTAGTTCAAAATTATCTAACACTTTTCATCTACTAATTAAATATTGTTTATAATCCCTAAGGTTTATAATATTTGTAATGTGATTTTTAGGGTTTATAAAAGTTTATCTTAGTGTTTATATATCTTGGGTTTAGGATTGTCTCAATATGAAAATCAACCATGGTCAACCATGTTCTAATGTCGCATTGTGATAAACATTATCTCTTGGCCCAATGTCGCATTATGAAAACCATGGTCATCTGTGGTCTAATGTCGCATTGTGACAAATATTGTCTCAATATGAAAATCAATCATGCTCAACTATTGTCCAACATCACATTGTGACAAAGGTTGTCTCAATATGAAAATCAGTCATGGTCAACCATAGTCCAGTGTTGCACTATGACAAAGATCGTGTCTATATGAAAATCAACCATGGTCGACCATGGTCAACCATGTTTATTTTAGGGTTTATAATATCTATCTTAGGGTGTATATAGCTTGTCTTTATTATTAGTAGTAATATTAATTAATAATAATAGTCACAATAGTCACAATAATCACAATTATACACCTTTGGCGTATATCAACCACATTACTAATGTAATTGTGCTAGTAGTAAATATAGTTGATTTGACATCATTTTCCACATTCTATAAACCATAATTGCTAATATAATTTATATAAACAAATAAGCATCATTTTCCAATTTTTATATATTACATTTATTAATATGATTATACTAGTATTATTACTATAAAATTTAAAACTACATTTTAAAAAATTTGTGAAAATCGTATTATAAGGGTTACTATAAAATCTAAAACTACATTTAATTTTTTTTTGAAAATCATATTATAAGGGCTGCAGCAAGACTATGCAATAAAGGTAGAAATAATGCGGTTGAATAAAAAAAACCATGGAAAACACACGGGGACGCCAACGAATACAATGTTGAAAGCACATACATGATGAATGCAATGATAATGTAATGCCATATCAAATGAATGCACACAAACCATATCAAAATGTCTACATACAAAAACGCCGCAGACACTTATTATTATAAAATCTAAAACAACCACATAAAACTTAATATTATATTATCTTAAAATAAGAAAACCTAACCTAAACCTAAATAATAAGATCTGAAACTTAATTATTAAAAATAATAATTCTAAAACTATAAACAAACAAAACCTAAAACAAAACCTAATATAATCAACGAGTAACACTTGAATAAAACATAAGTAAACTAAGAAAATAAAAACCTCATGGAATAGACCCCAAAAAAAACCTAACTAGTCCCTGCCTAGGGGTAGGGTCATATGGAGCAACCAGATTGACTCTGACCCCTACTCGAAGGCGTGGTCGCATAATAAAGCGCAGCTGTAGAAGGCAGAAAAATCAGAATTGGTCATCAAAGTTACGAAAATTTATAGCTACAAGCAAATGACCCCGGAAAGATAAAGTAAATTTCACTCTCCATTAACAAATTCAGATCTGCCTTTTTATCGGATTACTTGATAAGAATACAAGCGTCCCATTTCCAAGTTTCAACTTTGATCCCAATATCAGAGACTGATGCATAACTCCTACAACATGAAAAGGGTTTCAAATTTGGAATAATGCTTCGCACAACAGGAAAAGAATGGTTTCAAATTTGGAATAAAGTTTACATTAGATAGGTTGTTTAGTATTTATTAGTTTTATGAGTACTATTTATATGGTTTATATTTTAATTTTATGTAAAAAAATATATTAATTGTGTTTTTAGTAAATCTGTCCACAATGTTTTCTCCTTCCATTCCTTTGTTTCAACACACATCTCAAACTCTTTTATTTTTTGAAAAATAAAAACTAATGTAACCGTGCAATAGACATACCTGCAGTGATGCAGGCATAGAGCATAACATCATGAATCTTTAGCTAGACTGTCTCGGTGTGAAATCAATGTAAGAAGTATTGAAGCGATTTCATATATATTAAAATTGTTTTACAATGTAAGCCCAACATCTTCGTGGTCGAGATAAACAGGTTTATTAATCTGCGTGCGTGCTTTCAAAGCGAAAATGCACGTGAAGAGAATTTGCAAGGATTCCTAGAGCTATCATCCATTTTCGACTCAAATGAGAGGGTGGTTTATTATTGAGTGGCACATGTCCCATCACCATCAATCCAAGAGTTGGAGCTTCCCGAAAGAATGCAGATGGAGATCGTCGGTTCACAACGGCACCGCGGGCCAATCCAACGGGGCAGAATAGCAGTCGCTCCAACACACATATTGCCTTTTGCATGGATTTCACGTGTCAGCAGCAGTGCATGCATTTCCCACTGGGCCAGAGTAACCGTAATTAAGTGTTATTGCGTTGGAATAGCTCAGTTCAGAGGGAATCGCTCAGGAATTACAGTGACCGCCATTACTGGTACGCTGCCCTGATAATATTTGCAAGACTCACTGTAAACAGTTTTTACCCTGAGAGGCTGATTTGCCCATGGATTTCTTAGTTTTTACACGATTTCATACATCAAGTCCTTATTTCTTGAAGAAAACCTTGTTTTCCGTGGTGACTACTGTAGATACTCTGTAAAGTTCTCATTTTAGTATTTCGCTATTTTTTGGCAGTCTGTTGTTCCTGTGAATGACAAAAGGTTCTTGATGTCAAGAAGTTAAGAAGTCGTCTATGGCACCCTCACGAGCAAGCAAGCATCTCCTCCGCCCCAACCGGGTAACAATAATGGATTCAACACCGACATTCATTGCTTGCGAGATGGTAGACTTATATACTTCAAGGAGAGGTTGTGTAATGGCCATTAAGGCTGGCTTTTAGGCTGGCTTTCCTGTACAGTCATTCTCGTCAATACGCTCGTCAAAAGGGTGGAGCTCGTCAATGTGCGGAAAGGGCGGAAAAGAGAAGAAAAGAAATTCCGGTTATTGATTTGGTTTGAGGGGAATTTTGTCAGGGCCTGAAATACATCACAGGGCGTTAACGCTGTTTACAAGGACATATACTTACAGATTCTCTTTAATGTAATGCCAGTGCCGATGGCATGCATGCTTTTTGGAGCCGTTGGAAAGTGCCCGTTGTGTGAAGGTGGATTGGAATATTCTGGTGGTCAGTACAAATGTCTAGGCTAGCAAAGGCACCAGCAATGGCAAAGCAAGCGTCCCAGCTGAGAACACCAGCAACAGTATTTCAATGGCCTTTCCTCTGCGAAGTAAAGGCAAGTTCCCCAAAATTTCTTGAGATGAAGAATAGGAAAATGTCCGGAAAAAACCTTCGTCTTCAAGATTAGATTTTTCTTCGAACAGTTTGTTCGGCTCCCGAGTTCTTTGCTCTGTGTTTTAGTGACATTCTTCCTACCCAACCCAAACAAATATGCCGGGGCACTGTAGCTGGGTGGAATACTACTACTCAAGTCCATCCTCTTCCTGGATTGAAGAAACCCACAAACGCATATTTGAAAAATCGATGGTTGCAGACCTAGACCTAGAGTGGAATCCTTTTCCATTGGAGGATGATTTCTTTGCCATCAGAAAGAAATGGCTCTGCGATTTCAATTCGAATGTGAAGAAGGCCATAGAGAAGGAGCCCTTCACCTTTGCCTGCACAGATCGTATAGCAATGGAGATGGAGACAACTCCTTCTCACAAAACCATTCGCAGGTTTCGACAGACCACAGGAGGACGTGGGGATTCATTCGTTGTTCAAAGAATAGTAGAGAAAGCTCAGTTCCGCAGGGATGAATTCGTGAAGGACCTGGCTGATCGAATGACAACGATGGAGATGAGTGTGGAAAAGCTCAAGGATTTGAAGGCCAAGAAGGAAACTAAACTTGAAAAAGCAAAGCCACTGCCATGTGCATGTACTGTGAAGAAGTCCTTAAAGCAAGAATGGAAGGGGGATAATGGTGTGAAGGGAAAGATTTCATACAAATGGGAAGAATCTAAGAATAAAGTCACCGATCCCATCACAATAACAATTCCTGGAGCGCGGCAGTGGCAGTTCAAAACCATTCGAGTTGAAAAATATACTGTTATCAATGATAACAAGTCTTCAGATGCTAAGATCCGAGTCATTCCACTTGAAGAAGGCGGTGGGAGCAGCAGTAGCAGCAGCAGCCACTCAGATGATGATGAGGCGTGTAAGAAAATCCAGGCAAGACAAAGATGAAACTTATGTTGAAAATGTTGTCAAACACATTACTTGTTCTTGGTCTTCTTTTGCTGACAACTATTTGTGTGTAACATGGCAGGGTGTGTTGGCCAAAAGGAGAGCTGCAGCAACTGGTCAACTCAGTTGTAAGGGGAAGCAGAAGGAGTTGTCTCCCCAGGATGTTGCTGTGATCATTTAGACCTGCTTTCGGGAATATCTGGTTCGTCGTTCCCAAAACCTTCGCAGCCTACGAGACCTTGCTATAGCAAAGGCCAAGCTGAAGGAGCTCAGATCTCTATTCACAAACTATGCCTATCGTCGGCATCTGTGCAGGGATGCAGAGGAGAAACAGAGATTTTGCGAGAAAACTATTGTCCTCTTACTTACAGTCGATTCCATTGAGGTATGTACACAATTACCCACCTTTATGGAAACTCCTTGCTTTCATTTTTGGGCTATTTTTAGTGTGTCACTGTGTTTTGATATCATGCATTGCTAGCTTTTTTGGTTGATAATCCTTTTTCTTTTATATTCCTGTAGCTTGTTATAATCACAACAACTAATTGGTATGTATGATGGGTTTTAATCCAGTCACAACCAACTTGTTCTGGATTTTGGACTTCAGGGCTGATTATTCAGCGGTGCCTGAGTGGAGATTGGACTTGTTACCAATCCTGAACGTATTAAAGGGAAATGGAAAATTCCGAAGGAAACAGATAATGCCTATAACATACTTATCATGATATACGCGTACAGGCAAATCTCCATAAAAGCTGCGACCAAGACCTGCAAGGAGGTAACTGTGAATGAAATTTTTTGAACTTTAAATAATTTCAGTAGTTTTGTAGAAATTTCTATGGAAATGAAATTATTCGAAATTCGTTCAGAAGTAAATATGTAGAAGAAGCATTGAATGCTCTGTAAATCTATGTAAAAGAAGTATTCATAGCTTATTGTCTTCAAACACTCGATAAAGCTTATCATACGATCCGTTTCATTTGAATTTTGCATAAATATTTTCCAGAAATATATGTAAGTAGCATCGAATGCTCTGTACAGTGTAGATGCATGTAAATTAAGTATTCATAGACATGCAGAATTTAAATTGATTTACCTGAATGATCTGCGCCCTCTGCACAGAAATCTCGCCACAGTCTCAGCATTTGAGAGTTGTTCTGCGCCCTCTGCACAGAAATCCCGCCACAGTCTCAGCATTTGAGAGTTGTTCAGGCGTTCCTCCAGCTATTAGTCTTTCTCCGCTCCTATCCTCCCACGGTCCAGCTTCCAGTTCCAGCTATTAGTCTTTCTCCGCTCCTATCCTCCCACAGGGAAGCAACTCGAGGAATTCATGCAGCAAGGGAAAGTGGGCGGGGAATGTATCACAGCAAAGAGGCAAGAAAGACAGCATCTGTGCTGCATGCAGAGTGACACATTGCAACAACGATATCAACCGGTTCAGCCTCCTCAGATAGCTCAAATGCAATAAGAACATAAAATGCCTCAGATTTAATGCTGGCATTAGTCCAGCATTAGTTCAAACCCGTTAACGGTTAGCCAGAATGCAGCAGGCTTAAAACCAATTTAAGCTATGGTCGGGCCTCTTCCGCCTCGGGAAGAGGCCAAATAAGATGGCAAAAGTTAAGTTCGAAATAAAAGTTTGGTAAAGTTTGGTTATCCGGCACAGCGCGTTTGAGAAAACTTTGTAATAAGCACAATATAGCACAGTAATAGAACTTGAAACTAATGCTAAGTCCCTGCCGATCGATTACAATAGTCCCTGCCGAATGCCAGATGGCAGGGACTAATAATAAGAACTTCATGAAATAGAATAAAAACCTAAAGTATACAAATAAAATTTAAAGTAATAATAAGAGATTTTTTTTTAATAGATTTTCAAAAATAAAAAGCGCATTTTACCCTTTCACTAGTGAAAACTCTAAAATCTTTTCCTATCATAGACAAGACATAATATTTTCAACCTATTAAATCTTAGCTATCTATAATTTAAAAAATTTCTCCATACCTATTCCCATATAAACCATGATAAATATAAGATGAACAATGTGAAAACATTTATTTATTAAAAAATGTATTAATAGATTTAGATGAAAAATGTCAAAACATGTTCAAACTAAAACGAATATCTATGGATGTCGTCACTCTCCCAACTTCATCTTCATCTCATCTGACAGATTTCATTGTTTACTGAGAGTTTGTTTTCTAACCTGTTATGTCATATTAACGTGTAGTCACTAGGGCATCAAAGTCGATATTTCGGGGCTTTAGCACAAAGTAATTAACGATTTTATGTTAGAAGGCTTAACAAGTAACAGCTATATAAAGAATCAGAACGGCTTCGTAGTATAAGGATAAATCTGCAGACTCATCATCGTCAACTAAACTATGAAAAATTGCACGCAACCGTTTACTTGGATAACGGCCAATAGATGTATGGAGAAGAGACAATTACGTAACTACAATGAAATATTTTTATTTTACATCGAAATAAAAACATAGATGCAACTATGTTGAAATAATTCGGATTCTCAAAACAACACGACAAGACTTTACATGTCTGAAAACACGATCAAATATAAAAAAAAAGAGCATGGTTAGAGAAGGAAAGGCCTCTTGACTGGTAGGTCTTTAATTTGCACAGAAACCCTAATTTATTTTACCTTTTATTACTTATCGTACACGCCTGCAATTAGTTATCGTGTTACAAGACTTTAACTGTGCGCTACGGGCAGACGGTTTGAGAAACCCGCAAGCCTGCAATTAGTTGTAGAGCTACAAGTTTTTAACTATGTGCCAGCTGCAGATTATTTGAAAAACGGGGCACTTTCAGAGTTGTATATAAGGCATTCCATCAACAATTCTGTACCTACAACTGAAACAAACACAGATCTGGATACTATCAAGAAAGAAATTATTATTAATAGAGTTAGCCATAAAATCTGAAAATGGATCCTCAAGGAGCTCCCGGAGGACCTGCAGGCGGGAGTGGTCCTGGTCCTGGTCCTCATCCTCATCCTGACCCTCCTGGTCCTGATGGTGGCTGCTGCGGCCCTTGCGGTTGTTTAGATGCATGGTAATTCTAAAATATTAACGCGACATTGTGAATGTTGATATATCCGATTGTTTTCAATCATGTAGTTTTTGGCGGTTTAAATTTGGTTTACTGAGTTTGATATCTTGCTAACAGAAATTACCATTTGCTGCAGCTTATCCTTCCTCTGTTGCTGCTGGTGTCCTCGAGACCCTCCTCCTCCACGAAAGTGAAAAATCAAAGAATGACCAGATACATATTAGTTACAACACCATGGACTTCAATATTTTTATGGCTTCCCTTTACAATAACCAAAATGCTGTTTCTGGTAGTTTGTCTCTCATAATACTAGGTTGATTCAGTCGACTCGTATCATTTATTGGATACATATGTATTAAGTCAGAATAAAGTTCTATATCCTTTATTAATTTTATTGTTCAGAATTAATGTAAATTTGAATAGATAAAAATAAAATTTCAAATGTTAATTCCCGGTACGTATATTTTTTTATAAGATTATAATTATTATGGATGGAACAGCATCACACAATCTGTAGGGAAAATGTCATTTTGTATTCTCTTTTGCATATTCTATTTTTTAAGAGATAAATATGTATCTCTCATGTTCTTGGCTAACTTTACAAATACCAGTCTGTTTTTAAAAAATTACGTTATTTAATATGCTTCATAGTTAGAAATTTTTTCTTTGATTCATTAGAAATTCTGAATCTGTAACCAAAATACTTTTCTAATGGAAATTTAAATACGGACAACATATCAATCTGAGAGAGCGGAAGTGACAGTAACGTAACGATGAAAAATAAATTATTGTTTCTCATTTTCTTGATTTGCCTTAGTCAACCTGCATAATTGATTCTAACCATTATCATTATAATTTACAGACCTATGAGTTACCTTAATCAAGGTGCATAATATCTAGTTGATTTTAATCACTATCATTATAATTTACAGACCTATCAAAACAGCCGAATCTGTATCATTATGATATCTAAACATACCCAGCGAACTTGATAAGACATATAAAATTAATCGAAGATTTAAAAATACATTAACAGGGGCACTTTACAATTAACTAATCTACACAGGCTATTTAAATTAAAATATTATAAAAAGGAAGCAATTCTGAAAATATTGGCATCGAAACTAGGCATACGTAGACCACAAACCCGCTGTAATTACTGCTACCATTCCACAGACTAGCCTAACAGCGTAGCCACCGATTCACATTCAAAAGTAAGGCTACTGTACTAATTTAAGCCCTTCCAATGAATTTTGTTGCGAAGATTAGCTTTCTGTGATCAGCATAATATTTTCCTTATTTACTTTTTTGCTACTCTATATCTGGACTTTAAATTATGTCTCCGCTTCGATTAGGCTACCATATGAGAAGATTGATCAGATGATTTTTAGTCTGGGAAGTGATTTGTTACAACTTACAACCTCTGTTTAATTCTTAAGATGATTAAGGACAGTTTTAGTCTTAAGATGTTTCAGGACAGTTTTAGTGTTGCTTTCAAGCATAGAATACTGAAATTGCCTGTGTTTTGTTGGATGGGATTTAAATTTTAGAGCCATTTCCATCTGAAATTAGTTTTCATTACCTGTACTTGAACTCACACATTTCTCTTCTCCTTCATCATTTTCGGAAAAATAACCGTATTCCAAGGAGTTGGAGGCGTTGACTACATCAAATAAGTAGGTACACTAATAAAAGGTTCCGGATACTAGTTGCAATTTTTGAATTTCTTTCACTAAAATTTATTATTCGATTCCATTAAAAAGGGGCCAGGAATGCATGCATCTGAGAAGGATTTCATGTTATACGAATTAAATTTTGGTACAAATGAATAACATAACTATAACAAATCACCATGAATATTTGCAATGATGATTGTTAGGGTTTTTGAGTTTTGATAGTTCGATCTAACATCATCCTAATTCTATTCATTAAACATCCTAACCATTTTCCCTTGTATTGTGATATAAGCCTCGATGAATAGATAAATAGAATAGATAACATTATAACGATAGGTCAAACATCAAATATAATGAATATTTTTTGTAGATCCTGTAACACCTTAGTTTTGATTAGCATCATATAGTTGTATATATTATGAAGGGTTGATAGCCTAGTGATATAATGTGTAAGCTTTGTAGATGGAAAAATAATAAAATGAAATACACCATTGAATATAGGAGGTAGGATGGACATGGACAAAGTCATATGGGTTATGATTTCACAAGAGAGCATTGAAATCGTGTCGAAGGAGAAAATTTCATACTCTTAGAGTCCAATATCAATTTCATAAAATAATTATCATTACTATATAGTTCTTATTTGTTTTATTATATCTAATTGTTAAATGCATATGTGAGGTTGGTAGAAGATTAACTCTAGCAGGTTATTAATGTGTGGAGGTATGTACACTTATGTAAGAGGTGGGTGAGAGATTCATCCCACTTACTAATGATGGGATGGGCTTAGTAAAATAGTATATGGAAAAAACGAGAGTCTGGCATACATGACAAAAGTGAGAAGTTAATTTTTATTTGGTACACGAAATACTCCAAGGCATATATATTATATGATCCAATAACAAATGTTTAATGTGAAGAAAATGAAGCACACGATGCGTTGATAAATCTATAACAATTAAGAAGTAATAACTCAAGTAAAAGATGTTGCAAAGGAACAAGTTATACAAAGAGTTCAACAAGATTCACAAATTCAATCATCAATTAAAAATACCTCAACAAGAACTCCAATACATTCTATTCAAGGTGAGTCATCTACTCCAACAACTCAATATTCTCCTACTACTTGATCAAAAAGTGAATCTGATTCCTCAAGGACTAGAATGAGTAGAAGATTGAGTGAGATCTATGAGGAGTTAGTTGCAAATTCATATTTTGCACTATTGACTTGCCAACTGATATCTTTTGAAGAGGTAATGAGAGATGAAAATTGGGTCAAAGGAACGGATGATGAGATGCATTACATAAAGAAAAATAATACATGTGATCTAATATAATCAATGGAAAATAAAGATTGCATAGGTGTTCAATGCGTATACAAAAAAAATCTCAATGAGAAAGGAAAAATAGAAAGTACAAGGTTACATTGGTAGTAAAAGGATTTGCACAACAACCTTAAGTGGATTATGGTGATACCTTTACACCATTTGCAAGGATATGTATAGTTATAACTATATTAGCCATAGAAACTTAGAATAGGTGGAGAGTTTATCACATGGATGTTAAGTCAACATTCTTTAATGGCATTTTAGAATAAGAATCATATGTTGAGCCACCACTGAATAGGTGACAAACGTTTATGAAAATAAGGTATATAGGTTAAATGAATCTCTCTATGGACTTAAACAAGTTTCTAGAGTTTGGTATAGTAATAGTGATTCATATCTAATCAACAGTGGATTCAGTAGAGGAAATAATGAACTTAAATTTTATACATATTTAGAACTAATCTATCATTGGACATGTTTAAATCAATTATGATGAAAAACTTTGAAATGAAAAATTTAGTGTTAATAAGCTTATTACTTAATATTGAAGTCATTCTATCATATTAAAATATTTTTTTGGTTCGAGAAAGGTATACCATGTATGTCCTCAACAGGTTGAAGATGATGACCTGTAAACAAACATTGGCTCAATTTGTAACACGAAGAAAAACAAAGAAAGAAAATATAGAATCCAACATAAATCCAGCTCTATTCAAGAAATTGGTTGGTAGTCATTTGTATCATATTGCAACTAGATCAAACATTATGTGTGTTGCCAATTTTATTTCTAGGTTCATGGAGTCTCTAAAAGACTCTATTATGAAACCAGCTCAAGAAAAGATAGAAAAGAAAGATCAACGCCTTAGAATTCAGCCTCTTCGAGGGGGCAACCTCCTTTACATTACATAAATGAACAATTCTTGGATGATACAAATGACAAAACCTCCTTTCTATATATAGGAGTCTAAGGAGTCACAATATAATCCAGCCGACCTAACAATAATAATATAAAGCCACAAAAATAACAATAGAGGGATTCTATGGGGCACATAAATAACAATATGGGGGTAATAGGGGCACAACAATATAAATAAGGGGTATAACTACAATAGTAATGGGGTAATCACTAGTATTATAGGGACCCAACATGCCCCTCTCCTTCAAAAAAGTGTTGTCCTCAACGCTTGAGTAGTTCTGGATACTTCTGCATAAAATTCTCATCCTCCCATGTGGAATCTTCAGCGGATAAGTTCTTCCACTTGATAAGATACTCTGAAATTGATCGATTTCGTAGCTGTCGAGTTCTTGTTTCTGTGACTGCTTCCGGTTCCAATATAATTTTTCCTTCCTCGTCAAGTTCTGGCAATATTGTTTGAATTGGGAGCTTGTCGCCTATAACCTTCTTTAAACATGAAACATGGAAAACTGGGTGCAATCGAGAAGCTGCAGGAAGCTCCAATTTGTATGCCATAGTACCAATCTTTTCCAACACCTTGTACGGACCATAATACTTTGGTGATAATTTATTATCCTTCTTAGCTTGCTTTAGGGACATTTGCTTATATGGTTGTAGCCGTAGGAATACCCAATCACCTACATCAAAACTTCTTTCACTGCGATGTTGATCTGCCTGTTGTTTCATTCTATTTTGTGCCAACACGAGGTTATCCTTTAAGAGTTGGAGGACTTGTTGTTGATGTTCGATGTGATGTTCCACTGCCTGAACCTTAGAATTTTCTCTTAAATATGATGTGATTGATGGTGGTTGATACCCATAAAGTGCCATAAATGGGGTCATTTTTGTTGCTGTATGGAAGGAAGTGTTATACCACCATTCAGCCAGAGGCAACCATTTGACCCATTGTGTCTGTTTATCAGATACAAAGCAACGAAGATATCCTTCCAAACATTTGTTTACTATCTCAGTTTTCCCATCAGATTGAGGATGATAAGATGAGCTATGAGCTAACTGAGTACCAAGACAAGAAAATAATTCTGTCCAAAAATTTCCAGTGAAAATGGGATCTCTGTCACTTACAATAATCTTTGGGTTTCCATGTAGCTTTTGAACTGTTTCCATAAATGCAGTAGAAACTGTACTGGCTTTAAATGGATGTGATAATGCACAAAAGTGTGCATACTTGGTAAGTCTGTCAACTACCACCATGATGACACTCTTTCCCTCAGACTTGGGTAAACCTGTGATAAAATCCATTGAAACCTCCTCCCAACGTTGGCTTGGAATGGATAAAGGTTGTAATAGACCCGGTGTCTTAATTGTTTCAACTTTATTTTGTTGGCAAACCAAACATTCCGCCACAAACTTTTGAATATCTGATTTAAGGCCATCCCAAAAAAATTCCTTCTTAACCCTGTGGTAAGTTTTTAAAAATCCTGAGTGCCCTCCTAAGGGAGAAGTGTGCAATTCCATAAGAATCTTTTGTTTTAGCTGGGAATTCTTACAGAGGTATAAGCGATCTTTGTACCATAACGAATCATTTTGCCAGCTAAATGTATCAGAAGTACTGGAATCTTGTTGTAGCTTTCGAATAAGTGCCCACACTTCTTCGTCATTCTTCCATTCCTCCCTTGCTTCGTTTATCCAATCTGGTTGGATAATAGAAATGGCACACAACAATGCTTCCACATCCTCATCCTTTCTTGAGAGTGCATCTGCCACCACATTTTGCTTCCCTTTTTTGTAGATGATTTCAAAGTCATAACCCAACATCTTTGTGACCCACTTTTGTTGCTCTTCAGAGGATAATCTTTGTTCTAAAAAGTATTTAAGGCTATCATGATCCGTTTTTACCTTGAAGTGTCTTCCCATTAGGTAGGGTCGCCATTTCTTAAGTGCATGGAGTATTGCCAACATTTCCTTCTCATAAATAGCTTTGCTTAAAAACTTTCCCTTGATTGGACGACTTTCAAAAGCAATGGGTCTTTCATCTTGCATTAGAACAGCACCAATTCCATTTCCTGAAGCATCACATTCCACAATAAAGGTTTTTGTGAAGTCCGGTGTAGCTAAGACCGGTGCTTGGCACATTGCCTCTTTAAGATGTTCAAAGGCCTTTGTTGCTTCCGGAGTCCATGAAAATGAATCTTTCTTCAATAATGTTGTTAGAGGTGCTGCTATTCTCCCATAATTCTTAACAAACTTGCGATAATACCCTGTCAACCCAAGAAATCCTCGCAGATGCTTTATGGATGTGGGGATTTTCCATTCCTTAATGGCTTTAATTTTGCTAGGGTCTACCTTAACTCCTTCATGAGATACAATATGACCCAAATATTCCACCTCCTGGACTCCAAAGAAACATTTGGATCTTTTTGCATATAATTGTTTCTCCTCCAATAGTTGTAGCACCTTGTCAACATGTTCAACATGATCCTTCCAAGACTTGCTGTAGATTAGTATATCATCAAAAAATACTAACACAAATTTTCTAAGGAATGGTTTGAAAATTGAATTCATCAAACCTTGAAATGTTGAAGGTGCATTGGTAAGGCCAAAAGGCATGACCAAAAATTCATAATGACCCTCATGAGTTCTAAATGCTGTTTTCGGAATGTCTTCAATCTTCATTCTGATTTGATGATATCCCGAACGAAGATCCAACTTGGTGAAGTAAATTGATCCATGCAATTCATCCAGTAATTCATCAATGACAGGAATGGGGAACTTATCTTTAATAGTGAGCTTGTTGAGCTCCCTATAATCTGGACACATGCGCCATGATCCATCCTTCTTGTGCACCAATACTACTGGAGCTGAGAAAGAACTTTGACTCGGTTGAATTATACCAGCCTCTAGCATTTCTGCAACCATACGTTCAATTTCACTTTTTTGGACATATGGATATCTGTACGGCCTGATGTTTGGAGGAACACTTCCTGGAATCAGATGAATAGCATGATCATGATCACGCATAGGTGGGAGACCTTTGGGAGTCTCAAATACCTTGGAATGATTGTCCAGGACTTTTTGGAGATCTGGAGAAATAGATGATTCCAATGTGGAAACATCTAGCGAACATAATTGTGCAATTACACCTCTTTGCTCCTTTTTTAGAAGCTTTGTCATGCCATTAGAGCTGATTATCTTTCCTGGTTTCCCTGCAATACCCCTTAATTCAACTTCCTTTCCTTCCACAGAAAATTTCATGAAAAGTTCTTGAAAATTAAAAGCTATTGTACCCAAGGATTGTAGCCATTGGACTCCTAGTACAACATCAGCACCTCCCATTGGAATGGAAAGCATTGGGCTAGTCAATACATATTCTCCCATGGATAGCTTGATATTATGGCACTTTCCAGAACAATTTATTGTTCCTCCATTTGCAATCATCACTTGACACTCTGGTGCTGGATATAGGAAGCAATTCAATTCTTTTGCTACCCTACAATGAATAAAATTGTGGGTGCTTCCTGAATCAATCAACACTATTACCTTTTTCTTCTTGATTTGTCCTTCTATCTTGATGGTTTGAGGAGTGGTAATTCCCGCCAATGCATTACAAGATATGGTCGGATTTATTTGTTCTTCATCTAGGCTTTGTTCCTGGAATATATCCTCTTCTTTTGACCTTTCTTGCTCCTTTTCTTCTTCCTCTTCACAATCTATGTAGAATAATTTCTTCTCAGCACACTTATGACCTTTTGTGTATTTGCTATCACAATTGTAACAAAGCCCTTTTGCTCTTTTTTCTTCCAATTGTTGTGGTGTCAACCTTGTAGGTTGTGGAAGACTATGGGCAACAACACTTCCGTCTTTATAGTTGTGAATGGTATGCTTCCTAGTTGCCATAATTTTGCTTTCCATTTTTCTTGCTAACCTGAATGCCTTCTCTAATGAATCAGGTTCCCAAAGGCGCACATCATGTTGGATATTATCCTTTAAAGACCCTATGAACACATCAATCCTATGCTCCTCTGGAATATCTTTTACCCTTATGTTCAATTTTTGGAACTCCTCAATGTGCTCCATTATTGAACCCTTTTGTTTGAGACTTATCAATTGGCTAAAAAAAGTGTTGCTTTTTGTATCCTCATAATGTGCTATCAATTCTTCCGTAAAAATTGCCCAAGTGATAAATTGTTTACGAGAACAAAGCCATTGATACCATACAAACTGATTTGGTTCCAAATATAAAGTTGCCATACGTACCTTTTGTGTGTTTTGCACATTATTGAGATCGAAGAATTGCTCCATCTGTAATATCCATGTGGCGGGATCCTTGCCATCAAACTTCCTCATATCGATTTTTGGAATATGGTGATTCTTCGATCCAACATTAGCGTCTATGGAATCATGATTAACATTTCTTTTGTTCTCATCATGAGTTTCCTTTACTACCTTTTCACCATTAGTAAGTATTTCTTGTAGAAAATTAGTCAAATCTGTCTTCAAATCTGCCATGCCTGTCTTCAAATTTGTGTTCAAATCTATCTTCAAATTGTCCATCTTAGCTTCCATGCCATTCATCTTAGCTTCCACTCCATTTATCTTAGCTTCCACGCCATTTATCTTAGCATCTGTTAACTTTTGTGAGCGTGACATTTGTTGCACTTGTTCTTGTAATTTTGATATATCATGTAGCATTTCTTCCTCTTCTTCATGAGTCATGCTAGAGCTTTCAGGTTCCTTACTAGGTGTTTGCATTTTCTTTCCTCGGGGCATCAGTTACCGATAATAATGCTCTACTATGCCCTTTGAATTCCTTCAAAATAAATTTTCAAACCAAGCTTAACCAAAAATTTAAAAAAATCTACACACCTTTTTTCACTTTGTAGGAGCTCGATATTGCCTCTGATGTATCTCTGTACTTTCCAATCATCTAGTTCTGAACTTGTGACCTGTAGTAGCTCTCTGTGTCCTCTTTCCAATGCCACAAGTCTGACCCAAATTGGATTCTCCAAGGAAGAGTTATGTGAAATCTCCCACAGTGACTTGATTATAGACTAGTTCAGTAGAGCTAACTTGTACGACGTGCCACGAGTCACTGTTTCGACCTTTGGATCTGAAAAACACCCACAAGAAACTACAGTCCGTCCTCTTTCTGTACCTTCTTACGAAATTTCAATCCGATCCACAGAGAGAAAGTTATGACGATTTTCCCCAGGTCACCTGTTTTGAATGTAATTCAGGAGTCTGCAAAAAGACCAACTTCCTCAGATCATATCTCCACAAATATCGCGCGAAAATCTCTGAAATTCGGACCCAAGGTTCAGCTCCATTTCTTCTCAAATGGGTTTTTTTTGCGACTTCTGAAACGTCACAAAAAAAAAGTTATAGCAAAAATTCCACGATGACCTGTTTGGAGCAGCGAAACCCTAGAATCCAAAGCTCTGATACCAAATGTTATGAAACCAGCTCAAGAAAAGATAGAAAAGAAAGATCAACGCCTTAGAATTCAGCCTCTTCGAGGGGGAAACCTCCTTTACATTACATAAATGAACAATTCTTGGATGATACAAATGACAAAACCTCCTTTCTATATATAGGAGTCTAAGGAGTCACAATATAATCCAGCCGACCTAACAATAATAATATAAAGCCACAAAAATAACAATAGAGGGATCCTATGGGGCACAGAAATAACAATATGGGGGTAATAGGGGCACAACAATATAAATATGGGGTATAACTACAATAGTAATGGGGTAATCACTAGTATTATAGGGACCCAACAGACTCACAGGAGAAATAATTTTGAGATACATTCTTGAAACTGTAGGATATGGCATATTATATTCCAACTCTAATACCGATAGTTTAGTTGGATATAAATATAGTGGCTTTGTAGGTAGCATGAATGATAGGAAGAATGCTTCAAGATATTTTTTTAATTTTTTATTTGCATGTGATTTCATGGGCATCAAAGAGTCAACCCATTTTGCCAATATCATTGGAAGAAGTACATTATGTAACATGAAGTATGATTATGTTAAATATTGGGTGATCTACAAGAGGAGTCAACTACAGTATATTGTGGCAACAACTTAACAATATCTTTGAAAAAGAACCATGTTTTTC
Organism: Pinus tabuliformis; assembly: GCA_031772625.1. Classification (NCBI taxonomy): domain Eukaryota; kingdom Viridiplantae; phylum Streptophyta; class Pinopsida; order Pinales; family Pinaceae; genus Pinus; species Pinus tabuliformis. The sequence goes on from CM062807.1 coordinate 1,023,544,244, forward strand.
ACTACAAGAACAAGAATATTGTTATGAGATATCACTTTATTAGAGATTTCATAAATAATGGAAAAATCCACTTAGAATCTTGTAAATAGAAAGAACATCTAGCTTACATATTCACAAAGCCATTGACAAGAGTTATATTTGAGATTCATAGAGAAAACTTAGGTTGTATCAAGTTGCAAGTTGTATTAGGATGTTATAAGTTGTATCAAAGCTGGGTTGCAGCACTGGTGCCTTTTCATAATTGGTAAGCGAAAAAGAAGTAGAAGTACGATACTATTGGGCATCAACTCACATATGATCCTAATAAACTACATAACAATATATGTAGTAGGCTACTTTTGACATGAGATGCATGATGCTTGTTTATAACCGCATTGAAGATTAGTAAGTAATAAAGTCTATTGTAAAATTGCGCTCATGAAATTTGAACCTTGATAAGGATAAAATACAATGAAACCTTTGTTGCACCTATGAACAATCGTGAACACTCACTATTGAAAGTGAGAGTTGACTACCAAACTTTGCATATATGACAATATTACTAATACATTTAATGAGCATGACTAAAGTTACAATGTGCTACTTGTAAAATATGAATGCATGAATGTAAAAGGTGACGGGGTAGTCCTTGAAGAGGACAATAGAATGTTTTAAAATACATTGAAAGAACCACTTTAGATGTTATAAATGAACAATGAGCCAAAGGGTAAAACTTGACTGTAAGGGCTAATTGATGATTGAGTCATGTCATGATTGAATTTAAGATGGTCCGTACCATTGATTAGTTAGTATTGCATTACTAACTATTAAAACTTATATGCATGAATCAATTTTCATTAAAACTTATTGCAAGTTATAAACAAATATTGTGCTAATTTACTTCATGTTATTGGTATGTTCGTAAAAATACATTGTGGAAATTGGGAATGTTTTCACTGTTACCATAATTTTTATTGCACACATTGATGATAAATGAGCCTATTTGAATGATTAAAGTATTGTTTAAACTTTTATGCATATGCAAGAAAATTACTATGACTACAAAAATGAATATATTTTTAACCATGCATACCTATGATTGCACGTTCTTGAAGGTGACAAAGAACTTGGATGATGATACAATAGTGTCATCAAAGTGACTAATTTGATGGTTATACTAGCGTAATGTGATCTGAACTAATTGTAATTCGATGATGTTGATTACCTTGTTTGTTCACAATTCAAAATCCCTAGTAATGCATTAATGATTGTTGATTGAATGCATGTGCATAGATGAAATGAAATATTGCATGAGTTAGAAATTATGGTAATGTTGGTGATTAAAGTGCTATCCCTTGACTGTTGTATTTGAAAAATATCTTTATGGAAACTTGTTTTTAAATTTCTTTGGATATAGCATTTGTAGGATGTATCCTTGTTATAACACTTTCAATGCATAAAACAATGTTACACAATACTTTTACAGAGTGTTATTACATAGTTTTGTTTATGGAAAGTAATAGTACATACCTTTCTATGTGTTGAAATATTGAAAACGTTGATGCATATGAAAATAAAATGCATCTTGAATACACATGACAAATGTTTTGTGTGTAACAGTATTTGGTAGAAGGTATGGTTTTATTAAAAACAATTGTTAATAATGTTGCTGATGTGATTAAACATGGGTAGCTTAATGGTAGTATAAGAACTTATGACAGGTAAAATGTTCTAATGTGATTTGTAGCTGCAAATGAGAATTATGATATGAAAGATATGATAATGTTTTTCTAAGTTGCATGATTGTTATTATTTGGAAATTTGCAATAAATACCACTTGTATGACATGTGATGATTTCCTATCAATTTTCTTTGGTTAAAATATCACTTGACATTGCATGAATGATTGATAGCTAAAGGTATTTCATTTGATTGAAAATGTTGTGGCTAATGTGATTATGTTGGATTTGTTAGTCATACATTACAAGGTGTTTTCCTTGGAAGGTTGATGAGATATCAAACTATTCTTAGAGTGGTTGCGTAAAAGTGACCATGATTTTCAAGAGTAATCGGTGAGTAATGGTGAGTTGATATATATATTATGCTTTGTTTCTATGAATTTGAATAATGGATAAGTGATGGAATTAAGTAGAACTTGTATATTTTTGCAGTTCTAAATGCCTATGAATATTGATAAGATGTTATTGTTTCATTTGATGGTATTTTTTAAAATGAAATTACTTCATTTTGAAGGGGAAGGATATATCCCAATTAATAATGATAAACATTGAGGATGGTGTTTACTTCAAGGGGGAGTACATAATATCCTAAACCCCTTGGCGTTGATTAAAGTAATAATGTTTATTGATACCATTACAAATCAAGAATTAGTAGCAAAAGTAATTGTAATTTACTTCAATCGGTTATAAATCATGAAGTTCATTGCAAACAAATTTTTAAAGCCCGTAAAACTAAATGTCCCTTGAGGGGCGACAAGATTGAAGGGGGCATGATTTTAGCAATTGGAATGAATGTAATAAGTGAGAGAGCGATATACAAATCTTCGTCACCCTCTCTCAAGAGGAGACTCCAATATTTCCATTCATTCCATCTCTGTTACAATTTTTGTATTCCAGTAAAATAATTCCAAATTGCATGGAATCTTGTTGTTGAGTAGTAGTTGCTTCGCCTCAAAACTAGAAGCAACAGAGCATGCTGAGTTAGTTTCGTGTGGAACAAAATGTGATAATTTTTTGTCTGCAGGTCAACAGTGATGAGGATTCTCTCGACTACATATGAGGTGTCATGGAAGGTGTCACTGGCACATGCCCAGGTTTTCATGGGCATTTTCATCGCCCTAGCAACTTAAATGTTCACACTAATAGTAAAGGTGGAATCTTTGGAATCAGTTAAGAGTATTAACTACTTCGAATTTCAATGAGATGTTGTGTGGAAGGTTGCACTGAAATAGTAAGGTACACCGTCAACATATTCTAGCCATTGAATATAAAAGATAAGTTTCAAGTTTATTTATTGAAAGATTATGTGTGAATTCATGTGCATGAAATGGTATGAGCCAAAACTTTTGTGCATATAGGGATAAGAATCCGTGCTCATTTTTCTTAAACGATTATGCATTGAATGCATAAAAGAAATTATTATTGGGTTAGAAGGAATACACATTCATATGCATAAGAAACATAACTACTTCAAGCACAAAAGAATAGCAATTGAGTTAGTGAAATATGTAACTGCATGCACCATAATAATAACTATGGTATTAGTTATTTTGGAAAAAGAATAGTTGTTTACGCACATATATAAGAATGATTCTGCTAAGTTTCTTGGAATGAACGTGCATTTATATGCATAACAGTCATGGTTGTTATGCTATAATTCTTTGGAAAATATATGCATATTCATACCCCAGATTCGCACTTATTTCTATTGAAAAGAATATATGTTGAGGTGCATAAAACGGTGCATAAAACATATGCATAAGAAACATAACTACTTCAAGCACAAAAGAATAGCAATTGAGTTAGTGAAATATGTAACTGCATGCACCATAATAATAACTATGGTATTAGTTATTTTGGAAAAAGAATAGTTGTTTACGCACATATATAAGAATGATTCTGCTAAGTTTCTTGGAATGAACGTGCATTTATATGCATAACAGTCATGGTTGTTATGCTATAATTCTTTGGAAAATATATGCATATTCATACCCCAGATTCGCACTTATTTCTATTGAAAAGAATATATGTTGAGGTGCATAAAACTATAGCCAAGATGTTAATTTTTTTTGAAGGGAGTACAAGTTATTATGTTAGCATTATTGGAAAAGAATAAAAATATTTATGCGGAGACATTAGCTATTGTGTTAATTTCCTTTTGGAAAAGAAGTATGTATTTATTTACATAAAAAAATAGCTAGTGATTCTAGAATTATAGAGAAAGGAATACATGTTGCATGCACAAAAAAAAGATAGTTGATTGAGATAGATTTCTTAAAAAGAAACACACTTTACATTCATGGAAAGGAAAAATATTGAGATAGATTTCATGGGAGGAAATGTAGTTTACACACATGGAGAGAATGGTTATCATGTTAAATTATTTTGGAAAATATTTTGGAAAAAGATTTTGTTATGTTAGTTATTTTGGGAAAAGATCATGCAATTGTATGTATAAAAATAACACCCACTATATTAATTCATTTGGAAAATATTACATAACTTCATATACAAAGAAATAGCTAAGGGGTTAGTTTCGGTTTGGAAAATATTACATAACTTCATATACAAAGAAATAGCTAAGGGGTTAGTTTCGGTTGAATAAAGTTTATATGATTGCGTGCATTAACTATGGAAATGGTTTTTCCTTTTTGAAAGGAGAATTTGTTTACATACACTAAGATGATGGTGGTTGGGCTAGTTCTCTAAGAATATTGTTTTGTATTTGCATGCATAATATTATTTATATGCTAGCTTTCCTTTCGAAACATTATGCATTTACTTACAAGATTATTCCAGGTTTCTTTTGGAAAGATTATGCATTTTCCTACAACATTATGTATCTACATGACGGAATAACAAATATTATAAAAGGTTTATAGTTGTTTTCTCTAGAAAAGAAGTATGGACTTACATGAGTGGAATAATAGTTAATATGCTATATATCTTATAAGTACATTCCCTCTTCTTATGCAAAGAGAGGATAATAACCATGAAGGGTCTTTAATATTATCGTGGCTTCCTTCTTGTGAAATATAGGAACAAGTGACCATGACTTGGTAATATTTTACCTTACACATATGGATAGGCACATGTCATAATCACACACATGAGAAAACAAATAGACATGCTTGATAGTTAAGTGCTTTTAATTAATGTGTGTGCAATGTTGTTAAGGAAAGCATGTCATGATTTTTTTTTTTTTTTTTTTTTATGTTCTATGTATGCACACAAATAGATGTTGAAGAATCATTATTAAAGAATGATTATTGATTAATTAATAACTTATTTAATTATGATATCAAAGGTTGTTGATGATAGACATGACAGGTAAGGATAGAAGCTTATGCAAATGATTGATTATGTTTAATATTCTCGCAGGTAAAGAACAATTTGTCCATGCAGATTGACGAGTTTTAGTTGCAGGATGGTCCATTGATGGGGAGAACTGGACCACAAAGACATAGAGATTGAGGATCCATGGGTAAATTATAGCATGATGATTGTAATAGCTTATAGCTAGATATGTTGTATTTAAATGAAATTTATTTTTAATATTTTGTGACAATGGTTAAGGGATGGACTGCCCTACAGCCATTGAGTGAGGAGTGAACATCCTCACAAGCGTTTCGCAATACAATTAAACATTTGCCAGTTTTCACATTACAAGGTTTCAAAGGTATAACAAGTTTCAATGATGTGTTCACTTATTGTACTATTATTATGATGTTGTTTCCTTGAACGAAATGCCATTTATATTATCAAGCATCTCATTAACTAATCCAATTAAAGGAATCATAAAAATGATGCAAGGTTACATTAGAAAGTTTATGTTAAAATGCTACAATAGCGTTTGTTAATGGTTATATAACTTAGTATTCCTCTACTAAATTTACTCTATATAATTATAAAATTTTTATCTTATGGTTAATGAGGAATATGGAATAATAATTTGGAAAGTTACGAGTGTGTAAATAGTGTAAATATTTTCTAATCTTGTGTTTTTTTTATGTGAGGTTAATAGGGGATATTACATAAATAATGTAATTCATCCTTGTATATAGGGATATTTCATTAAAGGCATATTAGAAAAATAAAGTTTTTATTTCTTATTTTTTTTATAAGTTTTAATACTGAAAATAATGATTCTGTGCAAAATTTTAGAATTTGTATTTAGTGGTTATTTTTATTGACACATTTCACATTTTTAAAAGTAAAAAGTTTAAAATTAAATATATATATATGTATGTATGTATGTATGTATGTATGTATGAATGATTCATAATCATGGAGGCTCACTTCCACTTTATGATGGAAATTATTAATCTATAAATATGTTTTCTTATAGTACTATATAGTACTATGTGTCAATACCATATCTTATCAAAACCATTGCTCAAAAAACCATAACTTATTTTATATTTCACTTGCTTATATCTTAATTTTTTAATTAATTAATTTAATTGCAATAGAAAAATGGATAACTACTTTAGAATAAATTTATATTTTGATTTGTTAATACTACTAAGAATATTCTAAAATATACCATAGAGGTTAAATCCATACCATCGACCTAATAATTATTGATAATTAATTAAAATTTTGAAAATCTTATTCCAAACTAACTATGCTTATCGACATAAAGTATAAAGTATTATTTTTTTATAATGAAATTTTAATTTTTCAATTTATATTTTTTTAATGAAGTGTTTTTGTTATAGGTACATTCTTATAGCTACCAAAGTTAGTATATACTGTAATCATATTGGTTTAAAATGATTTGACTCTTAATTAATTTGTAAGTTCTTAGAAACTATTTTCAAAGTTTATTAAAGATTTTGTAGAATTAAATATTAATTTTATTTTTTTTAATTTCAAAATTATTTCTTGAATTTTTAAATTTTCATTTTCTAATTTTTTTATTGGTGAATGGCTGATTTTATGTGGTTTAAAATCAAAATTTCTGAATTAAAAATTGTTTATATTAAGAAAAACAAAAAAACTCTAATCACTAAGTGTCCTCATAATTAATTATCATTTTTTTTCTTTCTAAATATATGATTTTTTCCATATTTAATACTTTCTTTTACCAAAAGAAAAATATGTTTCATTACATTTCAAGATTTAACTAATTATATAAATTGGGTGATCTAAAAAACAAAAACAACAATGCTGCATACTACACTGAATTTTCCCTTGTTGATTTTCTTCATATTTTTCCTTTCTAATTTTCATTATTGAATGGACTTGGTTCAATAACTTTCTTCAATAAACCTTACCAGTATTATATAGTTTCACAATTCAATTTTAAATCATGACGCAATATAAAAAAAATTAAAATTTAAGCTAATACTATAATAAATAAAATTTTCTATTTTTTTTCACAATTTTAATCATAATTTTACAAAAAAATAATTAGGAATATTTTTCACTCACAGTTAAGCCTTCGTGTAACTAATTTTATTTATTTATTTTAAAATACTAGACATTGTAATTTTTTATATTACATATTTTATTACATACAAATTCTTTATCACACCATTAAGACGACACAAGATACTTCATATAAATTCTACCATAGATTATTTATTTTTTTGAGATGAATATAAATTTAAAGTTAAATAAATAGTTTGTTACAATAATTAGCTTTTAAAAAAATATTTATCTTATTTCTTTCATATATAAACATTAGTTAATATAAAGATAATAGACATTGTAATTTCTCCTCCTTATTTGTTCCATAAATTAAAAATAGAAAATTTTAACTTTTGTAATTATTTTTTGTAATTAACTTTTGTAACAAACAATGATGTTGGGGCTAATGTTTCATTCAAAATTACGTATGCACCTATCCCTATTTTTCTCCAAGGTTATCTTTTCCATTAATTACTTCCATTCTAGTTAGTTAATTACTTTCGTTACTTGCTTTCGTTGTATTTAAATGTGTTTCATTATTACATTTATGAATTTGTTTATGCATTCAATAATTTCTATTGATTACATTTTGCATAAGGGATAAGTTTTTTCTCCAAGGTTATCTATTCCATTAATTACTTCTGTTGTATTACATAGGTTATCTATTCCATTAATTACTTTAATTCTAGTCCATTAATTACTTTTGTCGTATTTAAATGTGTTTCATTATTAGATTTATGAATGTGCTTATGGATTTAATAATTTCTATTAATTATATTTTACATAAAATGTAAATACTAAACAACAATGCTCCATATTACATTTATTTAAATTATTTTTTTAAATCTAAAATTTTAAATATTATATTATATTATATTATAAATTTAAATTTAAATTTTACTGTAATACATAGATATAAATACAGTTATATCCCATTACCACAACTTTCAAATATTTAACCAAAAAAATTACTTAAAATCTAACTGCAATTTTTTTGTAGTTTACCCCAAAAAAAAATTGTTTCAAGAATATATTTTATGAACAAAATTTGGAAATGATGGTGATGGTAATGTACTTTGGAGAAATTTCCTATGATGGGCTAACTCTGCCACTTAGCTGGAAAGGTTGAATTCAAATAATTATTAACAAGGTTTCTAATGGGTTGGGCATATACTTTTTATATATTTCAATTTTTTTTTAAATAAATTTCATGTATTTAAATGTTGATATTTATTGTTATTTTCTTCAAGGATTTACATAAAAATGAAAATGAGAAACTAAGACAACATAGTACGAAAATTATTAGAAATGTTGAGAATAAAGTAATAATATATATTTTCAATATAAAACATCATAAATTTTAATTATTATAATATGTTAATTTAAATATGTTTTAAAATAATATTATAAAGATAATAAAATAAGTTAGTAATATCGAATATGTGAAATTCTTCATTTTTAATGAGTATATTTTAGTATATGTGAAATTCTTCATTTTTAATGAGTATATTTTAGTATATTTTCATTTTTTCTTGGACCATGAATGTTTATGTTTATTATTTTTTTAACATAATAAATTTATTATTTTAAATGGATGTATAATTTTTTTTAATGTAATATTTTAATATTTTTTTTAATAAAAAATATAAATAAATATATATAAAATGATAAATATTGACGCACCTTTATATATTTATTTTTCATAAATATTATCAAATTAAAGTTCTATGTCTTTTTCTAGAAAATGTATATATAAAATATTTAACAAATTCTTTTATTTTTAATTTTTTTTTATAATGTCTCTATTCAAATTATTTTGTTTTATAGCTATAATATTAAAAGTTATAACTATAATATTAAAAGTTAATAATTGACCATGCTTACTTTCAACATTTTCATGTATGAGAACTGATTGTATGTATCATTTTCTGCCCAAAATGCAAGATATATATTTTCAGTATGACTCATAAATGTTGTTACTAGAGCTACAGATATTTACTTTCAACATTTTCATGTATGAGAACTGATTGTATGTAACATTTTCTGCCCAAAATGCAAGATATATATTTTCAGTATGACTCATAAATGTTGTTACTAGAGCTACAGATATTTGATTTGTAATTTAAAAGAAAAAATGAAAAAAGGATCGAGATTACTGGTAAATAATAAAAATGAATTAGAGTTATAGATATTTTATTTTTATTTAAAAGAAAAAAAAAAGATTGAGATTATTGGTAAATAATTAAAATCAATTTTTACTTTTAAATGCTATTAAGTATTTTACTAATAAGGCTGATATCACATCCATGGGGCGTTGGATAGATAATGATTGGGTGTGTTGTTAAGCTACTCCTAGATGTTAAGTTATCAATTAAATTCCACACCTTATTCGATTGTTATTATTGGATATGACTATGATGTAGCCTCACCGTTACTGAAGTTACAAAAAGAAAATGGTTAATATCACTAATATTGCTTCTCCACCTAAATAAAAAATCACAAAATTGTAAAGTAAATCTCTGGTGATGTTCAATCGATCATAGAAACACTTTATATTGATTGATTGATAAGTATAAAGCTCATAAAAAGTCACAAATATCTAAAGTTGTGATGTTGTGACATCAATCAACCATTTGGTAACTATAAGGCTCATAATCATAACCAATACTTTGTAACCATGAAGGGTATCCAAAATAACTAGGGATTTCTTCATTTTGGGAACATGATTTGGAATAATTTCTTAGTCACCTAAGCCTACTTGGTATTACATAATGTTTATCCCATTCAAAATGTAATGATCAAATATATTATCAAGTTGAACATTTTCATGAAGTTTTCTTCATTGTATTTTGAACTTAGCTCTTTGAATATAACTCGTAAATGTATCATGTACTCCATCATTTCTCCTCTTTAGTGATATATATGAAGAGAAAAACAAGAAAATAAGAAGAAGAAGACAATGTACAAATGAATAAAAATATTAAAACAAAGCAACATGAATAGTTGAAATGAGGATTCTTGGAGATTTTGAGTTTTGATAGTTCCATCTAACATTATCCTAATTCTATTCATTAAAGATTCTAACCATGTGCTCTTGTATTATCATATAACCCTGATGAATAGGCGATGAATAGATTTTTTGTAATACTTGGTATGACTGTCTATTTTCTATTATGTATAAAAGGAAAATTTACACCACATAGTTTTACCCGATGGCGTCAACTCGCCACGAGGCGAAACCGAGTTTGTTGGGCATCGGTCAGCATCATACGCCATCCAAAAACATAACTTCTTCAGTCTTTCTAGTAGAGCTAGGTATGTTTCAGTCTCATGATAACAAACTATATAACTATAACAACTAACATAGACAACTGGAAATTTAAATGATATCCACATAAACAAAACTAAGCATAGGTAGACTAATCTTGCTTGTCGTTCTGCTCCTTAGTGTCTGAGGCTACTGGGGCAGGATCATCAGCAGTTGCTTATGGCATTCCAAATATCTCCCCAATGCAAGGGATGTGTCGATTGATACGGTCCATCCTAACATCCTATTTATGCAGCTAGAATAGGATCTTCTCCATGTCTCTCTTATAGTTGGGAAGGCCCTGCATGGTAACTACCATCCCCACATAAATTTGCTCAATTGCTTTGCCTAGCATACTTTTCATCAGAAAATAAAGGTAAAGGGTGTGCTTGAATTATGTAATTTGCACTCTTGTGGTCTTGGATCAGGCACCATTATTCTCTAGACTTCAATTTCATCATCTGGTTCCAACCCATTCTTCTCCAACTCATTCTTCACCCGGTCTTCCCATCCATCTATCAATTTTCGGATTCCCTCATCTACTTCCTCTTTGTATGTCTTAGTTGCCTTAGCTATGATGCTCTCGGTGGCCTTGTGACCCCTGTGGCCATCCATCTTGCTTGGTCGTTTGGTTGCTCGGGGTTATGGGACTTTGCTAACCTGGCCATGACCACGTCTTATTGGAGCCATACTCTGCCGACTAACCTGTATGCATTGCGACATCATTAGATTCTCTACATCATTAATCTCAATGTATTGCAAATGTAATAGCCATACTTCACTACCATGCCTGTCCTGCATCGGGTAGAGGTGCCTCTATGCCCACAGGTGGCCAGTGGTGATGAAATTTTGAAAGCAGGATTCCCCAAGCTTATCTCCCTGCCTCATGCCCTTACCCTTGTTCAGGTATTGGTCTCCCTCTTATGGCCATACCCTGGCTCATAGACCCATCTGGAGCCAGGTGTTGCTAGTGCTCCCATACCTAAAAACCTTTGCCTCTGCCTGCCATTTTCCATCTACTTTTAGCTCACCTCTCCGCCTCTCAGGCCCCCCAGAGTCCCTGGATATTCCCATATGGTCCTGCCTTGCCATTTTCTCGGGTTGCTCAGCCCATTGCCCACCCTCCTAGCATCTCAACCCCCTACCTGCAACTCCCCCTTTCCTCTCTCAGTTGCATTCAAGTTCCCAAGCAAGGCTGGCCCTTGATGCCCTTTACCCGCAGGCTGGTCACTCCAGTTAGGCCTTGTTTCCAGGCTCCTCATGGTGCCAACCTGATCCAGGTGGATATTGGTGGCCACTCACCAAGTCCACTTGGACTCTGACCATTGTTTCTTTTAGCTTTTTAGTTTCCTTAATTGTAGCACAATTTACTACTTTTAGCAGTTTTTCAGGCCTTGAACTTCTAGATCCATTTTGAGGCCCTAAACGATGTTTTTTGGGAAAACTGAGAGCAACATGGGTCCATGGTCCATGGACCCATGTTGCTCTTCCCAAAGTTGTAGCTATTGGATAGATCTTTCTAACGCGATATTGTGCGCATCAAATGAAGATAGTATGCCAAAGTTATGACCCTGGGAAGTTGATGTACCAATTTACCCAAACGGGGCCCACAATTTGGCATTTGATCTTCTAGGGTTAAGTTTTTGGATGTTTAGGGTTTTCCATTGTTTCTCAACAATAAATAGGCCTTCGAGCCTCATTGTAACATAGTTCAGAGTCATGTAGCCACCACATCTCTTCTAAGAGATAAGCTACCATTGCTCTAGTTGTTTATTTCCATTTTCTGTTTGTAAGCATATCTCAGTATTTTGCATTAATGAAATGAAGTATTATTTCCACTGCATCCTTTTGTTTATGGTTATCTCTGTAATTTGTTGCATTCCTATTTAAATATGGATTAGTGGTGTCAGAGCGGTCTATTTTTTCTTTGTTTTTCTTTGCATGTCCCCAACGAGGTCGGGATATAAGGAGCTAGGGCTTGAACTGGTCAAACCTTTCCAAGACCAGCCTCACAAATCTGGACGACCTCCCACAACGGATGAAAAGAAAGACGAGGGGGCAGGAGATCCTATCAAAATCTTGCTGGAAGAAGCCCTCAAGCGACAAAGGAATGCGATGATGGATAGCTTTACCCAGATCCTTCAGTAGCTACCCAAGGGCGACACATTGGCTTCCAACAACTACTATGGAAATGCCACACTGTTTAAGGTACAAGTTAATTTTGAAATCCCCATATTCGAGGGTCAGATAGACGCAGATGTCATCGATAAATGGTTAAATCTTCTAGAGGTTTATTTTTATGTTCATGATTTTTCCAGTCAAGAAAAGATTGTTTTGGCTCTTCTCAAAGCATCCCCCCACATCAAGCACTGTTGGGAAACCTACTGCGAGCAGAAGGATGAAAGTACCAACTCACTATTTTCAGCCGCACCCACCTGGAATTCATTCTGGGATGCCATCAAGGAGCAGTACTACCCTGTCAGAAGCTATGAGGATTAATACATAAAGTGGACCACGCTGCGTCAGGGAAGGGACCAAGACGTGTCAGAGTTTACCAATATTTTCCATACCCTTTGCACAAAGTTGGGTATCAAGGATTCAGAGCAGCATTTGATACTCAAATACTGCGGCTGCCTGCACAAGTACATCCAAGAAGAAATAATATTCCTGAGCATCTCCTCGCTCGGCACGACATACCAATATGCCGTCAAGGTCGAGCAAAATTTTAAAGGAAAGAAGCGAGACTTTGGATCTGTGAATCTGAAGCAAGGGAAAGGTGCCCCTAAATCACAGAACAAAGGACAAAGAAAAGGTGGGGTGGCCATAGACAACCCGCCAAAGCTGCATCGTGAAGCCGAAAAAGGACATGGGGAAATGGTGTGAGTTCCATAAGAGCTCCACTCACAACACAAGTGAGTGTCAGGCCAAGCAGTCACTGGTGGCTGAGCTAAAGGTTTCAGAATTAGATGCATGTTCCGACTTTAAGTCAAAACCTGATAAAGGGAATGACAAAGGGAAGCAAATTATCGATGCGGAGGCCAACGCCACTGTTGCCACCACGAAGGTCCAGAAGGAGGAACCCAAAGATCCAGAGGAGGAGGAGTGTCTCTTCCACTCCCAGATGTGGGTAAAGGGATCCCCGCTATAGTTCATTATCCACAGCGGGAGCCGAAAAAACATCATTTTGACAGAGGTTGTGAAGCGGCTGGGCTTACCGGCCACAACACATCCACAACCGTACACCATCGGGTGGCTTCACCAAGGATGGGATCTTCGCGTGAGCCAACAATGTCACCTTCCATACAACATCAAGCCCTTCACGGATGAGGTATTGTGTGACATTGATCCCCTTGAAGTTTGTGATGTATTATTAGGACAACCATGCTTGTGGAAGCGACATGCTATGTATGAATCAAGGCCCTGTGCTGTCATTATTACTTTGGGAAATAAGTTGTATAGGATACTGGAGGTGGCACCGCCTACCGCCATCTCTTTGGTTACTGCAAAACAATGTAGTAAGCTCATTTCCAAAACTGGGAAATTTGTTTTCTTGATGATACGCCCTCAAGGAAAGAAGAAGACGGTGGCCACGAACTCTAGACAGGGCCCCTCCGCATGACAACTACAGATGGACAAGGTCGTGGAGGAGTATGAGGACATCTTCAACTCCCCGCAGGGGTTCCTCTGCACTGTCAGGTCAAGCACTCCATTGATCTGACCCCAGGTGCGCTGCTGCCCAATGGACCAATCTATCGACGCTCCTTTCAGGAGAACGATGAAATCAAGAGGTAGATTCAGGAGCTTTTGTAGAAAGGTCACATTTGTCCGAGTTCATCGCCCTATGGGATCCCGATCGTGTTGGTATAGAAGAAGTATGGGACTTGGAGACTTTGTATTGACTATCAGGTGTTGAACAAGTTCACTCTCTGTAATAGGTACCTGATCCCATGGATTGATGACCTCCTGGACCAACTGAAGGGGGAAAATTATTTCAGCAAGATCGATTTGAAGTCAGGCTATCACCAGGTACCAATCGAACCCTCTGATGTGTGGAAGACTACCTTCAAAGCTAAGGAGGACCTTTTCAAATGGTTGGTTATGCCTTTCGAATTGACGAATGCTCCTGCAACCTTCATGAGGCTAATGGATGACATCTTGTGGCCATTCACCAACTCATTTGTAGTGGTATACTTGGATGAGATCTTGATCTTCAGCCAGAGTTGGGAAGAGCACCTCCACCACATCCGATAGGTTCTCCAAACACTGCGGCAACACAAGTTATGTGCCAATTTGGAGAAATGAACTTTTGGCATAACCTAGGTTCAGTATCTAGGATAAATTATTGATGAACAAGGGGTGCATTTGGATCCAGCCAAGATCCAAGTTATTGAGGATTGGCCCTCTCCAACCACTCTAATAGAGCTCTTCAGCTTTCTAGGTCTTTCCAACTTCTACCGCAGGTCCGTGTTGGGATTTTCTCATATCACTTGGCCCTTAAGTCATGTCGCCAAGGGAGGAGCGAAAGCAAAATTCTTTTGGGCTGAATCTCAACAGAAGGCATTCACATAGTTGAAAGATCGCCTCTGCTCGACACTAGTGCTCGCATTACCAGACTTGTAACAACCATTTGAGGTTGAGACAGATGCCTTTGACTATGCTATTGGGACAGTCCTTACTCAACATGGGCATCCAGTGGCATATCACAGTGAGACGCTTTCAGACACAGTCTGGAAGTATCCTACTTATGACAAAGAGATGTATTCCATTGTGTAGGCCTGCCGACAATGGAAACTTTACATTTTGGGGAAGGAAATCATCATCCACACAAACCACCGACCCCTCCAGTTCATACAGACCCAACGGAAATTTCAGAATGATCGCCATCAAAAGTGGTCCACATACCTGAAACCGTTCCATTTGAATATCAAGTATTAGAAGAGAAGCACCAATAATGTTGCAAATTGCCTCAGTCGACCACCGATCATGGAATTAACCACCGTGCTCAACTCTTATGGGCACGAGACTTCTGATTGGCCACCTCTCTAAAAAAGCGACCCAGAATTCAGCCACACATAATAGACACTCTTGAAGGGTTGTCATGTTTCATATTTTCACCTCCAGGATGCCCTATTATGCCACCTGGGTCACCTTTGTGTTCCTTCAAGCAAGCATGCCAAGATGTTTTGGGAAGCACACTATAGTCGGGCTACTGGGCATTTTGGGGTCGAGAAAATGGTGGCAGTACTGCAAAAGTATTTCAATTAGCTGAATCTTTGACAGGATGTTGGGAAGTACATCAAATCATGCACTGCTTGTGCCATTTCCAAACCGTCCGTTAAGAAGCAAGGCCTCTATACCCTGCTGCCTACCCCTAGTCAACCTTGGGAATCCATCTCCATGGATTACATGTCAGGCCTTCCTTCCACTAAGCATGGAAATGACTGTGTTTTTGTGGTCGTCGACAGGTTCTCAAACATGGCCATTGATCCAAAATGGATCTTGGATAGACTTCTAAGTATAAAGTTTTCCCCACAGAGGAAAATGAAAGTCAAGGGCTACTCCTAGAAATAGTCACATTGTGTAGATCTTTTCATTTTGAATCTACTGCAATTTGAATCGGCTAAAATGGACTTCGGATGAAGAATTTATCGCAAAAAGAAGCTTGCCTTTGTCTTTTGAAAATGAGGTAAAGTCTTATGAAAATGGTCTTAAGGCCGTATATGCAAAAATTGCATGTGAAAGGTTTAAAGGGTGGACCTGAAATATTATGTTCCATAACTTAAACACTTATTGGATCTGTGAGATGTATCAGATCAGAGAGATGAAGGGATAAAGGCCTGGCGAGAGGACAAGGCGACATGCGATTAGTGATCACGATATCAGTGATCGGAGGAGCAGGGACATAGACCCTTGCCGATGTGATATGTGAGGTGTGATATCGATGATCAGCGGATCAACAGTCGACATGATCAAAGGGAAGACCCCCGGGGCCTTTGCGATTGCGATGTGTGATATAGGGACGGGGCCAATAGCGATACGCTGATATCGGTAATCGGTGATCCCCGATATAAAGGCCCATTGACAGCGTCACATGCGATAAGTGATAACGGCTGGAACCGATGGGATTATAGACCTGATTCCATAATATTTGAAATTCGGGAATTCAAGATTTCTGTGTATTTCTTGTGTATTTGTTTTTTTTACCATTACACTTGTGCAATTGTGATTTGCGATGACAAGATGGACCCAAGAGGGATATAGATGTGATTGAATGCATTTTGAGACCCAGCTAAACGCTCCATGATGTGTTTTTTGGTAGTTTTCCTGTGTATTCCGTTATGCTACTATTTTTGGGTTTTTGCCTGAAGGAAGGCCTCGATTCCTTTGTAACTGCCCCTGATCATTGTGCCACACTGCAAGTGGGAGTTTTGTAACAATGATGCATTTGTAACATGCAGAGCCATAGAGCTAGAATCCAGAGGGCCAACCGAAGAGACAGAGGAATGATCATGCACAAAGAAATAGATAGGAAGCCGCAGAGCCTAAAGAATGCCTCACAAAAGCCAGAGTGCATGATTGAGAGGTAGCGCAGAGATTTTTGGAGTCACTTGGAGGTCGAGTGAACCAGAGAGCTCAATTGACAACAACAAAAAGTTGCTGAAGGTCATTGGAAGGTCGCTGATAGTCGCTTGGAGGTCAAGTGAACTACAGAGGCACACAGAGGCCGGGAGAAGCTCAGAGCCAAAGAGCGAGAGCGAGAGCCAAAGCCAAGAGCCAGATCCAAGAGCCAGAGCCAGAGCCAGAGCAAAGAGCCAGAGCCAAGAGCAAGAGTGAGAGCCAGAGCCAAGAGCTAGAGCTAGAGCCAAGAGCTAGAGTCAGAGCCAGAGCCGAGAGCTAGAGCCAGAGCCAGAGCTAGAGCCAGAAAGCCTGAGAGCTTCAGAACCAGGGATAAGATGGTGTTCTAAGCTAATTTTTTTCTATGTAATCCGATGGAGTTGAGCATGGAGCTTGTAAAAGAACTTATGCCATAATTCCAGAGAGCCTAGTTGAGTTGACTAGAGCTCATAGAGATGTAGCCCAAGAGGTTTGGGTGAACTCCATATTATATTGCTGTCTTATGTGTTTGTTATTTGCTACACTGTTTTACTGTTACATGTATTTACATATCAGCATAAGCAAAATAACTTAAAGCACACAAACAATTTAAAACAATCACAAGCATACACCTATTTTCAAGCACTTTTTAATTCCGCAATTGGTTAATCATAAGGTCTTGGAAATATTTAAGCTTTGGAAGTGGGAGAGGTCCTTGTAAGCTGACAAGAAGCCTTTAGTGCCCCATTTTCAGATCAGCCATTATGGCAGCCTGCAAGAAGAATATCACAGCAGAAGCCACTGCTAAACTCTTCTTTGAATGAGTGTAGGTACACTTTGGTATCCCACAATCTATCATCTTAGATCGGGACAGTAGGTTCCTCAGTACATTTTGGTCTAGTCTCTGGTCGATTCTGGACACCAAACTCACTAAGTCCACAACCTTCCTTCCTCAAACTGATGGCCAGACAGAGGTTGTCAATAGGATGATCATAAACATTTTGCACATGTATAACTCAAAGCATCCACGCACATGGGATGAGAGCCTCCCCTATGTTCAACACAACTACAACCGGGCTCTCCACAGCGCAACTGGCCACAACCCTTTTCAAGTGGGCTTGGGATTTTAGCCACTATGTCCCAATGATGTGGCCATACCATTTGTAGCTACTCAGGTAGATTGGGCTCATGTCTAGTCCGAAACAGATAAGGCAAATAACTTCATTGAGCACATCCAACATATTTGTCAACAGGTCCATGACATTATGGAGAAATCAAATGCCAAGTACAAGCAGCGACATGATCAACATCGGGTGCCACACAAGTTCCAGGTGGGCTACAAAGTTTGGTTGCATTTACAAAAGGAACGCCTTATTGGAGCCTATCGAAAACTCAGACCACTCCAATATGGTCCTTACACCATTACCAAGGCTGTGGGAGACAATGCGTTTGAGCTTAGCATTCCCCCATTCCTTGGCCTGCACCCGGTGTTCAATGTGGACCACCTTCAACTATTTTTTCCACCATTACTAGACACATCCGACATTGCACAACATCTCACACCCACAGAGTTATGGAACAAGCTGCAACTGACAAGATCATGGACACACAGATCAAGCACACTCACCAGTAGAATATCCAACTGTATCGAGTTGTCAAAGTAGACTAACTCCTTCACCAGGGCAAGTGACTCACTAGGGACCAAGTTCAGCAGAAGTTTCCTCATCTCATGGAAGAACTCAACGTAATGGGGACCATTGCTTCCTAAGGGGGGAGGAATGATCTAGGTGGATATTGGTGGCCACCCACCAAGTCCACTTGGACCCCCACCATTGTTTCTTTCATCTTTTTAGTTTCCTTAATTGTAGCACATTTTACTATTTTTAGTAGTTTTTCTGGTCCTGAACTTTCGAAGCCATTTTGAGGCCCTAAACAACATTTTTTGGTAAAATTGGGAGCGATAAGGAAGAAATTTTCTCCTTCCAAATTTGTAGTTCTCAGATAGATCTTTCTAACAAGATATTGTGTGCATCAAACAAAGATCATATGCCAAAGTTACGACCCCAGGAAGTTGATGTACCAATTTACCCAAATGGGGCCCATAGTTCGGCGTTTCATCTTCTAGGGTTAGGTTTTTGGATGTTTAGGGTTTTCCATTGTTTATCAAGAATAAATAGGCCTTCGAGCCTCATTGTAACACAGTTCAGAGGCATGTATCTGCCACATCTCTTCTCATAGATAAGCTAGCATCGCCCTAGCTGTTTAGTTCCATTTTCTGTTTGAAAGAATATCTCAGTATTTTACATTAATGAAATGAAGTATTGTTTCTGCTGCATCTTCGTGTTTATGGTTATCTCTGTAATTTGTTGCATTCCTGTTTAAATCCGGATCACAACTACGCCATAGTCCTAGTTTTTTCTTGAGAGCATAATAAAAATAGCACAGAGCCAAGTGATAATTCCCCCTTTCCTACCTGGGTTTCTCCCTGGCGGAGCTAAGCCTCTCTAGGGTGGCCTCATGCCTCTCGCCCCTTCCCAGAAACTCTCTCAATGACTCATGGGAATTTCCTTGGAACCCGACTAGAGCTCATGAATTAAACAAGGCCAGGGGCAGTCTACATACCCAATAGTTGACGGTTACCTACGGCCTTCGTTGCTTCCCCTCCCTTCTGCTTTGCAGATCCTTCCTTCCTCGCTATACCTTCCATCTTCCCATCACATCCAATACACCTTCCCACTTTTCCACCTTACCTTATGTCCTCCTCTGCCTCCTTCCCAGCCCACTACCAATGCAATCAAGGCAAAGGACACCACACTCCCTGCCTTGAGCATGTGGGGTGCGACTGCAATGAATTTCATTGTACTGCCCATGTCACTCAGGCCTGCAGCCTCTGACACCACCCTCATCCTGATCGGGGGATTGAGTTGTTTGATTTTGTCTCCCCTCATATTTCCTACAATCTTATTTCAGGATTGTTTCCAAGTTTTCAAAGGTTGTGTCCCTTGGTCGGACTAGCCATTGTTTCTCCAACTGATCCTGCTTATGGGTGCATCCCCGGTTTGCAAGGAAATCTGCTCCCTTGTTTCCTTCTCTCCTTACATGTTTGGCCTGAATGTAGTCAAATTTGGGGATAATTTCCCCTATTTCCTGAATTAATCTTGCTATTCTCCAGCTCTGACTAAGTTTGTCCCACTTAGTGCCATTGTTGAGTTTTGTCATTGTATTGATTACTAGGCGAGAATCCCCCTCCACTTCTAGGTTTTTGTACCCCAGTCTGATAGCTATTAGTAGGCCTTGTCTAACTACAGTGAACTCCACCTCATTGTTGCTAGCAATCCCACAATTTCATCATAGATGAAGCAGGTGTGGGCCTGGGAGTCTCGGAAGAGACCCACAAGACCTGCATCGCTCAGGTTACCTTTGGAGGCCCTGTCGAAGTTAATATTGATGATTCCTTCTGCCAGAGGGTAAAAGTGGGACTTGGAGCTCATGACAACTTTGCTTGTCTTCCATGCATTGTTTTTTATCATTTCGGGAGCTAAATTTAGTTTTTGCAGTATTCATCCTTATTGGGGTGGCACCTACCAATCTTCTCCTTTCCATGATTATGCTAGGATTGTTTCTCTGATGTTCTGTTCAATACCTTCCCACACTTTTTCCTGCGAGGTTGTTTTATGCTTGAAAAGTTTGCGGTTTCTCTCCTTCCATATGGCCCAAAGGGTGAATCCTAGGCTTAGGGTCCAAGCCCTATTTACCATGGGGCTAGAATAGATGTGGTTTTTCCATATTGATATTGTTCCTCTGATATTGGTTGGATCTCTATCCAGCCTTTCGAAAATTTCTCGCATTTGTCTCCATTTTTGTTTCGCAAATGGAGAATTGTTAAGGCTATGTTCCATATCTTCCCATTTTGGTTGCATAGCCTGCGAAGGGAGGGTCCCTGGAATCCTTCTTGCTGTAACTGATCCCAGGTCAAGATGTGGCTTTTGCAGACCATCCATAGGAAGTGGGTTACTTTTGGCCACCACCCCCCTTCCAAATTTTGTCCCATATTTTATCCTGTCCTTCCTACTCCTGCCGGTTCTGAATATCATAGGCTTTGCTTATGGAGAATGTTCCTTTGGTGGTATGTCCCCATCTCAGGATGTCATCGTGATGTATTGTTATCTGCCTTGTCCTTAATTCTTTGTCTAGTTTTCTCCATTGTTCTGTGTTTACTGCTTGTTCCTAGTCTTCTCTGGTCTTCCATTTCCGCCAACTTATCTCTCCCTACTCCTCCTTCCAATACTGTTCCACTACCTGTGTATTACTATTTCGGATCTGCTGGTATATTTTTGTGATCTCCTGATTCTCTCCTAGTTTCTCTCTTTGCTTCCAAGAGTCCGCCCAGAAGCAAGCTGTTTTCCCATTGCAAACTTCCCAGAAGGCGTGCTATTGTATGAGGTGTCTATTGTTTGCTGCTAGATTCCAGATCGTTGATCCCTTTGGGGGGTCTTGATATCTGAGGATATCCTCTGCTTTCGAAGGCATGCTATACTTGCAGGTCCATATTTTCTTCCATAGGTCGTTACCCCCATTCATCCATCTCCACCAAAGTTTGGCTCCCATGGTTTGGTTCAGGAGGTAGGGGTCCCTGAGTCCTAATCCTCCTTCCTCTTTTTTCTTGGTGAGGCCCTGCCATGACACCAGAGCCCATTTCCTGAGCTGTTGGGCACCTCCCTAGAGGAATTTTTTAAAGATGTCAACCATTTTGGCACATGTTCCTTTTGGGGCCGCCATTCCTGATAGTTGATAGATGGGAATCGACTACAAAACTTCCTTGAGCAGGACAATTCTTCCAGCTATGTTTAAGGAACGAAAGGTCCAACTTTTGAGTTTACCTTGTAATTTTTGGAGGATGTTTTGCCAGCATTTGTTTCTTAGTGGGGTGTCCAAGAGGGGCATACCCAGGTATTTAGTGGGTAGGGTGCCAGTACTGAAGCCTAGGATTCTAGCAAGGTAGGTCTTCACATTTCCTTGGGTGTTGAAGAAGAATATACAATATTTGTCATTATTGATCATGGTTCTCAAGGCTTTCATAAAGGTATTAAGGATATTTATTATACTTCTGGCTTCCCTCAGGGTGGCTTGGCAGAAGAGCATAATATCGTCCACAAATCGTTGGTGGGTGATGGGCAAGTCATTCCCCTAAATTCTTAGCCCTTGGAGCTGGGAGGAGCTTACCTAATACTTTATGTACCTACCCAGCCCATTTGATGCTATGATGAACAGGAAGGGTGAAATCAGGTTCCCTTGTCTCAGACCTCGAGATGGATTGAAGGTCTTGGTGGGGTTTCCATTAAGAAGGATGGAGAAGATCAGTAAGGATATTAGAGCTAGGATCTAATTGATCCATCTTTGATAAAAGCCATATGCTTTGAGGATGCTCGTGAGGTAGCCCTAACTCAATCTATCATAGGCTTTTGAAAGATCTAGTTTAATCATCATACCTAGAAGCTTCTATGCTTTAAGGGATTGGATTACCTCCTGTGAAGAAATAAAGCCATCAAGGATTTTAAAACCTTCCACAAAGCCTGTTCCGGGGAAATGAGATTGGGGAGGAGCAGTTTTAGGTGTTTGACAATCAGGGTGGCGATAATCTTGTAAATGACATTACACAGGGAAATTGGGCGAACTCCTTGAGGATCCTCAGATTTAGTTGACTTAGGAATTAGCGTAATAAAGGTAGAGTTGAGGCTAGGACATACCTTTTGTTTACATATTGATTCCTCGACAACCTCCATAATATCTTGCCCCATGAATGGCTAGGTAGCTTGGTAGAATTCAATAGTGAAACTGTCAGGGCTTCTTTGACACGCCTTTCACGATTTCCTCAACTTCCTCTTTGGTGACCACTCGCATTAGTGGCTTGTTCTGATCTACTGTTATCTTCTTGGGGATTTGCTGAGTGATTCTTTGAGTGACTTCCTCCCTGTTTTCCATGTTCTCAATGAGCAGGTCCTTGAAGTGATTGACCAAAAATCATTCCATCTCTTCATGTTCTATTATACATTTCTCATATGCTTTTTTAAGAGAGTAAATGCAGTTGTGCTACCCGTGGTTCACCATAGCTTTATGAAAGACCTCATGTTGTGTTTTCCTTCCTTCAGCCATTGCACCCTCGATTTTTTCCTCCACATAATTTCTTCCTATTGTCTTCGTTCCTCTATTTGGTTGATCAGTAGACCTTCCTCTCGCACCATTTCTTCCATTCTTCACTCGTTTATCATCTTTTGTTGGATGTCTGCCATACGTTGGCTGAGTTCTATCTAGTTTATAAGGATATGCCCAAACTCCTCCTTATTCCACTTTTAGAGTCTCTTCTTTAATTCCTTCAACTTCAATTGGAAGGTATGCATTCTGTTGCGACCTTGTTGGGTACTTTGTGTCAACCATTGCTCCATATTTGGCAGGATATCCTAGTTTTTGAGCCAAAATTCTTCAAATCTAAACAGCCTATTCTTAGCTCTAGATTTTCAATCCACTTCTAGGCGAACCGACCAATGATCCGACCCAATACATGGGAGGATCAGTGCCTCTATGAAGATATCCTTGCTCCTAAGTTGTTTAGAGATTAGGAACCTATCCAGGTTGCAAGCTACTTGGTGTATACCCCCTCTTCTGTTGTTCCAGGTATGGATACCATTGATTGTTTCTTTATCCACTAGCCGGAGGTTATTGATGGCTTCACTGAAGGCTTCCATGTACGGGTCAACCCTCCTTATTCCTCCCTTTTTTACCCCTAGGGATGTGATCATATTGAAGTCCCCCCTACTATCCATAGCTCGTCTGGGTATATATTCCTCAGAGCCCACAAGCTGTGGAGGAAGGCTCCTCGTTCGCCTAAGAGGTGTGGGCCATACACCCCAGACAATAGTGCCCATTCGCTTGATCCTAGGATTTGGAATTTTCCTATGAGGATTCGGGGTAAACTTACCCATTCTTCAAACTTCACTTCTGTCGGGTTCCATAAGATCGCCAGTCCGCCTGCGCTCCCATTTGCATCTTGGGAAATGACTTGGTATTATGGCCTGAAGTTTTCCATTATGTCTTTTAACTTTTTTTCCTTGATTTTAGTCTCTTGTATTATCATTATACTTGGCTTCTCCTTTTTTAGTCTCTCTTTAAGGCACCTTTGTTTGCCTCTGCTATTGAGGCCTCTTATATTCCAGGTTGTGATGATCATTTTAACAGTTTTATCGGTTGTTGAAACACCTCCAACAATGGCACTACTCTTCCTGAGTTCACCAGTAACTCCCCTACCATTTGTATGGATCCATTCATCGTTTTCCTGCCTCTTCCCCGCCGCCCCCTTTTCCTTCTATTCCTGT
The DNA here is from genome assembly GCA_031772625.1 of Pinus tabuliformis. Taxonomy (NCBI): domain Eukaryota; kingdom Viridiplantae; phylum Streptophyta; class Pinopsida; order Pinales; family Pinaceae; genus Pinus; species Pinus tabuliformis. The sequence continues at coordinate 1,023,568,648 of CM062807.1, forward strand.
CTCCTGGCTTTGGTTTGCTTGAGCCCCCAATTGTTCAGGTTGGCTTATGATTGCAGAGTTCTCCTTATCTCTATATCCTTGGAGCGTTTCCTTGTAGAGTTGTTTCTGGTCTTCTGGGATGAACCTCTCATCCAAGTTTCTCCATTCCTGCAATAACCTCTTCATAACTTGTTCCTTTACGCTAAGATCTTCTTTCTGGTTGTCTATTTCCATTAGGGTTTCCACCATTTGCATGTTTTCTTCCATTCGTTGCGCTTCCTCGATCATCACTTCCTTCTTCCCCCCCGCTTTTCTCCTTTTCCCTCCTGGTTTTCTTTTTCCTGAGAGGTGTCCTCCATCTCCACCTCTAGACCTTCTACTTGCAAAACTGAAAATCTGTTTTGCGGCCTTTGCTCCTTTTATGTTTGATGTGCCTTGTGGTTCCTGATTTGTCGAAGGGTTCCTTTTTTCCTTTTCACTTCTTTGTACCCATCTTTTTCTGCTTGCGCCCTATGGTCGCCTTCCTTTTCCTCCACCGAGTGGTAACCTGGTTGGTTTAGGGGGAAAGATTGGAACAGGTGGCCATATTCATGGCATATGCAATAGCAGAATGGGATGTGTTCATAGTCTATTGGTTGTGGCCATGCATCATCATGGTACTCTATCTTGATGTAGTCTGGAAGCAATTCCATTATATGAATGTAGACACAGATTCTGGCGTAGGAGGTGTATCGCCCTTTTCTGGTTGAATTCGTGACCTTTACAAAAGTGCCGATAGAGATTATGATGCCTTCTAGTATCTCCGGGTCCCAAAAGTCCATTGGGAGGCTGAAGAGTTGAACCCATATTGGGGCTGCTAGGAGTTTCTTCTGGGTTGGGTTGTAGCATTCTTCTTAGTGTCTGATGAACAGGCCAACATTGTTGAAGAAGTATGGCCCATCTTCAAATATCCTTTCTTTATCTTCCAGGTTTGAGAATATCACTGTGAAAAACCCCTTTTCTCCTAGCTTGAGATCTGTGTGCCCTTTTGGCTTCCATCAGTATTGAATCCGCTTTATCAGTTCTTTTTATGTCAGTCATGCCCCTATGAATTTGCAGATGAGTGCATGGTCCTTCATGTACATTCTATATTCTTCAAGTTTATTATTGGGGATGACGAATCTAGTTTTTGTTGCAACCCTTGGAAGACATCTCCCACCCAGTCCTGCCTGCCATTTGGCTCCAAAATCGATATCCCTTTACCTTTTCCCCCATTCTGACCTGCCACACCATACTGGATTGATGCTCCTACTGCTACTTTCTTGTAGGAGGGGTTCCCCACCCCCCAATCGTGCCGCTCATCCTTTGCTTAGCCGTTGTCAACCACTAGGTGCGGCCTCTAGTTTATTCTTATGCTGCAGGTTTGCCAGGGTTGAAGTCAGGCTTCCTGAAACCCTAGTCACTGACTCGACTTGTTCGCTCTACTCCCATGCATCAATAAATGATTAAAACAATTTTCAATAGGCGATGAATAGATAACATTATAACAATGTCTAAAATAAAATAATCAATACATTAATGTATTAAATCTAACGAATAATTTTTATAAATCTTGTAACACCTTAGTTTTGATCCCATATTAGCATTTTAGAATTGTTTATATTATGAACAATTGATAGGCTAGTGATATAATATAAGATCCTGTTGACAACTAATCATGGGGATTGGGTGAACAATTGTAAATAATGTAAATAACAAATAATGGAAAAGGAAGAATCTTCGGGAGGTGAAACTTGTTGTCCTTGGTCCACATCCGCTAGTAAGGACACTCGATTCATATGTTTGATGGCAAAGTTGAGGTGATAAAAGCATCATATCACTCACTTGTCATGATGATGATAGAAGAAGAAAGGCTTCTCAAGCTGCAAGGTACCTCTACTCGTGCACAAAATTTCTCATACAATTCTCATTATGATGAAGGTACATTTCCATCAAGTTTATTATGGCATGCTAGATTTGGACACTTGACCTATGACAACCTTCGCTTGTTGAAGAAAAACGGTGTTACCGGTTTGCCTACAATTCCTAGGAAACTTAAGCAAAGTGATGCTTGCATTCTAGGAAAGCATAGAAAATAGTATTTTCATGATTCACATTCTAGAGCACATAGAAAACTTGAACTCATTCATTCAAATTTATGTGGTCCAATGCATGTTCCTTATGCAAATGGAAATAAATATATGATGACATTTATTGATGACTACACCAGAATGTGTTGGGTTTATTTATTGAAGAACAAATCTGATGCTTTTCAAACATTAAAGAACTTTCATACATGGATTGAAAATTATGCACAATATCATATTGGCTCTATTTGCACTGGTAATGGAAAAGAATACTCTTCAACTGAATTTGAAAACTATCTTTGCCAGCATGGGATCAGACATCAAACAATTGTGCCTGATAATCCTAAACAAAACGAAGTCGCTGAAAGAATGTATGGGGCAATCTTAAATATGGTATGTTCCATGATGTTTTTAAAGAATGTAAAATTGATGTTTTGGGCTGATGCGGTTCTATGTAGTGTGTATGTAAAGAATAGATGTCCATCTAATTCTATTAGAAACAAGACTCATGAAATGTGGTCAGGCCACATTCCTTCGGTAAAGCATCTCAAGGTCTTTGGTTCCACCTATTATGCCTTGATACCAAAGGTACATAGAAACAAACTTAGTGCAAGGAGCTGTAAGTGTATCTTCTTGGGGTATTCAAACACCTCTAAAGCATATCGTCTCTATGATGAAGTTAATAAAAAGTTTGTTGTATCTAGAAATTTAATTTTTCTTAAATCTTCCAAAGCTGACAATGTTATTCAACGGTAACCTGATCGCTTGGATAGATTCACAAATTCAAAATCATTTCAAGAATTTGATAATAAGATTCCATATCTTGAAGGGGGGACTCCTATACTGGATCAATTTGTGGAATCTTCTTCTAAAGCACTCTTTCCCCCACATGAAACTCCAACCGTTGATGATACTTTGAGTGATGTGATTGACAGAATTGGGAGACTCAATCTTGATTTAGTCCCAACTCAATCAAATGAGCAGCCTGAGCCATCTTAGAAAGGTCCCCCAAAGTGGCTGACAAAGACACTTGAAAGTGTTCATCCTGATGAAGTTGGAAATACATGAACAAGAAATTAAAGCAGGCAAAATGGAGGTGATGTAGATGATTATGATTCACCCCTTGATATGGATGTTTCTTATGATTGTGAATTGAATTTGCCTACAGATTTTGAACCAAATTTCTTCAAAGAAGCCGCTTCTCATGATGAATGGAAAGAAGTGATGCAAAAGGAGTATGATGCCTTGATAAAGAATGGCACTTGGAAGCTGGTTGATCCTCCATTGGGAACCAAACCAATTGGATGCAAGTGGGTCTACGAGAACAAGTCTAAAGCTGATGGCTTACTTGACATGCAAAAATCCAGGCTTGTGGAAAAAGGTTTTACAAAGAAGGAAGGGGTCAATTATGAGGAGACTTTTGCCCCCACAACAAAATGAGCTACCATCCAGACACTCTTTTCCCTAACAATTCAGAACCGTTGGAAAGTCTATCAAATGGATGTAAAAACTGCTTTCTCGAATGGATAGCTGAAGGAGAATGTTTTTATACCTAGCCTAAAGGATTTGCTGTGAAGGGACATGAACATAAAGTATGTAAACTTTTTAAATCCCTGTATGGCTTCAAGCAAGCAGCGTGAGCCTGGTATCAAATGTTAATTGAGAATCTTCTAAAACTCAATTTTAAACATCATGATCTTGATGATGCAACTTTGTTTGTCAAGAAAGTTGGAAAAACAACTATAAATCTTGTGGTAGATTATATTTTGATGATAGGGAACAATGAGAGCTACATTGCATCCATAAATAGGAAATTGAGGAAAGGTTTTGAAATGACTGATTTGGGATATGTTTATTACTATCTTTCTATTGAAGTAACTCAACATCCAAAGTCTATATTCATTTTTCAAAAGAAGTACATTGGATATTTTTTGAATAGGTTTGGCATGGCTGAGTGCAATCCTCTAACTACTCCAATGGAACAAAACTTAAAGCTCACATCCTCTCAAGGAAAAGAATTTGAGGATGCAACAAAGTACAAACAACTTGTAGGAAGTCTCAACTACGTGACTACTACCAGACAGGACATTTCGTTTGTTGTTGGAATCCTCTCCAGGCTTATGCAAAATCCTTGTGAGGGACATTAGTCTACTGCAAAAAGGGTTCTAAAGTACTTGAATGGAACTCAAGACTTTGGACTCAAGTATACACAGGTGGGCGACTTCAGCTTGATTGGATACTCTGATTCAAACATTGATGGAGACAAAGAAACTGGGGTATCTACTTCTAGTTATGCTACATGAGTCTTGGATCGGGAGGTGTCTCCTGGAGATCACACAAACAATTAGTTCCAGCAGATTCCACAACAGAGGCAGAATATGTGGTAGCAGCTGAGGCAACAAAAGAACTTGTGTGGCTCAAGAATGTTTTGGAATATTTGTAGGTAAAACAAGTACATTCAACTCCACTCATGATTAACAACGCCTTTGCAATAAAGTTGGCCAAGAACCCAAGGTACCATGATCAAACGAAACACATCAATACAAATACCATCTGATTTGACATCATGTTGAGGCCAAGACAATCCATCTACACCATTGTTCCACTAATGAGTAGATTCAATACATCTTCACCAAAGTTCTTGGAAGAGAAAAGCTTGAAATATTCATAACGATGCTTGGACTCACCAACATCCCTTTAGATTAAGGGGGGGAATGTTGACACCTAATCATGGGGATTGGGTGAACAATTGTAAATAATGTAAATAATAAATAATGGAAAAGGAAGATTCATGGGGAGGTGAACCCAAAAGTCATTCCCTCATGTATATAACTATGAACAATCTAAATGAATAAACATAGTTCATTTTGAGGAGTTACCTTCTCGCTTGACATATCCATCTTTACTCTAGATCTACCAAGTGCCATCTTTACTCTACATCTACCAAGTGCAGAGAGAGATCAAATAATTTTTCTCTCTATTCCAGTTTTCATATCATGATATTTGATCCCTTTTGGTGCTTAGTAGATCCAGAGTAAAGATGGATCTATGCTAGTTTGATTCCCCCCTTTAAATATGCTACATTCCACATGAATACCATGGGTCAATACCATGTGCCATCTTTATTTTTATTAATGTTAATATTATGGTTAATAATGTTTTTTTTGCATGGTATTAATAATAATTTGGGCCATGGTATTTGGCCCATATGCTTCATCTAAATAAAAACTCTTTTTTGAGTGTTCGTAAATATAAAGTGACTTGTGGAGTAAATATAAAAACATGTTTTTTTATTTACCATACCTCTCCTTTATTTATATTTTTATTAATTTACCATACCCCTTTTATAAATATGGTATTTGACCGATGGTATTAAAATGGTATTTGGCCCACAGGCTTCACCTAAATAAAACCTCTTTTTTAAGTCTTCGTAAATAGAAAGAGGTTTATCGACTAAATATAAAAAGAGGTTTTATTTATTTACCATACCTCTAGTTTATTTATATTTATATTTATTTACCATACCTTTGGAGTAAGTATAAAAAGAGGTTTTATTTATTTACCATACCTCCACTTTATTTATATTTGTATTTATTTACCATACCTATTTTTTGAGTGTTCATAAACCTCTTTATATTTTAAATTTATATTGTGTTTATATATAATAATAATTAGATTGATTTCTAAATAGGGATGACATTAGATTAAGAATGTTAAATGTTAAACATTACATGTTAAGTGTTAAATGTTTACATTTACGTCTATGTTTACGTTTATGTTTACATGTTTATGTGAGATCTACCCCCATACTGGGCTATTGAGCACCTCTAGCTGCAACAAGCTTTGTACATGGAAAAATAAGAAAATGAAATACACCATTGAATATTTGTTGTAGGATGGACATGCATAGATTCATACGGGGCTATGATTTCAGAAGAGAGGGGCTTGAAAGGGTGCCTACGGAAAAAATTCCATATCCTTAGAATCCAATGTTGTTTTCGTAAAATAATTATCATTTCCATATAGTCCTCATTTGTCTTATTACAACAAATCATTGAATGCATATGTGAGGTTTGTAGAAGAATCACGTTAGCAAGTTATTGAAGCATGGGTTTATGTACACTAATGTAGATGGTGGGTGGGAGAGTCATTTGAGTTATGAATGATAGGATGGGCTTAGTAGAATAGCCTGTGGAAAATGTGAGAGTCAGGTATAGATGAAAAAAGTGAGAAGTGAATTTTTATTTGGTATAGGGATTAATCAAAGGCACATACATTGTATGTTCCAATAACAAAGAAGTTGATAATTAGGAGAGATGTTTAATGGAAATAAAATGAAGAAGGGGATGGAAGCATTGATAAATGTATAACAATTGAGCAATAATACCTTAGTAAAGGATGACATAGAGGAACAACTTTTCCAAGGAGTTCAACAAGATTTGCAAATCCTGTCATCAATGAGAAATACTTCAACAAGAACTCCATGACATTCTATTCTAGGTAAGTCACCTATTCCAAAAACTTAGTATTCTCCAACTACTCGATCAAATAGCGAATTTGATGCCTTAAGGACTAGAATGAGTAGCAGTTTGAGAGAGATCTATGAAAACTTAGTTGAAAATTCATATTTTGCACTATTTACTTATCAATCAACATTATTTGAAGAGGCAATGAAAGATGAAAATTGGGTCAATGGAATGGATGACATAATGGATTACATAGAGAAAAATAATACATGGGATCTAGTAGAATTACTAGAAGATAAAAATTGCACATATCTTCAATGGGTATACAAAAAAAAAAAATCAATGATAAAGGATAAATAGAAAAGTATAAGGTTAGGTTCGCAGTAAAAGGATTTGCACAAAAGGCTTGAGTGGATTATGGTGAGACATTTACACCATTTGCAAGGGTATGTATAGCTAGAATTATCTTAGCCATAGGAATTGAGAATAGATGGAAAAGATATCAGATTGATGTAAAGTCAACATTCTTTAATGGAATTTAGAATAAGAATGATATGTGGAGCAACCACTAGAATATGTGATAAATGGTTGCAAAAATAAGGTATATGAGTTGGAGAAATCTCCCTATGGACTTAACCAACCTCCTACAACTTCGTATAGTAGGAATGATTCATGTCTAATTAACAATGGATCCAGTAGAGGCAATAATGAACCTACATTGTATAAAAGGGTGAATGAGAAAGGAAAATTTTAAATCAACTATGAAGAAAATTTTTGAAATGGCTAATTTAGGGTTAATAAGATTCTTTCTTAGTATTGAAGTCATTCAATCAGATAAAAATATTTTTGTGGTTCAAGTAAGGTATTCCATGGATGTGATCAATAGGTTCAAGATGATGACTTTTAAACAAGCACTGAGTCTAACTGTAACATGAAGAAAGCTCGGTAATGTAGATATAACAAAGCAGTTATAACATCTGTTGTAAATGCAACTCTATTCAAGAAATTGGTTGCTAGTTATATGTATCATATCACCACTAGATCAAACATTATGTATGTTTCCAGTTTGGTTTCTAGATTCATGGAGTCTCCAAAAGACTCACACTAACAATTAGGAGAAATAATTCTGAGATAAATTGTTGTAAAGGTAGAACATGACATATTATGCTCCAGTGTTAATAGCGATATTTTAGTTGGATACAATGAGAGTGGCTTTGTAGGTAGCTTGGATGAGAAGAAGAGTGTTTCATGATATGATTTCATGGGCATCCAAGAAGTAGCCCACTATGACAATATCATTAGTGGTAGCTGAGTGTGTAGCACCAATAGTAGCATTTTGTCAAGAAGCTTAGTTATGCAAATTATTGGGTGATCTACAAGAGGAATCAACTACAATATATTGTTGCAACAACTTAATGATAGCTTTGAAGAAGAACCATGTTTTTCATTACAAAAAACAAGAATATTGATACAATAGGTCACTTCATCCGAGAGTTCATAAACAATGGAGAAATCCATTTAGAATCTTGTAAATTGAAAGAATAATTAGCTCACATATTCACAAAGACATTGAAAAGAGGTATATTTGAGTTTCATAGACAAAACTTAGATGTTGTAAGCCTATGTGAGATTTACACCAATAAGCACTAGTGGTCATAATTAAAAAAGAGGGCTAGAGATAATTAACCACAATAAGTACCACTTTGGTTGTAGTTTTTGGCAGCTTATTTTTCTGTTTTTGACAACTTATTTTTTAGGAAGTACAAGTCATACACGTGTAGGCAAATATTAGCATTCCTATTATTAATTATTTTGGCTCTATTCAAATTAGAAAATATATCTCTATTATACTATTATGTAAATATGCAGTTCTTCCTATGTCCATCCAACAAACAATCATCCATTTCCTTATATTCTAATACTCCTTACCAGAATAAAAACACCAATTAAAACTCATCAGATTATTTACTATAATCTAATGGTTAATCATCTCTCCTGTCACATCCTCCCCTCCCATCTTCCCATCATAGCCCATAGGAAAACAACGATCAACAACTTTATCTACCACCTCGGCTTAATCCTTTCTGCTAGGTCGGTGGCTTCTGCGGTGGGGTTGGCTCAGGCTGGATTGCTTGTGTAGTGGGTCACCTCCCGCCTAGCTTTCTCGGGGCCGAATCGTTTCTTTAATTTTCCCAAGAAAGGTAGTGGAACCTAGCGTGCTTAGCCTTCGGAACATCGGTGCGACGGGCGCCGGGCGAGGTCGTGCATGCGGGCGTGCTGAACGACGGAAGTGCGACGGGGCTGCGACGTTTGTGCGACGATAATGCAACATTACATGCGACATAAAAGCGACGATATGTGCAAACACTTAATGCGACTAAGTGTGAGCGTGAGCACTTTTATATGCGATATAAAATATACGGAAGCCGACTTGTAATAGAGTTACATGGCATATGTTAATGAGCTTGTGGGGTCGGCCATGGGGCTGCACACCCCTTAAAACATACACATGGATTGGTATAAGTAAAAGAAGCATGAGGCTCATTTGAAGCCATCGAACTCTCATTCACTTCTGCGCATGAGGGAAGGGTAAAACCTGCGCAAGGGAGATAAGGACTGCGCATATCTCATGCGTAGGATATCTAAGTGCAGATTTGGATTTTCTTATGCCGGTTGAAGTGTAGGCAAAGCGTGCCGAGGTTCGGGTTGTATGTGCAGGACTTGGTAGAGAGGATAAGTGGCTCGAGTGAGCACTTCTCTTTGTGCAAGGGTGCACATGATTGTAAAAGGCTGTTCTATGCCTTGGTTGTAAAATATTCTAAGTATAGACTTGGAGTTTTGCCAAGTATACTTGATGATTGTATTATTGAAAAACTGATATAATATATTGTCGGGCAGACTTGTTCAGGAGTTGCCCCTCCCCTTTATACTTGTTGCAATTGTTGATGTTCTTGGTTAATTGCATGATGATAATGAATGAGTATGGGCTTCATTAAATATAAAGGATAATTGCTTTTACTTAGTTGCGAAACACAAGCTAAGTATGTTAATGTGAAAGTAGGCGTAGTCCACGAATGTTAGTATTGGTGAAAAGAACACGTTCAGTGGTGCCGCACCTTGCTACAAGCAGTTGGAAGACTACCGCAGGTGTAGGGACATGACATAGCAGAAAATTCAAGCCCTGTAAACAAAGCCCGTTAATATAACCCGACCCAAATAAAGCCAAGATGGCGGAATGAAAAAAAGCAATGTAATCTCTAGAAAAAAATTTCCCTAGATTTTCTGGCTCCGGAAGGGGATCCGGTCTCAACTAGATCCTACAATTATTTTAACCATTTCACATTAGTGAATTTATTAATGCTGAATGAAAAGGCGTCGAGCTTAGTTTGCCAAAATTAGGAAAGGATAAATATGATGCAAGGGAAGGCATGCGTAATCATTTTAAAGCCACAATTTCCCGATGATAGTAGACTCAAGTTATGCATGGCTATTTGCTTAATATTAAATTTTCGTGATCCAAGTGGATTGTCAAATTATGCCATCGTCATGGATGACACACGCGTTAAGAAATTGTGAACTAACTGGACAGTCAATGTCAATGCCATGCAATATATATAGGCTACCGGCTGTTATTTAGGATTTTATGTTAGAAGCCTACCTAGCAACAACTATATAAAGAATCACAACAGCGTGGTAGGGTAAGGATGAATCTGCAGACTCATCATCAACTAAAATATGAAAAATTGCACGCAAGCGTTTACTTGGATAACGGCCAACAGATTTATGGAGAATAGACAATTACGTAATTACAATGACATATTTTTATTTTTACTTCAAAATAGAAACATAGATGCAACTGTGTTGAAATCATTCGGATTCAGACCGACTATGCTTAAAATCATTCTGATTCTCAAAGCAATACGACAAGACTCTACATGTTTGAAAACACGACCAAATATTAAAAAAGAGCATGGTTAGAGAAGGAGAAGCCTGTTGACTGGTAGGTCTTAATTTGCACAGAAACCCTAATTTATTTCACCTTTTATTACTTATCGTACACGACTGCAATTAGTTATCGTGTTACAAGATTTTAACTATGTGCTACGCGAAGACTGTTTGTGAAACCCGCAAGGTTGCAATTAGCTGTATAGCTACAAGTTTTTAACTATGTGCCAGCTGCAGAGTTCTATATAAGGCATTCCATTTACAATTGTGTACATGCAACTGAAAGAAACATAGATCTGCATACTGTCAAGAAAGAAATTATTAGTATTAGAGTTGGCCATAAAATCTGAAAATGGATCCTCAAGGAGCTCCTGAGGGACCAGGAGGCAGGAGTGGTCCTGGTCCTGGTCCTCACCCTCATCCTGACCCTCCTGGTCCTGATGGTGGGTGCTGCGGCCCTTGCGGTTGTTTAGATGCATGGTATATCTGAAAATATTATCGCGGCATTCTGAATGTTGAGATATCTAATTTTTTTCAATCATGTAGTTTTTGGTGGTTTGAATTTGGTTTACTGAGTTTGATATCTTGCTAACAGAAATGACCATTTGATGCAGCTTATCCTTCCTCTGTTGCGGCTGGTGTCCTCGAGATCGTCCTCCTCCTCCACGAAAATGAAAAATCAAAGAATGACCAGATACATATTCGTTTACAACACCATGGACTTCAATATTTTTATGGCTTGCCCTTACAATAATCAAAGATGCGATGCTGTTTATGGGAGTTTGTGTCTCATAAAACTAGTTGATTCAGTCAACCAGTATCATTGATTGGATATATATGTATTAAGCCAGAATTAAGTTTTATATGTACTTTACTAATTTTATTTTATATTATTGTTCAGAAATAATGTAAAAAAAAAAAAAAATCAAATATTTATTTAAATTTATGAAAAAAATGCATTTATGTTATCTTTATCTATTTATGGATTCAACTTAGATTATGTATATTTTGTATTATTATGGATGTAACAGCATCACATAATCTTTTAAGTGTAATAGTATGATTGGAGGGAAACTGCCATTTTGTATTCTCTTTTTGCATATTATGTTTTCTGAACAAAATAATTATATATATATAGTTTTACAATTATATATATATAGTTTTACAGATACCAGTCTGTTTTAAAAAGATTTACATTATTTAAAAAAACAAATGATATTTCTCGTGATTTTTACCGAAAAAAATCTCTCTAACATTTAAATTATTTAATATAATTCATCGTTCAATTAGAAATTCTCAGTCTGTAACCAAAATAGAAGTTTAAGCCCAGTACTGTATTGAAATAAAATAAAAAGTTACAAAAACGATCGAATCTACAGATAAACCCAAGTGAATGGGAGTGACAATTTGACATCTTGAGGAACCGAATCAACTCCCACTCACACGACATGATATCAGGTTAACCATTGTCATTATACTCTCAGGATATATTAAAGCAGCCTAATTTTTATTATTATCATTGTACTCTCTAGATATATTAAAGCATCATTATACTCTCTAGATATATTAAAGCAGCCTAATTCCAAGAGGCCTTTGTAAGACATAAAATCAATCAAAAAATTAGAAACACTCTTTACCATTAACTAAGCTAGCCACGCTAGCTAAAATAAAATATTATAAAAACCAATTCTCAAAATATCGGCATAGAAACTAGGTATACTTTGACAACAATCCATTCCACGACTGGTCTAACAGCAATCCTGATAATTTGGGCAGAGTAGAGAAGCCTTGTATAAGTGGTTACATAATTAATTTTCGATATTAATTTTCGATATTAATTTTGGGTTTTTAGGTAGTTATTGGAGTCCAAAAATTCCAAGAAATTAATTCAATTATTTTAAAATATATTGTACATCGTTTAAAAAAAATTAAAATTACATAATATATATTTGATTTGGTTTACCAGCTTTTTGTATTTACAGTGGTTTCAGAGCGGGAAGTTTATCAGCGTGTTGATGGATGAGCCACTAGTTTTGTGGCGATCCAGAACTTTGGGGTTGTTTATCCGCCTGTTGATTGATGAGCCACTAGTTTTGTGGCGATCCAGAACTTTGGGTAGTTTATCCGCCTGTTGATTGATGAGCCACTAGTTTTGTGGGGATCCAGAACTTTGGGTAGTTTATCCGCCTGTTGATTGATGAGCCACTAGTTTTGTGGCGATCCAGAACTTTGTAGTTTATCCGCCTGTTGATTGATGAGCCACTAGTTTTGTGGGGATCCAGAACTTTGCGTAGTTTATCCGCCTGTTGATTGATGATCCAGTAGTTTTGTGGCCATTCAGAACATTGGGTAGTTTATCCGCCTGTTGATTGATGAGCCACTAGTTTTGTGGCGATCCAGAACTTTGCGTAGTTTATCCGCCTGTTGATCGATGAGCCACTAGTTTTGTGGCCATCCAGAACTTTGGACGGGAAATTTTGCAGAAGATTCTTAGTCAACGGATTGTGGCGCGCTGGGGGCAAAACGGTTATCTCTTTGATTCGTCGTTGGGCGTGTTGTTAACTGGAATATTCAAACAGAACGAAAAATACAAGTCTGTCGGCAAAACATTATACCAATTGAGACCACCTGTACTTTATCGAAGCCGACGAGGATTGGGGGCCGAACATGCAGAAGCTGTGATCTGTTCAGACATTCAACAATTGCAGTTGCTTTGACGTTGTCATCTTTAAATAATGAAGGAACCCTTCCATATCGATATATGCTGAAAATCTAAGTTGTGGTGGTAACCACAACGGTTACAAAGGTATATTTTTACCCATTTCTACGAAATATTCTTTCCTGATTTCCCTAACCTGTTATCAGATTGGTTGTCGAAGGTTATTGAGTAAAAGACGTACTACCGGGGAGGTGAGGTGAGTCTGAAGTATGGACCCTTGAACTAATTCAGAGGTTCAAATTTATTGATAATAAAATCGTTTGTGCAGTAGACTATTGCCTTTATAGTCAGAAGTCTTACAGCGCTGCAGAAAGAGACTTCGATCCCGAGAATCTGTGTTTTTCTGAATCATCCTACAGTGCTTGCATTAACCGAGTTTCGATTAGCTGAGAAGGGTTGAACTTTCATGCCCCTGGCCATCGTGAAGGTTGAACGAGGTGATAGTTATATCTGGTCGTTGACGTTCAAGAGAAGGAGAAAATCCTCAAAGTGCATGGTCTATGGACGAGAAACTTTGAAACTTGCGTAATTTATACCCAATTCGAAACCATTTGACTGGCACCGTCTCGCATCGCGTTCCTTTCAGTTAGAAATAGAAACCGAGCAGCATTCTCAGATCGAGTTCTCGCCCGCAGCGGAATACGTGGAGGCAAAGACGGAACATAACATTTATTAACTGTAAATCAAATCTGGGAGTTGTTGCACGAATTGATACGGATTGTTGTTAAACAGGAACCAGAGAAACAGTGAATGAATGGTGAATGAATGCCGAGCCATATTTCCTAGGAGTAGTCTAGCGAGGCGGAGGAATTGTCCGGTCTCCGTTGCCGCCCGGAAAAACCTCCGCTCCGACAACCGGACAATTCCTCCGCCCTCCGCTACCCTACGCGAGCTCCGCCCACCTCCACCACCACGAGCTCCGCCACCTTACGCGAGCTCCACCACCACCACGAGCTCCGCCACCTTACGCGAGCTCCACCACCGCCCGCATTAACTGCGTCTGACAGGAGGATCGCTGTCTGCCGTGAGTTAATTCCGAATTTTCAATTCGAATTCCGGTTTTTCACGCGCTGCTCTTAACCAATTCGACCTGGCACTCCACAGCTCCCTCCCCTGCAGTTCACCAGGTCACCAGAACACTCCGAAAACTCACAGAACGGACTGACTCGCGCCTGCAGCTCACCAGCACAACGGAAAAACTCACTCCGACGCTCTGCAGCTCACCACCTGCACCAGCCAGGCGAAAACCAGGCACGTTCAACACGTCGAACCCATGAACGGTGCATGAGTCTTGATTTCAAGGTAGCATTTGGTATCACCGAGCATTTATTTATTCATTCAAACCCTGTGTCATTTTAATCATAAATAATTAAGCAAATAAACCAAGTCCCTGTATTCTGAAACAAAAAGAGACTCGCGATGAACCCATGAACGGTGCATGAGTCGTGGTTTCAAGGTAGCAAGATTTGCTGACCAGACTTACAAGTGCCCTCGTTGTGGCATTGCATGCAGTTGCAGTATTGCTTTGGAGTTACATCTGGTGATGTCGCACAAGGTCACATTTTCAAAAGATAACTTGCCAGAATTGACACAAGTTTAATCAGCTACTTTTTGGCCCATCAAGTGATTGCTCCAAAGTCGGCATAAATCTGGAATGCCTTTTGGGGAAGTTGACCGTAATTGTCTCCAGGACCTTCCAGTTAAATCTTGACATTTTTGATTTAAAACATAATTCCCAAATAATTCCAAAAATTTTGTTTGTGCTTTATTTATCAGTGATGTAATGTAGAATGTGTTGGTGTATGCTTTCTAGCCATAATTCTAGGTTCTTTCCTTTTATGGCTGGATTTAATCAGTGCACCATGGTGCAATTATATTTCCTTTTCCTTTTTTCCTCGATTCCTTGACCCGGTATAAATGGAAAGCTTGTACCTTTTCTTTTTCTGTCTATCTCAGCTTGCTTTGGTGTTCTTGATATGCTGAATGATCATCAAGTATTGATTTTTTAGCATGCTTTCAGGGATGATTTATTAAATGATAAGTTACAAAATTGTTATGTGAGCTTGGTATTTTCTGCTTTGAATACTGACCCATTGTAAGAACAACAAGTCTTAGGTTGAATACGCACGAGTTCTGCTTGTGTCAGCTATATAATATATTTTGTTTTACTGTGGAGACGATATAAGTCACATTTTTATTAAAACTATTAACATAAAAAATTATCCATGAAAAATGCTTTTATGAAAGGCAAGGTGTTCATGCTTGTCCTGCACACCTTTGATTTCTTTAGGATGTCCTTGACTTCGAGGAAGCAGACAGCTTCTTTGAATGTCAAATAGCAAATATTTAATGACTCTGAAGAGCCAACCGAGAGAACTAGGTGAGTAGCCTTCAGACTTTCAAAAGAAAACAAAAAAGATCCGAAAGAGTCCATAGGAGCATTTGTATCTAGCAGTTAACTGCCACTGCATACCTGTAACATGCACTCAAGGACTGATTTTGAATGCTTTTTTCTCCTAATAGGTTGACAGGTTTGTAACAGAATCCATCTGATCCATTGGCAGTAACCTTATCCAGGGTAAGTAAATGGCTTGAAGCCCCTTTTTCGTATTTGGTTGAAAAACTCAAATGTGGCATTTGATCAAAAGCTAGTTCTAGGAGCTGTGCTTTATGTCCAAATCAATTGCCAGTTGTGATTTACCAGTTATTTAAGATCATCTTGCAAATTGAAACTGATTTTTAACTTGAACTTATGATTCCTATATAGGAGCGATACTCCATTTAAACTTTGAATGATTTGATCAATGTTTCACGTGTCAAGTTTTGCCAAGTCTCAATATGATGCTTAATAATTTCTATATGTTAGATCAACTATACTTACACTGCTATGAATAGATCAACCCTGGAGAGTGTCAGCGAAAATTAGACTGCCTATGTGGCAAAAGGCAACACCATGGTAAATGAAGGATTATGCTATACATAGCAGGACATTTTTCAATGCATCCGAATCAAACTATTCGTGAAGTAACGTAAAGGATGAGTGCATTTAATAAACACTATTGCATAGACCTAACAACTTTAGGTTACATGTACACTTGAGCAGAAAATAAATTGCAGATCTATGTGTCAAGCATAGACGTTTTAGGTATTATTGATTTATAAATTCTCAAGCATAGACGTTTTTGGTATAAATTGCAGATTTATGTCAACCATAAACATTTCAGGTATTATTGAGGTGTGATATTAAAAAAACATACATTTTAGGTATCATTGTAAGACGTATTGAAAAACTTAAAAGTGATTCCACGAGCTTAACGAGTAACTGGAAGGTAAGATTATATTATTGCAAATGCAAGGGCTTGACTAGCCACTGGAAGGTAGGATTATATCTATCAGAAAACGTGGAAGTAATGCAAAGTAATTTAGTTTCTAGCCTTTCCTAATTCTAAGGTTTGTTAATGTCCTACAACAGTGCCCTGCTTATAGAAAGAGATAAGGCAGGGGTTTTTCTGAGCTACCTTTATCCTATCTATCTGTTATTTCTTCTATTGGGATGAAGCAGTTGCTTCAGAAAACACACCCCAAGGTTGGGGGCCGGTACTGCATAACTTGAACTTTCTTCAGCCTTCATGCCAGGGTTGAGGGGCAACTGTTCCACCAAAATCATCTTGAGATTAGCACCTGCCTTCGTCTCTTTTTGAGATGTGCCATTTGGGTGGGAAAAGACCACAGTGAGAAGCGAACCCTGGGGGATGGCTTACCGCTCTGTTGACCTCACCAGTGAACTTATGCCCTGTTGGCAAATCCATCTGTTTTGATTTTTGGCAGATGTAATTTTGATATTTGAACATATTGAAAAATGCCTTTTGTGCACACTTTTAATATATCAAGTTCATTTGCTGTAACTGGTGTATTGTTGAAGATAGTAGAATTTCTTTGATTGTTGCTTATGGTTATTAAATTCTTCACGCAGATTGTTGAAATTGTTAAAGAGCTTGAGGGGACAACATTTGCACTTGAACGAACAGAAAAAGAAGTTGGTGATGAAGTCATTTCATTGCTGCGGCAAGATAAGGATCCCAGTAGTGGAAATGATACATCAGAAATGGATGTTTTTCATCGGGTGGCTACTAAGCTAAACATTATGTCTTCAAGAGCTGTGTTGTCAGAAAAAAGAGCCTTAAAGAGATTGCTTGATAAAGCATGCTCTGATAAAGACAAGAAGAAGGAGTCCATTATCATATATCTCTTGCATCTTTTAAGAAAGCACACTATGTTCTTCAAAAATGAGTATTCAGATGGTGCTGATTCCCCAAACTCAGGTTCATGTTCTCCATCCATCAGAGATTGCATTGGTGAGGTTAGTAGGAATGGAAGAAACATTGAACGTCGTGCTTCAAAGCTTCACTCATTTGATACAGCTGGAAAGGAAATTCCTGGAAGCTCAGGAAGCATTCCAGTACCTCTTGAAGAATTCAAATGTCCAATTTCTCTGCAACTAATGTCTGACCCTGTGATTATTTCATCTGGCCAAACTTATGAACGGGTTTATATAGAGAAGTGGATTAATGAGGATCCAAAAATTTTGTTTGTGCTTTATTTATCAGTGATGTAATGTAGAATGTGTTGGTGTATGCTTTCTTGCCATAATTCTAGGTTCTTTCCTTTTATGGCTGGATTTAATCAGTGCACCATGGTGCAATTATATTTCATTTTCCTTTTTTCCTGGATTCCTTGACCGGGTATAAATGGAAAGCTTGTATCTTTTCTTTTTCTGTCCATCTCAGCTTGCTTTGGTGTTCTTGATATGCTGAATGATCATCAAGTATTGATTTTTTAGCATGCTTTCAGGGATGATTTATCAAATGATAAGTTACAAAATTGTTATGTGA
This sequence comes from Pinus tabuliformis, assembly GCA_031772625.1. NCBI lineage: Eukaryota > Viridiplantae > Streptophyta > Pinopsida > Pinales > Pinaceae > Pinus > Pinus tabuliformis. The sequence goes on from CM062807.1 coordinate 1,023,586,754, forward strand.
GCTTGTCCGATTTCCGGTGCCGCCCGGAAAAACCTCCGGCTCCGGCAACCGGACAATTCCTCTGCCCTCCGCCACCCTACGCGAGCTCCGCCCACCTCCGCCACCACGATCTTCGCCACCCTACGCGAGCTCCGCCACCGCCCGCATTAACTCCGTCTGACAGGAGGATCGCTGTCTGCCGTGAGTTAATTCCGAAATTTCAATTCGAATTCCGGTTTTTCGCGCGCTGCTCCTAACCAATTCGACCTGGCACTCCGCAGCTCCCTCCCCTGCAGCTCCCTCCCCTGCAGTTCACCAGGTCACCAGAACACTCCGAAAACTCACAGAACGGGCCGCCATCACCTTTAGGTGCTCGACTGTTAAGGATGCGTAAGCAAGCTCGACTGTTAAGGAGAGGACCTTTAGGTGCTCGACTGTTAAGGATGCGTAAGCAGGCTCGACTGATAAGGACCGACAACGAGGCTCGACTCATAAGGAGAGGAGCGCCTGCAGCTCACCAGCACAACGGAAAAACTCACTCCGACGCTCTGCAGCTCACCACCTGCACCAGCCAGGCGAAAACCAGGCACGTTCAACACGTCGAACCCATGAACGGTGCATGAGTCGTGGTTTCAAGGTAGCATTTGGTATCACAGAACATTTATTTATTCATTCAAACCCTGTGTCATTTTAATCATAAATAATTAAGCAAATAAACCAAGTCCCTGTATTCTGAAACAAAAAGAGACTCGCGATGAACCCATGAACGGTGCATGAGTCGTGGTTTCAAGGTAGCAAGATTTGCTGACCAGACTTACAAGTGCCCTCGTTGTGGCATTGCATGCAGTTGCAGTATTGCTTTGGAGTTACATCTGGTGATGTCGCAAAAGGTCGCATTTTCAAAAGATAACTTGCCAGAATTGACATTAATCAGCTACTTTCTGGCCCATCAAGTGATTGCTCCAAAGTTGGCATAAATCTGGAATGCCTTTTGGGGAAGTTGACCGTAATTGTCTCCAGGGCCTTCCAGTTAAATCTTGGCATTTTTTATTTAAAACATAATTCCCAAATAATTCCAAAAATTTTGTTTGTGCTTTATTTATCAGTGATGTAATGTAGAATGTGTTGGTGTATGCTTTCTCGCCATAATTCTAGGTTCTTTCCTTTTATGGCTGGATTTAATCAGTGCACCATGGTGCAATTATATTTCCTTTTCCTTTTTTCCTGGATTCCTTGACCGAGTATAAATGGAAAGCTTGTATCTTTTCTTTTTCTGTCCATCTCAGCTTGCTTTGGTGTTCTTGATATGCTGAATGATCATCAAGTATTGATTTTTTAGCATGCTTTCAGGGATGATTTATTAAATGATAAGTTACAAAATTGTTATGTGAGCTTGGTATTTTCTGCTTTGAATACTGACCCATTGTAAGAACAACAAGTCTTAGGTTGAATACGCACGAGTTCTGCTTGTGTTAGCTATATAATATATTTTGTTTTACTGTGGAGACGATATAAGTCACATTTTTATTAAAACTATTAACATAAAAAATTATCCATCAAAAATGATTTTATGAAAGGCACGGTGTTCATGCTTGTCCTACACACCTTTGGTTTCTTTAGGATCCCCTTGACTTCGAGGAAGCAGACAACTTCTTTGAATGTCAAATAGCAAATATTTAATGACTCTGAAGAGCCAACCGAGAGAACTAGGTGAGTAGCCTTCAGACTTTCAAAAGAAAATAAAAAAAATCCGGAAGAGTCCGTAGGAGCATTTGTATCTAGCAGTTAACTACCACTGCATACCTGTAACATGCACTCAAGGACTGATTTTGAATTCTTTTGTCTCCTAATAGGTTGACAGGTTTGTAACAGAATCCATCTGATCCATTGGCAGTAACCTTATCAAGGGTAAGTAAATGGCTTGAAGCCTCTTTTTCGTATTTGGTTGAAAAACTCAAATGTGGCATTTGATCAAAAGCTAGTACTAGGAGCCGTGCTTTATGTCCAAATCAATTGCCAGTTGTGATTTACCAGTTATTTAAGATCATCTTGCAAATTGAAACTGATTTTTAACTTGAACTTATGATTCCTATATAGGAGCGATACTCCATTTAAACTTTGAATGATTTGATCAATGTTTCACATGTCAAGTTTTGCCAAGTCTCAATATGATGCTTAATAATTTCTATATGTTAGATCAACTATACTTACATTGCTATGAATAGATCAACCCTCGAGAGTGTCAGCAAAAATTAGACTGCCTATGTGGCAAAAGGAAACACCATGGTAAATAAAGGATTATGCTATACATAGCAGGACATTTTTCAATGCATCCGAATCAAACTATTCGTGAAGTAACGTAAAGGATGAGTGCATTTAATAAACACTATTGCATAGACCTAACAACTTTAGGTTACATATACACTTGAGCAGAAAATAAATTGCAGATCTATGTGTCAAGCATAGACGTTTTAGGTATTATTGATTTATAAATTCTCAAGCATAGACGTTTTTGGTATAAATTGCAGATTTATGTCAACCATAAACATTTCAGGTATTATTGAGGTGTGATATTAAAAAAACATACATTTTAGGTATCATTGTAAGACGTATTGAAAAACTTAAAAGTGATTCCAGGAGCTTAACGAGTAACTGGAAGGCAAGATTATATTATTGCAAATGTAAGGGCTCGACTAGCCACTGGAAGGTAGGATTATATCTATCAGAAAACGTGGAAGTAATGCAAAGTAATTTAGTTTCTAGCCTTTCCTAATTCTAAGGTTTGTTAATGTCCTACAACAGTGCCCTGCTTATAGAAAGAGATAAGGCAGGGGTTTTTCTGAGCTACCTTTATCCTATCTATCTGTTATTTCTTCTATTGGGATGTTGCTTCAGAAAACACACCCCAAGGTTGGGGGCCGATACTGCACAACTTGAACTTTCTTCAGCCTTCATGCCAGGTTTGAGGGGCAACTGTTCCACAAAAATCATCTTGAGATTAGCACCTGCCTTCGTCTCTTTTTGAGATGTGCCATTTGGGTGGGAAAAGACCACAGTGAGAAGCGAACCCTGGGGGATGGCTTACCGCTCTGTTGACCTCACCAGTGAACTTATGCCCTGTTGGCAAATCCATCTGTTTTGATTTTTGGCAGATGTAATTTTGATATTTGAACATATTGAAAAATGCCTTTTGTGCACACTTTTAATATATCAAGTTCATTTGTTGTAACTGGTGTATTGTTGAAGATAGTAGAATTTCTTTGATTGTTGCTTATGGTTATTAAATTCTTCATGCAGATTGTTGAAATTGTTAAAGAGCTTGAGGGGACAACATTTGCACTTGAACGAACTAAAAAAGAAGTTGGTGATGAAGCCATTTCATTGCTGCGGCAAGATAAGGATCCCAGTAGTGGAAATGATACATCAGAAATGGATGTTTTTCGTTGGGTGGCTACTAAGCTAAATATTATGTCTTCAAGAGCTGTGTTGTCAGAAAAAAGAGCCTTAAAGATATTGCTTGATAAATCCCGCTCTGATAAAGGCAAGAAGAAGGAGTCCATTATCATATATCTCTTGCATCTTTTAAGAAAGCACGCTATGTTCTTCAAAAATGAGTATTCATATGGTGCTAATTCCCCAAACTCAGGTCCATGTTCTCCATCCATCAGAGATTGCATTGGTGAGGTTAGTAGGAATGGAAGAAACATTGAACGTCGTGCTTCAAAGCTTCACTCATTTGATACAGCTGGAAAGGAAATTCCTGGAAGCTCAGGAAGCATTCCAGTACCTCCTGAAGAATTCAGATGTCCAATTTCTCTGCAACTAATGTCTGACCCTGTGATTATTTCATCTGGCCAAACTTATGAACGGGTTTATATAGAGAAGTGGATTAATGAGGATCCAAAAATTTTGTTTGTGCTTTATTTATCAGTGATGTAATGTAGAAGAAGTGGATTAGCTATCTGGCACTGGCATAGGTTACCAGAGTGCATAATTACTAAGTCATTCAGTGGCTCACGATATTTCTCACAATTTTAGAACATAGCTCTCTTGAAAGAGAAGACTTTTCTTGTCAAAATTTTATGTGAAATTCCAGTTTTTTTCTAACTTCTTGAGTGAGGTGAATCTATTGAATATTCCCATCCAAAATGAATTAAATCTATTACCAACTAAACCTTGGCTCTTGCACTCTAGAGTATACAGTCAATAGTGTGCAAATCCGTTACTGAAGCCCTGCAAATTCAGTTGAGGGAGGAATAGTAGAATGAGCACAAGATGGGAGAAATATTGGTGAAGAATTTATTAGGTGGTTAGAAGCACTGGATGCTAGATTGTAGCATGGTGATTTTGAAGAGGGACAAGAGAACCATGGAGCTCAAGTCGAGGTAATTGATGTTGAGAAATGTAGCTCAGACAAGAACTTCCTGCACAAGCTTCAGTATGAATGCGGAGTGAGTGGTTTTAGACATTATGAGGAATGATGCAGAGGACAAGATGACATAGTGAGACCTACAGCAGAGAGTAGCAGAATCTACAGAATCCCAATCCTGCAATCGTCTCAACAATTTGATTTCCAGACAGATGCAAATTACTCACAATAGTGCCTTTTTCTGAGGTTCCATCAAAGAACTCCTAAACTTGTATTTTATTGATTACCAAATGGAGTGGAGCTGAACATCAAAAGTTTAGAAATATAACAGATTGCTAGCAAAAAATTCACTGCAATGGATTTCATTATATTCAATTTATTACAAAATGCTAGAACTATTTCCTCAAGACCGTGGAAACTGCCACAATATTGAATAATACTTCCCTTGTGCTTCCAGAGCATCATTTCGTGTAATGATGCCTATACAAAAGGTAAATTAATCTATCATAGCTTTATCACTTGCTGTACAACTGGAAGTCGGAAAACCATGGACTAGATAAAATACAAGCCTTCAACCATGACCATCACTTCCATGATGCGTTTTACAACAAAAAATATTTGTATAGATAAACATTGTGTGCTTGGAAAAAGACCACATTGCGTGCTTGGATGAGAATTGCATGCTTGGAAAAATACCACATTGTGTGCTTGGCTGACAATTTATGTCTTCCACATTGAGGTTCAATGCATGGACAATCCTGGTTGGAAGCAGAACTGTAGAACAACCTAAAAAGAAAAAGAGCATCCACGTTAAAATTTTGAAAATTAATCAACACCATCATTATCCTAGCAGACCATAAACTATATGTGTATCGCTCCTATATAGGAATCATAAGTTCAAGTTAAAAATCAGTTTCAATTTGCAAGATGATCTTAAACAACTGGTTAATCACAACTGGCAATTGATTTGGACATAAAGCACAGCTCCTAGTACTAGCTTTTGATCAAATGTCACATTTGAGTTTTTCAACCAAATACGAAAAAGAGGCTTCAAGCCATTTACTTACCCTTGATAAGGTTACTGCCAATGGATCAGATGGATTCTGTTACAAACCTGTCAACCTATTAGGAGACAAAAGCATTCAAAATCAGTCCTTGAGTGCATGTTACAGGTATGCAGTGGCAGTTAACTGCTAGATACAAATGCTCCTATGGACTCTTCCGGATTTTTTTTATTTTCTTTTGAAAGTCTGAAGGCTACTCACCTAGTTCTCTCGGTTGGCTCTTCAGAGTCATTAAATATTTGCTATTTGACATTCAAAGAAGCTGCCTGCTTCCTCGAAGTCAAGGACATCCTAAAGAAACCAAAGGTGTGCAGGACAAGCATGAACACCGTGCCTTTCATAAAAGCATTTTTCATGGATAATTTTTTATGTTAATAGTTTTAATAAAAATGTGACTTATATCGTCTCCACAGTAAAACAAAATATATTATATAGCTGATACAAGCAGAACTCATGTGTATTCAACCTAAGACTTGTTGTTCTTACAATGGGTCAGTATTAATATTTATGAGTTATTTTCATTAATATTTATTAAAAATTAATTTATATATAAATATTTTATTTTAATTATTAATTATATTCATCAATATTATATATAAAATTGTGTAAACTCTCATAATTTATTTTAATTTAAATTATTATTTATCAATTACAACTTTTAATTTATCATTGTAAATTATCACCATGATCTTAAAATCTTACAAATTGCATAACTGTAATAGAGTTTACAACTTTTCTGTAGGAAACAAATAGATGGTAGCATATGCACCTTACTTTCCCAATCCTTGTCATTTTAGATACAATATTAACATACCATAAAGATAAGCTTTTAAGAATATAAATCCAAATATCAAGGCCAACATCTCAAATATTTTTCTAAGTTCAATAAAGAGTAGCATTTAAATTGCATTGAACAATCTATGAGTTATTAGACATTCATTTAAACTTGAAGTGGAAGTTCAAATGCTTGGAATTTATTTCCTTATAACATTAGGTTTTTATTGCAACCATACAAAGGTTAAGAGGAAGGCATATAGATATTTATTTCACTTCAAAAATAAAGTACTAATCAAATATAAAATAGGTAAGAAGACCATAGAAACACCTAGTGGAGTTATTGGAACCTTGTTGAAATACAAGTACTCTAGCTACATTGCAAAGGCCTCACAAACATCAACTTATATTAATTTTCATGGCTTGAGTTTTGGCTATAAAGGAAATTCAAAACTAAGCTTAGAAATTTGGTGTTTAATAAATTGAGAAAAGAGTTTTTTCGTTTTGTTAAGCTTGGTAGATCCTTCTTGTTCATTATAAAATAAGTAAGCAAGTTACACACATATATCCTGGTTAGGTGGTCTCAACTTGCCCAGCGAGAAACCACGTCTGTTGACCACCTAACCGCAGTTTAAGTTGTCTAGTAGCAAAAAATACTTATTCTATCTATCCAAGCTATATAAACTTGATAGTCTTGTCCACAACCATATTCTAGATGCCTATACATATATATCACTGTAAACTGTAAATTAGAAGCTATATGCATGAAAACAAATTAAAAAAAGGACTAAGAGTCAACATTCTATTCCTCCTGTTCGGTGGAAGCCGAAGCCACTAGGGCCGTATCTTTAATGTTGGAGCCGAAAATCTCAGTTAGCATGAATAGGCATGGGAAATGTTTCTCTATATGATCTAGGTGGCCATCCTACTTCTACAATTGAAATTGTAGTTTTTGAAAGTCCTATTTATAATTTGGAAAGTCCTAGACAAAAATCATCCAAATTTTCTCCATGGCCTTGCCCAGAAGGCATTTCATGAGCCAATATAGATAAATGGACTATTTGTATTGTGCCTCTTGACCTTGGTGTGTCCCGAGTCTGGAGTCAATATCTTCCAATCCTCTGTGTCTGTTGGCTCCACACTCGCTTGACGATTTATATTTTCCTCCCATTCGGCTATGAGCCGTTTGATTTCCCCTATGGTGCCCCTTGCATATGCAACCACTGCTTCCTAGATCAGGTTGGCCACGAGCTTCCTGCCCCGACATTTGCCCATGGTGCTTGGCTCAACCTCGGCCTCGCTCCCTCGCAGTCTCTTCCTGCGGCCCTTGGTAATCGTTGCTCGAACCATAGCCACAATACCCCTGTACCTTCCGGGCACCTTCAAACATTGGTCTGAAACAAACCTCTGTGCTTTTCTTGGATAAGGAAAGTTACCTCCCGACTGACCTGTTGTGGGAGCAAGAAACCATAATTTCTAAAATGTTAATTTCTAAATTGCCTTCATCCCACAGTTCTGACAATGCAACAAATCTGTCACCCATGATTTATGCGCATAACCCCCGAGCGTAAGGGACCTCCACCCGAGACTCCCGAGATGCCCATGCATGACCCCTGCCTTGCTCGCATTGTGACTATGGTCTTGGAGGTGAGGTGCATGGACACCCACCAAACTTGCAACCCAGAGGTCAAGCTTGAAGGAACCGTGCCCCTCATCTCCATTGTCCCTCGTTGACTACCTCTGCCCCCATTCCCCTTGACTTAGCCTCTGCTTAGCATGACTCAGATCCTCCCTGTGACCTAACATTTGAACCCCAACACCCACAAGGCATCATGCCCCTAGCTTACTCACTACCCGGCTTCCTAGCAACTGGCTTAAGCTAGCCTAGCCAACATTCTCTATGTGCCAATTCCCCCCATTAAAGAAGACCCTGACTCATGACACGCTTCCCTCGCCTAACGCTCCTTAGGGCCTTAGCATTAGAGCATTTTAGGAATTGGAGTGGTCTGACCACAACGATAATTGCCACTTCCTTACCTTCAACTCCCAGGTTTTCCAAGCATACAATAAACAAAAAATCACTCAGGCAGACTCCCTCCCATCCCATCCCTATAATCCCCATGCGAGATAGTAGAATGCCAAACTTAAGAGACAACCAAGCAAACCCAATAGGATTGGGATTGTTCCGTAGACCACCTCCTCCAGGCTAATTCCCCTGCCCCAGTTACTCGCCCACATATACCCTGTGCCCCCATAAAAGCCCGAGTTACTAGACCAAGTGTAGGGAAGCATAACAGAATGTAGGCTGAGCTAGTTAACATACCCAATTATCTATGTTTGAAGACATTGTATCTCATCTCTTTCCCGAAGTCGCCACTCCTCTTTCATCGTCGTCACCTCTGTGCTTACACCCTCCAAATTATTCTCTCTCTTTGCAGTCAGTAAACTCAATTGCATGCAAATGCCACCTTCCCTCCTCTTGCTTGCCTTAAGCCTGCCGACGGCCACCACGCCCTGCATGTCAAATGTGTGGGAGGCAGTGGAACCATCCCTTCTTGTGCTTTTCATTATGACAACCTTAATGGCTCTGTCTGCTAGCTCACACCCTGATCAGGGGGAGAAGATAGTTTTTTAATTTACTCAAATGAATTAAATTACAATACAACTTACATTACAAAGGTCTCACAAACATCAACTTATATTAACTTTCATGGCTTGAGTTTTCGTTATAAAGGAAATTCAAAACTAAGATTAGAAGTTTGGTTTTTAATAAATTGAGAAGATGTAAATTTACTCAAATGAATTAATTACAATACAAATTAATTTATCGAGTTGTAACAAGCTAATTTGGTTATTATAAGAATGAGTTTATGCTTTCATAGAAAAAATGTTATTTCGTAACATAGTATATTTGAAAGGAAGCCTAGAATTTAAGAAACATTATCGTGAGTGGAAAATTTGTGTTTGTGCTCAAAATCACAAACTCAAATTATAGTATGAATTATTTAGTTGAAGCAAATCATTCATATATAATTATTATTGTGTGCACAAATAGATTGTTCTACAAACATTATGGAATGATTGAACCTACGACAAAAAAAGAGAAGGAAGATAACTCCCATGGGTAGGACAATCATTGTAGAGGGTAACCCTGTTGATTTGTGATGACCTTAATTCAATATGATTCAATATTTTCTATTCATATCTCAACAATATAATATATTTTCACCAAGTGGTTCATGGCCGAATCCCAACAAATATGGGTTTTTATTTCATAATGCCAAAGATTTCAAAGTTTCAAAGCATACATAACATAACACACCCAATTGGAGGTCATTATCATCTTCTACTCATCGAGAGCTTTCTCATCTCAGTATAAGCTCTAGGAACAATGTTATGGAACTCATAAGATGTACCATTTTATGCCAGAGACACATAGTAGTCTCACACCCATGACTCATCATGATATTGCACGACATTCGCAAGCCAGACACATCGGCTTGCTAGGTCATATCCAAATCTTGGTTTATATTTTATCTTTCCTGCAATCATATCCAATTCTTCTAGATTTTTAGGTTTTCGAATGTTAATGATTTCTTATCAGTATGTTAAAAATATGTACTTCCATGTCATCTACCATGGAAATTGTAACTCAGCCCTGAACATCCACACCGTTGACCTAGATTGGATCATTATATTGTTTTTCATTCATGTCGATGCTTTTAGAGTGGAAAAAGTGGAGAAATCAGCTCATAAGACTATTTCTATCGGTAGGACCCAGTTTGGAAAAATGACGTCTGAAAACTTTCGAGATAATTTTGAGGCATCAAATGATGTTAACCAAAAACCTTAAATGTATTATGAAAAATAAATCATTTTAAAAAGAATTAGAAATTGTAACTAAAAAAAATGTAATTAATAAATGAATAATTCTATTCATTATCTACATTATGTTTTGAAAATATAAATCATTGTTTGGAGAAACTCTCTACATCTTATTATCAGGAGATATGTAGGTGTTAGGCGTAACATAAAAAAAATATTAACATTTTTAACTGCCTACTCACTATGTTGAAATGATATATTATTGAATTTATATTAATATGTTGAATTTATAGAACATAAATGATATTTTTTAACCCTTTTTCTATCATTCCTAAAATTGAAATGGAGATGGAGATTAATAATTGCACCATTCCTAAAATTTAAATGGATATGGAGATTAATAGTTGCACAAATAGTGTTGATCCATTGAATACAATGTGTTGGGCATAATTATGATCATGATAGGGCTCTACGCTCTTCTGTGGGGAAAATTGAAGGATATCAAGGCTTCAATGGATGAAAATTTTTTGGAAGCGCTTCCCAAATGCAAGGAAATACAATCACAAAATGAAAATAAGGTAGACGACATAGAAGTTGTGTCAAACAACCCCATGAATGAGAAGATTTAACCTCTTGAATTACACGCAATGAAAGAATTTCTTGTCAAATAGAGAGTACAATTTGCTAGTTTAGCATACGTTTATGGAAATTTACTAAAAAAATTTGTCCTTATCATTATTAACCACTCCTCTATAACACACAATATAAATACTTAATGGATTCTTGAATATTAACTTTTTGGCAATGTGTAATAGAAACAAATATTTTTTAAACCAATGGTGATGATTTATTAAATTTTAAGTCATAAAAATTCATAATGTAAATTTTGTCATCATACTCTCAGCATTAGTGCATACCTATTCATTTACATGGCTTCATCAGTTTGCATACAGCTGCAATTCCTCCTCAACAAGGGTATTAGTGTATACAAGATATGCACATACCATCAACCATGTTTGGCCTTTACCTGCATGTCAAAATATAATAAAATGGGATCTCAAAATTCTAATACAGAATGAACATAACTTACCAAACACACAACTCAACGACCCATAATAAATGAAATGTAGTACCAACCAACACTATTCAGCACTGAAATCCTTAGGTTTCAACACTAATATGGGCATATGAAAGAAACCAAACTGCACTGACCCAACATGATGAGAAATATAAGCATTAGTTATGGTTCATAAATTGATATTTGGTAAATTTCATCACATTTTTAAAGAATATTTCATATATATATATAGTAGACTCAATTAATATATACCACAAAATTATGAATGACCAAGACAAAGCATACATCATGAAAGACTCAAAATAATCCTTCTTAACATGAAAATATCATTTCAATGTCCATGTCACAAAATGTAAAAATGATTACTTGGTAAAACAATGAATTCTTACATAGTGGCCACTTCATGTGAGGAAGCCCCACATATTAAGATCCACATAAGATCTTTACAAACATCATCACATGAACTGCAGCTGATATGTCATCCATTTTAAAACATCGTACTTAACAAGTTATAGATTGAAAAATGAGAATAATTTGGTATGATTTCATTGCATTATTGACTTATCTGTCCCACCTGTAAAGAAAATATAGAATTGATCAATCTAATTAATTTTTCCACTATCAAAAAATCCTTACCACTTTTATAAGTTCCACCACTACCTCACATTCATTTACATCTGAATTCAACCCAAGACAAGACTGAAGACATTTTCTTCAAGCATCCATAACCTCTAAATTCAAATGCCCACAAAGTCGCATATGGGATAGATGTGGCTAGTCTCAAATTTGTCTAAATCTTTTTCATATATGCTTGTCACATATAACGATCCATTGAAGTCATCATAAAAGAAATCTGCAAGATGAAAATCCATACTTTTACCACAACTCTTTTCCTTCTCTAATAATAATAATAATAGGTAGTATGTACTGTGCTTTTAATTTTTATAGAGTTGGAAATATGTACAATTTGTAGTTTTCATCATTACCCTACTCCATTGGAGTTGAATGGAGTAGGGTAATGATGAAATTGTAAGTTTCATTCATCCATATTAGAGGAACCTACCTATAACAATTAGACAATAGTTTGTTAAAACAGTTCATTATAAAATTTTCTCAAAACATAATCAAACTAAAGGTTTCTTCCATTTAAGCTTAAGGTCCTCCTACAAATTCTAGGACAAATATTGTTGGCAACATCTGCTTTGATATCACAAATATCAAGAATACTATTGAAATTATGTCTTCCAAACCTCAAACTTGATAATTGGTTTCTCTCGAGCTTGTCTAGTTTGAGTTATGTTGAAAAGTATTTGTTCACGGTGCAAATATAAATTAATGTTCAACCATAATTCATCAACAATGTGGTTGTGGTTATGAACTTTGAATTAAACTTGGACTCCATTGGTGGTAAAGAATACATTAGGAAATATTTCTAGTGTGTATCACAGAACATATAATAAGAACTATGTCCAACAGAAAAGGGAAAAACTTCCACACAAAAAACGATGTGAGGTTAAAATAGCATTCTCCTTGCTATGAAATACATGTAGAAATTCAGACATTGGGATCTCACAAATGTTGTGCTCCCTCTTTCAAATGCTCATAACTCTAATACCTACTACTTTATGGGTGAAGTATAAAGACTGAGTATTTTAAAAAAATGATGGAAATAATACCCAATAGAAAGATATCTAAGAGAATAATACAACATTCCTTTTGAGATATTCTTCTTATGAAGCATAGCTATAACCAATAATAGATTTGGAGGCACTAAAAAACCTAATTCTGTACAAACGAAAGATCGCAACCCAAAGAAAGACATCAGATGAATTAAAAATTCCAAAACAATATACACAAGAAGAAGGTAAAGACAAAAACACACCAAGGGGTTCAAAGTACATAACCACAACCACTTGAACCTTAACATCTGGTAGGGTGAAATGCAGGAATAGTAAAGCTAAAAACATGCGAAAATAAATAGCAAAAAAAAAGGTGTGAAATCAGTGAAAGTAGAACGGAAAAAATTAAACAACGTTGTCCTATATCATGCAACATACTCACATCATGAAAATTTTGCATATCAATATTAAAAGCTCCAAATTAACATTTCACAAAAATATAATGAAGAATACAACAAAAGGAATAAGAGTAATACAAAAGAGTTGGTTAAAATTAAAGTGAACTCCTCTTTCTCCATCATATTGATTTCGATTGTGATGTGTTGAGGGAATACTTACCCATTTCAGTATTATGCTTACAACCAATCAATGTGCTTTGCTTTGTCTCATACTATCTTTGTTATACCCTACACATCATCCCCCATAGACTTCTTCCTCTGCCAATCTCCTATGATTGCTTTCTCCTTACTAAATAGAGCTGGGCTTTGACAAAATCAAGAGTAAGAAGTTCATAATTTAACACATATTTGCTTCTGGAGGGAAAATTTGCATGCATGTTTGTGCTAAAATATTTGATTTACCTATAATGTAGTTCAAGAAAATAAATGATGCCCTGTTCCTTACATGAAAATGTATGTGATTCCTTTGGAAAAGAGAACCCCACCCCCCATCACTAATGCTTCCAACACTCTCAAATCAACCTAGTACAAGGATTGTTCATAGTCCTATATTTTTTCATCAACCATATACAAAATGCTGGTCCTTCTTGAGTATATAGAATTTTGGTTGCTAAATCAGAAGCTACAACCATACCCTGGAGCATTTTCATGACCTCCACATTATCATCTAAAAAAACTTTAATTTAATTGGTTTATGGTAAACAATACAAGAAATTACTTTGACCATAGAGGAGATAGATGGTTATCTCATTTCACTTGCAATACTCACAAACATATAGTCATCAGATCTATCATCTCTCATGCACAAAAAAAATCTAGTGGCTTTCCTCTTTCACCTATTGTTGACAAAAGTTGTGCTACTAGACCTTTACTAATACGTTGCAAATTCCAATTCAAATGTGTGAAAATACTGGAAAGAGAGATGACTTGAGAGAGAAGAGGAGAGAGGGAGGGAGATAGGGAGGGAGATAATAGAGAAGGTGAGAAGAGGGAGATAGAGGGAAAGATGGATTCAACATAGATATGGTATATGTGTATATAAAAACCAACCTATACCCATCTTAAGCCCAGATATATCAAGCGCCAAAAGGGATTAAATATATTTTCACTTTAAAAGAGGTTTGTATCTCAAGAGATTTGATCCCTCTATGTGCTTGATAGATTCGGGGTTAAGATGGATCTAGGTCGGTATTTTGTGGAAGTAATATTTGTGCAAAAGATTTCTTTTTATGTTTATATTATTTATTTATTCATATATAAGATGAATATCGTTTTACTAATATTAGTATTATCTTTAATGTTTCCAAAAACTAAATCCACTTTATTTAGTGAGTTTAATTTTAACAATTATAGTGTATGAATAATCTTCAAAATGACTTAAATTACAACATCTCTTCCATACTGGGCTAGAGAGCCTCTCTTGGTGCAACGAGCATTAATAGAAAGCAATAGTAAGCTTATTAAACTAGCCTAGATCCATCTTATCTCTATATATACCAAGTGTCGAGAGAGATCAAATCTCTTTTCACTTTAAAAGAAGTTTGCACATCAAGATATTTGATCCCTCTTAGTGCTTGGTAAATCCAAAGTTAAGATGGATCGATGATAGTTTAATTATTAATTATAATTATATTAACACTTTTATTTTTTTAATTTATTTTTATTTTTATGTAAGCCCGATGGGGTTGAGCGAACCAAGAAGTACTGGGTGGCGGTGGATGCCAGCCACCCATATGGGCTCAATGGCATTTAACGAGTTGGTGTCATGGTGTTTGCCTCACATGTAAACATGTGTGAAGGCATATGCGTGGCGTGTGAACACATTGTTCTATTTAATGGTGGCTTTAGTTTTGATGAAGAGCCTAGTGTCCTTGTGTTGTGGTGATTCTGTTAACTAGTGGAAGGTTCTTCAGTCTGGTATGGGGTGGCTTAGAGCAAGAACTTGTTGTATTGACATAGTATTTGTGGTGGTGAGTTTAGGAAGAAATAACCATTGTTTGTTTGTGGGGGGAATTGGTGACGTGCTCTGGAGTGGCAGAGGGGGAGATATTTGCATATGAAAAAGTTGCACATATATGAAAGATATGTGCATATATAGAAGTTGTGAATATATGGAAGTTGAAGTTGTGCATATATGGAGGTTGAAGTTGTGCACAACTTTTGTATATGTGCATATATGGAAGTTGCATATATACGGTAGATGCACATATATGGAAGCTACGCATATATGGAAGTTGCACATATACGGAAGATACACATGTATTTTGTATATGCACAACTTCTATATATGCACATATATTATGTATATGCACATACCTTCCGTATATGCTTAATTTCCGTACATGCACATATATTCTGTATATATGCATCTACTATATATGTGAAACTTCCAGATATGCACATATACAAAATATATGCACATATATGTAAGAAGCTCATAGATGGAAGATATGCACATATACGAAAGATGTGCATATACAGAAGTTGCACAACATCTATATGTGCACATATTCTGTATAACACGTCTTTCATATATGCACATATCTTTGTATATGCAGAACTTTCGTAT
The DNA here is from genome assembly GCA_031772625.1 of Pinus tabuliformis. Taxonomy (NCBI): domain Eukaryota; kingdom Viridiplantae; phylum Streptophyta; class Pinopsida; order Pinales; family Pinaceae; genus Pinus; species Pinus tabuliformis. The sequence goes on from CM062807.1 coordinate 1,023,602,489, forward strand.
ATGTGCATATACAGAAGTTATGCATATACGAAAGTTGTGCTTGTACATAGGTTGTGCACAACTTCAACATTCAATGAGGCACTAGAAAAGTGTATAAGGCCACTCTCTAGAATGGCTAGGAGGTGGTCATTAAAAGGATTTCAAAGAGGATAAATGAATGGCTAAGACATATGTGCACATATGGAGGTTGTGCACAACTTCAACCTACATATATACGTAGCCTTTGTATATGCGCAACTTTCGTATATGCACATATACGAAAGTTTTGCATATACAAAAGATATACGCATATATAGAAGTTGCGCATATATGGAATATATGCACATATATATGCAATACAGAAGATGTGCATATATAGAAGTTGTGTGACTTCCATATATGCACATATTTCGTATAGGTTCATGTATTTTGTATATGCACATATTGGTTATAGCTATGCTTTATATGAAGATTATCTCAAAAGGAATGTTTTATTCTTATCTTAGATAAATTTCTATTGGGTATTATTTCCATATGTTTTTTAAAATACTGACTCTTTATACTTCATCCATAACGTAGTAGGTATTAGAGTTATGAGCATTTGAAGGAGGGAGAACAACTTTTATGAGATCCCAATGTCTGAAGTTCTACATCTATTTCATAATAAGGAGAATTTTATTTTACCGTCACACAACTTTTTGTGGTTTTTTTCCTTTTTCTATTGGACATAGTTTTTATTCTGTCTCATGTGATACATGCTAGAAAATTTTCTTAAGGTCTTGTTTACCACCGATGTTGTCCAAGTTTAATTTAATGTACACAAGCACAATAAATTTTTTTTTGACTTATGGTTGAACATTGATTACTATTTGCACCATGAACAAATACTTTTCACCATAACTTTCCACAAGACAATCCCAAGAGTAACAAATTATCAAGTTTGAGGTTTGGAAGACATAATTTCAACAATCTTATTGATATTTAATAGACATGGAAGTAGATGTTGCCAACAATATTTGTCCTAGAATTTGTTGGAGGACCTTAAGCTTAAATGGAAGAAACCTTTAGTTTGATTATGTTTTGAGAGAGTTTTATAATGAACTATTTTAAAAAACTGTTTTCTAATTGTTATAGGTAGGCTCCTCTAAGATGCATGAATGAAACTTACAATTTCATTTGGAAACTACATATCAAGCTTCATAAAAGAGAGGCAAGAAAGTGCAACTTTTCTAGAATTGGATGACAAAAGGAATCTACAAATGTTATATTCTCTAGTTGAGAGGTTTCAATTTTTTATCTATCTTTTGTCGTTATTCATGTGATGATATTTGTGCAAATCCTCTATGGATCTCAATATGTGAGGTTTCCTCACACAAAGTGGCCACTGTGTAAGACTTCATTATTGTACAAAGTAATATTTTTTACATTTTGTGACATGCACATTGACATGATATTTTCATGTTAAGGAGGATTATTTTGAGTCTTTCATGGTATATGCTTGGTCTTGGCCATCTATAAATTGGTGGTTATATTAATTGAGTCTACTATAAAATACATATATGAAATATTATTTAAAAATGTGATGAAATTTACCAAATCTAAATTTATGAACCATAACTAATGCTAATATTTCTCATCATGTTGGGTGAATGCAGTTTGATTTCTTTCATATACCAATATTAGTGTTGAAACCTAAGGATTCCAGTAGTGAATAATGTTGGTTGGTACTTCATTTCATTTATTATGGGTCATTGAGTTGTGTGTTTGGTAAGTTATGTCCACCATTATGCATTAAAATTTGATGTGTGAAGTGTGATCCTATTTTATGATATTCTGACAAGAAGGTAAAGGTCGAACATGGTATACAGTATGTGCATATCTTATATACACAGATACACTTGTTGAGGAGGCATTGCAATTGTATGAAAACCGTTGAAGCCATGTAAATGAAGGAGTGTGCACCAATGATTAGAGTATCTGACAGACTTTACATTATGAAATTGTATGGCTTAAACTCTAATAAATCATCATCGATGGTTTAAAAACTATTTATTTATATTAAACATTGCCAAAAATTTAATATTTTGTGTAATTCAAGAGGTCCAAGCTTCTCGTTCATGGGGTTTTCTGACAAAATTTTTATGTTGTCCACTAAGACCAATTTGGTGTATTGGACCTTAAGAAAATAAGAATCTAACTGTGATTCTTCAAAATCTATTTCTATGATAAAAAATAAGGTAAAGAAGCTCTCCAAGATCACTATAGTTGGGCTGACTTAACACATCAAGAATATTATAAGTGTGACAAATGTTAGGGAAACGAGAGCGATGTGAGTAAGAGCTGGGAAATCTATGAGGAAGTTTTTTTCATCTTCAACCCTCTTAGTATTGCAAAGACAAAGTTGTCAGATTCTATTATCCCAGGGATTTTTGGGAGTAGAACATTGCCCGATTTCACTTCGAAGCTCATGAGAATTAGTTCTTATCCTCGCGATGTTCATTTTTTTCTTAGTGTTGGTCAAAAAAGAGATATAATTCAGGTTATCAAGGGTGGGTTTGATCACCTCCTTATAATATCTTAGCTTCCTTTTTCCCTTCAACTCCTTATTATCCCATAGTTTATCATTAAATTTGGAGGTAATAATATCTTTGATACTATCCTTTCTTCGCAATATGATCTCCTCCTTTATTCCCCAGTTGTTGAGCCAAGATTGGGCAGTCTTATACCACCCACGCTTGAGGTGCAAGTGTGGATTTTGATTAAAGTTAGAAGCAATTTTGGGAAGCCTCTTAGATTCCATTTTGTAAAGATTCTTCGTATACATCAGATACCTAAACATAGCCATGATTTTAATGGGGGAAATTCCAGCTTCGATCAGGAGGATAGGATAGGGAATAATTGCCTTGATCTTGAGGTTGTATGTTATGAATTTCTTTTGAATGATCTCAATATTTCTCCATGACTCTTTGCATATACTGTAACCCCAAACTTCACATCCATATAAGACAACAAGGGTGACGAGAGTTTATAAAAGGAACATTTTTTAACTCCAAATATAAAGAGTGAGAAACTTATCATTGTTTTCAAGCTCATTATAAGCTTTCTAGCCTCCAATTATCATTTTCTCAATGCTATCATTCCATTTGAGCTAATGAGGAATGTCAATACCTAAATATTTATAAGCCTAAACATTTTCTAAGTAATTGTTATAATAGAATAAACTACGATTGGTGATATTTTTGGATTGAATTACACGACTTTAGTCTTGTTGGTATTAACTGTCATACCCATCTTGGAGCAGTAATCATGAAGAGTCTTAAGCTACTTGTCTAGGTCATCATGGCTTCAGAAAGAAGAACGATATCATCATCATAAAGGAGAAGAGTAATGATTATACCAACAAGCTTGGTTCCCTAACAACCTACAGTTTCCAAAGACTTCTCTAGCTTATCGATGTAAATTCCAGAAAGGGTGGGGGATAGGGGACACCCATGCTTAATCCAGATATTGCATTTAATATATTTATACTACCCTTTGTTGGTTTGAAGCTTGGAAACAATAGTCTCGTAAAGGTGAATCACAAAAGTACTCAACTTAGGAGGAACCATTATCTCTTCAAGTATTTTCCAAAGCTTATCCCAAGGAACATTGTCAAATCTTTTTCTAAAGTCCAGAAAACAATAGAAGAGATTGATTTTACTATTTTGACATTCCTTGGCAATGATCTTGAGAGTGACAAAGTGGTCAATAGTGGAGTGAGGTCTCCTAAAACCAAATTTCTCTTTATCTCTTTTACCATCGCTTTCAAGTCAAAGGCTAATCTTCTTTTGTCCCCACTTTCAAAGATAGGCAAAATATGGCTTTGCGTCCAAGGCTTAGGGAAGCCATGCTTTACTGCCAAAATGATAAGCTTGTGGAGATGAAAAATGAGGATAGACCTTCCCATTTTAAATATTTCAGCTTGGTATCGTTCAATATCTTTAGCTTTCCAATTAGTGAGCTTATGAATCCCATATTCAATGCCTTTTAGAGAAAATATATCTGCTTTAATAAAATTATTTAAAATAGTGCCAATTAACAAGAATAAAAACACCAATTAACACTCATTAAATTATTTACTATAATCTAATGTTTCATCATCTCTCCTATCACATCCTCCCCTCCCATCATATGTCAACTCAAATTTTATAATAATTAATGAACGTTTAAACTATTAATTTTCCATAAAAACAAAATATCATAGTCAATTGAAACAATGTAATCGTGTGACTCTTCCTTCACCCTAGAGACATGCTATTTTTTCAAATATAATATTACATATTTTTGTCAACACACGTCCTGAACAGGATCCCATAGGAAAACAACCATGAACAACTTTATCTACCACCTCGGTGCTGTCATCAGAATATCCACCACCTCGGCTTAATCCTTTCCGCTAGGTCGGTGGCTTCTGCGGTGGGGTTATCTCAGGCTTGCTTGGTTGTGTAGTGGGTCACCTCCCTCCTAGCTTTCTCGGGGCCGAATCGTTTCTTTCATTTCCCCAAGGAAGGTTAGTGGAACCTAGCGGAAACGTCAAGCCCTGTAGAAAAAACCCATTAATATAATTCGGACCAGATAAAGCCAAGATGGGGAATGAATAAAAGCAATGTAATCTCTAGAAAAAGATTTCCCTCGATTTTCTGGCTCCGGTCTCAACTAGATCCTACAATTATTTTAGCCGTATGACAAAATTAAATTTATTAATGCTGAATTAATAAGCGTCGAGCTTATTTTGCCAAAATCTGCAAAAGGGTCAATATGATGTAAGGGAAAAGGCATGCCTATTCATTTTACAGCCACAATAGCCCGATGATAGTAGACTCAAGCTATTCATGGCTATTTGTCTTAATATTAAATTTTGTGATCCAAGTGGATTGTCAATTTTTGCCATCCTCATGGATGACACAAGCAAACAACACGATCGTGTGACAAGGTGAACGAAGGGTTGGTGAATCGTGCGACGATCGTGCGGAGGTGCCGACGAGCTGGGCAACCGAGTTTGCCGAAGTTGTGAAAATTGGTTAAGTGTAAATTTGGGGTTTCCCAAGATTTAACTTATACATTGTAAAAGTGAAGATTGTATAATATATTGATTCGGGCAGACTCATATTGCAGGGAGTTACCCCTCCCTTTATACTGTTGTGCATTTCTCTTGTATAATGCTGTTGATAATGAATGTGTATGGGTATTCGTTGGTATAAAGGAACACATTAATAATACTTGGTTGCGAAAAACAAACTAAGTAGGATAAGTGGAATGTTAGGCGTAGTCCACGAACATAAGTATTGGTGAAAAGAAAGTGTTCGGTGGTGCCGCACCTCGCTATAAGCGGTTGAAAGACTATTGCAGGTGTAGGGGCGTGACAGGTGGTATCAGAGCTGGTACGTGACGAAGTGCAGGTGTGGATGCACTTGACAGTTGATGGCAATGGAAGCAGGTACTTGCAGGTGAAGGGAGCTAGTTTCACATACAAGTGGAACAAGGGTCGATTCATGGTTGGAGGGAACTGGGTGAAGTTGGTGAATGGTAAAACAAGTTTATCAAGGGTGAAGCTTAGTGCTTGGGCCAAGCTGAACGACAAGACATGGCAGGTTTGGAAGAATGCGAAGGGAAGCTCTTGCTTACCTTATACAGGTTGAAGCGGATGAAAGAAGAGAATCCCCGGATTCGAAAGGAACTTCAAGTCTTGGAAAAAAATGTTGAAGATGAACTTCTTCAACTTGGTTGGACAATGGAGCAAGGTGAAGTTGCAGATTGTGCTGACAAGGAAGAGGAAGTCGTGATGATTGAGGATGTTGCAGATGTGACAACGATGGAGGATGAGCTTGAAGTCATTCAAGTTGGACCAGGATCGTGCAGTTTGCAGACATGGATGGATGAGGATACTCACATGGAGGAGCCTCATGATGATGAAGTAAGTATTGATACTTGTGTTTCACTTGAGCATTTGGTAGATGGACCGTATGCAGGGAAAGGCAAAGCCAGTTTGTCGATGCTATGGAGGATCTTGCCATGGATGACTATGATGAGACCTTGTATGGAGAAGCAAGGATTGTTGATTGTTGCAGGACTTGTTGGGGTTGTTTGTGACCTTATGGTAGAAGGTGCAAAGGCCCGTGACAAGGGAGGAACATGATGATCATTGCGGAGGATTGGGTCATGCTTTAGCCACATGGAGAATTGGCTAAGTGCCCGGCATGACTCATGGACAGATTGGAGGGCACACACTTGAGTTGCTTGGGTGGACTTCTCATGGCCGAGACCAAGAGATAGTCTTGGTGGAACCTTCAGTGGAGGAGCTATGATGGAGAGACTCATGTGATGATGATATGGTTGGGTGACCGAGTTCACTAGACCGAAGATTGCAGACTTGGATGAGGATGACTGATTGTTGTGATGGGTCTACTTGGTTGGACTACATGGGCAACTTAGTCATGGAAATCAGGTTGGAGACATGGAGCATGGCAGTCTTATGCAGGGGCATTATGCAGGAGCACTTATAGAGGTGTCACTTATGAGCATCCAATGAGGAGTGCCAATGCAGGGATGTTGTGCAGGTGGATTTGTTGATGTGACATGGAGACTTATTACTTATGAGCCAATGGAGAGGTTGTGCACTCTTGTACAACAAGGCCATGAACTTGGATGGGATTGTGAGCAAACTATGGAGCATTCCTACTACATGGAGAGCTAAGGCATCTTGCAGAGACCTTTGGGCCAAGACTTGTATGCTTGCTGAGGTGTTGGTTGGGGATGGTTTATGGAACTCATGATGACATGAGATTTTTGTGACTTTTGGGGACTTCATATATGGTGGACTTGGGGACACTTTGGAGCAACGGAGTTACAACGATGATGATGCCTTGGTGGCAACACTTGGGCATGGGTTGAGCCGAGACTCAACCACTTTTGACACATGAGGGCTGATTGATCTATGATCATGGGCAGCACATGGATAGATGAGACAGGTATATACTTGTTTCTATGGCAGACTTGAGGGATAACACATTGCAAATATGATGGAGGTTGCTTCATGGACCTGGATGTGGCACATCGAGAGTCGGTTTGATGAGATGGTCTCTTCATATGGAAGAGATACACATATGGATGATGTTGGGATAGATGTGGCTGATTTCATGTAGCACATTGACACCAACCATCATGGACAGCATGTTGCAGATGAGATGAGGGCTACTTCATGGACCTGAGCATGGCTTAGACTTATGTGGAGATGGATTCTTGATCGAGTTGAGGATGTGACAGGATGTTATGAGAAACAAATGATGGTGGCATGAGGATGTGCATTCTCATGGTTTGAGTGTGATAGTTGGATTGATCACCCGACTAGTTCAGACATGGGGGTCGACAATGTACAGAGATGTGTTAGCATTATGTTGGAGTACCACGGCAGCAGTTCACATGATGACACATGATGAGGTCGACACAGGATGTTGCAGTGGGCATGTAGCTTAGATGGAGGGGCCAGCCTTCCACGGTGGAGAGTAGCATGTGGAGATTGTGACAGGGTGATCGATGATCATGGATTGAGATGATCTCTGATGTATGACATATCGATGAGGTGTATACCTTGGTATGGTGATCTTGGTGACAGATGGTTGCCGAGGCGAGACATGACGGAGACGGTGGTTCTACATATGTTGTAGAGATGTTGCAGTATGTGGAGGAGTTGACATCATGGATATTGATGATCTTGGTGGATGGCTACCCGGATGATATGTTGTCGAGGACGACAACAACTTTAGGTGGAGGAGGATGTAACATCCTGCGGTTCTGCCTGAAGTGCAACCGCGTTCGGGTGATGTGCGACCGTGGGCGAGCAACCGGTTGGAGGGCGAGCTGCAGTTGTGCGACACTTATGCGACGATACTCATGCGAACATATGTGACGATATATGGAGATCGATGGGTTTATATAACGCTTGGAGTGGTGAACGATATGTTGGAGGCCGACCTACGAAGGGAAGGAAAGCCGATGAGTTAAAGCGAAGTTTTATGATAGCGTTGGGGCGTTGGGCAAGTCGGCCGGGTGCCAGACTTAGCCCCAAGCTTTAGTATATATTGTTGAACGTATGGAGTCATTTGGACATCGAACCATCACTTGTCATCTTCCCACAAAAGAGTAGTGTGCAAATTCTAGTGCGCAAGACAAGAAGGTGAAGGCGCACATCTCATGCGCCGATTCTTGGGTGAGTCGCACGGTGGAAGGTTGCACTTGGTGTTGGGTGAAGGTGCGGGCAAGATGCGTCTGGTGGTCAGTTGAGGCGTGCACGGGTGTGGTGCCGGATTTGTGCGAAGGCGCCCGACGGTGAAACGGAGGAGCGCCCGTTTGTGCGAAGGCTTGGTGTGGGTGTCTTGGCGACTCGGGTGAGCGCCCGCCCATCGTGCAAGTGTGCATGAAGACTTGTTGGTGTGTTGGGTTGTGAACGGAAGTGTGTCTCGGTTGGAGGCGCCCGTGTGTGGCGACTTGGAGGCGCGCCCAAGTTGGGAAAACAACACGATCGTGTGACAAGGTGAACGAAGGGTTGGTGAGTCGTGCGGCGACCATGCGGAGGTGCCGACGAGCCGGGCAACCGATGTTGCTGAAGTTGTGAAAATTGGCTAAGTGTAAATTTGGGGTTTCCCAAGATTTAACTTGTACATTGTAAAAGTGAAGATTGTATAATATATTGATTCGGGTATACTCATATTGCAGGGAGTTGCCCCTCCCTTTATACTGTTGTGCATTTCTCTTGTATAATGTTGTTGATAATGAATGTGTATGGGTATTCCTTGGTATAAAGGAACACATTAATAATAATTGGTTGCGAAACAAAAACTAAGTAGGATAAGTGGAATGTTAGGCGTAGTCCGCGAACATAAATATTGGTGAAAAGAAAGTATTCGGTGGTGCCGCACCTCGCTATAAGCGGTTGAAAGACTATCGTAGGTGTAGGGGCGTGACATTCCTAGTTCTGATGGTGGGTGCTGCGGCCCTTGCGGTTGGTTAGATGCACGGTATATCTGAAAATATTAATGCGACATTCTGAATGTTGAGATATCTGATTTTTTTCAATCATGTAGTTTTTGGTGGTTTGAATTTGGTTTACTAAGTTTGATATCTTGCTAACAGAAATGACCATTTGATGCAGCTTATCCTTCCTTTGTTGCGGCTGGTGTCCTCGAGACCGTCCTCCTCCACGAAATTGAAAAATCAAAGAGTGACTAGATACATATTTTGCTTACAACACCATGGACTTCAATATTTTTATGGCTTGCCCTTACAATAATCAAAGACGCTGTTTATGGGAGTTTGTCTCTCATAAAGATAGGTTGATTCAGGCAACCAGTACCATTGATTCGATATATGTATTAAGACAGAATTAAGTTTTATATGTACTTTATTAATTTAATTTTATATTATTGTTCAAAAATAATGTAAATTTATATATATATATATATAGATATATATATATATATAAAAGAATTCAAATGTTTATTTAAGTTTATGAAAAAATGCATTTATGTTATCTTTATCTATTTATAAATTCAACTTAGATTATGTATATCTTCTATTATTATGGATATAACAGCATCACATAATCTTTTAAGTGTAATAGTATGATTGGAGGGAAACTGTCATTTTGTATTCTCTTTTTGCATATTATGTTTTCTGAACAAAATAATTATATATATGTATATAGATACCAGTCTGTTTTAAAAAGATTTACATGAAGATATAAATTATTTAATATAATTCATCGGTCAATTAGAAATTCTCAGTCTGTAACCAAAATAGAAGTTTAAGCCTAGTACTGTATTGAAATAAAAAAAAAAGGTACAAAAACGATCGAATCTACAGATAACCCAAACAAACGGGCGGGAGTGACAATTTGACATCTTGAGCAACCGAATCAACTCCACTCATTATACTCTCAGGATAGATTAAAGCAGCCTAATCCTTATTATTATCATTGTACTCTCTAGATATATTAAAGCATCATTATACTCTCTAGATATATTAAAACAACCTAATTCCAAGAGGGCTTTGTAAGACATAAAATCAATCAAAAATTTAGAAACACTCTTTACCATTAACTAAGCTAGCCACGCTAGCTAAAATAAAATATTATAAAACCCAATTCTCAAAATATCGGCATAGAAACTAGGTATACTTTGACAACAATCCATTCTACGTCTAGTCTAACAGCAATCCTGAAAATTTGGGCAGAGCAGAGAAGCCTTGTATAAGTGGTTACATAGTTAATTTCCTAGATTAATTTTGGGTTTTTTAAGGTAGTTATTGGAGTCCAAAAATCCCAAGAAATTAATTCAATTATTTTCTTATGTATTAATATATACATAATGTACATCATTAAAAAAAATAATTAAAATTAAATAATATATATTTGATTTGGTTTACCAGCTTTTGTATTTACAGTAGTATCAGAGCGGGAAGTTTATTAGCGTGTTGATTGATGAGCCACTAGTTTTGTGGCGATCCAGAACTTTGGGGTAGTTTATCCTCCTGTTGATTGATGAGCCACTAGTTTTGTGGCAATCCAGAACTTTGGGTAGTTTATCCGCCTGTTGATTAATGAGCCACTAGTTTTGTGGCGATCCAGAATTTTGGGTAGTTTATCCGCCTGTTGATTGATGAGCCATGAGCTACTAGTTTTGTGGCCATCCAGAACTTTGGGTAGTTTATCCGCCTGTTGATTGATGAGCCACTAGTTTTGTGGCGATCAGAACTTTGCGTAGTTTATCCGCCTGTTGATTGATGAGCCACTTGTTTTCTGGCGATCAGAACTTTGCGTAGTTTATCCGCATGTTGATTGATGAGCCACTAGTTTTGTGGCCATCCAGAACTTTGGACGGGAGATTTTGCAGAAGATTGTTAGTCAACGCATTGTGGCGCGTTGGGGGCAAAACGGTTATCTCTTTGATTCGTCGTTGGACGTGTTGTTAACTGGAATATTAAAACAGAACGAAAAATACAAGTCTGTCAGCAAAACATTAGACCAACTGAGACCACCTGTACTTTATCGAAGCCGACGAGGATTGGGGGCCGAACATGCAGAAGCTGTGATCTGGTCAGACATTCAACAATTGCAGTTGCTTTGACGTTGTCATCTTTAAATAATGAAGGAACCCTGCAATATCGATATATGCTGAAAATCTAAGTTGTGGTGTTAACCACAACGGTTACAAAGGTATATTTTTACCCATTTCTACGAAGTATTCTTTCCTGATTTCCCTAACCTGTTATCAGATTGGTTGTCCAAGTTTATTGAGTGAAAGACGTACTACCGAACCCTGCAATATCGATATATGCTGAAAATCTAAGTTGTGGTGTTAACCACAACGGTTACAAACGTATATTTTTACCCATTTCTACGAAGTATTCTTTCCTTATTTCCCTAACCTGTTATCAGATTGGCTGTCGAAGTTTATTGAGTAAAAGACGTATTAGCGGGGAGGTGAGGTGAGTCTGAGGTATGGACCCTTGAACTAATTCAGAGGTTCAAATTTATTGATAATAAAATCGTTTGTGCAGTGGACTATTGCCTTTAGTCAGAAGTCTTACAGCGCTGCAGAAAGAGACTTCGATCCCGAGAATTTGTGCTTTTCTGAATCATCGTACAGTGCTTGTATTGACCGAGTTTCGATTAGCTGAGAAGGGTTGAACTTTCGTGCCCCTGGCCATCGTAAAGTTTGAACGAGGTGATAGTTATATCTGATCGTTGACGTTCAAGAGAAGGACTCTGTGGACGAAAAACTTTGAAACTTGCGTAATTCATACCCAATTCGAAACCATTTGACTGGCACCGTTTCGCATCGCGTTCCTTTCAGTTCGAAATAGAAACCAAGCAGCATGCTCACATCGAGTTGTCGCCAGCAGCGGAATACGTGGAGGCCACTAGCATTCTCAGAGGCAAAGACGGAGACGGATTGTTGTTAAACAGGAACTAGAGAAACAGTGAATGAATGGTGAATGAATGGCGAGCCATATTTCCTATGCTATAGGGTATTGAATGCATTGACAGTGACCGTAACAGCGGAGGATTCTGACATTTGCTTTCACCGTAAACCCGTGTATATAATTTCTCAGGCAAAACACACTTCCCAATTAACGGTTGCGGGAATGGGTTGACGCATCGTCCATGGCTTATCCGGATGCCAGATGATCCCCATGGGCATGATGGCCAATAAATAATGTTTGCAGTCATACAATACGTAACCCAGTCTGGCGAAATTAATGTTAAAACCCATTGAATTTCGAAGGGCTATTTTATTTATTCCAATATATGGTGCTTTTGATTAATTAAGCTTTTATCGCAGTTTGGCCCTTTTCTTTTTTGTGATAACCTCCCGCCGGCGGCTGGCTATGGATGTTTATATTCCAGAAGATTATGTTAGAAGGCGCTGCAAGCCAAATATATCGATGCAGAAACTAGATGGCCGACTTGCTTTCAACGATGTGGAGGTTACTATTATTATCCATGTGGTGCGCTAATATTATTATTTTTTATAATTACAGATCATAGAGGTACGTTTAGGGAACTAGCTCGCCTGGCGTTCACACCAAATATGAACACTTCGTTTTTAATGCATGAAATGTTTTGTTTTATTTTGTTTGTTTTTTTTTTTTAATTATATCAATTCTATGTTTAATTTATTTTTTTCTATAATAAAATTAAAATTAATTAAATTGTGATAAAATATTTGCTAGCATAATTATATAATAAATATTTTTATTTAAACAAGTATTTTTATACACATAAATATCTATATTGTTATATAAATATTTCATATAAATTGAAAGAAATATTTTATATATAGAGCAACAAACCATAAAAACTTATAACTTGATTTTCTTATAGTATAAATAACCATAAAAACTTATAAATTGATTTTTTATTAATAGATAATTTGAAAGAAGTAAATATTTTATTAATATAATATATTAATACTTTATTTCATATAGATTGAGAGATGCTTTATATATATACTCCATTACTAATCATGAAAACTTATACATTTATTTCTATTGATAGATAGTTATAAAGAAATAGATATCTTATTAATAAATTTATTAATAATTGCTTTCTTTTATTTATATAATAACTAGTTACTTAATATTTATGAGTTATTTTCATTAATATTTATTAAAAATTAATTTATATATAAATATTCTATTTTAATTATTAATTATATTAATCAATATAATATATAAAATTGTGTAAACTCTTATAATTTATTTTAATTTAAATTATTATTTATCAATTATAACTTTTAATTTATCATTGTAAATGATCATCATGATCTTAAAATCTTACAAATTGCATAACTATAAGAGAGTTTACAACTTTTCTGTAGGAAACAAATAGATGGTAGCATATGCACCTTACTTTCTCAATCCTTGTCATTTTAGATACAATATTAACATACCATAAAGATAAGCTTTTAAGAATATAAATCCAAATATCAAGGCCAACATCTCAAATATTTTTCTATGTTCAATAAAGAGTAGCATTTAAATTGCATTGAACAATCTATGAGTTATTAGACATTCATTTAAACTTGAAGTGGAAGTGCAAATGCTTGGAATTTATTTCCTTATAACATTAGGTTTTTATTGCAACCATACAAAGGTTAAGAGGAAGGCATATAAATATTTATTTCACTTCAAAAATCAAGTACTATTCAAATATAAAATAGGTAAGAAGACCATAGAAACACCTAGTGGAGTTATTGGAACGTTGTTGAAATACAAGTACTCTAGCTACATTGCAAAAACCTACAAACATCAATTTATATTAATTTTCATGACTTGAGTTTTGGCTATAAAGGAAATTCAAAACTAAGCTTCGAAATTTGGTGTTTAATAAATTGAGAAGACAGTTTTTTTTTTTGTTAAGCTTGGTAGATCCTTCTTGTTCATTCTAAAATAAGTAAGCAAGTTACACACATATATACTGGTTAGGCGGTCTCAACTTGATTAGTGGGAAACCACGTCTATTGACCACCTAACTGCAGTTTAAGTTGTCTAGTAGCAAAAAATACTTATTCTATCTATCCAAGCTATATAAACTTGATAGTCATGTCTACAACCATATTCTAGTTGTCTATACATATATATGACTGTAAACTGTAAATTAGAAGCTATCTGCATGAAAACAACTAAAAAAAAGGACTAAGAGTCAACATTATATTCCTCCTATTCGGTGGAAGCGGAAGCCACCAGGGCCGTATCTTTCGCGTTGGAGCCTGGAATCTCAGTTAGCACGAATAGGCATGGGAAATGTTTCTCTATATGATCTAGGTGGCCATCCTACTTCTGCAATTGAAATTGTAGTTTTTGAAAGTCCTATTTATAATTTGGAAAGTCCTAGACAACAGTCATCCAAATTTTCTCCATGGCCTTGCCCAGAAGGCATTTCATGAGCCAATACAGATAAATGGACTATTTGTATTGTGCCTCTTGACCTTTGGTGTGTCCTGAGTCTGGAATCAGGATCTTCCAATCCTCTGTGTCTGTTGGCTCCACACTCACTTGACGATTTATATTTTCCTCTCATTCGGCTATGAGCCGTTTGATTTCCCCTATGGTGCTCCCTGCATACGCAACTGCCGTTTGTTGGATCAGGTTCGTTATGAGCTTCCTGCCTCGACGTTTGCCCGTGGTGCTTGGCTCAACATCGGCCTCTCTCCCTCACAGTCTCTTCCTGCAGCCCTTGGTAATCGTTGCTCGAACCATAGCCACAATACCCCTGTACCTTCCGGGCACCTTCAAACATTGGTCTAAAACAAACCTTTGTGCTTTTCTTGGATAAGGAAAGTTACCTCCCAACTGACCTGTTGTGGAAGCAAGAAACCATAATTTCTAAAATGTTAATTTTTGAATTGCCTTCATCCCACAATTCTGACAATACAACAAATCTGTCACCCACGATTTATGTGCATAACCCTCAAGCATAAGGACCTCCACCCGAGACTCCTGAGATGCCCATGCATGACCCCTGCCTTGCTCGCGTTGTGACTATGGTCTTGGATGTGAGGTGCATGGCCACCCACCAAACTTGTAACCTAGAGGTCAAGCCTGAAGGAACTGTGCCCCTCATCTCCATTGCCCCTCGTTGACTACCTTTGCCCCCATTCCCCTTGACTTAGCCTCTGCTTAGCATGACTCAGATCCTCCCCGCA
The DNA here is from genome assembly GCA_031772625.1 of Pinus tabuliformis. NCBI lineage: Eukaryota > Viridiplantae > Streptophyta > Pinopsida > Pinales > Pinaceae > Pinus > Pinus tabuliformis. The sequence continues at coordinate 1,023,617,710 of CM062807.1, forward strand.
ACCTGACATCTGAACCCCAACACCCACAAGGCATCATGCCCCTAGCTTACTCACCACCCGACTTCCTAGCAACTGGCTTAAGCTAGCCTGGCTAGGATTCTCTGCGTGCCAATTCCCCCCATTAAAGAAGACCCTGACTTGCGACAGTCTTCCCTCGCCTAACGCTCCTTAGGGGCTTGGCATTAGAGCATTTTAGGAATTGGAGTGGTCCAACCGCAACGATAATTGCCACTTCCTTACCTTCAACTCCTAGGTTTTCTAGGCATACAATAAACAACAAATCACTGAGGCAGTCTCCCTCCCATCCCATCCCTATAATCCCCATGCCAGATAGTAGAATGCCAAACTTAAGAGACAACCAAGCAAACCCAATAGAATTGGGATTGTTCCCACAGACCACCTCCTCCAGGCTAATTCCCCTACCCCAGTTACTCGCCACATATACCCCGTGCCCCCATGAAAGCCCCAGTTACTAGACCAAATGTAGGGAAGCATAACAGAATGTAGGCTGAGCCAGATAACATACCCGATTATCTATGTTTGAAGACGTCATATCTCATCTCTTTGCGAAGTCGCCGCTCTTCTTTAATCGTCGTCACCTCTGTGCTTACACCCTCCAAATTATTCTCTCTCTTTGCAGTCAGTAAACTCAATTGCATGCAAATTCCACCTTCCCTCCTCTTGCTTGCCTTAAGCCTGCCGAAAACCACCACGACCTGCATGTCAAACATGCGGGAGGCGATGGAACCATCCCTTCTTATGCTTTTCATTATGACAACCTTAATGGCTCTGTCTGCCAGCTCACATGCTGGTCGAGGGGAGAAGATATTTTTTTAATTTACTCAAATGAATTAAATTACAATACAACTTACATTATAAAGGTCTCACAAACATCAACTTATATTAACTTTCATGGCTTGAGTTTTCGTTATAAAGGAAATTCAAAACTAAGGTTAGAAGTTTGGTTTTTAATAAATTGAGAAGATGTAAATTTACTCAAATTAATTAATTGCAATACAAATTAATTTATCGAGTTGTAACAAGCTAATTTGGTTATTATAAGAATGAGTTTATGCTTTCATAGAAAAAATGTTATTTCGTAACATAGTATATTTGAATGGAAGCCTAGACTTTAAGAAGCATTATCGTGAGTGGAAAATTTGTGTTTGTGCTCAGAATCACAAACTCAAATTATATTATGAATTATTTAGTTGAAGAAAATCATTCATATATAGTTATTATTGTGTGCACAAATAGATTGTTCTACATACATTATGGAATGATTGAACCTATGACAAAAGAAGAGAAGGAAGATAACTCCCATGGGTAGGACAATCATTGTAGAGGGTAACCCCGTTGATTTGTGATGACCTTAATTCAATATGAGTCACATATTGTCTATTCATATCTCAACAATATAATATATTTTCACCAAGTGGTTCATGGCCGAATCCCAACAAATATGGGTTGTTATTTCATAATGCCAAAGATTTCAAAGTTTCAAAGCATACACAATGTAACACACCCAATCGGAGGTCATTATCATCTTCTACTCATCGAGAGCTTTCTCATCTCATTATAAGCTCTAGGAACAATGTTATGGAACTCATAAGATGTACCATTTTATGCCAGAGACACATAGTAGTCTCACACCCATGACTCATCATGATATTGCACGACATTCGCAAGCCAGACACCTTGGCTTGCTAGGTCATATCCAAATCTTGGTTTATATTTTATCCTTCCTGCAATCATATCCAATTCTTCTAGATTTTTAGGTTTTCGGATGTTAATGATTTCTTATCAGTATGTTAAAAATATGTACTTCCATGTCATCTACCATGGAAATTGTAACTCGGTCCTCAACATCCACACCGTTGACCTAGATTGGATCATTATATTGTTTTTCATTCATGTCGATGCTTTTAGAGTGGAAAAAGTGGAAAAATCAGCGCATAAGACCATTTCTATTGGTAGGACCCAATTTGGCAAATCGATGTCTGAAAAGTTCCAAGAGAATTTTGAGGCATCAAATGACATTAACCAAAAACCTTAAATTTATTATGAAAAATAAATAATTTTAAAAAGAATTATAAATTGTAACTAAAAAAAATGTAATTTATAAATGAATAATTTTATCCATTATCTACATTATGATTTGAAAATAAATCATTGTGTGGAGAAACTCTCTACATCTCATTATAAGGAGATATGTAGGTGTTAGGCGTAATATAAAAAAAAAAAAATATTTAACATTTTTAACTACCTACTCACTATGTTGAAATTATATATTATTGAATTTATATTAATATGTTGAATTTATAGAACATAAAGGATATTTTTTAACCCTTTTTCAATCATTCCTAAAATTGAAATGGAGATGGAGATTAATAGTTTCACAAATAGTGTTGATCCATTGAATACAATGTGTTGGGCATAGTTATGATCATGATAGGGCCCTACGCTCTTCTGTGGGGAAAATTGAAGGATATCAAGGCTTCAATGGATGAAAATTTTTTGGAAGCATTTCCCAAATGCAAGGAAATACTATCTCAAAATGAAAATAAGGTAGACAACATAGAAGCTGTGTCAAACAACCCCATGAATGAGAAGATTTAACTTCTTGAATTACACGCAATGAAAGAATTTCTTGTCAAATAGAGAGTACAATTTTCTAATTTAGCATATGGTTATGGAAATTTACTAAAACAATGCGTCCTTATCATTATTAACCACTCCTCTATAACACACAATATAAATACTTAATGGATTCTTGAATATTAACTTTTTGGCAATGTGTAATAGAAACAAATATTTTTTAAACCAATGGTGATGATTTATTAAATTTTAAGTCATAAAAATTCATAATGTAAAGTTTGTCATCATACTCTCAGCATTAGTGCATACCTATTCATTTACATGGCTTCATCAGTTTGCATACAGCTGCAATTCCTCCTCAACAAGGGTATTAGTGTATACAAGATATGCACATACCATCAACCATGTTCGGCCTTTACCTGCATGTCAAAATATAATAAAATGGGATCTCAAAATTTTAATACAGAATGGTGGACATAACTTACCAAACACACAACTCAATGACCCATAATAAATGAAATGTAGTACCAACCAACACTATTCACCACTGGAATCCTTAGGTTTCAACACTAATATGGGCATATGAAAGAAACCAAACTGCACTGACCCAACATGATGAGCAATATAAGCATTAGTTATGGTTCATAAATTTATATGTGGTAAATTTCATCACATTTTTAAAGAATATTTCTTATATATATAGTAGAGTCAATTAATATATACCACAAAATTACGTATGGCCAAGACCAAGCATACATCATGAAACACTCAAAATAATCCTTCTTAACATGAAAATATCATTTCAATGTCCATGTCACAAAATGTAAAAATGATTACTTGGTACAACAATGAATTCTTACATAGTGGCCACTTCATGTGAGGAAGCCCCACATATTAAGATCCACATAAGATATTTACAAACATCATCACATGAATTGCAGATGATATGTCATCAATTTTAAAACATCATACTTAACAAGTTACAGATTGAAAAATGAGAAGAATTTGGTATGATTTCATTGCATTATTGACTTATCTGTCCCACCTGTAAAGAAAATATAGAATTGATCAATCTAAGTAATTTTTCCACTATCAACAAATCCTTCTCACTTTTCTAAGTTCCACCACTGCCTCACATTCATTTACATTTGAATTCAACCCAAGACAAGACTGAAGACATTTGCTCCAACCATCCATAACCTCTAAATTCAAATGCCCAAAAAGTTGCATATGGGATAGATGTGGCTAGTCTCAAATTTGTCTAAATCTTTTTCAAATATGCCTGTCACATATAACGATCCATTGAAGTCATCATAAAAGAAATCTGCAAGATGAAAATCCACACTTTTACCACAACTCTTTTCCTTCTCTAATAATAATAATGGGTAGTATGTACTGTGCTTTTAATTTTTATAGAGTTGGAAATATGTACAATTTGTAGTTTTCATCATTACCCTACTCCATTGAAGTTGAATGGAGTAGGGTAATGATGAAATTGTAAGTTTCATTCATGCATCTTAGAGGAACCTACCTATAACAATTAGACAACAGTTTGTTAAAACAGTTCATTATAAAATTTTCTCAAAACATAATCAAACTAAAGGTTTCTTCCATTTAAGCTTAAGGTCCTCATCTGCATTGATATCACAAATATCAAGAAGACTATTGAAATTATGTCTTCCAAACCTCAAACTTGATAATTGGTTGCTCTCGGGCTTGTCTAGTGCGAGTTATGGTGAAAAGTATTTATTCATGGTGCAAATATAAATTAATATTCACCCATAATTCATCAACAATGTGGTTGTGGTTATGAACTTTGAATTAAACTTGGACTCCATTGGTGGTAAAGAATACATTAGGAAATATTTCTAGTGTGTATCACAAGACATAGAATAAGAACTATGTCCAACAGAAAAGGGAAAAACTTCCACACAAAAAACAATGTGAGGTTAAAATAGCATTTTCCTGGCTATGAAATAGATGTAAAAGTTCAGACATTGGGATCTCACAAATGTTGTGCTCCCTCTTTCAAATGCTCTAACTCTAATACCTACTACTTTATGGGTGAAGTATAAAGACTCAGTATTTTTAAAAAATGATGGAAATAATACCCAATAGAAAGATATATAAGAGAATAATACAACATTCCTTTTGAGATATTCTTCTTATGAAGCATAGCTATAACCAATAATAGATTGGGAGGCACTAAAAAACCTAATTCTGTACAAACGAAAGATCGCAACTCAAAGAAAGACATCAGATGAATTAAAAATTCCAAAACAATATACACAAGAAGAAGGTAAAGACAAAAACACACCAAGGGGTTCAAAGTACATAACCACAACCACTTGAACCTTAAAATCTGGTAGGGTGAAATGCAAGAATAGTAAAGCTAAAAACATGCGAAAATAAATAGCAAAAAGAAGGTGTGAAATCAGTGAAAGTAGAACGGAAAAAATTAAAAAATGTTGTCCTATATCATGCAACATACTCACATCATGAAAATTTTGCATACCAATATTAAAAGCTACAAATTAACATTTCACAAAAATATTATTAAGAATACAACAAAAGGAATAAGAGTAATAAGAGTAATACAAAAGAGTTGGTTAAAATTAAAGTGAACTCTTTCTCCATCATATTGATTTCGATTGTGATGTGTTGAGGGAATACTTACCCATTTCAGTATTGTGCTTACAACCAATCAATGTGCTTTGCTTTGCCTAATACTATCTTTGTTATACCCTACACATCATCCCCCATAGACTTCTTCCTCTACCAATCTCCTACGATTGCTTTCTCCTTACTAAATAGAGCTAGCCTTTGACAAAATCAATAGTAAGAAGTTCATAATTTAACACATATTTGCTTCTGGAGGGAAAATTTGCATGCATGTTTGTGCTAAAATATCTGATTTACCCATAATGTAGTTCAAGAAAATAAACGATGCCTTGTTCCTTACATGAAAATGTAAGTGATCCCTTTGGAAAAGAGAACCCCACCCCCCACCACTAATGCTTCCAACACTCTCAAATCAACCTAGTACAAGGATTGTTCATAGTCCTATATTTTTTCATCAACCATATACAAAATGCTAGTCCTTCTTGAGTATATGGAATTTTGGTTACTAAATCAGAAGCTACAACCATACCTTGGAGCATTTTCATGACCTCCACATTATCATCTATAAAAGCTTTTCTTTAATTGGTTTATGGTAAACAATACAAGAAATGACTTTGACCATAGAGGAGATAGATGGTTATCTCATTTCACTTGGAATACTCACAAACATATAGTCATCAGATCTATTGTCTCTCATGCACAAAAAAAATCTGGCGGCTTTGCTTTTTCACCCATTGTTGACAAAAGTTGTGCTACCAAACCTTTACTAATACGTTGCAAATTCCAATTCAAATGTGTGAAATATTTGAAAGAGAGATGACTTGAGAGAAGGAGGAGAGAGGGAGGGAGATAGTAGAGAAGGTGAGAAGAGGGAGATAGAGGAGAGAGAGAGGGAAAGATTGATTCAACATAGATATGGTATATGTGTATATAAAAACCAACCTATACCCATATTAAGCCTAGATCTATCAAGCGCCAAAAGGGATTAAATATTTTTCACTTTAAAAGAGATTTGTATCTTAAGAGATTTGATCCCTCTATGTGCTTGATAGATTCGGGGTTAAGATGGATCTAGGTTGGTATTTTGTGGAAGTAATATTTGTGCAAAAGATTTATTTTTATGTTTATATTATTTATTTATTCATATATAAATTGAATATCATTTTAATAATATTAGTATTACCTTTAATGTTTCCCAAAAATAAATCCACTTTATTTAGTGAGTTAAATTTTAATAATTATAGTGTATGAATAATCTTCAAAATGACTTAAATTACAACATCTCTTCCATACTGGGCTAGAGAGCCTCTCTTGGTGCAATGAGCATTAATAGAAAGCAATAGTAAGCTTATTAAACTAGCCTAGATCCATCTTATCTCTATATATAGGTAGACCCAGCTGCCACCTCACACCACCTCCATAGAAGGGGAGAATGGTAAAGGTAAAATAATGCTTAATAAAATAGTAAGTGGCACTCGAAAGAAAAATAAATGAGCTGTGACAAAATGGGGAACAAACAAACATCGACCTATGATAGGGCAGACAATAGTCAGTAGAAAACGAAGCTAATTACCCAGTGAACGTAGGATTGAACATCAGATAGCATACGCACCTACAAAGAAGAAGTTAAGGGATGAGAAATAAGTCTAAGACAAAATAAAAAATACAAACTTATAATTATAGGAGGGAGTAGATTTTGAAAAAAAACATAAACGACCCATCTCTTACTTGTGTGTCTGAGGGTGTTGACACCTAATCATAAGGATTGGGTGAACAATTGTAAATAGTGTAAATAAATAATAAGAGAAAATGGAGAGTCATTAGGAGATGAAACTCAACAGTCACTCCCTCATATATATAACTATGAATAGCATAAATGAATATACATAATCTCATTTGAGGAGTTACCTCCTAGCCTAACATGGTATTAGAGCCAACTCCATTTTTGGCATTGTAGTCTGCTATTGTAACTCCCTTCTGTGATTTTTTCGAAATTTGTCCTGCAGTCTGCCATATTCTTCAGTTCTCTGACCTCTACGTTATAACTGGTGTAAAGCTTAGTGTACATCCCCTTGAAACTCCCATACTTCGAAGTGCATTGTTTTATGAGGCCTCTAACAGTCCTCCTAGTGTGCTATCTAGCCCATAGAATCATTCTTGCAGCATTTTGAATGCGACTCATTGTATATGTTGCCTTTGCCAACAAATTTCTAATGCTGAATTCCGGGAGCTTCTCCATGTACATTTCTCATTCCATGCTTCCTTGTCTTCGCGCTTCCTTGTTTTTTGATTTTTTTTTTTGGACATATTTGCTGCTTCATCTAGTGTCATATCCATCTTTTTCTTAGTCAATGCAATTGTCTCAGTAGTAATCATTGGCATGCTCACCATTATATTCCACATATGTTATTAGGACCTAATAAAATATCGATACAAAACTTGATAGATGAAGTTTTTGCTGCTCTTCCTCCCATGTTGTCGCTGCTCCCTCTAGTAAGTTGCTCCCTCCAGTACGTTGCTCCCTCCATATTGCAGTTTTTACTAGAACTTCATTCTTGGCCAGAATTGCATTTCTTTTTCAGAATATTGCTATTACAATGCATTTTTCTTCTTTAACACCATAAGTGAAAATATTTTATATATTGGCAGCAGAAGTATTTTTTCTTACAATGCATAGTTTTAAAAAAATGCATTCATTGATATCTACTGTGGGAGTCACTCTCATTGGCAAGGAGAACTATCCAGAATGGTCACAGAAAACCAAACACACTCTCATTTTTAAAGAGCTGTGGAAAGGAGTGTGTTGGAGACGGAGACAAAGAGCTAGAATAGCCTACCTCAGACAAGAAATTCACCATTTTGGAAAATAATAATAGCAAGGCTTATGTCTTGATTGCAGCATCAGTAAATGAAGAGGTGAGTCGCCATATTTCACCATTTTCAAATGATTTCGAAGCCTTACAAAATTGAAGGAACGCTATGGCTCACACGTTGCACTTGAAGTTGTTCAACTCATGATTAAATTGTTCAACCTTGGATTACAAAATGACAATCCTCTTTTTCTTGCATCAGAAGTAAAATCGATTATGCATGTTATCAAAGTCACTAATGTTGAACTAGACATTCCTCTGATAGCTTTTGTCAAGGCATTTTATCCCACTTACTCAAATTCTCTTGAGTCATTAAAAGCAAATGGCAACCTCAAAGAAATTACCTTTGACTCCCTTGTGAAAAAATTTGCTAAAAGAGAAAAATATTTTGGGAAGAAGACAGCTCCTCAATCTTCTGAAGAGACTGTGTGTCTTGCACATAGAGAGAAGAATCTTGTTCAAGATTCTTCCAGAGGAAGAGGTGGTGGAAGAGGAAGATGAAGAAGAAATTTTAGAGGTGGGGGGGCAGACACTCTCAAGGAGAAAAGTCACAATTGCATTGAATACATTGCAAAAGAGATGGATCACATGATGCAACAACATGAAAGTTGCCTTGGGACATAATTGAGCAGGAAAGAAACCAACCCAAAGGTAAAAATAATGACAAAGAGGAAGGTAAAGCACTTGAATCTGCTCACTATGTTGTGGCACACTATAATATTGGAGTAAATGAAGACTTATTTAATGCGTCAATTGCTTCTTGGAAAAATGATTGGTTGCTTGATTCAGGAGAAACTTGCCACATGACCTTTAGAAGAGATTTTTTTTGAAGAATTTACTGACAATGTTGATGGAGAAGTATACTTTGCAGACAAATCAAAACTCAAGCCATCAGGACTTGGCACAATCAGGCTTAAATTGCCTGGTCTTCCATACTTTCTTCTGCATCATGTTTTATATCTCCCACAGTTGAGAAGAAACTTGTTGTCCTTCATCCACATTTACCAGTAAGGGCACTCCATTCATATGTTGGATGGAAAGGTTGAGGTGAGAAAAGCATCATATCACTCACTTGTCATGATGGGGATAGAAGAAGAAAGGCTTCTCAAGCTGCAAGGTACCTCTGCTCGTGCACAAAATTTCTCATACAATTCTCATTATGAAGAAGGTACATTTCCATCAAGTTTATTATGGCATGCTAGATTTGGACACTTGAACTATGACAACCTCCGCTTGTTGAAGAAAAATGGTGTTACTAGTTTGCCTACAGTTCCTAGGAAACTTAAGCAATGTGATGCTTGCATTCTAGGAAAGCATAGCAAACAGTCTTTTCATGATTCGCATTCCAGAGCACATAGAAAAAATGAACTCATTGATTCATATTTATGTGGTCCAATGCCTATTCCTTCTGTAGATGGAAATAAATATATGATGACATTTATTGATGACTACACAAGAATGTGTTGGGTTTATTTATTGAAGCACAAATTTGATTCTTTTCAAACATTCAAGAACTTTCATATATGGATTGAAAATGATGCACAATATCATATTGGCTCTATTCGAACTGATAATGGAAAAGAATAGACTTCAAATGAATTTGAAAACTATCTTCGCCAACATGGGATTAAACATCAAACAACTGTGCCTTATAATCCCTAAGAGAACAAAGTCGCTAAAATAATGAATAGGACAATCTTAAATATGGTGTGCTCTATGATGTTTTTCAAGAATGTAAAATTGATGTTTTGCACTAATGTAGTTCTATGTGTTGTATATGTAATGAATATATGTCCATTGAATGCTATTAGAAACAAGACTCCTTATGAAATGTGGTATGGGAACAGTCCTTCGGTAAAGCATCTCAAGGTCTTTGGTTCCACATTTTATGCCTTAATACCAAAGGTACAAAGAAACAAACTTGGTGCAAGGAGTCGTAAGTGTATCTTCCTGGGATATTCAAACAACTCCAAAGCATACCATCTCTATGATGAAGTCAATAAAAAGTTTGTTGCATCTAGAGATGTAATCTTTCTTGAATCATCCAAAGCTGACAATGTTGTTGAGCGGCAGCTTGATCGCTTGGACAGATTCGCAAATGCAAAATCATTTCAAGAATTTGATAATCAGATTCCACATATTGAAAGGGGGATTCCTATACTAGATCAACCTGTGGAATATTCTTCTGAAGCACTCTCTCCCCCACATGAAACTCCAACAACGGATGATACTTTGAGTGATTTGATTGACAGAATTGGGAGACTCAATCTTGATTTAGTCCCAAATCAATCAACTGAGTAGCCTGGACCATCTCAGAAAGGTCCCCCAAAGTGGCTGACAAAGACTCTTGAAATTGTTTATCCTGATGAGGTTGGAAAGACAGGAACTAGAAATTCAACTTGGAAAAATGGAGGTGATGTAGATGACTCTGATTCACCTGTTGAAATGGATGTTTCTTATGATTATGAATTGAATTTGTCTACATATTTTGAACCAACTTCGTTCAAAGAAGTCGCTTCTCATGATGAATGGAAAGAAGTGATGAAAAAAGAGTATGATGCCTTGATAAAGAATGGTACTTGGAAGTCATTTGATCATCCATTGGGAACCAAACCAATTAGCTACAAGTGGGTCTGCAAGAACAAGTATAAAGTTGATGGCTCACTTCACAAGCACAAATCCAGGCTTGTGGCAAAAGGTTTTGCACAAAAGGAAGGGGTGAATTATGAGGATAATTTTTCCCCCACAGCAAAATGGGCTACCATCCGGACACTCTTTGCCCTAGCAGCTCAAAACAGTTGGAAAGTCCATCAAATGGATGCAAAAACTGCTTTCTTGAGTGGAGATATAAATGAGAATGTTTTTATGTCCCAGCCTAAAGGATTTGTTGTGAAAGGACATGGACATAAAGTATGCAAACTTGTAAAATACTTGTATGGCCTCAAACAAGCACCGCGAGCCTCATATGAAAAACTAACTTAACATCTTCTGAAACTCAATTTCAAACATTATGATCTTGATGATGCAACTTTGTTTATCAAGAAAGTTGGCAAAATAGCTGTATATATTGGGTATATGTAGATGATCTTTTGATGACAGGGAGTAATGAGAGCTACATTGCATCCATAAAGAAGGAAGTGAGGAAAGTGTTTGAAATGACTGATTTGGGCTATGTTCATTACTATCTTGGTACTGAAGTAATTCAACATCCGAAGTCCATATTATTTTCTCAAAAGAAGTACATTGGAGATCTATTGAACAGGTTTGGCATGGCTGAATGCAATCCTATAACTACTCCAATGGAACAAAACTTAAAACTCACATCCATTGAAGGAAATGAATTTGAGGATGCAACAAAGTATAGACAGCTTGTAGGAAGTCTCAACTACCTTACTACTACCAGACTAGACATTTCATTTGTTGTTGGAATCCTCTCTAGGTTTATGCAAAAGCCTTGTGAGGGACATTGGTCTACTGCAAAAAGAGTTCTAAAGTACTTGAAGGGAACTCAAGACTTTGGACTCAAGTATACACACGTGGGTGACTTCAGCTTAATTGGATACTCTGATTTAGACTTTGATGGAGACAAAGAAACTGGGGTATCTATTTCTGGTTATGAAATGAGTCTTGGATCAGGAGCTGTCTCCTGGAGATCGCGCAAACAATCAGTTCCAACAGATTCCACAACAGAGGTAGAATATGTGGCAACAGCTGAGGCAACAAAAGAAATCGTGTGGCTCAGGAAAATTCTGGAAGATTTATAGGTAAAACAAGTACATTCGACTGCACTCATGATTGACAATACCTCGACAATAAAATTGGCCAAGAACCCAAAGTTCCATGATCAAACGAAGCACATCAATACAAAATATCATCTGATTCGACATCATGTTGAGGGCAAAACAATCCATCTTCGCCATTGTTCCACTAATGAGTAGATTGCAAACATCTTCACCAAAGCTCTTGGAAGAGAAAAGCTTGAAAGATTCAGAACTATGCATGGACTCACCAACATTCCTTCAGATTAAGGGGGGGAATGTTGACACCTAATCATACGGATTGGGTGAGCAATTGTAAATAGTGTAAATAAATAATAAGAGAAAATGGAGAGTCAACATTCACTCCCTCATATATATAACTATGAACAACCTAAATGAATATACATAATCTCATTTGAGGAATTACCTTTTAGCTTGATAGAAGGGAACATGTAAATGATAAAATCATGGAAATAAAGATCAATAAGGTATCGTGTACATGATAGATAAAAAGCACTTCCAAACAAAATAATATTCTTTAAAAAAAAAATACTTTTTGAAAATCGAGAGCTACCTTACCTCAATGCAATGATTGGTGGCCATACTCACTTGAAGGGAGTTGCTCCAAGGTAAACGAGTCCATGTTTGAAGCATAAATGAGGAAAACAAAAGTTTGCCATCGATACATTTCGAAATAGAGGTAGATACTTAAAACATAATCATAAATAAGAAACGAAACCACAAAAACTACTTAGCAAATAACGATTTATATATTGCCATATCGGTAGCTCTAAGGTGATTACCTTCTGAGTGAGGAACTGCCATGGTTGTAAGGAAACTCAAGGTGCCATACAGTTGAAGTTCAACAGGGTAGACGAGAGCAGCGATTATGGTGAGAGAACCATCCGACGAACCAAATGAGGAGAGGGATGAATGCTAGCGAAGGTTAGGGTTTGAGAAAGTACCTCTCCATCGTTCGATGAATGAACTGAATATGAGCCGTTCATTTATGCCAGTCTCGCGACCCATGTGGACATCACATAGGCATAACTAACGTGTGGAACGGTGATTTGAGTGATTTCAACACCGTAAATGCACAAAAAGTAACCCACATCATATTTCACGTTCCAGGAAGGTTAACCTTGGTCTGAGAACACATCAACACCCAAGTTGGGTTCCAAAAATTTTATGGAGTTGTTTATCGAGGGGAGGAATCTAAAAAAGTGGTAGTCAAAATCCAGATAAAAAAAATTTCAAAAAGTGATCGAAATCTTCATAAAAATAATTCAAAAAATCTTGAAGAAATAATGTTTGAATCATGTTTTTGATGGCAAAAATAGATTCAACACTCACCACCATCAAAAATTTATAAAACATTTAAAATTATAAATTTTAATAACTTTTACTTAAATTTATAAAAATACCTGCCAAATTTTTTCAAAATATAATCAAAATTTCCATACACAAAAAGACGTAATTATTAGAATACGGCAAATTTTGTTAAAAGTGAGGGAAAAAAATTAAACGGGCCTTATTTCTCGCAAAGTGAGTATAACGCATCACTTCAGTAAAGGGAATTGTTAAATATCAACACTAAATTCCAGGGGAGCTCGCATATCCGACATCACCAATCGAAATGATACAAATATGGAAAACTTAAATAGTATAAATTGAACCCCCTAACTCTTACACCAAAGTCAAGGCGGATTCCATAATTCATGTAATGGGTCGGAATAAGGTAAAGAGAGAGAATTATATTCACTTGCAAAGTCCAAACTTTAATGACAAGTTGTTAAAAAAATTCACTATGTAATACAGAAAAAATGGAAAGGAAATAGTACGGTTGTAGTAAACAAATATATATGTGTTTAATGAACGGGAGGAGTGATATATTTAAATGAATATTATATTAAGATATAAGATATAATTAAAATCCATTTTATTATATAAGTTAAAATAATAAATTTGTAATTATATTTAAATTTTATTAATGCTTACATAAAAATTAATATTTATAATATAATAAAGATTTTAATCATAGATATTCATTTTAATTTTAGTATATATATTATTAAGTTGTGAATTGGATATCATATGCTCAAAAACCATCTCTTATTTCATAATTAAAATATTATATATATTGTCACACCCTCATATACATATACATAAAAAAAAATATTAAATAAAATGACATGAATGGTAACTCTATTATTCCATATAACTTTTCCCCTACGCCTTACTGCATGTTAGTTTAAATGCTGCGTTAATATTATATGCTGCACGGTGGATTGGATTATGGTTGGTCGTACGATATTGTGTTTAACCCTAAGCTCATCAACCCTTCAGTATGTGGCTTGTATTAAATTGGCGCGGAGATTTTTGGTCCGGCCGCAGCCTCTGCCGGCGCCGAGTCATCGGTTGCCTTTATGGTTCTGGTCCACACTTTGGTAGGTGGCATGGCTTACCCGCTTGGCCATGTGACACCTCGGGCTCCGTCTTCTCGACCTCCCCGCTCCAGCTTCCCGCGCTGCATCAACGGCCGAGATTCACTCCTCAGATCGAAGGGCTGGGGTAAGCTCAAGGGTGTTAGGTTAATACTTAAACCCGCAGGAGCAAGCCTGGGGTTCATTTGCTCCATAAGGCCTACCCGACTCCACTCTGGTTCTCAGACACCGGTTCAAATCCACCAGCGCCGTCCTCGAACCCTGTTAACATTCCGGAGGCCGTGGAATGCACATCGAAAGCCTGCACAGGTAACGCATTACCACTGATTGCATGTTCATCTGCTTTTATCTTTGTTATTCGTGCTCAGAGTTAAGTTTGTTCGCCCGTTTAGAAGTTCATACTAATTTTGTTTTCCTTTGCTGGTAGTGCATGCAGATGGGTCCGCTCGAGCCCCTTTGACAGCAACGAAGTGTTAACCTCGACGCCTCAGCTCTCTCGGCAATTTACAGGTAGGAGGTTACCTCTTGTTTTATTTTTCTTTTCCTCCTGGGTGCGAGAGCTCTAAAGCTCCTTCGACCCTAATATATCAACATTTGTGATTATTGCAGTCTGTTTTCCTGATGCTGGTTTTCTCTCGTTTTCGTTCTGATGAGGTGTTTCCCGAGGGGATCCTCACGGCTTATATGTATTTTAATTATCAGGCTTAAATCCACGACCGGCTCTGGTGAGATATGATACACGGCGGATCTTATGTGTTCGATTTCATTTGACTGTGAATTAGCTTTGGACATTTTTACCCTTTCGGGATCTTTGGGCACTAATGCCTCTGTATTTAATTTAATGGCAAACTGTACATGAGCTGGCTGTAATGCCAAACTTGTTGGTTAGCGGGACCAGTCTATATTTTTTTTGTTTTCAGTTTATATATAAATGTTTACATTTTCAAGGTTATACTATCTGAGTTCTATTCTAATTTGCATTCGAAGATTGTTGCTCTGTCTGAGCCCCCTTTTGCGTTGTTGCGTTCTGAACATTATTAATATGGTCCGCTATTATCTTTGCTTTCTAATGGTTATCCGCCTCTAGCTATGGTTAAGCTGCCCGTCTCTGCGACGGCAGGGCTCTTTCAAGTTTACTTATATTTTGTTAACAGTTTCGAGGTAAATAGCACCATTATCGTTGTGTAATTTTGTCATTGAATAGTTCTGTTATTGGATGTCCTCGGCTCGGTCTATACAATAGCACCATATTTCTTTCCCTTTCTTTGTAGAGGTTGGATTATAACACATGTAGGGGTTACATGGAAGCATGCACAGGTTCTTTGTTATTGATATGGGTTACTCCGAAGAAATTCCTCTCAGCCGTACTCACAGCTGTGGTTGCGCATTCTCCGCGTTGTTTAACCCTAATATGAATACTGTTTGATGCCTTGTTTGCTAATCTATATTCGTTGTTTCCTCTGTTGGTTGTAAGCCTCAAACGTTACTTTTAACGGCAATGGTTGTGTCTGGTTACCGTAAAGTTCCACCATCTCAAGCAATTGCAGAGTTTGTTTCTTTTCTTGAAATGATATGTTAAATTTCCGAATTTCAACAGTCTCTTGTAATTTAAGGTGGGTTTATCTCCTTTCTGTCGGTGTTTTTCAAGAAAAGATTTACGGCCGGCATTCCTTGCACAGGCTCGAAATGTCTCTGTTGTTACTCTCGGCACATTAACAGCTGGTTATGTTCTATGGTATTCTGGGCTGCTTGTCTCATTATATGCTTTTCTCTACTTGGGACTACCTCTGTCTTTCTGTTTGTTTCTTTATTATGTCTAATAGTAAATAGTCTGTCATTTTAGTAAATACTACCGCCTGTTTAACTATATTAACATCATGATAGTAATTAAGGATATGGGACAGACACTTATTTCCTTGACTACTATAAGCCCACTGTGTATTCAGCATTCAATATTCATTTAAATTCTCTGCAGTATGAATTCGTACCTGGTTCGCCAGTGTCGTGAATAGGTACTTTAGTAAGTTCACCTGCATTCCAAATTTTCTCTTCCACCCAACCATGAGATCCATCTATAAGACTGGATTCTCCCCCCGAGCCATCTTGCAGGCCTACATCCCTTAACAAGATATGTGCACTTCGTGCCTGGTTATCTAGCCCTCACCAGACTTAACCAGTTTTCTTTGTATTTTCCTTTTTCCTTTCCCTTTGGAAAGAGATCCTTCTGTCTGTCCCAACAGCACAGAACTTCCTCCCCACTCCCAGGACTTTTCCTGTTTGGGAGGGTAGTTTCAATCAGTTATTACAACTGACTTCTTTCTTTCAAATCCTCCTTTAAGAGGCTGCCAGCATTTTAAGAAAAATATTTAAATTTCTCAATAAAGTAGTATATTAGAGTTTTGTGTTTTTTTTTTGGTAAAATAAAACAACAACTACCACACTATCTTTTACCATAGTAAAATTCCACATTTACATCTTCTGGGGTCATTACATCTCCCCCTCCTGTGATTGGACATCGTCCCGATGTCTGTTTCCCCTAAACAAGTTCGGGTAAGCTTCTTTAAGGAGTTCCTCATCCTCCCAAGTGGCCTCATCAGGCCCATAGTGCTGCCACTGCACTTTAGCTTGGGTAATAACCCGCTTCCGCAGCCGCACTTCTCTCCGGTCGAGAATGTTCAGTGGTTCGACTAGAACCTCTTCTTTCGGCTCGACCTGCAACCAACAACAAGTCTAGTTATTTCCTTGTTTGAGGTCAAAGCTTAGCTAGAACAACCAGATTAATTCTTACCCGAACATCTTGCCATTGGATCACATGTTTAGGATCGTAGACGTATTTTTTTAGTACTGAAACGTGGAAAACATTGTGGATCTTAATATGACTTGGTAGGGCGAGTTGATAAGCTACTGGCCCCACTCTTGCCAAGATTTGAAAAGGTCCAAAATAGCGGGGAGCAAGTTTGGCACACCCACTCCACTGCAAGGTACTCCTTCTGGCTTGAATTCTTACAAAAACATGGTCTCCGACCTGAAATTCCTTGAATCTTCTCTTCCGGTCTGCAAAACTTTTTTGTCTGTCCTGGGCAGCCTTTAAGTTGGTACGCACCCTTTTCACCATGTCTTCCATTTCCTTGAGCATTTCTGGGCCAAATCTTAATCTATCCTCAGGTCCACCCCAACTTGAGGGTGTGCGGCACTTCCGCCCATACAGAACCTCAAAGGGACTCAGCTGTGTTGACGTGTGATACCCATTATTATATGCGAATTCAACCAGGTGGAGATATTCCTCCCATTGAGTCGGTTTCAGCATTACACATGCTCTCAACATGTCCTCCACCACCTGGTTCACTCGTTCCGTTTGGCCATCGGTCTGGGGATGATAGGCTGTGCTAAAGTTCAGCTGTGTTCCCAGTTCAGCAAACAATGTTCTCCAAAAAGTTGATGTGAACTTAACATCACGATCAGATATTATTACCTTCGGAAGTCCATGCAATTTGAACACATTTTGCATGAAAATATGAGCAATTTGCACAGCCTTATACGTGGACTGTACAGGTATGAAGTGTGCTGCCTTACTCAGCTTATCTACCACCACCATAATGGAATCATTATTTTTCTTTGTTCGAGGCAACCCGGTTATAAAATCCATGGAAATAGTTTCCCATTTCCATTCCGGAATGGGTAAGGGTTGTAGCAGCCCTGCTGGATGCAAATGCTCTGCCTTAATCTGTTGACATTCCAGGCATCGTGCCAGGTATTCAGCTACATTCTTCTTCATTCCTGGCCAATAGTATTCCTTCCGAAGTGCGGTGACCATTTTTTGGTATCCTGGGTGCCCGGTATAGTGGCTGATGTGAAATTCGTCCAGAATCAGTTTTCTAAGACTATCTTCGTTAGGTACATACAACCTTTTATTAAAATACAACATTCCGGCATCATCTAATTCATATCCCTGCTGTGTTTCCCTACCAGAAAGTTGTTGTACCTGCTGTTTAATTTGCTGATAATCAGCATCTTGATCAGCTGCTATTTTTATCTTTTCAAGTAAGGTATGCTGCCATCTACTGATCGAAATTTTGCATAAGCACTGCACCTTTTGACTCAATGCGTCAGCCACCCGGTTCTCCTTTCCTTTTAAGTGTTTAATTTCAAAATCAAAACCACTTAGGAAATCCGCCCAACGAGCTTGCCTCGTATTTAAGGTGGGTTGGCTGAAATAGTTTGTTAGACTATGATGGTCTGTTAACAACAGAAATTTTCTTCCCAAGAGGTAATGTCGCCACATCTTCAGTGCATGAATAACGGCTGCCAACTCCAAGTCGTAGGCAGAGTATTTCTGCTCATGTTCCTTTAGTTTCCTTGATTCGTATGCAATTACTCTTCCTTCCTGCATCAACACTCCTCCCACACCCTCTTTACTTGCGTCAGTACAAACCACGTAATCCTTATTAGGGTAAGCTATACTCAAAATGGGTGCGGTCGTGAGTAAGTGTTTAAGCTGCTCAAAGCTCCGTTGACACTCTGGGGTCCATTTGAATACCCTCCCTTTCTTTTGTAAGGAGGTGATAGGGTATGCTACCCTTGAAAAACCTTCTACAAACCTTCTATAATAGCCAGCTAGCCCCATAAAGGACCTAATATCTGCCACGTCCTTTGGTATGGGCCATTCCATTATGGTCCTTATTTTCTCAGGGTCGACTGCAATCCCCTCCTTGGTGATTATATGGCCTAAGTATTGTATCTCTTCCCTGAAGAAATCACACTTACTAAACTTAGCATATAATTGATGTTCCCGCAGAGTTTGTAGCACCACTCTAAGATGTTCCTCATGCTCCTCCCTCGACCGGGAGTAGATCAGAATATCGTCAATAAATATCAACACAAATTTATCCAAGAACCTGTGAAACACACTGTTCATCAAACACATAAAGGTAGCAGGTGCATTGGTCAGACCGAAAGGTAGCACCACAAACTCGTAATGCCCATACCGTGTTCTGAAAGCTGTCTTAGCGATATCTTCCTCTTTGATTCTAATCTGGTGATAACCAGATCGCAAATCGATCTTAGAGAACACTGTTGCCCCCTTCACTTGATCGAAAAGTTCATCAATCCGGGGCAAAGGATATTTATTTTTGATCGTGAGCTTATTCAGCTGACGATAGTCAATACACATCCGAAGAGTTCCATCTTTCTTTTTGACAAATAACACTGGGGCTCCCCATGGTGATACACTGGGGCGGATGTAATTTTTGTCTAGCAGCTCCTGCAGTTGCATTTTTAATTCTGTTAATTCTGGTACGCTCATTCGGTATGGTGCCCGTGACATGGGTGCTACCCCCAGGGTCAGTTCGATGGTAAAGTCAACATCTCTTTTAGGTGGTAATCCCAGTATTTCCTCTGGAAAAACATCTGCAAATTCTTGCACCACTGGAATGTTATCCAACGTAGCAGTTTTGTCCTTCTGATTTGCATAGCCCACCTGAATAGCATAAATCTGACATTTCTTTTTGATACATTTAGCTAGCTGGGACGCTGTAATGGGTCGGATCCGTACGGGGTGCTTGATCCCTTGCAGTTCTTGCTGCTCACTAAGATCATTCTTATAGCAAATGGTTTTAGTCTTGCAGTTTACTAATGACCAGTGTTTCTCCAGCCAATCCATCCCAATCAGGATGTCATATGAACCCAACGGTAGTACGTTCAGATCCACAACTATTGGCTGTCCTGCTACAGTTAAAGAGCAATTATTTATTTTTGCCAAGACCCGTCTCTTCGCTCCCGTAGCTAGTTGGACCAACCACGGATTTCTGAATTTTTCAGATTGTAACTTACACTGTTCTACTATCTTTGGGCTAATATAACTTAAAGTAGCTCCTGGATCAATGAGAACAGCTATAGAAAAGTTCGAGATTTTACCTTCAAATTCCACCATAGTCGGCTGGTATTCCGCTTGGCGATCATCCAAGGCTGCGTTAATCCTCGGTACACTACGTGCCACATCCCCAACGGTCGATGCTTCGTGAATCTGGGATATCTGGTCCGTACCCTTTCGCTGTGGGCAGTTCTTAACATAGTGAGGTCCTCCACAGCCCCAGCATTGAACTGGATGTCTGGTCATTCCTTCACCCTCCGGCCTAACAGGCTATTCACTTACTCTAGTCTCACTTGTTGGCCTAGCCCGGGGCGCACTTCTTGCTACAGTTCTGCTGTTCAATCCTTTACCAGCTCCCTTACCACCATTACTGCGACCTCCTTTGCTGTTTCTGACAATTCGACTACTCCTTCTTTCATTCCATCTTTTATTTGAAGCATCCCCCTTCTGTTTATTCTGCTGGTAACAGATCCTTGCTTTGCGGATAGCCTCATCCATTGTCCTAGGATTGTCAAACTCAATCCTTTCTCTTATATATGAAGGTAAGCTGCTCACAAACCTTTGCACCTTGGCTTTTTCCTCCTTAATATAGGGTACATAACGTAGCAAAGAAGTAAAACAATTAATGAATTCATCCATAGTCTGCTGCCCCAGCCGTAAATCATGGAATTTTCTTGCCTTTTCATCGTAGAAGCGCTCGGTCAGATATCTCTCTTTGAAGTATTTCTGAAACTTCTCCCATGTGATGGTCTGTTCACTTACCCCCTTGACAATCTTGATTTCCTCCCACCACAGGGTTGCTTTACCTTGTAACTGAAAAATAGCCAGTCGCGCCTTCAAGTTATGATCATACTCATACAACTGGAAATATTTGTTCATGTTTATTAGCCATGCTTCAGCCGCTTCTTCCTGTTCCCCATCAAAATGTGGGGGTTTAATTTTTCGAAACTCTCCCTGCAGCTCCATCCTCTGACGTTTTGAAGTTTGCTGTTCTGGTACATTATCAGAATGGTCCTCCTTACCTTCTGAATTTTCAGGTCCAATTTGATAGTTTTGTTCTTCTGTCATCTTCTGCTGTTCCGCACTGGGATTAGATAAGGGTGGGTTCTGCCTGTCCGACAAACTCTTCAGAATTCTCTCTTGTTCCACCGTCAAGCGCGCGTTGTCTTCTCGTAATCGTGCCATCTCATTTTTCAACTCCTGAACAGTTTCCAGTATTGCGAGATTTGTACTACGTGTTTCCTCGCCCAGCTGTACCCACAGCTCTGGGTTTTCCCGAGGGGCGCTGCCGGCTCCTTGCATTTCACTTCTTTTTCCTAGCTAACTATTAGCTGTTGTGTTCCTGTATCTCACCCCTAAAATAGACAGAAACAACAGTTAATTGATTTATTAATTCTCTATACATATGTATGGTGTAATTTTCTGCACAGTGAAACATGTCGTTCCTGAGGCCACAGTGTTGAAACTTGGCTCTGATACCAATTTGTCACACCCTCATATACATATACATAAAAAAAAATATAAAATAAAATGACATGAATGGTAACTCTATTATTCCATATAACTTTTCCCCTACGCCTTACTACATGTTAGTTTAAATGCTGCGTTAATATTATATGCTGCACGGTGGATTGGATTATGGTTGGTCGTATGATATTGTATTTAACCCTAAGCTCATCAACCCTTCAGTACGTGGCTTGTATTAAATTGGCGCGGTGATTTTTGGTCCGGCCGCAGCCTCTGCCGGCGCCGAGTCATCGGTTGCCTTTATGGTTCTGGTCCACACTTTGGCAGGTGGCATGGCTTACCCGCTTGGCCATGTGACACCTCGGGCTCCGTCTTCTCGACCTCCCCGCTCCAGCTTCCCGCGCTGCATCAACGGCCGAGATTCACTCCTCAGATCGAAGGGCTGGGGTAAGCTCAAGGGTATTAGGTTAATACTTAAACCCGCAGGAGCAAGCCTGGGGTTCATTTGCTCCACAAGGCCTACCCGACTCCACTCTGGTTCTCAGACACCGGTTCGAATCCACCAGCGCCGTCCTCGAACCCTGTTAACCTTCCGAAGGCCGTGGTATGCACATCGAAAGCCTGCACAGGTAACGCATTACCACTGCTTGCATGTTCATCTGCTTTTATCTTTGTTATTCGTGCTCAGAGTTAAGTTTGTTCGCCCGTTTAGAAGTTCATACTAATTTCGTTTTCCTTTAATGGTAGTGCATGCAGATGGGTCCGCTACGAGCCCCTTTGGCAGCAACGAAGTGTTAACCTCGGCGCCTCAGTTCTCTCGGCCATTTACAGGTAGGAGGTTACCTCCTGTTTTATTTTTCTTTTCCTCCTGGGTGCGAGAGCTCTAAAGCTCCTTCGACCCTAATATATCAACATTTGTGATTATTGCACTCTGTTTTCTTGATGCGGGTTTTCTCTCGTTTTCGTTCTGATGAGGTGTTTCCCAAGGGAATCCTCACGGCTTATATGTATTTTAATTATCAGGCTTAAATCCACGACCGGCTTTGGTGAGATATGATACTCGACGGATCTTATGTGTTCGATTTCATTTGACTGTGAATTAGCTTTGGACATTTTTACCCTTTCGGGATCTTTGGGCACTAATGCCTCTGTATTTAATTTAATGGTAAACTGTACATGAGCTGGCTGTAATGCCAAACTTGTTGGTTAGCGGGACCAGTCTATATTTTTTTTGTTTTCAGTTTGTATATAAATGTTTACATTTTCAAGGTTATACTATCTGAGTTCTATTCTAATTTGCATTCGAAGATTGTTGCTCTGTCTGAGCCCCCTTCTGGGTTGTTGCGTTCTGAACATTATTAATATGGTCCGCTATTATCTTTGCTTGCTAATGGTTATCCGCCTCCAGCTATGGTTAAGCTGCCCGTCTCTGCGATGGCAGGGTTCTTTCAAGTTTACTTATATTTTGTTAACAGTTTCGAGGTAAATAGTACCATTATCTCTGTGTAATTTTGTCATTGAATAGTTCTGTTATTTGATGTCCTCGGCTCGGTCTATACAATAGCGCCATATTTCTTTCCCTTTCTTTGTAGAGGTTGGATTATAACACATGTAGGGGTTTACTTGGAAGCATGCACAGGTTCTTTGTTATTGATATGGGTTACTCCGGAGAAATTCCTCTCAGCCGTGCTCACAGCTGCGGTTGCGCATTCTCCGAGTTGTTTAACCCTAATATGAATACTGTTTGATGCCTTGTTTGTTAATCTATATTCGTTGATTCCTCTGTTGGCTGTAAGCTTCGAACATTACTTTTAACGGCAATGGTTGTATCTGGTTACCGTATAGTTCCACCATCTCATGCAATTGCAGAGTTTGTTTCTTTTCCTGAAACGATATGTTAAATTTCCGAATTTCAACAGTCTCTTGTAATGTAAGGTGGGTTTATCTCCTTTCTGTCAGTGTTTTTCAAGAAAAGATTTATGGCCGGCATTCCTTGCACAGGCTCGAAATGTCTCTGTTGTTACTCTCGGCACATTAACAGATGGTTATGTTCTATGGTATTCTGGGCTGCTTGTCTCATTATATGCTTTTCTCTACTTGGGACTACCTCTGTCTTTCTGTTTGTTTCTTTATTATGTCTAATAGTAAATAGTCTGTCATTTTAGTAAATACTACCGCCTGTTTAACTATATTAACATCATGATAGTAATTAAGGATATGGGACACACAATTATTTCCTTGACTACTATAAGCCCACTGTGTATTCAGCATTCAATATTCATTTAAATTCTCTGCAGTATGAATTCGTACCTGGTTCGCCAGTGTCGTGAATAGGTACTTTAGTAAGTTCACCTGCATTCCAAATCTGCTCTTCCACCCAACCATGAGATCCATCTATAAGACTGGATTCTCCCCCCGAGCCATCTTGCAGGCCTACAGCCCTCAACAAGATATGTGCACTTCGTGCCTGGTTATCTGGTCCTCACCAGACTTAACCAGTTTTCTTTGTATTTTCCTTTTTCCTTTCCCTTTGGAAAGAGATCCTTCTGTCTGTCCCAACAGCACAGAACTTCCTCCCCACTCCCAGGACTTTTCCTGTTTGGGAGGGTAGTTTCAATCAGTTATTACAACTGACTTCTTTCTTTGAAATCCTCTTTTAAGAGGCTGCCAACATTTCAAGAAAAATATTTAAATTTCTCAATAAAGTAGTATATTAGAGTTTTGTGTTTTTTTTTGTAAAATAAAACAACAACTACCACACTATCTTTTACCATAGTAAAATTCCACATTTACATATTCTGCGGTCATTACATATATATATATATATATATATATATATATATATATATATATATATATAATTTTGTTACTTTCCTTACCACTATGGAATAGTTGTTGTAATGTTATGTAAAATTGTGTTATCTAAATATTTTGAATCAGTCAAATTATATATATATATATATATACACCTTTTGATTCATTGAAATTAATTAAAATAAAAAATTAAATTGTTAGTTATAATTATTAATTATTAAACTAGCATAGATCTATTTTAATTCCAAATTTATCAAGTTTCAAGATGGATCAAATTTCTCTAGTGTAAACTTTTTATCAAGTTTTACACTGGAAAAAAAAAAATGTGCTTGAGAGATTTGATCCCTCTCCAGCCTTAATAAACCAGGAGTTAAAATGCATAGAAATTAGTTAATCAAAAACCACAATATACTTTAAAATTATATTAAAATGTGAAAGCGTTTATTTAATATAAAATAATAAAAAAGTGGAGGGATAGATTTAAATGAAAAATGATCAAACTAAAACGATGTCGTCACTCTACTAACTTCATCTTCATCTGATCTTTCAACTTTCATTATTTACTTTCCTAACCTCTTATGTCATATTAACCTTATACACGAGGACGTCAGAGTTGTTACCTCTGCATACTCGTCATCAACTAAAATATGAAAATTTGCACGGAAGGGTTTACTTGGTTAACGGCCAACAAACTTAGAGAAGAGATAATTAGACAACTACAATGAAATACTTTTACCTTACATCAAAATAAAAACATAGATGCAACTATATTGAAATCCTTCCGATTCTCAAAGCAATACGACAAGACTCTACACATATGTAGACACGACCAAATATAGAAAAGAGCATAGTTAGATAAGGAAAGGCCTGTCGAATGGTGGGTCTTAATTTGCACAGAAACCCTAATTTATTTGACCTTTTATTACTTATCGTACACGGCTGCAACTAGCTATCTTGTTACAGGATTTTAACCATGTGCTATGGGTAGACTGTTTGAGTAACCCGCAAGGCTGCAATTAGATGTAAAGCAACAAGTTATTAAGTATATTGCCCCAGGTGAAGATTGTTTGAATTTGATTTACTGAGTTTGATATCTGCCAACAGAAATGGCCATTTGATGCAGCTTATTCTTCCTCTCTTGCTGCTCCTCCTCCACGAAAGTGGAAATTCAAAGAGTCACCACATACATATTCGTGTATAATACACAAGGACTTCAATATTTTTATTGCTCCCCCTGACAGTGCTGTTTCTAGTAGTTTGTGTTTCATTATAATGGGTCGTTTTATTAGACATATATGTATTACGAAAGAATTAAGTTATATATTTATCCTATTAATTTTATTTTATAATATTTATCAAAATTAATGTAAACCTGAATATATATAAAAGTAAAATTTCGAATGCTTATTTATATAAATATGTATTTATATAATTTTAATTTATTTGTAAATTTAATTTACCTAAGGTATAATTTTTTATAGATTTTTTATTATTACCGGTGTAACATAATCACATATTCTTTGAGTGTCGTAGCATTATAAGAGGGAAAATGCCATTTTGTATTCTCTTTTCCCTATTATGTGTGCTAACAGATAACAAGATTTTGTTAAGATTTATATATTTTTAAAGTTTAAGTCCAGTAATTATATATATATAAAAATAAAAGGGTGTGACAGTTTGTTTTATTGAGGAAGAATAAATTATTGTTTTTTATTTTTTTAATATAGGTTTGATCACTTGATATAATTCTATGTAAAAAAAATGTTAGTTCGAGGAATGTGGAAGGTAATAATCAAGCAAAATATATCAACAATGAAATACAATTAAAAATGTGTGGGATTTAGAGGTGGAGAAAAACACAAATGAGCAGGAGATTGTACTTCATGATGATGGTGGTTAACCTCCATTGAGACCAAACTTTGGTCTATCTGACCTAAAGAAATGAATTATTTAGTTTGGTTTAAGATTTTATTCCTATGGTCAACAATCTTGGAGAGAAGCCTCTAGAGTTCACTATAATTTTGACATCCTAAAAGGCTAGGAAGGCCACTATTGCAACAAAGATTACGAAACTAGGATCTAATGTGGTTGTAGGCGGGGCACTCTAAGAGGGAGTGATTTTCATTCTCGATGTTCATATTCTCAAGGAGATGGCAGATCCTTTCCATTCATGGTGTTTTAGGAACAATGATTACCAATTAAAATTCTAAATAAATGTATATCAATAAGAATTAAAAAATAAAAAAATACTACTTTTAAATTTATCTATTTTATATAATTATAAATATAAATATAAAATTGATTATAATAAAATTATATATATATATTTTAATTTATTATTATGAATTATAGTTTATTAAATTATATTTATATTAATTATATTTTATTTAAATTTTGCTTAATAAGTTATAATATTTTTTTTAATTTTATTATTATGAATTATAGTAAAATATAGCAAAGAAGAAAATTGATATAACAAAGATTAGAACGAATTCTCATGAGCTCCATAGTGAAATAGGTCGTTGGGCAGTTCCTAAAACGCCATGGATGGAAAGGATCTGCCATATTTGTGAGAATAGGAGCATCCAGGATGAAAACCACTTCCTCTTAGAGTGCCCTCGGTACAACCACATTAGATCTCAATTTCACAATCTTTGTTACAATACTGACCTTCCTAGCCTTTTACAATGTCAAAATTATAGTGAGCTCGGGGGGCTTCTCTCCAAGCTTTTTGAGCATAGGAATAAAATCATAAATCAAAATAAATAATTTGTTTATTTAGGTCCAATAGACCATTGTTTGGTCTCAGCGGACGTTAACCACCACCACCACCACCACCACCACCATCAGCGTATTAAATTTTATTTATATTAATTATAAAATTATATTTTATTTAAATTCTGCTTTGTATTTTGTATTATTAAATATAAATGACTTTTTAAAAGTATGAGAGCATAATTAAATATGAATTAGTCTAGAGTTATTTTTTTATCTAATTTGTATAGAATATGGCATGGATTCATTGAAATCACAAGTTTGATTGGTGAACTCTTCACAATCAAAGTGTCTAGAGTTTTGAGAGTGATTAATCCATATATGTAGTCAAAAAACTAGTTTAAACAACACAAATGGACATTTGGCACAAAAATCGCATTTAAAAACACTCCATTAAATATATCAATATAATTTTCATAATAAATTTTATACTTATTTACTATTATTTATTTTCTGAATAATTATTAACAAATATTATATTTTTTCCAAAAAAAAATGATTAACAAAAAATATTACTTATTCATATTAGGTCTTTTCAACTCATAATTAATTTTTACATAATTTCTCACTACCAAATAACATAATTATAATATAGAAACACAACTTATAACCATGTAGCTGACAATTTTCGATTTAATCAAAATGTTCAAATAAATAAATATCTTTTACCAATAAAAAAAATAAATATAATTTTTTCCTTAATTTAAAATCTGTTAATTATTTGTTTATTTCGACATAAAATTAAAATTAATAAACAAAATTTTATCAATGTCCCAAAATCATCATTTTGACTTTGAACAGAAAGCTATATTCTTGGGACCTATAAGAAGGATGCTTTTACAATAAGCAAAACCTATTAATAATTCTCGAAACGTTTCTCATGATGTTTTCCACTCTCCCTTTCTGTTATCATCTTTAAATCCTTGAGCCCTCCTCGTAGAATGGGCTCCACCTCCTGATCATTCATAATCATAAGCATCGTCATAATCACCTCAAGACTCGAACCCTGGCGGATCGATATTCTGAGTTGCTGCAGTGAACAGTGTTTACACGCAGATAGAAACGCCTTCCGCGTTTTTAAAATAGCCTGATTCTTACTATTATGATTTTAGATATTCTAAGAGTCCTTTGTAAACCATATAAACTTAATAAAAAGTTAGAAATATTGTAGCAATACACTTACCACTAATTAGCTTATACAACTTTTTTTAAATAAAATGACATAAAAAAGAAGCAATTTCCAAAATATAGAGATGGAAACTATGCATGCTTAGCCCACAAACCCGCTGTAATTACTGCTACCATGCCAAGATTAGCCCAACCACCATAGGTAGATTAAAAGTTTGTTGTAACTGTGTTGGGAGGCATTTTCTACACTTCAGGGTGTTCAAAAAAAAAAAAAATAAAAAACTCTCAAATAAAAAAAATATATATATATATCGGTTATAAAAAAATAAAAATAAAAATGTATGTTTAATTATTGTTAATTAATTAAAAGTTTTACAAAATATTAATGATCTCAATTTTAAGAAAGTTATTAATTTTAATAAAATTAAATTTATTGTTAGTATTACAATCCAATGGTAACAAAATATTTTATTGATTCTGAATCATAAATAAAATATTTAAATATCTACATAATTTAACATAATTTTGTATTATTTTTTTATAAAAAAAATTTAGAAGTAAAAAAAATACAAGTAAAATGTTTAAATCTTATATTTAAAAAAAT
This sequence comes from Pinus tabuliformis, assembly GCA_031772625.1. NCBI lineage: Eukaryota > Viridiplantae > Streptophyta > Pinopsida > Pinales > Pinaceae > Pinus > Pinus tabuliformis. Next base: position 1,023,646,659 of record CM062807.1, read on the forward strand.
ATTTCAGCATAAAATTTAAGTAAAATATTTAAATAGTTTTGTTTATATCAACTTCATATATATGAAAATGTTAAAAGAAAACATATAATAAAATATTCAATATCCAAAGAAAAAATATAAGTGAAAATTAAAAAATAAAATAAAATAAATCTAATATTTCTTAATAATGCTAATAAAAATAAAATGTGTAATTCATTTAATTCTTAATATAAAATTAATATGTTACATTTAAAAATATTCATAGTAATAACATATTTCACTATAGAATATAATAAAATATTTTAATATGCATGACTAAATATTAAAATATATTAATAACATAATGTAACACCTCCTACTAGTATAAATAATTATCATATACTTTTGTTTTACTGTACAAGACATGGTAATTTTAGAACGGGTAAAACAGATCCTAAAGAGATAATCTTGGGTTTTGAGGGCAGTTACTTCCTCATCCCTCGGAGATTAAAACATCTCAAGTTGAGAAAGAGAAGTGTGGTTGGAGGAAATCTGAGAAAGAAAGTGGAAATAAATAAACCCTCCACATGACATTGTCATTGCGAGCACTGTACTACTGAGGGTATTCTTGAGTTGGTTACAAGTTAGTGGAAACTCCCCAACTTGGAAAAGAGATCCAAGTGCTGCTGGAGAGTAATTCTGAGAAAGAGAGTGGAAAGAAGTAAACCCTAGACAGGACGTTGTCAGGGTGAGTATTCTTGAGTTTGTTACAAGTCAGTGGAAACTCCTCAACTTGGGAAAGAGATCCAAGTGTGGCTGGAGAGTAAATCTGAAAAAGAGAGTGGAAAGAAGTAGGGTGAGCAGGTGTATTACTGAAAGATATTCTTGAGTTGGAAGGGTATCTGTTGAAATCTAATTTCAACGCAGACCAAGAAAAACCGTGAACCAAGCCAGAAACCGTTCACCTGATTTTCTCGGAGCTATTTGCCGACGAAGGAATAATTCGGGAAGGAGCTCCGAGAAAATATGGAGTTGACACGTGGTTGACCCCTGACGTAACGCAACGTAAGAATCTCGGAGGTTAACTTTCAGCACTTGTTGGTCTTCCGATATTGCCCTCCACCGTCGGATGTGCTCCACTCCTTTCAACCGTTGATTGCCAAACCTGCATACGGCAAACATTAAATTCATAGCGTGGAGTAAATCAAAGTTTTGTTGACCATACGGTTAATTAATGAAATGTCATAGTGGTAGGTAGTATATTGAAGTTTTCATATATTGCACGTAAATGTTTTTAATCGGAGGTATGGGCGCATGTGCTCATTAACTAAGTATTGTAAGGGATATGGGTACGTAATTTTTTTATATTTTTTATGCGTTGACCATATTTGGGTAATGGTATGTAAAAAGATCAGAGACACGAGTTAAAAAAAATACAGATGAACGAGCCAAGTAGAAATATGCTCGTGGGTTGTAATGGTGGTTGTGTTGATTTTGTAAAACAGAGGGTGTATGCACAGCAGTGCACAAATATGTTGTAATGTTTTTTGTGGGAATTGAAAAACAGAGGTGAAGGAAAACCATGTGTGGTTTTGGACAAGTAGTGGATAAAGGAAATGGTGGAGCGTGAATTTTTTGTAAGCCTGTGTAATTTTGTTTTTCACAGCAGTAATCTTATGTAAGTCTTTATATTACAGCAGTAAAGTTTTGTTACAGCAGTGAATGTAAAATGGGATTTACAGCAGTAAACCCAGCTCAGTGAATTCTCAGGTGAAAACACAGTGAATGTTTTTTTTTCTGTTGAATGTTTTTCTTGTGGTGAATCCCTCTCAGTAACAGAGGATGAATATGTATGAGGAAATATATTTGTGAATAGAAATGTTTTGTGTCAGTTTAATGGTTTGATCTGAGTCATTTTGTTTTTAAGAGGTTTTCTGTCAAAAGATCCTGGACAGAGTAAACAGAGCATTGGCTCTGTGGTAAACATATTGTTTGTTTTTGGTATTTTCCCCATGTAAAAATACCTAACAGTGGTATCAGAGCAGGCTTAGGCTCTTTAAAAAAAAGTTAAAGAAGCTGAAGGGAGAAGGTTGTTGCTGCAGCAAAACTTCTCAGGCAGACAGAAGACTCAGACATCAAAGGATTCAGGTATTCTTCATAGCTATCTTGTTTGTTATTGAAGAGACAGTCAGTGTTTTAAATACATAGTCAAGGAATGGCCAGCACAAGCACTGGTATGGGTTTGTTTAACACCCAGCTCCCACAGTTTAATGGGAAGAACTATGACTACTGGTCAATAACTATGACAGCCCTGCTTGCTTCCCAAGATTTATGGGAAATAGTTGAAGAAGGTTTTGAAGAACCAGCAGATGAAACTGAGTTCAATGCATTAACTCAGGGAGAGAAGGATCTGCTGAAGAACAATAGGAAGAAGGACTCAAAAGCCCGTGTGTTGTTGTATCTAGCAGTAGACCAGAGTATGTTTCCAAGGTTAGCAGCAGCTAAGACAGCCAATGAAGCATGGCAAACCCTTAAGACAGCCTATCAAGGCATGGAGAGAGTGAAGACAGCAAAACTACAATTGCTGAGAAAGGATTTTGAGAACTTGAACATGAAGGAGTCAGATAACATTGACTCATTCTTCACTCATGTGATTGGTGTAATCACACAAATGAGAACTCATGGAGAAACCATTGAAGACAGAAGAATTGTGGAGAAAATATTGAGGGTCTTACCCTCAAGGTTTGATGCCATAGTCACCACCATCGAAGAGACAAAGGATCTCTCAAGCTATTCAGTTGATGAGCTACATGCATCACTGATAACACATGAGCAGAGGTTGAGTAGGAATGAAAACTCATCTCTTGAGCAAGCCTTCAAGACCCAGATGTCCTTTGGAAGAGGCAGAGGTCAAGGCAGAGGAAACAAAAGAGGAAGAGGCAGAAGCCAGAATAGAGGTGGAAGGAACAACTCATCAAATGCACAAGGAAGAGGAAACAATCCAAATCAGAACCAAGGCCAAGGCAGCAGCCAACAAGGAGGACAACATCATGCTCAAGGACAAAGGTATGATAAATCTAATGTTCAATGCTATTATTGCAAAAAGTATGGACATTATGCTAGTGATTGTAGAAAGAAACAGCATGATATGAACAGCAGACAAAATGCAAATGTTACAAGAGAAAACAGCAGTCAAGAAAATGTCCTGTTAGCTTGTAACATGGCTGAAACACATAGTGAGGACATATGGTTTTTAGACTCAGGTTGCAGCAACCATATGACCGGAAACATAGCCTTCTTTTCTGCCCTAGATAAAAATGTGAAATCAGAAGTCACACTAGGAACTGATAGTAAAGTGTCTGTTATGGGAAGAGGAGAAATAAAAATACTTTCAAAGCAAGGAGAAAGGAAAACCATAGCAGATGTATACTATGTCCCCGGAATGAGATGTAATCTCTTGAGTATTGGACAGCTTGTCCATAAGGGCTACAATGTTTTCTTTAAAAATGATGTGTGCACCATCATGGATATACCACCCAGCAAAAGATGCATTGCTGAAGTGAAGATGACAAGGAACAGGATGTTCCCTCTCCGGATCAGGGCAGACATGAAGAACAAAAGGGAAATGGCAGCAGTCACCGAAGAGGCCTTCCAAAGCGTGCCAAAGGATGAAAATTGGTTGTGGCACTTGAGATTTGGTCATCTCAATTTTGGAGGTCTAAACTTGTTGAGTAGGAAAGGAATGGTAAGAGGATTACCATTGATAGAGAAACCGGACAGCCTATGTGAAGGCTGCATTTTGGGAAAACAACACAGAGAAAGTTTTCCATCAGGGAAGAGCATAAGGGCAAAGACACCCTTAGAGATTATCCACTCAGATTTGTGTGGACCAATGCAAGCTCCATCATTAGCAGGCAGCCTATATTTCTTGACATTCATTGATGATTTTACAAGAAAGACTTGGATATATTTCCTCAAGAACAAAAGTGAAGTCTTTGAGAAATTCCAAAACTTCAAAGCATTTGTTGAAAACCAAAGCGGGCTGCACATTAAAGTTTTGAGAACTGATAGAGGAGGTGAATATATCTCCAAGGAATTCCTAAGATTTTGTAGAGAAAATGGAATACATAAACAGTTTACAGCAAGGTACACTCCACAGCAAAATGGAGTTGCTGAAAGGAAGAACAGAACCATCATGGAGATGGCAAGGAGCATGTTGAAGGCAAAGCATTTGCCAAATGAGTATTGGGCTGAAGCTGTACATTGTGCAGTTTATATATTGAACAGGTGTCCTACAAAAGCAGTCATGAACAAAGTGCCAGAAGAGGCATGGAGTGGGAGAAAGCAAGGAGTCACCCACATGAGAGTTTTTGGGTGTGTGGCCTATGCACACATTCCAGATCAGCTAAGGAGGAAGTTGGACAGCAAAGGGGAGAAATGCATCTTCATTGGATACAGTGATGAATCCAAAGCCTACAGGCTGTACATTCCATCTACCAAGAAGTTCTTTGTCAGCAGGGATGTTCAATTCATAGAAGAGGAAGCTTGGGATGGAAGCATAGAGAAGACAGTTAATGTTAAACACTGTTTGTCTCATGATGAAGATGAAGAGGAGGTGGCTGAAATGAATCCCCAAACAACAGCGCCAACACAAGGACAGCAAGGTACACCATTGAGGATAAATGAGAGTGCTTCTCCAAGCACACCACAAGGAGGAAATTCAAGTGCATCTTCAAGCACTTGCACACCAAGTGAAAGAGGTAAGAAATTTAGAAATCTAAGTGAAATTTATGAAGAAGGAATGAATTCCTTATTTGCCTTGTATTGTCATGTTGATGATCCTATTCATTTTGAAGAAGCTATTAAAGATAAGAAATGGATAGAAGCTATGGATGAGGAGATGAATGCCATAGAGAGAAACAAAACATGGGATTTGGTTGAGTTACCAAAAGGCAAAGAAGTCATTGGTGTGAAATGGGTCTACAAGACCAAGAGCAATGCTGAAGGCAAGATTGAAAGGCACAAGGCAAGGTTGGTTGTCAAGGGCTACAAGCAGCAGTATGGGAGAGATTATGAGGAGACTTTTGCACCGGTTGCAAGAATGGAAACCGTGAGAGCAGTGCTGTCCATAGCAGCTCAAAACAAATGGAAAGTCTACCAAATGGATGTGAAATCAGCATTCCTAAATGGAGTGTTAATGGAAGAGGTTTATGTGGAACAGCCTCTCGGATATGAGAAGAAAGGTGAAGAGCACAAAGTGTGCAAATTGAAGAAAGCTCTTTATGGGCTGAAGCAAGCGCCAAGAGCATGGTACAGCAGGATAGATTCATATCTATTGGATAATGAATTTGACAAGTGTGAAGGAGAACCCACAGTCTACATCAAGGAAAAGGATGGTAAGATTTTGATTGTGGTCTTATATGTTGATGATGTTATTTTCACAGGTAATGATGATCAGCTCATTAAGAATTTTAAATCAGTCATGAAGGATGAATTTGAAATGACTGACATGGGTTTCTTGAGATACTTCTTAGGCATAGAAGTAGATCAAAATGAAAAAGGAATTTTTATATCTCAAGCAAGATATGTAAATCAAATTTTGAGCAGATTTAAGATGGAAGAATGCAAGGCAGCCATCACTCCCACAGTAATGGGATTAAAGCTCAGCAGAGAGGACAGCAGCAAGGATTTTGATCCTAGTTTGTACAAGAGTATTGTAGGCAGCCTTATGTATTTAACAGCAACTAGGCCTGATTTAATGTATGCTGTTAGTTTAATTTCCAGGTTCATGGAGAGGCCGAAGGAGGCACATTGGCAGGCAGCAAAGAGAATTTTGAGGTATGTCAAAGGCACCAAAATGTTTGGAATTTTATATCATGCCTCAGAACATTCAGATTTGGTTGGATACACAGACAGCGATTGGGCTGGAAGTGTAGATGATCGGAAGAGCACTTCCGGTTATGTTTTTAATATGGGTTCAGGAGCCATTTCATGGGCTTCTAAGAAGCAGTCCATTGTAGCATTGTCTACAGCAGAGGCTGAATATGTGGCAGCTACAGCAGCAGCATGTCAAGCAGTGTGGATGAGAAGAATGTTGAGAAGCTTAGGCCAAGAGCAGGCAAAAGCGACAGTGATCTTTTGTGACAATAGCTCAGCTATTGCATTGTCAAAGAATTCAGTGTTTCATAAGAGAACGAAACACATTGATACCAGGTTTCACTACATCAGAGAATTGGTGAACAATGGAGAAATTGTCTTGGAACATTGCAGGACTCAAGAACAGGTTGCGGACATCTTGACAAAGCCGCTGGATCAGAAGAGCTTTGAATTTTTGAGAAAGTGTCTGGGTATGACTGAATGCCCAGCTGTTGAAATTAAAGGGGAGTGTTGAAATCTAATTTCAACGCAGACCAAGAAAAACCGTGAACCAAGCCAGAAACCGTTCACCGGATTTTCTCGGAGCTATTTGCCGACGAAGGAATAATCCGGGAAGGAGCTCCGAGAAAATATGGAGCTGACACGTGGTTGACCCCTGACGTAACGCAACGTAAGAATCTCGGAGGTTAACTTTCAGCACTTGTTGGTCTTCCGATATTGCCCTCCACCGTCGGATGTGCTCCACTCCTTTCAACCGTTGATTGCCAAACCTGCATACGGCAAACATTAAATTCATAGCGTGGAGTAAATCAAAGTTTTGTTGACCATACGGTTAATTAATGAAATGTCATAGTGGTAGGTAGTATATTGAAGTTTTCATATATTGCACGTAAATGTTTTTAATCGGAGGTATGGGCGCATGTGCTCATTAACTAAGTATTGTAAGGGATATGGGTACGTAATTTTTTTATATTTTTTATGCGTTGACCATATTTGGGTAATGGTATGTAAAAAGATCAGAGACACGAGTTAAAAAAAATACAGATGAACGAGCCAAGTAGAAATATGCTCGTGGGTTGTAATGGTGGTTGTGTTGATTTTGTAAAACAGAGGGTGTATGCACAGCAGTGCACAAATATGTTGTAATGTTTTTTGTGGGAATTGAAAAACAGAGGTGAAGGAAAACCATGTGTGGTTTTGGACAAGTAGTGGATAAAGGAAATGGTGGAGCGTGAATTTTTGTAAGCCTGTGTAATTTTGTTTTTCACAGCAGTAATCTTATGTAAGTCTTTATATTACAGCAGTAAAGTTTTGTTACAGCAGTGAATGTAAAATGGGATTTACAGCAGTAAACCCAGCTCAGTGAATTCTGAGGTGAAAACACAGTGAATGTTTTTTTTCTGTTGAATGTTTTTCTTGTGGTGAATCCCTCTCAGTAACAGAGGATGAATATGTATGAGGAAATATATTTGTGAATAGAAATGTTTTGTGTCAGTTTAATGGTTTGATCTGAGTCATTTTGTTTCTAAGAGGTTTTCTGTCAAAAGATCCTGGACAGAGTAAACAGAGCATTGGCTCTGTGGTAAACATATTGTTTGTTTTTGGTATTTTCCCCATGTAAAAATACCTAACAGTATCCTTGAGTTGGTTACAAGTCAGTGGAAACTTTTCGGTAGAAACTCGATTGGGTTCTTGAGTTCCAAGAAACTATTTTCTATCTTGAACTGCTCTAGAAACTAAAAAGGCTGAGAGGGGGCTTGGACGTAATCGTCAGTCTCAACGGTCGAGTGGAAGTCTTTTTCCAGTTTTCATTTTTTGGCTGAGTTAACTAAGGCAGATAAGTATAGTTGAAGGGTTTAGAATTTGTTAGTGTTCTCTTTTCATTAAATATAAACTCTTATTGTTTTTCTAAATGTGGAGGACTCAAGATTGGTTGTGAATGTCTATAGATTAATGTAGAAAACTCTGGCTTATTTCCCGAATGTGGAAGAATAGAGATTGGTCACATAGATCATTGTAGAAAGAAAATGAAGGACCTCTACAGAGTTTCTTCTTAGCTAACTCAGTACTATTATTATCATAAACTATTTTATGTAGAAATAACACCGAGGGTATGACATGGAACTGAGTTCCTTCTCGAAAATGGAAATAGGAATAATATAATACCACAATAAATGCGTAAGGCTGTTCTATCAATGTCAGACATAGACACTATTTCATACTATACTCGTAAGGGGATTTCGGTTAATCCGATGAGGAAAAACTCGAGAATTCGTCAAGGATAGTTTGAAACCCAATATCTTGAATACATCGGTACTACATAGGCAGAGAACAAAGATTAAACCTTAGGCTGCTACTCTATCGGGCACATAAGAATTGCTGTGTACTATTATAAAAGAAAGAGATGATAACAGGATAGAGAAAAATTTAACCATCTAGAAAATATTCATGAGATGAAAATATATAACTAAACTATGCATATAAATTAGGTGCGAATAAGAGTGAAATTGAGCGCAAACCAATCAAAAGAAGAATTGATATTCTGTACAAGTAACTAAGCTATGGTGCCAACATTTCAGAGAAAACTATGGACTGGAACCCAAAGTTTCATTCACTAATTATCGCAAAGAAGGGTAAGGGTCACATCCCTTCATGCTACAAAGATGGACTCATTCTTTTTTCATATAAACCCCTTAGATAGAGTTGAACCCATTTTCGGGTACAAAAAGGTAGAGAAAACACCCTCCAGCAGAAGGCTTGAACATGGAACAATGTTCTTAAAACTAAAAGTTAAATTATAGAAGAATAAGAGACCCCACACTGAGCTTTAGGGTTTAAATATATATACAAATTGTTATTTCACGTAACGATTCACGATTCAAGAAACCATACAGACTATCCATGGAAATATGAACCCTAGATGCGGGCATTTAAACAGGATCATTATGAATTTTAATGACCATTCAAATAAAATACTTCTTTAACGGCTATCATTGACTATTGCATCCCTTCAGGTTTCATGACTAGCCCAGATAAAGGGCTTCGAGGCTGATTTTGGAACCTGGAGCACATAGGAAGTCGTTCCACTTAGACTCTGAAATAAGGATTCAAGTATCAAACCCCTACCTGTCATCAACGAAAAACCAGGAAAAACTTCTTAGAAGCAAAAATGTTAAGTTAAGAAGAACTGAAGAACTTAATGTAACTCAAGAAAATTACCTGAAGACAGTACCCGAAGAAAATACTGAAGGAAGGATCCTCACCTAGAACCTACGCAAACCCATTGAGGTATGGCTTCATTCGTTGTATCTTCACTTCCTGTGAGTTGAAACTTTGTAAAGATCAATGAGGGCAGTGTTATCGGCCTTGAACAACCATAAGAAAATATAATAAATGAAATAATCTCCTGGCAAACTAGGAATGCAAAAGGGGAAAACCTGAGTTTCTCTAACAGTCAAAAGCGTAGGGTTTCCCCTAGGGTTGCAGAGCTTTATGTCGGAGAAACAGGGAAGAAAATGACCAAACTGAACGGTGGAGGGGATAGGGAACAATTACTCTAACCATGACCTACGAAACGTGAGCAGTTGGTTCAAGATCCATTGGATCAACCGTAGAAAAATGAGCACCTGCCACCATTTACTTCTGGTAACACCCTCTTCCATCCTGATGGCTGAGTAGAACTCTTCGAGAAACCTCCTCTTGATGACCTCATTTTAAGAGGGCAAGTCTTCACAGTCATAAGAAATGGAATGAGCATTTAGAAGATTTGAAAAACAAACTGACATAATATGTTGTTCGCATATAACATTAAATATCGACACCGTGACCTACGGTAAAAGAGTCAGTTTAGATGTACTCATTAAATATGTGATGTACTCGAATTAAATCAATATGTTATATATATAATCAACTAAAAAAGGTACAACTCTCTGGTGATAATCAAGTTTATATAGATTTATGTTTATTACTGTTATATATATATTTAGGGAAATGGATATACACATGTTAGAAGTGGTATCAAATACAGGTTGCAATATCGTGGCCTATTTTGGACAATTAAATAACAAACATGTGTTTATAGAAAAGGCTCAATGAGAAGAGTAGAGAGAAGCACTCAACCATTAAGGCTATTTATAGAATTTTGCCCTATATCTATCTCAGGAGCTATTGTATAAATATGGGTTCAACTCGAACGAGGACATCAAAACCCCACCATTATGTTGTTGGAAATTGTTCAACAATTAAGGGCTGAGATGGTTAGTGTGTGAATAGACAATGAAAGGATAATGCGAGATCAAGAATGAATATTGAAGAGCCTCTCTGATCACCAGAGTCATAGAAATTCTATACCCAACTCTCACAATAAAGATAGGGACAAGGAGCAAAGGTAGAGAGGTGAAAATGCACCTGTAAGAAGTCACACTCGGCGATTGGAAGGGTATAAGGGTGTGAATGAGGAAGAATATGAAAATGTGTCAGGCCATCATAGAAACAAAAAATAGAAGATAGAGTTAAGAGGAGAGTTTAATAAAATTAAACTCCCAACCTATGATGGAGAAATGGAGGAAGTCGCTGAAGCATGGTTAACTAATATGAACAAATATTTCCATATTTATGAGTATGATGGTAATCTAAAGGCAAGATTAGTGATTTACAAGTTGCAGGGGAAAGCCACATTGTGGTGGGAAGAAGTCAAAGTTGTTAATGTAATCAATGAATAAGGAGTAACTTAGGGAGAATTTCAAATGCTGAGTGATTCTATGATGATAAGGAAAAGGAATTTCATTACCTTTTATTAAGACAACTTTCAATAGATGAATTTTTGACTAAATTTGCATCCTTATTGAGATATGTGCCTTATATATGCGAGGATAAGGCTAAGGTACAAAATTTTATGAGTAGTCTACCTACGTTTATAAAAGAATATTTGGAGTTCGATAATCCTAAAATGATGGATGAAGCTATGAAGAAAGAATGGACCTACTTCACCATATGAAGAAAAAAGGGGATAATAATAAGAGTTGATCAAGTAAAAAAAGACAGAAAATTTTTTAGACTCTGAGAAACACAAAACTTGGATGTTAAGAATACACCGAAGAGGCAGCAAAAAAAAACCCCTGGGAAGAATTAGCAGAAATTCAGGGTACAAAGTGAAACTGAGCGAATAGAAGTATCCAACAAACTAGAGGTTAGTTAGTATTAGAGAGCTTCATTACAGTGTTGGGCTGTGGGAAGCCTCAACACTATAAAAATTGTCCCCATCACACGAGGATGGAGTATACTTCCAACATTCAATAAGCTTCTATAGTTTGTGAGGTGGATGGAAGTATACCTAAGATCAATGCTTCCTTGGATGGTCATCAAGCTGAGTACTAGCCTACTATGATCAAATTTGAAGGTAAGATGCATAACCATGTTGTGTCAATTTTGATAGACCTAGGAGTTGAGTACCAACCAGGTTTGTTTAAATTTACAAGTTTGGAGGTGACATATTTATGTGATTTTAGGACTAATATATGGCCACAGGGGTAAAGAAAAGGGTGACAAAAAATTTAGATGATTTCCCTATTGACATAGCATGTCAGTTAATTAATGTAAACCTGAATGTATTACAGTTAGGGTCTTATGATGTTTTGATCGGTATGGACTGGTTAGAGGGGCATCGGTCCTTAGTGAATTGCAAAGATAAAACTATCAGTTATCTCAGTAAGGAGGGGGGTTAGACAAGCAATTCAAGGAATAAAAAGACTCATAAAACTGTGACCAATTACTACTTCCCAGCTAGGCATGTGCATTAGGAATGGTTGTCAAATCCATGTGGTTCAAGTGGGGTTCACTAATTCAAAGAACAAGTTAGATTCCTTAGTAATTTATCCAATTATTAAGGACTTTGTTGATGTGTTTTCAAAATAAATTATGGGGCTACCTCCCAAGAAATACATATATTTTACTATATAATTAATTCTAGGATTTGCACCTATATCAAAAACTCCTTACAGAATGAGTATCCCTTAATTAGCTGAGCTAAAGATTCAACTGCAATAATTATTTGACATGGTCTGTATTCATCTAATTGTATCCCCTTGGGAGCCTTTGTCCTGTTTGTTAGGAAGAAGGATGACACCATGAGACTATGCATTGACTACAAACTGCTTAATAAGTTGATTGTTACAAAAAAATATCCTTTGCCAAGAATTGATGATTAATTTGACCAATTCAAAGGAGCTACGATATTTTTGAAAATTGAGTTATGATCTGGTTATCACCATATAATAGTAAAGGAAGAGGATATCCCTAAAACAACCTTGAGAACTCATTATAATCAGTACAGGTTTGTGGTTATTACCTTTGGGCTTACCAATGCCCCAACAACATTCATGAGTCTTATGAATCATGTATTCCACACCTATCTTAATAAATTTGTCTTAATTTTTATTAATGATATTCTTATATATTCAAGTAATTTGGAGGAACATAAGAAGCATCTGCAAATAGTTTTGCAAACAATACGGGAATACCAGTTGTATGCTAAACTTAGTAAGTGTGACTTTTACAAGGATCAACTACAATATTTAGGTCATATAGTTTCTACAAAGGGGATTGTTGTTGACACTGAGAAAATTAAAATTCTGATCGAGTCACCTCCTCCTAGTAACATTGTCTATGTTTGATATTTCATGGGCTTGTAGGGGTACTATCATCGATTTATTGAGGGTTTCTCTAGAATAGCCTATCCTTTAACTTCTTTGCAGAAGAAAGGGAAAGTTTTCAAATGGAAAAATGAATGTCAAGATAGTTTTGAGAAACTAAAGCATTTATTGACCACAACCCCAATATTAAAGATTGTAGATCTGGAAAAGGAATTTGTTGTTTGCACTGATGCATGTCAAGAGGGAGTGGGAGGTGTGTTGATGCCAAATGGAAAGGTAATTGCCTAAGAATCCAAAAAATTAAGAAAACATGAGTAGAGATACTCTGCTTATGATATAGAGTTAACCGCAATGGTACATGCCTTAAAGTAGTGGACGCATATAGAGTTAACCATAGTGGTACATGCCTTGAAGTAGTGGGCACATTATTTGTTGGGACATTTTTTTGTGTTAATGACCGACCACAACAACATGACTAGTTTCTTTACGGAACCTAGTCTTAATGCACGAAAAGCTAGGTGGATAGGATTTTTAAGTGAATTTGATTTTGATATTAAGCATTTAAAAGGGAAATAAAACCATGTAGCTCATGCATTGAGTAGAAAACCTCATCACATATATGAAGGCACCTATAGTCAAGTAGATTTTAATTTTTCATGTATGATTAAGGAGGTTGCAAATAAGGATCCAGAATATATGTTTTTGTGGCAAAAAGCCAAGAAAATGAGTAGTTTTGGATAGTAAAATGAATATGGCATAAATAAACACAACTCATTCACCTTTCGAGGAAGAATATATGTCCCAAACAAGATGGATGTTAGACAATTAATGTTGGTTGAATTTCACATAGGACGTTATGTTTCCCATCCTGAATATCATAAACTATTTTCTTCCATAAAAGAAAAACTATTTTTGGCCTAGAATGAGGAAAGATGTTCTAAATATCTAGCTAAATTCCTAGAGTGTTAGAAGATCAAGGTTGAAAATCAACATCTAGCGAGGTTGCTTCACCTGCTGCCCATCCCAAAGTGGAAGTGGGAGGTAATTACTGAGGATTTTATAACAGGTTTTCCTAAAACTAAAAAGTAGAATGAATAAATCACGGTTGTCGTAGAAAAAATGAGTAAAGTATCTCATTTCGTCCATGTTCAACATACATACAGAACTACCCAAATTGCAACATATTTATGCGTGAAATATTCATACTACATGGGACGCTAAAGGTAATGATTTTTTATCGGGGTGCAAGTTCACATCTACATTTTGGAAGACTCTTTTTGCTGGTTTGAGCACATAAGTTCAATTTAGAACCTCTTACCACCCTATATAGATGGGAAAATTGAGTGGGTAAACAATATATTAGATGATATGCTAAGAAGGTATGTAATGCAACAACCAGGTAAAAGGGAAGAGTATATTCATCTAGTTGATTTCACGTATAGCAATAGTTATCATGAATTATTAAAAAGGAGCTCCTTCAAAGTTTTATATGGAAGACAATGTCGAACACCCATTAATTGGAACAACTGAGAGGATAATTTATTATCGGGACATCATATGTTAGTAGAAATGGAGCTAACTGTGAAGAAAGACCAACAAAATTTGAAAGCTACTCAAGAAAGGAAGAAAGAATACGGAGATAAGAAAATGAATTATAGGGAATTTCAAGTAGGGGACCACATGTTTGTTTGAGTGAAACCTAATAAAAGCACCTTGTAGTGGAGGGGATGTGCAAAGTTAGCCCCTTAATATTGTGGACCCTTCCAAATTCTGGAAATAGTTGGACCTGTTGCATATAAGCTTGCATGACCTAGCCAAATGTGTATCCATAATGTATTCCACATTTCTTTGTTAAAGAAATATGTGTATGACTCTAAACATATTATTAACTAGTAGGATGTTCAAGTAAAGAAATAATACATGATTTTTTTTGTTAATTAATAGTGTTTACTGAATACTAACATGATCTTATGACAATTTATGATGGGAATAGGTAGAACCAGATGAAGAGTTCCTGGTAGAGCCTATACATATTCTCAATTAGAGAGGAAAAATGTTACGGAGGTGAGCTATCACCAAGGTTAAAGTGTAGTGGAGGAAATTTAGCTTGGAAGAGACTACGTGGGAGGATGAAAACTTCATGCAAGAATCATACCGTAACTTGTTCCAAATTAAAGGTTGAACATCAAGGACGGTGTTTCACACAAGGGGGGAAATATAACACCCCCTGACCATGTAAATAATTCTCTTATACTTTTGTTTTACTATGTAAGACCTGACAATTTTAGACTGGGTGAAAGTCTAGTGAAGAACCTTGGATATAAAATGCTATTTTATTTTTGTTTTCTTTTAAATTTATGCTAAGTCATGGAAAACTGTAGGAAAAAGACCCTAAATAGATAACCTTAAGTTTCCAGGTAGTTAAGGCATTTAATTCCTCATCCCTGGTAGATTAAAACATCTCAACTTGGGAAAGAGAGCCAAGGGTCGTTGGAGAGGAAATCTAAGAAAGAGAGTGGAAATAAGTAAAACCTCAACAGGATGTTGTCAGGGTGATAAAATGTATTGAAGGGTATTCTTGAGCTAGTTACAAGCTAGTGGTAACCTTGAAATAAAAATTTGGACCCTACTAGGGTCCTGAGGTCCAAGAAACTATTTTCTGTCTTGAATTGCTCTGGAAACTGAAGAGGCTTGGGGGAGACTTGGACGTAATTGGTTGGGTGGAGGATTATTTTTTCAATTTTCATTTCCTGCCTAAGCTAACTAAGGAAGAGAAGTATAATTGAATGGCTTAGAATTTTTTATCGTTCTATTTTCATTAAATATAAACTTTGATTGTTTTCCTCAATGTGGATGAATCAAGATTTCTTGTGAATGTCTATAGGTTAATGTAGAAAATTCTTACTGATTTCCTAAATGTGGAAGAATAAAGATTGGTCACATAGAGCACTGTAGAAGGAAAATTAAGGACCTCTCTAGAGTTTCTTATTAACTAACTTAGTACTATTATTATCATTAATTCTTTACTGTAGAAATAAAATTGAGGGTGCAATAGAGAAAAAAAGTTCTTTTGGATCTAAAGTTTTCTTTTAAAGGAATTATAATATTTTGTCCTTCTTGAAATTGGAAACAGGGATAATATTATGCCATAGTAATTGCATAATCCTACTCTGGTAATGTTATACATAGAGATTATTGCATACAAGACTCATAAGGGGTTTTCAATTAATCCCATGAGGACAAACTCGGGAATTCGTCGAGGGATAGTTTGAAACCCAATATCTTGAATACATTGGTACTACAAGGGCAAAGAGAACCACTTAAACCTTAGGCTTCTACTCTATTGGGCACATCAGAATTACAGTGTACTATTATGAAAGAAAGAGAAGATAACTAGAAAGAAGAAAATTAACCACCTAGAAAATAGTCATGAAACGAAAATAAATAATTTAACTATCAATATAAATTAGGTACACACAAAAGTGAAATTTAGAGAAAACCATTCGAAAGAAGAATTGATATTCTGTACAACTAACCAAGTTATGGTGCCAACATTTCAGGATTTCATTCATTAATTATCCTAAATAAGGGTAGGGCCACATCCCTTCATGCTACAAATATGAAGTCATTCTTTTTGCATATAAACCTCATAGATAGAGTTGAACCTATTTTCAGGTACAAAAAGGAAGAGAAAACACTCTAGAGCAGAAGGCTTGAACATTGAACATTGTTCTTAAAACTAAAAGTCGAATTATAGAAGAAAAAGAGACCCCACGTCGAGCGTTAGGGTTTTAAAAAATATACAAATTATTATTTCATGTAACGATTGAGCAAAACTAAACCATACAGACTATCCATGGATTTATAAACCCCAGTTGCAGGAATTTAAACAGTCGATTATTGTGAATTAATACTAAATTTTTAATGACCCTTGAAATAAAGGACTTCTTTAATGGCTAACAGTGACGAATACATGCCCTCAGGCTTTACACCTAGCCAAGATAAGGTGTTAGAGCCTTCTTATGGAACCTGGAGAAGAGAAGAAGTCGTTTCTCTTAGACCCTGAAATAAGGATTGAAGTATCAAACCCCTACCTATAATCAACAAAAAACTAGGAAAAACTTCTCAGAAACAAAAATGTTAAGTGAAGAAGAACTGAAGAACTCAATGCAACTCAGAAAAATTACCTAAAGGAAGTACCCGTAGGAAATACCGAAGGAAGGATCCTCACCTAGAACCGACGCTAAGTCATTGAGGTATCACTTCAGCCACTATATCTTCACTTCCGATGAGTTGAAACTCCATAAATATCAACAAGTGTAGTGTTGTCAGCCTTATACAATCATAAGAAAATAGAGTAAATTAAATAATCTCCCTGAAAACTGGAACAACAAAATGGTCAGACTTGAGTTTCTCTAACAATCAAAAGATTAGGTTTTCTCCTAGGTTGTAAATATTTCTCGGGAGGAACAAAGAAGAAAATGACATAACTGAATGATGGATGGGATAGGGAACAATTACCCTAACCATCCCCTACGAAATGTGAGTAGTCGGATCAGGATTCATTGAATCAACAGTAGCAAAACGATCACATATAACCATTTTCTTCCTGTAACACCCCCTTCCATCCTGACAATTGTGGATAGAACGCTTCGAGAAAGCTCCTTTTGAGGACCTCAGTTTAAGAGGGTAAGTCTTCACATTAATACGAAATCGAATATAAGGCAAACCAATATAATATTTTGTTCTCATATGAAATTAAATAGCGACACCCTAGCATATGGTAAATGAGAAAGGTTAGAGGTTCTCATTAAATATGTGATGTACTCGGATTAAATCAATCTGTTATACATATAATCAATTAAAAAAATTACCCTAAAATGTTTTAATGTACATGTTAAATAAAATATCTTAATGTAAACTATGTATATATTACATAAAAAAGTTGTGTATATATTTTATAAAAGAATTGAAAAAAAAGAAGATTTTATGGTTAAAATGTTCAAAATAATCTCAATATTTTACATTCTAGGTTTTTTTTAGAAATATAAATTTTTTGTCAGTTTTCCCTCAAATTCACCAAAGATTTTTTTGGACTTATAAATTTAAGTTATGTTCTTTATATAGCATCCAAAATTTAATTTAGACAATGAAAAGGTATATATCTATATCTATATCTATATATATATATATATATATAGATATATATAGGGGGAGAGAGAGAAATACTACAGATTCATTGAAATCTATCAAGATGGCAACATTGTGGAAAAGGTATGTATGCCTGGATGTACATCTATCTCATTTCAAATTAACAACTAACTAGTTCCCCTCTATCATTGAAGAAAAATAAGAATTGTCTAAGATTTCGTATGGTTCAACTTTAGGAAGCTTAATGTATGCAATGGTATGCACTCGCCCTGACATTACAAATTTGTTGGGAGTAGTAAATAGGTTTCTTGCAGATCCATGAAAGGAACATTGAGATGTAGTTAAACGGATTTTGAGATATGTTAAAGATCAATCAATTAATTTTTTTTCTTTCAAGGTATTGGTACCTTATGGGAAGGATTTATTGATGTTTATCTTGTAGATGAGATGGATTCTAGAAGATCCATAATAGGTTACATTTGTATATTTGTGGGAGTTATAATTTCATTATATCTAGATTACAAAAAAGTAAGGTTTTTTCTACTATAGAGGCTGGGTATACTGTAGCTACTAAAGGATGCAAGGAAATGATTTGGATAAAGAGGTTCTTGGAATAATTGGGCTTGCAACAAGAAAAACATGTACTAAACTGTTATAGCCAAAGTAAATCCCATCCTTTCACTAAATGACAAAGCACATTGATGTTAGATATCATTTGATTTTCCAAGTTGTTGTTGCTGCGAAACACACTCTGCAAATTTTTTCCTATACTTGAATTTTGTAGCCGACCATGGATCTTGTGATCAACGTTTCTGTAGGAACTTCTAACTTGTTAAGTCTTTGAGCTCCCTTTTGGACTGGAAGTGTCGAAGTCACTTGCTCACACATGCTTAGTCTATAACAAGTGCATGAGCTCATTATTTTACATAAGCTTGAATAATAATAGCATGGTCCATCAAGACTGTGCCTATGCGGTGTCCAATCTATCTCAATAGTTAGTATGCACTGAAATTGACAACTTCTCACTTCTAGTTGCGTTTATACTTCTATTTCGGTGAGTTTTGCAAACTATCACTTTGCTTGTCTTTGTTTTTGCAAGTGATGTTTTCATGTTTTCAATTGTCACTTTTGCTTGCCTTGCCTTTAATTATCATCGTTTTCATGTTATCTTCACCTTGGCGTGTATTTTTTACACTGTCATTCATATAAAGCAAGTTTCATTTGCACTTTTATTTTTATATACAAAATGTCATATTTTGGCGTGGGAATTGTTGTTTATCGTGTAAAGTGGAGTTTTGGTTTGTTTCAAGGGGAAATATTTTTGATAGCGAATTATTATTATCATGTAGACATATTTTTCACTCATTTCCAAAGTTCCATGCACTGTCATGCAAGTGTCGTCATTGTCGTCATAAAGTGTATCTTTAGTTTTGCACATGGAATGAGTTGTCGCAATGTTGTTGCATTAAGGAAATTATGTTTTTCATCTATTCTAAGCTTTCCTTTTTGTGTCTTCAAGTAAAATAAGTGTGTGATCATGTTCAATATTTGTTTTATTCAAGTTCCTCTCACTGATCCAATACTTAGTCAAAATTGAAAAAAATCCTGACTCAGCCACTCAGCCTCTTCTAGCCCTCCCGAACTATGCATTATTGAGTCATAGTCTTTAAGTAGCAACCTTGTCTCCCAGAACTGCACATTGCACAATCTCATTGTTCAATCCCATCCCTTGGGTGCCAGAACTTTTCAATCTTTCTCTCCGTCCAGGCTTGAATTGCACATTACGCAGTATCAGTCCTCAAGCCTCAGTCATGAGCTCTTGAACTATGTAACTGCATAATCACCTAGCCTCTTGTCCTTCCATTACTACACATTTCACAATTTCAATGCTCAATCCCTAGCCTTGGCCACTAAAATGATGCAATCATGCCCTCCAGGCATGCTTGAAATATGCATTTCGTAGTCTTAGACATCAAGCCTAGCCCTTGAGCTCCTGAGTTGTGCAACTGTGTTGTCACCTAATCTCCTCTTCCTTCCAAAACTACACAGTTGGTTGAAAATATACAAAACCACTCATCCTGGCTCACTGACTCCCAAAACTATGCAAATTGTTTGTCAAGTCCAACCCAAACTATGCATTGCGCACTATCAAGGCTTACGCTTCACCCTTGACTGCCCGAGATGCATAACTATCCAGTCATTGAGCCTCTCTCTCACCATGTCACCCGGTTCTAGCTTAATTAGTGGCTCATCATGTAGCATCTGAGAATAGGGGTTTATCGGGCTAATGCCATCTTGTCATGAGTGGATTACAGATGCAAGTATTCTATCATGTTTTGGTAAGATGATGAAGAAGGAGACGGAGAAGGAGGACATGCCATAAGACACTTTATTAGCTACAAATATAAGTTGATCAATCAAGAGAAAGTAAAGGGACATCAAATTGAGACAGCAACAGTAGGTCAAGTTCTCCCGAAGACTCCTAATCTCTAAACCATTTAGATGAAAAAGAAGAAGATCACGACCCATATTTTAGAATACACAAAACAAGAAAAACAAAAGAATGGCTTGACATTGCCATGTCATCATGCAGTCCATGTCAGTGGTGTCATGTCATGTATTGTCATGAGTCATCATATTCCACATCATTATGGTAGATTATGTAAGTATTTATTCAAAATGTATTGTAAAGTGAAATTCTAAAGGACACGTACAGAATATGAAGAATCGAAAAACGTTAAAAATTCATAGGAAGTCAAACAATCGTGAGGGTATTCAAAGAGTCACAAGGAGGTGAATTATCACCACATTGGTTATATATACACCCTCATTATATTAGAAAAGGACTTTTCACCTTGGATCATCCTGCAAGGCATTAGAGAGACAAGCTAGTTCTTTTGGGGAGCAATTAGTGGCTCCAACACTCCACTACTAGAGCTACTGGTGTATATTGTATACATATGTCTTGGAACTTTTACTTAATATCAAAAGGCTCATGGCTAACATGTTCTTCATGCAAACAATGTAAACTTTGAAACGGGATCTGATACTGTTACCCGTTTCGTAGAGATAGCAAAAAAGTGACCTGATTTTGAAAAGGGGTGATGCAGAACGAACATGTTTTTTTTAGAGCATACTTTTTGGCACTTTATTTTTTTTATGTACATTACGTTTTAGAATCATTTTAGAATGGTAGTGATTTTCATGCTGATTTAAAAAAGCGAGTATTCTGCAGCACCCCATTTTTTTAAAAGCCCTGCGTTTTGGCTTTAAATTTTATAATGTATAAAATGTAAATAATTATTTTGTAAATTTGATCATTTTTGAAGTGGCCGTTTTCTTCACATTTTCTTGTTTTTTATTTTAATTTTAACTTTTTTTTAGTGAGGTTTTTATTGTTTTGCATTTTTAAATTAGGAGTTCGATATTTAGAATTTTCGATATTCTACATATTTATACATCCTTAATTAATTTTTGAATCCACATGAAATAATTGTTTCTAAAAAACAATATTTTTTAACAATGGACATAAAAATAACCATTTTTAACATAAATATAACAAAAAAACTACATGTTTTGATAATTTTTTGCGAGAATTGACATGTCAAAATCACAATTTTTATGCAATAATTTTAACAAAAAAGGGTTAAATAATAGCTTTTTTTATGAATTTCTTGTCAAAAAAATAATAATAATCACTTTTTTCAAAAAATAATGATTAATTTAGAAAACAATGCAAAAATCACATATTACAAATATTGAACGTATAACAACCCTAACTGAGTGTTTATTCTTCTCATAAAATGTCAAAGTCAAAACATTAGAAAGCTTGATTTACAAGTATAACTTAAATTTAATCAACAATGTCACGTAATCCAAACTCATCATCCTCTAGAGTTTCATCATTGTCTTCTTCCACAATATTTTCTATTTCCTTTTGCTCACTTTCCTCTTCTAATGGGTCTTTGATGTTTGCGAATCTCCCAATGTATGTCTTTCCAAACATTCCATGTAATGGTGGTGGGGGTTCCTTTGCCTTTTTTGCCACACGTGATTCACTAAAGTCTCCTTTATTCAACCCAATTTCTTGCATTGCATCTGGAAGAAATTGAAGAACATTAATTCTTTGCTGAAAGAAATTACACTGTATTGGATCTTTTTCAATTGCAATGCAATTTCTTCCTTTTTGAAGGCAACATGCTAGCGTTGTACCTAATTATCAAGCATAAAAGAAATAATGAACAAAATTAGTACAATGACATATTAATTAAAAAATAACATATTAAAATTCAATTCCATATAATAAAACTTACCTGAGCCAGAAAATAAATCCAGAACCCAATCTCCTTCATCTGACAAATGTCTATAAGATAGTTAATCAATAATTGTGGTTTTTGATAAATGTTAACTATCTCTCTTTTTGCTTTTGATTCCGAGAATCAACCAGCCACCAGCTGGGCGGGCGGCTGGTGGTTGGGTGATTCCCACCAGCCGAGCGGGCGGCTGGTGGCTGGTTCATTCTCAGAATCACCCACCCACCAGCATTGCGGACGGCTAGTGGCTGGGTGATTCTGGGAATCAACCAGCCACTAGCCGGCCACTCGTTGATTCCGGGAACCAACTACCCACCAGCCACCCCCCCACCTGGTGGCTGGTTGATTCTCGGAATCATCCAGCCACCAGCCGGGTGGGCTGTTGGTGGTTCGTTGAATCCCAGAATCAACCAGCCCCCAGCCGCCCGCTCGACTGGTGGCTGGGTGATTCTGGGAATCAAACAGCCACCAGCCGGGCGGCGAGCTGGTCGTTGGTTGATTCCCGAAATCAACTAGCCACCAGCCGCCTCTCTGGTAGTTGGGTAATTCTAGGAATCAACCAGCCACCAGCCCGGCGGTCGGCTAGTGGCTCGTTGATTCTGAGAATCAACAAGCCACCAGTCGCCCGCCCGGCTGGTAGATGGGTGATTCCGGGAATCATCCAGCCACCAGCCGGGTGGCCATCAAGGGTTTGTTGATTCCCGGAATCAACCAGACACCAGCACCAACTGGCCACTCAACTGCTGGCTGGTAGCTGGGTGATTCCAAGAATCAACAAGCCACTAGCTGGCCGCGCCAGCCACCACCCGCCACTAGTGGGATAGTGGCTTGTTGATTCCTGGAATCAACCTGCCACCAGTTGGCCGCCCGGATGGTGGCTGGGTGATTCCCGGAATCAACCAACCACCAGTCGACCGCCCAATTGGTGGCTGAGTGATTCCCGGAATCACCCAGCCACCAGCCGGGCGGGGGAATCACCCAGCCGCCAAATGGGTGACCGATTGGTGGCTGGTTGATTCCAGGAATCAACCAGCCATCAACTGGGTAGTCGGTTGGTGGCTGGTTGATTCCGGGAATCAACTAGCCACCAGCCGGGCTGGCGGCTGATGGTTAGTTGATTCCGGGAATCAACCAGCCACCAGCTGGCCACCCGGCTGGTGGCTGGTTGATTCCCGGAATCAACCAGCCACCAGCCGCCCACCCGACCGGTGGCTGGTTGATTCCGGGAATGAACCAGCCACCAGCCACCTGCCTCGCCGGTGGCTGGTTGGTTGATTCCGGTGGCTAGTTGATTCCGGGCGGGCGGCTGGTAGCTGGTTGATTCCCGAATCAACCAGCTACCAGCCGCCTGCCCAGCTAGTGGCTCCGCCCATCTAGTGGCTGGTCGATTCCCGGAATCAACCTGCCACTAGTCGGGCGGTCAGCTGGTGGTTGATTGATTCCTAGAATCAACCAGCCACCAACCGTGTGACTGGTTGGTGGCTGGTTGATCCTAGGAATCAACCAGCCATCAACCGGGTGGCTGGTTGGTGGCTAGTTTATTCCAGGAATCAAACGGCCACCAGCCGGGCAGACCAACCAGCTGGCCACCCGGACGGTGGCTAGTTGATTCCGGGAATCAACCAGCCACCAGCCGCCTGCCCGGCCGATGGCTAGTTGATTCCCGGAATCATCCAGCCACCAGCCGGGAGTGGGAATCAACCAGCCATCAGCTGGCCACCGGGCTCGTGCCTAGTTGATTCCGGGAATCAACCAGCCACCAGTTAGGCGGAGCCACTAGCTGGGTGGGCGGCTGGTGGCTAGTTGATTCTGGGAATCAACGAGCCAACAGCCGCCCGGCCAGCCTGTGACTGGTTGATTCCGGGAATCAACGAACCACCAACCGCCCGGCTAGCCGGTGGTTGGTTGATTCCGGGAATCACCCAGCCACCGGCTGGCCGGGCGGCTGGTGGCTCGTTGATTCCTGGAATCACCCAGCAACCAGTCGGGCGACCGGCTGGTGGCTGGGTGATTCCCGGAATCAACCAGCCACCAGCCAGCCGGGCAACTGGTGGCTCGTTGATTCATGGAATCAACCAGCCACTAGCTGGGCGGCGAGATGGTGGCTCATTGATTCTCGGAATCATCTAGATGGTGGCTAGGTGATTCCCCCGCCCGGATGGTGGCTAGATGATTCCGGGAATCAACCAGCCACCGGCCGGGCGGGCGGCTCGTGGCTGGTTGATGCCCGGAATCAACTAGACACAAGTCGGGCGGCCAGTTAGTGGCTCGTTAATTCCTGGAATCAACCAGCCACTAGCCGCCCGCCCAGCTGGTGGCTCTGCTAGGCTGGTGGCTGGTTGATTCCGAGAATCAACCAACCACCAGCTGGCCGCCCGGCTAGTGGTCGGGTTATTCCGGGAATTAACCAACCACCAGCCGGGCGGAGCCGCTAGCCGGGCTGGCGGCTGGTGGCTGGTTGATTCTGGGAATCAACCAGCCGGAATCAACCAACCACCAGCTGCCCGCTCGACTAGTGGTTCAGTGATTACGGAAATCAACAAGCCACCAGTCGGGCGGGAGGCTGGTTGATTCCCGGAATCAACCAGACACCAGCCTCCAGGAATCAACCAGCCTCCAGCTGGCCGCCCGACTAGTGGCAGGTTGATTCCGGGAATCAACCAGCCACCAAGCGGGCGGTGCCACTAGCTGGCCGCCCGGCTGGTGGCTGGTTGATTCTGGGAATCAGCCAGCCACGAGCAACCCGCCTGACTGGTGGTTGGGTGATTCCGGGAATCAACCAGCCACCAACCGCCCGTGCAGCTGGTGGCTGGGTGATTCCGGGAATCAACCAGCCACCAGCGGCCCATGCGGCTGGTGGCTGGATGATTCACGGAATCACCCAGCCAATAGTCGGGCGGCCAGCTAGTGGCTGGTTGATTCCGTGCCGCTCGCCCAGCTAGTGGCTAATTAATTCCCGGAATCAACTTGCCACTAGCCGGGCAGCTAGTTGGTGGCTGGTTGATTCTCGGAATCAACCAGCCAGCAACCGGTTGGTGGCTGGTTGATTCCGGGAATCAACCAGCCCCCAGCCGGGAAGAGCCATCAACCGGGCGGGCGGCTGGTGGCTGGTTGATTCCGGGAATCAACGAGCCACCAGCTGGCCGCCCGGCTTGTGGCTGGTTGATTCCGGGAAACTCCCAGCCACCAGCTGCCCACCATCCGGGCGAGCGGCTGGTCGCTGGTAGATTCCGGGAATCAACAAGCCACCAGCTAGCTGCCCGGCTAGTGGCTGGTTGATTCACCAGTCGCCCGGCCGGCCGGTGGCTCGTTGATTACGAGAATCTCCCAGCCACCAGTCGCCCGCCGGAATCATGGCTGGGTGCTTCCTGGAATCAACCAGGCACCGACCACCCGCCCTGTTGGTGGCTGGTTGATTCTGGCGGCCAACTGGTGGCTGGTTGATTCCCGGAATCAACCAGCCACGAACCGGCCGCCCGGTTGGTGGTTTGGTGATTCCCCCGCCCGGCCGGTGGCTGGTTGATGATTCTGGGAATCAACCAGCCACCGGACGGATGGACGGCTGGTGGCTGGTTGATTCCCAGAGTCAACCAACCACCAATCGACCACCCACATGATGGCTAATTGATTCCCGGAATCAACTAGCCACCAACTGATCGCTCGGTTGGTGGCTGGTTGATTTCGGGAATCAACCAGCCACCAATTGGCCGCCTGGCTAGTGGCAGGTTGATTCCGGGAACCAACTAGCCACTAGCCGGTAGAGCCACCAGCAGGGTGAGCGCCCGGTTGATTCCAGGAATCAATGAGCCACCAGCTGGCCGCCCGACTGGTGGCTAGTTGATTCCAGGAATCAACCAGTCACGAGCAGCCCACCCCGCCGGTGGCTGGTTGGTTAATTCCGGTGGCTGGTTGATTCCCAGAATCAACTAGCCACCAGCCGCGCGCCTAGCTAGTGGCCGGAATCGACCTGCCACTAGCCGGGCAGTCAGCTGGTGGTTGATTGATTCCCGGAATCCACCAGCCACCAAGCGCGTGACTGGTTGGGGGCTGGTTGATTCCCCGGAATCAACCAGTCATCGACCTGGTGGCCGGTTGGTGGCTGGTTGATTCCGGGAATCAACCCGCCACCAGCCGGGCAGAGCCACCAGCCAGGCGGGCGGCTGGTGGCTGGTTGATTCCGGGAATCAACTAGCCAGTAGCCGCCCGCCCAGCTGGTGGCTGGTTGATTCCGCGAATCAACCAGCCACCAACCGACCACCCGGTTGGTCGCCTGGTTGGCGGATGGTTGATTCTAGGAATCAACCAGCCACCAGCTAGCCGCCTAACAAGTGGCAGGTTGATTTCGAGAATTAACCAGCCACCAGCCGAGCAGGGAACTTCTTGATTCAGGAAATCAACCAGCCACCAGTTGGCCGCCCGGCTGGTGGTTGGTTGATTCCGGGAATCATCGAGCCGGAATCAACCAGCCACTAGCTGCCCGCCCGGCTGGTGGCTGGGTGATTACGGAAATCAACCAGCCACCGTAATCACCCAGCCACCAGCCGGGCGGGCGGCTGGTTGATTCCCGAAATAACCGCGCCACTAGCTGCCCGCCCGGCTGGTGGTTGGTTGATTCCTGGAATCACCCGGCGACCAGCCCGGCAGGCGGCTGGTGGCTGGTTGATTCCCGGAATCACCCAGCCACCAGCCTGGCGGGCGACTGGTGGCTGGCTGATTCCCGGAATCAACCTGCCACCATCCGGGCGGCCAGCTGGTGGCTCTATTCGGCTGGTGGCTGGTTGCTTCCCGGAATCAACCACCCACCAACCGGTCACTCGGTTGGTGGCTGGTTGATCCCGGGAATCAACCAGCCATTAGCTGGACGCCCGGCTAGTGGCAGGTTGATTCCGAGAATTAACCAGCCCCAAGCCGAGCGAAGCCACCAGTTGGCCGCCCGGCTAGTGGCTGGTTGATTCCCAGAATCAACCAGCCACCAGCCGCCCACCTGGCTGGTGGCTGGGTGATTCCGGGAGTCAATCAGCCGCTTGCCCAGCTGGTGGCTGGTCGATTCCGGGAATCAACCAGCCACTATCTGGCTGCCCAACTGGTGGCTGGTTGATTCCAGGAATCAACCGGACACCACCGGCTCGCCCGGCTGGTGGCTGGGTGATTCCGGGAATCAACCAGCTACCAGCCGGGGGGGCCGCTGGTCACTGGTTGATTCCGGGAATCAACCAGCCACCAGCGGGCCGCGCTACACCCGGTTGGTGGCTGGTGAATACCCAGAATCAACCTGCCACTAGCCGGGCTGCCAGCTGGTGGCTGGTTGATTCCTAGAATCAACCAGCCACCAACCGTGCGTGGCTGGTTGATTCCGAAAATCAATTAGCCATCAACCGGATGGCCGGTTGGTGGTAGGTTGATTCCGAGAATGAACTAGCCACCAGCAGGGCAGAGCCACCAACCGAGCAGGCCCGCCCGGCCGGTGGCTGGTTGATTCCAGGAATCACCCAGCCACCAGCCGCCCGCCCGATTGGTGGCTGGGTGGCGGCTGGGTGATTCCCGGAATCAACCAGCCACCGGCCGGCAGGGCGGCTGGTGGCTGGGTGATTCCCGGAATCAACCAGCCACCGGCCGGCAGGGCGGCTGGTGGCTCGTTGATTCCCGGAATCTACCAGCCACCAGCCGGCAGGGCGGCTGGTGGCTAGTTGATTCCTACCGGCTGGTGGCTAGTTGATTCCAGGAATCAACCAGCCACCAGCCGCATGCCCGGCTAGTGGCCGAAATCAACCTGCCACTAGCCGGGCGGCCAGCTGGTGGTTGATTGATTCCCGAAATCAACCCGCCACCAACTGGGTGACTGGTTGGTGGCTGGTTGATTCCGAGAATAAACCAGCTGTCAACCAGGTGGTCTGATGGTGGCTGGTTGATTCCGGGTATCAACCAGCCACTATCTGGGCACCCGGCTAGTGGCTGGTTGATTTCGGGAAACAACCAGCCACGAGCCGGGCGGGGGAATCACCCAGCGACCAACCGGGCGGCCGGTTGGTGGCTGGTTGATTCTGGGAATCAACCTGCCACCATCTGGCCACCCAGCCGGTGGCTGGTTTATTCCTGGAATCATCCAGCCACTAGCCGCCCGCTTGGCCAGCTGGTGGCTGGTTGATTCCCAGAATCAACCAGCCACCAGCCGCCCGCCCGGCTGGTGGCTGGGTGATTCCGGGAATCAACCAGCCACCAGCCGCCGCCCGGTTGGTCGCTGGTTGATTCCGGGAATCAACCAGCCACCAGCTGACCGGCCGACTTGTGGCTAGTTGATTTCGGGAATCAACCAGCCACTAGCTGCTTGGCTTGTGGCTTGTTGATTCTCGGAATCACCCAGCCACCAACCGGGCGGGCGGCTTGTCGTTGGTTGATTCCCGGAATCACCCGGCCACCAGTCGTGCATGCGGCTGGTGGCTGGTTGATTACAGGCGGCTGGTGGCTCGGTGATTCCGAGAATCAACCAGCCACCTGCTACCCACCTGGCTGGTGGCTGGGTGACTCCCGGAATCAACCAGCCACCAGTCACCTGCCCAGCTAGTGGCTGAGTGATTCTGGGAATCAACCAACCTCCAGCCGCCCGCCTAGCTGGTGGCTGGGTGATTCCGGCTGGGTGATTTCGGGAATCACCTATCCACCAGCCAGGTGGGCGGGCAGGCCACCGAGGTGGTGCCATCCTAGGCTGCTCCACCCCGGCGGCCCGCCCGCCCGCCCGGCTGGTGGCTGAGTAATTCCGGGAATCACCCAACCACCAGTCCCCTGCCCAGCTGGTGGCTGGGTGATTTTTGGAATCACCCAGCCACCAGCTGGGCAAAGGGAATCACCTAGCCACCAGCCAGGCGGGCGAGCGGGCCGCTGAGGTGGCGTGGCCTGGGTTGGTGCCACCCTGGTGGCCCGCCCGCCCGCCCAGCTAGTGGTTGGTTGATTCTGGGAATCGCCCAGCAACCAGCCAGGCGGGTTGCTGGTGGCTGGGTGATTACAGCCGCCTGGGTGATTCCCGGAATCACCCAGCCACGAGTCGGGCGGGGGCGGGCGGCTGGTGCCTGGGCGATTCCCGAAATCACCCAGCCACCAACCAGCCGGGTAGGTGGGGTGGTGCGAATCACCCAGCCACCAGCCGGGCGGGCGAACAGATCGCTGGGGTGGCCCGTCGCCCGCCCGGCTAGTGGCTGGGCGATTCCGTGAATCACCCAACCACCAGCTGAGCGGGCGGGCAGGCCGCTGTGGTGGCACAGCTTGGGCTGGTGCCACGCCGACGGCCCGCCTGCCGACCCAGCGAGTGGCTTGGCGATTTCGGGAAATGCCCGGCCACCAGCCGCTTGCCTGGCTAGTGGATGGGTGAATCCGGGAATCACCCAGCCACTGGGCGGGGGGGGCCGCCCGGGTGGCGCGGCCTGGGCTGGCACCACACCGGCTGCCCGCCAGCCTGCCCGGCTGGTGGCTGGGGGATTTCGGGAATCACCCAGTCACGAGTCGTGCCACCCCGGCGGCCCGCCCGCCCGCCCAGCTAGTGGCTGGTCGATTCCCGGAATTTCCCAGCCACCAACCGGTGGGCAAGCTGGCCGCCGGGGTGCTGGCGCCACCCCAGCGGCCCGCCCGCCCACCCGGCTGGTGGCTGGGCAATTCCTGGAATCATTTTTCTTTTGTATCTAGCATGTTATGATTGAAAACATGTTGATTTTATACTTAGGAAAGAAAAATGATATCCTACCAAAAACATTAATGTGTTTTTTTCCTCATAAACAACTTTGTTTGGCACATAAAAATTTGGTTTTACTAGCAATTTTTTAAAATTTTGATAATTGATCCTAAAAAAAAAAGTCATTGTTCCAGTATCATCACTTTCATTTTTAAGCTATATTTTGTACGAAAATTTTGTATTAAATTTCGTAGTCACTGCCATTTTTAAAACATGTTCAAAATTGACCCCTAAAAAAAAAAATCATCGTTCCAGTATACACACTTTTAATTTTTAGCACTGTTTTTGATGTTTTTTCGGGGTTTTTTGGCCAGAGTTCTCGTTTTGAGTTTATAGTTCCCGTTTCAAAGTTTACATTGTTATGCATCTAATATAAATATTTGTAAGACTATTCTATGGATGTTCGTAATTCATGTTTGCGTTCATCTTTACTAAAGTAGTTGAACTATTTCAGTTGTTTTGGTACTTATCATATTGAGAATGTGTTGTAATGGTTGTTATTGTTGTCACATCCTTGTGGACTATTCCACTAGAGAATTGACAAATATTTCTTGTTGATTGGTTGTAATACTGTCACATCTTGGTGGACTATTCCACTAGATGTTAGACATATCTTTCTTGGTTTTGTGTGTCTCTACTAGGATGGTACTATTACCTGTCTCTTAGAGGCTCACTTGCTTTTCTCCCTTTGTAGTAGAAGAACCTTAACACACTTACAACCGAACACTCACCAGGCATGCTCACTTTCTTTTCGATGACACATTTTCATTCATCTCTCTTGTTGACAGTTAGAACCAAGGAAAATACATAACAATACATGGAAACCAAGCCGATACTCTGAATGGGACTTGTGTTCCTAATAGTGTGAGGTCTAATTGGGACTTCACATTAGGGAGACCCCCTTGATTGAAAAATCTATAGGACCATCAACAAAATTGCACTAGAAGGAGGGCCAAATGACAAGTTGTTCCTATTGATTCTGTTTTGAATATCTTATCATAAATGGCTCATCCTCAAATCATACTCCCTGGGTGCTTTTCCAACCTATCCCGTAGTAAACTGTTCATCCTTGATGGGCCTCTTTATCAGTTATCTCAATTAAATTTTAATGGTGAGGATGGAACATCCATAATCGAGTACAATTATAATTTTCTTAAATTTTGTGAACATTACGAAATCAATGATGAATATTTTTCTTTTCTGGCTTTCTTCCTCACCCTTGAAGGTCATGTTAATCGATGGTGTCATACCATACCATCTTCTTCCATCCATTACTTTCATCATTTCCACAAGCTGCTTTATCAAGCCTTTGGTAGGTATGATTACCAAGATGTTCTTAAAAGAATCAATCAACTAAGAATGAAGCCTAATGAATTAGTTTATGATTTCTCTAATCAATTCCTTCACATTTTTTTATGAATTTCCTGAAGAAGGCACAGAGTGGGATTTCTATAAGAAAAATTTTAAGCGTTTGGTTCACATCTCTCTGCACGATGAATCTGAACCTCCTGATGTTTTTACTTCCCCAAATCTTGTAAATCACGAGACACCTCTAATTTCAGAGGAGTAATGTACGATTCCTTTTATTTTTGTTATCCTTTATCATCTACATGCCATGACTCTTTGT
Organism: Pinus tabuliformis; assembly: GCA_031772625.1. Lineage (NCBI taxonomy): Eukaryota > Viridiplantae > Streptophyta > Pinopsida > Pinales > Pinaceae > Pinus > Pinus tabuliformis. The sequence goes on from CM062807.1 coordinate 1,023,677,955, forward strand.
ACCGTGATCATCCCAATTAATCGATTCCACGAGCTAGTTTTTCACACTCTCTTGATTTTCAAGTTGCTGGTTCAAATTGCAATCAGATACAAGGTTGTCACATTACACAGATAGAGGAGAAGGAAGGTGAATATTCTTTCAATATTTCTTCTCTTTTTAAAAATCCTCCACGTGAAGATGAATCACTTCCATTATTGAATGATTTTCAATCTCCTAATTTCTGTAGTGAATCAAATGCAATCAATTCTTTCAATCAATTTGTATCCTTGGGAAAAACTATTCTGATGATGATGACTCTATTAATGTATGCAATCACAAATTTTTGGGTGCATCGTCTGATCTTTTGGTTTCTCACGAAGACATTACTTTAGATCTAGAATATGATTTGGTCAAAAAAGTTGTCCTTATGGAAACTTCCCCTTCATCTGACTATCCCTTGTGATCTACCATTTGCGATGCATCTACTTACAATGGAGATATTGCACACTCTTGAAGTTCTTCATCCAATGAGTTAACTTCTCAATTGAAACAATGTGGTGAGATTATCCATGATGAAAATGAAAACAATTAAATCATTGAGTACTATTTCCATCCCTCATCATATCTTCTCTTGCATGAAGAAAACTCTCCAAATCAACTTGCTCATCAAATTTATCTGATTCATAAATCTTCATAATTGCGATGAGATGAATCTTTCAACTTGAGCAGTCTGTCTGTTGAAGTTGAAAAATCCAGTCAAGTTAGTGACACAGATGGCTTCCATTTGATGAGAAGTGATCTTATTGAAATTAGTGGTAGTAGTTGTCCTCACACCATGCATTATTTGGTTCAATCTTTAAGATGTTATTTTATAATCCTTGAAAGTTCTGATACTTGTCAGGAAGTCGAGGCACTTCCACATCTGTTGATGGTTATCTCAAGATCTTGAGACTCTAATTAGTCCCTCGAACTAAGTCAAATATGGCTTCTCTCTCATAATCATTCTTTTTGCATGGTTTCACTAAATGTAAATATATTTTTAAAAGATGATTGGTATCTTGGATGTAATATTTCGAACTTTCAATATTTGGTTTCTGATTCAATTCAAGAATCTTCTTCAGTTATTCCATCTTCATGCAAATCTCTCGCATCAAACTTGGTTTTGGAATATGTATCTCTCATAGAGTCATGGAATTGTGAAGTTGATAATTTCAAAGACTATCTTTCGCTGAAGGGATCATACCTATCAGATTCATTTCTTAATTGTTGGCTCCTGGTTTTTCTTGTTAATTTTGTATTGCAAACCTTTCCCTTTATCGCACCAGAAATCCTCTTGAGTGATCATGAATACACGATTTATCATGAGAATCAAATTATTATCCGTTCATTATGTATTGACTAGTCTCATATGTTTGTGGTGTTGGCGTTCCTTTTAAATTCTTTCGATGGTTAGGATGCATGTGCAATTTGCCTTCGGTTACAGTAAAATAGTGTGTCACATTCGGCACACGAGAAATTTGGTTCTATTATTCAGAGCATTAGAAGAGTTGCTCAAATTATTTATCTTTATTACAACATGGGAATCCTATGCTTTAATAAACCCATCTGATCATGATTTTGTCTCTAATGACTATCATTTAGCTTATCATTTTCCCATGAGCACATCCAATGACAATTGTCTTACAACCCTCAATATTTATGGTTTAACATCGCATTATTCTGGTATTTTTCAAGTAGTTGAGGCACTTTTGCACTCGCTGATGGTTATGTCAAGTCCTCGTTGTCTGGACACGTCTATTGAATATGATCAGATCTATTTCTCCTCACAAGATTCTCATCATAATCTCGTGCCTCTAATTGAAAATCCATCTTTTCAAAGATTTCAGGGTTTTCAAGAGGATTGTCATGAATTTTTCAATCCAATCGTTGAATGGTTAGAGAAATATTACTTAGCAAGCTCCATCACAAATAAAAAGTTTCGATCTTTCCTCGCGCTTGCTAAGGAGTTCGATGTAGATGGAGGCATATTCGCAAGAATATTTCGAGGTTTGTTCAATGATGGTTCTCATAAAAAAGGTGAGAACGTAAACAACATAAAAGTAGTGGCTATGGCCTATCTTTCTGCTGACAAACAAAACCTTCAAAATTTTATGCAAGTTATTCGGGGCCTTATCTTTTCTATTGCACATTACTTTATATTTTTTTTAATTGTTCGTGTCTTTGTGGATGCAGGTCGGGAAAAACTACAGTGGCTACATTGGAAATTTCATTATACATGACCCCGACCTTCTAGTTTTTAGGTTAGGAGTAGGATTAGATGCATTCTAGTTTCCCATTTCTTGCATTCATCTTGCACTTGATTTTTTTTGTCTTTCTTTGTTTTCTAACTTTTTTCTCGCATTTTGTTTTTCTTTGGTTTTTTTCCATTGTTGTGTGTTCTATTTTCTTTCATTTTGTTTAATAAGACTTTGCATGAAGGATGGTCCTGGTGGCTCAAAAGATAATGTGACAAAATAGAAAAGGACTTTGTGACACTGCAACATTTCGCTAACTCTCCATCCTTTTTCTTTGTATTGGTTACACATTTTGGTCGATGATGTTCTGACTGAAAATATGATCCTTGCGTTAGGAAAGACTTGTATCGAACCATGATCTCCATGTCTATTATGAAACCTCATTTTTAGGCTAAGCCAATAAAGTAGGGAATGACAAGGGGAAAATATAAATGAGAAAATCAATACTTGAGGTCTTATATATACTTCTCTGAAGGGACAACCTCTCCTGCTCTCAATAAGTTGGTATCCCTCTTCCGCCCATGAAATAAATAAGTGTCAATGAACAATCCTATATAAATAAATAAATAAAGAACAAAGAAGAGAAAGGCTTCCTACACAAAGAGGTGAAGTAAGAAAATCCACCGAGGTACTGTCCAGGCTCGCTAGTAGCAGATAAATGTTTTTGTCCCTGAAGTGATTACTTTGGGGTATTTTTTAGGCCAATTAGCAGTGGATAAACATCAGAGATGAAAAACTATACTTTGAAAATCTAAAGCTCGCAAACTTCACTACCCTATCCTAATTCGAATCATTGTGTGATTGTTGACCTTTTATTTGCGTTTAACTAAGTAAAGGAATGAATGAGCTTATGTTTATGAATGAGGTAAGTGGGTAAAACATGGTTATCTGAATGATGAACCAATACTCCCTAAATAACTAGTCCCTGCACGGAAGAACTAACCAAGGCATAGAAGCTGGAGTTCTACTAGTGTGTCGCCAAATGTTGTCGCTATGACAAACACCCTCTAAATTATTTTCCTATACTTGAATTTTGGATCCTACCATGGATATTGCGATTGAACTTTCTGTAGGCTCTTCTAGCTCTATTAAGTCTTTGAGCTCCCTTTTGGATTGGAAGTGTCGAAGTCACTTGCTCATATATGCTCAGCTTATAACAAGTGCATGAGCACATTTTTTTATACAAGCTTGAGCAAGAAAAGCACGATCCATCAAGATCATACCTGTGTGATGTCAAATCCATGTCGATAGTCAGTGCACAATGACATTAACAATTTCTCACTTTTAGCTGTGTTTGTACTTCTATTTCAGTGAGTTTTGCCAATTGTAGCTTTGCGCACCTTTGTTTTCGCAAGTGTCATTTTCATGTTTTCGGTTGATGTTTTCGCTTGCTTTCCATTTAATTAGTGTCATTTTGATATTGTATTTTCCTTATCACTTGTTTTTTCACCGTTTTTCACATATCACAATTGTTGTTCTCAACTTTATTTTCATATAGCAAGTGTTGTCTTTTAGCGTGGGAATTGCCATTTATCATGTAAAGTGGAGTTTTGGTTTGTTTCAAGGGGAAATATTTGTGATAATGAGTTGTTATTATCATGTAGACATGTTCCAAACTCATTTCTAAAGTTTCATGCACTATTGCGCAAGTGTCATCATTATCTACTCGAAGTGCATCTTCAATTTCGCACTTGGAATGGGATGTCACAATGTTGTTGCATTGAGGAAAGTATGTTGTTCATGTGTTTTGATAGTTTAGTGTTGTGTCTTCAAGTGAACTAAGTGTGTCATCATGTTCAAGTCTTTCTTTTATCATACTCCTCTCACTAATCCAACACTTAGTAAAAATTGGAAAAACTCTCGATCGAACCACTTAGCCACATCCAACCATCCTGAACTACGCACTATGTAGTCTCAGGCCTCAAGCATCAACCTTGTCTCTTGGCACTATGTAATTCACAGTATCTCCCTCTGATAATTGCACATTTCACAACCTCAATGGTCAATCCCATCCCTTGAGTCCCCGAAGTGCAAAAGCTTTCTCTCTAGTTAGCCCTGAATTGTACATTTTGTAGTCTTAGTCCTCAAGCCTCAGTCTTGAGCTCTCAAACTACGCAACTGCGTAATCACCTAGCAGCATGTCCTTCTAGTACTATGCATTTCACAAATTTAGTTTTCAAGCCCGAGCCTTGGCCTCCAAAATTGTGTAATCATGCCCTCTAACTAGGCCCGAACTATGCATTGTGCAGTCTTAGACCTCAAGCCTAGCCCTTGAGTACTTGAGCTGTGTAAATGCATAGTCACCTAGCCTCCTCTCCCTTCCAGAACTACACAGTTAGATGAAACAATGAAAAACCCCTCAGCCTACCTCACTTAGTCCCAAAAATGCATGATCAAACTTCACCCCTGATTGCATGAGCTACACAACTACGTAGTCACTAAGCCTCTACCTTAGCCTATCAACCGGTTCCATCTCATTCAGTGGATCATCATGCAACATCTCAAAATAGTGGTTTATTGAAATGATGTCATCTTGTCATGAGTGGATTATAGATGTAGTTACTCTATCATGGTATGACAAGATGATGAAGAAGGAGATGGGGAAGGAGGCCATGCCAGAAGAGATTTTATTAGCTGCAAATAGAAGTTGATCAATTAAGAGAAATGATCTAAAATGGAGAAGACTAGTGATTATTAATTCCCGATTTAGAATAAAACCTAAGATGCTTATCATTTTCTTATCAAGTGCTTAAGGATTCACCATTTTCTTAATTAACTGATTCTCAAGAGAGTTTCTTATGAAAATGTTATAAACAATTTAACATAAAACATATGTTGAACAACATCAAAGAACATTAAAATACAACACACAACATAGATATTTGATGAGGAGTTCGACCCTCCTATGCTACGTCTCCTTGGTCCAGCTTCCAATGCTTGGGCCTCTCTATTATGCTCAAAATTACAAAAAAAAGTGTGTTTACAATGATCAAATGCCTTTAAAACTTGTCTAAATGAGTTTAGAATAGCCGAAGCTGATAGAATTGACTCTTTCTGCACCTAATTTGGATAAGAACTGAAGAAGTTATGACTCCTCCTAGTTTTCCCACTATTCGTTCCACAATTTGCTCCACATTTGGAATGATCCTACAAATTAGCCCCCAAAACCACTAATTGGGTGAAAAGTTCATCGCAGGGGTGGGCTATACTGTGTCGGCGCCGACTGTCTTTATCACATATCACAATCAGCGTAAAAAATTGGCGGTCTTATGGTCTTGTGAACAAAATGGGCAATTGTGTGATTGTGATATTGACAGACCCAATGAGATTACTAATCAGAATGCATAACTTATCGCATTCGGGATCCCATCGCACATTGAAATCAATGGAAAATCGGTGGAATTAAAATGCAAGACTTTGCCCTCTGCTGGTTGTAATTGCAATATCGCATCACAACCTGGTACTTTCCAAGGCTGATTCTATAGTGTTGTTCCCTTCATCGATCTGCAATTGAAATCCATCGCAATCGCAACTCTGGCTGATACATCGCATTGTTCCCTGCTTGGGGATGATTTGTAATTTTGACCTACCTATGATTGTCATTTGTGACATGCGGGGACCAATGGTGGCTTTCCACTTGGTGCCTCCTTATTCACTGAAGGACTTTGCCACATCATCCAATCCTTGCACATGCCCAATTCAAACTTGAACTTTGACTTGCTATAACTTCTACATATGAGTTCGGATTTGAGTGTGATTCACACCATTAGATTCAGAATGACGAGCTCTTCGATTTGAAGTTGATTTTAACAAAATTTTGACACTTTGATTTTTTTTAGCATAATTTTGAGCACCTGATCACTCCTCCCCACTGGAAGCTTTTGGACCCCAAAAAATTATATTAAGTTATTGAATAGATGACAGTACTGTTCCCTCACCTTCCCCTCTACAATCCATTTGGCCTTTGATGGGTTTGTACCTTTGAGAGCCACTTGAAGATAATCAACATTTCCCCTCTTTGATGACCTTATTCTTCTGTCAAGTATGGTGTCTTGCTGAGGCTCATCAAGAAATTATGGAGAAAAATATTCAATTGATGGAATCTGTACACTTTCTCCTTGATCTCCAATCAAAGAAGGCTCAGACAATCTCAAATTTTCAACACTAACAATGGAATAAATTTACATATATGATGGAAAATAAAGCTTGAAAGCATTATTACCAATATTTTCTAGAATTTTAAATGGACCATAACGGATTGGTTTCATATGTTTACCTTCGCCTTGAAGCCTTTCCTTGCAAATGTAAAGCCAAACTTCATCACCTACTTGAAACTGATGATCCACACGATGCTTATCATGCCTTACCTTATACTTGCCTTGACTCTTTTCTAGTTGTTCTTGAATGGTTTGGTGAATCAATTGAAATTTCTCAATGAATTTCTTTTCTCTATCTATGTCGCTATGTCCATCTACAACTACATATTTTTCAAAGATCAAATCCAAAGGCAATTTAGGCAAATAACCAAGACATGCCTCAAAAGGCAAAGTTAGAGTAGAAGAGTGTTTTGCTCAGTTGTAAGCATGCTAAACATAATGCAACTGTTCATCCCACAACTTAGGATGTTTTCTGCAATATCCTCTTAGGAAATGACTAACTGTCTTATTAACCACTTCAGCTTTACCATCTGTTTGTGGATGGAAGGTTGTACTTTTCATAAACTTGGTGTCCATCAAGTTCCATAAATTTGACCAAAAATTCCCTACAAATGGGGAATCATGATCACTTTCAATAGAAGTAGGTAATCCAAAATGAACCCATACATTTTGATAGAAAAGTTGATATGTTTGTTCAGTTGTAATTTGTTTTTTACAAGGCATTAATATGCACATCTTGTTGAACCTATCTACAACTACATAAAAATAATCATTACCTTTTATTGATAAAGGAATACCTCCTACAAAATCCATAGAAACACTCTCCCATGGACATGAAGGTACTAAAAGTTGTGTGTACAATCCTAGTTTCCTATTACTAGGCTTACTGACAACACATAATGAACAACCTCTGATAAAACGTGACACACTTTCAAGCATACGAGGCCAATAAAAATACCTCTGAAGATTTGCCACTATTTTACTTACATCGAAATGTCTAGCAATAAGAGAAGTGTGTGCTTCCCCTGTGACATTTACTCTCTCTCCCTGTGGAACACAAAGTTTTCCCAAATGATACAACAGATTATCATGTACATGGTAGTCTAATTCCTCAACTTGGTGGCCTTGACTGAATTTTGAATATACCTCTTGAAAGTTAGCATCATGTGCATATTGTTCAACATATATTTCAAGAAAAACAAAATGATTCTTGAGTAAAATGGCTACATTAACAACTAGTCTAGAAAGCATATCAGCAACTCTGATATAAATATCTTTCAATCTTCATCTCAGCTCCTCTAACTATGTGGCCCAAATACACTAAGGAAGTTTTCCCAAATTCACATTTAGACATCTTTAGAAACAACTGTGCTTTTTTCAAGACATCCAACACTTCCCTCACATGCTTGACATGCTCTTCTCATGATTTGATTAATATCAAAATATCATCTAAATAGAAAATTACAAAATCATCAATAAAGAATCTTAAAACATCATTCATAACTCACATGAATGTAGCTTGAGTGTTGCAAACACTGAAAGCCATAACCAGCCACTGAAACAATCCCTCTTTGGTTTTAAAAGTAGTCTTCCAAATATCCTCCTCAATTATTCTAGCTTTATGATATCCACTTCTCAAGTCTAACTTAGTGAAATATTTTTCATTCTTGAACTAATATAGAAAATCATATATTTTGGGCAAAGGGTATTGATTCTTTATGGTAATTTTATTCAAAGCTCAATAATCTACACACATGCGCCAGGTTCCATCTTTCTTGGGTAGAAAAATTGTTGGTGAACTACATGGCGAAGTAGAGGGATGAATTACACCTTTATCTAACAATTCTTGGACTTAGTTCTTAATTTCTAAACCTTCCAGAATTGACATTCGATACATATTGATATTTGGAAGTGGACTTTCTTGCTGTAGTTGAATTTCGTGATGAATTCCCTTTTTTGGTGCAAATCCCTTTGGTTCTTGAAACATATCTCCATATTCATTGACCACATCAACCAATTTAGCTTTTAGCTTCACGTCACATGCTACAAAGGATTCACACTCTGTGTCATTCTTCTGCTTGATCATAAAGAGCACAAGATTCTTGCTAGAATTGACTAGTCGCTTCATTTTCCTTACACTTGTTAAAGACATATTAAGCTTTCTACGATGGGCTCTCATAATGTGCTGCACTCCATCTTTGAACAAATGATATTTTTTTCTCAAATCTATGGAAAATGGCTTTCCGTTCATATAGATATGGGCTTCCCAACACAATTCCAGAAATATCCAGTGGCACTACATATAATTTGACTTCATGAATGAAATTGGCAGTAATAGAGAATCTGAAAATGCATTTCCTTTTGGCCTAAACATTTGCATCCTTGGTTTTCCAACCCAACGATACAATTTATGATGAGGCACGGTTTCGAGATTCAACTTCTGACCAATTCTGTAGAAATTAAAATTTCCCGGGATCCACTGTCAAACAACATATCAATCTTGGTGTGTTTGGAAATAAATCTGATATGGAACAACTCAATTCTATTTTCCTCATTTGAAGCATTGTTGGAGTTATTTGTTGCGTTGGTTCTTGCCATGACTTCCTCTTTTCTTGTTTTTTCTACGGCTTTTCCTTTAGTGACTATGACTGCAACCTTTGTTTCATCACCTGAGTCAGAACCCAAATCTTGTTGTACAACAACATTTGGCTTCTATTTTCCTTTATTGTTAAATTTATTCAATCTTAATTCAGGATGAAGATTCCAGCAATGTGCTTCATCATGGCCCTCTTTGGAAGAATTCTTGCACATGGGTTTCTCCCCTTCATTCTTAACAGAAGCATTTTTCTTCCACTTTCCTTTTTCAATACTTTAGAATGGCTTCTTCTTACCTTCTCCTTGTACATTTTTCCCTCTTTCTTCGAGTTGTGTAGCTTGAACACATATCTCATCAAGATTTGTGGGATTAAACATAAGAATGGTTTGTTGAAGATAGCTATGCAAACCTTCTATGTATTTTAGCAAAGTATCTTGTGACTACATGTCTACTCTTAGCATAAGAGCTCTTCTCCTAAACTACTGAGTATACTCTTGCACATTTTGACCTCTTAATTGTTTAAAATTTTTCCAATTCATGATAGCTTTTTGTGTATGAGCTAAAGGGCAGAATTTTCCTTTTATAGAAGCAATAAAATCAAAGCAAGTAATAGAGGCCTTACCATGTTTTTTGATCTCGTCTTGAGTCCTTTCTTCCCACCAAATGAGTGTCACACCCTCCATTATCAAGGAAGCTAAATAAATCTTTATGTCATCCTCTTGAAGGTTTTGAATCTTACAATACACCTCCAATTGACAAATCCAATTATCAAGCTTCTCTGCATTCACTTCACCATTATACATGGGCAACTCAAATTTATCATAAAGTTCAAGTAGAGGTCATTTTACAGCTCCTTTTGAAGAATGATGATGAGTATGAGTAAGGGTTGTATTAGTGGAAGAGTGTGAAGATACTTGTGAAGAAGAAGATGAAGAAGATGGTGGAGAGGGTGAAGGTTTGTCTCCATTCCCTTTACCTCCTTTTCCATTACCTCCTCTTGAAGAGCCTTCTCTATTGGGAGATTTGGAACTTTCTCCTTGCAACTTGTTATTCATCTCTTCACAGAGGACCTTCACCATCTATGTCATATCAAAGAAAGCCTTTCTGAAGGTCTTCTCATATTCTATCATGTTTGTAGGTTCTCCTTCATGAGAAATGATATTTAGAGTCTCAACTGCAACTTGAGAATGTATTGGTGTAGAAAATTTTGGCAATTCTTTCTCTTCTTCCACTTGAGCCAACTATAGGGCTTTCAACCAACCTCCCTTCTCCTCTTTTGAGTTTTAACCTTATTAACACGACACAAACTTGCAAACAATTAAATCATTCTTTGCACAAGAAAATCTAATAAGAAAAAACCAGTACTATGATACCAACTTGATCTGAAATGGATCATATTAGTAATGTTGCAATACTTCCCCATTCAAAATAAAACCCAAGATAACTATCATTTTCTTAGCAAGTGCTTAAGGATTCATCATTTTCTTAATTTGATGATTCCCAAGATAGTTTCCTATGTAAATGTTATAAACAATTTAGTATAAAACATATGCTAAACAACAACAAAATAATAGCAAAGAACATCAAAATACAACACACAACACATAGATTTGATGAGGAGTTCACCCCTCCTGGGCTACGTTTCCTTGCTCCAGCTTCCAATGCTTGGGACTCTCTATTATGCTCAAAATTACAAAAAAGAAAAAAGTGTTTTTAAAATGCTCAAATGCGTCTAAAACCTGTCCCAATGAGTTTAGAATAGCCATAGATGATAGAATTGACTCTTTCTGCACCTAGTTTGGATAAGAACTAAAGAAGTTATGATTCCTCCTAGTTTTTCCACTATTCGTTCCACAATTTGCTCCACATCCGAGATGATACTACAAATTAGCCCGAAAAACCACTAATTGGGCGAAAATTTCACTGTGGGGTGGGCTATAATGTGTCAGAACCAACTATATTTATCGCATAGCGCAATCGGTGTAAAAACCCAGCGGTCTTATTGTCTTGTGAACAAAATGGGTGATTGTTTGATTGTGATATCAACTACCTTGACGGGATTATTGACCAGAATGCATAACTTATCGCATCCGAGATCCCATCACAGATCACAATCGACAGTGAATCGACAAAAATAAAATGTGGGACTCTACCTTCTGCAGGTTGCAATTGCGATATCAGCTACCTCGACAGAATTATCAACCAGAATGAATAACTTATCGCACTGAGATCCCATCACACATCACAATTGACAGTGAATCAGTGGAAATAAAATTTGGGACTCTGCCTTCTGCACGTTGCGATTACAATATTGCATCACAACCTGGTACCTTCCAGGGCCGATTTTGTAGTGTTGTTCCCTTCACTGATCTGCGATTGCAATCCATTGTAATCGCAACTTCGACCGATACATCGCATCCTTCCCTGCTCGGGATCCGATTTCTAATTCCGACCTACCTGTGATTGCGATTTGCAGCATGCGGGAGCCAATGGTGACTTGTCACTTGGCATCATTCACTGAAGGACATTGCCACATCATCCAATCTTACCACGTGTCTAAGTCAAACCTGAACATTGATTTGCTATCACTTATGCATATGAGCTCGGATTTGAGTGCCATTCATACCGTTAAAGTGAGAATGACGAGCTCTTCTATTTGAAGATGATTTTAACAAAATTCCCACACTTGATTTTTTTAGCATAATTTTGAGCACCTGATCAAGAAATCAAAGGGACATCAAATTGAGACAGTAGTTGGAGATCAAGTTCCACTAATGACTCCTCATATCTAAGTCATTTGGCTCAGGAAAATGAGGAAGATCATGACCCATTTTTTAGAAGACAGAAAGTGAGCAACAACAAAGAATGGCTTGACATTGCCATGCCATCATGTAGTCCATGTCAGCAGTGTCATGTCATGTCTTATCATGAGTTGTCATATGCCACATCATTATGGTGGATTATGTAATTATCTATTCAAAATGTATTGTAAAGTGGAAGTCTAAGGGACACATACGAAATATGAAGAGTCATGAAAAGTCAAAAAGTCATAGGAAGTGAAATAGTCATGAGGGTAGTCAAAGAGTCACAAGGAGGTGAAGCATCACTCCATTGGTTATATATACACCCTCATTGTATGAGAAAAGGACTTTTCACCTTGGCTCCTCCCACGAGGCATTAGAGAGACAAGATAATTCTCTTGGGGAGAAACTAGTGGCTCCAATGCTCCGCTGTTGGAGCTAGTAGTGTTCATTGTATAAATGTGTCTTCGAAATTTTACTTAATATTAGAATCCTCATGGCAAGCACGTTCTTCATGTATTGATTATGAATATTTGTAAGACTATTCTTTGGATGTTTGTAATTCATGTTTTCTTTCACCTGTGCTAAAGTAGTTGAACTATTTCATTTATTTTGGTACTTATAATATTGAGAATGTGTTGTAATGGTTTCTATTGTTGTCACATCCTTGTGGACTATTCCATTGGATATTAGACAAATCTTTCTTGTTGATTGGCTGTAATCATTGTCACACTTTTGTGGACTATTTCGCTGGATGTTAGATGGATCCTTCATGGTTGCATGTGTCTCTACTAGGGTGGTACTAATACCTCTCTCTTAGAGGCTCACTTTCTTTTCTCCCTCCGCAGCATAAGAACTTTGACACACTTACAAATGAAGATTCACTAGGAAAACTTGCTTTCTTTTTGACAACACATTTGCATTCCTCTTTCTTGTTTATAGTTAGAGAAAAGACAAATATATAAGAATACATGGCAACTGAGTCGATACTTCCTATGGGGCTCCTTTTCCAAATAGTGTGAGTTCTAATTGGGACTTGACATCGGGGAGACTCACTTGGTTGGAAAATCTCCAGCATCGTCAACACAAGTGCTAGATGATGGGATGCCACAATTGGAGAAAATACACATAGAAGAAATCTAGTTTACATGTTAATAAATAATTATCCAAGGTATAAGAAGGAGTTTTGTATCTAACCTTGGCTAGTGTCATAGAAAGGTGATGTGAGATTTTTTGGGCTACATCAGTCATAATAATATTTAGATAAGCTTATATTTGGCCGCAAGTGGGAGATTTTTATTTGTGAGTCCGAATATATAAAGTAATATTTTTTATTATGTAACAAAGACGTATCATCAAATGTATGAAGGTTTCTTCTTAAATGTATCAGGGACTTCTTAGCCAATGAAATAAAGTCTTGTTTTAGAATGAAATTGTGTCTTCTCGTAGAATTTTTAATGATCTTAAAAATTCCTTTTTCCTTTTCCTTAATTATTTATGTTATTTTATTTATGATCAATATTGTATTATGAGATTTATGTAAGTTATAATTGATTTCAGAGTTATTGTTTTTAATTTATTGATAGCTGTTGGGCTCACAAGTTGAAAGTTATGTAATTTCTACTAATAATTAAAGAGTTGTTTTATGAGCCTGTAGAATGATGGGATGTAGAATGAGCCTTTCAACTCAACAAAAACTTATTCTTTCAATAGCTTTACATGATATATACGTAATTTTTAAAAATAATATATAAAATATGTTACATTACATGTGCATTGAGTCATTTTATTAGCACAAATTAAAACAATTTTTTTGTTATTAATATATTTTTAAGTATATTTCAATATTAATTCATATTTAAATATTTTATTATAATCCACATTGGATATTTTATTATATACAACATTCAAATATTTTTTTTTAACATATATACATATATATATTTTGAATACCATGGGCAAACACCACAAGTTGTTAAAACTTGGAACCCAAATAATGCCAATGGTAAAATTTCATATATATCGATATATAGAAAAGCTATCAAAAAAAAATATTTTAATATTGTGTATGATATCCAATGTGATTTATGAATAAAATATTTTAATATGAATTAATATTCATAGATATTTAAAAATATATTAATAACAAAAAAACCATTTTAATGTGTGATTATGTATGTTGGTTATAAGTGACATTGCTTTTTTATTTAGAGAATATTTTATTTATTTATTAGTATTTTAAGAGGGATACTTGTCAACTCCAAAGTAAACACAAACATACATATTTACACCTATATTATAGAATAAACATCTCCACTCAACAAGCTAAAACTTATATAATTTCTACTAGTAATAAAAAACTTTCTACTAACTACTATTCACTATTCATTATTAAATATTCTGGTTTTCCTTTCCCTTTTATTACATATGTTAATTGTAGCGAATGTTATATTAACCAGATTTATGTAAATTATTATTAGTCTCAGATTTATTATTAATTTATCGATGGGGTCATTTAAAACATAACAGAAATATCTTACACCAATAGCATCATCAGATATGGTTACAACATAGATTTGTTAAAAAAACCACACACAACATGTTATCAACCAATGTGAACCAGGGCTCATGAGTAAACAATGAAATTGTCGTGATCGTAAGTCAATTTCAAATTTTGGAATAATTTGAAAATAGACCGATGTGGAAGTCAAATCATGAGCTTTACTCGTGCTCATTCAATTTCGGAAGTTTTCCGAAATTTATCATTTAAAAAACCATAAAATTGTTTAACTATATTAATTTTAGTTAAATTTGCTAAATATGGAATATAATAATATATATATATATATATATATATATATATATTTTATTATTTGCAATGATCTTGATGATAAAAGTTAAAACTAACTCTCGGAGTAGATGATGGACTCTATGTGTGTATCAAGTAGAGCTTTTCGGCTAGATGTCTTTTTCGTGCATGTTTTGTAGCCATGTCGCGTAGGTTTATTTTAAGTATGTTAATATTATATATATATATATATATATTTTTTTTTTTTTAAGTGTAAGTTAGTATGCAGTGATGTAAATGTTGGTAAATATTTAATGTACCAACATTTAATGTTTATATGTTAAGGAAATTAAAAATTAAAAGTAATATAGTTTTGAGAGATATTGTACTGTTTGTAAATAAGTTTGAACATTATAATTAATCAAAATAATAACACGTAATTTGTTATATTGTAATTTTGTGTTTATTAATTAAATTAGCACTAATTTTTAGATAAAAGAAAATGATAATTTGTATATCACATTAAAATACATAATGTGTAAATAGTAACTATACATTAAGATCAATTTTATCATATAAATGAAAACAAGTGTTGCAATCCTAAAGCTTTGTTGTGGAAAGAGCTAATAAATTGAGATATGAAGTGGATAGTTAATTGATTTCTAAGGCATAAAGACTTGCATAAATTTTGGTGGGTAGTCACCACTACTAAGCCTACATATTTAAGGGTGGGAAGTGACTCCTGATAGGTATATTTATGTATGTATTATTTCTATCTATTTTTATGCAATGACTTTGCTTAAATTATGGTGGAAAGTAACTTATAGTAAATATGCCATGTACTTGAGTATAAGCTATTTTCAATGCTTTTATTTTTGGTCAAAAAATCATTGCACAAATATCTAAAAATCATGCAGGAATATTGGAACTATATGCCATTATATTATGTAAAGGTTGTCCTTCAAGCTATGGTCCAATCAATTTTTTTGAAAAATAGTTTTTTAATAATATTGAAAAATAAATATTTATTTTTCAAATTTAAACATTATAAGTTACATTAGTCAATGATAATTAATAATATTGAAAAATAAATATTTATTTTTCAAATTTAAACATTATAAGTTGCATTGGTCAATGATAAACTAATAATGGTAACAAATTTATTGCTAGAGCATTGGCTTGCGAGAAGCTAAATAATGATGTTGTAAACATATTTAATTTTAATTAACACGCACATAAAAACCTAATACTTACAATTAACTTAAAACATAATAAGATTCTTAACCACCAATATTCACCCCCACTATACCATGGATATTATTAACTTGTAAATAGGCTTTCAGCCCCACTTTACCAAAGATATTATTAACTTGTAAATAGGATTTGTTACAACACCTTAACCCAATAGCATTTCTTATCAATACCACATCCCCAATAAACATAATGCATTTCATAATCAAAATATTTTATTTCAACTTAATTTTATAAAAATAAAAATAAAATAAGGTTATTAAACAATGTTTTAATAAAATTAAAAATAAAAATACTTTTATATATAGAGATGTGAAATATATATAATACTATCCTTGTAACATCCCTCAATGACAATGTATGGAGTTTTACCCACAATTAACTATCCAAATAAATATGGTAGATTTATCCTTATAACATCCCTGGAGTTTTACCCACAATTAACTACCCAAATAACTATTGTAGATTTCTCATTAACCAATAGATAGAATCTTCATTATTACATAGAGTAACTTTTTTAGAAGAATAATAAGCTACATAACTATTAACTACCATAACTGTACCATATTAACATACAATTTTTTATGTAACCTTGCATCATTTTCTTGATTCTTTTAACTAAATCAGTTAATCACATACTAGATATTACAAGCATCAGCTCATGCGAGGAATCCACATCATAAAAGTAGCATAACAGGTAATCACATCATTAGAGACAAATATACCCTGGAAACCCGGTAGGGTGAAAACCATAAAACATTTAATTTTATCACTTCTCACTCAATGACTTATAAGGGATTCTATCCCTTAACTATTGTCATAAAATATTACAAAGAAACATCATTTAATTACAACATATCTAGCTAAAGATATTACAATCATCATGATATCATTCACCCACAAATCTTCAACCATAATATCGTTGTCCCTAGATTGTTCTATTAGTGAACCATCATGTAACTTGCACTCCGGAATCTACATGGACCATCAATTCTTTACATGCAGAAATGTTAAACATAATATGCATTTGTGCAAGTCACCATCATTTCTGGCCATTGCTGTCGTCAACACACTTTGATATCATGATTATATTAAATATTAATAAACCAATAAATCAATATTTATTGATGACACTTAACATCTATTCATGTGCATACATAAAACATAAACACAATGTCATGAATTGCCTTCTTTATCATCATTACACATGGATTAGCAATTAGCATCAACTGTCATCTTTCCAACAAAACACTAATTTAATCTTACATGCACTTTCATATTATTTCCAAAAGAAAGCTAACATACTAGAGAGAACTAACCCAACAAGATCTTTTTTTGTGAATACTATTATGTTTTCTTTTCCAAATGGATCAAATGCATAACATTCATTCTTTCACACATGCAAGAAGACATTTTCCTCTTACCAAGAGATCTACCTGAAGAATTATACATAATATATTCCCAAAAGAACATAAATACCATAGTTAATCCCTTTATGCATGCCACTGCATATTATTTTTTCCAAAAGAAAGATATCACAATTAATATTAATATTATGTGATTGCATTTTTCTTTTCTCTAGAAAATCTAATACCAACTATACTTTTCAATGCATGTAAAATCACATATTCATTTCTAGTAGATCAAATATAATAGATATTATTCCTATACACATAAGCACATATTTCTTAAAAGTCCAATGTTTCTCTTTAAAAATCTAATACATATGCATCATGAAAATATCTTTAATAATAACTTGATTTCTTTTCAAAAAATATCAAACACAATAACTATTTTTTTTGCCCGCAAATAACTTATTTCTATATTCTGTCATGCCATATAAATTTTTTCCCAAAAATACTAACATAATGATACATATTCCCTTCCAGAAAACTATCATCAAAGCCATAGTTTTATACACCTGAACATCTATTCTTTAAAAAATAAAAAATTATTAGTTTTATGATGCATGCATTAGGGCAACACCCCTGACTTTTATGCATATAAACTCTAGTTTTTTTCCAGAAAAACACGCTTAGCAAAATTATTATTATCTATGTGTCCAAACGACTATTCTTATGCGGCATACAATTACATATTTTTCTAACTCAATTGTTATTCTTTTATGCATATTAATGTATTCTTTTTAACCCAATACTCATTGCTTCTATGCATTCAACACTTTTAAGGAACAAGAGTATGTGTTATTATCTATGTATGCAAAAAAAATATTGGCAGATACCATTTCATGTACATGAATTCACACATAATCTTTCAGCAAATAAAGGTAACTTATTTTTTTTGTTTGATGGGCGGAGTATGTTGACGGTGCACCTCACTCTTTCAGTGTGGCCTTCAACATAGCATCTCATCAAAATTCGAAGTAGATAATTCTCATAACTTCTTCCAAAGATCACACTTCTACTGTAAGTAAGAACATTAAGGTGGCCCAAGCGATATAAACACCCATGAAAAGTCTAGGCATGCACCACTTACAACTTCCTATGACTTGAAATCCATGGGAATGATCATAACTAGTGGCCAACTAATCCACAATAACTATACGTAGTGTCGTAAGATAACTATAAATCCTGGTCATGGGAATGTGACTTCAAACGCGGTGGTCATGAATCTTGGGTTTGTCGATCAAGATCTCGATTCTTTCATGAATGTTGATATAAACTGGATGTAACATTTCTTTTACAGTGCGCAGACCAAATTGCTGGAGCCCTGCCAATGGAGCAACACCCTCAACGACGAGTTGGAAAGAGTTGTTTCCTATCAGCAATGCTTCTAATAAGCACAGTCGCATGATGGCTGCCGCACCAATAACTAATACAACCACGAGGGGTTCTTGGTACATGGCGGATGCCACAATGGAATCTTGGAAACTTAGCCTCTTTTATATATATATATATATTGAAGGAAAAAGGGTGTTTCTAATTTTCACTAAGTTTTCTCACACGGTGTCTATAATGGTTGTTAATTGCATAGTTACCAAATTCGAATTCGAATTCGATTAGATAGGAAAAAAATTTGATTGCCTAAAATACAATACGGGAAAAATTCGGAAGTAAAGATCTTTCAAAGTTAAATTATTTTTAAATTAATAAAAAAAAAATCTATATTCTAATATATTTAAAAAAAAAAAATCATATTCTCAAATTCTAAATTTTAATATAATGCTTAAAAATAAAAAAAAAATAACAACATTATTAATTAATAACTAAAACAACATAATTCTCTCCTTGTAGATTTAGCTTTTCCAGTTTAACACACTTTCAAAGAATTGTTTATAGTGTAGATTTTGCTAGTCCAGATATGAATTCTACACAATTCAAAATAGACCGGAAAGGAGAAACACACCCCAAAAGACACGAAGGGAGAAACACACCCTAACTTTAATTCATCGTTTCCATTTCGTTACTAGTGGGGAATAGGGGAAGTATAAAATTCAAATAGAAAAAATTAGAGACTATATATTTTATAAATATTTATAAATAATAATTTATTTTTCTTTGTTATAGGAATTTATTATTTTTAAGACGTATAAAATAATTATTTTTTACTATATTTTAATATATAATTTTTTTTTTACAACTGTAACTTTTTAATATGCAATTTACTATTTACTATACTTTTTTAATATAGAAATTTCTATTATATATATATATATATATATATATATATATATATATATATATATATAAACAAAAATCTTTACCAAATTAAATAATACATGTTTTTTTTTTAATATAAAAATTTATGATTTAACTAAAATAGAAATTTCTCTTTTTAAATTTTATATTAAGAATTTTTTATTTAATTAAATAAAATAGAAATTTCTATTTTTAAATATTAAATTTTATACTAGTAATTTTTTTATTAAATTCAATCATAATAATTATAATATTAATAACATACCATTTTACTAAATTCCATTATAATTATAATATTTTTAATATACCATTTATCATCTATCATAATTGTAATATTCCTAACATACTATTTTACTAAATTCCATCATAACTGTAATATTCCTAACATACCATTTAAAGTTTAAAGTTAAAAAAATAAACAAACGTATCGAATTCCAGTTTCCGAATTTGCCACCGAATCGAATCGTACTGCCGTATTTTCGAATTTTTTTGGCCAGTACTGCCGAACTTGGTAGCTATGGTTAATTGACTTTATTTTTCCAAAAAATAAATCTCTTTGCCAAATATAAGGTTACCACATGATTCCTTAACAACTATGGTTGTTAATTGGTTTTACTTTTCCAAAAAAATAAATCTCTTTACCAAATATAGGGTTACCACATCATTCCTTACCAACTTTTTATGACATTTTAAAATAAGAATATTACATAGATCCATCTTAATTCTGAATCTACTAAATATTAATACAAATCAAATATTTTTCACCCAAAAAAATTTATACCTCAAAAAATTTAATTTCTCACCAATAAAACTAAAATAAATTAAATTAATTTACAATCACTTTCCTCTCTTATTAATGTGTTTTTAATTTTCCTTTTTAAAAATTTATTTATACCCATATGATTACCAGTAAATTCGTCTCTCTTATACATCATAACACATTAGGTCAAAACCTATGGATTTGCACTCTTATCAATGCATGAAGAACGTTTTTTAAGAATGAAATACTAAAATTTCCAGCAAATCAATTTAGTTACAATGGGCATAAATCTGGGCATAAATCTGGTTTTGAAAATTTATATTTTTAAAAAGAAAAATAAAAATTCTTGTTAAAACTATAATAATTTTTAACTATAAAATTAAAAAGAAAATGTCATAGATATAAAAATATAAAAATTTTATATTTTTAACCATTGTTTTAAAAAATTAAATATTTTAAATAAACAAGAGTTATATAGTATCTAGTACAGCTTAGATTAAATATAGTTTAATTAAACTAAAAAATAACAGATATAAAGATTTCATAACAAAAATAAAACAACTAATTAAATATGGTATTGTTGAATGTCATTACCAAAAATTAAAAAATGTTATTAACTAATATTGTTTATATTAACATATATACACTTTAATATATATATGTGTGTGTACTTATTTTTATATATATTTATGTGTTTTACTTTTTATTAATGTATATAATTTTGTATAATTAAATTTATTAAAATATATTTTTAATATATAATAATAATTCATCTTAAATGTAAAGTATGGAGAAAAAAAGTAAAAGTCATGAAAATGGAACAATAGAAAAAGGAAAAAATTCAAAATTCAAAATTCAAATAAAACTAACATTAAAAAATTAGTAACTCATAGAAATGGAAGTTACTAAACAACCTATAATAAAACCTCAACCACTCATCTTACAAACAAATAGATTTAAATAATAATAAAAAATAACAAAAATTGAATTCTTAAAGTTAAATTAGGGACTAAATTTTAACTAATGAATAATCAAAGAAAAACTAAATGTGTAATACCATAATCAAACACAAACTAATGAATCACCATACAAATAAATAAATTTAAATAATAATAATAAGAAAATAACAAAGATAGAATTTCTAATATTAAATTACAGAATAAATTTTAAATAATGAATAATCAAAGCAAAACTGAATATATAATACCATATAATATAATAAAAAACAAACTAATGAATAACAAAAAAATAAATAAATATGCAATACCATGCGATATAATAAAAAACAAATTAATGAACTATCAAAGAAAAATAAAATAATATCTGTAAAAGAAAAATAAAATAATATCTGTAAATGTTTTTACATGAAAAATAAATTTAAATATTATAATTTATTTGAAAACTTATCATTATTGCCACAGAAACATAAAAATAAACTCAAATTAAAATATAAGGTTAGAAATATAGAATGAATAATTTTTTTTTAATCAAGAATTCTACAGGAGTCTTTAACCATGATCTAGAAAATCATTATTAATATAACCAAATTATAATAAACTTTTTTAAACTGAATAGTTTTTAAATTTTAAATAAAATTAAGATATTAATTTTTTAGAAAAAATAAATTAAATATTTAAAAATAATAATTAAAAAAAACAATTTTAAATTTTAAAATAATGAATTAGAAAAAAAGATAATACCTCATAATTTAAGAATAAAATAAATTTTAAAAACATTAAATTTTACATGTGCCTTTAAAAAAAATAAATTGAAATCAATTAAAAAAATAAATATTACAAAAGGTAAGTAGAAACACTATAAGAGAAAAAAAAATTAAAAGTCAAAAAATAAAATAAAATGATTTTCAGAGTGATTGTCTTTTTGGTTTTGGGTTTGTTTCAGTTTAATTTTTTGAATTTTTAAATAAAATTTTGAAATGTGTTTTTAAATATTTTTTTATTATTTTTAATTTATTAACAAAATGTTATTAATAAATATCTTTATCTTATTTTAATTTTTTTTTTTTTTTTTTTTAATTAAATTTTATTTTTATAATATTTTTATTTTTTAAATATGATTATGAATTTATTAGATAAATTTTTTATTCAAATAATATTATATTGAAATGGGATGGCATAAAAATGATATTTCATGAATGAATTTGAATTTTATTTCAACAAATAGTCTCTTATTTTTTAAAATATTTTCGAATTTATTAGATAAATTTATTATTGAAACAAGATGGGTTGGAGAGCAACAAGTTTCTTCTTTACTTATTTTAATCACTTAAAAAACAAAAGGTGATGGGGTCTCAAGAAATCTATGTTTTTAGGCAAGCCTTTGTAGCAAAGAGGCTTTGGAGGTTGTTCTTTAATGAAGGACTCAGAGGCAAAGTTATGGAGTGGATATACACGAAGGAAGGGTCCACTGAAGAATGAATAAGGGTACACAAAAAAATTGTTATAGATCATTTATTGTTTGCAAAACATTAGTTAAATCTTTCCCTTAAGATGAAAGATGGATTGCATGAAAAATATGCAAAAGAAATAAAGTAAGAGTTGGGTAGGATCCATAGAAAGGGTGCAATGGTGATTTCAGACGAGACCAATTGCTATAAGATCTTCATGACTTAAGGGTATTTAATATCATCAATTAAGGGTATTTAAGATTAGGGATATAGCTTCAAATTTGACAAAATGATGGTTTCAAAGGTTGGATACAAAAAAGGAGTTGCACATATAGGGGAAAAGTTTGTTGAATGGAATTAGTTTGTCAACACTCTAAATGAAAACACTATAACTCTGTCACTCTAGATCACAACATCATAACTCTGTCATATCGGGAAGATGGGCTTAAGTAGTTAGAAAATAAAGCATTTGTTTTACACATCAAAAATTGGAAATGAAGAAAGCATGCTTGAAGACCAAAGTGGTGGAAGGCAGTTTAGAAACTTGAAAATCAGACCAAAGTGGTGGAAGGCAGTTTAGAAACTTGAAAATCCACTTAAAACAAGAAACTTTCTTTATTTAGCATTAGCAAACAAAATTTTTACATGGGACAATAGGATTTTTTTTTTGGAATGGACTAGGATGGTATGTTTTATATAAGGCAGAAAGTGAATCAATGAAGCACTTGTTTGTCCTTTCTCAAAGCTAGTGCGGAAAGAAATTTTACAAATAACAAATGGCAAGAACAAGAGGGACAAAGACTCGTTAGTGAGTTGTTTTGAGCATTGACATCTTCATAAACTTATTTCCATTCGTATATATTTGCCATGCTTTTTTTTGTGAGGGATTGTGGTTAGCTAGAAACAATGCACCATTTCAAAGGTAAAGGACCTCATCCAAGATTGGTGGCTCATTAAATAAGAACTAGCTATGTGGGATGCTGGAAGCAAAAATCAACAAAAGCTCAGAGAGTTCTGAAATATCCAGCATAGATCATTCTACAACCTGGGGCTACTTTGATGGTGCATGTCAAGAAACCCCCATGAACTCATTATTTTTCTATAAAATTTGGTGTTGGGCAAGGAACTAGCCATAAAACTGAGTTGTATGCTTTGTGGCTATTATTGAGAGAAATTGTATAAAGATGTGATGGAACAATGAAAATTTTGGGGATCCAAAATTGTTGATTGATTGGGCCAACAACTACTAATTGATTAGGGAAACAATATAAATATAAAGAAAAATCTAGGAAACAATTATATAAATTATAGAACTACTGATCAGTCAACAATATATAAGACACCTTGAATCTGAGCCTGTGGCTCAAATTTTGAAAATAATACTAAAAATGATAAAATTTACAATGTTATCTAAAAGTAAAATGTGTTATTGGGCATTATAAAATTGAGATTCTATATGCCAAATTGTTTCTTTTGACCACTATAATCTATTGAGATTTTATTTACCAACAGGGAAAAAAGACAGTTTCATTTTTCTCCTTATAATGTTATTAAGATTTTATACTGGCTATAGCAATACCGAGCAAGTAAGTTGATGAGATTAGGCCTTCTTTCACTGTATTTTCATGCATTTTTATCCCCCCTATTTTGTTGTGTTTAAGGTCCCACGCAATCTTGACCTAAGGGATTGGAATGTTGTCCTAATTTCCAAATCCTCAAGCTGAACCCAATGTTCCTTGCTCATTATTTGTTGAATTTCTAAATAAATTATTTAACAATGGATTTTTGTTGAATTGCAATGAATTATTGTTGTGTGACATCCTTTCATCTGGATTTATCTTCCTTCACGTGTGTCTTCTAGATTGGCCAGTACCTCCAAAGACTGATTTGCATCAAACATATATTCTTGTCTTCTCCAGTGATTACCCTGATGGGAGGAAATCCCTTTCAAGGAATAAATCAATTCCTGAATTGAATGGTGTTGTGGCAGGACAAGAAGCACTTTAATCTCTTACAAATAATCATGTTGAAGCATCGTTATCCAAAAAATCATATGATCTATCAAGTTTCTTTATTCAAAGAAGATGCTTTGATTATGGTCATAAATGTTTGTTTTTGGATTCACAAGGGGAACTCATCAAATATATTCCTAACACCAGAGATGGTGATTATAATCACTACAAGATTCAGAATTCTACAACTGAGAATGAGTATTTTCTTACAAAATTTTAAAATGGGCTTCCCAAATTCATTTTCCAGAAAGTATGGATGCATCCAATAATATTTCTGAAGTTGGAAGAGTACTTAAAATTCCTGGTGATTTTGTTCTGCATAATTCTAAAGGCCCATCCCAGTGAAATTACTCCATCCCTATAGACAAGCTCACTATTTGGTTGTGCATATCCTGCATCATTTGTAGCATGACCATCATGTCAATCTTGGGACCAAAATTGTCAAATGGTAGATGTGTTAAGATTCTGCTCTTCAAACTCTCAAAAATTTTGTAGAACTGAACCAAGAGAGTTTACATTATTTTCTTCCAATCGATGACAATAAGAAGGGGGTAATTTATTATCATAATGGACTAAAGCTACTTGTTAAGTGGGTCATATAACTTTAGGAATATTGTTAAAGAGCTTCATGAACCAGAGGTGAAAATCTTTGATGGTCTCACTGTCTTTAAAGGGTAGGCTGTGAAAATTTATTATCTGATCAATAGGGTTTTCCATATTTCCAAGGGTGGACTTCAACGAGTAAATACACTAATTTAGTACAGTCATACCTTTTAGAGGCATACTTTGAGACCACCTGAGGTTACTAGTTTGTTGGCTTTGAGATGAATGCTTGGCCTTGCCATGGTTTTGGCTAAGGCGTGATGGACCCAACTTGGTGCTCGATTTTTAGCCCCACCCTAGGTAGAACTAGGTTGGAAAAGGTAACAAGTTTGCTTCCAACTTATTTTAAGAACACTCGCAAATGATTTTGAAACCACAATTTGGCTAACCTTTCCATTTTCAATTACAATACTTGAATTCTAAACATAGTGTGCAAGTTCCAATGTGATATTTTTCAGACCGAACCTTTTAAAAATGCACGCAATTTTACAGTCATAAATTACAAGGGTAAAAGGCCTTAATGGCAGGAATTTTCCCAAAAGAGAGAATTTAACAATGCTGAAATGTGTTTCCCATCCTCTACAAAGAAAAATCGGGATGGATTCCTACTTCTCAGGATCAAATAAAAAGAAAAAAAAGTATGTAGTGGCAATAACATAGCTAGTAACTCCGATAATTGCCCCAAATTCACCAAATTAGAAAATCAATCCTTTGCCAAAATACCTTAGAATAACAAATAAGAACCTACTGAAGATGCTCAATGCTGAAATTCTATGATTGGGGAAGAATATTCAACAAATTTTATCTATGTAATTAGGCATAAATAACAAGAACAAAGTATAGAGAACTAACCTTCTACAAATCAGAGAGGGTACAGAGACATTTTTAGGGAAGTAGGAAGAAAAATTATTATCCATTGTCAATCTCAGTGTAAATTCCAGCCACATAGAGAAGCATAATCTAGTTGTGATCAACACAGATAATGAAGATTGAGGAAGGGATCACGAAAATCAAGACACAAGCCACATCCATAAAAATTACAAGAAGATATATCCCTTGGAACAGCATAGAGTTTCACGCATCATCCATGCACACCCACTCTCACATCTCTCATTATTAAATCCACCACATCCATAAAGAAACACAAGAAGAGACCTCCCTTGTAACTTCCTAGAGCAGCATGCTATCATCCATGCACATCGGGTCTCACATTTCTCATTTTAGTAATTGAAATAAAAATTATATATTTTTATAAAAAAAGTTTAATAATAAATAAAACTAGATATGGAGACACTAAATTTTGCATACAAACCACGTGCTTCTTTAGAACACCATTTCAAATCTCAAGTTCGAACGCTGCAGGCTTATTTTCTTCATGATTATCTGCTTGTCCAAAAGAGAAGTGATAGTTTTGAAGTACTTGAGCTCTTCCATCCACAATTATGTACAATCCTCGAACAATGTCATAATGAGAATTGGTTGGCACCTTGCCATTTTTGTTCTCGCTTAGTTGCTACTGCCTTATATTCTTTTTCCCTTGTATCCATGGACCTTGCAGAGAAATGCTCATGATGTCACCTAGATGTCTCATGGAGAACATGTTTTAGCTTGTCATAGAGCTTGTAAGTAGAATATTTGTGACAACATGGAAACAAATCATAGTTTTGACAACCTAATGGGTTGGTTGACCTTGAAATTTGATGCAAAACTATGGAATTTATTGACTATATAGGTATTGGAAATCACCGACAACAAGAGCTCATATCTGAAACTCATAAAAGTTTCCGAAGTACATTGCAAAGAAATACATGACACTCTTTTGACCAGGAAATGAACATTGATCATCTCAAGAAGACCGAGAGGAAATAAATTAACCTCGAGGTGTCTTTGCTTCTAATTAATTTGCTACATAATTTGGATGTTGACCTAGAGATTTTGGGACTAAATAAAACACTGGGTGAAGTAGTGGTTCTTTAACGAGATTAACATATGATGTTGGAAGCTTCAAGTGCTCATGTACCCTCAAGTGATCGTGTCCTCTTGGCAATAAATAGGTATGCTCTCTCGAATATTTGAACCATACAGAATTTTCATCCACAGATATGATCCAAACAACAAAGCCATTCACTCACAACATCCTAATTCATATCCTGTCAAAATAGTAGAGTTCAATTTTAAGTTGTTGCTAGTTGTTTTTGTTTCCATGGTTGTATTCTATAAGAATTGAATGTTGCTAGGGCTGTACGAATAGGTAAGGAATTCTCTTCCTACTGGTCTAAAGGCCCTTACCTATAGTATCACAAAGCTCATATTCTTAGAAAGAGACTACCATAATTGATTGACTTAAGACTCATGCAGCCAGCTCCTCATGTCCTATGCTCCAAAAATGTTGAATCATCGCACTGTAAGTAGTATATTATGCATCTTTCTTATTGTGTGGGAGTAGTAGAATAGATCTACTAGCTCTAGTCTTTGCCTCAGTTCCATGGAAGTTTGTCTATCACTTCCAAGTAGTACTACTAGCTTTCTTACAAACAAACACTTTCTTTTGTACTTGTTGCTTTGTCTGATGTAGAGTAAGTTTTATGGATAAAATAACGTGACAAAAGCAGCTTCCCTTCTCCTTCGAACAGGGCATCTCTGACGTCCAACATGGAGAGGAAACCTGATTATTTTCAACATAATCGCTAATCTTGGCATATCTTCCCTACTGAACCTTTTGTCCAATTTTGGGCAACCCTCTGACCTCCATCCGTTACACATTGGTTTCTGTCATTTTGCTTCTATACCCCTCTATATCTTCCTCCGCCTGGTTTTGACAGAGATTTTTCAGGTTGCTCTGTGCCATTGTGTTCCACCTCCATAAGATTGTACTGTTCTTGCAGCCAACACCTTGGTTGGCAAGAATGTCTGCCAACTTATTTGCCCTTCTTTTCACATGTATAAATCTGAGGGTACGAAGCACCTGTAGATGAACTTGAATTCTCTGAAGAACCCGAGTTAACCTCCAATGTTTTGTAACCTTTTCCGGCCCTGTTCCATTACTAATTCTCCTGGCTGCATTGATGACTAACTCTGAATCCGCCTCTATTATGACATTTTGGCAATTGTTCTGTATCAAAAATTCTAAACATTGTTCTAAAGCCATTAGTTCTGCCATGTTGTTGGTAGCTTTTCCAAGGTATCCATGGAAGAGGGTAATTATTCTACCTGTTTCATCCCTTAGAACTCCCCCAAAGCCAGCCTCCCCCGGGTTGCCTTTGGAAGCTCCATCTATGTTGTATTTTAAAAATCCTTCCAGGGGAGGGTGCCAGAATTCCTCTATCTCCTCACTCATGCTTGCTTTCCTGCCTAGGCCTTGAGGAATAAGCCCCTGCAAGTCTAGCAGCTGAAGGATTCTTAATTCTCCCACTGAGGGAGGATTTTTGGGGAGATTCCTAACGGTGGTACCAACTGTTTCCTTAAGTTGTTTTGCAATCAGCTTCACCAGGCTGAGAGAGTCAGTTTTTACCTCTTTGAATATTCTTTTGTTCCTTTCTTTCCACACATTCCATATAATGAAACCCGGCAAGAGCTCCCAGGCAGAATTGAGAACTTCATTATCAGAAACCTTATTTCTCCAGTTGTTGAGGGTGTTACCAATACTTTCTTTGTCTCTATCAGACTGTTTGAAGATATTTGTAAAGAAATCCCAAATCCTGTCAGTGAAAATGCAGTTGTTGAGAAGATGCTCGCTGGTCTCCTCTTGGGTCTCGCAGAGCTGGCATCTGGAGGGTCCCAGCATGCCCCTTTTTTTGAGGTTGTCCCAGGTTAAAATTTTCCGGTGGTTAACTAACCACATGAAGAGTTTGATTTTCATCCAGCCTTTGTGATTCCAAAGCTTTTGCCAAGTTTTGTTTGGAGCTTGTGGTTCCAGATCAAGGAGAAGGCCTTTAGCTTCCTTGATATTGAAGTTTCCCTCTTTGTTGTTACCCCACCTTAGTTGATCCTGCCCTGTCGTTACTAGAATTATTCGCTGATCCAGAATTCTCTTTAGGGACTCAGCTTTACTGTTGAGGATCCTGTCCTCTCTACTCTCTATTTTTTTCCAAATTCTCCACTTTCCTGCATTATGTGGATTCTCCCAAAAGTATTTTACCTTAACCAAACCTAGATTGTCAGTCTCTTGCTTGAGGCCTAAAAATTCTTCCCTTAGAAGATTAGGTTCTTGTTTCCACTTGTCCTCCTAGAAAAGTTCTTGATCTCCCTCTCTGATTTCCCAGAAACTATTCTTTTGAACCACTTCTCTGTTCTCCCAAGCCTTGTTCCATATGGGTGAGCCTTTCACTGTTCCTGTCATATGGATTACGTCAGAAGCCAGCCAGGAATTGGCATATTTTTCCTTCCAAATGCTTTCCCATTGAGCTTGAGGATCCTTAACCCACCTCCACCAAAGTTTTGCTCCAAGAGCTTTGTTGAGAATCTCTAGATTATCCAAACCCAGGCCTCCTTGGCATTTGGGTTTGCAGATCTTTTCCCAAGAGACCAAAGCCCATTTTTTCCTTGTTTCCTCTTTGCCCCACAGAAAGTCTCGTTGAATATTCTGAAAATGTTGTAAGACTCCTATTGGAGCTGGGAGGACTGATAGCATAAAGACTGGGATAGCTTGGAGAACTGCTTTAGTAAGCACTAGTCTACCAGCTAAATTTAGAGATCTGTTTGTCCAGTTCCTGACCTTGTCTTGCATTTTGGTTGCTAGAGGATCCCAGATGCTTTTGTGTCGGGGTTTAGCTGTAAGAGGTACCCCCAAATACTTGGAAGGGAGGGAATCTCTTTGAAAGCCTAAAATTCTGGAGATATTTCTCTGGATGGCGATATGTGTGTTAAAGAAAAATACTTTTGATTTGGTAAGGTTAACTTCCATACCTGTAGCTTTCGCGAAATCCTTCAAAATTTGTTTGTAAGCCTGTGCTTCTTTAACTGTGGGAATTCCCTGTAACATGGTATCATCTACAAACTGTTGATGCGTCAAAACCTACCCATTCTCTGAAATTTGGAGTCCTTGAATTCTTCCTGTTGCTCTTGCATGTTTGATAGAACGGCCCAACCCTTCCATCATGAGGATGAAGAGAAAAGGGGATAGTAGATCTCCCTGTCTAAGACCCCTGGAAGGGATAAAAAGTTCAGAAGGAGAGCCATTCACCAAAATTGAAAAGCTGGAAGAGGTCACCAGGGCCATGACCCATCTGATCCAATTATGATCAAAACCAAACGCTGTGAGCACTTTTCTTATGTATATCCAATTTACTTTGTCATAAGCTTTGGCTATGTCCAGTTGCATGATCATACCCACTCTCTTGTTGCATGTTAACGAGTGAACCACCTCGTGAGCTTGAATTATATTGTCCAGAATTTGTCTTCCTTCTACATACCCTGTTTGTTCCCCAGAGATGAGCCTGGGTAGCAGGGGTTTAAGTCTGTTAGCCACAACTTTGGAGATTATCTTGTAAATAACATTGCATAAGGCGATGGGCCTATATCTCTCTGGAGTTTGAGCATTATCCTGTTTTGGAATGAGAGCAATAAAGGAGGTATTGAGAGCTTTCAAAATGGTTTTGTTCCGCCTGGAGTCTTCCACCATCTCCACTATATCCCTTTTGACTGTATTCCAGCAAGCTTTAAAGAAATCCATGTTAAATCCATCCGGCCCTGGTGCCTTGCCATTTTGCATTTCCTTGAGGACCTCACTGATCTCTTTTTTAGTTACAGGTCTGTTGAGATTACCATTGTCCTCTCTGGAGACCAGTTTAGGAATGTGTTTAGTTAAGTTCTTTATAAAAGGTTCTCTGTCTGAAAAGTTTTCCTTGGCTATGTCCCGAAAATGCTTCACTAACACTGCATCTATCTCCTCGTGGGAGTGATGAATTTGGCCATTTTCATCCTTGATCGAAGAGATTCTGTTGTGGGTTCTGTTCGCAATGGTAGATCTGTGAAAAAATTTGGTATTACGTTCTCCTTCTTTCAGCCATAGTACCCTGGATTTTTGTTTCCAAAAAATTTCTTCTTGTTTGCACAGCATTTCCCATTCTTGTTGATATTTCTCTGCTTGATCATTTATGTCTTTATCAAAGCCATTCCTGATCAAAGTTTGATTAAGCTCTTGTATTTTGTTTTCTACCATTTTTTTATTCATGAAAAGATTGCCAAATTCCTTCTGGTTCCATTCCTTTAGCTTTTGCTTGATGTATTTTAGTCTTTTATGTAGCAGGAACATAGAAGATCCTTGAATGTGTAGTTCTTCAGCCCACCATTTTTCAATATTGCTGTTGAAATCTGGGTGTGACAACCATATATTTTCAAACCTGAACGGTTTGTTTCTTGGGGTGCCAATACCCTTGATCTCCATTTGAATCGGCCAGTGATCTGAGCCTCCAAAAGGAAGAATGTCTGCTATTATATCCTTGTTTAGAAGCATGAGCTCTTCAGAGATCATGAATCTATCTAGCTTGGAAGCTACCTGGGAATCCCCTCCTCTTTTGTTGTTCCAAGTGCAAAGGCCATTGTTAGTCTCAATGTCCACCAGCTTCATGTTTTCATAAAAACATTGGAAAGCTAAGGAATCTTTGCTTAGAGCTCTTGTGCCTCCTTTTTTCTCTGAGAGAGATCTAATCATGTTGAAATCTCCTCCTATAACCCACGGTAGCCCTGCAAATCTGTTTCGAAGGTCCACTAAGGAATCAATAAACCTGATTTTGTCTTCTAACCTTTGAGGGCCATAGACATTCGTAACAAGAAAGGTGTCCCTGTCACCTACAGGCTGAATAACAACTGATAAATAGTTTCTTGATGCCTCTGCATCTATAATGCCTATTTTTTGGGGATTCTAGAGGATAAGGATACCCCCTGCTGTGTTTTCTGCTTTGACTTCTATGAATTCATATCTGCTAAGCCATTTACTATGGATTTGTTTTATCTTTTGAACCAAACTTTTTGTTTCTTGGACAAAAATTATATCCGGAGTTACCTGCTTCATTCTATTATTCAGTATTCTTTGCTTTCTTTTGCTACCTAGACCTCTGATGTTCCAAGTGGTAAACTTCATTATTACAAATTGGTAAAGGAGTAACTGGTTAGATCTTTCATCTTACCTGAGTCTATCATGATCTTTCCACACTCCATTAATAGCTCACTCTTCTTTTATCTACCCCTTTTTTTCCCCGGGTTTCTTGGAGCTAATTTTGGTGTTGATTTTACTGCTTTTATTCCATGAGTGCCCTGTCTTTCCATGTTGTTTTCTTCGCTCAATCCCTTTGCCTGAGTTTTCCATAAGAATAACTGCTTTACTTGAACGCATTCTTCTTGTGGTAGAGATTCTACCCCTCCCGTTGTTCCCTTGCTCAGGAACCCTTCTAGATCTAGGTTTTCTTTGTCCAGAATCTCTTGCAACTCATTGTCTTCCATTTCCATCTCGCTCTGAGTCATTTCCTGATCCATATCCATCTCTGATTCGCTCATCATGATTCCTTTCTGTGTTTCCTTTACCTTTTCTTGATCTTGTTCTTTCTCTTTGTCCTGCTTATCATATCCATCTTTCATTACTTGGTTTTCGACTGCTGTATCTTCCTCTTCTTCCAGTACTTGGAACGGATTCGGCCTCACTATTTGGTCTCCGCTTTGGTGTTGTTTCGGCCCTTTTTTCCATTCCTGCCTTTATGCGCTACTTTGTGAAAGCCTTCTATTTCTTTCATTATGTTGGGATTGATTTTGCTCTCTGCCTTACTGAGAGGGCAGTCTCTAAGGAGGTGCCCATGTTCGTGACATTTATGACATCTAAAAGGAATATGCTCATAGTCAATCTTCTGCACCCATTCCTCATCATAAACCTCCAAAATAACTTCGTCCGGAAGAGCTCCAGATAGGTCCATCTCTACGCAAATCCTAGCAAAGGAGGTATATTTTCCTCTTCTCGTGGCTTCAGATGTTTTGACATACCTCCCTAATTTGTTTCCTATAGCTTTTAGTGATTCTATTTTCCAATAATCTAGAGGTAGCGAATAGAGTCTTACCCAAACTGGAACTGAGGTAAAGGTTTCCCACTCCAGCACGAAGTTCATCATCCACGGCCGCATATAGAGCCCTGCTGCTGCAAAGAAGTAGGGCCCCCCTTCAAACACTCTATCTTTGTCCTCAATGTTTGCAAACACCACAGTGAAAAAACCCTTGGATCCTAGATGAAGATCAATGCTTCCTTTAGGCTTCCATTGGTATCTGATCCAAGTTTGTAAAGCCTTTTCGGTGGGCCATAGTCCCATGAATTTGCATATGATGGCATAAGTCTACATGTGCTCCCTGTGGGCCTACAGCTCTGGGTTATTTAAGATTACTCTGGGAGCGAATTCAGCTCTGGGCTTGCACGGTCCCTTTTGCTTCCTGTCTGGAGTTCCCTGTTTTTTGTCGTTTTCCTCCATGTCTTTTGTGCCAACATTTTCCTTCTCATTGTTACTTGTTGTTTTCTTGTCCCTGTTTTCTTCTTCTTCCCTCGAGTTACCTCTGCCTGGTTCCAGGGGTGTCTTGCCCTTGTTAATCACTACCTCTCTATAGGAGGGAGAGGAGCTCCCTTCTTTGTGACCTTCCATGGTGAATCGCGCACTCAGAAACCCTCCGTCTTGATAATCTACAGTCTCCCGCTGATTGCAAGTCCCGCGTCTATATGAGAGTTCAAAAATTGGAGCTCTATTCAATAACAATTATTTTTTGAAAATTTTCTTGATGGCTTGAATTACTGATTGCCAAAATTATTTATTTCCAAAACTATGAATTGTTGCTTGATTTCAAAATTGTACCTTTAAGCGCAACTAATTTAGGTTGGCATCATTCATCCTGAACATGGCTTGTAGCCACCTTTTCACTTATTAAGGTCGAAGAGGGAAGCATCACTATTGCAAAATCAATAAAAATCTGAAATGTGAAAGCTTAAGAGGAGGTGACAGCTTGACTGCAAAATGTGGAGCCATTGAAAGATAAACAAACTGCAAGGGTGAGAAAATATAATGGGGTCAGCTCCAAGGCATAGAAGAATGGAAAGGGCGATGTGCCGAGGGATAGGTCCAAACCTTATCTATTGAACAATCAAGCTAAAGGTTTTGTTATTCGAATCCAATACAACTCAACGTAGAGTTGAAAGATCGAGCTATAGGTTGTGTTATGCCAATCCAATACAACTCAACACAGAGCTAAAAATATAGTTGAATAAGCAGTGGCTCATGAGAAACATGCAAATAGCCACATTGAAATTCAATTTACAGCCACTTGTCCATTCCACCAGTCAACTTCCACTTGTCCATGGGTGAACTTGAACTTTACAATATAGTAATTGCACATGAAATATTAAATAAAATTAAATGTCACTCATATGTGAGTGAAGTAATGCTAGCATTACTTAACTGGTCAAAAAATTAAATTAAATACATGTTGTCATCAGAATTTATACTAAGATATTTGAGGCTCTTGCCTAGTGAAGAGGCCAAATAAGATGGTGAAATAAAATTTTCATTAACAATAAAATACGATCTTCAAACTTTTGAAATATCATTTTAGAATTTTGGATCTTTGGTTAACACAACAAAAATATTATGAGTTTTTGTGCGAGGTTAATAGAAGAACATGTCATTACAATAGTTCCCACAGCCCTTTGGGTGGGGACTAATAATATCATTATGGAATGCGGTGACATATAAATGACAAGTCATAAATGAATATGAACTTTTTTAAACAAGTAGTTTCCCTCTTCTAAGCATTCTATCAACCCTTCATCTCCTTATATTTAAGTTGTAAGGCTTTTCCCTTTGAAACCAACTCCCCTCGATGCAAACTTGTCATCACTCCTTGTCATTTGATCCATCATTAGACGATTGGGTTTTCCTGGTCCATTGACTTAATTTCACTGAGACAGACAATTTTTTGTTTCCCTTTACATAGATTTCATCATCTTATACAATTCGTGTTATGTGTTTCATCGGCGAGGGTTTTCCCACATCCTTATGGAAACTACCCTACGCCTGTCCACCTGTCTTTCTTGACACTAGTCAGCCAACGCATGCTCGATAGCATTGTATGCCTTGTTGTTCTGGAGAAAAGGGGCAAAGTTATAATCCTGTCATCCTGGTAGTCAAGTTTTATTTTTATTGTTGCAACTGTCAACATGGGAGGTGTTTAATGATTTGTGTTACAGGTGAGGTTTTTTCCCTTCAGGTTTGAATGCCCAATTATTTTTTTTACTTGACTTGTGGTTTACCTCTGTTACCAATCTAATGTGCTCACTTCCCAACCAATCTCTGGTCAAGTAGACGGGTTAGTAAAGAGGACATTGAGGCTCTTTTCTCACTTAATCCCTTTCAACTAGGGTTCAAGACTTTGTGCTCCAGAGCTGACTCACCCTTCAAAACAGGTAACAAATTATTTGACAGTTGTATGCATTTTCGAAACAGGTAACAAATTATTTGACAGTTGTATGAATTGATGTTGTGCATGTCCACAACTATGTCGATGGGGCTACGATCTTCCCTCACAATGTAGGGCTTGGAGCTACCAGGTAAGTCCAGTATTAACTTTTCTCGTTTCTCTTGATAACAATGCTTTAAACTATTGAAGTTGGTTCAGTGATCAGCTAGATGGCATAAAAACCCTTCATCTTTGGGCAATAATAGACATTATGCCCTCATTAGGTTGAGAATTCTGGTGCTTAATAAACCCTTGTTAGGGTTTATCCAGATGCGAACTATGTCAAAGGACAAGGGTTTTCATATGCCATTGTGGTTGTGGGTGAGGCACCATGTTAGGGTTGATCCCTGAGCTTCCCTGGTTCAAAGTCAAAATCATTTAGGAAGCTTCATTTACAGCTTGTACCGATGTTTTATTGATGCAGGGATCCTGATTTGGCTAGAAGAATAGGAGTTGCTACACCTTTGGAAGTTCGAGCTACTGACATTCAATACGCATTTTCCCCATGTATTGTTGTAAGAGTCTTGCATTGAGTGTTCTTGATGAACGTTTATTCAAATTGAGAGTAAAGTTTGGATTGTTTAGAGTGCTTTGTTTGGTGTGGATAGGTTTGCAGAGATCCTTGATGGGGGCACTGCTATGAAAGCTACAACGAGGATCCAAAAATTGTCAAGGCAATGACAAAGATAATCTTTGGCCTACAGGGGCAGCCTCCTACCAATTCCATGAAAGGGGTGCCCTTCCTAGCTGGACAGTCAGTTGAAAACCTTGTGTTTTATTCATTTGTCCTTTCCCATAGAACATGAATTTCTTTGATCAATCAATTATGCCACCATTTGGTATTTACACAGTTAGTGATCTATTCATGTCTGTCAAGTCAAATGTTGCAGCTTGTGCTAAACATTTTGTGGGTGATGGCAGAACAACCAAGGGTATCAATGAGAATAATATTGTAATCAGTTATAAAGGATTGGTGCACATCCACATGGCAGCCTATTTTGATGCCATTGCCAAAGGAGTCTCCACCATTATGGTTTCCTATTCTAGTTGGAATGGACGGAAGATGCACGCTAACCATTTTCTTGTTTCTCGTGTTCTTAAGAAGAAACTTGGCTTCAAGGTATTATTGATGTGTCTTCTTATCATCGGTATTGGTTTTGTATTTTTACCTTTTCAAAAATTTATATTATGTAGAACATACAACCGGTTAGTTTAAAATGATGCCTTCTTGTATTGGTCACAGGGCTTTGTTATTTCAGATTGGCAAGGTATTGACAGAATAACTAGCCCACCTGGTGCTAATTACTCTTTGTCATTTTTTGATGGTGTGAGTGCAGGGATTGACATGGTACTGTATTTCTCTCTCACACTAGACAGTGTTCCAATTTTCAGTAGCCCTAATTAAATAACGTTCATGCCCACCTGACCTTTTCTAATGGAAATCTGTTTGATAGGTGATGGTTCCCTACAATTTCAAAGACTTTATTAATGATTTGTCTTCGCAAGTGAAGAGTGGTTTGATCCCCATGACTAGAATAAATGATGCAGTTAGAAGAATATTGAGAGTAAAATTCACCATGGGGCTATTTGAGCATCCTCTGGGCAATCCGAGCCTAGCCAACCAACTTGGCAGCAAGGTGAACTCTTAAGTGTATGTTGTTTTTTTTGTTCATTGAAAGATTGTTTTGGTGAATGACTAATACCTAAGAGTGTTGTACTCTGGGTGTTGTCCTTTATACAAAAGTAAAAACAGATATCCATAGCTCTAAAGAAATACAAACAGTTTCAGTTGTGTTTCTATTTGTTATTTTAAGATTTTTACAGCTTGACATTCTCTTTATAGTATATACCACCATATGTTGGAAGAGGATATGTAGTTTCTCCCATGTGTTGTAATGGTGGTGATGTAGTAGTTCTCTTTAACTTGACCACTAAGGAAATGACCTTGTACTTTGTACTTGTTGATGACAAAATTTGTTAATGTTATTTCTAATGTTGTTTACCATAATGAATATGGCCTTATTTCCTTTTCATGTGTCTTATGTTCTATAATTTCTCTGTTTTCCCTTTAAAGGTTTTGTTAAGATATTTATCATTGTTTTTAAATTGATCATTCATCCAATTAATTACTAACAACTCATGAAATTTAGTAAGACTTGGTAAACAGGTTCTTCTCCCATAGGAAACTAGCAGGATCTAAATTTAAAGGCTAATCGAAACTATAATCTAAATCTTGTTTGAGGCTATATACGAACACAGTTAGAAAACATACAAAAAACATGTAGATCACTGTTGAGAGACCTTGTTAATGCTATTCCATTACCATTGAATAAAAAGCTGCTAGAAAATTTGATATGTATACTAAGTCTTTTGTAGCATAAATAAAACTAAAACTCTCTAATATCGATACAGATATGTACCCTAACCTTTTCTCTTATAGATCTTAGTGGGTGTCTAGGTTTACAAAAAATAGATCTATTGCTTAGATCTTGGGATCTCCATGCAAGAGATTGTGCTGCAAGTAGGATCTGCACTCTATTTACCAGATACAAAAACGAATTTACAAAGACTGTTAAAAATATAACAGAACTGCCTCATATAAATTTAGTGCCTTATCTCTAAAATGAAGAGTAAGGATAAGCTCATGTTATTCTATCTATAGCTTATTCATGCATGCACACTCACTGTTGGAATACTAAAATTAGTAATATGCCCACAATGCCTTTTTATGCTGCATCCTCATATATTGATCATTATGTTGTATGAAATTTACCGATGTATGGCTTTATGTAATGCTGTTGTAACAGAAGGTGCCCATATTTTCCATTTGTGCTTCAACCCAGTAGAAGATGATCAGAGGAAGACTATTTAACAATCCCTCTTATCAAGAAAAGTGTTCTCCACCAATCCAAGTCATCTTTAACTTCCCTTTGGCCAAAGGTTTAGTCAAAATACCAGGTACCTACTGATCTGTTGGAATGTGTTGTAGAACCACAACTCCTTTATGAACTCTTTTCTCTGATAAAATTTAAAGAGTTTGATACAATTTTGATTGTTACAGAAGTATCCAAAGTTTGATTTGTCAGCTATGTTAGTAACTTTCCAAAACTGGTTGGTTTCACAACTAGAAGAACTGGCAACCATATATTTTGCTTCTATTGAACTGAGTGCTGCATAATTTTGTACTTTGTTAACTACTGAACCAGGAAACTGTAGCTGAACTTAAATTGAAAGAGCACCTTGAAGTGTTATTTGTGTCACCAGCACTATCTGCCCAATCATAATTTTGAAAACCTTGCGACACCACCTCTCCATCACTAACATATCTCAGTGCAAAATGCACTGCCCCCTTCCAAGTATTAGAGCTTGTGTTTTGCAGCAACCCGATGAACTTGCCTAGGCTGCACCATGTACTGAAAGTGTTGACTGCAAAACAAATGTTAGGCCTTGTGTTAACTAAGTACAGGAGGAAACCTATCAATCTATCAAAACACAGGGGCACACACATTTTCATTCTGTTTCTTTCTCCTCTTGTTTTAGGCACATCAAGAATGCTACAAAATTTAATTGAACAAACAGAGGAAGCACACTATAGAGTGGTAATATTTGTCTAACCCAGAAAACCCTTTGAGATTTTACCCCAAGTCTTCAATAGAGTGAAACATGATCCTTCATACATGAGGATTACACAAAGCAGAATTATTTCAAGAATCCTAAAACTCACCAGAACAAAACCTTTGAGATTTTACCCCAAGTCTTCAATAGAGTGAAACATGATGCTTACACAAAGCATAATTATTTCAAGAATCCTAAAACTCACCAGAACAAAGCACTTGTACAATTTGGAAAAAAAGCTTGCTAAAAAATTATGTGTTTTTCATCCATCTATACACACCCACACACAACTGCATCATCGTTGTGCCTTTTTCTCCCCTTTTTTGGTATAAGTAAGAATGCTAAGAAATTAATTGAAAAA
Source organism: Pinus tabuliformis (assembly GCA_031772625.1). Classification (NCBI taxonomy): domain Eukaryota; kingdom Viridiplantae; phylum Streptophyta; class Pinopsida; order Pinales; family Pinaceae; genus Pinus; species Pinus tabuliformis. The sequence goes on from CM062807.1 coordinate 1,023,717,717, forward strand.
AACAAAAGGAAGCATATTTTAAACTAGTCATATTTGTCTAACAAAAATTCATTCGAGGTTTTACCAAAAGATTTCAATAGAGTGAATGATCTGTTCTGCCAAAAGAACTTGCCAGCTCTTATTTTTCTCTGATAAATTTGTGTACTATGAGTTTCTGTAATTCTGAAGGGATGCCTTATCTCTAATTTTATAAATACTAGATAAGATATCTAAGCATCACGTAATGTATGGCTTGACTATATATGTCTTATGTACAAAGTAAATAAGGTGAATAAACAGGTAGTGAAGACTTGACCTATGTAACTTTAGCAGTTTGTATTATATAATTGAATATGTTCTGAAGTTCAATTGATCCTCTCAAACACCCAAAGTTGATTGTATTTTCAATGAACATCGAAAGACTCACCTGGGTCACCAATGCATAAAGTGGAAGTGTGATGTAGCTACATAGAAGCTGCACAACAACCCTGGGCACATAAACAACCGAATGTAGTCCTTATCAGATGCAAAATATGGTTATTGTCAATATTCTCCTTATACAGACTAGATCTGCATGAGAATAAGCTAGTACTAAACCAAAGCAGCAATACTGAAGCTATAAAAATGAAAAGGAAAGAACAAATCTAAATTGATAGCCTGTTTGATTGGAATGAGCTTTGTTTACATTTTAGGCAAGATAAAGTTCTTTGATAACTTAAAAAATAAACAACCACAACACTCTATATGTTTAGATAATAAACATAATTACCCAATCATAATTCTAATTATGGTGATATCAAGCCTCTCATGGAAACACGATTTCAGGCCAAGCTCATACTGCAAACATATAAAGTCAAACATAAATATGGTGTAGGGATGCAATAGAATTGAACCAATTTAGCTAGATAAACTGAAATTGATCTAGGGTACCTGAGACTACAACTTTTACCATCGTTACCATAGTAAATCCTATGATTCTATAAACAAGAATTTATCCTTCATTGAATGAACATAGTGCTTACCCATATCCACAAGAAGAAAGCAAGCTGGAAAGCATTATGCAGAACATAAGTTAAGCATTAAGCAATTGGTATTCCTATAAATACTCAGTGAATAGGATTTAGAAATACAATTTGTTAATTGAAATTTAGAATGAAAATCATTTTGATACCTGGAAAAGAGTGAAATGGATAAAGAAAAGGATAAGTTGAGGATGTTTGAACCAAAAGAGTTTATTTTTTGGCTCCACAGTTGGGGATCCTTTAACTACAACATGCCTCCCTTGAATTTCTAAGGCTAAATATATTATTATAACTTGTAGATTTATTCCAACCAACAAAATTATCTCTATATTTTGGAGATAAAATGACATAAAACCCAAAGAATTCAATCAAAACAATTGTCATGATTATTAACGCCCATTATCAGTAATTCAGTGTCATATTAGTCCAATATTTTTGTGCACTTACAACTAAGGGAACTAAAGAGAGCCAAAAGAATGAATACCACCCTGCTCACATAAATAAATCCAACCAAAAAGAGGATGTTAGATTAAACAACATCAAAAACTCCTTTTAAGAATATGCAGATTAAAGTCATTGGAAGCAGAGATAAAGTGTTACATACACATTGAGAAGCAAAAATATTACAACAAAAGCCCACAATGGAGGACTGTAGATAATGTAGTGAAGGTTGCGCATTAGGTAAAAATCAAGAGGAGGTTTTCAAAATAACTAGAGGGATGACAAAGCAAAGTTTTCTTGGAAGACCAAAACTTTTGTTAACAGAGGAATCTTCACTAACTTGATTCCAACAACCATCTTGAAGTCATCATCCAATGATCTCTTGATATATTTATGAAAATTAAACTTGCTAGTTGGATGAAGGTGAGCTTGTACAGTTCAAAGAAATAGACGCTTTAGTACAAATCAGGTTTGCTACATGAATGATATGGGGATAGAAACAACCAAAGATGAAATAGTAAAGATAATTTTAAAATACAAGGTCTTACAATTATGAAGCCATGGTGCAAGGTCAGGTAATCAGTTTTAGTTACTGACAAGTGTCGAAAGAAGCATAATTCAAATTCGAACTTGGTAACTATGGTTTATATATGTGTATGTTAACATTATGCCTAGCATCCTAAGCAAGGAAATGTATTATAAAGTAAGTGTTAGGATGTTATTAGTATTTACAGGACATTTAATCTATATGGAAGTTCGAGTTAATAATGAAATAAAGAAAAATAAAGGAGATAAAAGAAAATATACTACTCTTTATTATTTTTAAATTAAAAAAGACATGATTTAATTGTATTATATATTTATTTATTTTTGGAATATTGTGTTATAATTCTTCGAGAGTTAAAATTTTTGTTATTTAAATTGCTAAATTGCATTTTTAAATGCAAAATGAACTCAACACTGAAATTAGTAGGATACCTAGATTGTATAGATTACATAACCCAACTCTGTAATTCCAACAAATCCTTAACTTTAGAAAGAATTGAGAACATGCCCCGAAAAAAACAGAAAAAAGGAAAAAGGACCACTATTACAAAAATCTTAATCTAATTGTTTTATGTTCCCACCTTTTTCTCATATTGTAAGTTTTAATTAATAATAAATTGATTCTAGCTTGTGAAAAAATCATGAGACATAGGAATTATACATGCTACAACAACTCAAATATATCATCTAAGACATCCCCACACAATTTCACAACAAAATTAACAAGAAAATATCATAAATTTAAAGACAATGAATATCAAGACCAATCTATGATTTTCAAATGAAAAAACTAGTTCAGATTACCATAAACTTAAATACAATGAAGACCAATATCAACTTATGAAGCTAAGAGGTGAATAATGTGAGGGAGTTGTGTAATTACTTTTATATTTAAAAAGTCAATATTGGCTATAATTAAAAAACAAATATATATATATCTAGTTAGTTTTAATTAAAAGCATCATTAATTTGACTTTCATTGTTGATATTATAGTTCATTATGAAGATGGTCACCTCGTTTCTTGTTGATATTTCTACCCTCCATAATGAAAATGTGATTCTTTAGATGCTTAAAAAGAAAATAATAATTGTTTTTTCACTCTCAAACATTCCCAGGTAATTATTTAGTGTTTAAAAAATATTATAATGTAGTAGGAGTTGAGCTCAAGCACTAGAGGCACATAATGTGTTTTTGGAAGTGGCGGGTTAATATCTCTAGAGACATACTCTACTGGGTGAAAAGTATAATTGTATAAACAATTTCTATTATTTGTATAAATCTGATAGAGGTATATTTAGTAACAAGAGAAAAAGTCTCCTCATAGTCAACTCATTTTTAATGGGAGAACCTTCTAGCCACAAACCAAGCTTTGCAGTTTTCTATGCTGCTATCTGTTGCATGCTTAACCTTGTAAAACAACCTAGAGTCAAACACTGACTTCCCCACTAGTCCAGGCACTATCTCCTACCCATCATTCTTTAGGAGAAGATGTATTCCTCCATCATGGAATTTTGCAGTACTTGCTTCCTTACTACCTCTTTGTTACTAGAAGGTTTTGTTTCAATAATGGAAGACATCAGTGCAACATAACTAGGGAACTTTTTAGGAGGGTGGCTTACTTGAAAGGAAGTAGTTGGAGCACCAACTTACTTTGTTGCCTTTGGTAATGTCTAGATTAGCCATCTAGGCTTTCTAGTTGAACTTGAAGGTAAAGAGGCACCCCTTACACCTCCAAAAGCTTGTTGATCTAAATATGCTTTTCATGATCTTTTTAATTTTTGCATATCTGTTTTTGGGATACCAAGCTCTTCTGCCTCCATGGTCACTATTGGAGGTTCTTGAGACTTAGAGGACCATGCATTTTCTTCAAACTTGGTATCTCTTCTCACATCTACTTTATGTTGAGATGGAATGTATATTCTATAAGCTTTTGAGGTTTCACTCTAACCTACAAAGATGTCCTTCAAACTAGAAGGTTCTAACTTGGTCCTTTTCTCATCTGGAATATGAATGTAGATAGGACAACTGAAAAACTCAAAGATGTGTTACTTGAGGCTTTTGAATTCCTCCATTGATGTCTTATCCTTCAAAATTCTGTGAGGATACCTATTCAAAATATAGACAATGATAAGACATGTTTATACACAGAGACACATGAGCAGAACTAGATCATGAATCATGGATTTGATTATTTTATGATAGATTTGTTCCTCCTCTTTGCAACCCCAATCTACTGAGGATTGTAGGGAACTATCAACATTTTCTTGATTCTTTCTTTCATGCAAAAGGTATCAAACTCCTTTGGGGTATACTCCTCTCCATTGTCGGACCTTAACACCTTAATATTTATACCTATTTGATTTTCTACAAGACCCTTAAACTCTTGAAACTTCTCAAAGTCCTCATCCTTGGTTTTCGTGAAGTAAGTCTATGACTTCCTAGAAGAATCATCAATAAAATATTCGTAGTAAATGTTACTTGATAAGGAAGTTGAGGACATGGGCCCACATACATTTGAGTGGATTAGGTCAGAAACCCCTCTTGACCTATGTTCACTACCAGGAAAACATCCTTCACATGCTTGCCAAGTGCACAACCCTTGCACACTCCTTTCTTCTCAGCCTTGAAGATTGGCAATCCCCACACCATGTTCTGCAAGATTGGAAACATTCACTAGAGCAAGTGACCTAGTCTCTTTTGTCGAAGCTCACACAAGTTGTCACTATCATGCCCTAAAGTTCTTACATACAAAACATCAATAACTTAATAAGCTTAAGGATATCACTTGATGGATCCCACTCTTGCAATTCGATACGTGGCATCATCACCAAGTTCTACTAAAGGTACTCTTGTTAGAGGTGTATGTTTGCAGGCTCCACTGTCCACATACCAGTTGACATCAGACATGATGTCAGATGACATGCATGAGACCATTGAGAAGTGTATCTCAAGAATGGATGAAAGCTCATCCACTTGAGCTGATGCTTTTTCACTCCTTGCATTCTGGTGCTGTTGATTGCCCTTCCCCTTCTTTTGATGACGTTGGAACCAAAGTGCCCAAACTTTTGACACTTGAAGCACTTGATGTGGCTCAAGTCCTTCTTTCCCTAGTTACAAGAACCTGGCTTCTCTTTCTTCCCTTTTTAACCCTTCTTAGTTCCTCTTTTATTGTTGCCCTTATTCATCTTACTAACAAGGACAACATTCTGCTCCTCCTCAATACTTGCAATGGTATCCAGTATTGTCTCCTTCTAGTTGAAGTCATTCCATAGCGTACTAAAAATGGGAAGTATTTTTTGGCTAGATGTCATAGCCAAAAAGAACAAGACCTATTTAATGCAATGGGCATTGGGTACTAGCTCTTTACCCTTCACCTATTAATTTTTATTTTCAACGATTCTTTATATGTTACAATGCTTCTCAAAATTATACCTTACAACCTTTCTTTTGCAACATCTGATACAAATACTAGTGTAACAAATACTAGTCTAATAAACCTGGTTAAATTAAAAAAAAAAAATACTAAGTAATATTTCATAGTCCTCACATCCCTTGAACCCTTGCTTAGTCTAACGTAAAATATGCAACTTACTTTTCAGATATTATTATGTATTTATCTAAATTGTGATTGCCTCAAGACACGTGCTCAACAGGAGTCCTCGGAGAAAACACCATCAACAATCTTACGTGTCACGCCAGTGCTGTCATCACGGTATCTGCCGCATCGGCTCAGTGGCTTATGCGGTGAGTTTCCCTCAGCCTGAATTACTTGTGGAGTGGGGTTACCTCGCTCCTGATTTTTCAGGGTCCGAATCATTTCTTTCTTTAAGGGAGGGTAGTGGAAATTAGCTGAAACTTCAAGCCCTGTAGAGAAAACCCCCATAGGAAAGAAGATTTCCCTAGATTTTATATCTGGAAGGGGCTTCAATCTCAACTAAATCCTACTATTGATTTAACCATTTTATCTTTGATTAATTTATGAATAGGGGCTGCATTTAGCTTGCCAAACTTTGGAAGAGGATAAATATGGTATTAGGGAAGGCATACCTGCTCATTTTAAACCTAGAATAGCTTCATGATAGTAGACTAAGCTAACCATGGCTCTGTGTCTTAAAATTGAAAATGTGTAGTCTAATCCAATAATGTCATCAACTAAAATAGATAGATCTGCAGACTCGTTATCAAGTAAAATATGAAAATTTGCACGCAAGTGTTTATATGGTTAACGGCCAATAGACTTACAGAGAAGGTACAAGTACAACTACGTAACTGCAATGAAATATTTTTATGTTACATCAAAATAAAGACCATCAGTAGCCTATCTATAGATGCAAGATAGGTAAGATTCAAACCAACTTTGTTGAAATCATTCGGATTATAAAAGCAATACGACGAGACTCTACATATCTGAAAACATAGACCATATATTAAAAAGAGCATAGTTAGGGAAGGAAAGGCACGTTAAAGGGTAGGTCTTACTTTTGCACAGAAACCCTAATTTTGGATGTTAGGTTTTACATTGAACAGAAAACCTATTTTTTTTTATGGAAGAAATATATATATATATATATATACCCAACTATTTTTTTTATGGATGAAATATATACAACAACCCTTTATTACTTATCGTAAACGGCTGCCATTAGCTATCGTGTTATTACAAGCTTTTAAGCATGTAGTAGGTGCAGACTGTTTGAGAAACCCGCAAGGCTGAGCTACATATTGTTTGAAAAACCGTTTATGACGGGGGCACTTTCAGAGTTATCTATATTAAGTCATTCCATGTAGAATTGTGTATATAGAGCTGAAAGCAAAATAGATCTTCATACTGTCCAGAAAGAAATTATTACTTTTAGAGTTGCGCATAAAATCTGAAAATGGATCCTCAAGGAGCTCCCGGAGAACCAGGAGGGAGGGGCGGTCCTCACCCTCATCCTCAGCCTGACCCTCCTGGTCCTGATGATGGCTGTTGCGGCCCTTGCGGTTGTTTAGATGCATGGTATTGAGATACTAGTGAATCGTTTCAACCATGTTCCTTAGTTTTTTGTGGTTTGAATTTGGTTAATGGAGTTTGATTATTGCTAACAGAAACGACTATTTGATGCAGCTTCTCATTCCTGTTTTGCGGCTGGTGTCCTCGAGACCCTCCTCCTCCTCCACGAAAATGAAAAATCAGAGTGACCAGATACATATTCGTTTACAATACACAAAGACTTCAATATTTTCATGGCTTCGCTTTCAATAATCGAAGATGCTGTTTCTGGTAGTCTGTCGCTCCTAATACATTTATTTTTACGGCTTCGCTTTCAATAATCGAAGATGCTGTTTTCTGGTAGTCTGTCACTCATAATACATTTATGAGAGACAACGAGACAGCTAGTATCATTTATTGCAGCTATATGTATTTAGACTGGATTGTGTTTTATATTTACTTTATTAATTTTATTTCATATTATTGTTAAGAATTAATGTAAATTTGAATATGTAAAAACAGAATTTCAAATGTTTCGATTTAAATTTATATAAATATTGTATTCATCTTATTTTTATATTTAATTTTACATTATTTTTTAATAATTTTTTTATAATGATTAGGTAACCCATCAAATAAAGTTTAGTGTAAAACAAAGTTTAGTGTCTCAATTTTAATTGGGAAGAAAATTTAAATATTTTGATTCCCAAAAAAAATTGTAGTGCTGAATCTATTTCTGCTATAAAAACAATTTAAACACTTACCACAATCGAATTTTTTTTAATATTCCTGCCCAACAAAAATTAGCTACGTGCAATTGTGACGTAAATAAAATAATGTTGAAGTCTTATTTTTTTTTCTCATTTGCATATTCGTTGTTTTAACAGATAAATATGTATCTCAGACACACTTTCTGGTCTAATTTTATAAATAACAAACTGTTTTAAAAAGTTTTAAATTATTTAAGACACTTCATCTTTCAAATTTTTCTAATGGAAGTTTTAAATACTGATGACAGTAGGCATAGGTATATCACAAACCCGCTGTAAATACTACTACCATTCCACACGCACTGTTTTAAAAAGATTTAAATTATTTAAGACACTTCATCTTCCAAATTTTTCTAATGAAAGTTTTAAATACTGATGACACTAGGCATAGGTATATCACAAACCCGCTGTAAATACTACTACCATTCCACACGCTAGTCTAACAGCGTAGCCACGCCACCGATTCACATTCAGAATCCAAGTGTAAATATCTACTCAAAATTTGGTGAAAAAAAAGTTGGCTTTAATCGTAGCCACGCCACCGATTCACATTCAGAATCCAAGTGTAAATATCTACTCAAAATTTGGTGAAAAAAGAGTTAGGCTTTAATATTAATGAGATAAAGATCCCTATATTTATCAGGGATATGGTTCATTTTCTTTCAGCCTCGTACTGTTGTTTACAAAAATCATTTAAAAAAATTAGTTTATAATAAGTCCTCATTGCATATATATATATGATCATCAAACAAAAAGCAGAGAACAGGTACCTAACATGTTATGACAAGTAGATCATTCTTTCCTCGCTGGTGTTTATATTTTTTTTATGTATTTGTATTTCATAACTCCATATTGCTCAACAAAGCTTTTTTAAGACAATTTGTCATCCTCAATATTTCATAACTCCATATTGCCCAACAACATTTTCTTTAGACAATTTGTCATCCTCCATATTTGCTTCTCTGTATATATTATGTCTTGTGTAGTTTGTGAGGGAGCCCTGTATGTATTAAATCCTATTGATCAATCTAGAAGGGTCATATTCAGTTTGTCCCTATATTCCTTCTGTGAGAGACCTAAAGTCTCCATATATATTGAGGTTGTGTATTTGCTTGTCTTTCGCAAACCAAAGTAATCTCCATAGAGAAATAACTTTTGCTCTAGTATTTGTGCCTCGATCTCCATTCCAAGGGAGATTGTAAGTGATTTTCTATTTAATTTACGAACTGCCCCAAGCCCACACATTCCCAACTGTGTTGCACTGTCAAAACATCAAAACATCTAGCACGAAGACTTATTGTGGGGAGATCCATCAGCTTGGTCGTGATTTCCTTCTATTTAGCAGTGCCATCGAACCATAAATTTATACTTTGTTCTAAATTAGATACCAAGTCAATCCTTATGTGCAATAATTGTGCAATCCACCTCCAAACTAGACAAATAGTTGGGCATGTGAAGAATATGTAGTCTGTTGTTTCCATGGAGTTCATGCAGAATATGCAGTAACCTGGTCTTCAAGAGATTGTCCTAGGTAAGATTTTTTTTTTCTTCCATACTAGCCAGGAAAATAAGAATAATTTTAAAGGGATATTCTACTTCCAGATCTTGTAGAACCATGATGTATGTTTCAAATCTAATCTCTGCCTTATGTAGTATATTGTTAATTTAAGGTATGTTCTATGTTAGAGCAATTTATTTAAATTTTCACAGTTAGCAATCACATCAGCATTAAGATAAATTGTAGATAGAACATAAATATAAATCACAGAAGACATCCAAGACAAGAGGACACAAGATGTGGCGCTAGCCAGGGACAAACCCCACAATGTGTGGGGAAACCCTTCATCAATTCTTCTTTTATGTTCTTCAAAGTTCAGTAGAGAAAGTGAGAGAGATAGTACATTTACATCACAAGTCAATAATTTGACTTTTCGAGATATGAGCATAGATCATCTCTTATAACGATGATACATGAGATCAGTTGAAGACATTCTGCTTCAACTAATTCTCCTAGATGACGGCTTCACCTATCCATTTCATTCATCTGATTTCATCATACTGCCCATTTATCATGATTCCGTCCATGCTCCATGAATCATGCTGCTCATAAGGCTGCCCATCATGCTACTCATAATGCTGCCCATGTTATCCTTTTGTTGCTTCATTATGGAGTTCATACACATATCAACCTTAGCTGCTTGCTATGGCTTGCAGCCTAGCAAATCAGCTAGGCTATATTATTTCCGTATAGAGTTTGCTCAGGGATATGACTATCTATATGACTGTATCCCATACATTGAACTGGACAGCGTATTCCTTACATTACAGCGTGTTACTTCTTACCTTGCTTCCTTGATTGTGCTCCATATATATATATGACGTCTATATGACTCTATGATGAGCAGCATATTTCATCCCTCTATGAACAACGTATTCCTTCTTACCTGTGTGCCTTGACTACCCAGTGTATATATGACAGCACAACATATCTATGACTGCGTTCCATGTAGAAGACTGTGTTCCAATGACTGTGTTTAGTTACGTGTGTTCCAATATATATTGTCCTTCCATTATAGCATATTTATGCCTAACATATATTCTACGTATATAAGTCATTAGAGTGTGTTGCCATGACTGCGTTATCCATGACACTGTGGTAAGGTCCTTTATCACTGCGGCTTCACTAGATTACTGCGGTTACCATTTATTGTTAGCATATTAGTATTAGGGCAATCGTATCAGATTTTTGGACATCGTAGAAGCTTACCATGTTGTTTATATATATCTCTTCATAAACAATGTGTCTTAGGGTTGTATGAAGATCTTCTTTGCTGCGTATTAGGACCTGTGTTAGGGCTCCTCCTAACTGCAGCTATGCCTCTTAGTGATTGCGTATAAAAGGTCCATTTCTTGCTGCATATATGCTTTTCTTCCATGTTGTGTATAAATGTGTGTTAGAACTAGGGTATCATAGGCCATCGTACATTCTCATGGTGTCTCACTCCTGCTCCAAAAACCCAAGACATGGAGAGGAGGAGATCACCTCAATGTATGTTCCAAATGACATCAAATCCTCTTCAATCTATACCAAAAACATATAGGTTGAATAGACATGTCGTTTGGACTTCTTGAGCCTACATAAGTTGCTGGTTGACTTGATAATAAATCCATACTCAAAATAAATTCATATCTCCATAAATACTTATCGGAATCGGATGATCTTTAGATCAATCCTACACCTCTCGACGAGAGGGATCCAACAAAAATATCAGTTCTCATAAATAAGCTGACCCACATGGATTTTGGCCATAGTTGCCAATTTAACACTCCCTCTCAACTAGGGAGAACTCCATCCACTAATCCATAAGTCTGACTGTACTATCTCTGCCATTAGTGCCGTGCACTGCTCTGCCTAGCTCTTCTCAGATCTGCTTGCTCTGCTTAGCTCTGTTGGCTCTGCTCTACTCTGCTCAGCTCTGTTGGCTCTGCTCTTCTCTGCTTAGATCTTCTGGCTCTACTGGCTCTAGCTCTGCTCAACTTAGCTCTGCTGAACTATGAAGAAGAAGAATTGATCGAGAATGTCTCATACCATTCTCCACTAACCTGAAGTCAGTCTCCGAGTGTGTACCACTGGTCCCAGACAAGTCTCAACCAACCCAAAGTCAGCGTCATATTGGGTACCACTCCTACCACTGGTCCCAGACCAGTCCTGCACTGACACGAAGTCAGTCTTAGAGTATGTACCACTGGTCCCAGACCAGTCTCAACCGACCCAAAGTCAGCGTCATAGTAGGTACAACTCCTACCACTGGTCTGAAACTAGTATCGGAGGCTCAAAGAGTGTACTACTGGTCCTAGACCAGTCTCAACCTACCCAAAGTCAACGCCATAATATGTACCACTCCCACTGGTCCCAGACCAGTCCTGCACTAACACGAAGTCAGTCTCAGAGTATGTACCACTGGTCCCAGACCAGTGTCAACTGACCCGAAGTCAGCATCATAGTAGGTACAACTCCTACCACTAGTCCCAGACCAGTATCACTGATCCTAGAACAATGTAGGTCATCCTAGCGTAGGGAGTATGGTAGATACAGTGATGCGTCCATCAGTACTACTATGGTCCCTATCTTCATTTCCCTGCTCATTGATCAGATGAGAGGTACTTCCCATGAGTCCCAGACTGCATTGGTAGGATGCCTCGATAGGAGAACTTAATCAATCCCGTCCTCACAGGAGAACTAATCATCCTACTAAAATTGCCATGGAGAACACATCATCCAGGCCTCACACGAGAACTAATCATGCTACTTCATTTGTCATGGAGAACACATCATCCAGACCTCACAAGAGAACTGATCATCCTGCTACATTTGTCATGGAGAACACATCATCTAGACCTCACAGGAGAACTAATAATCCTGCTACACAGGAGAGCGAATCATCCTGTTCCACAAGAGAGCGAATCATCCTGTTCCACAAGAGAGTGAATCATCTTGTCCCACAAGAGAGCGAATCATCGTGTACCAATGCGCACCACCAAGGGAGGGTGAGTCACCCTGTGGTTGTACGTTGCTCCAGTGAGAACCGCAAGCCCCCAGAGCTCCTAGAGCTCAATGTATGCAACATGTAGGACCCTTGTACAAGGGTCTCTTGACGACTCCAAGTCGTTCGGGAAAATCACAGGTTTGATCTTTCCCTCGGGGCTTTAGCAACCTGTACATCATCTCAGTGCGATGGAGCCTCCTTGCTCGTAAACTTACCATATACTAGATAAGGTAGTATCTGATTTCTATCTGCTGGAGAAATCATCGAATACGGGATTCCTCAATAATCAAATCCCACATTTGATTGTTACAAAGAATCACAGTGGTATTCATCATGTGTACAAATAGCTCATTGAAGAGCTTCCCCAACGAGGCAGCTTCAAGCGAGATCATACTCGTAGATATGTATCCGGTCTTGGCAGTGCTTATAACAACTGACTTCTGCTTCCTGCTTAGAAGTAGAATCCAAAGAGGAATAACACTAAGAAGTGCTCCAGTGATCCTCCATATTGCTTGCCCAATCAGCATTTGAATAATCATGTAGTTTCATATTTCCGGTAGTGTATCTGAATCCATGATAGATTGTGCCTTGAAGACATCTCAGAAGATTCTTGGCACTAATCTAGTGAGGCTCAACCCAAATATGAGCTCCCTCTGCTAACTACAAAACATATGTATGGAATTCAACTCCCTCTTACTTCTGCAAATGAGAGGATCTGCAACTGTCAGAAATAGTTCGTCTGCATAAGGTACTGGTATGAGAGGTCTATCATCCATAACCTTCGAATAATGGTTTGGATCGGTTTCACTCCTTAGTGAATCTCAGATTCATCAAATAGCTATCAGTCCTCTCATACTATGCCCGGGGTGTTTTGCTTCAAGCCATAGAGGGCTTTTCTTCCACCTGAATACATGAGATTTCCATTCATGAATCTCAAACTCCATGGGTTGTTTCAAACCTATGAACCTGCTACATGAGGGGAATGGCCCCCTTGTAAGATTTTCCTTTGGTACATCTCAGACATGTACTTTCATGCCCTTTTTGAATTCAGGCTTCCCTGTCACCATCTGACACACAGACCTATGGTGCTATGTGTCAATGGACATGATCTCCATTTGACTTCCTATAACTTAATGCAACCTTGAAGTCAAAATCATATTTGAAAATTCTATTTTCAAACACGTACCTTTCCATCGATGAATGCCACCTTAAAATCTTCGACTTCCATTCCTGGGGTTCCTTGCTTCCTTGAAGGGTCGGTCGTGTCCTTAATGACCTGCATCTGTGCCATTCAAACACTCCTTCGAATAAGGGCCGCTGCATCATTCTGATAAAATTCTCTGCTTCGAATTTACTCTAGGTGAATTATGAGGAACCCATTGATCCTTCTGTCTTGTCCCAACTGTCTTCGGTGATTGCTCTTTCACTCTTGCTTGAGAATTTTCTTCACCTCAGCTCTGATACCTTGTTAATTTAAGGTATGTTCTATGCTAGAGAAATTTATTTTAATTTTCATAGTTAGCAATCACATCATCATTAACAGATAAAACATAAATATAAATCGCAAAAGACATGCCAAGACAAGAGGACACAAGATGTGGTGCTAGCCAGGGACAAATCCCACAATGTGTGGGGAAACCCTTGATCAATTCTTCTTTTATGTTCTTCAAAGTTCAGTAGAGAAGGTGAGAGAGATAGTACATTTACATAAAAAGTCAATACTTTGACTTATCTAGATCTGAGCATTGATCATCTCCTATAACGATGATACATGAGATCAGTTGAAGACATTTTGCTTCAACTGATTCTCCTAGATGACAACTTCACCTATCCATTTCGTTCATCTACTGCACCTTACCGTGTAGCACCATCATGCTACATCATGCATCATCATGCTGCTCATGATCACTGTGCTGCCCATACATCAAGTTGTCCATGACCGCATACTTCATGCTACCCATGTGTCGTGCTACTTCATGATTTCATCATACTGCCCATTTATCATGATTCGGTCCATGCTCCATGCATCATGCTACTCATAAGGCTGCCCATCATGCTGCTCATAATGTTGCCCATGTTATCCTTCTGTTGCTTCATTATGGAGTTCATACACATATCAGCCTTAGCTGCTTGCTATGGCTTGCAGCCTAGCAAAGCAGGTAGGCTATATTATTTCCGTATAGAGTTTGCTCAAGGATATGACTGTCTATATGACTATATCCCATACATTGAACTGGACAGTGTATTCCTTACATCACATCATGTTCCTTCTTACCTTGCTGCCTTGACTGTGCTCCATCTATATATATGACGTCTATATAACTCTATGATGAACAATGTATTTCATCCCTCTATGAACGACGTATTCCTTCTTACCTGTGTGGCTTGACTGCCCAACGTATCCATGACTGCAGCGTATATATGACAACAAAACATATCTATGACTGTGTTCCAATGATGCGTTCCACTGACTGCGTTTACTTACCTGCATTCCAATATGTATTGTCCTTCCATTATAGCATATTTATGCCCAACGTATATTCTGTGTATATAAGTCATTAGAGTGTGCTGCCATGACTGCGTTATTGTTATGAAACCAGCTCACAAAAGATAGAAAAGAGAGATCAACGCCTTAGAATTCAGCCTCTTCCAGGGGGCAACCTCCTTTATAATACACAAATGAGCAATTCTTGGATGATACAAATGAAAATACCTCCTTTCTATATATAGGAGTCTAAGGAGTCATAACATAATCAGAGCCGACATAACAATAATAATGTAAGGGCACAATAATAACAATAGTGGGCTTCTATGGGGCACAATAGTAACAATATGGGCACTACATGGGTACATCAATATAAGAAGTGGGTTGTACTAATAACAATAAGGGGTTACACTAGTAGTATAGGGGCCTAACATGCGCCTCTCCTTCAAAATGCATTGTCCTCAACGCTTGAGTAGTTCTTGATGCTTCTGTATAAAATTATTGTCCTCCCATGTGGAATCTTCAGTGGGTAAGTTCTTCCACTTGATGAGATACTCTGAAATTGATCGATTTCGTAGCTGTCAGGTTCTTGTTTCTGTGATTGCTCTAGGTTCCAATATGATTTTCCCTTCCTCTTCAATTTTTGGCAATATTGTTTGAATTTGAATCTTTTGCAACTTTTGAATAAGTGGCCATACTTCTTCGTCCTTCTTCCATTCATCCCTTGCTTCGTTTATCCAATCTGGTTGGATAATAGAAATAGCACAAAACAATGCTTCCACATCCTCATCCTTGAAGAGTCTTCCCATTCGGTAAGGTTGCCATTTTTTAAGTGCATGTAGTATTGCCAACATTTCCTTCTCATAAATAGCTTGCTTGAGATGTAGCAATAAAAATACCCAATCACCTACATCAAAACATTTTTCATTACGATGTTGATCTACCTGTTGTTTCGTTTGATTTTGCACCAAAGTGGCATTATCCTTTAAAAGTTGGAGAACTTGTTGTTGATGCTCGATGTGATCTTTCACTACTTGAACCTTTTTCTTCTTGATATGTCCTTCTATCTCTAGAGTTTGAGGAGTGGTAATTTCTTCCAATCCTTTACAAGATATGGTCGGATTCATTTCTTGACGCTTGATGTGATCTTTCACTTCTTGAACATTTTTCTTCTTGATATGTCCTTCTATCTTGATAGTTTGAGGAGTGGTAATTTTGACCAATGAATTACAAGATATGGTTGGATTCATTTCTTCTTTCTCGATGTGATCTTTCACTTCTTGCACCTTTTCCTTCTTGATATGTCCTTCTATCTTGAGAGTTTGAGGAGTGGTAATTCTTGCCAATTCTTTACAAGATATGGTCTGATTCATTTCTTCTTTCTCTCGGGTGGGGTCATGGCGTATATCTTCTTCTTTTGATGTTTCTTGACCATTTTCTTCCTCCTCTTCATATTCTATGTAAAATAATTTCTTCTCAGCACACTTATGACCTTTAGTGCATTTGCTATCAAAATTATAACAAAGCCCTTTTTCTCTTTTTTCTTCCAATTGTTGTGGTGTAACCCTTGTAGGTTGTGGAAGGCTAGGAGAAACAACACTTCCATCTTTATAGTTGTGAGGGGTATGCTTCCTAGTTTCCATAATTTTTCTTTCCACTATGTCACAAAGCCCTTTTACTCTTTCCAATTGTTGTGGTGTTGCTCTAAAGAAGGTTTTGCTCTTTGTATCCTCATAATGTGCTATCATTTCCTCCATGAAAATTGACCACGTAACAAGTTGTTTATGAGAACAAAGCCCTTCATACCATAAAAATTGGTCTGGTTCTAAATATGAAGATGCAATACCTTTTGTAATAGTGGTACACCATGTAGATCAAAATATTTCTCCATCTAAGGTATCCAATTTACTGGATCCTTGCCATCAAACTTCCTCATCTTGCTTTTTCTTGATTTTAGGAGCTTAATCTTGAAATGACTATAACTTTGTACTTTCAGATCTTTAAGTTCTAAAATCGCGACCTGTAATAGCCCTCTATGTCCTCTTTCCAATGCCACCAGTCTCCCAAGAGTTATGCACAATCTCCCAAGATGACCTGATTATAGACCTTTCCAGAAGAGCAAATTTGTATGAAGTTCCACGTGCCACTGTTTCGATCTTTGGCATTGAAAAATAGATAAAAGAAACTATAGTCCGTCCTCTGTCTATGCCTTCTTACGAAATTTCAATCTGATGCTCAGAGAGAAAGTTATGATGATTTTCCCTAGGTCACCTGTTTGGAATGTAATTCAGGAGTCTCTAAAAAGACCAACTTCCTCAGATCATATCTCCGTAAATATAACGCGAAAATCTCTGAAATTCGGATCCGTGATTCAATGCGATGTCTTCTCGAATGGGTTTTTGTTTTAGCTTCTGAAACATTGTAGAAAAAACGTTATAGTGAAAATTCCATGATGACCTGTTTGGAGTAGCGAAACCCTAGAATCCAAAGCTCTGATACGTAAAGTTATGAAACCAGCTCACAAAAAGATAGAAAAGAGAGATCAACGCCTTAGAATTCAGCCTCTTCAAGGGGGCAACCTCCTTTACATTACACAAATGAACAATTCTTGGATGATAAAAATGAAAAGACCTCCTTTCTATATATAGGAGTCTAAGGGGTCATAACATAATCAGAGCCGACATAACAATAATAATGTAAGGGCACAATAATAACAATAATGGGCTTCTATGGGGCACAATAGTAACAATATGGGCACTACATGGGTACATCAATATAATAAGTGGGTTGTAATAATAACAATAAGGGGTTACACTAGTAGTATAGGGGCCTAACAGTTATCCATGACATTGTGTGGTAAGGTCCTTTACAACTATGGCTTCACCAGATTACTGCGGTTACCATTTATTGTTAGCATATTAGTATTAGGGCAATCATATCAGACTTTTGGACAGTGTAGAAGCTTACCATGCTGTGCGTATATATCTTTTCATAAATAGCGTGTCTTAGGGCTGTATGAAGATATTCTTTGCTGCGTATTAGGACTTGTGTTAGGGATCCTCCTAACTGCGGCTATGCCTCTTAGTGACTGCGTATAACAGGTCCATTTCTTGCTGCATATAGGCTTTTCTTCCATGTTGTGTATAGATGTGTGTTAGAACTAGGGCATCATAGGCCAGCATACATTCTCATGGTGTCTCTCTCCTGCTCCAAAAACCCAAGATGTGGAGAGGAGGATCTCACCTCAATGTGTGTTGCAAATGACATCAAATCCTCTTCAATTTATACAAAAAATGTATAGGTTGAATAGACATGTCATTTGGACTTCTTGAGCCTACATAAGTTGCTTGTCAGCTTGATAATAAATCAATAATCAAAATAAATTCATATCTCCATAAATACTTATTGGAATCGGATGATCTTTAGATCAATCCTACACCTCTCGACAAGAGGGATCCAATAAAAATATCAGCTGTCATAAATAAGCTGACCCACATGGAGTTTGGCCCTAGCTGCCAATTTAACATATATGTATGATTCAACCACAGTAGGAGCTTGTTTATGTAATCTCTTATTCCATGAGATGTTGTCTCCTCATTCATTGAGATATAGGCCTGTCTGAGTAAGGATAGTAATATAGTCTTTCCATTCAAGTGCACTATGTCCCTCCAGTCCCATATCGGCTCCTCCTTTTTGTATAGGGCAGCCCTCATGATAACTCTTTATTTCTTGATATGATACATCCCTTTCTATGAATGATGTCCAAATTATGCCCCTATATATTCCTTTCTTTGTTCATACGTTTGATATAGTGAGTCCTAATCAAAATTTTTCTGTCATTGCCAAAGTCCCACGCCATCCTCACGCACCACCAATGGAGTATTTTAATGAAGATCCCCCATATTAAAGATCCATTATATCTTATGGAAGTATTATTTATATATAACTTCTTAATGTACGAATCTCTCAAGTATTTTGTGTAGATGAAGTCCTACAAGACCCCTTGTCCTTTCATGGCCCTCAAGAAAGATTTAATCAGTAATGCATCTCTGAAGGTCTTGTGTTCCATGAACCCCTAGCCACTAAATTCCTTTGTAATTACTAGATCCACCCACCTGCAAATGTGGTATTTCAAAGATGTCCCTGCCCCGCTCCAGAGAAAGCTGGTTATTATAGGCAATAAATTCGAGGCAATAGCCTTATGGACCATGAATAAGTGTGCCCATAATATATTTATCCCATTGCAGAATAGCCTAGACAAGAATGTCTCTTCCCCCAAATGTGATATATCTATGTGCGCAATTTTTCATTTTCCTCTTATATGTATCTACCATCCATATCCAATCCATGATTCTATAGTTACCAGGCTTGAGATTATAACCCAAGTAGGTGACTCCTTCCTCCATAGGGGTTGTCTGTACTTCAAATATACCTGCAATACAGTTAATTTCCA
Source organism: Pinus tabuliformis (assembly GCA_031772625.1). Lineage (NCBI taxonomy): Eukaryota > Viridiplantae > Streptophyta > Pinopsida > Pinales > Pinaceae > Pinus > Pinus tabuliformis. The sequence continues at coordinate 1,023,736,933 of CM062807.1, forward strand.
ATCTATCGCCAGAAGAGAAATATAATATTGATTTGTTGCCATTTGATTGTAGCCCAGAGGCCACACCATATCTAATAAATATATAGTGCAATGCAGACCACTAAGATCTTGATATAATACCAAAGGTTAAAATATCATATACAAAAAACAAGTGTGTAATTTTGGTCTATCTAGAAATATGTAAACCTTGAAATAGACCACGAGAATGTGCCTCAATTTTTAAACTAAGACCATCCATGACAAGAATAAAGATTAAAGGGGAAAGATAACAACCCTATCTTTGTCCTTGCCCAACAGGTAAAAAGGTTGAGGGAAGACCATTTGATCAGTACAACAAAACATACCAAAGTAATACAAGCCATGATCCACTCCACATTATGAGTTAGAAGACCAATCTTGTAGAGAATAAGCCTGATATATGACCAATCCACACAATCATATGCCTTGCGTAAGCCGATTTTCATCACCTTTGCATCCTTCTTACATGAATGGATATAATGGATGCATTCTTGTGTTGCTACAATAATATCATGTATCTAGAAATTACTTAAGAATCCAAATTTTTCTGTGGAGATGTGTAATGATAGTACCATATTGATGCGCCTAGCAATCACCTTAGAGAAAAGCTTGTATAATATGTTATAAGGTGAGATTGGCCTCTAATCCTAGAAATTGTTTGGGGAAGAGGACTTCAGAATGAGAGCCAAGAAAGTTTAATTAATGGCACCAGTAATCATACCTCGAGTCATAGCCTCTTCCATGATCTCGAGAAGATTTTGTCCCATCAGCTCGATGAAATGTATGAAAAACTCCAGAGTGCATCCATTCAGTCCCAAGATCTTATCTTTTAAAAATGACATAAGAACTCGAGATATTTCCTTGAGGGTAACTGGTCGATATAGTTCATCATTTTCATTACCATAAAAAAAAAATTGGATACTAGTCCAATGCCCAAATTTGGTCTTTGAAATCGACTTCCACCCTGACTTTATAAAACAATTCGAAAAAGTTAATAGGTTCATCTTGTATCTCAAGAGTAGTGTGTTTTATTTTCTCATCTAAGGATTCAATCTGCTACATAGCGTTAATATGTTTCCTATGATTAGCATACTTATGAAAGAACTTAGTGTTCTTGTCTCCCTCATGTAACCATATCGCTCTACTCTTGAGCCTTTAGGTTACTTCCTGAATGTTAAGGATCTCATTTTTCCTATCTTTCAGTGACTTTTGGTGATCTAGATACTCCCAGGTCATATTTTTTTGTTCCATTGCCTTTCCAAAACTATAAATCTCATGGGTGATCCTCTGTAGTTCCACTATCAGTCATTGTTTCCTAATTCTCTCCCATGTCCGAGTTCTAATTTTTATAATGTTGAGTTTTCTCACAAGGGACCACATCGCAGAATCATCCCTCAAGCCAATCATCTCAGACCAAGATGATTTTACCAGATCATTATATTCAAAATCCTCCAGCCATACTTTGTTAAATTTGAAGGGGATGCCCCTCCAAACCTTCTTCATTTTCCACATTATAATAATGGGTGTGTGATAAAAAATGTATGACTTGCATACCTTAACTTTGAAATTGTCGAGACTCTCTACCAAATCTTCTTGTACCATAAATATATCCAATCATTTCCCCACATGCTCATCTCCATCCCATTGATTATTCCGTGTAGGGGAGAGTGAGAAAGGGAAAATAACCACCAAATGATTATATGCAAAGAGATTATATAGAGGATCTGCAAGTGGATCTGGTCTACTATGTGTCCCCCAAGACTCCTATGTCATGAGAGTTGCATTCAAATCACCCGCTAAGATAAACCCGCTAATATTTAGAAGATTGCATTGTTGTACCTGGTCCTATAAGGTCACTCGATTTTGACATGGAGAATATACATTAATAAGATGCATAAAGGAATACCTCTGATATGTACAGACAATAGAATGCTTGCAAAAAATACTAAAATCATGAAAATATTCTTGGGCAGGGTCCCACATTGTTATGAGACCACCCGAAGTACCCATTGAACTAACCCCAACTATGTGCCATGAAGGGAAAATTATTCTAAAATATGAAATGGCCCGATGCTAATCAACAAGAGTTTCCTGTATGAGAACAATAAAATGTCGAGAGTGTCAAATCACATGTTTTAGGCCCAATTGTTTAGAGTGGTTCCCCAAACCCTGAATATTCATAGAAAGGATATTCATCATCGGTTCTCCTAAGTGGGCTTCAAAGCTCTAAGTTCCCGAGAATCAATGGTGGAAATGATAGGGACATCTAGTAATCCAGTAGAGTCTTTAAGAAGAGTAGATTGAGAAGTAAGGCAACCACAAAAGTGCCTGTTACCCTTTTTCCAGGTCTTATGAACCCTGATATTTATAATAGATCCTAGGACAATATGCAGAAATATTGCAAGGGCATATGCCTTATGAATGGTGAGGAGAAGGAAATCAATGTCACTCCCTATCTAGGACCAAGCCATCTAGGCATGAAGGGGGTGACGATAGGGAAGACTCTAATGGAGGCATAGAGGGCAAGATCACAAGAGTAGGAGAACAGGATGGGTCGTCAATATTAGTTCTCCTCGATGAGGTATGATTCAGAGGAGATTCGTCCACATAAGGAGAAATAACATTTCAAGGAGGGTCATCTCAATGTGAGGTTATAGTGCATGACGAAATGTGATATAAAGATGTATAAGGGAGAGAGTCTTCAAAATTCAGTGCATCATCCACTCCCATAGGAGGAACAGATGGAGAATAGATGTTCAACGAAGAGGATGAAACATAAATCTGAGAAGAATCAAACTGTGTATAGAAGGTACCTTTGTTTGTATTTTCGATGCTAGAACGATGGCGATGTCAAGGCATATTCAAGCAAGGAAAGAATCCCGCAGAAGTGTTATGGTATGTTATTCTCTTGCAAGGGAATCTATTCATCAAATAATCGGTCTAAAGGTAGAAAATGCATCTGAAGAGGATGCCCTAAGAGTTTAGTCATTGTTGAATCCACAACGGACCCCAAGCCAAATCCAAATTTTCTAGAAGGCCCCAAAAGAATTGAACATCTACTAAAATCTAGGCCACTCTTTTGTCATGTGTACCCATACCCTTTAGATCTAAATATGTGAACCCACCAATGGAATTTGCTATCTCTATCAAAATCTGCCTTCTCCATAATTCCAGCGGAAGCCTTGGTAGTTTAACCCACACAATGTCATTTTTAGACGTATCCAACATGGGTTTGAATTTGATGTACCACTTATGTAATTGCAGGATGCTCCTTCCCCTTACCGAGGGGATCTTAAAAATTTTCTTAGCATCATCCATGTTTAAGAAATCTATATTGACCCAAGTATTCATTAAAATACTAACCTTCGGGTATAACCCAACAACGGATCCCAACACTTATTAACCCAACTTTTCGTATCATGCTTTGAAGGTGCAGAGAATATCCATCTGGCCAAAAGGTTTTTTTTTATAGATTGGTGACTCTGCCCTAGAGTATGTCGTATCCAAAACTAAGCAACTTTTTCTCAGAATTCTATGGGGTTGCTTTAAGTTCCTTCCTTTAGCCCCTTCTGCGACTAGAATCACTGTGTTGACAACCTGATATGTTGTCTGAATTATCTGTCACCTAAATAAAAAAAAATTCCACCCTCTGTCTATGCAAATACCCCACATCTGACGTAACATTTGAGTGGGGACAAGTGGTCCTTGCCAACTATGCTTCCACCGCTTCTTGCATGAAAGCCTCGTAAGCCTCCATGTCATAGTCAAGAAAGGCCAAACCCTGATCCATGCAAAAAGACAAAGAAAAATATTTTACTAATCCACACCCCACCAACTCCCTTACACCACCCTAGGATAATTAAATGAATGTTGTGCGCCCCAATGAGAATTTTTCAAGGGAGATCTAACCAAAGTGAGGATATGTGTCGGGATCGAGTGAGATCAATGAGCATCAATAAACTACCCCTCCTTACTGAACGATAGCTACTACCCATGCTAGAGAGAAATTTAATGAAAAGAAAAACCCAAAAGGAATGATGGCATAGGGACATTCAAAAGATGCTTTGGGAACACCTCAAGAGGATCCATTTCAGTGATCCAATGATAAAGGTGGATATTAAATATGACACATGAATTTACTACTTTTGTCACTCCAAAAGGGGTAAAAAATAGTAATAAAGTCTTGAAAAGGTAATGTCCAGAAGAAGTCAGGCTTTTCCCAATATTATCCTTGAAAGTGGGGATATCCTAAATTGTCACTGTCGGAAAAAATACCAGAATCCGAAAAAATAAGCCACCACATTAGAACTCCATTATTGAGTGCAGAACATATCTCATAGTAGTAGAGAGGATCCACAATCAAATTATCCCAGTTCCCTTAACAATCCCATATATACAATCACTATGTCTTAAGCCAGCATGACCATTTTTTATGCATCACCAAAACCCAGCCCCCGAGTGAATATTTTTCTTATAGTGACACCCAATTATCAATTCCATCATCACATGGTAAGAGACATCAAAGAGAATTGTATGCACTTATCCTCTCTCCAACCACCATATACAAACATATTTTAAATTAATTAAAGACACAAAATATCTAATTCTAATACGTTTTTTTCTAAGAATGCATCATACTCTTAAATTTATCTACCATTCATAAATAATATGCACACAACCCACAAATACAAAACCAACATAAACTGCAATTCCACCAACAACATAGACACGCCGACCCTACCACCCCCACAACACCAATTAGTTCATAAAATGTGTCTCCAAGAGGTCTCCCGAAAACCCTCTCACCCAATATAGAAATGACGTCTGATCCAACAAAAATCCAAAGAATGTGAATTATAGAAATGTTTAGAAGGAGGATTGGTGATCATAGATTCTCAAAAAAGGGAATAAGTTGGGAAGCAAGGGCCAAAACACATTTTCTTAAAAAGGAGAGTCATATAAGTTCATTCAAGAGCAGCTTAATAGTAAGCATGGTGGCTAAAAGAAACAAGAGAAGCTACATGGAAGCAAGTCCCTACCATGAGCAGGCTTCAAGAAAAGAAACACCACTAGAAAGGTAAAGTAAGTAAAGCAACAATAGCCCTGAAAGCCACTGTTCATTGAGCTTCAATTTTCATATGACTATCAGCAATGGCAAGAAGATGATCAGAATTGTTACTGTAGCAAACAACTGAATCACAATCTGTGGAAGAACCAACAAGTTAGTCTATTGCACTACTGCAGTCTTGCATTAATCCAAGAAAATCCTTTACAACATGAAACACATGCCACCTAATGATCAATGTCAGAAACAATAAAGATTGCCAACTGAGCCAACCATATGATATCTAGTTGTGTTGATGTGCATATTTGTATGTAATGTGAAATGATAAGCATAATGTTAAGCCCTGAAAGGCATTGTTCATTGAGCTTCAATTTTCATATGACTATTAGCAATGGCAATAAGATGATTAGAATTGTTACTACAACAAACAACTAAATCACAATTTGTGGAAGAACCAGTAAGTTAGTCTATTGCACTACTACAGTCTTGCATTAATCCAAGAAAATCCTTTAGAACATGAAACACATGCCACCTAATGATCAATGTCAGAAACAATAAATACTGCCAACTAAGCCAACCATATGATATCTAGTTGTGTTGATATGCATATTTGTATGTAGCCCTGAAAGCCACTGTTCATTGAGCTTCAATTTTCGTATGACTATCAGCAATGGCAAGAAGATGATCAGAATTGTTACTGCAGCAAACAAGTGAATCACAATCTGTGGAAGAACTAGCAAGTTAGTCTATTGCACTACTGTAGTGTTGCATTAATCCAAGAAAATCCTTTAGAACATGAAACACATGCCATCTAATGATCAATGTCAGAAACAATAAATACCGCCAACTGAACCAACCATATGATATCTAGTTGTGTTGATGTGCATATTTGTATGTAATGTAAAATGATAAGCATACTATTAATCTCATTTAATGAGATAAGATATTTGCCTAGAGAAAAACTCAGGCACATACCACTTTTAGCAAATACAAGGTGGGTTAAATCTGGGTGAAGAAACCTATTAAAGTAAATCAGATCATTCTGCTGATTAAGACAACACCCTCATTCTGATCAGCTTAGAAGTTAGAAATAGCTAGCCAGCAAGAACCCTTGAAATAGAAAGAAGAGGCCAAATAGGGTTGCGTTGAGCTATGGAGGGCCTCTGAAGGTCTGCGTTAAGGATTAAAAGGTAGATTTTAGGCTTGAAAGAGTGCATGGAGGAGACAGAGACTGCTATAGGCAACGTTAAGGTTACTACTGAAGATATTTTTTGATGCCTTGCAACTAAGAAATTAACTAGGAACAGTGGGATAGATGGTAGCTAATATGCATCCTTGGCAAGCCAAAGCTCCATAGTGTAGCTAGTTCCTAAATCAACCATACATATGGGCCATGGCAGTATGCCATTATTTCAGCGCAACCTACTACATAAATTAATTAATGATTGCACAATCTACGTCTTGCATTAACTTTAGGTTCTATACACCATCATGAATACTTAAGGGTAGCATTCACATCTTTGGCATATCATGCATACTCATTTGAAAGGCTTCCAGAACCTGGTCAAGTCCAAGCCACTTGTGAGTTTTACTAAAAAAGGCTTTGCACTGCCCCTCACTTTTTGTTGCAACATGTTGAGAGATGTTCTTAAAATCTTTACCAAACATTGCAAGGGCAGTCACAAAAAGTTACCTCTCATGATCCGTCCACTGGGAATCAAATTCCTCTATGATAGTTGTTGCAAGTCATGGACTTTGAACAACATTTACTTTATTGGAATGTTCTATAGTCACATTTCTTCCAATGACAGAACCTACATCAGAACCATCTCTAAGAAGTGTTTTCACTTAAATAATTCAAAACAATTGCTTGCACTACAAGGGAAAACTAAAAATTCTTGAACCAAGGGAGAAACAAAATAGGGTAACATAATTTTTAATCTTTTACAATTACCTAATTTTTTTTGGATATGCGTTTCACTTGAGAAAACATCAAGAATCAAATGTTGAAACTATAAATCAAACCAAAAAAATATAAAATTCAGGTAAAAACATGCCAATGTCACACAATTTTTTTTTTTTTTACAATTACCTGAATTTCCTAGATGGTTATCAAGGTTTCTTGAAATGATAGAGACAAACTGATTTTTGTCTACATTCTTGCTTAAACTACTTTGTGCAACCCCACCATTGTCACTATTTACACTTGTGAGACTGGGAAGATTATCAACAGAAATAGCATCCATTTCCCTCCACCAATTGCTTGGAGGAGTTGTGGTAGCTAAGTAAGCAGATGGAACTGAATAATCTCTACGGTTCTTAATTCGGTGCCTACGTCACACCATCTCAAAGTCATCAAATTTCTGGTTCCTGTAGTAAAACTCAATACAATCTGCAACAGTGTTGTGCTCTATGAAAGATGCAATTTTCTGGAAGTTCTTGTTATACAAGAAGAAAGTCCATACCCCATTGAGCATGAAGACCACCAGAAGCAAGGCCATGCCTGAAGAAAAATCCATAAGCAAGCCCCATGAAGATTGAACCAAGCCCTTAGATATGAGAATGTTAAAAAATAAAAATAATAAAGTGAATTAAATTAAATTAAAAACAGATGTTGCCACGCCAAGAGCATGCTTCCCAGGTATCTGAGGTATGGAGATATTTGGCCTTCATGACCCGAACATACAAATACTGCGTATGCTCTGCTAGATCATAAGTGTTTCCTGTCTTATCTCAATCGTGCTTACCATTGCCATTGCCAGTGCCACCACCACTACCTCCATATTTTTCATTGACAGTATAAACTATCTTCCTAATGTCCCCCTTTATGAGCGAGAACAAACACCTTTTCTACAACAGGAACCTCTGCAAACTCTCCTCCCTCGCTAACTCAATGCCTGAGAGAAACCCACTACGCGTATGACCAATAATCCCTTTGAGATGCAGATTCTGAAACTGATAGATGCGGTTCAAGTCAGCCATTCATTCCAAATGCCTTCCTTCCCTTCCTGGCTGTTCAAATGATGAGTGGGCAGCCATTAATGGAAGCCTGAGGAGATAAGAAGCAGATGCGAAGCAAATGTGGGTTCTTGTCCGTAGAAGTGGTTCCAGGTTGAAGGCAGAAGGTGAAAGGCTCCCGGGTAAAGGCTTATTCCTTCCTTCTCCTTCTGTGGTGGGCTTTCCTTCGTTGTTGATGACTGAAGGTGGAATTGATAGGTTACAGGGTTATGGAAAAAGGTGAAATGCTAAAGAGGCCCAACGTAACTGCAAGAGTTTCAGAGCCAACCTTGTACTAGTCAAAGTTGTAGAGCTTTAGAAGGATGACACAATTAGATGAACCCTAGCAAGTTTCCAGTGCTGCCAGTCCTGCAATAAGATTTGCTGACGCTGCATGCGGCTTCTTATTCCGCTTCACACATTTCTTCCGCTGCTTCTTAATAGCACCAAATCACCAAAGCATAACATTTCTTCTGCTGCTTCTTAACAGTGCATGCATCCATGGAGAAAAATAGCTAGCACTCGAGTAGTATGGATCTCAAAGCAAATGAAACCCAATGTTGCAGTTCTAGAAATAATACTAAGAAATTAGGGAAGGGAAGAGAATGCTGCATGTGTGGCGATGTTGGATTTCAGGAAAGCTTGTTCAGATGCCAAAGATGCAACCACCGATTTCAACACATGTGAGTCTTTGTTTCACAACAATTTCAATTTTGACACATATGTGAGTCTGTTCCACAGCAATTTCAAGAATCATAGCATCTAATATTCTTTTATCCGCATGGTTTTCATATGATACACTATTTTTCTTGTTTGTGCATATGCCACCACTCTTGCAGATATTGCAGCAAATTGTACTCTGATCAGTTGGAATCAGATGGATTAAATGTATGTGACTGGTGCCTCAACTTAGAAGAAAAGGAAAAAAATAATATGCAAAAAAGAAATGTTGAATTGGAGGAAATGGATAGTAGGAATACCAAGGAGATAGTTGCCAATGAAGCAAGTGCCATGAAGGAAGCTGCATTGGTAGCCTCTGAAAAACTCAGGAAGCCTAATTCTAAGCCCACGCATAATCCATTCAATGTCTTCATCCATTCAATGGACACCTGGTTACATGCAAACATAAGAGATGGCACCTGGAAGTTGTGGCAGGTAAGAGTGGCAGGCGTACAAGTGGTGATAAGTAGTGGTGGAAGGTGTACCCTGGCATACAAGTAGGGTTGATGGTTCCTTGATGGTTCCTCTATTATACCATGCAGTCCATGGAAATCCAAAATAGTAGAGCTAACATTTAGTGTCGTCGACTAATGCCAACATTAGATTAGGTAGTATTTTTATGAGTTTCAAAATATCAAGCAAACACAAAATTATAACTTATGCTTTAGCTTCGGATTAGCTTCAGTCCTTAGGAAGAGGCCAAATAACATGATTTATCAATATGTGTCTACAAACTTGGTTTATAGTTGATAAGCGAGGAGTAAAAACAACACTAATAATGCTAAAGTGCTCATTTCCGATTACTATAGTCCATGTCGGGATGATAGGGACTAATAAGACCATAATTTGTAAGAGTGCAAAGTATGATTTGTCCTCACCAGAAGTGTAAGGTGCCATGAGTCGGACCTGGTTCCCTCTCAGATTCTATCACACCTTCAACATTCCCTCGAATTATCTACATTGCGTAAATGGGTTTTGTACCACAATTAAGTCAGCTAGCAACACACAAATCCCACGTAGAATCGGACAAATATACCAGCGCATTCATTTGGAGCCTTGCAACTAGATTCTAAACACGCCAAACAATTTGGTAATTGAACATAAGTAAATGTGATGGCTCGAATGTTCCAACAATATTAACAATAGACAAAACTATTTGGAAAATAATGCTCCCAACATATTATAAACCAGTATAAACCTGGGCTAATGAGTAATCAATGAAATTGTCCTGATCACACGTCAATTTCAAATCTTGGAACAATTTGAAAATAGGACGATGAGCAAGGTCAAACAACTTCACTCATGCCCATCCAATTTAAAAAATATCCCCAAATTTAAAATTAAAAAAAAAAAACTTTAAATTGTTTTATTTTATTTATATAAATGTATTAACTTTAATTATAAATTTATTTTATTTTACTATATTTAAAAATATTTATATAATAAAATATTTTTTTCCTTATAATAAAAGTTATTATTTTATATCTACATGAATCTATGTTTTTTTTTTCATAAGGAAAAAATTGCAATTTCCATTCATTTTATAGAATTTTTTGCTTTTTTTATAAGGAAAAAACTGTAATTTCCATTCATTTTGTAGAAATGATTCAAAATTACAATCTCTATATACACACTCTATGTGTATTCCATGATAATTTTTAAATCTATTTTGTAAGTGTGTAAGCTTCTTTTTACATACTTTCCAACTTTTGTCCAAAATTTACAATAAAAACTTTTATGGATAATTACATCAAAAATGGTGAGAATTAAAATTTTCACCTTGTTAGGAGATTTCACTTAGTAGACTCTAAAGAAGACATGATATAAAAAAATTCATTGTTCATGAATATTAAGTCTTCCCTATAGGGCTTATTGTAGAAATCAAATGAGTTGTGATCTTGTTGCTCTATGATCTACGAAAGGCCTTGTTCCATTGTCAAACTCTCTTTCGAGAGTTGATCAACTACTTGGTTCTAATAAAATTACCATTCAAACAAGAACTAGTACCTAAAAACTAGAATTCTAGCAAAAAAAAATCCAAAAAACAACCTTAAAATGAAAAGTGTTAATGTTGGAATAACGGTTTTTTTTCATGGTAAATTTTCAACAATTTTTACAAATTGAAGTAAAAGCCAATAAAAGCGTTTTTTTTTTCTGTTGTTGTTGCAAAAAACACCCTGAAAATGAAGTCTTGATGCTCGAATAACATTTTTTTGTGTGTGTTAAATTTTCAATATTTTTTAATAACAACGTTAAAGATAAAATATCATGGCTCTGAAAAAACTTAAAATTCAAACAATTTTCAGGCATGCCATTAAAAATAAAATGTCACATTTATGAAAAGTCTTAAAATTAAATTGATTTTTAGGTATCACATTAAAGATAAAATATCATGTCTCTGAAAAGCTTTAAAATTCCAACGATTTTCAGGCATGACATTAAAGATAAAATATCACATCTATGAAAATCCTTAAAATTCAAACAATTTTCAGCTGTGTTAAAGGAACAATACTTATAAGTATTTTCAAATATAGCATTAAATATAAAATCTCATGACTTAGAAAAGCCTTAAAATTTTGACAAATTTGTACCCATGGAATTAATTAAACCGAAGATCATGATTACAAAAGACCTTAAGTTTTCATCATATTTCAACCATGGCATTGTGGAAAAATTTTCTGACAAAAAAACTTTAAAAATGAATACCTAAATGAAAGAGTCATTATACCAAAAGTAATTTCTTTTTTGAAATGCTAAAAGTATAGCAATTTTAAAATCTTAGCCTAAGACAACTTAACACATTGTAACAAAAATTTAAAAATCAACCATCAAATTGACATGTATTGTAGGTGAAATCGATCCATTGTAATGAAAACTTAATGACCAACCATGAAATTGACACATTTTGGGGGCAGACTCAATCTATTATAACGAAAAACTTTAAAATCAACTATCAAACTAACATATAATGAGATTGAGTTGCTAGTCGATGATCATCACAGACCTTCCAGACAAAAATAAAATAAAACTATATATATATATATATATATATATATATATAAAACTAAAATTTAAATTATTGAGAAAAAGAACACAAAAAGTTAAAAAAATAATAACAAGTAAATAAAAATATACATTAAAACATAAAAAATTGTAAAAAAAAAATGTTATAAAAGATAAAAATTTAAACAAAAATGAAAATAAATATGAAAATATTAAAAATGTAAAAAAATAAATTAAAAACTAGAAAATATTTCAAAAAAAATAATTTAAGATTTTCTTTTTTTAAATTAAACCAAAAAAAAACCAAAAAATAAATAACTAATAGTGAGGAATAATTAAAAAAACAAACAAAAAGAAAAAATTAAATAAATTAAAAAAACTAATTAAATAAATTTAAAAAATAACATTTGTTTTTGAAGTTACTAAAAAAAAACCTAAAGCCCCTCGGGCCCTACGCGGTTATGACCAAATTGGCCTTGCTCATTGTGGGCCCACATGGACTCTTACCTAGTGGGGTGTAGATTTGAAAACATCTCCATGCCCTCCCAAGGCCCACGGGGCCTTGGCAGGTAAGGTTGATTGTCGGAATCGACCTTACCCTACCCAGGGCCCATAGGGCCTCGGTTTTTTAATTTTTAAAATTTTATTTTAATTATTGTTTTTAAATTGTTTTAAATGCTTTTTTAATTATTTTAATTTTATTTTAGTTGTTTTAAAAAATATTAACCTCCAAATATTAATGTTATTATTTGTTTTTAAGGTTGCAAAAAAAAATCATTAAAAAAAAACATTGCAAAGAAAAATAAACACATGTTTGGAAAATCCTTAAAAAATAAACATCTTAGAATGAAAATGAGAAGAGGAATAAGACAACTTGATAAATGGTTAGAAAATCAACATTTAAAAAAGATGTGCATACTTAGGACATAAGAATAGTTAAAGTGCCAAAATATGTCTTAAAAATGTTGATGATTTTCAAAATCTGCATGAAAACCACCTACATTTAAAAAACATTATCCACAATTAATAGATTATAAAATTTAAAGTGTCAAAAATAAGCCCTCTTAAAAAGTGGGTTGATGTTGTATCAACACTTTTCAAAATCAACTTGAAAATCACTAACATTTAAAAAAAATCATACTTGATATAAAGAAAATTTAAAGTGTCAAAAATATGCTTTAAAAAAGAGGTGTATTCTTAACCAACACTTTTCAAAATCAGATGATTTTTTTGCTACCTCAGAAAAAATGGGTAATCGGTAAATTTCTCGTTTGATCGGTAACTATGTTTTCTTCTCTCTATAGATGTGAGAACATGCAAAATAGATTAAAAGAGGCTTTGAGCCATAATGTTTCTTCCAGAAAAGTTAGGAGTAAGATGTTTCTGTAAGCTTGTGTTTTGTTGAGCCAATTAATTATTAGCATAGAATCCCCATAAACTTGTGTCTGTATGCAATCTTTTTTTAATGCAAAGAGAAACATGTTTTTTCAAGCTAGTATTTTTAACCTAATTGTTTGACCAAGGGCCAACTCCTAATTTTACATGGAAAAAGTGAAATTATGAGAGAAAGAGAATGAATCCTCCTCCACTCTTCTGTGGGTACGTGCTTTGGGGTTGAAAATCTCTCTTGAAAAATGGTTTTTTTTTAGCCAAACACAAACCCCACCATATGATTAAAGGGGGCACGTTTGTAAGCACAATAAATAGGATTAGAGAGTTAGACCCTCTAAGCACCCTCCAAATCCAACCGTTGCCACACACAAATTTCTCCTTTAACATTTTTGATCATATTCCATACTACTTATAGAAGGGACAGTTTATGAACACATGTAGAGTCAATTCTTCATTGTCCTTACACAAGGACGACCTTCCCGGCTTGATCACATATCTCTTTTATATCATGTCCCAAGTGGGGACCTTCTTGTCCATCAAACACCACATGAACACTTTCTCCTTTTTTGGGCACTTAGAGCCTTCGGGATCAAAATGAGAAGGGACGAAATGAGGTTTTTTGGAGAGCCCTCTGGAAAAACTGAGTAATGAATTCAACAACTGTTAAGTACTAACTCGAGTCAAGGAAATGATGGCCTTGGGATATGAGAAATGAATGGTGCTCGTAGGAAAATAATTCATACAAAATTTAGCGTTGCTTCAGTTTGAGACTCAAAACTTATGTTTCTAGATAAAGCGATAAATAGGTGTGGTAACATAACACTTCACCTAAAACCAATTTTTCCCATAAGTTTGAATCCATTGAAACAAATCACCAAGAATCCCATATTTATTTCAAGATTAATGGAACATTAATTGATAGACATGACATGATTTAAGTGTTAAATGATGCAAATGAAACATTTCAAAATAACATATAGTGTCTCCAATACAGGGTATATAATTTAGGTTATCACCATTGATTCAAACATTAAAACAATAAAATCACACACCATATAGAGATAAAATAATTAATATAAAAGTTGATATGATAGTTTATAAAGGTCATCCTATTAGCATTACAAACTCAATTAGTGATGCTACAGAACCTTTGATTTTGTATCAACCCTTAAACTTAAACATTTCTTACTATTAGGAGCAATGATAGATGTACTAACCATAGCAATTAAAGTAAATAACCCTTACATCACCAATGAATGAAAAAAAGGGCATTGTAATGTATCACACATCGTGAAAAAAAGTGGAATTCAGTATAGAGATCAAAATGATAATTAGAGGAAAAGATACAAAAATCAATCAAATACCAATCCAATCAAATTAGAGATGCAAAATTAATAAAATTTCTAGGATGGGACCTTTATTCTGTAAAAAATAAAAGGGAGTAGGTTGGCTTGCCACCAAGACCCTAGGTAATAAATTTATTATATAAATATGTCATGCAAAATATAAAATATGTGGGATAATATGATGTATTTTAATCTTTGTAGATAATATTTGTAGATAATCTTAGTTGACTATATTTTAGTGAATCTATTGAATAATCAACTAAGATAACTAGGAATGAACCTCAGTAATTTTGGTTAGGAACAAATGGCTAGGATAACAAGTTTATGGGATGATCAAATTCAAGTCTATGAGAATATGATATTTAATTTAATAGGACAATGGTCAAGTCAAGAGAATTTTCCTCATTCAAAGTTTATGGGAAATTGAGTAATTGACAAAAGTAAATAATTGGTTATAACAGTTGAAGGGATCATAGTTTGGAATAGACATATAGTCAATTGAGACTAGTGGTTAACTAGTGGTTAAATAGAAATCAAGGTTGAGAAACTTCTCACCTTCCACTTGATAGAGGGGGATATTAAATATCAAGCTTCAATATTCAAAGTAAATAAATCATCATTTGGAAATTCCATCATAGCAGTTAGTCTCCTCAGCAAAAATGATTGGGAATGTTCAAACACAGTTGTTGTTCACTTCCAAACATCCATATATTGGTATTTTTTAGGAACATATTCATTAGAGCTCAGCTTTGTAGTTTTGTATTGAAGATCATAAATTTTATTGATAAAATCATTTAGACTTGTGATTGAGGTGGGGGGATTTTTTTTTGGTGGAAAATATCTATACATATGCTGCAAGTTTGCAGGAACATGCATGTTGGAAATAGAATATAAGGGAGTTACAACTATTCCCATATAGAATTATGGTATAAAAGATATTTGTAAACAATAATAAGGCCCCAAAATGTTTAGGACAGGTTCTAGAGATTAACTACAAAAAAACTTACAAATCCATTAAATCATCATTTATTTGGGAATACCCAAATTTGATGGCTAGAATGGATGATCAAGTGCAAGGATGGAGTTATAGAGACTAAATGTTTTCATTTCAAATCGATGTGATAGCCCCTTGAATTGAAATATTTTTACACCCTCTTTTCTCTATTATTAATTCCTTTTCACTAACAACCCTGTATTCGTCCATTCTAATATTTATATGAGGGATTTAGACATAAAGTGTTTTACATCACATTTCCTTATTATTTTATATGAATTTATAATTAAACCTTGAAAAAAAATCATATTTGTATTTATATTTGAGTTAAATTGTAAAGACAATGTGCCAGACAAGTCATTGTGTAGGTTTTTATGTTTCCATAAGGGATGTTTTAGTTACAAATGCTGCAAATCCATATTTTGTTGTTGCAACTCCATTTCACATTCGTGTTGCAACTCTTGTTATTGCAACTTCAACCCCAAGATATTTCCAACTCCACCGTCCCCCCAAATTAATGGAATTCTAAAGATAAGGGGGAATACCAATATTCTTGATTAGTCGTGATCCCTTCTCAGAAGGGTCACATCCACCAGTCCAATTTGTTTTCCGAAGAATATGAATGGATTGGAGAGAAAGTATGCAATCGGATCAGTTGTTGAAGCCTCATGCTTCAATTCCACAATAAATCACTTTTAGAGACTCATTGTTCCCTATGCGCTAGAGCTTCATTTCTTCCTCTATGTTGGAGCCTCGTTGATCCCTCGGCACCATATACCATATATAGAGATATCAAATCTCATTTTTCTTTGAATTTTCATGGGACAAAGGATTCTATGAAAGTCAATTCCCACTCGGATTGTCGCAATATATCATAGTCATGTCCAACACATGCTCAACCAACTTTCCAAAGAGCTTTCTCAACCACATTGTATTAGAGTTGGCCATGCTAGAATGCTAGAAGAAATGTATTCTACCTATAAAGAAACAAAACTTTATTTCCTTCTCATCCAAGAAAATCATGGTAGACCTTAAGTTAAAGTAACTCCTAGAACAAAATTTTCATCCTCATAAATAAATTACCACTGATTTATTCACCAAACCTTTGAAAGCTATATCCATGGCCCTCTGAAATGTTGCACCAACATTGATTAACCCAAATGGAATTTTTTTGTAGGAATAGGTTTCCCATTTCGTTTGAAATGTGGTCTTTAGCCGATCATCTTGATGTACGAGAATCTGATTATAACCTGAAAATCCATCCAGAAAAGACATTAGTTCTGAGCCTGCAACTGATTGCAATATCTGTTCCATAGAAGGTAATGGAAAGTTGTCCTTCTAACAAGCTTTGCTGAGATTGCGAAAGTCTATACATATTCAAATATCACCATTATTTTTCCTGACTAGAACAAGGTTAGAAACCCACCAATCAAAACAATGTAGAGCTTCCATAGGCCAAACCACCTCAACCCATCAAACAGTTATTCAACCTCACGGTCAGACATCAAGACCATCAACAAATTGAAGTCTTCAAGACATCTAGAGTGTTTGTTCCAACCAAGGCTTCCAGGACTAGTAACTCACCCCCCACCTTATACAAATCTCCAAAGTGTTTGTCTAAATAAGGCTCTAGGACTAGTAACTCAACCCACCAAGGGCTCCAGAGAGTTTTTCCAACTAAGGCTCTAGGACTAATAACTCAACCCAAGTTGTTGCAGGGTTCCAAAGTGTTTATCCAACCAAGGCTCTAGGAACTAGTAACTCAACCCAAGCTAAAGGAAACATGAAAACCAACTACAATAACAATGAAGTAAACCCACAACATGATGGATATCTGGGAAATGGCAAGGCTAGGAAAATCCAATGTCAATCCAGCAAATCCTCCATGCTAATGAGAGATCATGACCACTAAAATACATGCATGCCGAAAATAGTGAGGAAAACATACATGCAACTTGGCCCCTACAAGCAAAACTCGTTGTAGTTGTTGATCCCGATGTCCTCTTGTGCTTTCCTACTCTTCCTTTTCCTTCTTTATCCAAAACTACAAGTACACCACACTCCTCCAAGAGTGCTCCAAGAAACTCTAAGTGTCCAAGACAATGAGAGAGAGAGAACAGAGAGAGAGCTCCAAAAGTGAACTAACAAAAGTCTGTGAACTAATCATCATAAGCCTTTTTATTAATGAGGCCTCTATTTTCTTCATTTTCCATTATTTTCCATTAAGATCTATACATATGCTGCAAGTATGCAGGAATATGCATGTTGGGAATAGAATAGAAGGGATTTACAACTATTCCCATATGAAATTATGGTATAAACGAGATTTTTAAACAATAATAAGGCCCCAAAATGTTTAGGATAGGTTCTAGAAATTAACTACAAATTTTTTTACAAATCCATTAAATCATCATTTATTTTGGAATAACCAAATTTGATGGCTAGAATGGATGATCAAGTGCGAGGATGGAGCTATAGAGACTGAATGTTTTCGTTTAAAATTGATGTGATAGCCCCTTGAATTGAAATATTTTTATACCCTCTTTTCTCTATTATTGATTCCTTTTCACTAGCAACCCTGTATTTGTCCATTCTAATACTTATATGAGGTATTTAGACATAAAGCGTTTTCCATTGCATTTCCTTATTATTTTATATGAATTTATAATTAAGCATTGAAAAAAATCATATTTGTATTTATATTTGAGTTGAATTGTAAAGACGATGTGCCAGACAAGTCATTGTGTAGGTTGTTATGTTACCATAAGGGATGTTTTATTTACAGTTGCTGCAAATCCATATTTTGTTGTTGCAACTCCATTTCACATTCATTTCAAAAGATATGAGTGTTAGAGCGTGGTCCAAATCATAGTGAAATAATTTATTATTAAGATTTCCCTTTAATTATAGTGTATGATTTGACTAATTAATTTAATTTATTTATTTATTCATATTTATTTTCTTTGTGTATTTATTTGATTAATTACTTTGGTTTATTTATTTTTCATGTTTATTTTCTCTCCATATTTATGAAATATTAAGTTATTTTAATTAACTTAGTTAATTAATTAATTCATATTGTCAATTTCTCTTGATGGGCAACATAACTAGGAATGGTCATGTAAATGAAGTATTATGTGTGAGGAGGTCTAGTGTTCAAATCCCCCTTATTCACCTTGTGCATGCAAAAAAAGAGGCCTATGAATGTTCCTAGAGGTTATAGGGGTAGCAGTTGGAATCAACGGTGGGGCACGCAAGTATAGGATAGATCTAGTTGATGATTCCTCTAGTCACAAAAAATAAATTTTGTCAGTGTAACATGGTAAAGATCAACACTTTGTTCTATGGAGGCAAGGCCCACTCCAATAGAATAGAGTATTGTATAATTTAGGTAGTTCTCTTGTTTTTTTGTCTAATTTAACTTTGCAGTTATTTATTCATGTATAATTTATTTTCTTTACTTATGTAATCAATTTTTCGCTGTGTGATTGTATTCACTTATGCAATTAATTATTCATGCATCAATTTATTTACACAATTAATTAATTGAAATGTTTACATTTTAGATTAGTTTTCATTCATTTATGTTGTTGAATAAATATGTTGAACACAATGATTACATTTTTTGACTAAAATAAAGTCAAGAATTATCTTGGAAAGCATTTTCCTTTTATTCATTTTTTCCTTTATCATTTATTTCCTAAAGGTGTGTTTAATTTCCTACAAGCATGTTTACTTTTCTATAAGTGTGTTTACTTTTAAATGAGCATGTTTACTTGTAAGAAAAACAGAATCCATATAGGTTGGTTGATTTGAACAAAATGTGGAAGAACCCATGATTTGTTTTTCATCCAACATTTCAGACTTACTAGGTGAGTCCATCATGAGGGAAATTGCAGACCACAATTTGAGATGTACATGTGAATATTAGAGCATATTAATAGTCTTTGAGAAAAAGGAGCTCAAGTCGGCTTATAATAGTTATTTATTTATTTAATTATTTGTTTTTTTTGGTTAATTTGATTTTAATAAATTTAATTATAATAATTAGTTAGATAATATAGGTTTCAATGGAAAAGAAGTGTGATGATAATTTTATATGGAAGTGATATGAAATAATAATGAAATGTAAATAGTTAAATGTTAATTACATGTGAAATGAATGAGCATGTTTACTTTCCTACATGCATGTTTAATTTTTTTGCAAGCTTGTTTAATTTCTAGAAACATGTTTACAATCTATCAAGTGTGTTTAATTTCATGTGAGTGGGTTTACTTTCCTACAAGTATCTTTGGATACTTTACTTTTGAATTTGTAGAACATTTCCAAGCTTGTGAACTTCCCATACTCCATTTGCAAAAATAATCATCAATGCTAGAACTACAAAACAAACCAATGAAAGTTAAAAGTGTGATTTACATATATAGTGAATGGTGACTCGTAAGTTCCATATCAGCCATAGGATGACAATTGTACAATATTTTCATTGTCTTCATGGTTAATTAGAAAGGTAATTAGAAGTCTTATCATTTTTTGCACTGTTGTGGAGGAGTTACCAGAGGCACATTTTTCTTCTATTGATTTGAATTTCATATTTTTGCGTGAATAAGAGATTGCTATCTTTTTTTGTTTATAGAGTACATGTTATAGTTCATTTAGATATATTGATTGAATTGCTAAAATATTTGTTTGGTGTAGAAAAATCCATCCATATTACTTACCTTTCTTTTGCAAGATGCTTTGAAAAAGGAAAACAAAAATATTTATGAATGAATAGGAGCCAAAGGAATGTCAAAGTATTTAATTTTAAGGTATGAGATGCATTATGACTTTCATGGATTTGGTAGCTTTTAAAATCACATTTTTTCTATTAGAATTTTCTTCTTTTTCCTTTCTTCCCCACTCCAACATCCCTTATGACCCATACTCTCTTTGTTTTTGGGGAATTATACACTAAACCAATGAATAAATTGTAAGAGACTATTGTAGAATTAAAATTGGTAGATCCGATATCTAGACCATTTTCCTATAGAATTGGCGAGGACCATAGTCCTTACATTAAGGTTTATATTTGGCCCTCAAGTACAATAAGTTCCTAGACAACCTATACCAATTACCATTTTTTAGGTCGAAGGTACGATTGGTTCCTAATTGGTATATTGCCTTTAATCATATCCTTCCAAGTGAACAAGGAGTATCATCATTTGATAGATATAATAGAATATATTTCCATAAAATTTGAAGTTTCATTTTCTTTTACTTTTACTTTGTTAATGACTATTAATTGGCATAACATTGACATATCTCATATCCATACCATTCTCCTATAGAAATAGCAAGCACCATGGTTGGGTACCTAGTTGTCTCAACAGGTGACGATGTGTCCATAGGATAACCAATAGTTTGTTCCTTACAGTTAGTTGATGTTTTTTCCATAGAGTACAACTAGTTCTCAATAAACTTATAGTAATGTTCAACACAAAGGTACAGTTAGTTCCCAACTAATATATTTCTTTAAATCATATTATTAAAATTAATGATATGAGACTTGTCATTCAAAAACAAACTCTACATGAAAATGCCATACCTTTTATGCAACATTGTTTTTTTTCAAATTTTCTAAAAATGGAGTCCAAAAAATATATTTGACACCTCATATTTTAAGTAATGGGACACTTCATAGACTCCCACAATGATTATGTTAGGATCCCATTGGTACCATCTCATTTCTACCATACCATTTTTTGAAAAAAGAATGATTGATCATATTTTTCTAGCATGTTTGCTTGAAAAATATACTAAAAGAGAGTTGGGATAGGCTTGTTTTGGGATACCATAAAGTATGTTTCTAAAAATTGTTTCCACTTGAAATATTCCTTGGAATATAGTTTCGAAACCAACTTTAAAATCTCAATTTGGATATCAAATGAAAAATTTATGGTCAAAACACTCACTCATTGTCAAAATAGGGAATTCATGACACAGTTGGAAGAGAGTTGGGATAATTAAATTTTTGGTGCCTAAATAGATAGATATTTCAAGCCTATTTCTATAATATATTATCATATGAATATAGTTTTCAATTCAATTTTAATCTCTAAATTTCAATTTCATATGATAAACGTATTTGAAAAATACTAATTGTTTATCCTAAATTTGCATTACTTAAAATATGTTTTCTAGTCTATTCACTAGTATATTTGGCTCGTCAATTCTTCCTGTCCCTGAAATTTGTTGTTATTAGATACACTCACATGAATATAATTTCATCTCCATTTGGCATCATATCAATCCACCATTAAATGAAAACTTGGTTAAACCTAAATTAGTGATTGTTGGTCTAGGATAGAGAACAAAACCAATTAAGGCATGCAGGTTGTAATTATGTAGTTTTGATAGAACATCTCATGGAATTTGAAAAAACATATTTATATTATATATATATATTTTTTTTATTTTTTTAATCACTTTTATCAAACATCATACAAAAAAATGATTTGGAAAATCCTATTGGGTAGTCTAGTTGGCTAGCACTCCTCAATGGTTATAAAAATTGATTTTTTTTTTTTTTACAGTTCGCTGGATCTATTTTATTAGCACTATTTGTGAATTTTTCCCATATGAATTTGGTGAATAAGGCTTATCACCTTTATTCTACCAAGGTCTCATATTTTGTTGTAGATAAGTGCTAGTTTTTGTAGGCTTTGAGAAGAACATGAAGGTCCATGCTTAAAGTGGTTGTTAAAGATAAAGTTTCAACTTTGGAGCATTGTTGTTGCAACTATGGAACACTATTGTTACAACTCTATAGAATTTTTGCTACAAATCCACTACATCTAGAATAAACATTTTCTATTTCTTGCAGACACCGTGAATCGAAGTTCAAAATCATGGAAGCTCAACCCACCATTGTATCAAGTAAAAGAATAGAAAAAATGAAATTTTCATCAAAGTCAATGTAGATGAAGAATAAGAGGTTGAGTTGCATAGATAACTTCAAACAAGAATAAGGAACAAGTTTTGTAACTCCACATATTTTATTGTTGTGACCCACCATTCCAATCACAAGTGCTACAACTATCTCAACAATTATTATGACTCCCTGTAAACACATTGGTATTGAAATTCCCAACTGTATTTGTTACAATTATACATGTTGCAACTCTCACCTCACCATGTTGTGACTCTTTCCCAAGCTCATTGTTGCTACTCTGGGACAACTAGTAAGGCTGAAGTAAAGAGTAATGTTTCATAAATTAAGTCCCATCATTGCATTTCCAATTCCCTTACTACATATGAATCTCTTCAATGAGACCTACTATTCATCCTTAATATTCATCAAAACCATGTTATGCCCATGCATTTCCTTCTTCATCGTTCAAAATAATTGTATGCTAAAGTTTATGAAGCTTAATCTTTTTACTACCTCTCATTCACAATTTCAACCTCATCATTTCCTACTCCCTACTCCAACCATCCCTTAACCATGAAATAAAGGCATTCAACTCAATTACAATATTGAGTCACCTTGTTGGTCTATTCTCTGCCGTAATACATTTGATTGTAAAAAGCTATCTTAGGTATCATCAGATGTTAGAATGTTTGAAAACCACCTTGCTAGCAGGCATTCGATAAAAATATAATAATTAAAAAAAATATAATAATAATTCTAATTGTGAAAACCCTATTGGCGTAGTTAGACAAATATTGTTTGAAAATCAATGTGTTGGTAGACAATATCTTACAAATAATCATCATAAAGTTTCAGTCACTATTTGAATAAGGATTCACAAGTTTCACACATAAGTTTGTTTTTGTTACACAAGAACTAGCAATAAGAACACTAAAAGTCCTTGTTACTACCAAACAAGAAATAATAGTAAGAGCAATTGAAGACATTGTTATTGTCAAACAAGAACTAGCAATAAGAAGAGTAAAATTTCTTGTTGATTCCACACAAGAACCAACAATAAGAAAAATTGACCGCCTTTCTTCTACCACATAAGAACCAACAACAAGAAAGTCACCATATCATGACTAATGATTTATTATTATTGTTACTCCAATTATAATTTTGGTTTTTGTTAGTCTACTTTTCATATCATATGTATAAAATGATTTACTTATGTAACACCCTCCTCCCACATCTGCCCAGGTAACTGGCTAACTAGAGTAAACATGTGATGAGATGTTACCATGATATGATTCGACTCCCTATGTTTCAGTTAAGGAAGTGTAACCGATGGAAGCACACCATACAGACCTTCCACGTTAGCAACAAAACTCCCAGGAGCCATCCCAACCACTTAGGTAACCAACCCCTGAGACCAACTATCTTTTTAGACAATTAAACCCCTAGAGAATCCCTTGATATGGGCAAGCATGCGTCTAGGAGGATCCAAACTCTCCCATAGCATGGCTATGCATGCATCCAGGGACACTTTTTCCCAATGTTGTGCCAATGTCTCCAAGATTTGAGCCACTTTTTCAAGCCCAAAGTCAAGGCCACTGCCAATAACTCAATGACACCTTTGAGTATGAAATATCACAGTGGAACAATGATACATATGCAATTACTTGAACAAGGACATGACTAGACCCCTACTAGCCATGACAGGCATTCTGTCAAACATGTCACAATTATGTAATATACAAGTTTAAACAACATATTTGAGCATAGCGCTCTTGTACTCATCTAAACATTGTTAAGAAGCATTTATGCCTCAACACATTACCTTCCATTTCATCCATTAGGACATAAATACATTTTTCATTCATGTACAAGTAAAAACATGATGAGAGCCATACACAGCCATTTTCATAATACATGTGCATGACCAGCATAATAACAACAAAAATACCAAGGAAACAAAAACCATATAATCCAGATATAAACTAGTATAATACTCATGAAATAACAAGGAGAAATAACTTCATATTAATGATGCGAAGGAAATCCAGTTGTGGGACTTCCACAAACCACCCGACTATAGACATGGCTGAGCCAAATCTCTCTTCAGGGAGTCACCCCCATTCCATATTCCAAGCATGAATGTGGGATCTCATAAAACAAATCAATCAAAACAATATAGAGCTTCCATAGGCCAAATCAACTCAACCCATCAAATAGTGATTCAACCTCACGGTCAGACATCACGACCATCAGCAAATTGATCTCTACCCAAGTCTTCAAGACCTCTAGAGTGTTTGTTCCAGCCAAGGCTTCTAGGACTAGTAACTCACCCCTTAGCTTATACAGATCCCCAAAGTGTTTTTCTAAATAAGGCTCTAGGACTAGTAACTCAACCCACCAAGGGCTCTAGAGAGTTTTTCAAACTAAGGCTCCAAGACAAGTAACTCAACCCAAGTTGTTACAGGGTTCCAAAGCGTTTATCCAATCAAGGCTCTAGGAACTAGTAACTCAACCAAAGCTAAAGGAAACTTGAAACCAAACTAGAAAAATAAGGAAATAAACCCACAACACTATGGATATCTGGGAAATGGAAAGGCTAGGAAAATCCACTGTCAATCCAGGAAATATGCCATGCAAATGAGAGATCATGACCACTAAACTACATGCACGCCGAAAATAGCGAGGAAAACATACATGCAACTTCCTCCCTACAAGGAAAATGCATTGTAGTTGTTGATCCTGATGTCCTCTTGCACTTTCCTACTCTTCCTTTTCCTTCTTTATCCAAAACTACAAGTACACCATACTCCTCCAAGAGTGCTCCAAGAAACTCTAAGTGTCCAAGACTATGAGAGAGAGAGAATAAAGAGAGAGCTCCAAAAGTGAACTAACAAAAGTCCATGAACTGATCCTCATAAGACTTTTTATGAATGAGGCCTCTATTTTCTTCATTTTCCATTATTTTCCTTCACTTTCCTCCTCACATGTAATTTCTGACCTTTCAGCTCCCTTTTCTCCTAATTTCCATTATTTTCATAAATAAATGTGCCAAAATTACAATTTTCCTTCCCAAAGCCTTTGCCATTTCCTTTGCCAATTTCCTTAGCCATTAAATAATCACAAGTGATCCCCATCACTATGCTTTTTCCCAACATTCATCTTGGAATAAGTGTCCCACCAACTGTGGTCATTATTTTGCCTTTATTAATGTTTATTACATGGAATTTTCTCCAGGGTTGTTATAGAACCCTCCCCCTTGGGGGAACACTATCCTTGGTGTTCAACAACACCTATAACCAACAAGGTTGTTGTGAGAAAAACACACTTCCCATGGAGCTTTATAACTTAGCTCATTGTAGTAATTACAATGATCATCTTGCTGAGAAGAAAACCAAACTTGAAAACATAATAAGTTTAACATCATAAAGACATGACACCCATACTGCTTATTGGATCTTTCTAACATAGCTCATGGCAGTGTTTTCATCCATATACATATGTACATATACCAAATATCACCAAAACATGTACCAAAAACATATACCAAAACATCCTCTCAACTAGCGAATAAGGAAGGATACATATATCCCACATCTTATCCGTCATCTCCCATGTAGATTCATCAGGCCCAAAGTGCTTCCATTGCACCTTAACTTGTTCGATTAGTTGATCCTGAAGCATGAGCATGTTTCTCTGCAAAATGCATTGTGGTTCCAGCTGGAATTCTCCTTTTGGATCCACCTGCAATATAGACCAGTCAATCACATGATAAACATATTTAATATACTTCTTAAGAAATGACACATGGAAAACATCATGTAATTTCACTGTTGGAGGCAGTGCAAGTCGATAGGTTACTGGCCCAATCCTCTCAATAATCTTGAAAGGTCCACAAGATCGTAGTGCCAGCTTGGCACACGATCTAATGTGCAAGGAGATATTCTTTATTTTGATGGACAAGTACACCTGTTCCCCAACCTGGAACTCTTTTAACAACTTGTTCTAATATGCATAACTCTTCATCCTATCTTGTGATGCTTTCCAATTATTCTTTATTACCTGCATTTCCCTGTCAATGACTGCCAACATGTCCAGTCCAATCAACCCCCTATTCACCAGATCGCTCTAACTGATGGGAGTATTGCAACTCTGCCCATACAATGCCTGAAACAGACTCATCTTCAAGGATTCTTGCTACCCATTGTTATAAGAAAAAACTATCAGTGGAATGTACTCTTCCCACTTTCATTTTTTATGCATCACATACATCCTCAACATGTCCTCCAATATCCCGTTGACCCTCTTTGTTTGTCCATCTATTTGCAAATGATAAGATTTACTGAAGGCCAACTTTATGCCCAAACCTACAGAAAACTCCTTCCAAAACTTGGAAGTGAACTTTGCATCCGTATCTAACACAATCTTCTTCGAAACTCCATGCAATATTACCACGTCCCTGATGAAGACTTGTGCTACATCACTCACTGAGAATGTAGACTTCATTGGAATGAAGAGCACTACCTCTGTCAATATTTCCACCACTACCATGATGGAATCATGTTGTCTCACTATCCTTGATAAGCTTGTGATAAGTTTCATGGAAATGACTTCCCATTTCCACTTTGGAATTGGAATCGACTATTGCAGTCTAGCCTGGATGCTTACACTTTGCCTTCACCTTCTGACAATCCATTCACCTAGCCACAAAATCTACTATGTCTCTTTTCAAATTCAGCCAACAATAGAATTTCTTCACTACTTTCAGCGTATTCTGATAGTTTGGGAGACCTGAATATGGTTTTGCATGAAACTCCCTTAGGGTTACCTTCTTGAGCTCACTTCTATGTGGCACATATATTCTATCCCTAAATCTAATCATTCCATCTTCTGTGAGATGATATTCCACATCCTGTGTACTTGCATCT
Organism: Pinus tabuliformis; assembly: GCA_031772625.1. Classification (NCBI taxonomy): domain Eukaryota; kingdom Viridiplantae; phylum Streptophyta; class Pinopsida; order Pinales; family Pinaceae; genus Pinus; species Pinus tabuliformis. The sequence goes on from CM062807.1 coordinate 1,023,764,307, forward strand.
ATACCTATGCCTGTACCACTACTTATACTTGTACCACCACCCATACCTATACTTGTACCTATACTCGGTTTCAACCTGTGCACAATCTCCATATACCTATCATCTTGTTGATCTGCTTGCAAGATCCTATCTTGTAAGTATGTCCCATAGGAGCTCATAGCTTCTATGTGATTTAGCTATATCCACTTGCTAAGAGCATCTACCACCTTGTTCACTTTACCTTTGATATACCTGATCTTGAAATCAAACTCACTGATCGTGGTCAACCATCGAGCCTGCCATTCAAATTCGGTTGGTAAGATAGATACCACAATTCACTATGATCACTCATCAATACAAACCTCCTGCCAAGAAGATAGTGCCTTCACATATTCAATGCATGTATGATCGCTTCCAACTCCAGATCATGTGTCGGGTAGTTCTGCTCATTCTCATTCAGTTTTCATGACTCATAGCATGCCACTTGTCCATCCTGCATAAGGACTCAACCAATTCCTCTCTTGAAAGAATTTATATATACGATAAACTCTTTGCTTGGATCTTGAATATTTAACACTGGTGCATGTGTCAACAAATGCTTAAGCTACTCAAAACTGGCCGCACAATCCTTTTTCCATTCAAACTTCCTACCTTTCCTCTACAATGATGTGATAGGATAAGAAATTTGCAAGAAGTTCCTAATGAACCTCCTCTAATAACTTGCTAACCCCATGAAATATCTCACCTCATCCACATTCCTGGGGGTTTCCCACTCCACGATAGCTCTTACCTTTTATGGGTCCACTGTTATGCTATCCTTGGAAACCACATGTTCCAAGTAGTGTACCTCACTTTGAATGAAACTACACTTGTTGAGTTTAACATACAACTGGTTCTCTCTCAACAATCTCAACACTGCTGCTAAATTCTCAACATGCTTTGCTTAATTTTTAGAATATACCAGTATATCATCAATGAACACAATAACAAAATTGTCCAAATACGGACGCAACACACTATTCATAAAGAAAATAAATGTAGCTGGAGCATTAGTTAAACTAAATGGAACTAAAACAAACTCATAATGCCCATATCTAGTCCGGAAAGTTGTCTTGTAAATGTCCTCCTCTTTAATCTGTACTTGATGATATCTGGATCTTAGATCAATATTCGAGAACACTACTGCTCCCTTCAACTCATTGAAAATGTCATCAATCCTTGGTAACATATACTTGTTCTTTATGGTCACTTTGTTCAACTTCCTGTGATAAATGCACAACCTAAGAGTACCATCTTTCTTCTTCACAAACAATACCGGTGTGCCACATGGTGATACGCTTGTCCTAATGTACCCCTTGTTAAGAATTTCCTTTAACTACAACTTCAACTCTACCAACTCAAGTGTATGCATCATGTAAGGTGCTATTGATGTTGGATCTGCCCCTAGAACCAACTCAATAGAAAAGTGTACTTACATATGAGGTGGAAACTCTAAACTATCCTCAGGAAATACATCCTAAAACTGATGTAAATCTGGGTACCTTCTCAAAACATCTGCATCCTCAATTTCCTTACATTTGTCACTAGAAATGTGCACTACAAATAACACACACCCTTTCCTACAACTACGCTTGGCCAGCATAACTGTCACCATTCTAACTGGTGTTGATTTATTCTTACCCCACAAAACTCTTTTTTCCCCATTTTCATCCAAGCACTCAATGGATTTGTCATAACAATCCACCTTGGTTCTAAGAATCTATAACCAATCCATGCCCAACAACACGTTGTATGATCCCAATGGTAATACATTCAAATGTCCTAAGGTAGTCATACCATTCAAATCAAATGCACAAGTTCTTACCTAATGATGAACTTGCTTCTTTTTACCTCTAGCCAACTGCACTAACCAAGACATTGCATGTACTTATTTATTCAAACCACACTTATCCACTAGGTTAGGATTAACATAATTATAATTAGATCCAGGGTCAATCAAAATAGAAACAACTTGATTGAAAAGATTACCATCAATATTAATTATAGATGCATGATGTTATGCATGTCTATTATCCAGTGCTATGTAGATCGTATGAATACTATGTCTAACATATCCTAGTGTATGTGTCTCCTGATAATTGTAGATCTTTGGTATACCACCTTGATATTTTCGATAATCTCTCCTACGATGCAATCCTCCACAAGTTCAACACCACATAGGCTCCTTATTCTACTCCTTAGATCGAAGTCCCCAACCTCTGTTAGATGCTTTGAACTTCTTAAATGACACTACATTCTTCTTGAGGTCTTTCTCGCTTATTGTCCAATTTTCCTTTATTCCTTGGATTACCTTTCTAGTTCGGCTTAGTCTCATATCTGCTCTTCGATTTCTCATAGCAATGCTTTAGCTTTTAGATGGCCTCATCCAATTATCTAGGCTCATCAATCTCAATCATGTCTTTGAATGCAATCGGTAACACACTAGTGAATCTTTGAATCTTGGCCTTTTCCTCCTTGAGGTAAGGTACATACCTCAATAGCTCCAAGAATCTACTAGTGCAGTCCTCATCTCTCATCGATCCCATCTTTAGCTCATAAAATTATTGTGCCTTGTCATCAAATTATCCCTTTGATAGTTACTTGTTCTTGAATAGTCACTCGAACCTATTCCAAGTCAAGTCCTCCTCATGAATACCTCTGAAATGCTTCACATCTACCACCAAATAGCTTCTTTTCCTTTGAGACTAAAGGTAGTTATTCTATCTTTCATGTTCTACGAGTAATCATGCAACCTAAAAAACTTCCTCATACCAAGCAACCATGCTTCTTTATCCTTTGATTTCTTCATCTCTCCATCAAATATAGGTGGATTTTCTTTCTTAAACTCATCCAGAAAATATCCCCTGTCACTCCTCTTCTAAGAATGATAACAATGATGATCATCATGCCTATCAAAACCAGAACTAGAATAGTACCTGTGTTTATCGCCTCTCCTATCCGGGGTATCAAAAAACTTTCAATCTCTCACTGTGTCATCTTTATCCGACATGTGACCACCATGAGACCTGCTTCCATATGTTGGAAATAATACTGAGAGGGGGGGGGGGGGGTGAATCAATATTATCAGGTCAATAAAACTTTTTCAATTTCATACTCAGAAACATATACGCTACTTCAGTTAAGTGAACCCGCGTGTATACGCTACTGTGTCTAAAGCAACTAGCGTATATCCAGAAATCTTATGATTCAGTTAGCTTATCTTCAGTAAATGCATCAGAACATTATTAACCATATTAACAGTAAACAGGTGCAGTATAATAGAACAGATCATCACACAAAGGCCACACACATGAACACCATGATATAAGGTGGAAACCCAATGTGGGTGAAAACCACCTGCTGCAATTTGTTTCTATCTTCCTTTAATAAGAAACTTCTTTTACAATGTACTGGTGCAGTCCTTTACCAGTACGCAGGCTACAACCTGCAGAGGGCTACAACCCTCATAGCTCTTGTACTAGCCGATCCATTTACTAGTACGTAGGTGCCTGCCTACAAAATGCTCCAACCTTTACTCGTTTTCCAGCTGCTCCTGGAAGGGAGCTACAACCCCCTGGCTCTTGTACTGGTTGATATGTTTACCAGTACGTAGGTGCCGGCCTACGATCTTCCCGGGACCACGTTTCATACATTTTCATACTGGATGCATGAAACAATCACCATTGTAGTACAACCTGCATCATCAATCTCTGAATCACCCAATACTGAATCACTAAAACCCTGTCAAGAACACAGACAACATAACAACAACCAGATCCAACTCCATCTTCATACTTCACATTGTATACGCTACTTCGACGAACCCAACCTGCGTGTATACGCTCTTTTACCAAAGACAACCCGCGTACAGATCTGTAAATTCAAACTTAAAACTCCGCAGCTATATCAGACATCAAAACATACTCAGATCATAACAATAAACATGCGTCAATAGATCTAGTCTATTCACAGTCAAACCATATGAAGATAATCATTCCAAGCCTTGAGATCCCATTCCATCGTTCATCATCATCCTCCACATGAGTGAAACCTTGGTTCAGATCACCAACCCATAACCAGCATTTGGATCTCTCACCTTATCAGATATTCGTCACTCACACACTCTCACCCTACTCATCTAGCCTAATGATCTTCTCCTTATATAGGCTTAGGCCCTTCACAATACCACGGTCCAAAACCATAGTAACATAATACCATCAACTCAATACTAGGGATCAACACGTCTGTCGAGACTCCATGGTCCAAAACCATAGGCACAAATTCCAAGGACTAACCGCCATGGACCAAAGGTAGGTTTTCCACATGTACGCGCTTTTACTGAAGCCAACCTGCGTGTATACGCCGATTTTCCTTAATGAACCTGCGTATATCTCTTTCTTGTCTTGTTGTACTAAGATCTGTCCTTTGATTAAGTTTCCATCACCTATACCTGCCTCCGAGTGAGTTGCCATCAAGGACAACACTTGTATCATAATGCCAACAATCTCCCCCTTTGGACTTGCTGGCAACCACCACACCAAGTCACTCTCCCCCTTTGACATCAAGGGCAAAGGGCGGACCAAGATATTCTCTTCTTTGGTATACCTTTTGCTATCCATACTCCCCCTGAGTACATGCTGAAATTTCTGATTGGGCTCTCCTTTGTATATGCCAAGTTGTATCAATCCATCCATGCTCCCCCTGAGCAGATGCAAGTTCTAAGACCAGCCATTCAAGACCATGACTATCATTCATCATATATGATATGTACCATAAGCAACAACCTGCAATACCATTCCTTTGATCAAACAGCAAGATGTATCATTTAGCTTCATAGACTTTATCAACAACTTCTAACCATAATGCCAACAATGCATTATTTGAAGTATATGCTCCCCCTGAGCCTGTGCCATCTGTAGTTAGATCTGATCATGCATACATCAGTAATAAGCATCAAGATCTCATCATCATCAAGTTAGGATTAAACACTTCTAACATCTTACAAGTATCAAAACATTTCCAAACATCCTCAGCAGACTGTAATCGTTAACCAAGAGAGTAGATATTGGACTGAATCATATCAGACCCCTTTTCTGAGCCTATCCCCACTGCATTTCTTCAGACTGACATATACACGATTTTGCAGTGTGAAACTCGCGTATATACGCGGATTTCCATCATGAAACTTGCATATGAGAATTAGAACACTGAAGTTTGACACTTTCAGCTTTCCTTCCTTCATCCAATTGATGCCTTAGTTTGAGGATCTCGTTTTCTTGCTCTTCATTCAGTGCTAGCAGCATTTGTCGAATTCTAGAGGCACATTCCAACTGATCTTTTAATCTGATGATTTCTTCTTTGAGGGCATTCTCCCTTTTGCTAGGTAGATCTTGCTCATCTATGATTTGATCTGATGCTTCATTTGCTTGTCCATCTTCAATCTGAGGTGATTCAGGATCTGAATACTTGCTTCCACTCTACGGCAGGTTGTCATTGTTCCTTTGAGCTGTCTTCTTCTTCTGACGTGCTTTCTTCCCCATTGTTCTACGAATCTCCTTCAAGCGATCAAGCTTCTCTGAAGGACCGGCTCTGATACCAATTGTTGGAAATAATACTGAGAGGGGGGGGGGGGGTGAATCAGTATTATCAGGTCAATAAAAAATTTTCAATTTCATACTCAGAAACATATACGCTACTTCAGTTAAGTGAACCCGTGTGTATACGCTATTGTGTCTAAAGCAACTAGCGTATATCCAGAAATCTTATGATTCAGTTAGCTTATCTTCAGTAAATGCATCAGAACATTATTAACCATATTAACAGTAAACAGGTGCAGTATAATAGAACAGATCATCACACAAAGGCCACACACATGAACACCATGATATAAGGTGGAAACCCAATGTGGGTGAAAACCACCTGCTGCAATTTGTTTCTATCTTCCTTTAATAAGAAACTTCTTTTACAATGTACTGGTGCAGTCCTTTACCAGTACGCAGGCTACAACCTGCAGAGGGCTACAACCCTCATAGCTCTTGTACTAGCCGATCCATTTACTAGTACGTAGGTGCCTACCTACAGAATGCTCCAACCTTTACTCGTTTTCCAGCTGCTCCTGGAAGGGAGCTACAACCCCCTGGCTCTTGTACTGGCTGATATGTTTACCAGTACGTAGGTGCCGGCCTATGATCTTCCCGGGACCACGTTTCATACATTTTCATACTGGATCCATGAAACAATCACCATTGTAGTACAACCTGCATCATCAATCTCTGAATCACCCAATACTGAATCACTGAAACCCTGTCAAGAACACAGACAACATAACAACAACCAGATCCAACTCCATCTTCATACTTCACATTGTATACGCTACTTCGATGAACCCAACCTGCGTGTATACGCTCTTTTACCAAAGACAACCCGCGTACAGATCTGTAAATTCAAACTTAAAACTCCGCAGCTATATCAGACATCAAAACATACCCAGATCATAACAATAAACATGCGTCAATAGATCTAGTCTATTCACAGTCAAACCATATGAAGATAATCATTCCAAGCCTTGAGATCCCATTCCATCGTTCATCATCATCCTCCACATGAGTGAAACCTTGGTTCAGATCACCAACCCATAACCAGCATTTGGATCTCTCACCTCATCAGATATTCGTCACTCACACACTCTCACCCTACTCATCTGGCCTAATGATCTTCTCCTTATATAGGCTTAGGCCCTTCACAATACCACGGTCCAAAACCATAGTAACATAATACCATCAACTCAATACTAGGGATCAACATGTCTGTCGAGACTCCATGGTCCAAAACCATAGGCACAAATTCCAAGGACTAACCGCCACGGACCAAAGGTAGGTTTTCCACATGTATGCGCTTTTACTGAAGCCAACCTGCATGTATACGCCGATTTTCCTTAATGAACCTACGTATATCTCTTTCTTGTCTTGCTGTACTAAGATCTGTCCTCTGATTAAGTTGCCATCACCTGTACCTGCCTCTGAGTGAGTTGCCATCAAGGACAACACTTGTATCATAATGCCAACACCATATGCCCCATTAATTTTGTCCACCTGTTCATGGCTGATCGAAAGGGGTCTCTATCACTGCAATTATGAAAAAGTCTTAAGTATCCCTACATTTGCCTCTGTTTTTTCTCTTGCGTGTGAATTATTCTATCATTGTATACCTTACAACTCCTTATTTCTTCCTTTAAGCTTCTCAATGTGATTATCAAATGAGAGGAATTCCCAACACAAAGTTTCTCATCTAATCCATAGGGAGAGTCTCGGGAACTGTAGTCTACCATCTTGCTAGTCATCTTTGATATTCTTCCTACAAGGTATATCATGTTAGCTAAACCAAATCACAATAAAGAAACGTGCCTTAGCATAATTCGAGGAGGATACCTCATCGACAATATCAACAAATCAGTGTAATACATGTATAACATAATCATGAAAACATATAGAAATGTAACACATAATCATATAACCATATAACCATCATTTTAGCTAGAGTCTTATTGTAGCCGCTACAACACCACCCAAAATTTTTGGGCATATCCAAATTTTTTGGTACCCCCCAGGATACTAGGGTTTTGATAAGTCCTTCAACTGGTTACTCTCCCCACGACCCTTCCTATAAAACCCTGTTGATGCACCTAGTCACACTTCATACATTGCATCCACACATCATGCTTTATCCCAGTTATAAACCTTATGATTGCATTAGGGTTTAAGGGTGTGTTGCTTGAAGGAGCATTGAGAGCCTCGTGACTTCGAAACCTATCCTCCTATAGTGTACATTTTCAATTAGTGGAGGCACTGTGTGTTGACATACATGACTTCAAGTGGGATTTCATTATGTTTTCCATATTAGGGTTTGGGAGAAACCCTAAATTGTCAAAATAGAGGGTGCATTCTCACCTTCATTGTCTAGCATCATGGGAATAATCATTATGTGTCGTGTCCCATAGGTTCATGATTGTTCCCCCCCATGTCATCATGTGCATTAGGGTCATAACAATGTTGTCTTTCCCTTTCACCCTTGAAACCCTAGTTTGACATGAGTTAAAATTATCACCCCTCATAATGCATGTTCACTAGTGTTTCAAGGCACTTTCTCTATAAATACGTCATCCCCCATAGGAAACACAAATATTAAAGTCACTAGAAATTGGTGGTTCAATTAATGCCTAGTTTAGAATTCATCTCAAAAGGAGAATTTGAAGCATGACATGCTCAACCCATGCCACCCATAACATCTTAATTTGGGTCATTTATGGTTCATGCTTCGTGAATAAATTGTTTTTCATTATTATTTGTTTGCTTTCATACTCTCACATGAAAATAGTTGACTTTCATACTCTCACATGAAGATACCAATATTGTAAGCTAACTTATTTTCATCCCATCTTCTTTTCAGGAAATTGGTTGAAGATGCCATATACATTTGCAACAATAGCGTTGAATAATCTCTTAACATGAAGATGGTGGCTTATATCATGATGAAGGGAACTAAAATGGGGCATTAAATGGGGCTCATCGCAAAATGCATGGGAGGAGCACATCAACATAACATTAGAATAGAGATTTTGAAACTCACATCTTAAGGCCTCACATACAGTAACGTTGCATTAAAATGGCACTTCTCAAAGAACATACATGGCATGCATACACATGGATGTAACCTCAAAGCACCCTCGACAATTCTGAACAAAGTAGTTTTTGGATCATTTAAAGGCACACCTATAATTGTTTCATGAACGAGGATTCTATTACAAACCAAAAGGAAAATAATATGTAACCCACTTCATAGTTATGGTTCTATTCTAGTCGTTTGGAGGTATGGAACAATTGTAGTAGGAATTTGTGTGGTAATCATAGAGGTCACATGTTACGAGCATACCCAGATCAATATTTCATAGCGACACCCCAACGCTACGTAACGGGTATGTTTCACCAATGCGTTAATAGAAGTAAACCAGAGGTGGGGTAGAAAGATGCACAAAAAGATGGACACATCATATTTTGGCTTAAAAATATGTATCTTCAAAGCTCTAAAACCAGTGTGGATTGGGTGAGCATTAAAGAAGGATGTGACTATCCATGTATGCCTAGATGGGAGCACAACCCAATTTTAAATATGAATTTGCATCGTTGTGAAAAAAATGCAGTGATCCTGGAAACCCCACCGTCACTAGTAGCCAAGTTGCACTTCATGGGCGCAACACTTGGAGTAAAATTTCAAAGTTATGATTCAAGTGACACTAAGATTTGAATATTCAAAAGGATTTCATGTTATATAGAAAGGCATGAATAACACATTCGTTGGTCGCTAGATGGGTAAAATAAATATGAAGATCATGGCTCTTCCTTCCATCACATAATCTTTAGCTGCAATTCCTCATCATAAGCATGAATACCACTGGAATGGGCATGAACTGTGTAGGTAGGAGGTACGATATTCTTAGTAACAAGACTTGGTGATCTTATATAAATTCATTATTGGTGATACATACTAGTCACATTTCTAGTTGAAGAAGCCCAAGTTGCATCATGTTGGGTGGTCAAATTTTCAACATAGGTCGCCCAAGTTGCATTTTCAACCTCAAATAAGTCACCAGAGGTGCGAACAAACATGTGAGGTGACTGTGCAAACTCTGGAAAGTTGCATATCCATCGAGGTCACAGAGTCGCACTCCAGAAATGGCTAGAAGGGGAAACCTCTTCTGATGAATGATTGTGCAACCTCTGGCAAGTCGCATCTCTATCGAGGTCATAGGGTCACACTCTAGAAATGGCTAGAAGGGGCAAACTCCACCAATGCGCAACTATGCGACCTCTTCTAGAGTAGGCGAGTTGCAAGTCTGCGCCTAAGGAAACTAAAAATGATGTGACCCTTTGTTGAGTGTGACTATGTGACTGATTGCATCATTTTTTTATTGGTTGCTAAGTCACACTGTTAAGCATCAAAGAAGAAACTGAAAGCATGACCTTTGCTCAAGTGCGACCATGCGACTTCCACAGGGCACTATTCTGAATATGACTAATCACAAGGTTGCATGATTGTGATTAGGGGTACCTCGCGATCCCACCTTTTCAGTGACTTACATAACTGATATGGGATATGAATTATTTGTGAATCTGAGGTGGGATATCTCTCTTTGTTGGGCATATTTCCTACCATAAATCGCAGCCCAAGTCTACGACCTGCTGTAAGGTTCTAGCATGCCCCACATATTTTTATCATACACAGGTCTCGCATTACATCCAATTACAATTTAAGGAATTGGATTACATTTGGTCATGGAGTGGAAAATCTTATTTTGTTCATCGCACAATAGTCATCTTCAAATTCTTACCTTCCTCTTATATATATATATATATATATATATATATATATATATATATATATGGTCATACAAGAGGAGAGACATCCACCACAAATCAACTATTGGATTTCCTCTCAGACCTTCAAAAAAACATTAACAATTTCAATTAAGGAAAAAGAGAAATAGTTTTTTTTTTTTGCCACACCTGTTGAAAATAGCAACAAGAAATGATAAAAATAGAAGTGCTAAAAATAGCACTGCTATAAATAGCAGTTTGGGTACCAGTGTTGGACATAGCAACAAGAAATGAAAAATGAAGTGCTAAAAATAGCATTGCTACAAATAGTATTCTAGGATGGATTCCAATTTTAGTTAGCCCCTGAACTAAAATTAAGAAGTAAAATTCGAATTTGATTTTAGCAGCTATATGAAAAATAATTAATTAATTCATCTTGAGTTAATTAGTTGTAGAAAATCAAACATGAAGTCTATGTGGGGACATGCAATAGTTATCCCATTGATTGAGGAATTTATCCCTTAGTTAAAGAGATAAGGATGAGTTGTAATTACATAGCTCAATTAACTGAGTTAAGTCCAATTAGATTAGTTCCAACAGTTTGTGGAATTAATTGTGAGTTCAGTTAGTTAATTCTTGCATGCATGTAACTTCTGCTATCTAGATAACTGAATATTCTCTCATAAATAACTCATGCGTGTCAGTTCAGTCAGAGAACCAGTTGAGATCAGAGGAAGGGATAGTGTACTATCAGTTGGAGGATATTTCCTATATGGGAAACTCATCCATGCAGAAGGAATTATCTCCTTCAGGATTTCACAATTAGATGAGAGGTTAGTGAGTGTGTGAAGAGGCCAATTCACACAGGTGGTAGCACTGGACCCCAAGGAAAATTGTGCAAGGAAATAGGAGGCTTGGAGGGCAAAGGAGAAGGTTGTGAGAGCCTTTGATTTTCTATGAGCAGTATTGTTTGATTGTAGAGGGAGAAGGATAGTTTTTGAGCTGATTCTTTTTGTAACTTGAAGATATTTCCACTTGTATGATAATACAAAGATTGGTGTTTTAGGTCGAGGCTTTCCCTGGGTTATTTTTTTTTTATGTATGATTGATTTCTCATTCTCAGTTATATGTGTTCTTTTGATCTTGCTCAATTCGATTAAGCTTCCGCAAAGTGTTGTAGAAGTAGATCTTGTAATGCGTTTTAGTATAGTGCATAATTTGTTGATCTACAGTGGCAATTTCTACAACACCGTCCTCTGTCCTTGATGGGATCAAATCCACACTATGACACTACGACCTTGATCATGATCATTTCTTGCATGGGGTATTAACAGGGTTGCTATCACATTGACCATTTAAATGTTAAGTCATCATCATCAACATATTGATGTGTTGGGAATTGAAGTAGGTTAATTGATGCTTCTTATATACACAGTCAGAGAGAAATGTTGTAATGGATAGTGACTAATTTCTTGGAGAAACATCATTGACCGAGGAAATATTTCACTAGACCTTCTAAGTTACATTAAGAACTATTATGATGATGCAAGTGTTACTCAGAGCTGTGGTTTCCAATACCATAAAAATACTTGCCCTCAGATGGAAACAATACAAATGAAACTTGCAAGCCAAAATAAAAGTGAAGGGACACTAGCGAAAAGGACAATTAGTAGCAGATCTACATTCAACGCCCAATCCACAATAGGCCCATGGGAAAAATATTCATTGAAGAAGCACATAGAGAATATAAATGCCACTCTCTCTGAAAGCTTAGTGGCACAATGATTGACCACACAGGGGTCTTCATTAGTTATTTATTAATGTCATTCTTTCAATTAGTTGATTGTACTCCCAGTATCTATAAAGTATGTCTAACCCATGTTATTTTCTTGCAGGTAGACAGAAGAAAGCAAGATGTTGGATTAGGGTTTCTCATGAATCTTTATTAACTAGGGTTTCCTATAGCAAGCAAGATGGTCCCTTAGAAGTTCCAATAATATTTCAATGAACTGGAAGGCACATCACCCGAAGATGGCTAAATTCAAGTGAGGCATAGTGGCAAGAAAATAGGCCTATTCTAGGAACAAGCATATGCATCATTTCAACACACGGGAAACAAGCATTTTAGGGTTTCCAAGAACCCTCTACATCCTTCTCCCTCTCCCTCATCATAATGTAAATATTACCCACCATAATATAAGCAGCTACGTTAGGACTGATTTGGGCATGTGATAATCATTTCACTTGAGAAAGAAGTGAGTAAGCTCAAGAGTCATGAGGGTAGTTGAAATGGCATGAGGGGAAGTCAAAGGTCGTAATCGGTGAAAATTCACCTCGTCTAATTGATTGGGACTTTCAACACTTTAGTTAAGGCTAGGATTAGATAGCTAATTAATGCTTGAGAGCTAGAGGAACTCATCCCTTGGCAGCTAGTAGATGGAGCTGTAGTGAGGCTAAGGTTTTCCATTGGGTAATGATATGAGCAGCCCATGTTCCATTGTTTGGATTTAACCAACTACTAGTTATGTACTTGAATTTGTAGTAGCATTAACAATATTTTCTCTTTATTCGATATTGATTCCCATGGTTACTCATGGTGGTTGCATTGGCTCTTTGATACTTCACTATATTTGTATGTGTGTCATCATATACGCAATATGTTATGGACTAATTAATAGTGATTACATGTATGATTTGCTTTCAAATCTGTGTTTACTTGTTCCTTGCCATGTCGGGGATATACTGCGAACTATTTTGCAATTAAATTTTGGCATGTTCCTATTTACTGTATGTTTGATTGGATTTCAACTAACCGATCCCTCTCATGGCATACCTCTTTTCATTATTGTTGAGACTTATTTTTTTCTCTGTTTGTAGTTTGTCAATCTTGGGTCGATTCTTGTTTCATTGTCTAGTAATTTCACCCTTCTCCCCACACTAAGACCTTATCATTTGACATCCTAGAGCAGAAGAATTTATGGTGGGAGTCGAGCCCACATACTGGATGGAGCTCCTCTCTCAAATGTTGTGAGGTCTAATCAGGACTTCACATCGGGCAGACCCCCTGATTCTTGGTGGTACATTTCAGCTCATCAACAAATTAGCACTAGAAGGAGGGGAAGATGACAAGATGAGCCCTTAGAGGCTACAATTTAGTCTCATATATGTAAATGGATCCATCCCACATTTTTCTCCCAGGGTTTTTATCTGATTTGTCCATTTTTCAATGTCCAATCCCCGATGAGCCTCTATATCACTTGTCTCAGTTAAAGTTTCATGGTAAGGATGGAACGTCCTTGACCGAGAACATTTTTTATTTCCTTAATTTTTAGGAATATTAGGAGGTTGATGATTAAGACTTTACTTGTGTGCTCTTATCCCTCACCCTTGAAGGTCGCATCAAACGATGATGGCAGACAATGTTAGCAGCTTCAATCCATTCATTTGAGCAGCTCATTGGTAAGCTACGACAATTGTTTTACAGGTATGATTTTCAAGATATGTTTAGAAAATTAAATGAGATTAGGATGAGACCTAAAGAATATTTAGAAGATTTTTCTTCTAGATTTGTACATATTTTTATTGAATTTCCTGAGAGAGATGTCGACTAGTTGTATTTGAGTGAAAATTTTCTACGGTTGGTTTTCATTTCTCTGCAACATCTTCAATTTGAAACCAATCCCGATTCTTGTGAGTATCATGACAATCTACAAGTTACAAGTTGTCCAGGTTTCTCCTATCTCTATGAATCTGGAACAACCGCAAGCCTCCGAGAAGGAAATTATTGCTTGTGGGAATTCTCATCCTCCTCCTGATTTGTTACATAATCAGGTTTTGGTCATAAATGGTTCAAAGGATGAAAAGTGATTTCTAGGAAATGAACCAACTTGTATCGCCTATTAATATTTCATACATCATGTTGAATTCTAACTTGAATATTAAGGTAATATAATATCTCTCCATGTTGATGAAACCAAGATCAAGCCCATTGAACACATGTCTCACTCTATTCCTTAATTTCATTCACATGTCGGAAATGACTTGGGTCTTGTCTCAGATAAATTTGACTGTCCCATCAAATCCATGAACCATTTCATGTATGCAAATCAATTTCTCCCTTTGGCAAACATCAATGGGCAAGATGTGAGTCCTGGTCTGATTGGTGCCCCTTCATTTGATCCTTTTCATCCATTGTACCCTCATTTATTTCATGCATATACTACATCAGCAGTTTCTACAAATCATTCACATATTTCTCCTTCTTGTGTTGGTTGCAATCATGTACATTGGGGTGATGTTTCACAATCATAGTATGAGGATCTTGGATTTGTTCCTCCCAATCTCTTCCATCCACAGTCTTTAATAGGTGAAGAAGAAGGCCTTACATTTTGTCCAATTCAAGATGGTTCTCTCATTAATTCCTCTTCACTCTCAATCCAAGAAGAGCCTTATGTGCCAGATACCCAACCTGATCAAAATGGTGGCTTCAACGATTGTCATTATACCAAAAACATATTCGCTCACACCTCTGGTGATTATCATTCATATCCATCTATTGATCCTATGAAGCCACCATAATTTGATGATCCACCTTTTGAATGTTTGGGGACTCATTAGGAAGTTGAGGCACTTCAGATTTCATTGATGGTTATGTCAGGTTCTCACGTTCCTGATGAGACCCCTGAACCAAGTCAAATTATGGTTTCTAAAATTAGGGTTTCTACACATCATGCTCCTCTTAGCATCATCTTGCAAGATGCGAGCTCATCTTAGAAAGCCTCTGATTTGAGTGATGTCTCTTTGAGAAAATATTTTCATCACCTTTCAGCTGATATGCATCAACCTCTATACCCTAATTTTTTTGTTGAAGGGAGTGCACCGGCCATTGCCTCAAATATTTTTGACTTTCGCCTAGCTGGCAGGTATTGTGAACAGGTACAAGATATGACGTCTTATAATACTCTACATGTGAGGGTACCAATCGCCTGACCTCTCCTTTTCCTAGTACTCTTCCGGTTGATTCACTTCATTCTTGGGAGCATGGAAAATTTTAGGGGCTAATATTCGCAAGTGGGCTAATTTTCCATGCTTTTTCCAAAAACACAATTCGCTAATTTCCATTTCTCCTAAAAATGATTTGCCTAGATTTTATAGTATAAAACTATTTTACTTTAAAATTGCCAAAACTTTATACAGAGACTATATAAAATTATTAGAAATTTCAATATTTTTACAAAAATATCATCAAACATTTTATGTATTTCATATTATGCATTGGTGAGTTTCGCCAACTTCTCTAAACACTAAGATAAATTTACATCCTTAAAATGTTCGCTGCTTGGGAATCTAAAGAATCTGATATGTTGAATTGTCTCTCTATCAGTGTTCAGACATCAAATTCAATCAACAACGTGTTCATTTGTAATTGCCTAGCACAACTAATGATGACCATATGCATTCACTTGCTAATCTTGTGAAACTAATTGTATTTGATGGAATACCATTTGAAGGTTCACATATTTGTCAGGATGGTGAGGCACTTCAGATTTCACTGATGGTTATGTCAGGACATCACGTCCTCGATGAAATGCATGGAAAACTTCAAACTAGGATTTCCAAAATTAGGGTTTCCAAGCTTGAATCCTCTGGCATCCCAGTTACACCCAGCGAAAACCCCTCTTTTGAGATTCATCAACCTGATAATCCTCCATATCATGATAGGGCTTTTGATTGGATTTAAGGATCTTATCTGGTGGATTCCTTTTCTAGCATGCAACATCTTGCCTTACTTACATCGTTTTTAGGGTTAAGAATGAATGGATGTATGTCATGGTTGGATGACTATAAATTTCATGTTTGTCATTCTGTTTACCAGGATTGGGTTGCAGTTTGCCTTGAATGGTATTTTCTGGCACATTTTCCTATAAGTAGACATGACTTTTTTGATGTTGTGCATGTTTCATAGGTGATAATTTTGGCTTTTGTACAATTCTTTTTACAGATTCTAATCATTGTAATCTTTTTTTTTGTATGCCGGGAACTATTGTAGTGGTTGCATTGGAAGTTTTTTTTCACATAACCCAACCTCCTCTCTGGTTAAATTAGGATTTAGGGTTTAGACTAGTTAGGTTTTAGGTTTTGTTTATTAATTGTTGATTAAGGATTTCTCCTTATCATTTTTCTTTAGGCTTTAAATTTGTTATGTTTGGCTTTCCTTACTGCAGGTAGTGTAGTTTCTTGCATTTCAATTCTCCATAGCCTTGCATTCACATTCTTTCACTACTCGTTGCTACATAGCGTGCATAACATATTTGCATGGTTATTTTATCTGCAATTAGATGATCTCTTCTGCACATAGCATTACATTGCATCATAAGACATGTCTGCTGCATTACATCATGCATCTTTATTCTTTCTTGGCATGCACTCACATTTGACCTAGACTGACATTTCCCACTATGTTGCATGCCACTGCATGCACCTACATGAACCTGAAGCCTTCGAACCTTTGGGGCTGTGACTAGATTTATCAAACCCATTTACACATGCTCAATCCCTAAAGGAAGATTTCTCAACCACCTTGCACATGTTGAAACACTAGAAGAGATTCCTTGGTTATCTTTCCCTAGCATTAAAACTCTGGCCCTAATGATTATGTGTAGCTATGATGGTTACTCCAATAGGTAGCCTCTCTTAGAACTAGTCATCAAAGTTACATCCTGGATATCTCTCCTACGAGTCTAGCTTATTAACAAGGAAAATAAGAATGGATTACTTGTGGGGAACCCTAATTAGTTTGAATGAACTATACCCACTACCTGAAAATTATAATAGAGATTTCGAAACTCACATCTTAAGGCCTCACATACACTAACGCTGCATTAAAATGGCACTTCTCAAAGAACACACATGGCATGTGTACACATGGATGTAACCTCAAAGCACCCTCAACAATTCTGAATAGAGTAATTCTTGGACCGTTTAAAGGCACAAATATCATTATTTTGTGAAGGAGGATTTTATTACAAACCAAAAGGGAAAGAATATGTAACCCAGTTCATAGTTATGGTTCTATTGTGGTCATTTGGAGGTATGGAATAGTGGTTGTATGAATTTGCATGGTAATCACAGAGGTGTCACGTTACAGGCATAACCAGATTAATATTTCATAGCGACACCCCAACACTACTGTAGATCCTCCAAAATGTATTCAAAATATCACCCAATTTCACCTTTATCACCACCATTCCACTAACATGTCATAACTCCATGACCATATAACCTTTCATTAGCCTATATTTTCATAATTATATGGGTTACCTTTGTGTTTCTAAAGGCTAATGATTTCTAGTATTATAAGTGAATTAAATGGTTAAAACTTAGAAAAATGACATACACTTGCTAATACTTAAAAGTGGCTTGAGTTTCATGACATGTTTAGGTCATTTGGAAGCTTCCAAGTCACCCTTATGTGGCCTCCAATGCTCAAATTCGAATTCCCTTCAAGATATGGAAGAAGATTTGGATAAAAGTCAAAGAGGATAGCTGTCTTATCATTACCTATTTGAGTTGTAACTCTATGAGATTTTATAGGGATCTAGGGAGAGAATAATGGACCTCCATTAATGAGGTAGCTTCTTATGTTTTTGTATAAATAGGAGAGCCTTCTCCTTTCAAAGGCATGTGTAAAGTTTGGGAAATGTTCATGTTTTGAATATAGAATTTGGATTTGGCACCATGCTCATGAGTGATGTTCACTTTGATTTGGTTATACTTGCATTTGGAGCCTCTCAACTTTCCATCTCTCATGTTATTGGATTGGCCACCTACAATGTGTGATATTTATTGTTTTTTTTAGATTTATTGCTTTCATATATTAATATTTATTTCTTTCGTATATTTTCGTATGTGACAGGTTAAGAGTGATTGTTTTCATTTACTTTCTACCTAGAGGTTAAGAGCGATTGTTTTTATTTGTTTTCTTATCTAGAAGTTAATAGCAATTGTTTTCATTTTCTTTCATATATTTTTCTGTGTGAGAAGTTAAGAGTGATTGTTTTTATTTTCTCTCTACCTAGAGGTTAAGAGCGATTATTTTTATTTGCTTTCCTATCTAGAAGTTAAGAGCATTTGTTTTTATTTGCTTTCATATCTTTTCCTATGTGAGAGGTTAAGAATGATTTTTTTTAAATTCATTTCATGTCATGTGGTTTTGATTATTCATTTCATAGGATCCTGATTTGATAATGCACACATGATCACTTAGAGTAGATTTCATTTCATGTAATTTCAATTATGCGCGTTGTACTATAATTGTACTATAATTTCTTTGGAGTTGATTGTTGAATTAGAATAGGTGAATTTGGTTTGTCATTATTTGGTTTCATAGTTAGATTGATCTAAATTGAAAGTTAATTTCTAGCATATACAGTGCATGCATGCTTCACAAGTTTTACGAAATCCCCATGTTGACAATTAAATGATAAGTAATTAATTTGCCTCAACATTTTGACGTCATTGCCAAGGAAGTGTGCATAGGAACTAGCTTCCAGTCTAGAGCTCACTTTTCAGTTTTTTGTTTCTAGATGCATGATTAAAGTATGTAGATACATATCATTTTTAACATATAAAAAAATTGATACTAACCATTTATGGACAAATGATCTAGAATGCATATTTTTGAGCACAAGGACTACATTGAGGAATGGTATCGAACACGATTGCGTCATGACATTGATTTGTCCTTCAAGATATCTTTGTGACAAATCTAAAGGTTAAAACGATTTTTCATGTCCTCATGCACAATCAGGTATATTTTTCAAGTTTGGATATGAACGTTATAGAAAGTCTAATATGTAAATGGCTCCATTGGAAACATTCATATACTTATAATAATAATAATAATAATAATAATAATAACAATAATAACAATAATAATAAATCTTTCAAGTAGGATAAAATAGGAAAAATAAAATCAAGCTTGATTGCATTTTTTTAAGTTTTTAGACTTTAAAATATTCTAGAATTTTATTTATTTTCTTGCATTTTTTTCATTAACATCACAAATATTTTCGATAAAAAAATTTCATGTTTGATTTTAAATAATTAAAAAATAAAAAATCGTGTTAGATTTTTAATTAAAAAATAACAATAATATAAAAAAAATAAAAAATCTTCATGTTTTTGAAGAAGGAAGATGTAATGTTTTTTTAATAAAAATTATCAATTTTTTTTTGAGAGAATTGACAAATTGACAAATTGATAACTGGCTCTCATGTGACCTGCAAAGAAAAAAAATTGCATTAGCTTGGAATTCAAAATTCAAAAATGCATCATAACTTAAAAAAAAAAAAAAAAAAAAATCTTGCACGAAGAGGTTGCTGTTTGTACAACATAGCTCAAAAACAACTCTAAATTCTAATATTCTTTGCATGTGTTCTGAATTCTATCATATGAGCCCGCTGGTCTGGACGTTCACACCAACGAGGGGTCAAATTAAACTGGTAGGGTGGTTCTGTTATGATCCAATTGGTTTGGTAGGTTCAGCTGGCCAGATTGATTGGTTATGGTTTGTAGTGAGCTTCAAAAAGTTGTGTCTTGTTCTTCAGTGCCATTTTCCTCTGGTTCGACACTTTCTCATTGACAACCCTATTTTAGGTTCCAATACATTCATTCTGAAGCCTTAGTTAACTGAAATTAAGAACCATTAATTATTTCTATAAAAATTCACAATTTCAGAAATAAGAATCGAAGCTACCATAATCTGTTTGAAGAATAAAAGTCGAGTTGCAAATCAAATCGAACCCAGAAAGCCCGAGCACAATACTTGTAGAGGAAATGCGTAGCAAATTAAAAATTCCATTTTTAAAACACGATTTCTAGTCAAATGAAAACGAATTTCAAAAAACTAAAACGTGGGTTTTCTTTAGAAAGGGGTCATTTATACAACTTAGGAACAATTTGCTCAAATTAGTAACCAATTGGGAGATATTCGGGGTTCTCGAGCCTTACTTGGAAAATTACATGAGAAAAAAACGGTTTTCAATTAATACACATACAACAGTTGCGGCCCTGATCTGAGTTTCCTGATCTATAGGAGGTAGATCTGCCATGGAGATACTCAGATGTTAGTGGCTCAACCCTTGATACACATCATGGTTTTGTTTTCGAGTATAGCAAGGATCGAGATCGTGATCTTGGATTTCACGTGGATGATTCAAAAGTCACATTAAATGTTTTCCTAGAAAAAAATTACTAGTGCTGGGTTTTTTTTCGTGGTGTATGCTGTGATACTCATGTCAATCTTGACGCCCATATAGAGGAAATTTTTATTCTCATGTTCCACGTCAAGTCGTGTTGCATGCTAGTTGTCATTGTCATGGAGCAAAGGAAATTCTTTCTGGTCATAGAATGAATTTGATTCTTTGGTGTAGAAGCATTGTATTCAGGGAGCTTGAGAAGAACCAACATGATTTCTTTAACTGGTGTGGGGAATGCCTTCACCAGAAGAAAGAACATTGCACGTAGCTCTTGGATGCAAGATATCAGAATTTTTTTTCAAACATGAAGATGATCATTGTTTTTCTGCAAGTTGGATTCATGTTCAGCAAATTTTCAAGTGTCAATAGTTTCCCTATAGCCACCTTTCTATGTGTAAGTTTGTTTAATGGATTTTGTTATATTTTATTTGTGTAAAAATAATAATAAAAGTAAAAATATAATATATATATATATATATATATATATATATATATATCTATATATATATAAATAATAGAAAAAAATGTTTTATTTGCCAATTTTTCTGGAAGAGGTATTGATCAATATGAAGATTGGATTGGTTATTTGTTCATAACAAAAATGCATAGTTGTGTGTACTTAATTGACTATTCAGGATTTTAGCTATAGAAACTGCGCAATTCTGCAGCTCTGTATTTAACTCAATGATCTATTTGTGAACAATGCATTCTAATTAGAAAATCATGATCAAAATTTATTGGATTTGTTTAATGATTATGTTTTCAAGCATGATGCAAGAAAGAAGAAGAACTATAAAGGTGCTTTATCCGCAAGATCAATTGATGAATTTTTTTATAGAGGATTGTTTTGTAGGAATCATTAAGCATTCACGAATAATATTTCTTTATCTTTATGAAATTCTATGATTCAAACATAAATTGAGGAAATTGTTTTCTTTTAGAAATTGGATTTATTATCGTGATTGTGAAATTGGACTAACCATTTGAAACGAAAACACGTCATGAACCTGTCAATTATCCAAATTTATTGTATGTACCTAGAGAAATTGACCACTTCTCTTTGAACAAACTTACGATTGTTTCCATATTAGTGCCATGTTTGTTTTCACATTCCAAGGCAATTAAAGAATTGAAGGAAGCCAATTATGCATGATTGGTTTTCTACAACCAATTTGAAGAAACATGAACCAATTAAATCCATTTCTATCATCCATAAATTTCATCATTTTTCCTCTCCAAGCTCACAAGCTATTCTAGTATTTTCACTAAGCATTGCCATCACCATTTTCCTTTCAAGACTTGCATGTTTCATTCACATTTTCCACTTACATTTTCCATTCACATTTTTCACAATTTCCATTTATAGATACATTCAGCTCGCTTACACGCTGATTTTTCCTTTTTCTTTCCGTTCACTTGTTTACACTCTTGTAATTTTCATTTTCCATTAAATAAACCTTGATCCACTACAAAATTTTCATTCACAGTCCTTCCAAAATTATTATTTCATACTCGCGTTAGATGATGGGGTACTCCTAATGCCTCCCTTCTAAGAAGTCTTGGCCTATCGACATCAGCACATTATCTAGGTTCAGGGCTATAGTCCTTATTAGTACCTTGAGGCTTGTATGCATCAATGACAATTTCTCTCACTGACAATCATGGGAATACATCAATGTCCCCTTATCGTTAGATCTTGCAAGTGGCTCAACATCAGCTCATCTACTCGCACCTTGTAAGATGTACCTAGGTACCTTGACACTCATTGACATTAATGGAAAGTTTGCATCTCATTGGTTAAAAACATTCATTAACGGTTAGTAATCCAATGACTTTTCCTCATGCTTGATAGCAACACATTCATTCACATGACTAGAATTATACCATCGGGTTTTGTAGCAGGTGAAGACTATATCATTTCAACATTTTGTAGCAGATACAACA
Organism: Pinus tabuliformis; assembly: GCA_031772625.1. Lineage (NCBI taxonomy): Eukaryota > Viridiplantae > Streptophyta > Pinopsida > Pinales > Pinaceae > Pinus > Pinus tabuliformis. The sequence continues at coordinate 1,023,786,898 of CM062807.1, forward strand.
GATTTAGTAGCAATAGTAAAGACTCCACTTTCACCACCTCATCTACCATTTACGCAATCAAGAAGAAGATGAAATTATACATTCTATTCCATGATCCAGCAGCAGCTACAACTTCTCTACATATGCACAGTTTGTCCACTTCTTAGGTAAGTAAAGATATGTTATTTTCTAGATTTTAATCATAGAATTCCTTAAATACTGAGATTATAATTTTTGGAAAATACTTCACCATATTTCCTTTCTCACTTGAAAAAAAAAAACGTAAACACCTTTATTTGGGGGGGAAGGGAAATCCATTTATTATCATATCCGTATCACTTCATTCCATTTCACTTCATTTCATCCTAACATACCTTTCCTAATCAATTATGATTGCATTATGGTTCAAAAAGTTATGTGATTTTCATATAAAATACTAAATGATGAGCATATTATATGGTTGATTCAAAGATGCATTCTTAAATATGTTCAATGAATCTTGTTGCAACAAAAAGAAACAAGGTATTGAAACACAAGAACCAATACGAATCAATATTTGGTTGTCACACAAGAACCAACCAAACATGTTGCAATTCAATGTATGACAAGGAATACTTTGCAAAAAGAAATGAAATTGTCAAATGAAAAGTTTAAGCACATATGATATAAGCCAAGCCCATTCAAAAGAAAATCATGATTAAACAATGCAGTAGATTGCACGAGGACATGCAATAACGTCAGTTGTGAGGTATGTAGAGCCTCCAAAATGCATTCAAAATATCATCAATTTTCACCTTTATCGCCACCATTTCACTCACATGTCACAACTCCATGACCATAGAACCTTTCATTAGCTTCCATTTTCATAATTATATGGGTTACCATTGTGGTTTCCAAAAGCTAATGATTTCTACTATTATAAGTGAATTAAATTGTTAAAACTTAGAAAAATGACATATACTTGCTAATACTTAAAAGTGGCTTGAGTTTCATGACATTTGTAGGTCATTTGGAAGCTTCCAAGGCACCCTTATGTGGCCTCCAATGCTAAAATTCGAATTCCCTTCAAGATATGGAAGAAGATTTGGATAAAGGCCAACGAGGATATGTGTCTCATCATTACCTATTTGAGTTGTAATTATATGAGATTTTCTAGGGACGTAGGAAGAGAATAATGGACCTCCATTAATGAGGTAGCTTCTTATGTTTTTGTATAAATAGGCTAGCCTTCTCCTTTCAAAGGAATGTGTAAAGTTGGGGAAATGCTCATGTTTTGAATATAGAATTTGGATTTGGCACCATGCTCATGAGTGATGTTCACTTTGATTTGGTTATGCTTGCATTTGGAGCCTCTCAACTTTCCATCTCTCATGCTTTTGGATTGGCCACCTACAATGTATGAGATTTATTCCTTTTTTTAGGTTTATTTATTTCATAGATTAAGATTTATTTATTTCATATCTTTTCCTGTGTGAGAGGTTAAAAGTGATTGTTTTTATTTGCTTTCTACCTAGAGGTTAAGAGCGATTGTTTTTATTTTCTTTCCTATCTAGAAGTTAATAGCAATTGTTTTTATTTGCTTTCATATCTTTTCCTATGTGAGAGGTTAAGAGTGATTATTTTTATTTGCTTTCTACCTAGAGGTTAAGAGCAATTGTTTTTATTTGCTTTCCTATCTAGAAGTTAAGAGCAATTGCCTTTATTTGTTTGCATATCTTTTCCAGTGTGGTAGGTTAAAAATGATTGTTTTTTCTTTCATTTCATGTCATGTGGTTTTGATTATTCATTTCATAGGATCCTGATTTGATAATGCACACATGATCCCTTAGAGTAGATTTCATTTCATGTAATTTCAATTTTGCGTGCTGTACTATAATTTCTTTGGAGTTGATTGTTGAATTAGAATAGGTGAATTTGGTTTTCATTATTTGGTTTTGTATTTAGATTGATCTAAATTGAAAGTTAATTTCTAGCATATACAGTGCATGTACGCTTTGCAAGTTTTATGAAACCCGGGGGTTGACAATTAAATGATAGGTAAACAATTTGTCTCAACAGCTATGTAATGGGTATCATTGTTTCACATATGCGTTAATGGCAATAAATCAGAGGTGGATCATAAAGATGCACTGAAAACCATATTTTGGCTTAAAAATACATATCTTCAAAGCTCTAAAACCAATGTAGACTCGGTGCACATTCAAGAAGGATACGAATGTCCATGTATGCATAGATGGGAGTGCAACCCAATTTTAAATATGAAGTCGCATCCTTGTAAGAAAAGCACAAGGATCCTGGAAATCCCACCATCACCAGTAGCTAAGTCGCACTTCAAGGGCACAACATTGGGAGTAAAATTTCAAATTTATGATTCAAGTGAGATTGAGATTTGAATATTCAGAAAGATTGTGTGTTGACTATAAATGATTGAATAATGCATTTGTTGGTCACTGGCTGGATAAAATAAATATGAAGATCATCGCTCTTCCTTCCATCACATAATCTTTAGCTACAGTTCCTCTCCATAAGCATGAATACCATTAGACCAGGCACGAACTGTGTAGGTAGGAGGTACGATATTCTTAGTAACAAGACTTGGTGATCTTATCTAACTTCATTACAGGTGATGCATACTAGTCGCATTTCTAGCTGAAGAAGCCCAAGCCACATCACGTTGGGTGCTTGAAATTTCAACACAGGTCACACAAGTCAAATTTTCAAACCTCAAATAAGTCGCCAGAGGTGCGAACAACCATGTGATGTCACTGTGCGACCTATGGCAAGTCACTCTCCACTGGGGTCGCAAGGTTGCACTCCAAAAACAACTAGAAGGGGCAACCTCAACTAATGTGCAACCTCTTCTAAAGTAGCCAAGTCATAATTCTATGCCTGAGGAAATTAAAAATGATGCGGTCCTCCATTGAGTGCAGTTGTGTGACCGATTGCATCATTCTTTCATTGGTTGCTAAGTCACACTCCTAAGCATTAGAGAAGCAACTAAAAGTGTGACTTGTGTTCAAGTGCGACCATGGGACTTCCATAGGGTATCATTTTGAATATGACTAGTTGGAGGATCTTATGATTACAATTGGGGGAGAAATCACCCCTCACGACCTCCCATCACTACAAGAAAAAAAACATTGGTGAGGGTTGAAAAATATCACTAGAAGCTCATTGGTGATGGTCAAAAGAGCCTCTGTCACCAAAAATTAAACATCACCAAAGTTGGTGTCGCCAAAATTATAGGTGTTGTGGTGACATTCAAGGATTGTGACTGTTACTGTTTCATATGAGAAATGGTGATAGAACATAACATACATCACCACAACATTGAACATCACCAAAAGTATAGGTGTTGTGGTGACATTCGAGGTTCGTCATGAATAATGATTACAATGATGGATAGTGACCATCCCCATTTCATATGAACAAAAGTGATTTATTGTGATGGACCCTTCATGGTCGGCATTGTTGATGCATATATATGGCGATGTTTGTTGACCATCACCATTTCATATTTTGGGAAGGGACGAAAAACATCACCATAAGCTCATTGGTGATGGTTAAAAGAGCCTCTATCACCAAAAATTGAATGTCACCAAAGGCCGCATTGACAAAAGTATAAGTGTTGTGGTGACATTCAAGGTTCCTCACGAATAATAATTATAATGACAGATAGTGACCATCACCATTTTCATAGGAACAACGGTGATTTATGGTAATGGATCTTTCATGGTCATCACTATTGATTCATTTATATGGTTTCGTTCATTGACCGTCACCATTTCATATTTTGGTGAGGGTCAAAAAATGTCACCATAAGCTCAATGGTGATGTTCCAAAAAGCCTCCATCACTAAAAACTAATGGTTTCTATTCCATATGAATATCAAGGAATGATGGAATCAAACCACCAACCTCCTACTTCTGAAGTAGGTGCTCTTCCATTCAGCTAGCACCCTTTAAAGAATTAGACTTTAAAAATTAGAACTTGAAACTTTATAAATTCTAAATTCAAAAACATTCAATAAATCATAAAACTTTGTAAAGTCTTGGAAAATATTTTACTAAGCAAGCAAAATAGCATCAAATATATAGGTCTCTACCTATTGGTTATGGAAGTTATGAAAGGTGGGTGGAGGGAAAAATAGCTATGTATAAGATACTCAATATGTTTAGTTGAATACTTAATTAAAATTGAAACTTTTAAGACATTTATAGCCTATAAATGACCTATAATTATCAAACCTATAATATGGAATTACACTAAAGATTGATTTCTCACCTTGTGAATCATGTAAATCTATTGTGACAACATAACAATTTCTCACCAAAAGACAAATTTTCATGCCAAATAGTAAAACACAGTGAATATATATGATGAAATTATGAATAATGAGCTACATGGTTGAATATTACTAGGTATGGGGTCTAGAAAACTAATTGGGAGTGCTTATTGTTATTAATTAATTCAAGATTTTAAGATACAACAATCAGTAACAATGATCCTGAAATGTAACCACTAAATAACAGATGTTAAATCTGTAAGCACAAATCTTGGATGATATCTCTTACACCCAAAAATATCCAAGGGGCATTCAAACACTCCCAAATCCACACCAAGCACGAGTATCCAGAGATGCAATTTCATGGATACAAGGAAAGAAATCTCTACCTCTCAACGATAACTATGTCCTCCCACAAGTACTTCAACTAGAAAAGGAGTTTGAAGACAAGAACCTCAAAGAAAAAAGTACTACATTGTAGAAAAGTATACTTCATCCACCCTCTACCTATATAGAATAGAATTAGGTGAATAACAAAAATATCCACAAAAAATAGGAATAGAGTGGGAAAAATAAAATCTGACAAGAAAAAAATAAAAAGCAACAAAATCTACTAATTTGAACATGTGTCCACATGTACTCAAAGATTAGAGAGATAAAAGAACCCAGCATGATTGATTATGCAATTGATAAATGGAATTTACTTCTTTAGTAAAAAGGAAGAAAATCCCAAGTCCTCTAGAATAAACCCTCTATGTCTGGAATTAGGGTTTTGTGTTACACTCTATGCTTACTCTCCAACATTAAAATGAGAGTTCCCAAATTTGTTTCTAAATATGTATGATTTCTTTGAGTTTGGGCTAAACCTAATCAAATATTGTCAAGTTTGGCCAATATGTGATGAACTTAATTATGTTCACCTAAGTAAGCCAACAATCTTGACCCAGGATTTCCAAAAGGAAGTTTGATAGAGATGGCTACTCTGACATATTTTGACAAAGTTTCCCTTTTCGTATGTTGTTAGGTCCCTGTACTACTAGTGTACCCCCTTACTATTATTAGTGAAACCCCCTTATTGTATTATTGTGCCCCTATAGTCCCCATGTTCTTATTATTATGCCCCATAGAAGCCCACTATTGTTATTGTTGTGCCCCTATAATATTATTGTTATGTAGGCCCTTGTTGTATTAGGACCCCTTAGACTCCTATATATAGAAAGGAGGTCTTGTCATTTGTATCATCAAATAATTTTATTTGTGTAATGTGAAGGAGGTTTCTCCCTTGAAGACGCTGATTTTGAAGTCGTTGATCTATATTTCTATCTTTTTGTGAGCTGGTTTCATGACATTTTGTATCAGAGCTTTGGATTCTAGGGTTTCACTGCTCCAAATAGGTCATCGTGGAATTTTCGCTATAATTTTTCTATACAAAGTTTCATAAGCTAAAAACAAAACAGATTTGATCTAAAATAATTCTAAAACTCTGGTCCGAATTTCAGATCTTATCGCACTATATTTTTAGATATATGATCTGAGGAAGTTAAGGTTTTTGCAAGTTCCAGAATTCCATCTCAAATAGATCATCGTGGAATTTGCACTATAATTGTTTGTCTATGCAAGTTCAAACTCGGAAATTAAAACCCATTGGAGAAAAAATTAGGTGAAGCGTGAGCCCAAATTTCAGATCTTGTTTCACTATAGTTTCGGAGATAAGGTCCGAGACATTTAGGGTTTTCGCAGGCTCCCAAATTACATCCCAAACAAGTGACCTTGGGAAAATCATCATAACTTTTTCTCTGAGCATCAGATTGAAATTTAGTTAGAATATATAGAAAGAGGACAGAATATGATTTTCATTTTATTTCTTTGAGGTCTGAAGGTCGAAACAATGACATGTGGTACTTTGTACAAGTTCTCTTTACTGAAAAAGTATATAATTCGGTCATCTTGGGAGATTTTGCATAACTCTTTCTTGGAGAATCCAATTTTGATCAGACTGGTGGAATTGGAAAGAGGAAACAGAGGGATATTGTAGGTCATAATTTCAGACCTTGGAGATCTGCAATTTAAGAGATACAATAGATTCAAGGTCGAATTGTTAAAAGCAAGAAAAAGAATGACTTGAATTAAGAAAATAGAAACACCTAGTAAGCAAAATTGGATGGATGATTTTAAGAATGCGATTGAAGCTAAGATAAATAGTTGTATATGTGCCATGGAAGTAGATTTGAAGAAATGTATGGAATATTTGAAGAAATAAATGGAAGGTTTGAAGGAAGGTGGGACAAAATTGCAACAAGAAAGGCCTTCTAATGACGAAAATGTAGTAGAGTAAACTCATGATGAGAAAAAAATAAATGTTAATCATGATTTCTTAGAATGTAACATTGGATTGAAGACCCACCATATTCCAAAGATTGATATGAGGAAGTTTGATGGCAAGAATCCCATAACATGGATACTACAAATGGAGAAATATTTTGATCTACATGATGCAATTGTTACAAAAGGTACATATTGCATCTTTATATTTAGAACCGAATCAATTTTTATGGTATAAAGGGATTTTCTCTCGTAAACCACTTGTCACCTGGTCAATTTTCATGAAGGAAATGATAGAACATTATGAGGATACAAAGAGAAACACCTTCTTTAGCCAATTGATAAATCTCAAACAAAAGGGTTTAATGGTAGAGCACATTGAGAACTTCCAAAAATTGAATATAAGGGTAAATAATACTCTAGAGAAGCAAAGGATTGATGTATTCATAGGGAATTTAAAGGATAACATTCAACATGAGGTTCATCTTTGGGAACCTGATTCATTGGAGAAGGCATTCAAGTTGGCAAGAAAAATTGAAAAAAAATTATGGCAACAAGAAATCCTACCACTCACAATTATAAAGATGGAAGTGTTGTTGCTCCTAGCCTTCCACAACCTACAAGGTTGACACCAAAACAATTTGAAGAAAAAGGATAAATTGACCTTTGTTATAGTTGTGATATAAAATACACTAAAGGTCATAAGTGTGCTGAGAATAAATTATTTTACATTGATTGTGAAGAGAAGGAAGAAAGGATCAAGAAATGTCAAAAGAAGAGGATATACACCAAGAACCAGCCCTACACAAAGAGGAAATGAATCTAACCATATCTTGTAATGCATTGGCAAGAATTACCACTCCTCAAACTTTCAAGATAGAAGGACATATCAAGAATAAAAAGGATAACCTCACTTTCATGTAGAATCAAATGGAACAACAGGGAGATCAACATTGCAATGAAAGAAGTTTTGATATAGGATACTAGGTATTTTTATGAATAAAACCATACAAACAAATGTCCCTCAAGCAATCTAAGAGGGATAATAAATTATTATGAAAGTACTATGGTACTTACAAGGTGTTGTGAAAGATTGGTACTATGGCATACAAATTGGCGCTTCATGCGTCTTCTCGAGTGCACCCGGTTTCTAATGTTTCATGCTTAAAGAAGGTTATAGGTGACAAGATCCTAGTTCAAACAATATTTTCATCACTCGATGAGGAAGGAAAAATCATATTGGAACCTGAAGCAGTCACAAAAACAAGAAATCGACAGCTATGAAATCGATCAATTTCAGAGTATCTCATCAAGTGGAAGAACTTATGGCTGAAGATTCCATGTGGGAGGATGAGATTTTATATAGAAGCATCCAGAACTACTCAAGCATTGAGGACAACACTTTTTGAAGGAGAGGGGTATGTTAGGTCCCTATAATACTAGTGTAACCCCTTATTGTTACTAGTCAAACCCCCTTATTGTATTATTATGCCCATATAGTCCCCATGTTGTTATTATTATGCCCCATAGAAGCCCACTATTGTTATTTTTATGCCCCTACAATATGATTTTTATGTAGTCTTTGATTGTATTGGGGCCCCTTAGACTCCTATATGTAGAAAGGAGGTCTTTTCATTTGTATCATCCAAGAATTGTTAATTTGTGTAATGTAAAGGAGGTTTCCCCCTAGAAGATGCTTATTTTGAAGTCGTTGATCTATCTTTTCTATCTTTTTGTGAGCTGGTTTCATAACATATTCCTCGAAGAGAGAATGTAAACTAGTCTCCTCTTACCATTATGTGGCTAGATAAGTGAGACAAATCAGAACCAATAGTATCCACTAAGAGATTGCAATTGAGGGGAATTTATTATGCCAAAATATGCTCAAAACGTGCATCTAAATCCAACAATTTTTTTTTGTTTGTTCCATCCATAAGAAAAAACAAAATTTTGTCATCAAACAGGCTTCAATAGTGTTATGGGAAATTTCAACACCTCACTTTAACTAACTAGGCAAGCCACTATTTTGAAATTTATTTTAAAATTTGAGTTTTATGTTGATTTTCTATTGGGGAATCCAAATTAGTCTTCCTTTTTAGACCTTGCCCAATATTTCCTGGGTCCATGTCTTGTGACTGTGCTTTCCCCTGGGATATAAAATTTTGAAAATTCATCTCTTTGAACCAAAAGCTTGTACCCAATTCAGAGGTTACCCTAATTGAAGATTCCTCTCCACATTTTGGCCCAGATATGAATTTTTACATGTTAATTAGGATTGGTCGTAGCGTTTACAATAGTTCAGAAACCTTCTGAAAGGTGGTCCCAATTTGAATTCATAGGAAAGATATTTGTGTTTATTTAGCACTGAAAGATAACGTTTCTGGCACGTAAATCAAGAAATGATAAATCAATTTTTAGAATTTTCAATATGTTCAAAAAAGTAGTAACTTCTATAAATACTAAATACCAAATATCAAGTATTGTATTCTATCAAGTTTCATGTCTGTGGCATCAAGCAATTAAATTAGAGGAACTGCACTCAAAAGTCTAATTTAGCATAAGAGTACATTCCCTTCAGAGAAGTTGCATCCTAATGTCTTATGTAACATAAATACACATCTGATATTAGAAATGATATGTCTCTCCTTTCCCAGAGCATTAATTTATGTATAAATAATTTGTGGTAGCCTCAATTTTTTTTAATAAGTTTTCTATATGTATTATATTCTTTAGCATGTTTAAATTTAGTTTTTCTTTTATTATAGATCTGGGTGGAGTTAGCATCAACAAATAGCAAGCTAATATTAATAATACTTTAGGTTGGGACAATGTCTAAAGACAGTGGTTTTCCCTCCACAAATACCTACTCCTAAAACCTAATCACAATGAATAACTCTCACTCCAAAAATGCCTAGCCCTAAAATCTCAATCAGAACTAACTAATAATACCCACTCAAGTACTTCAAGTTCACTTAAGGAAAATGGAAAAAAAAAAAAAAACCTTTTCGGTAAAATGTATGAAAAGACATATAGAAGTTAGATCATTCTCCCACTGGAATTCTCTCGTGGAAATAATAAAGAAAACATTGTATAAAGCTAGGCCATTGGACATATTTAGTTATATCTCTTTCTTTTTCAATCAGAATATGTAGGTTAGGGCTAGGACTAGATTTCATAATACTCTTTATGGTAGATATTAAAATATTACAAAAATTTAATGAACATGAACGAAGTCAATTGTTTGAAATTTAATTTCCATCCCATATTCAAGAAGTTGCAATCAATTATATGTGACACTCAGATAAAGCAAACCTGAACTCACACTATGAAAGCATATTCTATTTTTAGCATTATACATCGATTATTGTCTCTTCCACAACTCCAGAAATAAAATTTATGAGGAAAATTTTGTATTTTAATGCGAGGAATTGACTTATTTGAAAGACTTTACTATATAACTGGATTAAGATTACAAACAAAACATAAGAATAAAGTCATCATTGTGATAGTGTTTCCATCCAAATTCACTAAAATAAAATAAAAAATAGATTGAAGTTTAATGTGTTAAACAGTTTTTAAATTAATGATTTGATGAAGTTGAAACTCCATATCTATTCATTAATATATAATCGGTGACCTGTGAAAATGGTTGTCTCAACCTTTAAAAATTACATACCTACACCATGCTTTTGCAGCTCTGATTGAAAATTGAAATAGCAAGACAGGAGAAAAACAACAAGAGCCCAATGTAGGCAAGATGAATGACTACGTCAAAATGTTTTTGAAAAGGATTAAAAGCTATAGATTCAAGACTCTGTGCTACACTCAAAATTCTAATTTAGCATAAGAGTGAGGAGATATGTACCATGGAAAATTCGGTGGTTACTTCACTAATTCAAATGGGCTTTTTTTCTGTATTCAAGGTGGTTTTGTAGTCACAGAACACTAGAGAGCATGATTTGGTCCTAAAACACATTTTGGGAGGCACTCTAAAATTTTTGTTGAGATTCTTTCTTATTCAATTGAAGGCTATGTCATGACAAGGCTCCGCTGAGAAGTCGCTAAATTCCATGGATGTTATAGCGATTTGACTAGAGGTTGGGAAGGTCTGGGAGACCATGGAAGTGAAAATACTCTTTTTATTGATACCTCAAATGTGACCAAGCTTAAAAATAAATATGGTTCTAGTGAAAAAGGACAAAAAAAACAACAACAAAAATTTGAGACCTCATACACCTCTAGAAAACAGTTCTATGTTGTCTCACATCTATTGTAGCTATTGAAAAACCATAATATACTCTTGAACATGAGAGGAACATGATAAAAACATTATTTTCTTTATTTTTTGTTTCACAATGTGCCAAAAATTCTTTTCAAGAGACAATTGTTCAACAAACCGTGATTAATGAGTCCTATTGGATCCTGTTACAAATAATACTTCAATATATCATTCCAAAAATTATCCTCCTTCCAGATTGTAAATTCATCATATATTTTCCTAGGACAAGAACCAGTGAGTGATTTTGTAAGAAAGGTATTTGAGATGCTAGTTGGAGTGTCTAGAAAGTTTCAGGTATTGGAAGGGTGCTTCCACAATTGAAACAAGGTGGACAAGGATGCTTGATCTATTGGAAGACTACTTGAACTTCTTAAACTTTACATATTGTCGAATGGATGGGAGTAATTCAACATTAGAAAAGTGGCATTGGATAAAGAACTTCAATAGCCCAGATAACGAAATTTTTATTTTTCTTATTTCAACTAAAGCAAGTCAGGTTCGAATCAATTTTCCAAGTGTAGACACAGTTATTATATATGATCTATATTCCAGACCTCTTTTTTATTTATGATCTTAATCATAATCTCACAAGATAGGACAAGACAAACCAGTGATTGTATATCAGTTCATAATAAAGTGTTCTATTGACAAGAGAATATTGCAGTGTTAAGAAACAAAGTTGGATTTGGAGAATCTAGTGATAAATATTTGTAAAAATGAAAGTTTAAGAAATTATCTAAATCACAAAAACCCTTTTTCTATGTAGAGACTGTCGCAATACCACTAATTGCATCTCCAGAATTTTCAAGTGAAAATTTATTATGAGGTATTATGTCCTTATGCAATTACTAATAATGGTAGGACATGTAGAAATGTTTATGTTGTGAACATAGTTCATTATACAAAGATCAATGGTTCAATATTTTTGGTAATACAAAACCCCAACTAGGTTTCATTAGTTTACTATGTTAACCAAGCCAAGTTTTACCAGTGTATGAAGTACATATGACATTATAATTGCTCACCGTGGGTGTTTGTACTACCTATTTCTTCTACTCAAGGAAAAAGATCTACTATCTGAAAATTGAATCAAAGGGAAGCTAGGGAAAATAGAAATTGCATGGTTAGGCCCATATGTGATAGAAGACATATTTCCTTTGGGAGCAATCTAGATTAGGACACTCAAAAGGGATTTTTTTTGTGTCTATCACCTATGTAGCCCAACTTAAAAGAAATACTCCATGAAATTTTTAGTAGGTTTACTAGTAAAACACCCTTGAGGAACTAGTAACCATGGGCTAAGATGAAAACCACTTCATTGTGGTCTAATTCCTCAATTCTTGTATTTAGTTTCATTTTATTTTAAGAAAAAAATTAATTCATAGAATCGACAATAAATAGGTTGGGTTCAAAGTATGGTATAGTAACTAATTTCCCTAATAATAAGTACGATCATTCAAAATTCTACAGTAGAAACAAAGTATATAAAAATAGTAAAAACCTACATAGATCCATGGATCAAAAGATGCAAAGAATTATAATTTTTCTTATATTTCTTAATCTCCCCTTCTTCAGAAGGGAGAAGGAAGGGTGGGGGAGATGTTGGAGGGGCTAGTAGTCCAAGTCAACTAGACCTTACAAGTCAAGATAGTCAACTAAACTTTGTAGTTTAAGTCAAGATGTAATTCAGGTTGACTTCCCTATTGGGTCGATTGACTAAGTTATTTTAGATAGTTAATCCTTTGTAACTATCATAGTCTATTATAAATATGTATGTATCCATATTATCAAGAGTGTAATGATTGTTGTGGACTAATATAAAGGTGCTTTCGCCAAGCTACCACTACTTCTTTTTCTTTTCTATTCTATCTCCTATGTGTGTTGAGTATATCTCGTTATAGAGAATTTTCTTGGTGCATGGATATGTTGGTAACACATTTATATAGTTCCCTAGATTACAATAGGGATACTTGCATCATTTTCTATCCATTATCCCTAATATGGAAACAATAAATGTCAATGTCCAATACCTAGCTTTTGCTACTATGGTGGATTTTTCACAATTTCTTATCTCAATACATAATGTATATTTTGAATGGGATTTGGATAAATTTTCTAAGACCATATCCATCATTATCTCTATAAAATCAAGAATTTTGGAAATATTTTGATAGTCATAGATTGTTCTCCCAAATAAATCAAATTATATACTACCTTATTTAAGGAATTATGTGATTTTTTTTCTTGGTATTAAGAAGAAATGCCTCGTATTGACCCCCATATTATAATTCATGAAATTAAAAAATACGATGGGTCCAATATAGTTAGGCATAAGCTTCACCTAGTCAACCCTTGCACAATAGTCACCATCATGAAGAAGTCAAAAATATCCTTCTTGTAAGGTTCATTTATCTAGTTATCTTTGTGGAATGGGTATCCAAATTTATTCATGGTTCCAAAACATAGGGTATCATTCAAGTCTGATTTGATTATAGGGACCTCAATAGATAATTTCCCAATGGTAGTTATCTTACCTAATAATTGAACAAATTATCAACAAATCTTTTGGTGGTAAAATAATTTCCTTCATGGACGGTTTAGCTGGTTATAATTAAATATAGACAAAAGCAGAAGGCCAATAAAAAATAACCTTCATTTGTCCTTAAGGAACTTTTTCTTATTAAAAGATGCATTTGGTCTTAAGAACACTTGGGGAACCTTCCAACAAGCCATGTCATATGTATTTCATGGTGTTGACACATACTACTATAAGATTCTTGTGTCATTATAAACAAATTATAAATACTATGATAAATATGAATAGATAGGAGAATGTAATGTCCCTTGCTTGACTCCCCTAGATTGCAATGTACTCATACACATGATATGTCAATTAGGCTAGTAATTTTGGTTCTATTTGGGTTTACATACCCCTATGTGTACAAATGTGTTTTAAGGTTGGTGTGTCTGTGTAATTGGGTTAGAGAATTTATATTATTAGGCTAGTGAGTGGAGTTCCATTGACACCTATGTGCCTATATATGTATAATGAAATAGTCTGGTGGGCCATAGTAATTATGAGTTTTAACGCCAAAGTGTGTGTGGGATTAGGCTAGATAGCTTGTGTGATAAAAGACTAGTGGGCTTAGAATACATATTATTTGCTACGAACCAAGAGATGAAAGGAGTATGGGGGGACTGAGACTCCACTACAGGAAAAGTATCATAATATGAAAGTATATTATCATATTATCATATAACCATATAATAAAAAGTATGTGGACACCATGTTTAATAAAAGGCGGTTCCTCTATTTAGTTGATCAAAGAATTAGTAGGGATAGGTGTCCTTGTGTGAGGGCTTGAAAGATACCTAGAGATCTATGAGGGAAGTGAGAACTCCTAGAGCTATAGGAATCTAGACATCCTTGGAAAATCAAGATAGATAACCTCGAGGTAATGACAAAAATTGAAGGACTGCATATGAAAAAAAGAGGATGCACTACTTGGGTGTGGGGTTGATGGTGGACATGAGCTTAATTGTTGGAGGCTGTCAACTTTTGTACCTTATCCCTATTATATATGGTACTAGATATGCACTTGGCTTGATAAGCCAATGCCAAGTGGAATCGTAGCCCTAAATTTGTGGTGGTTGATTACTGAGAGGACTGGAGCAATGTGGTCTACTACTATGTGGCATGTTTAAAGTGTGCAACCAATGAACAAATTTTTATAGATAAATATTTGAGTCCTATTTTATGTATGCATGTGTTTTATGTTTTATGGTTTTATTGCATGTTATTATATCATGCTATGTTATATATATAATTGTGCTCTTACCACATGTAAGTGGCATTGCTTTGATTGAGGGGCTAGGAATGTCACAAGTGGTATCATAACTCAAGCTACAACATTGGGCTTGCATGGAACAAAACTAAAATGTAGAGGTGGAAATGTTAATATTCCTACAAATTATTTGATCAAACATCTAAACAAGATGTTTATTCATGGACTCTGATGATTACAACTTCAAACGGGCATGTTGAGGAGGCATTGAAAATTTTGATGAAATGCAGAGATTATGAGGATTGTATTACATTTTCATGCCTATGTGTTAAATTCCCTTGTGGACACATATGTGAAATATGGAAGGATTTAGAATCCCTGTGAACTGTTCGTCAAAATGGCTGAACCAAATGTTGTCTCATTAACTATTATTATTTTAGCCTACTCAGGGCATGGACCTTCTAAAGAGACCTTGAGGTTGTTTTGAACATGGCAGGGGAAGTCAAGGGTACATAACTCAACCAGTAGACTTGGTGACATACCAATGATTAAATGCAACATGACACCATGATTATAAATCCTTCACGAAGGATAGGAAATAATGGACACATTGAAATGTTTATTCTACTCACTAATGATGGATTGATTCAATGGAATGAATATTAGTGATTTCAACGGTGTTGTTATTGTCAGCATTAGCATCGATCTTATTTGTTATTACTTACATGGAAATGTAATTCAATACTTTCAAACCTAGGAAAATTCTTCAACTTATTGTAATGGTCTAAACTCACAAAGACTTTTGCAGTTACTCCGAATTTAAATTCCATTCATATAAAACCCATCAATTGGGAATAAAAGCATAGTAGCATTCCTTCAAACGTAGTAGATATTGCTACATCTCTTCTTGTGTGGTTCACAAGAAGTTTTTCTCGTGCATTAAGATGATTATGAAATATGTCAACATTGGGAGATTGGAAGATGTAGGCGGCGTGTTTGATAAAATGTCAATGCATGATGTAGTTTCACCATCATTGCAGAGTATGTGAAAAATGGTAGATTAAATGATGCACAATATATTTTTGAAAAAATGGTGGAACGAAATGGGATCTTTTTGGCTACAGTGATAATGGGATCCATAGGATTTTTGGTAGGATGATGCCTTGGAAAAGTAGACTTACTTCTACTTGTTGGATGATCATGTTTAATGGTGCCCACCTATATCCATACTTATGCTCATTAGATCACCTTTTTATATGATTTCTTCCTCATAAAGTTCATTAGCATCTTGATATAATTGTTGTTTTATGGGATACCTCCAACACTTTTGAACATCGAATAGTTAGTAGTAATTTTTTTGCATGATGAAAATGGTATTTATCCTATTATGATTAAGGAATAATGGATACATACTGAGTATCTTTTTCCTACCTCAAAAATTATGTGGACTAGTGGCAACATTAGAAGGAAAACATGCAGACTTCTAATCTACAACCTTTCAAGCCTTGACCATAAAGAATCATCTAGAATAGAGAGCATATTAAGTGAAATTACAAGTACTCCATCTTGGTTGTCCTTTCCATTCGCATGCATTTGTATTTATATTTTTATGTGAATGCCTTGAGAATGAAAGAGATGAATTTAAAGAGGTATGGTGATGGGATTGAAGGTTCGAGGTGCAAGAAGTGAAGAGGTGCATGAAAGATTTGGCCTACAGTCCCATCTTCACAATTTGGAAGTTTTATTGTAAACCATAACAAGGGGAGAATTATTTATTCTTTGTATACAAGAGTCATTAAAAAGAGCATGGAATGCACAGAGAAAATGTTACAATGTAGAAGGACACTAGCTATTTATGAAAATATGTTCATTATGAGTTACAAAGAGAGTAAGATATCACCCAATGGTTTTATTTTTTCGAGTGGAAAATTGATATGTGCAAGAGGGTTTAAGACCTTTTCCAGGAATTTTGGAAAAATATAAATGATTAACCTACAATAGATTCTCAAGCATGATGCCAATACCAAATATTGGCATTGGTTAGTAGGTTGGGAAGAGCAGCATATATTTGTGACCAAGCTTATATGGTGTTGCTTATGAAGAGGTCCTTTTATTTGATATGGGCATAAGGTCAGATTGAACATCACTTCTCGTCAATGAAGTAGTTATAGGTCTATTTAAAATTTTGTTACTTCATTGACACATTGACACACCTTAGCACTTCACTTCTGATCAATGAAGTAGTTATAGGTCTATGTTATCCAGGAAGGGAGTACAATACCTACTCAAACTGAGAAAATGCTAGTTTGAAAACATTTCAAGAGTTTGTTAGTTTTCCTCCATAGTAGGTTTTCCTTCAATAGCATATTCCAAGTATTTTTCATGTTTTTCTCAGCAAAGAATTTTTTTGAGTAACCAAAATTGAGGCCTTGATACTTTTCATTTATATGATGTTTTCAATTTTCATTTCCACTCATTTTAGTCCATAATGCTACCAATCCTTTATGTAAATATCATACAATTCAAATTGTGGAAACAGTTCAAGGAAAGGAGGAAAAGTTGTTTATTAATTGTGTGATACATATTGGACTAGTAGATGCACAATAGTCCAATCCCATTATCATATTCTAGGAAAAGGAGTGGGTCCTTGCACTAATACAAAGAATAAAGGTTAAAGGAAGTGAGAGAAATAAAAGTGTCCCCGCCAATGGAATGCTTTTAGCTACTTGAAATCAATATCATCATGGTGTGTTAGATGAAGACTTCCATTACATGATCAACTGGGAAAGAGTTGCCACAGGTATCAATTTTTGTAGAAGTAGATTGTTGAGAGGCCGGCCTATTGAAAACTATCGAAAAGTTACAATGCCTGAACCTGGTAATTGTAGAGGTGCCAAAATTGTGGACTCCAATCAATTTATCTCATTGAATTTTCCTAGTTGGATAACCATTCAAATAAAATATGTTATCAGATCTATTGAATTTTTTCTCAGATTCACATGTACAAGAGAAAAATGCTACTTTTCCTAATATATATTTCATTCATCTATCCATAAATGAATAATGTTGGAATTGAACTAACCTTATCTAGATGTACACGATGAGTTTCATTAAATATGTTTGTGGATGGTGCTCAATAAGTTTCAAATGGATACATATGGTGTATGGCAAGTATAGTCTCATAGAATTATACCATTACTCAACAAAATCTATACCTTGCCACCAATGTTTCCTGATGGTAGGATGAAGGTAGCAATGATTTTGAAGAGGCTTCATATGAATATGCTCATTATAGATCAAATATTTGTGGTTAAATTCAATCTTGACATTGATGGAAAGACTTCTATGTTTGGAAGACATGGCTGTCAGCAAGGGTGTTCTAGCTTGAGTGTTATTTAGGGGTTGTTAGTCTTAAAATTCTGGATGCACATCAATCTCTCAATGTGCCTCCATCACAGTCAGCAATTATTTTAACAAGTCTACCTGAATGGTCGCCACAACTGCACACAAAACTTCCTAACTTGTTTCATCTACCTGAGATTCCAAGTGGTATTACATCTTACAATTTATTGAAAGGATAAACCGCCCACATAAACTTCTACCATGAATAGTGATTCATCAATCTATAGGTTGCACACAATTCACTTTCATGGCAGGTGTTATGACCTGGTTGGAAGCATGTTGAATCTTTTGAAGAGGTGGGTAATAGCACCACTAATAGGAGAAATTTTGAGCATAAGAAATAACATATATAAATAATTACAACAAAATGAAAATTATTCCTACTTAATAGCTGCATTCATATACTCACACTCTCTCCAAGACATCCTAGCAATCAACACACCCTCAGGCTTATAATCATAAAAGTCTATAGATATGCCAAATAATGGTAGCAACAATATTTTCATGGAGCACTTCGATACTCTATATATTACTAGAGCCGAAAATATTTCATCACTTAGATAGAGAATTTATTATGTCCCTTGCTACCTTCTTTTATTAACCACACCATATATGCCTAGCCCTGTATATTTGGAGACGACTACTTTTAGAGAGTGAGCCTTACATGGAAATCAAGGTCATCTAGGTTGATTACCTCCTCCTTTCAGGCCCTCTCAACCACCTGATGCATTAAGCATATGGATGATATTGGTATCAAAGACATGGACTATAATATATTTGTGGTGCGATGTCTCCCAACACAAGATATCATGGGGCCATATATTCTTACCATCCATGCACCCAGTGTAGAGGAACTACTACCTTTCCTTAGTCTTAGCATGGCTCATGGAAATAGATGCTCATCACCACGTTTCTCCCCCTTCCTACTAGATTCATCAGACTTGGATGTTTTAAGTGGTACAATGTTCCTAACTTCTCCCCGATCGGATAGCATAGCCCAATCCTTTTAGGTTACTCTCCAGATGATATTTTAAGTCTCAACATTGATGTGTTTGTGATGGTCAGAAGGGATAATGAGTACTCTTATGATCCTTTGGTAAAAGGGTAAGGTTAGAAACAAAGATTGAGGATTGTCTATGAGTAATAGAATATTTTTCTACTTGTTAAACCCAAATGCGTCCAACCATTTTAGTACAAGTATCAAATCCATCAATCCTTGCCTATTCTTAGATAAAATATGGGTTTGAAACTTCATGTATTAAACCTTTATTTAGCACTTACCATGTCCATTTCGAAGAGATTTCCAAGATTGTGACCCTGGGGCATGGAGATAAGTTCAACAACATTCATCACATCTGGTTTTGTTTCCTTGTTTTCCATAACAAGATGTTCCTTGCATAAACACACCATAATTCACTGATAAGAATCTCCCTTAAGGAAAATAAAATTCCACATAATAAATCACTGCCTAAGAATACACAACAATAATATCATGCATATTTTCTTTAAATCAATTAAATTTGCTTACTTCTAAGTCATTGAAGAGTCAACACATTTCACACGCTTTTCCCTTTACATGCTTACTTTATCCTAGAGCATGCCTACTAGGTCTGACCTTATGTCCTTTTGGTGGCAAGTGCTTCAACTCATGGTTAGACTGTAGTGCCAGTCTTGTTTATATACATGATAGGTCAGGTCTTAATTGGTGTAACCATTATCTCCCATGCCTTCGGCTTCATATTCCTCCATGGAATCCTAAACATATAGCCTCTTGCGAAGGGATATGGATGGGCCATCACCCAACGGTTTGGGGAATCATGTGTAGATTCCTTCTGTGGAACAACGAAATCACCAAGATCCAATTTCTTGACTTCAAGAAAATCTATCAGATCATACCTACCACATCATGGTCTTGCCCTTCTTCCTCTTGCCCTAGACAAACCCAACCAAATGTACTAGATTATACCTACCACAACATGGTCGTGCCCTTCCTCCTCTCGCCCTGGAAAAACCCAACCAAATCTACCAGATTAGACCTGCCACAGCATGGTTGCGCCCTTTCTCCTCCTACCGCGGACAAATGTTGCAACGTGAGGGAAATGAATTTTTTTTATATTTGAAAAAAAACAAATATTTTGATATGAAATGTGTGTGTTTTTCAAGGGGACTTTTAAATATTGGTCATAAAAGCATGAAGCCTAGAAGCAACTTAGGGGTGACGTGGAAGGCATTATGGAGGCACTAAGTTTTAGCATAGAGAAAAATTTATGAAATTGGAAAAAATATAAGTTTGTAGAAGAACTAAATATGTACAAGGTTGAATATGTTGATCCATGGAAGGCTAAGCACATAAGGTTAAGGAGTTATGTGCACTTGTCTATTTCTCTAAAAACATAGATTTTTTTGTATGTGTGTTGAGTTTCTTATAGTTGGTAGATTCTATATCTTAATATTGAGTTTTCTGAAGCCATTCTAGTTTCCTATATATGAAAGGTCTATAAGTTACTTAAATAGATTAAATACTAGGGAGAAGTTGTAAGAGGGATTTCATTTGTTATCATATTTTGGTGTTCACTCTAAATTACAATTATGTAATGCCATGAATTTTATTAATATAATGGATTATTATTCTACCTATGTGTTTGTATTTTTAATATATTTGGGTGATCTATTATTGTGTTTTATTCATCTGAATGATGTTAGTTATAGTGGTTTAAATGGATGCTAATAATATCATAATGAATGTGATCCCAACTAAAATGTTTGACATGTTTTTCTTTATTAATGGGAATTATTATGTGTGTCAAGTGAAGCCTTCTTGCCCCTATAATTTGGAATAAATTAAGACATTTGACAATAGTAGGCCATATTTAGAAACATTTCATTAAGCTTGATTCTAGCATATAGCCAATAGACAATAACTTGAAATAATTGTTTAAAATCTTTGAAATATGGTAGATGTGTTAAATTAGGGTTTAATGACCGAGGGGGTAGGGTTTAACCTAAAAAATGCCTTCAATTGACTTGAATGATTTTATCCCTAACCCTAAATTTTCCCTAAGATTATTTACATATGTTAATTATTCTTGGAAATGGGTTGGGAAAGTTAGAAGGTGACATTAGGAAGAGGTACTTGAGGAAAAAAATTTATTTTACTATCTCTTGGGAAAAATGGAAAAGAAATGTTACTTTTAGGACTTTGTTCGGCTATGTTAGTGTACAATTTCTACCTCATGAGAGATGAATTTTTCATTAAGTCATGCTGGTATTTAAGTAGTTAAATACTGCTCAAGTAAGGTCTAACTGGATAGAGGAGGATATGGTGTACTTAGCCATAGTGGGGTATTAAGCTCCTAATACTAAGCTTGACATTTTATTTTGGGATGGAGGTGGTGTTACAAGCCAAAGACCTTACAATTATATAAGTACTAGACCAATTTTGATATTAGAACAATTAATGACATTGTTGGGTAATGTATATTTCTGGAGTGAATCTTCAAGGATTTGAAAACATATGTTCTAATTGAGATAAATCCTTGCTTGGAGGGCAATGCATATTTGAAGGTGTCCATGATAGGAATGAAAATCAAACCTTTTGTGTGATTTCCCCCCACAATATACCATTCATACAACAAAAAAATTAATCTACCCTAGTGTTACATTGATCATTACAATAGGAGATGGTGGTGGAAACTAGAGTCACCCTAACAATAGTTGGAAATTAAGGAATACACTACCAATGTTCCTCTATGGCGCAAAGGGATGTCAATAAAATGTATGACGTTCTAGGATTTTGTGTGGATTTGATTAGAAAAATTGTGTGACAAGAAATAATCTAGAACATACTGATAGTTTCTACTAATATCAACTATCTTTTTCTAGAGAATACCCATAACCATTTGACCTTCATTATTGTAAGCATACAAAATATTATTTTTACTTCTTAGATGATTAACAAAAACAATCAATTTCCTCATACAAAAGTCCTCAGGATAACCATTGAAAGAGTCAAAGCATTTTCTTACAATTTTTGTTGTAGCTAGACAAACTTCTCCAATAAGGGACCCACTAGGACCTTAATGTTCAATTTCTATTGCATCCCAAACCTAGAAAACAAAGGAAATAAATGACCACTTATTATGTAAATAAGAAATTTACTTAAAAAAATGTTTAAAAAGTAAATGCAATTCCTCCATGGTAAAAGAAGGCCCTTTCAAACTCATATTACGTTTTATTTAGTCTAGGTTTTCATGATCAATGTCAAGCCCATGAATGGTTGCACTTCAATATGTAGACAAGTGTAGAGAATATTTCATGAATAGATTTTATATTTTTCATGGAGATTTTTTAAAGCTCTATAAATTTCCTTTTATAGAATTTCCTTTTAGTGCATATGTCAAATCCATCAAGTTCAAAATAGGAATGTCAATAGGTTATTATATGGTTGCAACAGGGAGATACACAGATCAATTTTAGACAAAGGGAGACTTTGGGCTAGGCACAACAATGTTTTTCTAACAAATTGTTTGGGATCCCAAGTCATAGAAAAAATAAGGCTATCTATCAGGGCATGATTGCTATGGAGTACAAAGGTGTGCTAGGGAATTTCAAGAAGTTCTAACACATGCTAGATAATTCAAAAGCATGTTAGGCATGCCACGATATTTCAAGTGCTAAGGAGTGTTATGGAGTGCTATGGAAACACAAGGGAGAACCAGGTCAAAATGCATGGAAATGAATGAATAAGAGTGTGTGATGGGGAGTGTTAACGAGTTCTATATATGCTAAGGAGGGAGTGACAAGGTATGCTAATTATTTCCAAGGAATGTTAGAGTGCCAAGAAAACATTCCAAGATGTGTCAGATGCCAGGGTGTGTCAATGCATGCCACAGAGTGTTAGGGAGTTCCAAGAAAACACAAGGGATCACTAGGTAAAAATGCATGGAAATTAATGAATAAGAGTGTGTGACAAGGAGTGTCAGCGATTTCTACTTGTGCTAACGAGGGAGTGACAAGGTATGGTAGGAAGTGCTAAGGAATGTTAGAGTGCTAGGAAGACATGCCAAGATGTGCCAAGTGCCAAGGCGTGCTAATGCATGCTAGGGAGTGTTAGAGAGTGTGTCAGAAACAAAAGGGAGAACTAGTTCAAAATGCATGGAAATGAATGAATAAGAGTGTGTGATATGGACTGTCAGTGATTTCCAAGTGTGCTAAGGAGGGATTTGCAAAGTTATATGCTACACAGTGCCAAGGCATGCAATAGTGCAAGGGCATGTCATGGAGTGGTACAGTGTGCTAGGGAGTGATAAAGTATGCTAAGGATGGAGTGACAAGGTCTGTTAGATAGTATTAAGGCATGTTAGAGGCTAGCGAAACATGCCAATATGTGTCAGGTGCTAAGGTGTTCCAATTAATGCTAGGGAGAGTTATGGAGTGCCAAGGAAACACAAGAAAGCACTAGTTTCAAATGGATGGAAATGAATGAATAAGAGTGTGTGAAAAGGAGTGTCAGTGAGTTATGTGTGCTAAGGAGGGAGTGACAAGGTATGCTAGGTAGTGCCAAGGCATGCAAAAGTGCCAAGACATATCAAGGAGTGGTACATCATGCTAGGAAGTACTAAATCATGCCAAGTAATGTAGGGGATGCCAACACATGCCACAAAGTGCTAAGAGATTGTTAGACATGCTAGGTGTTATGGCATGTCAAGATGTAAACTATTTGTTTTATGGCCATGGTTGGACATGAGCCTTGACTTGGTAACTTGTTAAGTGGGATGAGTTAAGATTGGACATGAGTATCCTAAGATGAGTTATAGGTCATTCTTAGGTGACCAAGGCATAGTATGGTTGTATTAACTGTAACTTGGTCAAGATGTTGTATTCGAGGTAGGACTTGGTTGGTTCCCAAGTCTTAAAAAAATAAGGGATGTTATGAGGGCATGATAGCTACAGAGTGCTAGGACGTGCCAATGAATGAAAAAGTGCACTAACACACGCCAAATAGTGTCAATGCATGTCGATGAGTGTTGGGGAGTGTCAGGGCATCACAAAGGAGAACTAGGTCAAATTGCACGGAAACGAATGAATAAGAGTGTCTTCCAGGGAGTGTCATTAAATTCCAGGTGTCCCAAGGATGAAGTGCATTAGGATAATTTCATCATAGGACTTGCAAGAGGTAATACTATGATTACGATAAGGGGATGGACAAAGAAATTTTGGAGAAAGGGAGAATTTGTTCTAGGGACAACAATATTTTTTCAATGACTTGGTTGGGTTCCCAAGTCACAAAAAGGTAAGGCTATCTATGAGGGCATGACAGCTAGGGAGTGCCAAGGTCTGCAAGGAATGCTAGGAAGTGCTAACACATGATAGAAAGTTCTAAGGCAAGTTAGGGATGCCAAGACATACCAATTTCTAAGGCATGCCAAGTTGTGCTAGGTGTTAGGGTGTGGTGCCAACACATTGTAGGGAGTGCCAAGGAAACACAAGGGAGGACTAGTTTCAATTGCATAGAAATGAATGAATAGGAGTGTGTGATAGGGAGTGTTAGAAAGTTCTAGGTGTGGTAAGGAGGGAGCGAAAAGTTATTCTAGGTAGTTTGAAGGTATGATAGAGTGCTAGGAAAGCATGTAGATATGTGCCAAGTTCCAAGGTGTGCCAATGTGTGCCAAGGAGTGTTAAGGAGTGTAAAGGAAACACATGGGAGCACTAGCTCATAATGCATGGAAATGAATGAATAAGAATATGTGACAAGGAATGTCAGCGAGTTCCAAGTGTGCTAAGGAGGAATGACAAGGCATTCTTCATAGTGTTAAGGAATACTAGAGTGCTAGGGTGGCATGCGACTAAGATGTGTCAATGCATTCATGGAAGTGTTAGCTGGGATTTCTAGGGAAACACAAGGGAGCACTATGTCAAAATGCATGGAAATGAACAAATAACAGTTTGTGATCGGAAGTGTGAGTGAGCTCAATCTATGTTAAGGAGGGAGTGACAAGGTATGCTAGGTAGTGCTAAGGCTTGCTGGAGGCCAGGGAAACATGCCAATATATCCTAGGTGCTAGGGTGTATCAACATGTGCCAAGGAGTGCTAGGGAAACACAAGGGAGAACAAGCTAAAAATGCATGGAAATGAATGAATAATATTTTGTGACTAGGAGTGTCAACAAGATCTAAGTGTGTTAAGGAGAGAGTGGCAAGGTATGCTAGGTAGTGCCAAGGAATGCTAGAGTTCTAGGCTGATATGCCAAGACGTGTTAGGTGCTAGGGTGTGCCAATGCAAGATAGGGAGTGTTATGGAAACACAAGGAAGAACCAGGTCAAAATTCGTGGAAATGAATAAATAAGAGTTTGTGACATGTAGTGTAAACAAGTTTTAGGTCTGTTAAGGAGGGAGTGACAAGGTTATATGCTAGGTAGTGCCAAGGTATGTTAAACTACCAAGGCACGTCAGTAAGTGCTAGGGTGTGCTAGGGAGTGTCAAAGTATTCTAAGAAATGTAGGGGATGCTAACACATGCCACATAGTGCTAAGGAGTTCTAAGACATGTTAGTTGTTATCACATGTCAAGATGTAGATTATGTTGATTAGTTTTTTTATGGCCACGGTTGGATGTGATGAGCCTTGTCTTGGTAACTTGTTAAGTGGGATGAGTTTAGATTGGACATGAGTAGCCTAAGATGAGTTACATGTAGTTCTTAGGTGAACAAGGCATATGTTGAATTTCCACGGCACGTGAAAATCAAGGTTTGGTCTTAGAACCTTTTATTCAAACACACTCAAGTGCCACAACACATCTACTTTGCACAACGAAATCTACACATCAGTGAATCAACTAGTGCACATGACAATTTTTAACTTTTGCAAACCCTTCTTCATTATATTACAAACTATAATAGAACATGCTAGAGCTCCCATACTAGGGATCATGGCTCTTTACAATCATATTGATACAAGGAATACAACTAGGGATTGGTGTTAGTCCTTTGACAACCAATCTACCTTGAACAAGAGATCATTTGACTTACTTGTTGGTTGTGGCCACACACATCCCTTTTAGTCCACATGTATAGAACACATTTGGCATGTCCTATGGCCTCCCATTCTACAACTCCTGAATCTGCCTCTATCAATGAACTCAACTCCTTGAGGTTACTGAACTCAACTCAACAAAATTTTCCCTTTAGATACTTCCTTTTTCCTTCAAGGTGTGCAAAACTTAGGGTCTTGAATCAACTATTCACAACTCCATTTGTGAACAACTTTTTGGTATGCTAATTTTTTCCATATTTTTGCTCCAAGATGACAAGTCTAGGGCTATGGATGTCACCCTTCTTCTCACTAACTCAGTCCTATACAATACAATGAACTAGGGCTAGTTGGCTAGCCCACTTGACTGCTACTTTTTTCCTTAAAATTTTGCACGTCCTTAGGCCCAATACACCTACCCTTCTACTAGTCTTGTTGTCCTTCATAATTACATGACTTAGGGATCTTCTTTGACAATCACCTAACAACATTCCAACTATTCTAGGACTGCCATCAATTTTCCCAACCATAGTCAATTCTTTTACTGATTTAGAGCCCACAACACCACCCTCATCTAGGGCTCTTCAAATTTTCCACCTAATAGTGATTCTAGTCCTCTCAAAATCACTATTCTTGCATACCAATTTCTTTATTGTATAATATATGAAAAAATCTGAACTACTCCTCTTATCATACTTATAACAATGTATAAATGACTGAACTAGGGTCATAAATTATCCACTAACAATCCATTGAATAATTGTTTATAGGTTGCTTCAAATCTTTGTCCAAAAAACAATGGACAGTCCACCTAAATCAACTCCTCTTCATGTCAATCCATTCCTCATATGGAATATTTCATTTGTTCAATATTCTACTCAAGTTCCACCCTCCTTTGGATCTTATATCTCCACACATACTTCTGCAAACCATCTTCCAAATATGTGGTCTATATTGTAGAGATAATCCTTGCTCTAAGGGGCATGACCCTTCTTCTTCTACATAGATCTGTGATAGCCTTAAGGGAATACCTTGTGGGCTAAACATGTTAGAAAAGCACCCTAAGTAGGGCATTATACTTATATTCTAATTTCTTTAGAACAAAGCGTATCCACCCATAGAAAAAGAAAAACTCTTGCCTCCATAAGATACTTGACCTAGATCATATGGGTCCATAGAGTTTGGGCATTCCTTTAACTAAATATTGACCTGAACTTTAGATCTCTGTGACCCTCAAACTATGGTTACCTCAGTCAGTATTACACTTACGACTAGTTGTGTTTTGGACCTAAATTCCAGCGTAGACCCTCCTCTATTTGGGTTGGTCTTTATCACAGACCTTGCAACCTACTAACCAGCACAAGAAAGGGTCTCAACCCTCTCTTCTATCTCAGAATTTGATGCGACCTTCACACAAAAACACCATTGAAATCACATGCCCAAATTCTCATGAGCACCTCTCTTGAGCTCAATCTACAAGAAGAGAACCAACAATATGTCATCCTACTTCTTAGCTAGAACCCATTAAGGTATGTGACATTACTGTGAACCCCTACATGATTATCTTTCTCTTGGTGGATGATGATGGCCTCCCTTTAACAACCCTTACTCAACCCGCTAATTCAGCCTACTTTATGAATACATATACCTTGGCCTCCTTGATCAAATGAGCTCCTTCTCATTTGATGTTCTTTCCTTCATACTAATGCCTACTTAAATAGTTTTTCTTAACTAGGACTCTTAGGGACCTTGTTAGGACCCTATACTACTAGTGTAACCCCTTATTGTTATTAGTACAACCCATTTATTATATTTATGTACCCATGTAGTGCCCATATTGTTACTATTGTGCCCCATAGAAGCCCACTATTGTTATTATTGTGCCCTTACATTATTATTGTTATGTCGACTCTGATTATGTTATGACCCCTTGGACTCCTATATATAGAAAGGAGGTCTTTTCATTTGTATCCTCCAAGAATTGTTCATTTATGTAATGTAAAGGAGGTTTCCCCCTCGAAGAGGCTGAATTCTAAGGCGTGGATCTCTCTTTTCTATCTTTTTGTTAGCTGGTTTCATAACATTTGGTATCAGAGGCTTTGGATTCTAGGGTTTCGCTGCTCCAAACAGGTCATCGTGGCATTTTCGCTATAACTTTTTTCCTCCGATGTTTCAGAAGCTAAAAAAAAAATCCATTTGAGACGAGATCGCACTGAAGCTTGCGTCCGAATTTCAGATCTTTTCGCGCTATATTTGCGGAGATATGATCTGAGGAAGTTGGTCTTTTTGCAGATTCCTGAATTACATTCCAAACAGGTGACCTGGGGAAAATTGTCATAACTTTCTCTCTGAGAATCGGATTGAAATTTCATAAGAATTTACAGAAATAGGACAGATTTTAGTTTCTTGTAGATATTTTTCAGAGCCAAAGGTTGAAACAGTGACACGTGGCACTTCATACCAGTTCGCTCTTCTGGAAAGGTCTATAATCAGGTCATCTTGGGAGATTGTGCATAACTATTTCTTGGAGAATCCAATTTGGATCAGACTGGTGGCATTGGAAAGAGAACAAAGAGGGCTACGACAGTTCGCAATTTCAGAACTTAAAGATACGAAAGTACAGAGTTACAGTCGTTTCAATATCGAGCTCCTAAAATCAAGAAAAAGCAAGATGAGGAAGTTTGATGGCAAGGATCCGGTAACTTGGATACTTCAGATGGAGCAATATTTTGATCTACATGGTGTACCACTGTTACAAAAGGTATGTATTGCATCTTCATATTTAGAACCAAATCAATTTTTATGGTATGAAGGACATTGTTCTCGTAAACAACTTGTTACATGGTCAATTTTCACGGAGGAAATGATAGCACATTATGAGGATACGAAGAGCAACACCTTCTTTAGAGCAACACCAAAACAATTGGAAAGAGTAAAAGGGCTTTGTGACATATTGGAAAGAAAAATTATGGAAACCAGGAAGCATACCCCTCACAACTATAAAGATGGAAGTGTTGTTTCTCCTAGCCTTCCACAACCTACAAGGGTTACACCACAACAACTGGAAAAAAGAAGAGAAAAAGGGCTTTGTTACAATTGTGATAGCAAATGCACTAAAGGTCATAAGTGTGCTGAGAAGAAATTATCTTACATAGAATATGAAGAGGAGGAAGAAAAGGATCAAGAAACATCAAAAGAAGAAGATATACGCCAGGACCCCACCCAGAGAAAGAAGAAATGAACCAGACCATATCTTGTAAAGCATTGGCAAGAACTACCACTCCTCAAACTCTCAAGATAGAAGGACATATCAAGAAGAAAAAGGTGAAAGAAGTGAAAGATCACATCGAGAAAGAAGAAATGAATCCAACCATATCTTGTAATTCATTGGTTGAAATTACCACTCCTCAAACTATCAAGATAGAAGGACATATCAAGAAGAAAAATGTTCAAGAAGTGAAATATTACATCGAGCATCAAGAAATGAATCCGACCATATCTTGTCAAGGATTGGAAGAAATTACCACTCCTCAAACTCCAGAGATAAAAGGGCATATCAAGAAGAAAAAGGTTCAAGCAGTGAAAGATCACATTGAGCATCAACAACAAGTTCTCCAAATTTAAAAGGATAATGCCACTTCAGTGCAAAATCAAATGAAACAATAGGTAGATCAACATCGCAATGAAAAATGTTTTAATGTAGGTGATTGGGTATTTTTACTGCTACATATCAAGCAAGCTATTTATGAGAAGGAAATGTTGGCAATACTACATGCACTTAAAAAATGGCGACCTTACCGAATGGGAAGACTCTTCAAGGATGAGGATGTGGAAGCATTATTTTGTGTTATTTCTATTATCCAACCAGATTGCATAAACGAAGCAAGGGATGAATGGAAGAAGGACGAAGAAGTATGGCCACTTATTCAAAAGTTGCAAAAGATCCCAATTCAAACAATATTGCCAGAAATTGAAGAGGAAGGAAAAATCATATTGGAACCTGGAGCAGTCACAGAAACAAGAACCCGACAGCTACGAAATTGATCAATTTCAGAGTATCTCATCAAGTGGAAGAACTTACCTGCTAAATATTCCACATGGGAGGACAAGAATTTTATACAGAAGCATCAAGAACTACTCCAGCGTTGAGGACAACGCTTTTTGAAGGAGACGGGCATGTTAGGCCCCTATAATGCTAGTGTAACCCCTTATTGTTATTAGTACAACCCACTTATTATATTAATGTACCCATGTAGTCCCCATATTGTTACTATTGTGCCCCATAGAAGCCCACTATTGTTATTATTGTGCCCTTATATTATTATTGTTATGTCGACTTTGATTATGTTAAGACCCCTTGGACTCCTACATATAGAAAGGAGGTCTTTTCATTTGTATCATCCAAGAATTGTTCATTTATGTAATGTAAAGGAGGTTGCCCCCTCGAAGAGGTTGAATTCTAAGGCGTGGATCTCTCTTTTCTATCTTTTTGTAAGCTGGTTTCGTAATAGACCCTCTAGAACTTATGAGTTTTATCCACTTAGACCTTAAGAAATATTAATTTTCCTTTTTAATTTTATTTTAGATTTTAAACCCTATCTTGGGTCCTGTTGTACTACGAAACAATCCCCCCATTTATGATAACAATAAATAAGAATAGAGATATAAATGGGGACCCTTTTTAAATTTTTAAGCTTAGGATAATAATACCTAACTCTAAGAAAATTCCTAGAAAAACCTCACAAATCGCAAATCGCACTTTCCCATGTGACTGTCATAAAACACCTTAAAGAATTGCAATGAGCGATCAAATCTCCCGATGCGATATCCCGATCAACAACATCTTGTCATTTCGCAAATCACACTTTGCAAATTTCACAAGAAATTTAGCTATGTCGTTACGATGTCCATTAGCGATTTGTGAAATGTGATATTGCGATATTCACAATTGCATTTCTCTTTATAGATTGGGTAACGCTATATTGCATCCATTTAAATATTGCGATGTACGATTAAGAGAAGTAAAGCGTGTGAAATAATTACGTTTTAATTTCAAAATGAATGAATTGACAGGTTAATAAATATTTAGCAGCCCGAGGAAAGATAATCATTTTCTAAGTTATGGGTAGTTAACGTTGAGTACTTCATTAAACCTTTCTCATGATCCAAAGTCATTTCATAAAAGCTTTAAGTCTTAATTACCTGATACCGTCTGCATTGATATATCTTGTCTATTTCTGGCAAGCAACAAAAGACATGTCACTAAGGAAGGTGATGTAGAAATAGAGCAAGCAGAGCACTATTGAATCTGAGTTTACATAGATGGCTCTTATTTTCTTTGATACAGTCTGCGATGCTGCAATAGGTGCAACAGCTTGGGAGGTCATATACAATAGGCTTGAGGACGAACGTCCTAAAATCACTGTCACGAGAGGAACATTTGACTCAAAAAAGCCTTCGAGACTTCAATTCAAGGATGCTTCATGTTCTTTCCTTCATAGGATAGGAGCAAGAGCTAAAATATTCCCATACACAGATATGATTAGGTGGGTGATTGAAAAACTCATCATTGAAGATAGGAAATTCAAGAATTCAAGAATGGAGCTCATAGGGTCATTCAGGGAAAAGGACTTGAAAAGACTATACCACATACCTTACCCTCAGGATATCTATGACAAGACATTTGTGGCCAACTTCACAAAGAAGAACCTGCACCCCTTCACGTTGATTCAGGGTTGGAGAGTATTGGACAACAAATTCAAATATGACAAATCGGGTATGTATTCTATAGCCTCTTTGGCAAATCCCTACAACTATGCAGCAACGAAGTTATGTAGATTATATGGGTTACCCAATAATACTAAGTTTTCCATAGAATGAATCCCTCTGATTGATGCCTACGTTAATTCCCACATCATGAATTGGGCCTCCATCCTATATGATAACCTAGCCATCATCATTACCAAATATCGACAAAAGAGAGCCTCCTCTCCAGACAACCTTCCTTCATTCTATTTTAGTGCCTACATTATGGACGCCATCTGTTTTTTCATGACATTTCTGACCATGTGTTGGAAATGGACCTTACATGACCCCCACCCAATTCATCTCAGTCGTAAGAAAATATGGGAATCACATTATATACCCCACTTCTATAAAATATGTCATGCTATTGTTTTTCCCTTGCATCAAATAATTTTCAATAATAAAACCCCCAGGTTTTCCCAAGAAACCGCAACAGACCTGCTAGCTGTCAGAAACATTTTATTTAAGAATGGTTCACCTACATTAGGTTTTTTGGTAGCACAGCTGACCCACATGTCCTTCCTTTATATGTTTATGATAAATTATTGGCAAGAGAGATTACCTACCACACTGTGGCAAAAGGCCTAACTAAAGTTCTCAAAGACAGCAAGAAGTTATTATGGCCCTCCTTTCCTATCAAGTGTGGTTCTTTTGCCTTAGAAAATTTTGTTCATGCCACTAGGGAGTCAGCAAACATGGAATCCCTCAGGCTTCATACATTGCTGAAAAGGAAATTTGATCCAAAAAAGGTGGCATATAACATCACTACCGTAGTAAATCTCAAGCCATACAACCATGATGATAACGATTTTGAAGATTTATTACAGTTGGCCCAATCCTTCGAACAAGCGTTTGAATGGGCTAAAGTGAACCTAAGTTGTGAAGGTTTTGATGAAGGAATTCAGAAATGAAAGGCTTAAAGTAATCCCAATGCACTTATTAATAATTGAAGATAAGCCCACACCCAATGTGACTGTTAATAGTGAAGGACCTAGTTCTCAGGTAGATTCTCAGATAAATACTGATAAAACACCAGATACAGGAAAGGCCCGAGACACAGATAATACAGTTGAGTCCAGTAGGAAGTCACTTGAGAAATAAGTGATGAGCACCCCTACTACAGAAATCAGTTCAGAGGTCAAAGGCAGTAGTATGGAGTAGGAGTGGGATCAATTTAATCAGAAACTGCAAGACACTCCCAAAACAACAAATACCCAAGAAACAGTGGAGTGTAAAACTCCTCTGCATTTTCATGAGAATACAGAGCCCAAGTCTTTGGATGAGAAGTCCAAATCCATGGATGAGCAGTTACCTATGGATGAGCAGGCAACAACATCCCAGTAGACTGCAATTATCCCTGCTCTGCCCACATCAGAGATTGTCTTGAAGGTGACCTAAATTCTGCCTCTTGATGTGTTCTATAGCCCACTCCACAAGGCTATGGTTAGAAGACAAAGGAAAAGGAAAAGGTTAGAAACACCCAAGCTCCCACCTAGAAACGAGCCAATGGCCATAATTTGGAGGGACATTCCTTTCAACCCAGGTGAGAACTTGACTAGATTGTCACATTTCATGGGATCATATGCAACGGCCACCATGGACAAAGATACTGGAGTCTCTACTTTGTTAAGGGAAAAGGAGGAGAGGATTTCACAACTTCAGCAACAGCTCGAAGCATAGAAGACAAGTGTGAATAGGCATGTAGATGAGAATCTTTCCCAATTGCAATAGAGCATGGAGGTCCTAAAAATAAGCCATGAAGCCGATATATCGACTAAAAACATGAAACTTTAAGAATTACAACAATCCATGGAAAGATATAAAGATGTCCCTATTACTGAGGAGTTCGTTAAAGAGGCGCTGGAACTAAATTCCCTCCTGATGAAATAGCAAAAACACTTCTGCAAAAATATGTCACGTATTACTCCTTATCTTGCTACTAGAGATCAGATAACAGATAAGGCGATCGACCAGAGAACCGAGTTCATTGATCTAAACACTAGAATCTCAGAGGTCATTGAATGGCAGCAGACAGAGGATGGAAGGAAAGCCAATCTCCCTGAGATAGAGGAGACACACAATGATATTCTCTTCACGGATTGGGACACAAGAATCAAGCAAGCTGAGCTAGCGGTGGCAAGGGAAGCTGACGTATCAAAGAATATAATCAAGGCAATGAACCATACCTTTTTTACCACCAACCTGGTAAAGCAAGACAATCTAAAAGAAATGTCTGATTTAGGTGCTTTGCATAAAAGCTGGCATGAAAAGGCAGAGGCTCAAAAACAGGCAACCGAAAAATTGACCAAGACCGATTAGGATTTGTATTCGCAATACCTCGTGAAGCCGTATAGCCAAATCACGACCCTTAACTACTCAATTCATTTGACTCAGCAGATGTTGCCACCTCTCACCGATGTGATTTTCACAAGACAGCTCCAGACACATTTCAGGGCACCTCCTCAACTCAAACCAATGACAGATATATGCGATTTGAAGGACAAGCTAGAAGACATCAAATTATCTTCTTAGTTCTGCTCATCAAGCAATTGTTTATTTTTAGAGTTAGTTAGCTAGATAGGAGGAAGGTTGTTTGAAACCTCCTCAAATTTTGAATAATCTATTTTTTCACATTAGTTAGAATAATATTAATACCCTTCTCATGCATTTAGAGAAGGGTCTAGATTTTTATCAAAAACATTTGCAAATAATGCACTATTGCAAGTTTGTGAATTCTTTGGTGAAATTATGGAACATGATCGTTTCTTTTAGATATCAGACTACTTTCCTTTGTTGATTCACTATTGTGTTCTTGGGATATAATTTGATTTGAAGAAAGGAGTTGATCCATGTCATTACTCAAATGAACAGAACATCGCACATATGGTACTATTATCTTGTATGATTGATTCTGTTTTTATTTAATTAGTGACAACACTTTATTCTCATGAATTGTATGTGAGATTTATCCTTTCTGTTAAGCGTTAATTGCACTATCGTATGATGCCTAGTTGAAATTGTTGATTTCCATATACAATTCATCATATATGCGATATATTTTATAAATTTCTTTGACTAACTACTTAGTCAAAGAAATTATCTTATACATTATCATCTATGTTTATGCGTGATTGATCTTTATTATCACATGTTAAGCAGATATCTTTGTAGATCGCATACCATATGGAAGTACCAAGGTTTATATTAGAATAATTCAGTTAGAGATTTGCATAATAGAATAGATCATTTAGATTATCATTATTCTATTGAAATCACTCATAAACCACCCACTCTCATCTTAAAACCCACACTGGAAAATGTGTCCCATTATCCCAAGTCGGAGCCACCACTTTAAATCGAAAAGGAGTTGTCTTAAGGTCTAGACCGGGTGGTTATCCCCAATGTTGGGGAAGTAGAAATCTAAAGCTGCAACATTTTGGTTCTATAATGAGGTCCATCCGACTATGAATGGCATATAAACCTAAAGATCAATCGAAAAACATTCATAAGATTCAAAACCCCTCCATAACTTCTACATCTTCTAGGTCTCGTTCAAAATCTCCTGATTAGAAATATGAATTTGTAGAAACATCTCCCTCATCTCCTAAAGTAGTAAGACAACCACCTTCCCAAGATTATACTCGTGAGTCTCCCAAAGTCCATTCTTTGATACAAAAATTGAAACAAATATCCATTTCTGTTGAGAAGCCGCAAAGGCCCAAAGTTTCTAATGAAAGTGTTACGTCCTTATTACAACAAACTGGTGTATTGACTAGATTGCAAAGTAAAAGGCTTAGAGTTACCCCTTTTGAGTTCCCCATCCCTCCATGACATAGGAGATTTACCTCACCAGGGTCTGAATTGGATGCCAATGAGATCACATCACCCTTCCATCCATTCACTTCCCCATTCACTTCTACTCAATCCACGACTTCTCAACTATCCACTTCTCTAATTAGTACTACCACTAGTAGTACTAACCCAGTAGTAAGTTCTTCGCCATCTATACCTACTTCTGGACCAACCTTCCCAGTTTCTCAGTCTTCAACTCAAGTTATGGCCAATCAACCTGCTCAACCTTGGACAAATCCTGGTGTTGTCTTGGTTGCAAATCCAATTGCACTCCCAGCGATCCCAGAAAAATGGCTACCTAAGTACAATCCTAACGATGCTCTCTCAGTCAAAGAACATCTAAATAACTTTATGTTAGCCATGAATCTTAATGGAGTTGCACATGAAGATGTTGTAATCAGACTGTTCCCTTATACTTTCCAAGGATCTGTTGGATCTTGGTATTTTCCCCTTCCGGTAGGTTCAATAAGGAACTAGGATACTTTTCAAGAAGTATTTCTTGCAAAATTTGGTGATGACAGGACTATAACATCCTTTATCAATGATCTTTCTAACTTATAATCTAATTCAGATGAAAATATCAAAGAATTCAACTCCAGATTTAACAAGTTGTTAAATAAAATCCCAGCTACCTCAAAACCTGCAGTAGATGTACAAATAGAATGGTACATATTGTCTCTTCCTTCTAATATTGCAATGTTTGTAGATATAGCCAATAAGGCTACCCTTGTACAAAACATGAAAGAAGCCCTGTCTATAGAAAGAAGGATTATAACTTTGGAAAAAGGATTACAAATAGACAAGAGGAAGTCAAAGAAAGTAACATTTAAAGATGATTCTAAAAAGAAAGCTTCAAAGGACCATTTCAATCTGGAAGGCCTTCAGAAAGTCTTAAAAACGATGTCTAATGAAATGGTCAAAATCAAGAATAAAGTCACAGAATCCTCTTCCCCCAAAATTTTTTTTTTCTCATTCAAAATAAGTCCTCCTTCTACATCTCAACCATCGAACACCATTTCAAATGTTGAGTCTGATAAAGAAACAGACGAAGACTCGCCAGTCGAAGAGGAAGTCGAAATAGAAGAAGAAGTTGAATTAAATGGAATGTGGGATTTCATCCTCCCAAACGAAGAAGAGGCACAAGCTATGCCAGTGACTACTAGAAGTAAAAACTCTACTCACATGTCTATCACAAATCAGAAACAAAAACTGCTACTCCTGTAAAGGAGAAAACAGTAACTAAGAAATTTAAGACTAGTCAAACAAATCCCATTCCTT
Source organism: Pinus tabuliformis (assembly GCA_031772625.1). Classification (NCBI taxonomy): domain Eukaryota; kingdom Viridiplantae; phylum Streptophyta; class Pinopsida; order Pinales; family Pinaceae; genus Pinus; species Pinus tabuliformis. The sequence goes on from CM062807.1 coordinate 1,023,823,913, forward strand.
CAAATCCCCCAAATACTTCCAAAACATTGGTAATTTCAGATATAGTGGAATACAACATAGTCGAAGACATGAAAAAGACTAGAGTAAACATCTCATTGAATGAACTCGCTAAACTCAATCAACAACAAAAAAAAAATATTAAGAGAATTAACAACAGTCCATGTATCTCCTCTGCCATCTGTTGTAGTTACTCAAGCTACCTATGATATGGGAAAGCCACCATCATCTTCCAACAAAGTAGATCCTTCATATTTAGTTCTAATCGGTGATAGTTCTATTTCTCATATTCCTCCATTTCTTCTCACTTACGAAATTTTCAACAGGAATGTTCATAACTACCTATTTGATTCAGGAGCCTCTTCCAATATTACGCCAAGGGCTTTGTGCACCAAATTGAACATTAAACCTCAAGAATATGTAGTACACATAGTTCAATTGGACAGGAAGAAAGTAGAGGTACTTGGAGAAATAACATCAGTTTTAATTAGGCTTTCCTCTAATCCAAAAGTTTCCCAAATAATTGATATTTTAGTGGTTGATATCCCTGAGTTTTATGGTTTAATCCTAAGTAGGGATTGGTCTGGAAAGTTGCACAGTTACTTCACAATTGATTGGTTTCACATGTGGTTGCCACATAATGGTAAACCAAACCAAATCAGGGTAGACCAAGAAACTTTCATGAAATATATAGCCACTGATCTTGAGGGAAGTAATGAACCTGTTGCCTTCACCGATAACATCATTGGAAATTACTCGGCTGAGTCATTTTTGGGATCCTTTAATGCTTAGAGGTCGCCCTTTCTAGATAATGCCGTAGTGTCTCAAATAGAAAAAATTTCACAAACATATTCTTCCAAGTGTGTAAATTTAGTAGATAAAATTTCAAATAATTCTTTGTTCTAGACTCTCTCTTTTGACGATTCCAAATCTGAAGACAGAGCAAGCGCAGGATGCATTTTGATCAATCCGCAAGGAGAGAAAACCATGTTAGCCTGTAGACTCGAATTTCTGTGCACTAATAATATCGTTGAATATGAAGCATTGATCCAAGGACTGTATGAAGCCATTGCTCTTAATGTCAAATATCTCTGAGTCTATGACGATTCTGAAATAATTGTGAAGCAGGTTAGAAATATGATTCATTGTGTCTCTGGGAACCTTAAACACTATCAATCATTAGCCCAAAACCTAACTTCACATTTCTCTACTTTTAACATTTCTTTAGTTCCAAGACTACAAAATGCAAGCATTGACTTACTTGCTAATGTGGCATCCAAGCTTATACCCTCGGAATATTTCAGTCTAGATAGATTCTTGATAGAGTTAATATTTAGGTCATCAATAACCAATAATGTAACGAATTGGAGAGTATTCAATAATGATGTAGATATAGTTAATTTCCTTACATTTGAAGGGTCCTATGAGGAACAGATCATAGATGAACAAGAGCATGATCTGCAAATGAAAAGTGATCAAAATCAAAACCCAATCCTGAAGTCTGTAGTTAAGATGCAATATCTTTAGGATCTAAAGAATAGATTTAAGAAAGTTACTAACTCCAAAACTAAAAGTTCTACTTTGAGATTTGAAGTAGTAAACTTAGGATCAATCGAAAAACCTCAAAATGTCAATTTTGGTCTTCGCCTATCATTAGAAGAAAGAATATCATTCATTAGGTTGTTTAAAACATACAAAGGTGTCTTTGCTTGGGATTATGCAAATATCAAAACCTACGATACCTCTATAATTCAACACACCATACCTATGACTTCAAACTAAAAGGCAATCCAACAGAAGCTTCACAAAATTCATCCAAACCTTGAGAGTCAAATCAAATCTAAATTGAACATGCTTCTAAAGGTAAAAATAATCTTCCCTGTTAGATACTCTAAGTGGGTATCGAATATGGTCCCTATAAGGAAAAAGAAAGGTGATATCAGGATTTGTATTGACTTTAGGAACTTGAATAAAGCTTGTTAAAAGAATAACTTTCCTTTTCCTGCCATGGAATAGATATTGCAATCAGTTGTAGGTTCCAAATTAATGACTTTTTTAGATGGATTCTCAGGATATAATCAAATTCTTGTGCATCTATATGAAAGATTAAAAACACCATTCAAGACCAAGTGGGGAACATACGCCTATCAGAAGATGCCTTTTCGACTCATTAACGTAGGTGCTACATTTCAGCATGATACTGATATTTCTTTTAAAGGTCTAGTTAATAAATTAGTTGTCATTTACTTAGATGATATCACAGTCTTTTCTAAGGATAGGAACAATCATTTGAGTGACCTGAAGAACATTTTTGAAAGATGCAAGACATATGGCTTTTCCTTAAATCCAAAAAAATCTTATTTTGCTTTACCAAAAGGCAAACTCCTTGGGTTTATAGTGTCCAAGAAAGGGATTTACATTGATCCCGATAGGGTCCAGGAGATTAAAAAAATCCCTCTCCTACATAACAAAAAGACAATGCAATCATTCCTATGCCAAATTAATTTTGTAAAGAGATTTGTTCCAAATTTTTCACAGATCGTCCTACCCCTTCAAACAATGATATGAAAAAACGCAGTTTTCAAATGGGGCAAACATGAGAGGGAGTCATTTGAGTTGATTAAAAAATCCATTATTAATGCTCCTTCGCTAACAAATCCTGATTTTCTCAAACCTTTTGTATTATATACTTTTTCATCTGATACATCATATGTAGTAGTTTTAACACATCTAAACGATGAAAATATCAAGGCACCCATCTCCTTTTTCAGTTCTAACTTGCAAGGTGCTGAGTTAAATTTTTTAGCTGTCAAAAAACAAGCACTTGTTGTCTTTAAAACTTTGAAATATTTTATACCTTTTCTTCTTGAAACCCATACAAAGATAGTAGTACCCTACCCTGCAGTAAGAAAATTACTAATCCAAAGAGAAGTAGGGGAGAAAAGAGCTAATTGGGTTACTACACTTCAAGAATATGATGTAGAAATCTGGCCAGCTAAAATTTTCGGGGGCCAAGGTTTTCGTAGGATGTTAACAGGAGATTCCCATTTATCACCAGAATAAGATCAAGGTAATGAAGTACAAATATCAGAGGTAATCCTCAATGATACACAATCACAATATGTTGATTTGAAATTTTATTTGAAAAATGGATATGCTCCTATGCATCTTAATTATAAAATGAAATGTGCCTTAAGGTTGAAATCAAATCAATATGAACTAGTCAATGATGTATTGTTTAGAAAAAATTATGATTCAGTATTGCTAAGATGTTTGGAGAAGCTTGAAGCTAAGAAGGTCATGCAAGAATTACATGATGGACCAGCTAGACGACATTTCAAAGGAAATACCACAGCTCACAAAATCCTACATGCAAGATATTATTGGCCAACAATATTTAAGGATGCACATGAATATGCAAGAAAGTGTAGAACTTTTCAAACCATAACTAGAAGAGAAAGGAAGCCAACATTCCCTTTACAACCAGTAAACATCCAACAACCATTCAAACAATGGGGACTAGACATAATTGGTGAGATTTTTCCTAACTCTTCCAAACTGCATAGATTCATCCTTACAACTATTGATTATTTTACAAAATGGGTAGAAGCTATCCCCTTAAAGGTAGCCAATATAGAAAGAGTTACGGACTTCATTGATCAGTACATAATTACCAGATTTGGCTTACCCTTAGCTTTAATGTTTGATAAGTCATCTTACTTTTTTGGAAATGCAATGGTAGAATTTTCCCTAAAGCGAGGTTTTAAGTTAAAATATTTAGCCAACTATTATCCACAAGGTAATGGATTAGCAAAATCAACAAAAAAAACCTCATCGGAATTATCAAAAGGACTATTGACCAAAATCATAGGAATTGGTACAAAGCATTCATATTTTCTCTATGGGAAGAAAAAATTACACAGATGGCCTCTATCGGTTCTTCTCCTTTTGTTTTAGTTTATGGAAAAGAAGTTGTTCTTCCCACAAACGTAGCAATCCCATCTCTTTCCCTAATGCAATTCATCAATGAAAACCCTTCCTCTTCTCTCCAAGCTAGACAGTTTCAGATTCTCAAGCTTGAAGAAGATCGAGATAAGGCCAGAGCAATCCATTTCCATCATCAACAATTAGTCAAAGCATCTTTTGATACAACCTCTCCCAGTCAGAAAAATTTTGAGGTAGGTTATTTAGTTTTGAAATGGGACAAAGCACATGAGGAAAAAGGTAAACATACCAAATTTTAAAGACTATGGCTTGGCCCTTTTCAAATCATTGAGAAAATTGGACAATCAACATTTATTTTACAAGAACTATCAGGTAAGAAGGATTCCTTTCCCGTTAATGGGAAAAGTTTGAAAAAATACTTTTCTTAGAAGATAACCTATTCCAATTTTGTAACATATTTCTTTTAAGATTCTTAGGAAAATAAAGGTTAAGTAGTATTTACTTTTGTCTTTTCAAAATAATATCTTTGACAAAATTTCCTTTTTTCACTTCTATAAGTAAGAAAGAGTTAAAGAAATAATTAGGACATTTGAGTACCAAAGTAAACCTGATTTCTTTGGAAAAACTTGATCTTGCTAAAAAACATTTATTCTATGAACAAACTCTTATCTTTTTAGAATATGAATATTTGGTTATTGGTCAAGAAAAAAATCTTTAACCTAGTATGGACTTTCTGCAGGTGAGTATCTTAAAAAATCTATCATTATCATCCAAAACTCTCAAAACAACCAATGATTCACCCCATCTGGTAAAATTTTCCTTTTTTAAGAGTGCAATTCTAAAATATACAAAACTTAGAAGATAAAAAGTCTCATTACAAGCTTGTTTACCATGGTCATAGGGAAATAATTAAACTGATATTACCAATATTGCATATCAAAATGGGGTAATAGCTAATGATCTCCTTGATCAGAAGACAAGGGGTCTCATCAAGAGCCATCTTGTTCAGTTTAGTTACAACCAGTGAATGGCATTGTCATTATTAGGTTACCAAGCCTAGACAATGTCTTTTAAGAGACCTAAAAGAAAAGATTATATTAAAAAAGGAAAAAGGGACAAAATCCAAGTGAGATTCAAAGTAAGTGAATATCATTTTGAAATTTTCAAATCGCTTCAGATGGGACAATGAATCATTATTGGCAAAAAGATAACCCTGTCGAGGCTATGAACGCATGTTGGCAACAGAGGTTCTATCTATGATAATGAGTAAACACCAAAAACTAATCTGTAGAAAACACTTGCTATATCACTTTATATCTTATTATTGGCTGATGCAAACATTTATACTTTTATCATTACAAGAGTAAAGTAATTGAATAAGTAGATTCAGTAAGTAATGATGATTCTAGAAAAATCTTGTTTACTTTATAACTCATGTAATTATTATTCCTATAACTCTAATTACTTGAAAGTTTTAGAAATTTCAAAAAACTACTAAGAGATAACTAGTTCTCCCAAGTGAATCGCCAATTGTTGTACTACGAAACAACCCCCCTATTTATGAATAACAATAACTAAGAATAGAGATATAAATGGGGACCGTTTTAAAATTTTTAGGCTTAGGATAATAATACCTAACTCTAAGAAAATAACGAAAAAAAACCTCGCAAAATGACCTAAGGATGAAATGCTCATCGCAAATCGCAAATCTCACTTTTCCATGTGACTGTCACAAAACACCTTTAAAGAATTATGATGAGCGATCAAATCTCCCAATGTGATATCCTGATCAACCGCACCTTGTCATTTTGCAAATCGCACTTCGCAAATTTCGCAAGAATTTCAACTATTTCTTTACGACGTCCATTAGTGATATGAAAAATGCGAGATTGTGATATTCATAGTCACATTTCTCTTTATAGATCTGGTAATGCTATATTGCATCCATCTAAAGATTGTGACGTGCAATTAAGATCAGTAAAGCATGTGAAATAATTATGTTTTAATATCAAAATGAACAAATTGATAGGTTAATAAATATTTAGCAGCCTAAGGAAAGATAATCATTTTCCGAGTTATGGGTAGTGAATGTTGAGTGTCTCATTAAACCTTTCTCATGATCCAAAGTCATTTCAGAGAATATTTTAGTCTTAATTACCCAATATCATCTGCACTGATATATCTTATCTATTTCAAACAAGCTACAAAATACATGTCACTAAGGAAGGTGATGTAGAAACAGAGCAAGAAGAGCATTGCTAAATCCGAGTTTAAAGAGATGCCTCCTATTTTATTTGATGCAATTTATACCATTGCCGGAGGTGAAACATGTTGGGAGGTCATGTACAAGAGGCTTGAGGAATAACGTCCTAAAATCAGTGTCACGAGAGCAACAGTTGACTCAACAAAGCCTTCGAGACTTCAATTCAAGGATGCTTCATGTTCTTTCCTTCATAGGATAGGAGTAAGAGCTAAAATCTTCCTATACACGGATATGATTAGGTGGGTGATAAAAAACCTCATGATTGAAGATAGGCAATTCAAGAATTCAAGAATGGAGCTCATAGGGTCGTTAAGAGCAGAGGACTTGAAAAAAATGTACCACGTACCTAACCCTCAAGATATCTATGACAAGCCATTTGTGGCCAGCTTCGCAAAGAAGAACCTGGACCCCTTCAAGATGATTTAGATTCAGAGAGTATTGGACAACAAATTCAAATATGACAAATTGGGTATGTATGCTATACCCTCTTTGGAAAACCCCTACAGCTATGCAGCAACTATGTTATGTAGATTATATGGGTTACCCAATAATACTAAGTTTTCCATAGAATGGATCCCTCTCATTGATGTCTGCGTTAATTCCCACATCATGAATTGGGCCTCCATCCTACCTGACAAAGTAGCCACCATCATTACCAAATATCGACAGAACAGAGCCTCCTCTCTAGACAACCTTCCTCTATTCTATTTTAGTGCCTACATTATGGATGCCATCTATTTTTTCACGACATTTCCAACCATGGGTTGGAAATGGACCTTATAGGACCCCTACCCAATTCATCTCAGTCATAAGAAAATATGGGAATCACATTATATACCCCAAATCTATAAAATATGTCATGTTGCTGTTTTCCCCTACATCAAATAATTTTCAATAAGAAAGTACCAAGGTTTTCCCAAGAATCCGCAACAGACCTGCTAGCTGTCAATAAATATTTTATTGAAGAATGATTCACCTACATTAGGGTTTTTGGTAGCACAGCCGACCCACATGTCCTTCCTTTATATGTTTTTGATCAATTATTGGCAAGATATATTGCCTACCAGACAATGGGAAAAGGCCTAACTAAAGTTCTCAAAGACAGCAAGAAGTTATTATCGCCCTCTTTTCCTGTCAAGTGCAGTTATTTTTCCTTAGCGAATTTTTTTTATGCCACTAAGGAGTCAGCAAACATGGAAGCCCTCAGGCTTCATACATTGCTGAAAAGGTAATTTGATCCAGACAAGGTGGCATATAACATCACTACTACAATAAAGATCAAGCCATACAACCATGATGATAACGATTCTAAAGATTTATTACAGTCGGCGCAATCCTTTGAAAAAGCATTCGAATGGGCTAAAGCAAACCTAAAAACTCAGGGTTTTGATAAATTTTGGGAATTCAGAAATGAAAGGCTCGAAGTATTCCCAATGTACTTATTGAAAATTGAAGTTAAGCCCACAACCAGTGTGACTATTAATAGTGAAGGAACTAGTTCTTCGGTAGATTCTCAGATAAATACTGATAAAACACCAGATACAGGAAAGGATTGAGACAAAGATAATACAGTTGAGTCCAACAGGAAGTGGGTTGAGAAACAAGTGATGATCACCCCAACTACATAAATCAGTTCATAGGTCAAAGGCAATAGTATGGAGCAGGAGTGGGACCAGTTTAATCAAAAACTGCAAGACACTCCCAAAATGACAAATACCTAAGAAACAGTGGAGTGTAAAACTCCTCTGCATGTTTAGGAGAATACAGAGCCCAAGCCTTTGGACGAGCAGTCCAAATCCATGGATGAGCAGTCCAAACCTATGGATGAGCAGGCAACATCATCTCAACAAACTGAGATTGTCCCTCCTCTGCCCACATCAGAGATTGTCTTGAAGGTGACCGAAATTCCACCACTTGATGTGTTCTATAGCCCAATCCACAAGGTTGTGGTTAGAAGACAAAGGAAAAGGAAAAGGGTAGAAACACTTGAGCTCCCACCTCGAAACAAACCAATGGACATAGTTTGGAGGGACATTCTTTTCAACCTAGCTGAGAACTTGACTAGATTTTCACAGTTCATGGGAGCATATGCAATGACCACCATGGAAAAAGCTATTGAAGTTTCTACTTTGTTAACGGAAAAGGAGGAGAGGATTTCACAACTCGAGCAACATCTCGAAGCATAGAACATAAGTGTGAATAGGCAAGTTGTTGAGCAGCTTGCACAATTGTAACAAAGCATGGAGGTCCTGAAAATAAGCCATGAAGCTGATATATCAGCTAAAAACATGCAACTTAAAGCATTATAGCAAGCCATGGAAAGATATAAGGATGTCCCTACTACTGAGGAGTTCATTAAAGCGGTGCTAGAACTAAATTCCCTCCTGATGAAACAACAAGAAATTTTTTTCCAAAAGATGTCACGTATTACTTCTTATCTAGCTACTACCGATCAACTAATAGACAAGGTGATCGACAAGAGAACTGAGTTCATTGATCTAAACACCAGAATCTTAGAGTTCATTGAATTGCATGGGATAGAGGATGGAAGGAAAGCCATTTTGCCTGATATAGAGGAGACACATAAAGAAATTCTCTTCACGGATTGGGACGCAAGAATCAAGCAAGCTGAGCTAGCGGTAGCAAGGGCATCCGGTGTATCAAAGTGTATAATCAAGGTAGTGAACCATACTCTGTTTTCCACCAACCTGTTAAAGGAAGGAAATCTAAAAGAAATGCATGATTTAGGTCCTTTGCATAAAAGCTGGCAGGAAAAGGAAAAGGCTCAAAAATAGGCAATCACAAAATTGACCAAGACCGATTGGAATGTGTATTCGCAATACCTCGTGAAGCTGCATAGCCAAATCATGACCTTTAACTACTCAATTCATTTGACTCAGCGATTGTTGCCACCTCTCACCGATGCGATTTTAGCAGGACAACTCAGGACACATTTTGAGGCTCCTCCTGAACTCAAACAATGACCGATATATGTGATTTGAAGGACAAGTTGGCAAACAACAAATCATCTTCTTAGTTTTGCTCATCAAGTCACTGTTTATTTTTAGAGTTAGTTAACTAGTTAGGAGGAAGGTTGTTTGAAACCTCCTCAAATTTTGAATAATCTATTTTTCACATTAGTTAGAATAATATTAATACCCTTCTCATGCATTTAGAGAAGTGTCCAGAATTTTATCAAAAGCATTTGCAAACAATGCACTATTGTAAGTTTGTGAATTCTTTGGTGAAATTATGGAACATGATCATTTCTTTTAGATATCAGACTACTTTCCTTTGTTGATGCACTATTGTGTTCTTGGGATATAATTTGATTTGAAGAAAGGAGTTGATCCATGTCATTACTCAAATGAGCAAAACATCGCACATATGGTACTATTATCTTGTATGATTGATTCTGTTTTTATTTAATTAGTGACATTACTTTATTCTCATGAATTGTATGTGATATTTATCCTTTCTGTTAAGCATTAATTGCACTATTGTATGATTCCTAGCTGAAATTGATGATTTTCATATACAATTCATCATATATGTGATATATTTTATAAATTTCTTTCACTGACAATTTAGTCAAAGAAATTATCTTATACATTATCATCTATGTTTATGTGTGATTGATCTTTATTATCACATGTTCAGCATATATCTTTGTAGATCGTATACCATACGGAAATACTCAGGTTTATATTAGAATAATTCAGTTAGAGATTTGCATAATAGAATAGAGCATTTAGATTATCATTATTCTATTGCAATCACTCATAAACCACCCACTCTCGTCTTAAAACCTACACTGGGAAACTGCTCCCATTATCCCCAATTGGAGCCACCACTTTAGACGGAAAAGGAGTTGTCTTAAGGTCCGGACTGGGTGTTTATCCCCCATGTTGGGGCAATAGAAATCTGATGCCACAACAGGTCCAAAACCCCTTTGCTTGGGTTCTTTTATCACAAAGCCCTTTGTTACCAAACACACACAAACCCATCTCTCTAGGCTTGTGGAATACCTCCCAAGATACACAATTCAACAACATATACTATTTGTAGTAATCATAACTTGCTCAAACTCTTGTAGTAAAGCGACGACTTGGTTGGGTACCCAAGTTGAAAATTAAGTAAGGGTAGTTGTGAGGGCATGATAGCTACATAGGCTTAGCGCATGAAAAGGAATAAAAAGGAATGCTAACACATGTCAGACAATATCAATGCATGTTGAGAAGTGTTAGGGAGTTCTAAGGTATCACAAGGAAGAACTAGGTCAAAATGCATGGAAATGAACAAATAGGAGTGTGTGTCAGGGAGTGCCATGAATTCAAGTGTGCCGAGGATGAAGTTTGTTAGGAGAAGTTCATAATAGGATTTGTAAGAGGCAAGCCTATGGTTATGATAAGGGGCTCGACATAGCAGTTTTAGACAAAGGGAGACTTTGCGCTAGGCACAACACTGTTTTCCTTTAGCTATTATTTTTATATGACATGTGGCACATTTTGGCCAAATGCTCACGTTTTAAACTATTTTAGAAAATTTCATATTGTACATTATTGTGTATAAGTTTTGGGGCACTTGGCTTGTGCCATATTATATCATGTGTGTCTTGTGTATCTTGTGGTTTTCGCAAACTCTTAGTTAATGCTATATTGTTTATATGAACTGGACATACATGTGAATTATTGTCTTTGTAAGCTATGTTGTTTAGTTGTTTTATGGCCATAGCTAGATGCGATCCTTGTCTTGGTAAGTTCATAAGTGGGACAAGTTGATCTTGGACATGAGTGACCAAAGATGAGTTATAGGCAGTTCTTAGGTGAACAAGGCACAATCTACTTGTATTAGGTGCAATTAGTTAAGTTATTGTAGACGAAGCAACCTAATGTCACATGAACTGCTAGTTATGAGGGTGTGAGGCTAGTTGTGAGGGTGTGAATGCCAATGTGTGCTAGGGAATGCTAACATGTGCCAAACAGTGTGAAGGCATGTCAAATATGCTAAGATGTGCCAACTGCTAAGGCATGCCAAGATATGCAAGGGTGTCACAGTATGTGCCAATGACTCTCAAGGAAATAGAAAGGAGAAACAAGTTAAACTACAAGGAAATGAACACATAAGAGGGTTAATAAGTCAACAATTTTCCTTTTCCAAGAGGGTCATGCTAGGAAAACCAACACTACGTTCCAATAGATTCCAAGTGTTAGTGCATTCTAAGCGCTAAACATTCCTATGTTACTTCTCATCTACTTTCCAATAGTTTATCTCAAATACATTTAATATTAAACAATGCTAAAGCATATTGTTTTCTAGGAAAATCCTCTCTGAAGTCAAAGATGATCCCTCTATCCCAATGAGTGGGACTAGCAACCTCCGTGACACTCTACAAGACCCTTTCCTAAATTACAATCGAAATGAGAGAAGAGGAAGATGGTCTACCTTGTTCTGATGCTATAATGTCCTCTTTTGTTGAAGACCTCAAACCATTTGCACCTTGGGCTCAGTCCTACTACTCATAGCGTTTGAATGCCTACACAAGGGATCAAAGATACAACAAAGAATATGAATACAAATAGCATAATCGAAAGTAATCCACTTAAGAGATCAAGGAGCATTAAGATAAATGATGGATTAACACACACATTTATGGAAAGTGAACTAGTAGTTGTATATATTATTAGAATAAAGGAGGACGCATGCAACCAAGCCTTGATGTAAATAAGATCTCCTTGAGTGAATTTCCAAGTCCAATCTCAAGCTCTCCAAGCACTCCTTATCCAAGCCAAATGAGTAGCATGTAGGAAAAATCTTAGCATAAGGGTGTAAATAGCCAAAGACCAACCATTTGGGAATGGGAGAGGATGAATATATAGGCAGGGTGAGGGAGTTAGGATCTCTCCAAAGATAGGAGAAGGTCCTTATCTCAAGGAGGTAGCTCATAGGGATAAGACAAAAGGGCCAAGTTTAGATAACTCGACCTCATCCACGCCAAACAACCTCCAACTCGTCATTCTGGAAGCCTCTATATCATGAAGCTTCTTGTCCTCTTTGGGAAAAATTTGCTTACAGGGATCATCGTGGGTATCCAAGCCAAAAGTGCACTGGTAGTGCGAGGCTAGTGAAGTGCAGATAGTGACTAGCACGGGTTGCCAATGTCAAGGGAGAGATGGTCCTCAAATTATGGTTTTAGAGTTGTTTTCTTTAGGGGAAGCTCAAGCCATTTTTCCATCAGTGTTTTAGCGAGGATATGAGTTGTATATCTGCATGAGCACACTACATGATTATTAGGTTTCGGGCACTTTAGGGTATGTCACAACGAAGTGTGGGAGGTATGACAAAGCACTGCTTAACAGATTCCCCCTTAAACATGAAGGAAAAAAAGGAGTGATGGCTGAGATGCTTTACGATATTTTACAAGGACGAGAAAAAACAATGTTAGGAGACCTGCAAATCAAGGAAACATATACATATACATATCTGATATAAAAATATGAATCCATGGTATGGACGTAACCATCCAGATAGAAAAGACTATGAAAAAGATCCAATGTGTGGGCACATCCATCTAAATGAGAAGGATCATCTGTAAATCTAAGATCGAGGGTATGGACGTAGCCACCTGATATAGAAGGATCATCATAAATGTAAAGTCCCACAGTGTGGTCACAACCATCCATATAGAAGAAACATGTATACAATCATTAACAACACATAATAGCACACAACCTGAGTCATATCAGACAAAACTCAGGGTCTTGCGCTCCATCTCAACTCGATCAAAGTACAAATTCTAACATGCGAATGAATGTGTCAAAGTCAAACATGCTAGAAAGCCATCTGATTAGTGGCCAATGATGTGGACCGTTAAAAAGAACGAGAGAAACAACCAATAATGACAATGGCCCTCAAGGTACGAAAATACAATCCGTGAATGCGAAAAACGAAGCTGGAGTCGAACACTCTTGGAATCATCCAATTGAAGGCCAATGATGAAATCCCGTCATCGGATGCAAGAACTTGCCATTAAGGTATGCAAGCTCTAAGGTACTGAAAGGGAGTCTCTAAGTCATATTCATGGATAATGAGCTAAAGTTGACAGGAAGTGACTTGTCGAAGGAGGGTTGTGATGAATCCCCCATCATCGACACAAAATCAGGAATAAAGTGGAATAAAACGAGTAGGATCCAATACTATAGAAAAAATTTAGACAATGTATAGGTAAGAGAATATAGATAGGACTTCTCTTTAACATCAGAAACAAGACTCTGGAGTGTGGTAGCATTTGACTGAACATAAGATGAAGGGTCATGATGATGAAATGGAATAATCAGATGAGAGGAAAAATGGATCACCCAAACCCGAAAGGACAAGTGACTGAGTGAGGACATCCCAAACCCAACACAAGAAGTAGATGACTGTCATGTTCAAGAGTGACATGTTGCATATACAAAGGATGTTTCACTTTCATTTTCCCCACTATTTCTAGCAAGTACCCCAATTATTTTTATCACAAGCGTGAAGGGGATATCATATGCTTTTCATGTTAGTTCATTCTTCGAATGAATCCAACCTAGTAATTTTTATGAGTCCTAGGAAGGAGAAACTAGGTCTCATCACGGTGACGATTCTTTCACCATAAAAATTTTAATGAGGTCAACAGAAGGATAACTCAGTATATTTTTCATATTTAGAGATTTTTAAAAAGAGATGAAAAAGAAAATTCCATGATGTCCCTTTTAGTAATTTGTCGCTCAAACTTGAAAAGGTAGAAAACAATATTTTAGAGAACCTCTTGACCATGTCGACCAAGGTGTAACTTTTTAATAAATAGTCAATCTCAGCCCAAAAAAGGAGTAAATGTATATTGAGATGATGTCAATTCATTTAATTTAACGAGTTTGAAAATACAAGTACTCGATGATATTTTCATGTTTCGAGAGTCAGAAAAGAGCTTAAAGATGACTCCATGGGGGTTCCTTTTTTGTTTACTTTTAATGAGTCCGAAAAATAGATAAAACAAAAACTTTTTGAATCAATAAAAAATGATCATTGTATCCACCAAAAAGTACATGTAACTACACAAAGATAACCACATATCACTGATATCGAGAAAAAATAATAAAATATTGGGAAAAATGAGTTTAAAACTTATAAATAGACTAAAAGTTAAATTTTTTTACCATTTCACTTGGAGTAAATTCGAGAGTGCATTTTACCCCATTTTCTTCAATTTTTCAAGTGAGCAGTGTAGGAGATCCATGGCATCATTTCAAGAACCGTTAGCTGTAGGTAAGAGCTCTACCTTTTCTCTTGAATTTTATTGTGTTTTCATGATTTTTCATTCAGTTTTTGCTTGCCAGAAAGAAGGATTTCAATTTTTTATATCGGGGCTGATCATTGCGGGTTTATGCATTGGACTCACGATGGTCTCCCCTAAGCCCGAATGGATCTTAGGTGGCATCGTAGGTTTAATAAAATTAGATGGGATGGCCGCAGGGCAGAAAAATTGAAGAAAAACTTCCCCTTAGAGCAAAATTTGTGAGTTCTTATCCATTGAAAAGAATATAATCAATGTTTAATGGTTGTTTTGCAGGAGATTTAGACAAAATGGTCAGCAAACGGAAGGAGAGAGGCTATGAGGCAGAAGATCACTAGGCTGCCCAAGATCCAGAATGTGTGAATGCTTTGAGGAACTGTGGGCTACTGAAATTCTTCTGAACCACAGGACTCAGAACCCAAAACGAGCTGCTACATTACCTAATCAGTTTAGGGGATGTTGATAAGGAGATCTTCATTATCTGAGACCAATAACTGGAGCTAGATGTAGAAGACATCTACTTCATTACTGGATTGAATAGAAGATGGAAAAGGGTTCAAATCTTCAGATCTCATCCTGGAGGTGAGAGCACTAGTGCCCTAATCAAGAGACATTACCCAAGTGTAGAAACAACAGTGAGCGGGAAGGTGAAGATACTGACTGTCAACAATCTTCCCTTGAGGAAAATTCTACACACCATGGCTCATATAGCTGGGTCATAGGCTTTAAATGAGATTTCAAAATATCAATTCCAGTATGCAGTAGAATTCCTTACTCCAACAATATTCAACTGGTGTGATGGGTTATTAGACAACATGAAGAGGAAAATGAACAAGGGTAAGCAGGGAAACCTGAAGCAGTTCGGCTTTGGTTTGATCTTGGTCACTTCCTTTCTGGAGTGTGTGCCGCTATTTTGGTATCAGTGGATAGAGGTGTCAGATTCTACTCCACAAGATATAAGGTTGGTCAGATGGAGTGAGGTCATGCCTCGAGGAGGAGGGGGCCATAAAATGCATCTCCCTCTGCAAGTTTTTAGTTCGTTGCTTCGCCAACTGATCATTATGGGTGAATATGCTTATGCAGGAACATATTTTAGATGGGATCCAGATCTACCTCTGCCATTGGGTGAACAGTGGACTCATGCAGGTAAGGCTTTTTTTTTTTCAAGGTTTGTGATTTTAAAGTGTATCTGAGATTTAAATTATGATAAATGTGTGGATTTTGGACCAGAAAGGCCTCCTGGCATGTCGCCTATAGCACGATGAGTATAACGTCAGATAGAAGATGCTACATATGATGAACAAGCAAATCCCATGGTGGATATGGAACGCAATCTGGAAGTGATCACCCACGAGATTCTAGAATATGCAACTATGGACGACGTGCCACTACGACACCAGAGGCATGAGAGTGTCTGCGAGATTGCCTCAATTATTAGGCTGAGTGATTAGAGTGGTCTCATGCTATCACAAGCATCATGTGGGAAAATGGCCTTTCTAGTTGTTTTTTGCACTGTTGTAGGCTTTGAAAGCCATGTGTCTCGGAAAACTTTTATTTTCTACTTATGTTTTCGTGTATCATGATGATATGATCAGTTTTATAAATTACACAAATTTCTATCAAGAGTATAATTTTCTTATGCATTTGTTAATGTATTCAAGTTACGTGTAATGTGTTGATATGTGATAAAATAAAATTTTCTTTCCAGTAATCAAACACATAGATACATACTCAAAATTTGTGGATTTCTTACTGAGTAATGATTATTCAATTGTAACACAATGAGTTGTGAATCTAATTTAACAAATAAATTCCTAATTCCAAGAGAAATTTCTTCTGATAATAGTTCAATGACTACACTGTATTCCACAATATTATTAGTTATTTGTCCCAAGCAAATAACTTGTATATCGATCAACTCGCCATCAGGGGCAAAGAGTGCCCAAGCTGCAAAACAAAAGTTTTGTTTGCTATGACAAGCACCATCAGAAAAACCAACATAATGGTTTGACGACATCTTCAAACCGAGTGGAACACAAGGTAAGAAAAAAACATGTCTGCAAAGAAAACAATCACACCAAAAAGTCAAAACCCTACACCAACGAATTTACACATTAATTTACAAAATTAGTTACACGGAACTCACACATAATACGTTTTTAGATGGAGTCCATTTTCAAACTCGGTAATTGACCAACAGAGAATGAAACCAAAGTTTCAGCATTGGCATGACATGTAAGCTTCAACTCAACCAAATAATAGAATAGAACTCATAAATGGCTATGCCCCCATGCTCCCCGGGTGAGTGAGTGTTATAATTCATAAGATGAATAACCCATTGTCATAATGAGCAAACGGTAAATACTCAGTGAAAAACTATGATGAAAGGAGGCGAGAAAAACTTAATCTCCTGACGAGAAAAAGGTGCCCCCAGTTGAAAGATTTTGACGACTTCAAGTTGGAATGAAACGTCAATGGGCAAGGTTGTAGTAATATTTCCCATATTACCTTCAGACAAGACTTAGTGCACTAAAACAGGTGTTTGAAGGGGATGCATTGGGTTATGAGAAACAAAAGCTTCAAGAAACGAAGGAGTCTTACTTAGGCTTGGAAGAAATGGATAACGATGATGAATATCATTCCAAGGAGTTTCACCAAGAGACATAACCTCAAAAATACTCTCTTCGGTGGGGAATATCTCATTCAAAGGATCTGGCGAATCTGAAGAACCAAGCCAAGAAGATTGTGAATAGGTATCTAGGTTCATACTAAAAACATCGTGACTTTCTGAAGCAATTGTTGAAGCTGAGAAAATTTCATGATAAGCTTGTTCCAACGGACTAGCGGCATGGTATCACCAAACGAATTAATATGATATGGAGAAGGAATAATCCATGGATCTGTAGAAATAGAGATCATATTGATCGAGGGGACATGTGGAGGTGGGAGAGAAAAAGTTCCCATTAAAGAAGAACCTTTAAAAATTCCTGCCCCCATGCTCTCATATGGAATTTTAGTATTTCCCACATATGGGACATTTCCATTCGAGGCACCCGAAGATAAAAAGTACAATTGGTTGATGGTGATAATTTTTTCTTCATGTGGAAAATAGAGCACCCGGAACAAAGAGGAAACCACACAAAATATGGCATGGGTCCAACTTTGCCCAAGTAGAAAGTTAGAATTCAGATTTGCATCTACAACTTCCACATCTAGCTCGACACTATTCCCTTCCAAAGTGATAGGAAAACTTGTGAGAATACCAGAAGGATGGGAGCCTCTGCCATCAAAGGCCTCCAAGGTGTTCGAGGATTGGTTAAGGGGCGGAGAGCCAATGGCTTTCCAACATGAAACAAAGATGATCCAAGTGGTATCACCTCTGTTAATGATAGTCTGATGGATCATATTTCCTTTTATAATAACCTGAATCAGAAAAGAAATCTGATGAGGAAGACAATGAACATGGTTTTCGAGATCAAAGGTAATGAAACTAGAATCAGCGGGATCAATGGCTCCTACAACAGAAAATAATGATTTATGTTGTGTTGGACATGTTTGGAGAACTTCCAAAGCAGACATTGTTACAGGGAAAAGTGTCTATATAGAACTGCTCTATCCCACTAAGGTGTGACAGCTGCCTTAGAAACAAACAGAGAAAAGCTACCTTTATATTTCCTTCATGAATTATAGATAGAGAGGAATAGAAAGAACCAAACTCTGTCTTGCGCTAATCCTTTGATCCGATCCCTCTCTTCTTTGATAGTCTCCAGCTACCTGCTCCCTAGCACGCCCAGCTTCACAAAGTACCTGCAAGATCACAGAAGCATAACACTATACAAAGACATGGATCTATATTCATAAACAACTTAGGATCAGATTTAAATTGACCATACAAATGTAACAAGCATCAATGATACAAAAGCATGGAGGAAAACTCAAATAGCTTTTATTGATAAACAAGAAAAGATCTAGGAGGAGTTACAACCAGTGGTTCCGACCCAGCATCAACCTCCCAGTAAAGAAGCCCCTCTTCACCTCAAAAAAAGCATAGATCACCCAACAATCTGATGTTTGTCTCTAGAAACCAACAACAATTCCTTACAATATGCAAAATTCCAGCCTCTGGATCTCTAGGATGAGAGATCCATATATAGATATCTGTAAGGGGAATGAGTCAGCTTGTGATTTGATTAGTGTCTTCTCTCTGTCAGTTCTTGCTTCCACTTGGAGACTGAGGGCCTCTTACTCATCCTTGGTCGAATTCAGTGAGGCAAGTGTCACAGGAGAAGATTCTGGAAGCTTCTATTGCCTCTCCACCTCGTGGAATGACACTGCCATTTGTCATTTCTCGCCCATCGCACCCCACAGAAGGGAGTTTTGAAATGCAACGCACCCTCACAGTGCATTTGGGTGAGATGCAACGCACCTAGCCAGTGGAGCAGCTGCAATGATCCTGTTTTGACCAATTCTGAGCAGTTTCTGGTGGATAAATTCTGGGAGAAGTTGTAATCTGTTGACCTTGTTCCTTTAGGGGTTAGAAAAACACTTTTAGGGACTTAGGAGCCCTTGGTTTATAGACATTTCATGCTTGGAGTTGTATGACACAAAAATGTCTATAACAGTTGCCCCCTAAAGTATGAGGCCGTTAACCTTTTGGTGTCGGGTGAAATGCTTTATTATGAGGATCCGAAGTTATTTCAATGTTGGGAGGAGACCTATAATAAGATACAATACAATACATTATATTCATAATATTTTCATGATCTAGCTGAGGCAGGCATTCCCATGCTCAGCTTTATAAATTCATTTTCATGTACATAGGACAGACAACCGTCTGAGTGTAGACTGATGATTCTGATAGAGCCATCATCCTTTTGGTAGGATGATTATCTGTGCTGCAATGCTGTACATTTAATGTCTTTATTTCCCTGAATATATATCGCAGCCCGGATGGATGAAACTAGATCCGAGGTCTTCAATCTCGTCTGATCTTCAATCGAAGTACAAGTCGATCCATGTGAGAAATATTCTGAAGTCGAACATGGAAAGACATCACTTGATTACTAGTCAATGATGTAAACTGTTAACAAGCATGAGAGGAATCACCGATAATGATAATGACCCTCAAGGTACTGCAGTAAGATTCACGTGGTGTGAATAAAGGACTTGGCGTCGAACACCACGCAAAATCTTTCGGTCGAAGGTCATTGATGTATACCTGTCGCCGGAAGTGAGAAGCTTGCCATTGAGGCATGCAAGCTCCAAAGTACTGAGTGGGGTGTTCCTAGATCAACTTCTTGGATAATGAGCTGATGTCGACAAGAAGTGATCCATCACAGGAGGGCCTTAATGAATCCCACATCAATGACACGGAACGGAGCAAATGATTTTGATGGAGGTGAAAACGATATGGTGATATAAGGTTCAGGGTGGCGGTCATGAAAGAATGGAGTATAATGTATGGTAGTGGGTGAGACACAGGTGACTTCTTTGGATGACTTCTCTTGAACATATCGGCGACACTGATGTGATGGATTGGTAGCATTAACCCCAAATGTGGATGGTATGGCGTGACCATGGCAATGTGACCGGTGAATGAAACAACCCAACCCGACTCGGACACGGAGCGGAAGTGTCATGTTCAAGAGCGACTTGCTACCAACAAAGTTTCTTTGAGTTTTCTTCCCAATTTTTCCCCAGTCATTACTGATCAGTACCTCTTTATTTTTGTCAAGCTTGAGGAGGATAACATATGCTTGTTCTATAATTTTCCCTTCGAGCAAACCCATCGCTATGTTTTAACGAGCCTAGCGATAGTGAAACTCGTTCTCGTCTAAAGACAAGTTTGTCGCTATTAATCTTTTTAACGAGTTTAACGACAAAGATAACTCGGTCCTTTTCAATTTTAGAGAGTCTGAAAAGGAGCGTAAAGGTAACTCCAAAATTCCTTTTTCGTCATCTAATCCCTTAAGTCTGAAAAAGTATAAAACAATACAGAAGGGATGAATTTTCGATAGTTTTAACGAGCCAAACAAAACAAGCGCTCGATCTTTTTGTGTAATAATCCCTCGGGTCCAAAAAGATTAAATCTAGAGGAGGGATAGCACTTCCTGTCCCTTTAACGAGCTGGAGAGGCCAATGGCTCGGCAATCTTTTCATATTTTATGAGTCAATTGAAAAGAGCTTAAAGGAGACTCGTCTTTTGAGGAACGAGTGATAAAACAGGTAGCAGCTGATTCTAGGTAAGGTTTGGAAAATTCCAATCACGACAGTGTCACAAGGATGGCTAGTGAAATCACTCTTCGCAGCTGTTCCTAAAAATGGGTAAACAATCAAATGTAGGTGAATGATCGGCCAATGCAAAAGTGGAGGTGACAGTGCAAACACGACCAAGGCTTTAAAGGCTGAAGTATTACATTCACGATGGTTATTTACCGGAAATTGATTCATTTTTTAATGAGCAATGAAGCTTGTGGGGCATGCACCTCGATTTGCATTATTATGTTGGGGGCATGCAAACTTATCACGAGCAGTGTTACAGCAGGGTTCAAGATCATTAAAAAATAAACCCACCACGAGCAGTGTTACTGCAGGGTTCAATCTCGTTAAAAAATAAACCCGCATCGAGCAGTTTTAATGCGGACTTCATGCTCGTTAAAAAATAAACATTAGCAATGAGCACATGTTCCCCCAAAGTTTAAGCTCATTAAAAAATGAACCAATTTTCGGTAAATAACCATCGTGAATGTAATACTTTAGCCTTTAAAGCCTTGGTCGTGTTTGCACTATCACCTCCACTTTTGCATTGGCCGATCATTCACCTCCATTTGATTGTTTACCCATTTTGAGGAACAGCTGCGAAGAGTGATTTCACTAGCCATCCTTGTGACACTGTTGTGATTGGAAAATTCCAAACATTACCTGGAATCAACTGCTACCCATTTTATCACTCGTTCCTCAAAAGACGAGTCTCCTTTAAGCTCTTTTCAACTGACTCGTAAAATATGAAAAGATTGCCGAGCCATTGGCCTCTCCAGCTCGTTAAAGGGACAGGAAGTGCTATCCCTCCTCTAGATTTTAATCTTTTTGGACCCGAGGGATTATTACACAAAAAGATCGAGCACTTGTTTTGTTCGGCTCGTTAAAACTATCGAAAATTCATCCCTTATGTATTGTTTTATACTTTTTCGGACTTAAGGGATTAGATGACGAAAAAGGAATTTTGGAGTTACCTTTACGTTCCTTTTCAGACTCTCTAAAATTGAAAAGAACCGAGTTATCTTTGTCGTTAAACTCGTTAAAAATATTAATAGCGACAAACTTGTCTTTAGACGAGAACGAGTTTCACTATCGCTAGGCTCGTTAAAACATAGCGATGGGTTTGCCCGAAGGGCAAATTATAGAACAAGAATATGTTATCCTCCTCAATCTTGACAAAGATAAAGAGGTACTGGTCAGCAATGACTGGGGAAAAATTGGGAAGAAAACTCAAAGAAACTCTGTTGGTAGCAAGTCACTCTTGAACCTGACACTTCCGCTCCGTGTCTGAGTCGGGTTGGGTTGCTTCATTCACCGTTCACATCGCCATGGTCACGCCATACCATCCACATTTGGGGTTAATGCTACCAATCCATCACATCAGTGTCGCCGATATGTTCAAGAGAAGTCATCCAGAGAAGTCACCTGTGTCTCACCCACTACCATACATTATACTCCATTCTTTCATGACCGCCACCCTGAACCTTATATCACCAGATCGTGTTCACCTCCATCAAAATCATTTGCTCCGTTCCGTGTCATTGATGTGGGATTCATTAAGTCCCTCCTGTGACGGATCAGTTCTTGTCGACATCAGCTCATTATACAAGAAGTTGATCTAGGAACACCCCATTCAGTACTTTGGAGCTTGCATGCCTCAATGGCAAGTTTAAGGAATGATAATTGTATTTGTCAATTGGTCAAAATTGACACTTTTCCCCAGCGGAGTCGCCATTTTGTTACAGGGAAAAGTGTCTATATAGAACTGCTCTATCCCAGTAAGGTGTGACAGCTGCCTTAGAAACAAACAGAGAAAAGCTACTTTTGTATTTCCTTTATGAATTATAGATAGAGAGGAATAGAAAGAACCAACCTCTGTCTTGCGCTAATCCTTTGATCCGATCCCTCTCTTCTTTGATAGTCTCCAGCTTCCTGCTCCATAGCACGCCCGGCTTCACAAAGTACCTGCAAGATCACAGAAGCATAGCACTATACAAAGACATGGATCTATATTCATAAACAACTTAGGATCAAATTTAAATTGACCATACAAATGTAACAAGCATCAATGATACAAAAGCATGGAGGAAAACTCAAATAGCATTTATTGATAAACAAGAAAAGATCCAGGAGGAGTTACAACCAGTGGTTCCGACCCAGCATCAACCTCCCAGCAAAGAAGCCCCTCTTCACCTCAAACAAAGCATAGATCACCCAACAATCTGATGTTTGTCTCTAGAAACCAACAACAGTTCCTTACAATATGCAAAATTCCAGCCTCTGGATCTCTGGGATGAGAGATCCATATATAGATATCTGTAAGGGGAATGAGTCAGCTTGTGATTTGATTCGTGTCTTCTCTCTGTTAGTTCTTGCTTACACTTGGAGACTGAGGGCCTCTTACTCATCCTTTGTCGAATTCAGTGAGGCAAGTGTCACAGGAGAAGATTCTGGAAGCTTCCATTGCCTCTCCACCTCGCGGAATGACACTGCCATTTGTCATTTCTCGCCCATCGCACCCCACAGAAGGGAGTTTTGAAATGAAACGCACCCTCCCAACGCATTTGGGTGAGATGCAACACACCTAGCCAGTGGAGCAGCTGCAATGATCTTGCTTTGACCAATTCTGAGCAGTTTCTGGTGGAGAACTTCTGGGAGAAGCTGTAATCTGTTGACCTTGTTCCTTTAGGGGTTAGAACAACACTTTTAGGGACTTAGGAGCCCTTGGTTTATGGACATTTCATGCTTGGAGTTGTAGGGCACAAAAATTTCTATAACAGACATCACCGAGGGTGCTTGAGCTAAATCTTCGACAATACTGTAATGTTGAGCAGCTTTAGCTTTCAGATTATAGGATGATTTCTAAAGCACACCTTTGGGAGGTGGTTGGAGAATGGATTCATTATTAGGTCTCTCAATATGGAGAGGACCAGAACTGGATGGAGTAGAAGTATAAGGTACATCAGTGGCTTCTTTCTCCACCATCTTCTTTTGAGGGGCTTGATAATATTTCGATCGAGTAGCGATAGAGATAGGCAATGAACCCATCATCATGTAAACTTGAGAACCAAATGAGGCAAAGGATTGTGGTTGGTCTACCAACTGAGTCTGCTAAGATGGAAATGGTTCTTTCAAAATAGTTGGAGTCCCTTTCAATAAACGACTAACTTCGGCACGTCGAGCACAATCCTTGGTATAATGATCTTCCTCACATATGAGGAAAGGATATTTCGTCTTTCTTTTGGAGGCATCATCAACAGATGACTTGGGAGGATATTGTTTCATGGTATCAGATTTTTCTTTGCCTTTACCCTTTTTCTTACCTTTCGAGGCTTTATCTACCATGGTAGATTGGATGACATTGACCTCAGAGGTTTTACCAAGATTCAATGAAGTTTTTGAAGGATGGCTAGAACCAGTATCTAAAACATATTTTTGCTTCGAAGAAGATTTGGTGGAAGTCTAATAAACTAATCCAATTATACCATCAATAGATGGTACATCGAGAGACTTTGAAGATGTCAGATTCGAAGATGGCCTTGGAGCATCAGGCAACATTTCATATAGCATGCCAGATTAGAAATAGACTAAGTCTAAATACTGGGCAAGGGAAATAGCTTGGTCCTCGGTAACACATCCATCCATTGCTATATCTTTAGAAATTTTGTTTACGAATGATTTGGTGAACCATTCAGTTAACAACTCATAAATAATTTCAAATTTGATGAGGCGACACTGACATCTCCATTCATAGAATTGATTAGAAATATGGGTTGCGATATCTTGCTTCAAAGAGGTAAGGAAATGAGTACCAGTTTCATACTGAACTGGCAACTGGAAGTGGGTGAGGAAGGACATAGCCAAAGCATTAAAGTATGCATACATACCTCAAGGCAACTCGACATACCATTTTGCGGCATAACCTAATAAGGTTCGTTGAAAGAGGTAGAGACGAATAGAATCATCAATGTAAGAATTGGAAGAACACCATAAGTGATATGTCATCACATGGGCTTGAGGGTCCTCTTTAGGTTTTCCTTCAAACTTGGGGAAATCGCTCAGAATTTTAGTGGGAACTGGAGGCCAGTAAGGTGAATGAAGAATTGGATCATTAGTAAGCCTTGAGACATCGGGTAGTTCCAACGTAGCTAAAAATGGAAATTGCAGATTAAAAGGCATATAAGGCCTTTGAGGAGGCCCAACCTACAGGTTCCAACCTTGTTGGTAAGGATTCTGCCCCCAAAGTGGAGGATTTTGACCATAGGGGGTTTGATTTTGCCCCCACTAAGGGGTATCTTGACCATAAGGTGGATTTTATCCAGGGTAGGGTTGATACTCACCTACAATAGGCCGTTGATAGCCATAAGGAGGATAAAAATTATGTGCGAAATATGGATTATAAGGTTGTTTCACCTGTCGACCCTGGATATGAAGTGATTGGCCCTGCTGCTGCAAGGGTTGACCTTGTGTCTGTAAGGTTTGACCGTATTGGTATATTGATTGAGCTTGCTGCTACAAGGGTTGACCTTTTTGTTGTAAAGGTTGGCCTTATGGATACAAGGTTTGGTTGGGTTGTTGAGCAAACTTTGTTTGATGTTGCAAAGGCTGTTGATACTGCTGCAAAGGTTTCCACTGCTACTACAAAGGTTTCCCTTGTTGTTGTAACGTTTGTTGGACAATTCCTTGAGGGATTCCCTGTGGATATTATTAAGTTCCAAATGGGATTTGACCATATGCACTGGGAATAGCAGATTGACCAGGTTGCACATGAGGACTAGCTTGTGGAATATAGGGTGGATTTTGCAGTGCTTGTGAACCATATGCAACATAAGATTGTTGGAGTGGTATCTGGGCTGGGTAAGGCTATTGATACTAGATATTACCTACCTCAGATGAACCAATGGGGTTAGGAATACAACCAAGATAAGGTTGATTGACTCCAACCATGTGAGGTTGTGATCCACTCTCATGGGTTCCACCTGAAACAAGAGGAATTGTCACGCAGAATAAGTCGATCTTGTGGACAAGATAGACCTTCCTAGAATCTAAAGAAGACCTAATGACAAGCAAACCAATCAGACACTATATTTCTCTAAATATTCTTTTATAAACAACGGCGAACAAGTGTTTTAGGCATACCTTGGGTCCAACGCAAGTTTGTGGAAGCTTCGCTCCTTCGATCCAAATGAGCTCCCTTGTCGCGAATCTGCAAACACAAACAAGAAAACAAATTAAATAGCACCTGAAAAGCCAATATCATAAAACATATTTAACATGAAAGTCAAGGAATTCATGAAACAAATGACATGAGACAATTTGTTGAGAAAAATGAGTTTGATTGTATTAATTCAAATCAAGAAGAACTTTACAACCTGTGCCTTGACGCTGTAAAAGCTCCTCCCAGGGTCCAGCAAGAAGTCTCCTCTACTTTGACAAGTTTCACTCTCTTCCCAATGAATCCAAAAAGGTATGTGATCTCTCCTCTTAAGCTCAACTAGGAAGTCTTAATTTCACCAGCATTTACCCTAAAAAATGTTCAGCTTCTAACCTCCCTAGCAACCAGCCCAATGCCTGGATTTATAGTGCAATGGAGGGAGGTTACTAGGTCCTCCTTCAAAGGGATAAAGCCCTCCTTCAAAGGGATAGCTCCTCTCATCAAGGGATTAGCTCCTTCTCTTTTGGGATGCATGAACCACCTAAGAGCAGCCAATCCACATCAAAATTCCTTCTAGAATCATCTAGAATTAACCCAAAGTGAGTTTTTTAGAATAAACTTGCGCCTTTTTGACTTTCACAGGGGTCCGCACCCACACCTTTAGGGACAGAGTGGGCAGGTCCGCAGTTTTTGTAAATAGGAGGTGCAGGACCGCAGGCAACAGTGAGAGAAAGTGCAGATCCAGAGTTTTATTGATTTTCAATGTCTTTCTCTCATTTTCAAAGCTTGACTTGAAGAACTGAGGTCTGAGACTTGCTTAGGAGGACAGTACAAGTGATGATAGACCCATACTGACTGCAAATAATCATAGTGACGATATTTTTGTGTAACAGATTGCCCCCTAAAGTGCAAAGTCTGTAGTAGATGAGGATTTCATTTATCATTTAGGAAGAGTGAAGTACTTTATCATTTCGAGGATCATCTTGTGGAGAGCCCGGTTGGAACCTGTAAAAACATTCAATGCAAGATATATATATGAGACCGTATCATCGTTGAGGTAGGAATTCCCATACTCAGATCAAAACTAACTTAGAAAACTAACTACTTCTCTAATACAGGAATGATCTTGTAAGACATCACAAGTATAGACTCATGTGGACACAATATGGACATAGCCATCTGTTTATGAACAATCCATTATATAATGAATACAAAATTCCTCGCAGCCTGGATTGTGGAAACTAGATCCAGGGTCTTCATTTCTACTTCCCGAAACAGTACGATTCTATCCATGCGAATGAATGTGTTGTTGTCGAACATGGTAGAAACCACTTGATTACCAGTCAATGATGTAAATTGTTAAAAGTGTGAGAGAAACCACCAGTGATGTCAATGGCTCTCAAAGTACCCAGTACAATCCATGAGATGTGAATAAATTTGTTGATGTCGAACATGTCACGGAATCCTTTGATCGAAGGTCAATGATACAACCTGTCGTCAAAGGCGAGAAACCTGCCATTGAGGCATGCAGATCCCAAGGTACTGACGATTTCTAGATCATCTTTCTAGATAATGAGCTAAAGTCGATAGAAAGCGATCCTTCATAGGCAAGCCCACAACACGAAATCATAGATCAAGTTGAAGAAATTTAGTTGCAAGGACTGACTCAGGGATGGTCAAGATGGATGACAGATATTTTGCAGATGAATGGCTTATTGGCAATGACCTCTTGAACACATAACGACACGACAAATGGCTTGGCGACAATTGACCAAAGTTAATACCCAGAAACTGGCTAAAGACTTTCAATGTGGTTTGATCAACTGTTAGGCAAAGGATTTCCCAACCTAGGTGAATAAAAGTGTCGTGTTCAAGAGTGGTTACATGTATGACAAACAGGCTCATTTTTCTCTCTTTTCCCCCACCATTTCTGGCAAGTACCTCTTTATTTTTTAACAAGCTTGAGGAGGATAACATTTGCTTGATTATAAGCTCATCCTTCGGATGAGTCCAACTTAGTTTAAATTCAAACCCTAAGAAGGAGTGGTTCGTTCATGTTTGTAATTGAACAGGTCCTTTACTGTGAGATTTTAACGAGTCCAATATAGGAGAAACTCGGCGTTTTTCAATTTTAGAGAGTCTGAAAAAACTTAAGAAGACTCCAAGGTTGACCTTTTTCGTAAGTTTGTGTCTACCAAGCACGAAAAAATATAAAATAATACTTGAGAGAACCGCTTGATCTTTACGACCAAGGAGTACTTTTCGTAATTAGTGCCCTTGATCTGAAAAAGTAAAAAAGTGATCAATGACACGTCGTTTTATAACCAATATCGAATTTGAAACGACAAAAATCCGGCAATCTTTTCATGATTTTTTGGTCAGAAAAGAGCTGTAAGTGGACCATCTTTTAGTTCCGTTTTAACGAGTTTAAAAGAAGAACTCGGAAATCTTTTCATGTTTCAGGAGTCAGAAAAGAGCTTAAAGGTGACTCTAAATGTTTTTTCGTCGAAAATGATAGATTTCTCTTGAATAATCCGTTATCCTGAAAAAAAAAAAATGTAAACATTACTCATACCTGTTTGAAATGAATAAAAATGTTGCAAAAACACCTTTCCAAAGTGAAACATAAACAAATTTGCAATTTATTTACTCAAAAAACTTATAAAAAGGGCCTTTGTCAATTCATTTTTACCATTTGAGTTTTGGGTGAGAAAATAGTGCTTTTGTTCAGAAAACTTCCCGTGAAGATTGTTGAAAATCCAGCCATCGGAATCGAACGTCGTCTTCTCCAGGTAATCCACATCATCCCACTCTTCATTTTTAACAATTTCATTTTTTGTTTTAGGCTTTTATTTCATTTTTTGGAGGGTTTTTAGGCTTAAAACCCGCGCGCGGGGGCCCGCAGGTGCAACACTGCCAGCCCGCAGACCCCGACTTTTTCTCAATGGGGAAAAATTCAAGGGTTCGCACCTTCCATGTAGGCAAGGTGCGGACCCACGCACTGTGTGTAACCCAAAGGGTGCGGTCCGCACTGCAAGGGTTTTTAACCCAAAAATTCTCAAATTTGGCCCAAATAAATTAATTTCTGGCATTCTAATTGATCTTTTTACTTGATGCAGAGAGTACATCATGCTAGATTGGTGTGAACAAGAGCATGAGGACGTGGATCTAGCAGCGCTGAATCACCAACCTTCAATTGATGCATTGAAGGCCTGCGGCTTGTACAAATTCTGGGCTATACCTGGCATGAGGGCCCAGGTGGATTTCTTACAGTGGCTGGTTGACAGATGGAGCATACAGGACCAGTGCTTCTTCATTGGTGGCCACCAGCTCGAAATCGAGCCGGAAGACATATATTTCTTGACCGGTTTGCCTAAGAGAGGCGAAGACTTGACTCTATTCGAGGCTAGGCCAGGTGGCCAGTCTGTCGATAGCCTCCGGCTAGAGTTCTACAACAGCCAGGCTAGAGACAAAGGGATAGACATAAAAACCATATCCCTTCCTGAACTCATGGTGATTACGTTTACTGTCACCAGACTTTGCGGGAGTGCCACATTACATATTGCCACCAGATCCCAGATGCGTATGGCAGTTGATTGCTTTCGAGGCACCATCTTCAACTCGTGCGATGCTATGTTGGCCAATGTGAAAGGCCAACTGACCAGAGCCAAGAACGGACAACTAAATACTTTTGGTTATGGGGCTTTGGTTGTGATCTTTGGTCTGGAGAGGGTTCCCATGTTGATCCCGCAGCACCTTACTGTTGGAGCTGGGCTTCCTCGAGAGCCCAAACTGATGCGATGGGTCGCAGTTATGGCCCATCATCCGGATGAGGGGACAGAGGTTGTTCGATTCGAACTTGAGTATTTCCAATGGTTGGAAAACCAGGTTTTTTCTATTCAGGACTTCCCTTACGCTGGGGTAGATTTTCGTGGTAACCCAGACATGGCTCTTCCACCAGGAGAGCAATGGGATGACTCAGGTAAAATCATTTTCAACATTTTTCCTATTTTAATTTTTTTTTAATTTTTCTGTCATCCCAAAACTGGTAGTAAAAGTTTCAAATGCAGATGTGGGTCCATAGTGACCAGCCGCTCTCCAGCCTTACGAGAGGAAACAACCAGTTGGAGCCGCGCCAGCCCCACAGGACGAATCAACAGAGGTTTTGGCCGAGTTGGAGGGTCATCTAGAGCCCTTGACAGGAGATATTCCGGAGACCACTATAGATGACATTCCTCGTCGACTTCAGCGCTATGTGATTAGGGTCCCAGGACCTTTTAGGAGGTTCCTTTGCAAGGTGGCCCGTGCAGTGGTTTCTTATTGAGATCATCACCAGTGATGCGATGATCGCCTATTGTGGGCACATATGACATTTTTGTTTTTTGTACTTATCATTTTTACCGATCATAAGGTGTTTTTCAACCTATGATCGAGGACGATGTATTTTTTGACACACTCCTATATATATATATATCACTATTACCGGCTTTTCTTGTAAATCATGTTATGGAATGGTTTTAAATTTACATGTATGATTATTGCAAATGTCTACTTAACATTCGAGAAGCAATTGCATCTGCTAATGTATCTAAAGATCTTGGAATATGCTGATACTCAATATAATCAAATTCACATTCCAAGAGACCCACTCTCAAAAATAATCTTAATAACACTGGATTTCTAATGGCATACACTCTATTAAGCTGTAATACAACAAGTTCAGAATCTAACCTCACTATCAAACTCTGAATCCCAAATGAAATAGATTCAGATAATAACTCAATCACTGCACTATACTCGACAATGTTGTTTGTTGTTTGACCGAGGCTTACCCCATGCATAGATACTAACTCGTCAGAGGGCGAATAGATAACCCAGGCTGCAGAAGAAATGTTCTGTGTATTATGACAAGCACCATCAGCGAAACCAATGTATGTTTGGAGAGGCATCGACATCTACAATATCAAGAGTAAAACCAAGATAAGCAGGAATAATGATGAAAAAACACTCTTTAAGCTAAGCACACTTTTTAAACTAAAACACACCAGCTAGAAAGAAAAGCTATCCTAACTAAAAAATCTCCATACCCATTCTTTAAGCATAATACCTCTTTAGGTAAAGACCATTTCTGGGTTTACCTAAAGAGTCCCCGTCAAAGTCTACCAATTCATAGGCCCCTTTTGCTAGCTTTCTCTTGACAACATAGGGACCATGCCACATAGGAACGAATTTTCGAGCGCCTAATTTATCATTAGCTTGATCGTAAACTAAGACTAGATCTCCTTCCGAAAAATTTCGAGGGGTCACATTTCGATCATACTGAGCTTTCACACGTTTTGCGTGAGTCTTGATCGCCAATCCAGCATCACGTCGATTCTCATCTAATTGAGCCAAGTATAACAAACGCTTTTCCTCTTCGGAAGTGGCTGGAAGTAACTCGATGGCCATTTGTAGTGACGGGATTTCGCATTCAATGGGTAACACAGCTTCCAGACCATAAACTAGTTGGAAAGGAGTGAACCTTGTTGATGTTTTTACTGAAGTTCGGTACGCCCAAAGTGCTGAAAATAGCATGTTATGCCAATTTGATCGATCAATCCCAATGATTCGTCGGATCATGATGACTAAAACTTTGTTGATGGATTAAACCAGACCATTAGCTTGTGGATAATAAGGGGTTGAACTATCGTGACGCAAACCAAACTGGCCTGTAAGTTCGGTCATCATAACGTTTCAAAAATGACGCCCATGATCAGTGATAATCGCTTGTGGGACACCAAACCTAGCAATTATATGATTGAACACGAAAATTGCAGCTGTCTTGCTGTCTACCTCAAATGTAGGCATCGCCTCGGCCCACTTGGTAAAATAATCTACCGCAAAGATGATATACGCATGCCCCCCGCTGAGTGAGGGTTACATGTAATAAATCAATACCCCATTTGGCAAAAGTACCAACGAAAATTATAGGGTGGAGCGGAGCAGGTGGAGCATGCATCTTTCGATTAAAAATTTGGCAGTTGTGGCATTTTCGAACCGTGGTAATACAATCTTTAAACAAAGACGGCCAGAAGTAGCCAGCGCGCAATATCTTTTGGGTTGTGGCATACCCAGACATATGACCACCACACGCTCCAGAGTGACAGTCATTTAGAACCCTTTCAGTTTCCTCATGAGTTAAGCAACGTCAAAAAATAGAGTCCGCCCCATGGCGATAAAGAGTATCTCCAATAATCCTGAATTGTTGGGACTGGAATCGTATTTTCCGACGTTCTGACCTTGAAGTTTCTGGCCAAAAGGATTGGGTCTGGAGATAAATGATGATATCCCCATACCACGGATCTAAAGTGCTGATTAGAAACAAGGATTTGTCTGCAATGGGCTCCTCCGCCAAAGTTTCTGTGTCAACACGCGGGAAGTCACACATTAACTCCGCAAAAACTAAAGATTTCTTAGACTTAGATTTCTCAAATTCCAAGTCGAACTCCTGCAGGATAACAATCCATTTAGAGTACTTGCCCCCTAGCAATTTCTTGGTCAAAATGTAGATCATAGGGTTGCAATCCGAAATTACTGTAGTTTTACGTAGTAAAATGTAGTGACGAAAACATTGGACATCTTGAACAGCTGCCAATGCCAATTTCTCCACATGTGAATATTTTATCTCAGTTGGATTTAAAGTTCAACTAAGGTAATATATCACATGTTCAGTTCCGAATTCATCTTCTTGAACTAAGACCATTCCAATGGTGGAATGAGAGGCGGCGAGATACAAGAAGTAATCCTGGTTGTAGTTGGGAGGATGCAATAACGATGCATGGGTCCACGCATGTTTTAATGCATCAAAAGATTTCTGAGCTATCTCATCCCAATAGAATGGAGTATTATGTTTCAACAACCGAGTAAAACCCTTTGTAACCTCAGCGTAGTTAGGAATGAATCGTCATAAAAATTTTGCTTTCCCTTGCAAACTTTGGAGTTGGCGAAGACTCGAAGGAGGAGGCTATTTGACAATAGCTTCAACCTTCGAGGGATCGACACAAATGCCAGCTTTTGAAACTACAAACCCCAGCAATCGACCCGTTTCTATAGAGAAGACACATTTGTGTGGGTTCAACCGAATCCGATAATGCCTACACCTCATAAAGATTGCTCGTAAATGAACGAGGTGATCTGCTCAATGTAATGAATGAGCAGGAAAATCATCGAGATAGGGTTGCACAATGTGCTTGATGTCATGAAACGCATAAGACATGGCCCTTTGAAAAGTTTCTCCAGCGTTCTTGAGCCCAAAAGGTAACTTGCAATAAGCAAATGTCCCCCATGGACAAATGAAAGCCATTTTTGGTTGATCGGCAGGTAGAATATTGATTTGATTGTATCCGAAAAACCATCCATGAAGGAGAATATTTCGCTGCCGGCACAATCATCAATGATTTGATCGATATAGGGAGTTGGGTAATTTTCCTTTGGACAGGCTCGATTAATGTCCCTATAATCGATGCATATTATTATTGTCCCTTGCTTTTTGTTAACCGGAACAATATTCGATACCCAATCCGTTAATGGGATCGGATAAATAAAACCTGCTTTGAGTAATTTTTCAACTTCTTCTTTAATTGCAACAGCTTTTCTTGGGTGAATCTGACGCAAACGTTGTCGGACGGGTTTAGCGTCTGGGTAAGTCTTTATTTCATGAACAACAATCGCGGGATCAATTCCTGGCATTTCCTCATAGGACCAGGCAAACACGTCGCAGAATTCTTGAAATAGGGCCTTTTATATTTGAATTTTTTCATCTGTACACGAGGCACCTATATGAATGTTCTCAACAATTCCAAGCTTAACTAAAATGTCAATAGGAATAGTTCGAGAGATGTTTCCCAAATTTAACTCTGAATCAGGATGTTTCATTGGATTCTGAGGTTCCTTGACATATTCAGTCGTAAAGATTGATGAAAAACCATTTTCGAAACGATCATTCTCGGGTAAAAACGAAGATTTGTGATGGAGATCTTCCCATGGTAAATCATCTACACATAGGATTTCACGAATTTGCTCATCAGAGTGAACAAGTTCTGAAAACGTGATTGAATCCGAACTTGATGTGAAAAATGATTCTTCACGGACCACATTCATTAAGTCAATTTCGGTTGAAGATGGGTCGGTAAACGATTGCACAGCCTCATACGCAATTTCATATGGACTCAAAGGCATGACATTACCAAATGAGTCTATCTCAGATTCAGAAGGAATGATCCAAGGATCATCATAAACAATGGTGTCTGATGTGATCATATGAATGGTCGCAAATGAAGACGATGCATTGATCGGAGGAAAAGGAAAAGTTCCCAGTAAACCGACATCTTTAACTAGTCCTACTCCAACATCCTTATATGGGATAGTCGTTTTTTCGACACGCTGAATACTTTCAGAAGAGGCTGGGTCAGATGAAAAGTAAGCCAGCTGGTCTATTGTTACTATCTTTCCATTATGATGAAACTTTATAACCCGAAAGACCGATGAAACGACAGCTATTATAGCAGAAGACCAACTTCGACCCAAGAGAAGGTTGTAATCTAAAGGGGCATCAACCACCTCCACATCTAGATTAACTATTTTTCCTTCAACCCCTATAGGAAAATCCTGTAGAATGCCAAAAGGATGAAACCCACGGCCATCAAAGGCCTTTAGAATCATCGGGGATTGATTTAGCGAAGGAGAACCAAGCGATCTCCAACACTGTAACGACATAATACATGTTGAGGCTCCCTCATCAATCACAGTCCGATGAATAGGCCTGTTTTTTACTATCACTGGAATTTGGAAAGCCATTTGATGTGGTAAGCGCGGTGTACTATTTTCTAGATCGAAAATTATTAGGTTCGAGTCCTGAACATCAACAGCTCCTATAGCCGACAAAAGTAATTTACGCTGTGCTGGACATGATTGCAGCACTTCCAAAGCCGACATTGCTAAGGGTGAAACAGCTAAATCCTCAACAATGTTATAGTTCTAAGCTCCTATAGCTGACTTTTGAAGTATACCCTTGGCGGGTGGTTTTATTACCAAGTCTGGATTAGGTTTCTAGATCTGTAGTGGATCGGAACCGGGAGCTGAGGTTGATGGATTAGAATGAGAAGATTCTGCTTCTTTACCATCAACAGGACTTTTACTACCATAATCATGTGATCGAGTCACAATCCTAACATGGGACATCATCAGTATGGGTTCTTCATTAGCACTCGAGGAAGAACCTATCATCTTACTGTCTTGAGCTGGAAAAGGATCCTTCAAAATAGCAGGCATTTGGGAACCTTTAACAATCTTCGCAACCTATGCACGATGAGGGCAGTCTCTTGTAAAATGTTCATCGTCACAAATGAGACAAGGATAATGAGGTTTGCGTTTTTCATCGTTAGATTTCGATTTTTCAGGTTTCTCCTTTGAATTTTTGTCTGTTTTATTCTTCTTCTTCCCTTTCTTCTTGCCACCGGATTTTGATTTGGCTGTAGATGACTCTACAACATGAATATCGGTGGAAATCTCTGCGGAAGAATCTTCTGTTGGGGAATTAGGCAAGGTTATGATAGGAGAAGAATTCTTGGAAGACTTCTTCTTACTCTTAGTGTTAACCGTACCAATCATACCATCGGCGACATGAGATCCCGAAGGAACTGCAACAATTTGATTTTGCTTGGGAAGATCAGGGATTTTCTCATGTAACGTACATGACTGAGTATAGACCAAGTCAAGGTACTGTGCTTGAGCAATTACTTGCTCCTCAGTAACAACTCCGGCTTTAGCTACATTTTCAGTGATCTTTGGTAACAAAGATTTTACAAACCACTGAGCCAAGATCTGATCCGGAATAAAAACCTTCACTAAACGCCGTCGGCATCTCCACTCATGAATATGATCTGAAATGTAAGTGGACGTCGGTTGCTTTAACGAAGTTAACAATTCCGTGCCATTGTCATATCGGACTGGCAACTGAAAATGAGTTAAAAACGAGGTAGCTAACTGAATAAAATTATAAAAGGTGCCTCGCGGTAACTCAATGTACCACTTGGCTGCAAGACCAATTAGAGTGCGCTGGAAAAGTCTTAGACGGATTGAATCATCTGAAATGGAGTTAGACCCACACCAGAGGTGATAATTCATCACATGGTTCGACGGGTCCTCTCCTGATTTGCCTTCGAACTTAGGAATATCACTAGGTAACTTATTCGGCATTGGCGGACAAAATGGAAGATAATTAATGGGATCGTTCGTTAGGCATGACAAGTCAGGCAAGTCCAAAGTTGCGATAAACGGTAACTGATGATTAGGGTCCCTAAAACGCTGGGTCATGATACCAACCCCAGGAGGAGGATATCTAGGATAACTAGGAATAGGAATTGCATTTGGGATATTGTATCCTCCCGGAAAACCAGGATTAGCCGGACCGTACTAGGGTTGTTGAGGTTGTTGATATGTGTACCCAGGGTACGGTTGATACTGATAGACTGGCTGTTGCACAGCAAGACCGAATTGGTACTGTCCCTGGTACGGTTGATAAGTAAATTGTGGTTGACTTGTGACAACTGTACTTGAACCAGGTTGTCCTACAAGCATCTGAACCGAAGTTTGAATCGTGGATCCAGATGGTGGTAAAGATGTCTGAGGAGTACATACAGGAATAGTAGAAACCGAGCTGTCGATACTCCGAAAGTAGGTGGGGTAGATTGAACAGATGTTGCGGCAGTTGTAGCAGTCGTTTGAGGCAGAGTAGGAGGCGTACTAGGCCTAGGCTAAGAAACTACCGAAGGTACAGAAGTTTGAATATTAGACTGGATTGGTTGCTAGGGTGTACCAGAAACTAAGGGTTGTCGAGTTTGAGATGACAACTGTACATTTGGCTGCAACACCTGTTGAGTTTGCGATGGATCCCACACTATATTCATTCCGGGGTACAAACCCATAACAGGTTGAGAATATTGAGGACCATAACCGGGTTGAGGGTAGGATTGATAATTCAAACGTACATTTCCCATTCCTTGAACATATGATTGACTGGAGGGTGGTTGGAAACCTTGGTTCGAGTACTGACCTTGGGGTTGATACCCTTGAGGGACGTACTGATACTGGGGATGACCTTGAGGTATAAATTGATACTGGGGTTGACCTTGGGGTACATATTGAGTCTGGGGTTGACCTTGAGGAACGTACTGTCCTGTAGGTATGTACTGTCCTTGCGGTTGCCCCCCACATGCAAATTGGGTACCTTGAGGTTGCCCCCAGGCGATAATTGAGGTTGCCCCCAGGCGATAATTGAGGTTGCCCCCCAGGCGGTAACTGGCCACCTTGAGGTTGAGGATTGGGAATAGAACCTGACATCATGAGAATATCTTCTACGCTCAACGGCTTAGTACCATTGCTTCCAGTTAATAACCCTTGCTCAATGGGTTGAGGAGATGCTCCTGAAAAAGTACCAGAAAGTGACTGATACCCAGAGGGAACAGAAGGACCGCCATACAAAAAGGATTCGAGCGATTGAGTAAACATGGACGATTGTCTTGACATATTTAACGGAGGATAATAACCTCTAGATGTTGGGTGATAAGGAACACGAAGTGGTTAAAAACTTAATCCTGGGTTTTCTAAAAAGTTAGTCAAAGAAAGATACCAAGTACTGCTCCTAGGTGGACTGTAAAAAATTGATTCACGCTCCCTTAGCTCAATAACAGGTTGATTTTTAAGGATAGGGATGCCTAATTCTTCTTCCCGGGTAGCAATTTCTTCAATAGCTATAAGTCCAAAAGGAAGATCTTGGGTGATTATTCTTTCTACCCTAGGTGAACCAGGACCACTAGAAGCTGGAGAAGAAAAACTCGATGTTGGAGTAGCAGCAAATTCACTTTCAGGTTCAGATATTTCAGGTTCCTCACCTATATCACTAGTAGATGAAAAGCTACCAGTAACTTCGGAAACAGACACTGACTATGGATTATAATCTGCTACTAAAGCTTGAAAATCAGGATGTACCACCAAAGAAGACTCTCCTTCTTCAGGTGACCCAACTCTACTGTCTCTAGGAGTTACGAGGACTTTCAAACCTTCAAGCTGGCTCGGTGAAAACTCAGGAGGTTGGCCTCGAAGTCTACGGGACTTCCTCGGTAATTCAGCCACGGTTAAAAACTTTTAACTACTTCACACACAAACAAAGTAAAATCTCAATGAAAACCACCTAAAGCCTCTAAAGAACCAAACAAATTTGAATCACACGCCTAAAGAATCTAGGAGATCAAACACACACAAATAGTAACTTTCCGTACTGAAAACACTAGTTGGTGATGAAATCCAATGTCGCAGAGTTCAATACAGAAATGGCGGTTGGAACAGTTACCCCGACAACCTGCTTAATGAATAGACTGGCACAAGTTCCTCCACTTAACCGTCTCGAGTGAAGAGAACCCCCCAGAAAATCCAAGTGAGTCTAGCTGACATCTGCTCCAAGTACAATGTGATCTTCCCACCACTATCACCTTAGGAAGAATCCTAAAGAATATAGCCACTAAGGTTACCAACTAAAACAAATATACCTGGGGGAACAGTCTATGATCCGATACGCACGCAAGGGCAGAGTAGCAAGCTCAATCCCCTTGAAGGCTCCTTGACATAATCCAAGGCTTACCAACAAGTGACCCTAGGCTCCTCGACAATGGTTAATCTGAGGTTTACCGTTTTTAATACGTGAATATCTGGCGTCGTTCCCAATGAGGAAGGATTGATTCCCACACTGGTTCGGACATGATCTCATGCTTCTCCTTTAAGAGGAGCTTTCCCAGAGCATAAATGCAACAATTGGATTTCTTCCCTACCACAAGATACACCTACTTGTTTGTTTTTACTGTCTTGGAGAGTTAATTACTCTCCTACTCCAAGACACTATCCTAAGCTATGTTGGTGTATGAGAGCCCTAGAAATAAAAATGTTGCTAGATGAATTTTACTTTAAGCGTTATTTTTATTGGTTTTTGTTTAAGTCAAAAGGTGCGGAGATGAAACTCGTGGTATGAAGACTCGACTCAAAATCACTAAAAATGCACCTAAGATGATTTAAAAAATCTTTTCTCTTCGATGAACTTCTAGCTAGGAAAGAGTTTGAGAATGCAAATACTTTGTAAACACAAATCTTTTTTAACAACAAATTAAAAGAAGAGCTTTTGTCCTTTCCAATGCACTCAAAACGAGACAACTAGTTATTTTCACAAAAATTTCCCTTTTCTTTTCAAAGCACTCAACCACTACAAAATCCAACTTTTTCCAAAAGAGATTTTTTTTATTTTTTATAAAACACTCAAAACTATGCAAATGACTAACTTTGAGATCTATAAACTATAAAAACCTATTTGAAGTCAAAGCTTACAAGATGTCTTTTTTAAGCATGTTTTAGTTAGCTAGATGTAAACTAAGGACCAATTTATGAAAAATCACAAATCAGTCAAAAACAACCAATTTTGTTTTCTTTTTAAAAATGAAAATCCAAACTTTCAAACACAAGCTTTTCGAAGTTTTGTAAAGAGAAAACACAAAGCGGATTCCTCAACAAGGGGAGATTTCATAAATGGTCATACTCATAAGAAGGCTGGTAGACACCAAGGTGGTCTGAGGTCCCTATAGCTTCTAAGCTCAGAACTACTACAAGACCAAAATGAAAAACAAACCCAACAAGCAAAACTCCTAGGAATTTCACCTAAAACCCTAACACCAATGAAATCAACCTAAGGAAAGCTTCTGACAAGTTATATGCGGGTCTGGGCAGTGGATAATAACTTCTAAACAGAACTAAGCTGACTAACAGAGGAAATCTAAGGTTTTTCAAAATTTTGATAGGGTCCGTAGGCCCACAGTTAACACAAGTGCGGTACCGCTCTGTGCTAAAAGCAAAAGTGCGGATAAGTACGCACTGTGTCAAAAGGCTAGGGTGTGGTCCTCTCCCAAAGCTATGAAAAATGAAAAATAACCCTGGATCTACAATCTCTACCCAATTTCACACACAACAAGCCAAAAACAATCAAAAACACAGTTTCTCAGGTCAAAGTAAAAACAAGGATAAAATAAAGTCCCCAACGGAGTCGCCATTTCGTCACACGGAATAAGTCGATCTTGCAGAAAAGATAGACCTTCCTAGAATCTAAAGAAGACCTAATGACAAGCAAACCAATCAGACACTATCTTTCTCTAAATATGCTTTTATAAACAAAGGCAAACAAGTGTTTTAGGCCTACCTTGGGTCCAACGCAAGTTTGTGGAAGCCTCGCTCCTTCGATCCAAATGAGCTCCCTTGTCGCGAATCTGCAAACAAAAACAAGCAAACAAATTAAATAGCACCTGAAAAGCCAATATCATAAAACATATTTAACATGAAAGTCAAGGAATTCATGAAACAAATGACATGAGACAATTTGTTGAGAAAAATGAGTTTGATTGTATTAATTCAAATCAAGAAGAACTTTACAACCTGTGCCTTGACACTGTACAAGCTCCTC
Organism: Pinus tabuliformis; assembly: GCA_031772625.1. Classification (NCBI taxonomy): domain Eukaryota; kingdom Viridiplantae; phylum Streptophyta; class Pinopsida; order Pinales; family Pinaceae; genus Pinus; species Pinus tabuliformis. The sequence continues at coordinate 1,023,864,387 of CM062807.1, forward strand.
CCAGGGTCTAGCAAGAAGTCTCATCTACTTTGATAAGTTTCACTCTCTTCCCAATGAAGCCAAAAAGGTATGTGATCTCTCCTCTTAAGCTCAACTAGGAAGTCTTAATTTCACCAACATTTACCCTCAAAAATGTTTAGCTTCTAACCTCCCCAGCAACCAGCCCAATGCCTGAATTTATAGTGCAATGGAGGGAAGTTACTAGGTCCTCCTTCAAAGGGATAAAGCCCTCCTTCAAAGGGATAGCTCCTCTCATCAAGGGATTAGCTCCTTCTCTTTTGGGATGCATGAACCACCTAAGAGCGGCCAATCCACATCAAAATTCCTTCTAGAATCATCTAGAATTAAACCAAAGTGAGTTTTTTAGAATAAACTTACGCCTTTTTGACTTTCACAGGGGTCCGCACCCACACCTTTAGGGACAGAGCGGGCAGGTCCGCAGTTTTTGTAAATAGGAGGTGCGGGACCACAGGCAACAGTGAGAGAAAGTGCGGAACCAGAGTTTTATTTATTTTCAATGTCTTTCTCTCATTTTCAAAGCTTGAATTGAAGAACTGAGGTCTGAGACTTGCTTAGGAGGACAGTACAAGTGACGATAGACCCATACTGACTGCAAATAATCATAGTGACGATATTTTTGTGTAACAGGAATGTTTCAATTCCCCCCCCCCCGCCCACAACTCCCCCAGGTTGTGAATAAGGTGGTGGTACATTTTTTCCACTTGACAGAGGGACTAAGGAACTTACAAACGCATAAACTGAAATAGTGGGTTATACCAGAATGGAAGGTTGAAACAACGGTAAAGGTTGTGATGGAATCATCGATTGAATCAAAACTAAAGTAATGACAGTTTGTATAGGTATTTTAGAGGTCATGTTAGGAATACATGGTCTAGAGGTAGGAATGGCATTTGATGACCAAATAGCATTTTGGTACAAAGAGGAAGCACTAGGAGTTCCTGCAACTAATTGAGCTAAGGCTGTATAACCATGTGGAAGCATAGGCCCATTGTTTTCAGGAAGTGTTTGAGACGTAATTCTTCCAATGTAAGGAAAGACTTCTAGAGGAAATTCATATTTGAGCTCTTCATCAACATGAGGAGTGTGAGTAGCGAAGACTTCCAGAGGACCTTGAGGAGAGGTTGGAATCTCACCTTTCGAATCCATGGGTGGAAACATCTGGCAAGGAGGAATTTGAGATGTACAAGGAGATTGCTCCAAAGGAACACCAGGTCGATCATATGGACTATAGGGACATTAACAAGATATCACAAAAGGATCAAATAACCGATTCGGAGGGTAGAATAAAAACCTCTGTGGACTCTCAGGGTTTTCTGGATCAGCCTCCTGAGGTGACAAAGAATCTAGAGGTGGTGGACGAGAAGCAGGGGGTTGGATGATTAGGACAATCCCAAGTTCAAAGAATTGAGCTTCAAGTGATTGTGGAAGTTCCGGATGAACTCCTAGTGAAAGCCCTTCAATATCAAACAACAAAGGGGAACTGTGGGGTGAACTCAATGGTTTAGCCACGATGACTTTCTTTCAAGAGAAGAAGAAGAAGAGATGATTTGTTGAGGGTTGACTAAAAATAAAATTTACAAGGAATTACTCAATATGGAGCCAAGAAGCAACTGCATGGGTTCTACATGTTATCGTTGGCAGTTAATGTTATGACACAAAACAACAAATAAATCAAAATGGGTAATACTAGGCAAGAGGGTTTACCAAGTAACTGTGAACCTTTATATACAACTTAGCCGAAACCAAGGACTTGACGTACAATGGCCGATCTCCCTAACGCTATGTTCAATGTATCAAGTTTACAAGGTGGTTGACTCGGTTAGCTATGACTAAAGGATAGGAACCTAATGGGGTCTCCCAATATATACTCAATGGTACGGGGAGCACAATTCCATGTTAGCATTGTCTAATGCAAAACTATTCGATGAGAGCATCCCTATATACTTATCATATGGAAGTGCCTCCTATATACTTGTACCTACTGGAGAACCTTCTATATACTTCCATACTAGGATGGGATTTCACCCATAGGATACACTGCAGGAAGTTAATGATAGTTGCTATGTTTAAAGACGTTGGAACACGTTTCTAGCATATACCTCTAGATATTTGGGTTAGGTGATGAATTCTCCTTAGCTTAATTGAGGTAAATTTTAAGTTTATCTTGGATTAAGTTTCAATTTTATGGCTCAACCATGTCACCTATATTCCTATAAAGCAACTAAATGATAAAAATGAAATATTTTAATTCGATGAAGTCTAAACTAACGAAGCAAGAGAGATAACCAAATAATGCATCAAACAAGCAAAATGCATCAAAACACAATTATTTCCAATACAAAATGTAAAAACGAAATCTAATATTTCATTTCACTAACAAATGCAATGCTATAAGAAACGAAAATCACTTTCCTTTCACTAAGATACATTAATGATTTTTCTTTCACTTTGAACCAAAATGCAAACTAATGCGATGAGAAAAGGATGCAATCAACTCAACTCAATGAAAATTTCTTTCACTTTATGGTTTCGAATGAAAAAAATGTCTCAAAAATACTTAAACGATGAAATATTTCACTTTTTCTTTCCAAAACATAAGAATGAAAACAAGTGCTCTCTTTGAGTCCAACCAAAGCAAACAATTTGTCATTTATGCTTGACAATGGAACTAAAGCAATCCTCAAAGCATCAATATGACTCGACACTAATGAAAACAACTTCACATCAATGAACCAAAAGCAACTTGAAAAAGATGTCCTGATTGCAGGAAGAATCCTGAATGGAAGCAATCAATCTCAGGAAAGAAGACCAAACAATGAGTGGAGTGTAACCTAGAAGCCTTAGAAACCCTAGAAATCAATGAAGCCTCAAACACACATTAACAAAGTCAAGAGACAATTTCAATCAAACAAGCATAACAACCAAGACAAATACATTGTAGAAACACTGGAAAATCATTAACAGAGGCCAAAAACACTAAAAACAAGAAGAAACCCTATTTTTTATTTGTCCTCTAGGATTAGCACACTCGTTATAGGAAAAGGGGAAATGCAAGAGATATCATCATGACTTTAATTAAAAAATAAATGATGATAGCATGAATGTTGAATCAAAACATGCGATGGGTGAAAAAAATGGGGGGAAAATAAAAACTCTTCAAGACCGGAACAAACTGGGAGTCCTCAAGCAATAAGTAGTGAGTGAAAATAGCTACAAAGAAGCAAACAATCCAAGAAATTGATGGTTTGTCAAACTCGTCATAGAATCTGAATGAAGGAATGGATGGAAAGGGTTATAGCTACCCCAACGGAGTCGCCATTTTTTTGTCTAGGAAAATCCTCTCTGTGGACAGAGACAATCCCTCTAGCCCAATGAGTTGGACTCTCAACCTATGTGACAATCTACAAGATGCTTTCCTAAGTTACAATTGAAATGAGAGAAGAGGAATATGGCATACTTCATTTTGATGTTATGATATCCTCCTTTTTTTAAGACCTAAAATCACTTGCACCTCGAGCTCAGTCCTACTGCTCACAGCATTTGAATGCCTCCACAAGGGATCAAAGATACAAAAAAGCATATGAATACAAATAGCATAATCGAAAGTAATCCACTTAACAGATCAAGGAGAATTAAGATAAATGACGCATTAACACACACATTTATGGAAAGTGAACCAACATTTGTATATATTAATAGAATAAAGGAATAAGCATACAACCAAGCCTTGATGTCAATAATCTCTCCTTGAGTGAATGTCCAAGTCCAATCTCAAGCTCTCCAAGCACTCCTTCTCCAAGCCAAATGAGTAACGTGTAGGCACAGTCTCAGCATAAGGGTAAAAATAGCCAAAGACAAACCATTTGGGAATGGGAGAGGATGAATATATAGGCAAGGAAAGGGAGTTAGGATCTCTCCAGAGATAGGAGAAGGCCCTCATCTCAAGGAGGTAGCTCATAGGGATAAGACCAAAGGCACAAGTTGAGATAACTCAATCTCATCCACCCTGAACAACCTCCAGCTCATAATTTCTTAAGCCTCTAGATCACGAAGCTTCTTGCCCTCTTTGGGAAAAATTTCCTTTTAGGTATCATTGTAGGTATCCAAGCCAAAACCACGCTAGCAGTGCGAGGCTAGTGAAGTGTAGCTAGCGACCATCATGGAATGCCAATGTCAGGGGAGAGATGATCCTCAAATTAAGGTTTTAGAGCCCTTTTCTTCAGGGGAATATCAAGGCATGTTTCCATCAGTGTCTTAGGGAGGATATGAACTGTATATTTGGATGAGTACACTACATGATTTCTAGGTTTCGAGCACTTTGTGGCATGTCACTTTGAAGTTCGGCAGGTGTGACAAAATATTGTGTAACACATATCAAGACATCTCAACGAATATTATGCATGCTTAGACTTGTCAAGCACCAACATGTGCCAAGTTCCAATGTGTTTTAGGGAGTGATACACATGTTATGAAGTGTTAGGGGATGTTGAGGAGTGTTAAGGTGTGCCACAAAGTGATAATTAATGTTGAGAAGTGTTAGGGAGTACTAGGGAAACACAAGGGAGAATTAGGTGAAAATGCATGGAAGTGAATGAATATGAGTGTGTGTCAGGGAGTGTCAATGGGTGCTAGTTGGCATGCCGAGGGAGTGGCAAGGTATACTAAGCATTGGTAAGGCATGCTAGGGAATATCAGGGCATGTCAATAAGTGCTAGAGTGTGCTAGGGAGTTCCAGTGTGTGTTAACATGTGCCAAATAGTACCAATGCATCCCAAGACATGGCAGATGCTAAGGCATGCTAGGATGTGCATGGTGCCAGGGTATGCCAATATGTGTCAAGGAGTATTAAGGAAGCATAAGGAATAACCAAAGCTAAAATGCAAGGAAATGAACAAATAAGAGGGTTAATAAGTTAGGACTTTATCTTTTTTCAAATGGGGCATGCTAGGCTCACTAATAATAGGTTCAAATACATGCTAAGTGCCAATGTGTGCCAATTTCTAATGTATGTTAATGCATGCCAAAGTGTTTGAGGGAATGTTAGGGATTATAGGACATGAAAACACATGCTAGGAGAGTGTTGTGCTATGATAGGGGTTGCAAACATGTGCTTGGGTGTCCTAGTCATGGAAATATTTTCTAGGTACAAAGATGTTCCAAGATATGCAAGGTGCCTAGGAATGTTAGTGTGAGCCAAAACATGTTGATATGTGCCAAGAGTTTTGAGGAGTGTTAGGTCTCTCTCATTGATATAATTGATATAACTTGATTATGTATTAACTAATATAGTTCCTACACACACTAGTGGAACTTTATCTAAAGGGAATTTGATAGATAATAAACCTAATAGAGATTAATCATGTGTTGACTCATAGGAAAATTATATTCTCATTACTTGAGGGAAATGATACACAATAATTAGTTCTTAAAAAATTTATTGAGTCTACCCACTATGGCCATAGAAACATAATGAAAATGAATCCACAACAATGGTCTTAAATCATTATATTTTGACAAAAAACATAGTAGCATGCACATCGCGTCATCAAAAACTCACTCGAATGATCAATGATGACGGACATTTTTTGACCATTTCCAAAAGTAACCAAAAAGAGAATTGGTGAGGGTCAATAACATATTAGCACTAGAAGTGTCAGCAAAGAGATAATTAGTGACGGGCCTTTAAATACCCTCACCAAAAGTGTCACTAAAAATGGCTTTCGTGACAAACCTTAAAGGACCATCACCAACATTGTTTTAAGGACTGTCACCAACAACACTTGCACTTGAAACAACACTGTTTTAAGGACCGTCACCATATGTGACAATCGTGATGGACCTTAAAGGTCAGTCACAGACATGACCCTCACCAATGACATTTTTTGTTGTAGTGCATATTTCGCAACCACACAATCCCATTTGTTCTGCGACTTGCATAACTGATATGGGATATGAATTACATGTGATGCTGAGGTGTAATATCTCTCTTCATTAGCCACATTTCCTACCATAAAGCACAACCCAAGTTTGTGATTTGTTGTAAGGTTCTAGAATGCCCCACATATTTTTATCATACACATGTCTCACAGTATATTCAGTTGCAGGTTAAGGAAGTGGATTGCATTCGGTCATGAAGTGGAATATTTTATTGTGTTCATCACACAACAGTCATATTCAAATTCTTACCTTCCCTATGTATATTTATATGGCCATACAAGAGGAGAGACATCCACCACAAAGAAACTATTGGATTTCCTCTCAGAACTTCCAAAAAAAACATTAACAATTTAAATTGAGAAGGACAAAGTGAAAGCATTTTTTTTAGGCCACACTGTCCTTTGTCCTTGATGGGATAAAAAGCACACTACGAAACTACAACCTTGATGATGATCATTTCTTGCATGGGGTATTAACATGGTTTCTATCACACTTACCATTTAAATGTCAAGTCATAATCATCAACATATTGAGGTGTTGGGAATGGAAGTAGGTTAATTTATGCTTCTTATATACACAGTCAGAGAGAAATGTTGTAATGGATAGTGACTAATTCCTAGGAGAGACATCATTGACCGAGGAAATATTCCGCTAGACCTTCTAAGTTACATTTAGCACTACTATGATGATGCAAGTGTTACTCAGAGCCATGATCTCCAATACCGTCAAAAGACTTACCCTTGGATGGAAACAACACAAATGAATATTTCAAGCGAAAATAAAAGTGAAGTGACACTAGGGAAATGGAAAATCAACAGCAGAGCTATATTCAACGCCCATTCCATATAGGCCCATGGGAAAAACATTGGTTGAAAAAGTGCAGGGAGACTACAAACACCACTCTCTCTGAAAGCACAGTGGCACACACAGGGGTCTTAATTAGTCATTTATTAATGTAATTATTTCAATTAGTTGACTGTATTTCTAGTATCTGAAAAGTATGTCTAACCCACGTTTTTCGCCTGCAGGCAGACAAAAGAAAGCAAGATGTTGGATTAGGGTTTCTCATGAAGTTTGTGTAACTAGGGTTTCCTCTAGCAAGCAAGATGGTCCCTTACAAGTTCTGAAAACCTTTCAATGAACTCAAAGACACATCACCAAAAAATGGATGAATTCAAGTGAGGCATAGTGGCAAGAAAATAGGCATGTTCTAGGAATGAGCATTTACATCATTTCAACACATGGGCAACAAGAATTCTAGGGTTTCCAAGGACCCTCTACATCCTTCTCTCTCTCCCTCATCTTAATGTGAATATCGCCCACCATAATACCAGCAGCTATGTTAGGACTGATTTCGGCATGTGACAATCATTTGGCTTGAGAAAGAAGTGAGTAAGCTCAAGAGTCATGAGTGTAGTTGAAAGGGAATGAGGGGAAGTAAAAGGTCACGGTAGTTGAATGGTCACCTCACCTCTACAAATGTTCCCTCCTACCTCATTGATTGGGAATTTTAGCAGTTGAGTTAAGGCTAGGATTAGGTAGTTGATTAATGCTTGAGAGCTAGAGGCACTTAACCTTTGGCAGCTTGTAGATGGAGCAGTAGTGAGGTTAAGGTTTTGCATTGGGCAATGATATGAGAAGCCCATTTTCCACTGTTGGGTTTTGACCAACTTCTAGTTATTTACTTGAAGTTGCAACAACATTAATAATATGTTCTCTTTATTCGACATTGATTCCCATGCTTACTCATGGTGGTTTTATTGGCTCTCTGATACTTCACTATATTTGTATGTGTGTAGTCGTATATGCAATATGTCATGGACAGATTCATAGTGATTGCATGTATGTTTTTCTTTCGAATTGGTGTTTACGTGTTCCTTTCCATGTCAATGATCTATTGCAAGCTGTTTTTAAATTAACTTCTAGCATGTTCCTATTTATTGTATGTCCAATTGGGTTTCATCTCACTGATCCCTCTCATGGCATACCTATTTTTATTGATGTTGAGACTTATTTGTATGTCTATTTGTAGTTTTTCAATCTTGGGTTGATTCTTGTTTCACTGTCTGGGCATTTCACCCTTGTCCCCACTCTGATACCTTATCATTTGATAGCAAAGAGTAGAATCATTTATGGTGGAAGACGAGCCCACATGCCATATGGGGCTCCTATCCCAAACAATGTGAGGTCTAATCAAGACTTCACACTGGGCAAACCCCATGATTATTGGTGGTACATTTCAACCTGTCAACAAGTCCATAATCAATGCATTACCCTATCAACGACACATACCTTGACCTCATCCATGAGAACAAACCCCACATCACTGTAAAATTGACCACATGTGAATACTAACCAGCATAAGCAATGCATAATCAACCATACACTCATGAAGACACACTCCACAATAACGCCATCAACTTCTCATGGAGACCTCACTGAAACCATAACACGTACCATACAAATGTAACAAGCACATTGCCTTGCAACACAAGAAACACATATGCGACATGAATGCATGAGCAACACACAGCCCATCCAGTCCGAGGGGTGAACCATTCTCTGATACCACTTTGTAACACCCTCCTCCCACATATACTCAAGTAACTGGATAACTAGGGTAACTATGTGACAAGAGGTTACCATGATATGATTTGACTCCCTACGTGTTAGTTAAGGAAGTGGAACTGACGAAAACACACCATACATACCTTCCACATTAGCAACAAAACTCTGAGGAGCCATCCCAACTACCTAGGTAACCAACCCTTGTGACCAAAGGAGTTTTTAGACCATTAAACTCTCGGATGCTCCCTTGATATGGGAAAGTGCATGTCCAAGAGGCTCTAGACACTCCCACAACATGGGTATGTATGCATCTGGACTTTTCTGCTCATTGTTGTGCCTGTGTCTCTAGGATTTGAGCCACTTTTTCAGGACTAGATCCCAAGTCGCTGCCTAAAACTCAATGACACCTTCAAAAATGAAATTTCACAGTGGAACAATGATACATATGCAACTACATGAACAAGGACTTGAATGGACCCCTACTAACCATGACAGGCTTTTCATCAAATATTTCGCAATTATGTAATCTACGGTTTTAAACAACGGATCTGAGTATAGGGGTCTCGTACTCATCTGAGAATTGCTAAGAAGCATTGATGGCTCAATAAATTAGCTTTCGTTTAATCTATTATGCCATAGATACATTTTCCATTCATTTACAAGTAAAAACATGATGAGATCCATACATATCCACTATCATAATACATGTGCATAACCGTCATAATAATAATAGAAATACCAAGGAGACAACAACCACATAATCCACGTATAAACTAGTATAATACTCTTTAAATAGCAAGGAGAAATAACCCCATCTTAATGATGCAAAGGCCAACTAGTTGTGGGACTTCCATGAACCAATCGACCGTAGACATGGCTGAGCCAAATCTCCCTTAAGTCAGTCACCCCCATTCCATATTCTAAGCATGAATGTTGGATCTCATAAAATACATCAATCAAAACAATATAGGGCTTCTAGAGGCCAAACCACCTCAACCCATCAAACTGTGTTTCCACCTCTTAGTCAAAGATCACAACCATCACCAGATTGGTCTCTACCCAAGCCTTCCAAAGCTCCAAAGTGTTTTCTCCAACCAAGGCTTCCAGGACTTGTAACTCAATCTAAAAATTATATAGGGCATAGAGAATTTATCCAACCAAGGCTCCAGGACTAGTAACTCAACCCACCAAGGGCTCCAGAGCGTTTTTCCAATCAAGGCTCAAGGAATAGTAACTCAACCCAAGTTGTTATAGGGCTCCAAAGAATTTGTCCAACCAAGGCTCCAGGAACTAGTAACTCAACCCAAGCTAAATGAAACATGAGAATCAACTATAAAAACAAGGAAATAGCCCCACAATACCATGGCTATCTAGGAAATGGAAAGGCTAGGAAAATCCTCTGTCAATCTAGATAATCCTCCATGTCAATTACAGATCATGACCAATAAACCACATGCATATGCTATTCATGCCAAAACTAGTGATAAAAACATACATGCAGCTCAGTACCTTCAAGAAAAACCCATTGTAGCTACTGATCTCGATGTCATCTTGCGCTTTCCTACTCTTCCTTTGCCTTCTTGCTCCTAAGCTCCAAGTATGTTAGACTCCTCCAAGAGTGCTCGAAGAAACTCTCTGTGTCCAATAGTATGAGAGAGACATCTTCAAAACTAAACTGACCAAAGTCTTTGTATTGATCCTTAAAAGCCTTTTTATTAATTAGGGCTCTATTTTCTTCATTTTCCTCCTCACATGCAACCTAGAGCCTTTCACCTCCCTTCTCTCCTAATTTCCATTATTTTCTTAAATAAATGTGCCAAAATTCCATTTTGTCTTTCCAAATCCTTTGTCATTGCCTTTGCCTATTTCCTTAGCAATTAATTAATCATAAGTGATCCTTATCACTATTCTTTTTCCTAATATTCAGCTTGGAATAAGTGTCCCATCAACTGTGGTTATTATTTTTCCTTTATTACGTTTTATTACAGGGAATTTTCACCAGAGCTGTTACAACTTATAACATGGATCGAAATAAAATGGATAAAAGAAGTGTGTTTCTACTATAACAACACTCTTTCTACAACTCCTTATACAAGGTTACTAAAAAACCACCAAATTTGATGCAAGCTCATTAAAATTGTTTTAGGATGCTAATTTCAAAATTTGAAGGGCTCTTTATGACAATTCACAACAAACATTTAAGAGAAATGTAAAAATGATAACAATATAAAAAGGCATGTAGTAGAAAAATAAGTGTCCCTATGGTATGACTAATATAGAGTTAGTAAGTTTCATGAGGTCATACAACACTTTTGGCTGGGGGTAGATGATGGGCCTCAAAATTGATATATTTTTACACCCTCTTTTCCCTATTATTAATTCATTTTCACTAGCCTATAAGCTTGTATTAGTCCATTCTAATATTTATATGAGGGATTTAGACATAAAGTATTTTCCATTGCATTTCCTTATTATTTTATATGAATTTATGATTAAATATTAAAAAATATCATATTTTTATTTATCTTTGAGTTAATATGCAAAGATGATGTGCCAAACAAGGTTTTGTGTAGGTGGTTATGTTTCCATATGGGATGTTTTGGTTACAGTTTTTACAACTCCAAATTTTGTTGCTACAACTCCACTCCACATTATTGTTGAAACTATGAACTCAGTTACTAAAATTTCCATCGTTAAAACTCCCACTCCTACAACTCTGAACTCTATTATTGCAACACCTATTGTTGCAACTCCCGCTAATGCAACTCCAATTCATAGTGTTGCTGAAACTCCCATAGTTGTAACTCCAATTCACATTGTTGATTGAACTCTAATTCATAGGGTTGCTACAACTCCTATTATTGTAACTCCCACTATCAAAATTATCATTATTGAAACTCTAATCATACTATTGCTACAATTCTCGTTGTTGAAACTCTAGTTCATACTGTAGTTGCAACTCCCATCACTTGAAATTGAGTTCACATCATTGTTGCAACTGAAGAACTACACTACAAATCACTTCCACACTTCTAATGTTGCAACACTCGAAACCATGATCCAATATCGGAACCATGATCTAGTGGAACATTCAGTTGATTAGAAAGTTAAATTTTTATTCTTACATAGTTGTTATTCTATTATTTCAATTTGGATCAATATTAGATATGATTAATTAAGTTGTTAATGATTATTTTGGAATTATGTACATGTCATTTATTGTTTGATAGTTATTAAAAAACCATATGAGATACTTATGGAGGAATATTTTATTGTTTGTTAATTATTACCAACCATATCAGTAATTTGTAACCTAATTTATTAGTTGTTACTTTATTTTTAAACAGATATTATGTATAAAAGGAGTTCCTCTTTCATTTCATGTGAGAGGACTCTTAGAGCATTGTCCAAGTCATAATGAAATAATTTAATTATTAAGCTTTTATTTGAATTGTAGTTTGTAATTTCCATAGATTATTATGTGATTAATTAATTTAATTTTTTTTTATTTCATATTTATTTGATTAGTTAATTTTGTTTGTTTCTTTTTGCATATTTATGAAATATTAATTTATTTTAACTAGCTTAGTTAATTAAATTAATTCAAGTTGTCAATGGAACAAGTGTTGGTAAACATCCACACTATGTTCTATGTAAGCACAATCAACTTAAATAGAATAGAGGGTCTACTTGTGTAATTAATTATTCATGCATCAATTTATTTACGTAATTGATTTATTGCAATGTTTACATTTCATATTATTTTGCACTCATTTATGTTGACGAATAAGTATGCACAATGATTAAATTTGTTGGTTGCAGTAAAAATATGGATAATATTGGCAAGGATTTATCCTTTCATTCATTTATGCATTTGATATTTATTTCTTATAGGTGTCTTTAATTTCCCACAAGCATCTTTAATTTCCTATGAGTGTGTTAATTTCCTACAATTGTGTTTACTTTCCTACAGGTGTGTTTACCTTCCTACAAGCATGTTTACTTTTCTATGTGCATTTATCTTTCCTATAGGCATGTTTAATTTCCTACAATCATGTTTACTTTCTTGCAAGTGCGTTTAATTTATCACAAGCATGTTTAATTTCATAAGAGTATGTTTACTTTCTTGCAAGTAGTTTTAGTCACATTACTTTTGAATTTGCAAAAACTTTCCAAACTTGTGAAGTTCCTATACTCCATTTTCAAAAGTAACCATTGATGGTGCAGCTACAAAACGAACCAATGAAGCTTAAAAGTTTGATATGCATATATATTTCTAGTAACTCACACTTTCCATATGAACCTCGGGTTGAAAATTAAATGCACATTATTTTGGCTATCTTTCAGAGACATTAGAAAGGTAATTAAAATTATTTTTGTTTTTCTTTCTAGATCTCACATAGATCACTTGTAGATTGGATAGATTTGGGCATAGCTGTTTTGTACATAAAAAAGAATCAAATTATTCCCTTTTCATGTTGCTACATATTTCCTATTGAAAATTAAAAAAATGTTATTCAAATTATATAACATAACAATTGAAATTTAAAAGAATTTTAAGTCAAATAATTTAAATGACCTTGTCCTTGCCATTATACATCTAAATTGATGTATATATGCATCCATGCATTCATGTAGACTGCATATTTTATCCTAAAATATTACAATAGAGTTGTTGGAAAAGATAATGAGATTTGAGCCCATATTGGAAATTCAAATATTGAAGAAACTTTGATATGGAGAGTTTCACTTGTTACGTGATTTTCTGCATATTTTATAGTTATCCTTATGTTGATTCATTGCACACAAAGAGCTAATTCATAGATGGATGTTTCGCACTAGATGTAGACCGATGATGAAAACCATGTACAAATTGTAGGTTTTAAGCTCCTACAGAAATTACCCACATATGAATTCTAAAACACAGAAAATAAACAATGTGAGAGCATAACACATAAAACACATATATACAAATATTTTCCCCTAGATCCCAAAACCAGGACTACCAGCTTGATTTTTCATTATGTTCCTTTCAATGTTACATATTTATACATGCCGAAGCATCCAATACCATGGACCAAAAACCATCGTGTCCAATATCATGGACCGAAAACCATCGCGTCTAATACCATGTGTGAAAATCATGCACACAACCATATGTAGGTCTGCCCAACCTAAAATAGGGTCCAAAACCAAAATTTTCCAGGGCGCTGCCTCGGACGCCATAGAGTGGGGTTACCTGCACCCCTCAAACCCCCTGTGACTCCCCCCGCTACGCAATCAACGCAACAAAGGGGGGGCTGCACCCCCCTTCTAACCCCCCAATTAACTACGTGGGTTAGTTGTGGAAAGAATATAACACAACCCAACATCCTCCCACTTGTTGTTTTCTTTCCACAAGGGGCCACATGAGAGCTTAGTCATTTTTCTAGCCCTGAAACGCCCATTGTCTCTCTACACCAAGAGAACTTCTCAGAGCTCACAGATTTTGTCAATGCATCTGCAGTATTCTTCAAAGTGTCCACCTTTACTAGCAACACCTTTTTATCTTCTATCATATCCCTCACAAAGTGATATTGAACATCAATGTGCTTTGTCTTTGAATGATATGCGGGGTTCTTTTCCAAGAAAATTGCACTTTGGCTGTCACAGTCTATCCTTATAGCTTCCTGTACTAACCCCATACTTGAACATAATCTTTGCAACCAAACTGCTTCCTTGCTTGCATGAGTGGCTGCCATGTATTTTGCCTCTGTAGTTGATAGTGCCACTACAGATTAATTCTTACTCATCCAACTGACTACACCTCCAAATAGGTTAAACACATACCCACTTGTAGATTTTCTCTGATCTAGATCTCCAGCCCAATCCGCATCAACAAAGCCATGAATATCCAACACTCTGTCCAATCCTGGTCTTCCTTGGTAGCACAAACCATAATCACTAGTGCCACGCAAATACCTGAAAACCCACTTCACTGTTGTCCAATGCTCCTTCCTTGCTTTTGACATAAACCTGCTCAATACTCCCACTGCATGTGTAATGTCTGGTCTAGTACAGACCATTGCATACATCAAGCTACAAATTGCGCTTGCATATGGAACACGGGACATGTCCTCTTCCTCTTCTTGTGTCTTGGGACACTGTTCAGTAGATAACCTCACACCTACAGGAATAGGAACCTTCACCGATTTACTATCCTGCATATTAAACCTCTGCAATATTGTCTTGATATACTTCCTCTAGTTTAACCAAAGCTTCCTCTTTTCCTGATCTCTTTTAATTTCCATGCCCAAAATATAGTTTTCAGCACCAAGATCTTTCATGTCGAATTTGGAGGACAATTGGGTCTTCAAATCCTAGATAATTTCCTTGTCATTTCCAACCAGCAACATATCATCCACATATAAGACCAGATAAATAACACGGTCACTAATTAATTTAAAATACACACAGTCATCTGCTTTACTTCTAGTGAAGCCAAGTCCCCATATAAATGTATCAAATTTCTGATACCACATCCTTGGTGACTGTTTTAGCCCATACAAAGACTTCTTTAACTTGCATACTACTTCTTTCTTACCCTTCACTACAAAGCCTTCAGGTTCCTTCATGTAGATCTGCTCTTCCAGATCCCCATGAAGAAATGTTGTCTTCACATCCATCTGTTCTACCTCAAAATCAAAAGGCAATAGCAACAGATAAAAGTAATCTAATAGAAGTTACCTTGGCAACAGGAGAAAAAATATCACCAAAATCAATTCTCGGCACCTGGGAATAACCTTTTGCTACCAACCGAGCTTTGTATTTCTCCACTTTTCCTTCTGCATTTTCTTTCCTCTTGACCACCCATTTGCTGCCAATGGGTTTCCTTCCAGCCGGCAACTCCGCCAGATCCCAAGCCTCATTTTTGTGCAAAGATGCCATTTCATCAGTCGTGACCTCTTTCCAGAGGTTTCCATCTTCTGAATCTACTACTTCCTTCACAGTTCTGGGATCATCATCAGTAATAGATAAAGCAAAATTTGAATAGAAAGCAGATGGACTATACCTTTCTGGCTACCTTCTTTCTTGAACTGATCTTCTCACAGTTGGAGTTTGTGGCTCTTCATATTCTAATTCCTCCTCTGCTGTAGAGTCTGATTCTTCCTCCTTTAGCTCAAACTCTATCTTCTGAGGTTCCTTTGGTTGGATTTCATGTTTAATAACATCTTTCACCTCTTTGAACACCACATCTCGGCTGTACACAACCTTCCTTGTTACTGGGTTCCAAAGCTTATAACCCTTTAAACCATCCTTATACCTAATAAAGATGCACTTTTCAGATTTACTATCCAACTTGGTTCTTTTCTCCTTTGGAACATGTACATATGCATCACATCCAAATACCCTCAGATGTGAAAGAGAGGATTTCTTACCAGTCCATACCTCTTTTGGAGTCTTATCCTCCAATGCTGATGAAGGTGATCCATTGACCAGGTAACATGCTGTCTCCACCGGCTCTACCCAGAATTCCTGTCATAACTCGACACCAATGAGCATGCTTCTTTCCCTTTCCATCAATGTCTTGTTCATTCTTTCTGCAACTCCATTTTTCTGAGGTGTATATGGAGTAGTCTTTTGTCATGCTATACCACACTTCTTACATAATTCTTCAAATTCCTTGCTGCAAAACTCTCCACCATTATCTGTCCTCAGCACCTTTATCTTCTTCTCTGTCTGATTTTCCATGAGAGCCTTAAATTCTTTAAACCTATCAAAGACTTCAAATTTCTTCTTAAGGAAATATATCCATGTATTCCTTGAGAAGTCATCTATAAATGATACACAGTACATTGACTTACCTAGTGATGGAACCTTCACAGGTCCAAACACATCACTGTGCATAAGCTCTAATATTTGTTTCACCCTCTTACCACCAGAGGGGAAACTCACCCGATTCTGCTTCCCATATACACAATTTTCACAGAAATCAAAATCCAGAGAGCTATTACTCATACCTTCTACCATACCTTTACCATGAAGTATTTGAAGGCCCTTCTCTCCAATATGTCCAAACCTTTGCTGCCACAGCATGGTCTTCTCTCCAGAGACCACTAGATTTTCTGCTCCACTTTCAGGAACCACAAAACTGTTGCACCCATAAACAACAGTGCTACCTTACAGCTTGTACAGAGTTCCAATCCGAACTCCCCGCATCAATACCAGTTCTCCCCAAACCATCTTGCAGGTATCCTTCTTGAACACTATTTTTACACCTGCATCATCCAGCTTGCTTACCAAAATCAGATTTCTGGCTAATTTAGGAATATGTAGAATACCCGAAAGTGTTCTAACCCTTCCACCTTGCAACTTCAACTTTAGTTTTCTGCGACCAATGATTCTAGCCTTCCTATCATCCCTTAAGAAGACATCACCACCATCATATTTATCATACTCACAGAACCACTCTCTATGGGGAGTGCAGTGAAAGGATGCACCTGAGTCATTCAACCATGCCTCATGACCTACATGTGTGCTTGAAGAAGCCAAGTACACATCCCCACCTTCATCTGAGGTGGTTTTCGCCTCTGCAGAAGAATCATCATCAGATCCCTTTCCTTTATTAGGAGCTTTAGATCTACAGTCCCTTTTGAAGTGCCCTTCCTTTCCACATTTCCAGCACACCACCTTTACAGGTTTTCCTGGAGATTTAGATCTCCCACTTGATGACTTATTTTTGTTTCTGTTCTGGGACCGTCCTCATACAGATGAGGCATCACCATTTTGGCTCTCCATATTTTTCTATCTCATCTCCTCCATCAGTAAGGTTGAGACTATTTCATCAAACTGCAAGGCAGTTGCATTGCTACCTATTGCAATAACCAGAATATCCCACGAATCTGTTAGAGAACACAACAAACTGATGCACTTATCTTCATCTGAAATTTTAATATCAACAGATACTAACTGACTTACCACAATATTAAATACATTTAGATGCTCTGTCACCGAGTCTTCATCTTTCATCCTCAGGTTATACAGTGTTTTCCGTAGGAACAGTTTATTCACTAGAGACTTAGATTGGTACAAAGTACCTAATTTGTCGCACAAAGCCTTCGCTGTAGCTTCCCCTGATATGTTCAACAATACTGAATCTAAGACACACAATCGTATTGTGCTCTTTGCCTTCCGATCCAACTTCTTCCATTCTTCATTGAACACTCCTGTTGGTTTAGTACCCAGATATACCGCAATCCACTGATCTTTATCCACCAATAGATCCTCCATATTGAGTTTCCACAACTCAAAACTCTGACCATTAAATGTCTCGACCTCTATCTTTCCATTGCTCGCCATCTTCTTTCACCACCAGAATCGATCTCGCAAATCTGCCACTGAACAAGGTCTACCACAGGCTCGAGCGAAATCCCTCAGCAAAAAAGGTATCCCCTTGAAGCCAAAACAGCTCTGATACCAAATGAAGGTTTTAACCCCCTACAAAAATTACCTACATACGAATTCTAAAACAAAGAAAATATGCAATGTGAGAGCATAACACATAAAACACATATAGACAGAGATTTCCCCTGGATCCCAAAACCGGGACTACCAGCGTGATTTTTCATTATGTTCCTTTCAATGTTATAATACATATTTATACATGCCGAATCATCCAATACCATGGACCAAAAACCAGCGCATCCAATGCAATGGACCGAAAACCATCGCGTCTAATACCATGTGCGAAAATCATGCACACAACCATAGGTAGGTCCGCCCAACCTAACATAGGGTCCAAAACCAAAATTTTCCGGGGCGTTGCCCCGGACACCATAGAGTGGGGTTACCTGCACCCCTCAAACCCCCTGTGACTCCCCCCGCTATGCAATTGGTACAACGAAGGTGGGGCTCCACCCCCCCTTCTAACCCCCCAGTTAACTACATGGGTTAGTCGTGGAAAGAATATAACACAACCCAACACAAATTGAATTCTCATTGGAGCTAAACATAAGGGGTACTTATAATTTATAAAGCAACACTTTTGTTTCTCGACCCAATTACTCTTTCATCTCACTTATCACGAGATTCACATAAACTTTGTTGGCTTCTTATTTATATTCAGCAAAAAATGAATCTGAATTGAAGCACAAACATTCCATCAACCTTCCTTAACGTGGATTTGATACCATTTTTAGGTTTTCTAATACACCCAAAACCACAATAATTAGTAAACTTCCAAACCATTAGCGTTACTTTGAGTGGGATATTAGTCCCATGTTCTCATGAAAGTGGCAGTTAGTCCTTGTGTTAGATTCCTAGAGGTGCAATGGTTAGTCTATAGCCCCCAGACCCCTCCAATGTAACATGAGGGAAGAAACGTAGGTCAAGCCTCTAATACCAGCTTGAGAAATAACATAAGCAAGATATGACAAGAAACTTGGAAAAAAGGTATAATGTTGTTCTCTCTTACCCTTTGTATTAATCTTAGGATATGAATTCATAATATGTCAATTTGACCTTCTAGATCTAGATCAAGATCTCATGGAAAACTTATTAGTGTATCATGACAACAACTCATCAAGATAAGGATTATAACTCATGAAAATATATTCTTGGACTTTTTGATTTTCAAATGTCTAGGGAGTCATAGTTGAAAATTGACTACAGTCAAAACTAGTCAAAAAATTGTTAAAAATACTTAAATTTTCGAGATCTTGGAAAATGATACTCAACCACCTATATTGTTTGGACAAGTTCCTAATTAGGTTTTTCTATAGATACAAGTAGAGAAGGATGTAACATTGATGAGCGTAAGATTAGAGAGATATTTTTATAAGATTGGACTTAGATATGGACCATGGTTGACATTCATTGTAATATCGCTATAATATTAGAGAAGTGAAGCTCAAAGGTTCGTTTGTTTTCTAGGTTAAGGGTTTCCAAGGTGAAATATCTATGTGCTATGTGAATCTTTATGGTGTGCCATTGTTTTTTATTTTAAGTTCTATCATGTGCATTTAAATGTTTATGTCCTTTGAGATTCTAGTCTCATTTATATGTCTAGTCAACATTGTATTTGTACTTTTGGTATTTGAAGTGTAACTAGATGCCTTCAGCCCAAAACGTATTGGTTGTACCCAAAAATAGTTTTATAATCTATAATATGACAACAAACTCCTCATCTTCTCTTTGACGGTGAATTTCATCATTTATGCAATACCATTTGCTAAGGAGTACCAAGGATAGTCTTTTCATGTTTTATTATGAATTGATAACAGTAATCCTTGAAATATCTCAAATACCTCACCTTTTCCTTTTGTGGGTTAGGCCTAAACCTTCCTAGATGCATCATTCATGAATGTGGAAAAGTATGAGGCTCCTCCTAAAGAGTCAACATTTACTATCCCAAACACATCGAATTTTATCAATTCTATTAGAATTTTTTTTCATTCATGGTCACCTATCATAAAGTAAACTCTTTGTTTCCTATCATATATACATTTCTCACAAAGGTCATGTTCATAGGATTTCAAACCTAGAAGAATATATTTTCCAACAAGGATTCTTAGACCCTCTTCACTATGTGACCCAAATGTTTTTGTTATAAATCCACTCAGTTTCATTATTTTGCAACAAAAACTACCTCTTATTTTCTTCATAATTTCCCTCAATGTATATGAGGTTCCTATCTTGAATCCTTTAGCCATGGAAAACAGAATTTTACTAATTTTCTAGCCACCTTTCCTTAAGCTTCTAGAGAATCCTTCACCGTCTAATCATCTCACAAATATCAAGCTCATACAAATCTCTAAGACATGTCTAGATTATTTCATCAAGATATCATGCCCATCCTTCTTCCTGATTCCAACATCTCCGATTGCAATAATATTAAAAAACTGATTGTTTTCCAAATATGCTCTACCATAATCGCTAGTTTCATGCGCAACAAACCTTTTTTTTCATGGAGTTCCATGGTGAGGTGCCCCAAAGACAAGTATCCAATCAATGTTATTTCTTTAAGTATATAAGCATGTTTCTTCTAATAAAACAATAAATGTAAAATCACCTTATAAAACTATAGCAATGGTATCACCTTCATTTGTGCTATTTGATTTTTTTATTTGTCTTCATTGATTTTTGTTCCTTTTGTTCTTTCTTCCATATCTAGTAGTCTCTTTTCTTGTTTCCTAGTTTTCTGCAATGAAAAAAGGTAAGTTGTTTTTCTTTATATTAATATTCCTCTTGATATTGAATTCCCTTTCATTTAATTTTTCTTCCATCATTAACTACGGATAAAGTCTATCCTCCTTGGCAAGGAAAATTTTAAGGATGGAAAATTTTCTTGAAGTTTAAAACATTGGCGAATCTCACTAATCCCTAATATGCAAATTATAAATGTTTATTGATATATTTGTAAAATTATTCAAATTTATAATTATTTTATATATAGTTTCTATATAATGTTGGCGATTTTTAAGGTAAAATAATTTTATATTCTAAAATTTGGGCGAATCGTCTTTTATAAAATTGGAAATTGGCGAATCTTTTTTGTGGCAAAATCATGGAAAATTAGCCCACTGGGCGAACATTAGCCCCTCAAATTTTCCATGCTCCTTGGTTTTTTTCAATTAATTTGCATTGTAATTCCTCATTCATTAAACTACTTCTAATGTCATCAAACTTCAGAGTCCCTGTAGGTGTTAAAGTGCTCATAACTGCTATCAAATTCTCCTAGTTGTTTAGCATGGAGCACGTGAGTAGGATGGCTCTAATTTCACCATCTACAACAATTTTGATAGAGTCAAGATGAATGGTAATTGTATTAAAATCATTCAAATGTTTTTCAACTAAGGTATCCCCCTTCATCTTGAGATTATATAGATTTTTTAGCAAGAAAACATTGTCCGATGTCATGTTTTTTTCATACAAATCATGCATAATTTTCCATAGTCCTTCTATTTCCTTCTCACTACCCACATTAAAGTAGAAACTCTTTGCTAGTTATTGTTGGATTGTAACAATGGTCTTCTTGTCCAACAATGTCCAAGCTTCACTCTATTAATGAGGGTTTCTTTCCCACTCTCAATCAATATATACTAATCCTTCAAAATATGTATGTCCTCCATCAATGATTTCCATAAGAAGAAATTGGTCTTGTTCAACTTCTTTATATCACTCATTTTAGTTGTATCAATAGTTCTTAACAAACTCATATTACATTAACAACAATAAAAACCTTTAACTCTCATACCAATTGTTAATAAACTACGACAACCATATAAATTAAATGGCTAGTAAAATGTTAATAGACATCAAAACACTTATTTGATGATACATCTCACATTTCCAATATTGAAAAAAATCTAAAAACTAACTAAATTATAACTTTATCTTACATTATTATTTATAATTATAAAAATAATTAATATATGATATAAATATATACACATTTAAATAAAAAATGTAACAATATTGTTAACCATGGAGATTCACTTCATTTCACCACCAAAAATTCTAACATCTGAAAAGGTGTGTTATAATACCATGGCTTAGTGATACCACATGCACAAAAAGCCATAAATCATGTTCATATGACATTTTTTTCAATTAATCCATTTAATTAATTAAAAGTCAAAATGGTAATAACTGTTTTTGAAATAAATATCAACCATTCATATGTGACTACTACTAAGAATATTCGAGGAAGTCAAATTGATATTATCCACCTAATAGTTATTGATAATTAAGCTGAAATTTTGGAATCTCCATTCCAAAATGGACATGTCTATCCTCCTAAAACTAGTACAGTACAAAATAAACTTAAAGTAACTTATAGTAGTTGATAAAATCTAACAATAAATAACATATAGTAAATGATCAAATCTACGAATAGTAATCTAGATATTTATGTAGAAACCCCAACAACTTTATGGAAAAACCACTAGGAAAGGACTATTAGCTCTATTTAATCAACAAATGAAAATGCATGTGCCACATGCACTGTAACCCACTTCATCATAGAGGATCCTACCTTTTTTGTCTTTTCCTAAGTTAAGGCTTATGTAATTCAAAATGCTTTCATGTAATGCTTCCAAATCTATGGCATTGAGTAATATTGAGTCGATGTTTTGAACAAGCAAGAGTGGTTCATCATGAAGACAATATTACTTAGGATAATGAATTGCTTGCTAGTTTGAAATGTTGACCCAATATTACTTTATGTAATAGATAAAAAAAAATTACATCAAAATATTCATATCATGTAAATAAGCTTTGTTATAGTACCACAATGAATATCATGAATCTTCAATAAGACATGTTGGAAAACTATAATTCAAATTTTAACTACTTAAAATTCCAAAAAAACTCAAAATAATATATATCTATATATATATTCAAAATAATATATAATTAAAATTTAATTTATTCTCATATAATGGGTGGAGAAGTCAAAACATTATATATATAATTTTAATATAATTTAGTCTGATATATAATTGGTCAAGGAAGAGGTCACAATCTGCGGTGTTTAAAGCTTTCAAAACTTGAAGATTTTGAATTGATTAAAGATTGTGACGGAGTACTTATCTAACAAAATATTAAGAAAACTAATTATTAATTCTTAATTGTCTTACTAATTAACTGTGACACGTCTTCATGCCCTAACATTATAGATTTTTAATGGATTAATTATTATCACGTAGACTTTGTTTCAGTGTAACTCATTTACTTGTCAAATTTAGAACGTTCTCAGATTTATCTGGAATGTAACAAATTCTATTTGACTAACTTGTTAATAGGGCGATAACATATTTATAGTTTATCACTCAAATTCAATTTAATACGTAAGAATTGAATTTGATCCGTTAGGAAACTAAATATCTATTCTTCCATTTTGTATTGCAAGTAATTTAAGCGTAGTCTTATTAGTGCACTAAAGGTTGAAAAAGCGTAGGCATTCATACCTCGACTTTCACATTTATTATTTTATCAATTTTTGTTAGAAGTTTCATGCAAAAAGAATTTCGAAAAAGATCTGCACACTTATCCTCTACTATATTATGAAAATGTTCACACGAATGCCAAATTTGTTTGGCATCCAATGGATTTACATAGATGAGACCACTACGTAATTATGATGCAATATTTTAAATTATATATATATATATGACTATGATGCAATATTTTAAATTAGGTAAACCCCCAAAAAAATGTATTGCCTAAATGCACGACCAGAAAGATACAGACCCGTGTTGTATAAAAGCACGACAAGAAATATCCAAATCAACAACAGTTTCTAAATTCAGCAGAATTTGATAATATCGCAACAATGCAAAATTTTGAAGGGAAGGCCTGTTGAAGGGTAGGTTTTAATGTGCAAATAGACGGAGCTTCTCTTCTGGTAGAAGAAGAACACACACAATCCCTTCGTTACTTATCGTGCAAGACTGCAATTAGTTGTCGTGTTACATGCTTTTAACTATATGTTCGGTGCCGACTTTGCGAAAAAAATGGCCATCATGGGCACTCTTGAAGTACTATAAAACTAATGCCATCCGTAATCATGCTCACAGAACTGAGAGAACATAGATCTGAATAGTGTCCAGAAAGAAATTATTAGTGGATTTTGTGACAAAATTTGAAGATGGATCCTCAAGAAGCTCCCGAAAATCCTCCAGAAGCTCCTGAGGATCCTCCATCACCAGACCCTGCAGGAGAGGACGGTCCTGATCCTGCCCCTCCTGCTCCTGATGGTGACGGCGGTGGTGATCCTCCCCCTCCTGCTCCTGATGGTGACGGCGGCAATGATCCTCCTCCTCCTGGTCCCGATGACGGCGGCAGTGATCCTGATCCTCCTCCTCCTCCTGGTCCCGATGGCGGCGGCGGCGATCCTGATCCTCCTCCTCCTCCTGGTCCCGATGGCGGCGGCGGCGATCCTGATCCTCCTCCTCCTGGTCCCGATGGCGGCGGCGGCGATCCTGATCCTCCTCCTCCTGGTCCTGATGGCGGCGGCGGTGATCCTGATCCTCCTCCTCCTCCTGGTCCTGATGGCGGCGGCTGCTGTTGGCCTTTGGGTGCATGGTAAATCTGAAATTTATTGATCATTCTCCAATGTTTAGACCTTTAAATTTTCAATCATGTGACCTTACTTTTGGCGTTTGAATTTGATTTATTGGGTTGACATATTGCTGATAGAAATGGCGTTTTTATGCAGCCTGTCATTCCTGTGTTGCTGTTTCTGTCCGGGAGACGATCCTCCTCCTCCGCCGCAATGACAAAAAAAAATAAAGGGCTGAACATATATATATTTTTTTACAATAAGGGGGGTTCAAATATCTTGATACCTTCTTAAAATAATAAAAATGTTGTGTCTCGTCTTATAACAATTTCGTCTGTGCACCATAATCCTCAGTCGACTTAATAGACCATTAATACATGGTAGCTTCATTTGTTGGAACTGTATCTAAGATCCGGGCACACAGACCCTTGGATTATTGTTGTATGATAAATTATTTTTTCTCTCTCTAATAAAATGACATTTTAAGTTCTCTTCCCATTTCAATTTTGTGTTTATGTGGATGGATATGGTTCTCTTATGCAATTTTGACTCTGGAGAGATTAATTGGTTGAGTTCAGTATTTGTTAGCACTCTTGAGTTAGTTTTCTTGTTTTGACTCATCGGAAAATTTTACAGCTTGAGTACGTTCAAGTTTGATTTTTGGAATTTTGGTAATTAGAATGGATTTGTAAATAGTCTCACTTATATATAATTTAGTAGAAATATTATTTTTAAATAACTTATAATTTATTAAACAAAGTTTTTTGGTAGAAATTATATGAGAGAATTTTTTTGCCAATATATTTTAAACCAAAGTGTGGTTCATTATCAAAACCAGATGATGAAGCACACTAATTGGTTCGAAAAGCATTGGCCAAAAAATTCTCTCATATAATTTCTACCCAAAAACTTTGTTTAATTCATTATGGATCACAAAAATACGGAAATAACTTATAATATTTAATATAACAGAGAATACTGATCTAATAAACTATATGATAAATTACATAGGTATATGATAAATTACTTAGGTGGGCACGTACGGCAACTACTGAGAAAAGCTAAAATGGTGCCATTGAGAAGTTAAATATCTCGTTAAGACCATCATTCACACAAATTAGTAGAGCCCATAAGAGTAGAAAACATTAATAGGAAGTTATCAAGTCTAAGATAAAGTAGGTATGTTATATCATTTTAAATGGGAAATTTTAAATTTACTCAAAGTTATATAATTAAAGAAATGTTTTGTTATATTTTTAATGTTTATGTTTTTTGTTTTTTTAATATGATTAATTGAAGTTAATTTTAATTGTGTTTCAATTATCAAGTTTATTACATTATGTATCAGACAAGTTATGGTGCTTTAAATAAAATTAATATAGACATATTTTAAATATGGATAGAAGGATTAAATTTTTTTTGGTGTAAAATTTGAAATAAAAAATTATATTGTGACAATTATATATATATATAATTTTTTAATGTTACATAAAGTATATTGGATACATTAAAATGGTTTTTTTGTTATTAACATATTTTTTAATATTTGTATATTTATTATTAATGTACATTGAATTTTGTTGTTACATATTTTCCTCTTATTATTTTTATTAGGAAGTATTTGGTTTTTTTTTATTATATTTTTAAACTTTCAATTACTTTATTTTTCTTTAGACGTATTAAAATAATCTCTTTTAACACTATTTTTCTATACACAGATATATATGAAGTTGATATCCGTTTAAATTAGATAACGTAGATCTTCAAATAGTTCATTTCAATTCTTTATCTCTTTTTAAGGTTGATTTGAATTTAACTTACTAGACATGCATAGCATATTTATTTTTTATTCTTTATTATAGTCCACATTGCTTTTCTATTTAGAGAATATTTTTTATTTAGAGAATATTTTATTTTTATTTTGAGATAGGCACATGTCAACTTCACGTTGAGCCTCAACGAAATTACACATCACATGGCTCTCATAGTGGTCCATAGAATAGGCCTTTTCGCTCAATAAATATTGTTAATTTTGTATTTAATAAAATAACAAAGTTATTGCATATGCATATAAAATGGGACTATCATGTCACAAGATGGAAAGACTGAGAGAGTCATGGAGGGAATCCACATGCCCTATAAACCTATGCTATTTCTTAAATTATCTTGCCATTTAATCCTCCTTTGATCTATTAAAACCAATTATTGAATAAGAAGTATGGCCTAAGTACTTGCATGTAAGAGGCTTGTGGAGAGTCATCTCACATCATACATGGA
This sequence comes from Pinus tabuliformis, assembly GCA_031772625.1. Taxonomy (NCBI): domain Eukaryota; kingdom Viridiplantae; phylum Streptophyta; class Pinopsida; order Pinales; family Pinaceae; genus Pinus; species Pinus tabuliformis. Next base: position 1,023,891,232 of record CM062807.1, read on the forward strand.
AGCATAGGGTTGAGTCATTCAATCAATCTTTCATGTTGAAACCACTAGAAAGGGTGGGTGTATTCAATGCTATGAACCATCAATTTGTTAAGGAGGCAATAAATTTATTAATGCTTACACTCAGGAAAAAAGGTGGAAGTTGAATTCTTAGTCATTTATTCAATTCATTCATTATTGAAGTACCCAAATGTGTGTTTGAAGAAGAAAAGAAACGCATGTCTGGGTGAGGGCATGTGTTTGGCAACAAAGGTACTAATTGAGTTATTCACATCGAAAGCTAAAAGAATGGTTTCCTCTAGTCATTCCTTCATGTATCTAGAGATCATAGACATGAATAGATTTAGGTAAGGGGAAGAAACTCATTTTTTACTTGTTCTTGGATTGATACAAAAAATGGAGGCCATTCTACATTCACATGAATGGTAACAGGACATTCTAATTTTAGAAGAAGAGAGTTGAAGAGATAGGTGTAGTGTTACACTGAATAGATAGGAAGACTCAAATGGAAGAACAAAAATTTAATCATCTAATAGAAAAAATAGAGAAAAAGAGATAGATTTGGTTGGAAAAGAAGCTAGGAAGGTTATCAGGCTATGTGTTGCAACAACCATGGTTGGAAGCCAAGAAGGTAGCTTTATTGTGGGCTAGAAAAGCTAAGATATGAAGTCATTGAGACTCTAAGAAGGTGAAAGAACCAAGATAAAGTGTTGTCAGAGTTAATGGGTAGCATCTAAACTATATGCGCACATTAAAGAGAATTGTAATGAGAGACCTATGAGGGACTATGCATTAGAGAAGGAAGTTTTTCTACTTGTGTTATGTGGGGAAAGTAGTGGTGGTAGATAATGTGGCAGGTTGTTCCTATTACCCATCCATATACATTGGTAACCTTAGGAGAAAATTTGTCTCCTACCTTGCAACTTGCCAACCAACAACCCTACCATGATCCACAGTAGCCATCCTCAAATGCCTCTCACATACACCAATTGTTATATAACATACTCATCTAATGAATGTGGATCATCTATTGTGAGGAAAACTAATCATTTTTACATTCAAGTTCTTCCATTTAATGTTTAAGGTATTTTAGTATGGATCATAGGTCAAAATTAGATTATAGATCATTATTGGTTGTGTACATGTTTCATTACATTACCTTTGTGGTTATCATGTGTTTGTGGATTAGTTGATCTGGAATCTCTGATTTACCAACATTAACCAAGATATTTTCTTCTATGATGTTAGCAGAATTTCATGAAAGAGAATGTAAAAACCATATGTGCTTACACATTGTTATGCAACCAGCTCACAAATATATAGATCAACAACTTAAAAATTATCCTCTTTGAGGGAGAAACCTCCTTTGCATTACATAAATGAACAATTATTGGATTATTCAAATGAAAAAATCCCCTTTCTATATATAGGACTCTAAGGGGTCACAATATAATCAGAGTCGACATAACAATAATAATGTAAGGGAACAACAATAACAATAGTGGGCTTCTATGGGACACACTAATAACAATATGGGGACAACATGGAAACAACAATAATAATAAGGGGGCTACATTGACAATAACAATGAGGGAATACACTAGTATTATAGGGACCTAACATGCCCCTCTCCTTCAGAAAAAGTGGTTTCCTCAACACTTGAGTAGTTTTAGATGCTTCTGTATAAAATTCCCATCCTCCCATGTGGAATATTTAGTGAGAAAGTTCTTCCACTTGATGAGATACTCTGAAATTGACCAATTTCATAGCTTTCAGGTTCTTTTTTTCGTGACCACTTCAGGTTCCTATATGATTTTTCCTTCCTTGTCAAGTTCTGGAAGTATTGTTTGAACTGTGATCTTGTCACGTATAACCTTCTTTAAGCATGAAACATGGAAAACTCGGTGCACTTGAGAAGTTGCATGAAGCTCCAATTTGTATGCCATAGTACCAATCTATTGCAACACCTTGTATTGACCATAAAACTTTGGTCATAGTTTATTATCCTTATTAGCTTGCTTGAGGGACATTCATTTGTATGGTTGTAGCCATAGAAATACCCATTCGCCTACATCAAAAATTATTTCGCTGCGATGTTGATATGCTTGTTGTTTCATTCTATTATGCGCCAAAGTGAGGTTATCCTTTAAGACTTGGAGAACTTGTTGTTGATGGTCGATATGATCCTCCACTACTTGAACCTTAGAATTTTCTCTTAAAGATGATGTGATGGATGGTGGATGATATTCATAAAGTTCCATAAATGGGGTCATTTTTGATGCAGTATGGAAGGAAGTGTTATAACACGATTTAGCCAGAGGTAACCACTTGACCCATTGTGTATGGTTATCAGATACAAAGAAACGAAGATATCCTTCCAAACATTTGTTCACTATGTCAGTTTTCCTATTAGATTGAGGATGATATGATGAGCTATGAGCTAATTGAGTACTAAGACAAGAAAATAATTCCGTCCAAAAATTTCCAGTGAAAATGAGATCTTTTTCGCTTACAGTAATCTTTGGGTTTCCATGTATCTTTTGAATTATTCCCACAAATAAAATAGCAACTGTATTGCCTTTAAATGCATGTGATAATGCACAAAAGTGTGCATAATTCATAAGTCTATCAACTACCACCATGATGACAAGCTTTCCTTTGTACTTGGGTAAAAATGTGATAAAGTCCATTGGAACCTCCTCCCAATGTTGACTTGGAATGGATAAAGGTTGTAACAGAAGCAGGGTCTTAATTGTCTCAAATTTATTTTGTTGGAAAACCAAACATTTCGCCACAAACATTTGAATATCGTATTTAAGGCCATCCAAAAAAATTCCTTCTTAACCCTTGGTAAGTTTTTAAAAATCCTGAGTACCCTCCTAAGCGAGAGGTGTGCAATTCCAAAATAATATTTTGTTTCAGTTGGGAATCCTTACAAAGGTATAAGTGATATTTGTACCATAATGAATCATTTTTCTAGCTAAATGTATTAGATGTACTTTGATCTTGTTGCAACATGTGAATGAGTGCCCACCCTTCTTCATCATTGTTCCATTCATCCCTTTCTTCGGTACCCAATCTGGTTGGATAATAGAAATGGCATGAAAAAATTCTTTTGAATCCTCATCCTTTCTTGAGAGTGCATCTGCAACAACATTTTTCTCCCCTTTTTTCTAGATGATTTCAAAGTCATAACCCACATATTTGTGACCCATTTTTGCTTCTCTTTTGAAGATAATCTTTGTTCTAAGAAGCATTTAAGTCTCTAATGATTCATTTTTACCTTGAAAGTGTCTTCCCATTAGGTAAGATAATCATTTCTTAACTGCATGTAGTATTTCCAACATTTCCTTCTCGTAAATAGCTTTGTGTTAATAATTTCCTTTGATTGCAGGACTTTCAAAAGAAATGGGTCTTCCTTCTTGCATTAAAAAACGCCAATTCCATTTCCTGAGGCACCACATTTCACAATAAAGGTTTATGTGAAGTGTGGTGTAGCTAAGACCAGTGCTTGGCACATTGCCTCTTTAATATGTTCAAAGGCCTTAGTTTCTTCTGGAGTCCAAGAAAATGCATCTTTCTTCATTAATGTTGTTAGAGGTGCTACTATTCTCGCATAATTCTTAACAAACTTGCGATAATACCCTGTCAATCCCTAGAAATCCTATTAGATACTTTATGGATGTGGGGATTCTCCATTCCTTAATGGATTTAATTTTTTTAGGGTATACCTTAACACCTTCATGAGATACAATATTACCCAAATGTTCCACCTCATGTACTCCAAAGAAAAATTTGGAGGTTTTTGTGTATAATTATTTCTCCTCCAATAGTTTGAACACCCCGTCAACATGTTGAACATGATCCTTCAAAGACTTGTTGTAGATTAGTATATCATCAAAAAATACTAACAAAAATTTTCTAATGAATGGTTTGAAAATGGAATTCATCAAACCTTGAAATGTAGAAGGTGTATTGGTAAGGCTAAAAGGCATGACTAAAAAATCATAATAACCCTCATGAGTTCTAAATGTTGTTTTCGGAATTTCTTCAATCTTCATTATTATTCAATGATGCCCTGAATGAATATCCAACTTGGTGAAGTAAATTTCTCCATGTAATTCATCCAATAATTCATCAATGACAAGAATGGGAAATTTATCTTTAATAGTGAGCTTGTTGAGCTCCCTATATTTTGGACACATGCGCCATGATCCATCCTTCTTGTGCACTAATACTACTGTAGCAGAGAAATAACATTGACTAGGTTGAATTATACTAGCCTCTAGCATTTCTGCAACCATATATTCAATTTCACTCTTTTGGGCATAGGGATATCTGTAAGGCCTTATGTTTAGAGGAACACTTCCTGGAATCAAATGAATAGCATGATCATGATCATGAATAGGTGGGAGGCCTTTGGGAGTCTCAAATACCTTAGAATGATTGTCCAACACTTTTTGGAGATCTAGAGAAATAGATGATTTCGATGTGGGAACCTCTATTGAACATAATTGTGAAATTACACCCCATTGTTGTTTCTTTAGAAAATTTTCATGCGATTAGAGCCGATTATCTTTCTTGGTTTCCCTGCAATACCCCTTAATTCAACTTCCTTTCCTTCCCAAAAAAATTCAAAAAAAGTTCTTGAAAATTAAAAGCTATTGTACCCAAAGATTGTAACCATTGGACTCCTAGTACAACATCAACACCACCCACTGGAATGGAAAGCATTGGACTATTCACTACATATTATCCTATGTATAGCTTTATATTATGACACTTTCTAGAGAAATTTATGGTTCCTCCATTTGGAACTATCACTTGACACTCTAGTGGTCGATATAGGAAGCAATTCAATTATTTGGCTATCTTACAATGAATGAAATTATGGACACTACCCAAATCAAACAACACTATTTCCTTTTTCTTCTTGATATGTCCTTCTATCTTAAGAGTTTGAGGAGTGGTAATTCCTACCAATGCATTACAAGAGATGGTTGGATTAATTTCTTCTTTCTCTGGGGTTGGTTCCTAGTGTATATCCTCTTCTTTTTATGTTTCTTGCTCCTTTTCTTCATCCTTTTCACAATCTATGTAAAATAATTTCTTCTCAACACACTTACAACCTTTATTGTATTTTCTATCACAACTATAACAAATACATTTTTCTCCTTTTTATTCCAATTTTTGTGGTGTCAACCTTCTAGGTTGTGGAATTCTAGGGGCAGTAACACTTACATATTTATAGTTGTGAGTGGTAAGCTTCCTTGTTTCCATAATTTTTATTTCATTTTTTCTTGCCAACCTGAATTCCTTCTAAAATGAATCAGGTTCCCAAGGAGAACCTCATGTTGGATGTTATCCTTTAAAGTCCCTATGAACACATCAATCCTATGCTCCTATGGAAAATCATTTACTCTTATATTCAATTTTTGGAAGTCCTCAATGTGCTCTTCCATTGAACCCTTTTTTTAGATTTATCAATTGGCTAAAGAAAGTGTTTCTCTTTGTATCCTCATAATGTGCTATCATTTCCTCCATAAAAATTGACCAAGTGACAAGTGGTTTACGAGAACAAAGCCATGGATACCTTACAAACTTATTGGGTCCTAAATATAAAGTTGCAATGCGTATCTTTTCTGTGTGTTGCACATTATGAATATAAAAATATTACTCCATTTGTAGTATATATGTTACTGGATCCTTGATATAAAACTTTCTCATATCGATATTTGGAATATGGTGGATCTTCAATCCAATGTTATATTCTATGAAATCATGATTAACATTTCTTTTTTTCTCATCATGAGTTTCATATAATACCTTTTCGCCATTAGGAAGGACTTATTATATAAACCTTTTCAAACCTTCTTTCAGACCTTCCGTGTCTTCTTTCTTCAAATCTTCCATGTTGTCTTTCATTTTTTATTTTATACCATTCATATTAGCTTTCATGCGATCCTTCAAACCTTCCATGTATGATTTTAAGCTATTATTCAAACCATCCATCTTAGCTCAATTTCATTTTTGGTTACTCTTTGTGAGAACAAAATTTGTTGCACTTGATCTCGTAATTTTGATATATTATGTTGCATTTTTTATTCTTCTTCATGTGTCATAGTAGAGCTCTCTGGTTTCTTACTAGGTGTTTTCATTTTCTTGTTTCGAGTCATTTTGAAATCAAAAAATGATATATATGCTTCAATATGCCCTTTGAATCACTTCAAACTGATTTTTCAAACAAAAGCTATGCAATTTTTTTTTATAGAAATACACACCTTTTTTTCAATTTGTAGGAGCTTGATATTGAGTCTATTTTATCTCTATAATTTCGAATCTCCAAGGTCTAAAATTTCTCCCTATGGTAGCCCTTTGAGTTTTGTTTCCAACCCCACAATTATTATCAATATTGGATTCTTCAATAAATAGTTATGCCCAATCTCACACGATGACCTAATTATAGACTAGTTCAGTAGAGCAAACTTGTGCGGAGTGTTATGTGTCATTGTTTTTTACCTTCAGCCCTAAAAACGATACCCAACAAAATACATCCCATTCTCTTTCTATCAAATTTTATAAAATATAAATCCAATTCTTAGAGAGAAAGTTATGACGATTGTCCCAAGGTTTCCTGTTTGAGATGGAATTTTGGAGACTACAAAAACCCTAACTTACTCAGATCATATCTCCAAATATATAGCGAGACAATATCTGAAATTCGTGCATGAGTCTCATAGAATTTTTGGATCCACCGGCATCATAGAAACAAAGTTATAGCGAAAATTCCACAATGACCTGTTTGAAGCAACGAAACCCTAGAATCCAAACGTCTGATACCAAGTGTTATGAAACTAGCTCACAAATAGATAGATCAACGACTTAAAAAATATCCTCTTTGATGGGGAAACCTCCTTTACATTACATAAATTAATAGTTCTTGGATTATTCAAATGAAAAAACATCCTTTCTATATACATGAGTCTAAGGGGTCACAATATAATCAGAGTGACATAAAAATAATGATGTAAGGGCACAACAATAACAATAGTGGGCTTCTATGAGGCACACTAATAACAACATGGGGAGAAAATGGGCACAAGATTAACAATAAGGGGGCTACACTGACAATAAAAATGAGGGAATACAATAGTATTATAGGGACCTAACACAATTAAAGAAGAAGCAACATAAACAACACCATAAAGACAATGGACACAATGTTTGATAACTGAGTTCATCCAATCTGAACTATGTCTTTGGGTCTTGCTTCAGTAGTTGGGAGTTTGCTTCATTCATCTCATCAAAATAAAGGAAAGTACATCGCAAATACATCATTATACGTCCATTCTAGCGAGTGACTTGAAATTTAGTTACTCAAATTGCAACAATAATAACACTAGTATATTTTTATCATCCTCTTGAGACTTTTGATTGTAAACATGATATACTTCTTATAGGTGCATTGTTGTCTCGAACTTTGTGCCCAACGATTAATGATGAAGGCGGGTTTCTTCCATGACCCCTAAATTCTGCTACCATTACTATCCTTGTGAAGTTTGGCTTAAAATGAGAATAAAGTTGGCCACATTCTACCACCTACAAATCTCACCCCTTAGGGAATATTTTAGATTCCTCAAATATTCTATATGGAATATTATCTAGAATATATTGCCTTAAAAATCATGTCTCAAGCTTCTGCCTCTTGGTTCTAGCATTTGAAGGTTCTGCCACTCTGGTCTAAGTTCCGTCTCTCCAACCTCCAGGTTGTCGTTGGCCCTTGGCTCATGGCTCTTCATTGTTGGTGCTTAAATGGAATAGAAAAATTTAAATATACCCCAGTGGGCAGAGTTAACAAAGTGGGCCCATTGGGTCAATGGTTCCTGCAATCCAATTTAAGCATATGGTTTGATGGGTCACGAGTTCAAGCCTATGGCCGACCCAGTTTAAAGAACAAACAAAACGTGTTTTGGAATTCTCGTTGAGTGTTGGTTTAACACATGTCATCCTTTAAAAAAATAATTCATTTTCCAATTTCGATATACCACTTCATTGAAAATTAGGTCTGTCATTTGGTTTATCCATTGTAATATATATATAAAATAAATTCTTGTTTAAATAATCATGCCCCCACCATTACATTGCACTAGAAACCATTATACTTTTATATGGTTATAGACCATATTTAATATATGGTAACCATACATAACTTGCCACCATTTTGTTTTAATAACCAATCCCAAAAACCATAACAAATTTGTTGGGATTTGTATGGATTATTTTATATATATATATATATATATATATATATATATATATATATATATATATATATATATATATATATATATATATATATATTTGTGTTTTGTTTTATTTGGGGTGTATTTTTTTAACATATTTTTTTTGTTTTATAAGATTTGTTTTTTATGAGGTATTTTTTTAATATATATATTTCTTGTCATTTTACAAGGAAAAGGAGCCAATGACTAAGGACCAAGTTTCAATGGTTGATTGGCTAGTTTGTTTCCATGTGTGCCTTGTGGGTCCCATTTTTCCTACTTAACATGTAAACTTCTGACTACGATAAGTTGGTCATATAAACCAGGATTGAAGTGTTGTCTAGGTCTTTGGAAATATTGCGATGAGCTCTTTGATTTGACACTAATTTCGTTCAGATTTGAAGAATTTGATTTTTGGGTCTTTAAGGATCAACCCAAATCATTCCTCCCCACTAAGGAGCTTTTGGTCTTCCAAAAGCATGAAGAATACTGGAATCGTGATCTATACATAATAAATTTTTGTTTAAATAAGTGTGCCCCCACCATTACGTTGCATTCAAAACCATTATATTTTTATATGTTTACAGGCCATATTTTGTATATGGTAACCATACATAACTTTCCACCCTTTTGTTTTAATAACTAATCCAAAAAACCATAACAAATTTGTTGGGATTTGTATGGGTTATTTTATATATATATATATATATATATATATATATATATATATATATATATATATATATTTGTTTTGTTTTATATGGGATGTATTTTTTTAATATAGTTTTTTGTTTTATATGATTTCTTTTTTTTTTAGGTTTCTTTTAATATATACATTTCTTTTCATTTTACAGGGAAAAGGAGAAAATGACTGAGAACCAGAGTTTCAATGGTTGATTGGCTAGTCTGTTGTCATATGTGCCTTATGGGTCCCATTTTTCCTACTTAACATGTAAACTTCTAACTAGGATAATTTGGTCATATAAACCTAGATTGAAGTTTTGTCTAGGTCGTTGGAAATCTTGTAATGAGCTCTTCAATTTGACACTAATTTTGTTCAAATTTGAAGAATTTGATTTATTGGCCTTTAAGGATCCACCTGGATCATTCCTCCCCACTTAGGAGCTTTTGGTATTCCGAAAGCATGAACAATAATACAATATTAATCTACATAAAAAATGTCTTTGAAAGGCCACACTTTCTTCTCATTTACCTTTATACTTTAGAGCCTGAAGTGTTGAAACCAACACCTATATCTATATGCAAATATGTAATTTTTAATACATGTTTGACTTGCAAGACCCAAATAAACCATACTGGCCAAAAATTTATAACACACTCATGGTCAAGCTTACATCAAAAACCACACTCCATGCTATCCAACTAAAGGCTAAAATATCACTATGTTTCACATACAAGTGATGTTATGCATACATCAATTTTACAAATAATTATATAACATGTGATTTACAATGTTTTCCAGCCAAACTACTTAAAAGGGCTTCCAACTCTAGATGGAGCTTCTTGGGATGCAACTTTAGATGGAGCTCCTAACAAGTAGCTCTTTGGTTTCCTTTCTTACTGCAGTGGTTGCAATGGTTCTTCTTCCTCCAAAATTTCTTGACCTTCTTTCTCCCCTGATGTGGGGAGGGATCCTTATGTCATGACCCTTTCTTGGTTGACATAACCTTCCTTGAATATTTGCCTCTGGTGCAAGTATGGTAAGTATATTTTGTCTTAGCTCTTCCTTTGAAATGTTCACCTCCCTTTCGATAATACCTACAATCACGATCATTGGAATGGTGTGATTTAGCCTCAGTCTGCATTTATCTAGATTCCCTTACTTCTGCAGCTTTGGAGTGTCTTTCAAATTCCCAAAACTCATAAACATAATGAGAACATGAAATTGAAGAATCATTGTTTACCTTAGTTTTTAATTTTGAAATAGGTTATGATGGCTTCTCTAAGACTTTATTGTGCTTCAACATTTCCAAGGCATCTTTGGTGGCTCATAACCGAAGTTGCAATTTTTTCCTCTACTCTTTTTCTTCTAGTAATAGTATTCTTGAATGCTCTAGTTAATCTCCTCATTTTCATGATGAGAGGAAGATGAAGAAGTAGAAAATTCACTTGAAGATGGAGATGAATATTCTCCTTTACTGAAGCATTATCCTCTTCTTTGGATTTCTTCTTCTTTTCCTTCTTTTCCAATCTCTTCTCATGTTTTGCAAATAATATGTCTACCATGTTTGTCATCCTGTAGAAGTCCTTGTAGAGATATTTGTTATTCTCCATTTTCCTTCTTTGTATTTCATTTCCAATCTTTGGTTATTATTCACACTCACAATTTACATCAACATGAAGACCACTCGGATAACAAACATGATCTGGAACCTTTGGTTTACCATCATTAACCAATTTTTCTTCTATCATGTTAGTATAATTGCATGAAAGAGCATGTAAAAACCATATGTGCATACACATAAAGAATAAGCAACATAAACAGTGCTATAAAGACAATGCACAAAATGTTTGATAATGGAGTTTGTCCAATGTGGCCTTTGTCTTTGGTCCTTGCTTCAATAGTGGGGAGGCCATTGCATTCATCTCATCAAAATAAAGGTAGGTACATGGAAAAATATATCATTATACCTCCATTCTTGGGAGTGACTTGAAATTAAAATAATCAAATCGCAACAATCACAGTACCAGTAGATCTATCTCATCTTCCTGAGACTTTTGACTATAAACATGACCTACTTCTGGCAGGTGCATTCTTCTCTCAAACTTCATGCCCAATGACTAATGATGAAGGCAAGTTTCCACCATGACCCCTAAATTTCACTACCCATATGCAAAAATTGACTACATCATTCTAATCGTTGCAAAATTTTGGTTAAATTGGGCATAAAGTTAGCTACATCCCACTACCTACAAATTTGGCCGCTCAGAGAATCTTTTAGATTCTTTAAATATTCTGCATGGAATTTTCTCTAGAATATATTGTCTCAAAAAGCATGCCTCAGGGTTCTGTCTCTTAGTTCTAGCATGTCAGGGTTTCTCCACTCTAGTTAGGGCTCCATTTCATCTCATGGTACCAAGCTTCAGGTTCCTATCATTCATTGGATCATGGCTCTCCTTCGTTGATTTTTGAATGGAATAGCGATATTTAAATATGCCCTAGTGGGTGAAAGTTAAAAAAGTAGGCCCATTAGGTTGTTAGTTGGCGCACTCCAATTAAAGTGTACGGTTCAACAGGTCATAGGTTCGAGCCTCCCGCCAAAAAAATTTTAAACAAAAAAAAAAAAGTTTTTTGGAATTCCCACCAAGTGTTGGTTTAAAAAATGTTTTTGTTTCACAAAATAATCCATCTGCCTATCACCATATGACTGCTTCATTAAAAACTATGTCCGATGTTTGGCTTTTTCCATTACAATTTAAACTGATATATATATATATATATATATATATATATATATATATATATATATATATATATATGATTGTAAACCATATAACAAAATATTGTTTAAAATGTGCCACACCATTAGGTTGGATTCAAAACCATTATATTTTTATATGGTTTCAAACCATATTTAATATATGGTTATAACTCAACCATACATAACTTTCCACCCTTTTGTTTTAATATCCAATCCCAAAAACAAGATTATATCCAAATTGGCAGCCCTGTATCCCTTGAGGAAATAAAAGAGTTCCTAAATCTTTTCTCTAAATACAAAAGTCTAAGCCTTGATGGGTAAACATTCAAACGTTTCCTATCCAATCTACATCTCATGGTGGAATAATCTAGAAAATATGAGAAATTCACAACATATACCAATGCCACATATATTTCTTTGATCCCTAAAATCTCCAAATCCCACACTTTCCTTGACTTTGGACCTATATCTCTATGAAATCTAATGTACAAAATTATCATGAAATATATTTCTAATCGAAACAAGTGCTATATAATGGAGAAGATGTCCCCAAGTCAATTTGGGTTCATAGCTGATAGGCATATTCACGATGTTATTGGCATAGCCCAAGAGGCTCTCCATTGAATAAAAATAAAAAAGTAGCTAGCTCTAATCCTCAAGATGGAGCTTAACAAAGCCCTTGACAAAGTCAATTGGAACCTCCTGATACTTGTGATTTTACAGATTACTCTGGGGCTAGAAGTCACAATTTCTATTATGGGTTGTGTGTCATTAGAAAATTCCTCCATTCTAATCAATGGTTCTCCCTCTAGAAATGTCACTAGCTGCAATGGCCTTAAGCAGGGATGCCCACTGTCACCTCTCTTATTTATGCTAGTGATGGAAGGATTAAGTCTTCTCCTACTAATAGAAAAATAGGAAGGTAAAATAAAGGGCATTAAAAGTTCCCACAATCTTTTCATCACACATCTTCTGTTCATGGATGATGTCCTACTACTCAGAGTTGGAACTGTCCAAAAATAGTAGGCCTTTCATAGAGCTATAGGTATCTTTTGTAAGGAAACGATAATGGATTTAAACCTCCATAAATCCTCCTTCATCAGTACTTTGTAAATTCAGAAACCTTATTAGCCATTCAATCCTTTCCACCCCTATAGTATATACCTCTGGAAAATTCTATAAAGTACATGGACCTACTTGCAAAAGCTAAATGATTACCATAAAGAATACTAGAAGTGGTTGATTAGAAAGGTAGAACAAAATATTAGCCTATGGTGCTACAACTGGTTGTCTCTAGGAGGTGAATGATCCTCGCTAAAGCAATGCTAGAAAATATCTCAATCTATTGGCTATCATTAGCTAAGATTGCTTCTTCAATACTTAGCTCCATCAGGAAAGTAATCTTTAGATTCATGTGGACAGGAAAAATCAGTAAGGAAGGAATTCATCTTGTCAATTGATCATCCCTATCACTACCAAAAAACTTGGAGGATGGGGATTCAAAAATATGAACTGGTTCACAAAAGCCTTGACCCAAAAAAACTTGTGGAGAGCCATATTTGATGAGGGACTTTAAAGTCAAATTATAAAATGAAAATATATTAAGAATTGATTAGTGGTGGAATAGACTACAGGGCATGCAAAAAATGCTGATAAAAGAGGCTCCATTGTTTGGAAATCTCTCACTGCTTCATTCCCTCTTCTCTTGAAATGGATTGTTTGGAAAATTAAATATGGCAAGGTGTTACTTGGGAAAGACCCATTCATAGGTGGTTCCTGAGTCTACAACTTATCCATTGATTTAAGTGGTTTCCCACATCCAAAAGGACTATTCCACCTATAGCATATTAAAATAAGGGATCCATCTTTGTCCTCCGAAAACTATTGGCTCACTATTTCTAAGATAGGATTGGTTGGTGTAGTAGTTGAAGAATGGAATAATTTCATAAAAGACATAAGCCTAAGTGGTCTAAGACTTAACTAATTCAATGACCTCCTAATTTAGATTTGGGATACTTCTTTTGAGGAAGTAAGAGCTCATCTCTACTATGATGGAATAGCTCATTTAGAGGTTGAGTAAATTTATATATGGTGGAGAAACTACATTTGGAAAGGGCATATCCCATCCAAGTTAAAATGCTTCTCTTAGCTGGCTCTCCATAATAAAATTTTGACTTTGGAGAGCCTTAAAAAAAGCCGATTCATTAGACCAAACAACGGTTACCTATGTAGACAACATGAAGAAACAACTGACCATTTTTTCTCAAAGTCCATTGTATCTAAAGAAATTTGGTCCTCAGTATTACAAACTCTAGATTTCCAAATAAATCTAAGGTGGTCCTCTTTTGAGGAGTTTGTTTTCCTAGACCAAAAAATTCAAAATTATCTCTACTCTTCCAATCTTCATAGCTTGGGGTATAAGGCTGCTAAGAATAAGGCCATCTTTGGAAATAACATAGTTAGTAACCTTATACAATAATCCAAGGTCATTTCCCTCTTCAGAGAATATCTTCCTATGCATTCCCAAAAAATCCCTCTAATACAAATTACTCTTGATAATCTTTTGAGGCTTCCATTGGATTCTTTGATGGGGTAGTAAAGGTAAATATATGCGGAGGTGGGGACATAATTAAATTGCTATATAATATGTCAATTTGCTTCAAAATTGGCATTGAATCAGTGACAAATACCAAAGAGGAATTGATAGCTACTTGGACACTCTTGACTGTAGCAAAGCTAGAAAACATAAATGCTATATTGATCCTTGGAGACTCAAGATGCATAATTGAATGGATGGCAGGGGTTTCTCAGTTAGAAGTTCTAAATCTTGATTGCTTGAAGCACCAAATCAGTGAACTAAAATTCCACTTCCAAGGTATCAGGTTTCAACATATCTTCAAAGAATATAACATGGCCACTGATAGGTTATCCAAAAGAGATCTATTGATGGATCCTAGGTATATTATTTTATAGGAAATTCAAGGCTTCGAAGTCTAATCAACCTATTCAATCCAATTGGAATAGTTAAATTTAAACCCTTCAACTCAGTAAAAAAATGGACAATGTAGCTCTCAAATTTTCAAAACAAGGAGAGCACAAAACAACATTCTAAATTTACAAAATGCATGCTACATGTTTAGAATTCTTGTTTTTTACAAATTCCATATTTCAATTCATTTTTGAAATGTAATTTTGGTTACTCGCAGTGACAATATTCAGGACATAAACAAATTTGTTGTAGGTCTATAAGTTGATAGAGCTTAATGTATCTCTCTGATAAGAGCTAATCTTGCAAAAAGAATCATAGATCATTCAGAAATCATAGATAAGAAATAGCTATAAACTGTACTTTTTTATTATTTGAATAACAAAAAAGTAATCTATTTTAGTGAAAAAAAACAATCCCAAAAACCATAACAAATTCATTGGGATTCGTATGGTGTGTGTGTGTATATATATATATTTGTTTTGTTTTATATCGGGTGTATCTTTTTAATATATATTTTTGTCATATATGATTTTTTTTATGAGAATTTTTTTAAATATATGATTTTTTGTCTTTTTGCAGGGACAAGGAACCAATGATTGAGCACCAAGTATCAATGGAATTTTAGCCAGTTTGTTCCCATGTGTCCCTTGTGGGTCTCATTTTTACTACTTAACTTGTAAACTTCCAACTGTGATAAGCTAGTCATAAGAACTCAGATTGAGGCATTGCCTATTCCATTGGCAAGCTTGATACAAGCTCTTCTATCTCATGCTAGTTTCACTTATATTTGAAGACTTCAATTTTTGGAACTTTAAGGATCCACCTATAACATTAGTGTGACATTCCTTAGGGTATTACCTTTACTATCTATGAGGGCCATGATTAAAAGGCTTTGATGATGGTTGCACTCTATGTTGTTCATACTTAACATACGGCATCATTCCCCAATGTTTTTTATGTGATGTTTGGCAGAAGTGTCCTCAGACACGTAATTTTATTAAAAATAAACAAATGAATAAATAAATAAATAAAAATAATAAATAAATAAAAATAAATAAATAAATACATATTTGATTTTGCAAGATTTTACACCCGAACAACCAAACATTCTTGCAATGAGCTATTTATAAGCTTCATGTCCTAACTACCTCTAATTATGGATCACTTATTAAATAACAAGTGTCCATTTACAATAAATGCTATTCAAAACAACTAGCTAACAAATCTCCTAAAATAGAGCCTAAGATACGACACTTTTGGAGAGTCATATCTTGTTACAACAATATACTAATTCTAAATGTCTCCATTAAATAATTAAACATTCTAGAAAAATAATTATTAATTTAATATCTTAAATTAATAATTATTTTATTCCTACTTTATAATCTATGATAATATTTTATTTTTGGATCATCTAACATTACCCCCTATGATCCAAAAATATATTACAATAGATACCAAGTTCATCCCTGAACTTAGTAAATTTTATTCTACCATGTGGTTTTGTGAAAATGTCAGAGATCTGATCGTCGAAAGGATAATAAACTGGCTTGAGGACATCTTTGGCAATGAGAGATCTGATATGATGATACTTGGTGTCCACATGCTTTGTTTTTGAATGAAAAATTGGGTTCTTGGCAACTTTGATGGCTGACTAGCTGTCAATGAATAATGATGTAGCTTCTGCCTGAGAAATGCCCAAGTCCTGCAAAATTTTGCCCAACCAAACAATTTCACATGTTGCTTCCCATGCTGAAATGTACTCTGCTTCTGCTGAAGAAGTGGCCACTATAGCTTGTTTATTACAACTCCAAGATACTGTTGCTAACCCCATGTTCATTAAATAACCTGATGTTAATGCTCGATCATCAATACTTCCAGCAAAGTCGGCATCAGAATATCCACCAAGTTCAAAGTTTTTAGTCTTTGTGCAAAGAAGACCAAAATCTTTTGTTCCTTGGATATATTGAAGAAATCTTTTGGATGCATTCCAATCACTATCTCGTGGTTCCTGCATAAAATGTGAAAGAATACTGACTGCATAAGATAGATCAGGGCGAGTGTTTGTCAAATAAATCAAGTTTCCAATCAACTATCTGTAATTCATACTATCCACCTTTCCCCCCCTTCAAATTTTGAAAGTTTCAAATTTTACTCCATGGGGGCGAGAACGGGCTTGCAATCCTGCATGCCAAATCACTGAAGAACCTCTACCGCACACTTACTCTGAGAAATGAAAATCTGATGTGGACATTGGAAGACTTCAACTCCAAGATAGTAGTGAAGTAATCCCAAATTTGTCATCTTAAAATCTACATGTAACTCCTTTTTCACCTATGCAATATGATTATCATGGTTGCCAGTAATGATCAAATCATCTACATACATAACAAGAATTACCAGATATTTTTCCTATTGTCGCACATACAAAGTATCATCAGATTCACTTCGTTGAAAACCAACTTTCTTAAGGTATTCATCCATCTTTGCATACCAAGCTCAGGGAGCTTGTTTTAATCCATATAAAGCCTTAATCAATTTACAGACTTTATGTTCTTTCCCTTCAATTTCAAAATCTTGTGGTTGTGTCATATACACTTCTTCCTATAAATCCTCGTTGAGAAAAGCACTTTTCACATCCATTTGATGAACTTTCCATCATTTTTGAGCGGCCAATACAAGTGTTAGTCGGATGGTGTTCCATTTAGCTGTAGGAGCAAAGTTTCCTCATAATCAATGCCTTCCTGCTGCACAAAACCTTTTGCAACAAGTCGTGCTTTATACTTTTCAAGTTCTCCCTTTTGATTATACTTAATTCTGTAAACCCATTTGCATCCTATGGGTTGAACATTTGATGGACAATCAACAAGTTTCCAAGTGTTGTTATCAATTACTGCTTAATATTCTTCAACCATAGCCTGTTGCCATTATTTAGTTTTTACTGCTTCTTTGTCTGTGGAAGGTTCAGTAAAATCATTTGCTATCAAGGAAAAAATTCCTTCACTTCTATGTGCCCTTCTCGTGCCCGTTTTATTCTTCTCATTAGGATTTACATCTTTCAAAAGTTGAACTGCCCATTTCGGTAGTTGGTGCTCACTTTTTTGCAATTCTAAAAAGTCTCCATCATTGTAAAGAGGATTAATTTAAATTGATGTTCTTCGTTCATGTGAAGAGTCTGGAGAATCACTGTCAGAGGAACTGCTGCTGCTTGGAGATGCAGATGAACTAATAGAAGACCCAGATGATGTTGTTGGAGTAGATGGACTGGATGACTCATCTTTAGAGGAATGAAAATCAAGTTCATACCAATTTGGTGAAGTTGGTTGACTTTGCATTTTTCCTTTTCTTTTACTGCCCTTAGTTTCTAACTTTTGAAGAAGACTTTCGATTTCTTCAACACTCTTACTTTCTGTTTCATCAAAGATTACATCCCTGCTCACAATAAATTTTCCATTGGTCAAAAGACAATACCCTTTCTTCTCATCAGAATAGCCAATCATTGTGCATTTTAAACTTCTTGAGTCAAGCTTAGTTCATTTTTCTTTCAAAACTAAGGCATAACATACTGATCCAAAAACTCTAAGATGTTTAACTTGAGGTTTGAAACCAAACCAAGCTTCATAAGGTGTGATTCCATCTAAAGAAGCAGTTGGAGATCTATTTCTTAAGTAGACAGTTGTATGTATTGCTTCTACCCAATATGTTGGACTTAACCTCTTGAAAATTAACATGGATCTCGCCATTCCTAACAAGGTGTGATTCATTCTTTCAACTACTCCATTTTGCTGTGGAGTGTAAACATTAGAAAGATGTTTTCTTATGCCATTTTCATTGCAATAAGTTTTGAATTCATTTGAAGTGAATTCGCCCCCATTCTCTGTCCTGAGAGTACCTATCTTTTCTTTGACTTCATTTTCAACAAGTTGGCGAAAAATTATAAACTTCTCAAATGCTTTTGACTTGTTTTTCAAGAAGTAAACCCAAGTCATTCTGCTGAAATCATCAATGAATAGTAAGAAATATTTGCAACCACCAAAGGATTTTTGCAGTGGTCCACAAACATCACTGTGAACTAGTTGTAGCCGCCTGTTTGCACGCCATGAACTTGTTGGAAAACTTTCTCAACTTTGTTTGCCATAAATGCAAGTTTCACATTTTGCATTTTCCCTTTTGAAAGAGGGAAGTCCTTTAACCATTCCTTGTTTCTGCAATTCAGAAAGACTCTCAAAATTTAAATGTCCATATCTTACATGCCATAGTCTTATAGGTGAAATACCTGTAGTCACTGCCCCTACAAAATCAGAATGCCTTGGAATAACTATCCCTTTCAACCGTAACAGTTGTCCATCTTCATAACTCATCATGAAAGTTTTCAAGCTCTGTTTGACTGAATTAATCTTGACTAAACCATCTTCCATAATTACCTGATGTCCTGCTTGTCGAATCGTGACTAAAGAGAGCAATTTTTTCTTAAAAGTTGGTACATACCATACATTGGAAATCATTCTTTCTCCAATGCCAGGGAGAAAAACTTTAACTGCTCCTTTTCCATAAGGACTATGTTTTGTATCATCTACAAGAAAAATGGAATTAAGTTGGCAATCTTGAAAATTCCAAAAAAAATCATGCCAACAAGTCATGTGCTGAGTTGCCCCTGAATCCAAGATCCATGCATCTTCATAGTCACTTCTAAGATGGGATGAAAGTAGTAATGCTGGCGAGGAAGTAAAAACATATTCTGAGCTATCATCATCTTGATCATTTGCAAATTGCGCTGAATGCTGCTGAAACTTGGGAATTTTGTTAAGAGAAGTTCGACAATCTTCAGCAAATGGCCAACTTTGTTACATCTTCAACACACAATTTGACTTAAGTCTCTTCCTCTTCTTGAAGATTGTCCTCTACCTCTACTTTGACTTCTATTTGGAGATTGTCCTCTACCTTGATTATTATTTCCTTGTCCTTGAAAATTACCTCTACCTTGAAAATTACTCCTTCCTGAATTGTTTCCTCTATTAAAGTTGTTTCCTCTGCTTTGGCTTTGACCTCGGCTTTGTACATTATGTGTTGCTTGATTTGGATTGAAATTCCCTCTACCTCTACCTCGAGAATTGTCTGCTAATGATTTACTAGTGCTGGCCTCTGTGAAAAAAACATCTTCACCAACTTTCTTCTTCTTCCCAAAATCTTTATCATGTTGGGTCAACATTTCGTAGAGCTCATCAAACTTTAGTTTCTCTAATTTCCCAGTTAATTTTAGAGTCTCCAAAAAATGCGTGTAGGAATAAGGAAGTCCAACAATTACAATTGTGACCATAAAACTATCATCTATTGCTGGAAAACCAGCATTAATGATTTCCTTCTTAATATTCTTAAGTCTTGAGATATATTGGAGAACATCACCTCCTTCAGCCAATTTTTGTTGCAACAATTTTAATTGTAGATTGACTTTCTTTGATTTAGGTTGAGTATCAAAGAGGTCTTTAAAAGTTCTCAAAGCAGACCATGCATCTGTAGCATTTTCTATATGGACATACATTTCATCATTGGAAGAAGATTTAATAAGAGCTAAGGCTTTGGCATTCTTAACTTCCCATTTTTCTAGTGCAGTTGCATCTGTGGGTTTATTTGGCTTAATATCACCATCACATATACCCTGCCATAATTCATTGTAAATGAGAGTGATTTTGATGAGGCGATGCCATGTTTTATAGGATTTTGTACCTTCAAGTTTGTAAGAATCAGAGAACAAATTAATTAACTTGGACATTGTAGCGTTGAAGCTTCGCACCAAGAATCAGAACAAAAATGTCAAGATTGGAAACACAACATGAAACACACCACACAATAAAAAACGATCTATCGGGGCTTGGCCTTCACCCTCGTATAGTCGTTCAAGCAAGAGAAAAATGACTGAGCTTTGCACTTGGCTCTAGTCAATTTCTCAAAAATTACAAGGTAACTTTCAAAATTTGACTTTTACAACGATGCTCTTGCAAACTTGGTAAAAAAAAAAACTACCCCCCCCCCCCCCCCCCCCCCGCAAAGTAAAATCACTTTGAGTTACAATGTCACACTTATCTCTCCAAAAACAAATTACAAAGAAAAATCTCCTTATTACTCCAAAATTTACAAATCACCTTATTGCTCCACAAACAATAAATTCCCAAAATTAAAAAATCACCATATCTCTCCAAAATACAATATGCATTATATTACAAAAAAAAAAAAACTTTATGATCGAAGCTGACAGGTTTCACTCTGGCATCTTGCTAGCAGGCTTCTCTCTACCTTCATGCTGATAGGCTGACTCATGTTGACTTCTTGCTCTTTCCATAACCTTTGCACGCATTGAATAATTAGATCTATTCTTCTTGACTGGAATTAATGTATGTTTGGGATTTAACTTGCAATAATGACATGTTTTAATTAATGCAGCATTCCAATTCATATGACAAATATTCACAAGATAAGATAATATAGCCATGAATACAAACTATTATAGCATAAACTAAGAAACTTAATACTCTATGACTGTAGGTTTATATATCTAGGCCTGTTTTTGAGCCTGCGACCCGCAGGTTGGATGGCACAACAGGCGAGTGCATGTCTCTAGGCTTGTATTTGAGGCTGTGACCGGTACACTACCTACCATGAAACAAACAGGTGCACGCATGTGCCTTCCATTCTATGCATGGTTGTTTAACTACTATGAAATAGACAGGCTCATGCATTCGCTAATGGAGCTATCCATTTCAGAAGAGTCGTCGTCTAACTATGAAGGGAGAAAGACACAGTTGAATCTCGATGTGAAAATTTTGAAGATAGCAGCTCAGTTGCAGCAAATTCCAGTTACCTCGAATGATCCGTCACCGGCTGGCAGTCAATCATGTACACAAAATCAAATCCTTGGAGTGGCTTATGGCAATTATTCCGGTCACCCCTGCCATGGCTGCTGTACTCTAGCAGAGACGAAAAAGTTTCAAAAAAAATATATGGGGTTATTCACCATTTACAGTTCTGCAGATCCACATTAAGCAAACAAAACACAGATCCACAATAACGCACAGGTCAGGAGCAACAGTATGACCTCCAAGACTCGGCCCTAGAAAAGAATGAAATAATTCATAGTGACTCCCAAGAAGGTTTAGCGGATCTACGACCTCTTTGTTAGAAGTGGAAAAACGTGTGACTTCTTCAAAAGCAGTGGCGTGGAAACCCGCTATGGTGGTGGGCTCCAGTATTGCAGCAATAATGCTACAACTCTTGGAGCTTCCTTCTCTAATTTTATCAACCCGGTAGTTCGTAACAAACTTGGAAGCGACGGTGCTGTATGCACAAGTACTAGCTCTTGCCACAGCTGTCACTTGGTCAGCTGGCACAAGTCCGCTAGGGGCTTAAGCCAACTTCTATGAGCTCTTAGAAGAAGCTTTTTAACCGATGAACGAAAGCTAACTCAAAGGAAATTAACCTACTTTGCAGAAATGAACTGAAAGCCAACAAGAAATGAAAACCCTAGCAAACCCTAATTCTACCAGCTAGTCCTACTGATGCAACGGTGAGAATGCAAACTACTGAAAGTGATGTCATTACTTCTATGAAGGTGATATGCATGTGTCTAGACTACTTTTATATGAAGAGAACATATTTTTGTATTTTTGTTCAAGTTTTTGGAATTATTATGCATGTGCTTCTAACTGGGTCTTTACTGTGCAGGGGTAGGTCAAGGGGAGAAATGCTTGGAAGAGGTCAGGAAGGCTCAGAGAGGGTCTAAGGGGTCCCTAACATCCTTTCAGAGAGTTTCACAAAGTTTGGATGCCAAGCAACCGAGTGTATGAGCTTCTACAGGAAGTTTGCAGGGGTTCTACAGGATGTTCAGAATTTCTACAGGAAGTTCAGTAATTCCTACAGGATGTCCTATACTTGAATTTTTGGGTGATGGGTGAGTGGAAGAGGCTGCATGGATGGATAGGGAGGTAAGGGAGGAGTTTGTAGTGACTCAGTGACAGAGGGATGAGATGAAGAGGGGGTGTGCTAAACTAGGTTGTCTTAAAGAGGGTAGTAGGAATGGAAGGTCGAAAAAGGTAGAATAACGAGGGTGATAGAATGGTTGAGAGATAGGGGTCTAATTGGGAGATGAGTAGTTGGTCTGGGCACGGCTTAGAAGGATAAGAGAGTGAGGGAGTAGTACTGCACAGTGTAAACGAAACAAATCATCCACGTCCTGCACATAACCGAAATATCATTAACCTATTCTAACTGTTTAATAAAACCAAAGAACAGCAACGTTATTTCTAAGGAAAATCATGCATGGTGCTAAAGAAAAGAATCATTCCACAAGATCTGAACGCATGGACACTTCTACAAACGAAAATATTGCATCAAAGATTGCATGAACATGTAAAACAACATTTTTGGTGGGTGGCACTGTCTGCAATTCCAGCCCCTAAACAGAGGTGAAAATGAGTGTGCAATCAACCCTTTTTTTGGAACTCTTATTACCTCCAATCTCTTTACTCTATTCTAAAACTGCTGAAGCAACTCTGTCTCATAAAACTAACCTACTTAACCACACCAAGGAATCTAGCTCAGCAAACTACGTTTCCAAATGCATGTAAAGGAAAAGAACAAAAACACGATGCTGAAAGAAAGATAACAATACAAAGGAAGGAGGCCTTAGGCTCTCAGGTTGGGCCCAACCCCGAGAGCTATGGCTCCTTTAAGAACTCAGAACTGAACTCAAATCTGCCTGCTTTCCATTAAAAGATAATAATCATAAGTCAAATAACATGCCAAAAATGGCTTACAAAAGAGCAAAGCAGAGCTAACAGCTCGTAATCCAGAATGTGCAACAAGGTTTCAAAAGTCCTTTTCGAAGGCTACAGGCTCATCATTTATACATTACAAGGTCCCAAGCTGGCCTCCTAAATCAGTGGGATATGGCTGACCAAACTAGGAGTGAACTGCTGCTTCCTCAAAATCCGTTTGGCTGCCTTCTAACTCGGTGGTGGTGGCTGTTGGAGCTCGGAGTCGGGGGTGAAGATCACGAGGAAGGCCATTCAATGCTGTGGACAACCTTCCTACAAAATCTCAATCCCATCTTGGTTGTCTCCTAGCCCACATCTGCGTGGTTTTGCTCCATTAATTGTCAAAAAACCTGAAATAAACACGTGTTAGCCACCTAGGAATAGTGACTGCCCTCATTCGTACAAATGACATAAATATACTAAGAAAATGATGCATCAGTCATGAAAAATGAAGGGTTGAGCAAGGGTAGTTAGGCCAAATGAGCCCAAAATGTTACCAAATTTGGGGCTCATCATCACCCCCCAGCTAAAATGATTGTTCATCCTTGAGCAACTAATCCAACTCCTCGTCCTTCATTGCCTTCACTACCACCCTCACATCCCAGGCTTCTGCAGTAGTGTCCTCTTCACTGATATGGAACCCAGCCTTTCTTTCCACCTCTTCCCATTGTTCATGCTCATCTTTGTCTATGCTGCCTTCCATCAATCCTAACAGTAGAGGTGGGCTTAGCTTGAGGCCAATCCAGCTGGCCTGGAGGTTCTGCATGGATTTCTTATAGAGGGGCACCCGTACTAGAGCTTCCCTCATTCGAGTTGGAGTGTGATATTCTCTGATTTTTAGACTGTGGGCCAATGTGTTCCATCGGCGGGTGCAAGCTTGAACACAGTTGTCCCCTAACAATCCCTCCATATCCTCGAAATGTGCTATGGCCTGGGCTTGCTGATCCATATATTTCAATCAAGCTTGAGGGTCGGTGGATAAGTGTTGGTGTGCCGATATTAATGCAGTTGGATCCCCTGGCTCTGCTCTAAATAGTAATGGCTCATTCAGCTCTCGGTTCATGACCGTTTTGACTTCTGCTGCTCTTTTGTCTTCATGGTTCAACCATGAGGCAAATGCCATTAACTGCATATCCCCTAAGACCGTTTTGGGATCCCATGAAGTCACATTAGGAAGGGCCAAATTATGGAGGTAGAACTCCGATAGTTTGGCCTTATCCTCTGATGAACTGGTATTGCATAATTCAGTGAACTATTGCGGGTCTTGGAGCTGAGAGATACCCCTTTGCGCTAATGCATTAATCTAAAATTGTAGCCATTGGTATCTCAGGTACAGGCCATAGGATTTGGCCGGCTGTCTGCATTGTATAGCATCCATGGCCCAACTGGCCATGCAGGCCAATTGTGCCTCTTTTTGCTGCAACTGCTGTTTGAGATCTTGTACCTCGATTTGTGCTTGCAGCGCCCCTTCCTGTGGATGCGTGGTTGGCTCCCCAAGACCGACTTGCAGTCCTTCTCTGCCTTGTTGTTCTGCTGTGATGTCCCCTGAGGATGTGCCCTTTCCTTTCCTCAGTTCCTGTAGTTGCAGTCTCAATTTTTCATTCTCTTCCTGTAGGAACACCCGCTGGCAATTTGCCACGTGTTTGGCCATAGCTAACTCCTTTCGTGCCTCCTTGAGTTGTTCCTCCAAGGGGCCTATATCTGCCACGCCTTTTGACTTAGCTATTTTCATCCACGTGTGCGTTCTCACTCTTTCTTCCTCCAATGCAAAGAAAAGTGGCACAGTGAATTTCTGTGGTATAGTCTTTCCATCTTCTAAGAAATTATAATATGAGCTCAGACTTGGCTGGGGACTAGGCTCCAGAATATGCTCTTTCTCTTCTTCTCTTGGTGGCTCTACTTCGTCTTCCCTCGGTGGTGATGAGGGTGCTTCTCCCTCCATCCTCTCTGTCTCCTTAAGCCGGGCTAAGGTTTCCTGGAGAGCAGCCTCAGCATCCTATAGCCGGGCTTCTGAAGCCAACTTGTCCATTCTCTCTTTCCACGTAGTTGTTTTCGGGCTCCCCCTCTCATAGGTGACTGATATCTTTGAGGGGGACCTCTCCCTGGGCGAAGTAGGGGTATCCTCTATAGTAATTGGGCTGCTGGACGGAGGTTGTGGCCTGCCTGTTTTTATTCTTACACTTCTCTGGGCTTTAAAATACAGAGGGATCTCCCTCTTTCTCTTTTCCTTCGGCTTAGGAGGTGTACTAAGGGCGGCCAGCACGGCGGCTGCCTCCCTTTCAAGGATTTCGGCTCTCTTTTCCTTTGGTTTCCCTTTCTCAGGGCTTCCTGTAGAAGGCCCTGTTTCAGCTGATTTCTGGCTTCCTGTAGAAGTCGTTTTTGGTTTTCCTGTAGAAACAGGTGGCACCGTTTTAGCCTGTTTTGCTGAGTGTGTTTTGCTTTTTGACTTGGTCGAGGCTGCTGTCGAGGTGCCTTTACTGACGTGGACTGGCTCAGTCCTGTCCACCCTACTTTGTAATCTTTTCTCTCTGGGCGTTAATATGGATTTGTCATCCTTCTCTTTGGCAGCCTTTTTCTCTTGTTTCTCCTTTTGTTCTTTCTTCGGTGCTTTGGCCGTGGGTTCTTGGCCTTTTCCTTTCTTCTCTGTGGGTACTGACTCCTTCTCCTCGCTGCTGGAGGAACCAGGCTCTTCGGTCAACATTTTTATATCGCCATCCTTAGTCATATTTCGGAAGGCTTCCCACGAGAGAGGGACTTTGAATGTGTGGAGTGCATCCTCCACGAGGAGCTTAATGAGCCCGTGATGAGCTACCTGGTCTGGTGTGCCCTCTCGTAATTTGGTGGCACATTCAGTCATAGACTGCAGGAGGAAGTAGGGAATACTTAGTTTGTTTTCTGCAGGTAGGTCCATCTGATGCCTTAATTCTGTGAGTAGTCGGAAATGGTACCCATATACAATGTTGAACCGTCCCTCGCACGTTATGTATTTCATTATTTGGAGGCTGACCTCGCTCCAAAGTGGCAGTAAGCTAGTTCTGCGAACCCCATTCTTGTCCTCTGAGAATTGCTCCTCTGGTGGAAAGAACTCCTTTTTAGCCTTCTGGCCTAATTTCCTCTCCTCCTTGTCCCACGGTACCCCCATTGGGATCTCAGTGACTCAGCTGATGAATTGTGGGGTGAGTCCGAGACTCAAACCCCTGAAATTGACAGTGGCCAGCATTTTTGATTTTGGCTTCAGAGCTTGCAAGAACTCCTCTGCCACCTCATCATCATATCCTTGAATTTTGTCGCAGAACGATATCCATTGCGCACGAGTGAACAGCTCTACCACCTTAGGGTTCTCCCTTAGTTTCTTTGAGTCGGTCGGTTCTTTTCTGATGAATCCACCCGGCATGGTGAAAACCTGCTATGTTAGCTGGAGGTGGCGGGTGCGTATCAAAAACTAGCCTTTTGGGACAGAGCGTAGAACTACGCCTCTGCCACGCACACAATTCGCGAAGACTATCTACAGATGAGCCTTAAAAATCACATCCTGTAGAAAATCCCACATATACTTCGACGACGACGCTTACAATTTTATGACCAGACTGTAGTTTTACGTTCTTGAGAACGTCGACTCCGCCACCCTCGAAACCAATTGCATGGGAGGAACAAGTTCAGGCTTACCTTTTCCAATTCGCCACCTTTGGCGTGAAGAGCCCGATTTTCCTCGTGGCAGTGAGCTTCCTGTAGCGTAGCTTTCCTGTAGAAACAGCGCACGGGTTCTGGAGAGCACTGCAGTGGTTCTGCTCCTTCTGTGCCGCTACCAGACGCTCGAACAAGCCGAAGACTTGGAGTAACGAGCTTCAGATAAATTCGGACGCTCACTCGACTTCAAAACGGTTGATGATAAATGCGTGGGGTGGCGATCTAGCTGATGGATTTGAATCCCGGCGGAATTCGTGGCGCGGGGGTGAGTTGTCCCTGCCGGACCATTGGACGACGTCACCTAATCATTCCACTGCAAGTTTCCCTGACTGTCGCATCATTCTCTGCAGATCCGCCGTCATCATTTCTGTTAAAACGCCGCTTCTCCTCGACTAGACACTTCTCACGTGTCTATTACCCGATTTGCTTGCCACGACCGCCACTTACCAAATCCGACTAGACCATATGACTGGTCGTCGTGGCCAGTGGAATGGCCATTCGACTGCTCAACCCGTTCATTCCCACACTTGCAAACATTTCATAGTATTATTCATGTAATTCGAACGAAAGAAGGGTGAGGCACTTACCTGTGCGGCCGCGACATGATTTCCAGGTTTCAGGACGATGGTGAATGGATTTGCTGGTTGCTGCGTTGTGCACAGGCATGGGGGTTCTTCCTCGCAGACTGCTGCTGGCTACGGAGCTTATTACCTAGCTGCGGATGGTGCATGTGCCCGCTCTATGTTCTGCAGGCGTTTTGATAGTGTACACTCCAGCTGGCTGAACTGCTACGGGATTCCTGTAGGATGTCCTGTAGCAGTTTTTCCTCCTCGGGTGCATGCTGAACGGTGAAACCGGTGGCATTACGATCATGATCACAGGGCCCTTGGATAGCTGTGAGGAGTATTGCATGGTATCTCTGCATCTTTTTTCATTGAGAATCGCTTCCTATGATAATTCAGTGTTCTGATTTGACTGTGCAGGTGTTTTCCATTGCATGGCAACTGGGGTGGTAGAAGGAGGTGACAGCAGTGCGTGATGGCGAAAAGAGTAGCTTGCATGCCTCCATGCCTGACCTCGGGCATTAGATCTCCTCACACAGTCAGTTCTGGGCCGTCCCAAGCTTCTACAGGAAGTTTCCTGTAGAAATATAGGACTTCCTGTAGAACGTCCTATAGCTTCCTATAGGAGGCTAATCTGTGATCCAATTGTGCCCAGATCTTGGAAGAGATGAGTGTTTCTGGAGGGAGTGATGGTGAGGTCACCTGGTAACATAGTAGGGACCCTTGTCTTTGAATTGTGGGCCTCTTTTCCTGCATGGAATACCTGCAACCTGCATACATTGCCACATTGTGAACTTGCTTACCTGTTTTTTCTTTTTCTTTATTGTTTTTTTTTTTTTTTGAAAGACAACAGGGGCGCCTCAATGAGGTTTTCACCCTTACCATCTACCTTGAGCGCCTCAGAGAGGTTTTCACCCAAGGATCTTTATTTTTCTCTCCTCTTTTTTTTTTTTTTTTTGAAAGACAGCAGGGGCACCTCAATGAGGTTTTCACCCTTACCATCTGCCTTGAGCGCCTCAGAAAGGTTTTCACCCAAGGATATTTATTATTATTATTATTATTATTATTTTATTTTTATTTTTTTTGAACTCAGGGTATGCCCAAAACATAGGCAGAACCCTTCTCTATGACCAGCACTGATTTTTCCACAGTCTTGATGAATTCTTGCCTTGACATAGGCTTTCTGTAGATCTTCAACCGATGCCCATTGACAAGCATAGGGACGGCCTCCTCATCAATGGTCTGAATAAGTACAGATCCATTGTCATTACATTTTTCCACTGCATATGGTCCCAGCCATCTGGTTCTCAGCTTTCCCTTGAAATCTTTATGCCTGGAATCATACAATAGCGCCCAATCTCCCGGCTGAAATTGCTTGTCATTGAGGTGTTGGTCATGCCACACCTTCCTCTGAAGTTGAACCACTTCTGAGTGAAGAAGGGCCTGCATTCGGTGCTCATCCAATCCATTCAGCTGCAATAACCTTTTTTGTTGGGCATGGCTGAGATCTAGGTCCAGCTGAGCTGCCATCCTCAAGGTGTTGTACTCGAATTCAATTGACAACAAAGCTCTCTTCCCATAGACCAGCTCATAAGGTGTGATGCCGGTTGTGGTCTTCCAAGTGGTGTTGTAAGCCCATGTGGCCTCAACCAGGCAATCTACCCAATCTTTCCTGCTGCTGCTCACCACCTTAGTCAAGATCCCTTCCAATGCTCTATTGGTGACTTCCACCTGCCCATTTGCTTGAGGATGATAGGGGGTGGAAGTCCTATGCTTGATTTTGTGATGAGCGAGTAGGTCTTCAATTAAGTTGGAGGTGAATTGGCTTCCTTGATCAGTGACTAGCTTTCTTGGGTAGCCAAACTTGTAGAAAATGTTTTCTCTTAAGAACTCCGTCACCTTTTCTTTTGTCACTGCTTTGATTGCCTTGGTTTCTACCCATTTTTTCAGGTAGTCTGTGCACACAATGATGTAAGACCTTTGCCTCGAAGGAGGATTCATTGGACCCACAAAGTCCATACCCCACTTCTCAAATGGCTCAAGAGTCACTTGAGGTTGGAGAGGCATTTCATCCATTGGAGTCGGTTTCCCCATCCTTTGGCATCGGTCACATTGGCTGATATACCTTCTGACATCTTGATGAAGCGTGGGCCAATAGTAGCCTGCCTGTAGGATTTTGAAGGCAGTCCTCTTCGCTGCAAAATGTCCTCCACAAGGCCCATCATGACAGGTGAGGAGGATATCAAAGACTTCCTCCTCCCTTACACAACACCTTAAGATCTTATCAGGGCCAAGCTTGAACAAGTTGCCCCCGATACAAGTGAATGAGGCACTCTTTCTGACGATTCTGCTCTTCTCTCTTGAGGATAGGTGCGGAGGGAACTGTGCTGAAACAAGGTAGTTTTCTATATCAGCAAACCATGGAGAGAGTACTGAAATAGCAAACAGATGTTCATCGGGCATCTGGTCATCCACTGTTCCATCCTCATCTGCAGATAAATCCAATCTAGACAAAAAGTCAGCAACAACATTTTCTTTACCTGGTTTGTCAATGATAGTCAAATCAAACTGCTGCAACAAAAGTAACCATCTAATAATACGAGCATTCACATCTGGTTTATTCATTAAATATCTAATTGCAGCATGATCAGTATGTACAAACGTTTGATAGCCAGTGATATAATGTCAGAACTTGTTCAATGCATGGACCACGGCAAAGAATTCTTTCTCAGTTACAGTGTAGTTCAGTTCTGCCTTGGATAAGTTTTTGCTGACAAAGTAGATGGCATATGGAAGTTTTTGTTCAACTTGTCCTAAGGCTGCCCCTATGGCTTTGTTCGAAGCATCAGTGTGGCTGTGGAAAGGTAGGGCCCAGTTTGGACCTCTCAAGATTGGGGCAGACACCAACTTGTCTTTTAATTCATTAAGAGCCTTCTGACAATCGTCAGTCCACTGAAACTCAATATCTTTTGCCAAGAGGCCAAACAATGGCGAGGCTAGCTTGCTGAATTCTTTAATGAATCTACGATAATACCCTGCTAATCCTAAGAAACTTCGAACATCTCTTACCTTCTGAGGAGGTGGAACCTTCTTGATAAGAGCAATTTTGTTAGGATCCACTTGTAACCGTTGGCAAGAAATGGTATGGCCTAGCACGGTCCCTTCAGTCATCAAGAATTCACACTTTTCAGGACTAAGGGACAGGTTCATCTCAATGCACTTGGTTAGGACTTTTCCCAGATTGGACAATGCTTCCTGGAAGTTGGACCCATAAGGAGTGAAGTCATCCATATAGATTTCCACCGAATCATGGACCAGCTCAGAAAAGATGCTCAAGACGGCTCTCTGGAAGGTGGCAGGAGCATTGCATAGTCCAAAGGGAAGAACTCAGTAAGCAAAGGTACCCCAAGGACAAGTGAAGGTGGTCTTATCTTGGTCTTCGGGGCTGATATGGATCTGGTTATACCCGCTAAACCCATCCAGGAAAGAGAAAAACTTCTTTCCTGCCAGTCCATCCAACACTTGATCTATGAAAGGTAGAGGAAAATGGTCTTTCTTGGTAGCTTTGTTCAGTTCTCAGTAGTCCACACAGATTCTCCACTTCCCATTTTTCTTGGGAACCAACACCAGGGGGGACACCCATTCGCTATCTGAGATGGGGTAAATGAATCTGACATCCAATAGTTTCTGCAATTCTTCCTTGACGATGTCCTTAAGGGCTGGATTCATTCTCCTCTGGGGTTGCCTAACTAGTTTACAATCCTCTTTGATGTAGATGTGATGGGTACAGACCGAAGGATGGACTCCTTTCATCTCCTTATAGCTCCAAGCAAAAGCATCTAGATGACTGGCCAACAGACTACACAGCTCCTTTTCCTGGGAAGGAGATAGGGAGGAGCTGATCTTTAACGTTCTCTCAAGGCCGAACTCCACACTTTTGACTCTGGGAGTGACAGGGTTGGTCACACAAAGGTCCACTAAGGTGCTGGCTTGGGCATCCTCCACCAATTCCTCTAAGGACAGTGCACTGGGAGGTGGATTCTGGATCAAGGTCTCAATCAAATCATCCTCGGTTGGGGGGTCTCCCCTAGTGGTGTCTAGGGTGCACAAAGGTGCTGAGTACACCTCATCCTCTTCTCCTTCCTCCAACCAAAGTGGTAAGTCATGCTCTAATGAGGGTTGGGCAGGAGGGTACAGGACTAGCTACTTGGACATAGGACCATTTTTGATGGTCATGTTTCCTGCACGGCAGCTTATGTAAGCATCGGAAGTGGCTAACCAAGGCCTTCCCAAAAGAAGAGGGTATCCAGTAAGCTTTGCCTTTGGTTGCAGAACCAAGAAATCTGCAGGGTATTCCCAAGAGTCAATAGAGACGAAGACATCCTCTACAATCCCTTCAGGAGTCACGGTGGAGCAATCTGCTAGTTGTAGGACTGTCGAGGTCTTTCTCAAGGAACCCTGAAGGTTGAGTTTGAGCATGGTATCCCTGGTCATCACATTAATGGCAGCCCCCAGATCAATCAATGTGTGAGGTATGATGGTGCCATTGATGTGGACATCAACTACAGGACTCCCAGGATCCAAATACTTTGGGCAGATGACTTGTCCCAACATAAGATCAGACAGTTGTCCTATGACATTGATGGTCGAAGCATCTCTCTTTCACCTGCCTGGGTGTCTAAAACACTTTTCCTTAACCATTTTGTTGTATATCGGTACATCTTTGATGGCTTGGAGAAGTGGTATTTTCACACACAACTGTTTGAGCTCTCCCAGAAGCTCATCCTCCTCTGGGTTGGGTTGTGTGGTGGTTGTTAGTCTCTCAGGAAAGGGTGGAATGGCCTTTGGTTCACTTTCTTGTTTATCTTCCTCGTCCTCTGGGGGAGGAGGTTGGCGATCCGGAAGAGTCTTTCCAGATCGCAGATTGATCTCTTGGATCTCCACAGCATAGGTAGGGCATGATGTTTCCTCAGTATATACCTGATGGGCCCGTCTGTTGTTGGGGTTCGGGTTCGGTTGAGCAGGCATTTGAGGTTGCCTTGGAGGAGCAGGAGGTAATGGTTGTGGTTGGGCTGGTGGTTGAGGCAAAATGGCAGGAGGAGTATTGTACTGGGGCCTCCACCCCGATTGAGGTGCATTCCACTGAGGCTGTGGCTGGGCATGTGAGTGGAACGAATGAGTAATGGGTTGAGTATGGTACTGAGGTGGGTAAGACCATGGAGGAGGTATAGACCAGGAAGAATGAACAGGGGGTCCCCAAGAAGGCATAGGAGCATATTGGTTGGGGTTGTAATAAGCTTGGGGTGTCCCTTGCATCCCCTGTTGGTAAGGTCTAGGTCCTTGTGGCCTCCTTTGGTTGAGGAAATAGAGAGGTTCAGTGGGTGCTTTTGTCCCTTGATACATGGCTTTGAACCCAGGTAAGGTTGGACATTGGTTTGTGGGGTGGTCCTCCTCACAAACAAATCATACTTCAACCGAATGTAATGGGCATTCGTTCTTGGGATGTTTCCCCGTACACCTATGGCAGAAGATAGCCAAGGCCCTCTCAGCTTCTTCTTTCTTCTGCTGGATTCGGAATGTATCAAGTTGCATGGCAATGGTCTGTCTCACCTCACTTTTGAGGTCCTCTAATTGATTTGCAAACTCATGTTTGGAGAAAGGAATACCAGCTGAGAGGAGGTTTCCTCTACCTCTTTTCCGGGCTGCCCTAGAGTGGTTTCTAAACACAGTCTTTATGTCCTCATAAGGTAGTTGGTAAATATCTCCTCGAGCTAGCATGTGAAGGGTATCTAAGATGTCTTCAGGGACTCCTCAGAGCAGAACCAACTTGAGGGATTCAGGGTCAAGTGTGCACCTGGCCCGTTTATAGCTAAGTTGGAACCTTTCCTCGTAATCCTCTACGGACTCATCATTTCCCATGGTCATCCGAAAGATTTCTCCCTTGGTTTCCTTGGACCTACAGTAGTCCCGGTATTTGGTATTGAAAGCTTGCTGCATCTGAGCCCAAGTAGTGATACTGTTCCCAGGTAAGCCCATGAACCAGCGTAATGCTGCATCCTTAAGGGTTGAGGGGAAGAGTTTCAGTTTCTGCTCATCTTCAGTATAGTCATAGGTTCGACAAAGGACAACAAACTCAAACAGGAAGGTATCAGGGTCCTCAGTAGTCAGTCCATGGAAGTGAGGTAAAGCAGAAGGGCTTATGTTCTTCATTTTCATGTCTCCATTGGTCTCTCGGATGGGGAAGGCACCTTCTATTCTCTCATCTTCTCCCCTATGGTCAACCATGGCTTCAGATGGAGTGTTCTCTAACTCTTCTTCTACTATAGGATCTTCATATATCGCAGGAGGTTCGCATATAGGTTCTTCTGGATCACTGTCACCAAAGAAGAGAGAAGGGTGACTCAGTGATGTGGTGGGGGTGTTGGGTAGGAATTTGCCTGTTTTATCTCGATTCCTACGAGGCATGAAATGGAAAGACTTTTGATTGCTTTTTTTTTTTCTCTGGTACCTGCAAAAACAGAAACAGATTGAACTACAACTAACTATCTTGCTGAAATGAAAATGCAGAATTGAAATGAAAGCAGGAAAGGACTAATCTGTTTTGCTCAAATGAAATTGCAGGAATTGAAATGCTAGTCTACGCTTGCAGAATTGAAATGCTAATGAAATTGCAGAATTGAAATTTTAATCTATGAAAGCAGGAAATGTCTATGCTACTTTTGCAGAATGGAAACGAAATAAACTACTTAGCAGAAGGCGAGAGTAGGAAAATAGAATAAAAGCAACAATCACTAATACTCTGACGCTTCCCTGGCAACGGCGCCAAAAAGATGGTGGGCTCCAGTATTGTAGCAATAATGCTACAACTCCTGGAGCTTCCTTCTCTAATTTTATCAACCCGGTAGTTCGTAACAAACTTGGAAGCGACGGTGCTGTATGCACAAGTACTAGCTCTTGCCGCAACTGTCACTTGGTCAGTTGGCACAAGTCCGCTAGGGGCTCAAGCCAACTTCTATGAGCTCTTAGAAGAAGCTTTTTAACCGATGAACGAAAGCTAACTCAAAGGAAATTAACCTACTTTGCAGAAATGAACTGAAAGCCAACAAGAAATGAAAACCCTAGCAAACCCTAATTCTACCAGCTAGTCCTACTAATGCAACGGTGAGAATGCAAACTACTGAAAGTGATGCCATTACTTCTATGAAGGTGAGATGCATGTGTCTAGACTACTTTTATCTGAAGAGAACATATTTTTGTATTTTTGTTCAAGTTGTTGGAATTATTATGCATGTGCTTCTAACTGGGTCTTTACTGTGCAGGGGTAGGTCAAGGGGAGAAATGCTTGGAAGAGGTCAGGAAGGCTCAGAGAGGGTCTAAGGGGTCCCTAACATCCTTTCAGAGAGTTTCACAAAGTGTGGATGCCAAGCAACCGAGTGTATGAGCTTCTACAAGAAGTCTGCAGGGGTTCTACAGGATGTTCAGAATTTCTACAGGAAGTTCAGTAATTCCTACAGGATGTCCCATACTCGGATTTTTGGGTGATGGGTGAGTGGAAGAGGCTGCATGGATGGATAGGGAGGTAAGGGAGGAGTTTGTAGTGACTCAGTGATAGAGGGATGAGATTAAGAGGGGGTGTGCTAAACTAGGTTGTCTTAAAGAGGGTAGTAGGAATGGAAGGTCGAAAAAGGTAGAATAACGAGGGTGATAGAATGGTTGAGAGATAGGGGTCATATTGGGAGATGAGGAGTTGGTCTGGGCACGGCTTAGAAGGATAAGAGAGTGAGGGAGTAGTACTGCACAGTGTAAACGAAACAAATCATCCGCGTCCTGCACATAACCGAAATATCATTAACCTATTCTAACTGTTTAATAAAACCAAAGAACAGCAACGTTATTTCTAAGGAAAATCATGCATGGTGCTGAAGCAAAGAATCATTCCACAAGATATGAACGCATGGAAACTTCTACAAACGAAAATATTGCATCAAAGATTGCATGAACATGTAAAATAATGTTTTTGGTGGGTGGCACTGTTTGCAATTCCAGCCCCTAAACAAAGGTGAAAATGAGTGTGCAATCAACCCTTTCTTTGGAACTCTTATTACCTCCAATCTCTTTACTCTATTCTAAAACTACTGAAGCAACTCTGTCTCATAAAACTAACCTACTTAACCACACCAAGGAATCTAGCTCAGCAAACTACGTTTCCAAATGCATGTAAAGGAAAAGAACAAAAACACGATGCTGAAAGAAAGATAACAATGCAAAGGAAGGAGGCCTTAGGCTCTCAGGTTGGGCCCAACCCCGAGAGCTATGGCTCCTTTAAGAACTCAAAACTGAACTCAAATCTGCCTGCTTTCCATTAAAAGATAATAATCATAAGTCAAATAACATGCCAAAAATGGCTTACAAAAGAGCAAAGCAGAGCTAACAGCTCGTAATCCAGAATGTGCAACAAGGTTTCAAAAGTCCTTTTCGAAGGCTACAGCCTCATCATTTATACATTACGAGGTCCCAAGCTGGCCTCCTAAATCAGTGGGATATGGCTAACCAAACTAGGAGTGAACTACTGCTTCCTCAAAATCCGTTTGGCTGCCTTCTAACTCGGTGGTGGTGGCTGTTGGAGCTCGGAGTCGGGGGTGAAGATCACGAGGAAGGCCATTCAATGCTGTGGACAACCTTCCTATAAAATCTCAATCCCATCTTGGCTGTCTCCTAGCCCACATCTGTGTGGTTTTGCTCCATTAATTGTTAAAAAACCTGATATAAACACGTGTTAGCCACCTAGGAATAGTGACTTCCCTCATTCGTACAAATGACATAAATATACTAAGAAAATGATGCATCAGTCATGAAAAATGAAGGGTTGAGCAAGGGTAGTTAGGCCAAATGAGCCCAAAATGTTACCAAATTTGGGGCTCATCATATGGCTATCACACGAGTGGACGATCAGTCAAAGAAAACGATCAACCCCTTCAAAAAATGATCATTTTCCCCCTTCCGTCAGGCAGAGCTATGAAGAAGAATGCTCAGCCCCGCCAGGAAGCTCACCGACAGGAACTCTAGACTCTCCAAGTGTCTTGTTGTTCTCCAAAATATTCCCCAATAATGGGTCAGGCATTCAATTTGACAGTACATAGTGGCAGCAGTAATTCTTACAATTGATTTTCAGATTTAAAAAAAAAATTAAAATCACTAAAATAATAAAATTTCTTTTCTTTTGAACATAAAACTGGACAAATTCATACCAATCATTCGCTGATCAATTCAATGGAGTTTTCCAAAAACTTGTAGAGCTGGAATCTCCTCCTCACATCCATTGCAGCATTACTGGAGCTCTGATACCACAATAATGGCAGAAGTGTCCTCAGACACGTAATTTTATTAATAAAAGAAAAAAAATTACATATTTGATTTTGCAAGAGTTTACACCCGAACAACCAAAAACTCTTGCAATGAACTATTTATAAGCTCCATGTCCTAACCACCTCTAATTATGGATCACTTATTAAATAACGAGAGTCCATTCACAATAAATGCTATTCAAAACAACTACCTAACAAATCTCCTAAAATAGAGCCTAAGATACAACACTTTTGGAGAGTCATATCTTCTTACAACAATATACTAATTCTAAATGTCTCCATTAAATAATTAAACATTCTAGAAAAATAATTATTAATTTAATAACTTAAATTAATAATTATTTTATTACAACTTTATAATATATGATAATATTTTATATTTGGATCATCTAACAATGTTTTGGTTGGTCATTGCCTTCCATTTATATGATTTCTTGTTGGACCTATCTGATGTGAATAACGAGTTGAAAATACTCAAGGTTGATGCAACTATAAGAAAAGGAAAAAAAAAGGAAAATAATAAAATGAAAATGAAAATAGATTTAATGCAATCAAAATTCAATTATAACTTGAGTTGTATTCTCTCTTATATAGCCATTTATTCCCTAGAGTATACATGCATATCATTCCTATCAAAGTAAAAGTAACTAATAATGAACATTCTTACCCCAATAAAGTAGTAAACTACGCATCACTAAAGGGGGGTTACATAATAATTTTTTCCTGATAAATCAATAAATATTATTAAACAAGAAACGCCAAAGTGAGAAAGAAAAAAGAAAGTAAGGGGGATTGAAGAAACAAAGGCGAGGGAAGGTAACTCGAGAAACCAAATTTTGCATAACTTATTATGACACTATGACACCTTTCAAGAAGTTCACCTGAAACCATAATGCCTATGACTTGTCCCTAACATTGAAAGTGTTGGCCTAGGAAGTATTCCTCCCCTTAGCATTGGAAGCACCTATTGTAGTCATGTGATAACCATCCCATATAATTATGGCAACTTGTGTACAAACATAATCTAGTAAGACATCTAAAGATGATGCTCCTAACAAATAATTTGATGGATTTAACATTAAATATGGTCCACCTTGACACTTTTATAATTCTTGTATCCACGATGTTGATTTCACTTAATTTCTTGAGTATGTGTTATGTGACTCTTACAAGGGAATCTAGGATCCCTTGATGGATGAGGTGATGCTTTTCTATTATTTTGTAGAGGATTTCCAACCACATTCCTCAATGATACAAGGCACTTCAATATAAATGTTGGAGCCACTTTGAGTAGCTTTGGTCTTGATGGGAACTAGTACAACTAATGTGATCTTCCTTTATCCCTAGGAAATTGAATGCTAACATTTGATGCTATGACATAGACTTGGACATATGGTGCACCCCTGAGGTGAAAAAATACCCCCAAGCTAGTAATGCATCTTCTTGATGTATGTTTCACTTCTCTTGATAATTATTAATTATTTTTTTCACTTGGGACCCTTTTGGAGATGTAGATGCACCTCGTACCCTGATAACATGATTTCATAGATTGATGACATCATCCTAACATCTCATTTGATGATGAAATGAGCCTTTTGGAGGATGACATGGGCTTAGAAAGGATACTTTGGTGATGTAGCACCTCATTTGGATGGAGAAGAATGACCTATGGGATAATATACCTCCCTTGAGCTATTCAGTACACCTTTTCTTGGAGAGACATATTTTTTATCATGAAATTACCTTTGAAAGATTTTAGATTCACACATGTGGGTTATTTGAGGCTTATTTTCATGTTATTTCACTTGTTTTGTTATTTTTGGGGGTCAAATATATGACCTATCTACCTTGTATCATTGATTTAATAATTTTTATGGATTTTTAGTCTAGATTTAAGGAAATTTAGTTAGTAATCTCATATAAATAGGAGATTTCATTTCCTTATTGATTTATTATCACACTTGTAACATAAGAACTATTCATTTGTGATATTCCCCACTCTAACACATAATGGGGGACTAGTAGAATGACTTTTCATTGTTGGATCTTGTGATGTGGTGTGATATGTTTTCATGGATGCTTGTAGTGGATCTTGGATGTTACATGGCGGAGTAAGTTGGTTTATTTTCTTTATCTTGGTTTATATTCTATGAGAACAATTTTCTCGTGTTAAGTTAGTTTATTTGGTATTTTATTTATTCCCCCTTGTTGAGCTCAACCCTTCCTTCAAGTATTTGAGAAATAGAGATATATTTTTCTTTCACTTAATAATATGGAAAATTGAGAACCTATACTACAAACCATAGGCCAATTAAGTTAGCTTGTTTTCCCTAGTATTTTTTGGATTTAGAATCATTCCAAAGAAACCCTAGAATGATGTGTATCTCAGACTCCATTTTCTCTAGATTGAGAAGAAACTAGTCTATCTCATTTGTGGAATTATTTTAAAAACCTAGTATTATTTTTTTGTTTTATGCTAATTTATGGTTAATTTGTAGAAAAATATTGTGTTTTCACATTTAATGACTTTTTATGTATTCCATAGGGTTAGGTCTTGTTTGAAAGTGCATTAAAAAATAGAATTAAATTATTTCATGAGTTTTCAACCATTTTTTAGAGCTAACATAAAATTTTATTTGTTTTCATATGCTTTACAAACAATTAAGATTGGTTGTAACTTTTTCCTTAGTTTAATCCAAAATTTATCCTTCATGTAATATATATTTTTACATGATTTTAATGGAATGAAGTTACCAACTTAACAAGAACTATGACCTTAGAACAAAAATTCTAACACAAAACACCCATATTTTTACAAAACATGAACACCCCAAAATTGAAAATAGGTGATGCTACATCCCCCTCCTTTTTAGAGGTTAAAATTCCAACATTTTCTAACCATGTCATTAAAAACCAAATATCATTGCCTATGAATACCTCAAAATTCTAGTAATTTTCAACCATGGCATTAAAGAAAAAATATGATGACTATGAAAAACATTGAAATTTCATCATTTTTCAATCATGGCACTAAAACAAAATATCAAGTGTACAAAAAATATTAAATCTTCAACATTTTTCACTCATAGTATTGTAAACCAAATATCTTGACTTAAAAAATGAGAAAATCTTAAAAGTCAACACCTAAATCAAAGAGTCATTCTACCAAGAGAATTTTTTTAAGGTTGAAAGTATAGTTCAGTTCAAATTTGATCCTAAGGAAACTTGGCCCACTATAAATAGAACCTAAATCAACCACCAAATTGAAGCACTCATTTTCAATAGGGCACTAAATTGCAATTTTTTTAACTATCATTAGGAGAATTTTGAGGTCTAAAATGGGCCTCCTAAGAAAAATGTTCAATAAAAATATACTTTTTAAGAACCAATAGGATTCAAGATGATGATGTCAACCATGGGGGATGATTCACCATTTTTGGAGTAAAAAAGTAAAAAGATTACAAAATAATAAAATAATAAAACTATGTTTTCAACTCATATTTTCGATTTATCTCCCTAAGGTTTTACTAACATTTTGAGTGGGAATACTCATTGGATGAAAAAATTGATTCATCGTCCAAGGAGTACCCATGTTGCATACTTTTGATGGAGCCTGCTACACGAAAAATGAGAAATACATGAAAAAATGTGATTGCAATCACGTTTTTCATGTATTTCTCATTTTTCGTGTAGTAGGGTCCATTAAAAGTATGCAACATGGGTACTCCTTGGATGAGGAATCAAATGTTTCATCCAACAAGTGTTTGGGCTCCAAATTTGAGTAAACCCATAGCGAGATAAGTTGAAAATACGAGTTGAAAAATAGTTTTTTCTTCCCTCTAAAATTTGATGATGTAATCTAATCTTATTTTATTATTTCCACTATTATTTTATAATTTCTTTAGGAGGCCCATTTTAGACCTCAAAAATTTCCTAATGAGCCTACAAAATCATAACAAGAGAAATATTTGCAAAGCAACTAGTCCCTACCTTTATAGCATGATTTCAATTTTTGTTTTCAAATACAATACAAGGAAATAAAACTATGTTACAAGCTGTCCACAATGGACTAGTTACAATTTTTTTTGTAGAGTATATGCACCTAAAAACAAGCAAAATGAAACATAGCATACAGATAAAAAACATGAAACATAAACATGATGCCAAAGTAATGAATTTGGTTTTAATTTACATTAATCATATAATTGGAAGAACATGTGATGTAGATCTACACATTTAGTAGATGAAAGAAAACATCAATAAATGAAAATATACTTCACTTAAACAATTAAATGAATTTGTATTCATACACAACATTCACACATAGGTTGTTTCCTTAATCCTTCAATAAAAACAACAGTAAAATTTAGTCAATAGCAACTAATCTCAATCATACACTGTCAATCACAATGGTCCAAAAATATATTAATAAAATATGAACTTTACAATAATGCGAAGTCTATTTTCTTGAAAAAATCAAAACCCCTTCGTCAAATTCACCTTGTTGTTTGAATAATATTACAAAACAGAGAATAAATATCCTCTCCAAATTTTATAGAATTAAGAACTTGAAAATATAAAAATGGAAAAGTAAAATTGTATTTTGATTTCAAGATAAATTAAGCCTTTAGTCTATTGGAGTGATGTTTAGAGATGCTTGATTGCAATATTTTCATTGTGAATAAATATGTAGAAATTTTACAAGTTGTGTAGGAAGCTCGAGTTGCACATTGACCGAGAACTGAAATACACATGCATTAATAGCTAGCAATTCTTTTGTTATTCTTTCATTAACTAATTTAGTCATAAGAAAGTAACTATGTGGTTTGGTTAATTTGGTCATATTTTATGTTGAACCTATTATAAAAATCTTTGAATGCATTGGAACAATACTCTCCATCATTGTTTTCCCTTAAACACTTAAGTAGTTTTTTCATCTCTCTTTCAACAAAAACATGGATTTTTTGAAATATCTCAAATACTTTACATTTTCCTTTCAAGATATACACCCAAACCTTCTTAGATGCATCATCCATTAATGTAAAAATATATGAGGCTCCTCCTAAAGACTTAACATTGACTAACCCAAACATAATAAAGCATCTAAATTCTAATAGATTTGATTTCTTTTATGGCCACCTCTCATAAATTCAATTCTTTGTTTCCTATCACATATACATTGATCACAAAGGCCTTTACAGGATTTTAAACCTAGAAGCTGAAATTTTCCAACAAGTATTCTTAAGCCCTTAACACTATGTTACCCAAGCACTTATGGTATATATCCACTTGGTTTTTTTATTTTTCAACAACAACCACATCTAATATTTCTATCATTTCCCTTAATTATGCAAGGTTCCTGTCTTGAATCCTCTGGTAATGGAAAATGACCATTTACTAATTTTCTAGCCACCATTTCTGAAGCTTCTAGAGAATCCTTCATAATCTAATCATTCCACAAAGATCAAACTCACACGCATATGTAAAACATGTTTAGCATATTTTATCAATATATCATGACCATCCTTCATATTGATTCACATTTCTCCCACTCCAATAATCTTACAAAAGTGACTATTTTCCAAATATATTCTATAATAATCACTTAATTCATATGCAACAAAATTATTTTTGCATGGAGTTTCATGGTGAGATTTCCCAGAGTCAAGTATCCAATAAATGCCACTACTAGAAGTATATAAGAAAACATCTTCTACTAAAACAATGAATAAACAACCACATTCTAAAAATATAGCAATGGTCTCACCTTCATTTGTGCTATTTGATTTTTTTTATGTATTCATTGGTTTTTGTTCCATTTGTTCTTTCTTCCAGACCTAATAGTCTATTTTCTTGTGACTTATTTTTCCACAATGAAAACAAGTAAATTTTCCTATTCTTGATTTCAATATGCCTCTTGATTTTAAATGCCCCCATGTTTGTTTTTCTTTCCATCATCAACTAAGGCTAGAGCGTCTCCTCGCTAGCTTTTTACAATTGATTTCCCTTGCAACTCCTCATTTATTAAACTATTGCTATTTTCATGAAACTTTAGGGACCCTATGGATGCTAAAGTGCTCATAGATACTACCAAATTCTCCTAGTTCTGTGGCATGGAGCTCATGAGCATGATGGCTCTAATTTCTTCATCTATAACAATTTTTGACAAAGGAAACCTACTAACTAGTAATTATATAAAATTCATTTAAATTCTTAGAAACTATAGTGCATTGCCCTCCATCTTGAGGTTATATATATTTTTCATCGATAAAAAATTGTTTTATATCATGTTTTCCTCATACAAATCATGGATTTTTCTCCATAGTCCTTATGTTGTCTTCTCACTAGCCACATTGAAGTAAACATTATTTGCTAGATATTGTTGGATTGTAGCAATGATATTCCTGTCCAAAAAAATTCAGGCTTCATTCTATCAATGAGGGTTCCATTGCCACTCCCTCAATCAGCATATACTAATCCTTCAAAGTAGTTATATCCTCCATCTATGATATTCATCGAGGGAAAATCACCATGTTCATCTTATCTATAGCACTCTGATTATACTTGTCTCCATAGTGCTTAACAAACTCATCTTACATGAATAACAATGAGAACCTCTGACTCTCATACCATTTGTTAATAATCATATCCATATAAATTAAATGGCTAGTAAACATCACTAGACATTTAAACACTTTGCTCATGATACACTTCACATTTACAAGCTTAAATAAATCATAACAATTTAACTAAATTGTAACTTTACTTATATTCATTATTATTAATTTTAATATTATTATGATAAAAAAGAATAAATACATGAGTTTACACATACATTTAAGAAAAATGTGTAACAAGATTTTTGACCATAGAGATTCAGTCATCTTCACCATGGAGATTCCTAACTTTGTTAAAACATTTTGTTACAATACTATGGGTCAATACCATGGCTTACTAATACCACATGTGCGAAAAACAATAAATCATGTTCATATAATTTTTTTTAATTAATCAATTTAAGTAAAAAGAAAAAATGAGTATAACTACTTCTCAAATAAATCTCAGATTTTTATATCTAACTACTACTAAGTTAAATCTCTATCATCAACCTTATAATTACTGATAGTTAAATTAAAATTTCAAAATCTATGTTCCGAAATAAACATAAACTTAAAATAAAATATAGTAAAAATAAATTACCAATATTGCATTGGATATTTCTCTAAAAAAACCCAACAACATCGTAGAAAAATCCGTGAAAAATAATTAACACTATTTAATCAACAGGTGAAAATAGATACACCCATTCGCTTACTACGGGTAAAAAAGCCATAAATCATTACACTCCTTTTATATCATTCTAATAATATGAAAAATTATATATATATCTATATATATATATATATATAATTTTAAAACTTAATAATTTTAAAATGGTTAAAAATGGTGATGGAGATCTTATCCAACAAAGATAAAGGAAACTAATTATTAATTGTTACTTGTCTTCCTAATTAATATGACACCTTTTCATGTCATAACATTATGTAATTAATATGTGACACCTTTTCATGCCATGACATTATAATTTTTTAATGGATTAGTTATTATGGCGTAGACTTTGTTTCAAAGTAACTCATCACCTTATAAAATTGAATCTAACCAAATATCTTTAACAAATTTCCTAATATGACATAACATATGTATAGTTTATCACTCAAATTCAATTTAATGGGTAAAGATTGAATTTGATAGGTACGGAAACTAGATATGTATCTTTCCATTTTCTATTAGAAGTAATGTAA
The DNA here is from genome assembly GCA_031772625.1 of Pinus tabuliformis. Classification (NCBI taxonomy): domain Eukaryota; kingdom Viridiplantae; phylum Streptophyta; class Pinopsida; order Pinales; family Pinaceae; genus Pinus; species Pinus tabuliformis. The sequence goes on from CM062807.1 coordinate 1,023,936,167, forward strand.
GCGTACTTTTATTAGCGCACTAAAGGTTGAAAAAACATAGGGATTCATACCTCTTTCACATTTATTAGTTTAAGAATTTATGTCAGAAGTTTCATGCAAAAGGAATTTCGAAAGAGTTATGCGCACTCATCCTCTAATATATTATGAAAATGTGCACACGAATGCCAAATTTGTTTAATATCATATAGATTTACACAGATGATATTAGTTTTGATATTTCTCTGATACTTTTCTTTTTGGTCTTGATTCTCTTTTTTGGTCTGATAAGATGTGTTGTCGATTTGTGTGATGTATTCCTTGGTTTAATAGAAAGACTTATACGATAAATACTTTTTTGTCATGGATTTCTCAAGTTTTTCTTTTTGTTAAACAAAATTTTTCAATTTCTTTATGTGTCTTTTTAAGAACTCCAATGACAAGAAATTACCTCAACTAATTCAACCTTATCTACTAGGTGAATTAGAAGATGAACTTACAATTCCATGAAACTCGTCAGCAATTTCTTCTCAAACATACAAGAAATCCCATCTATCTCTTGATGCCACTATGGAATGCTAGCAATATGAATCTTCTTTGATGTGGTCCAACATATAAATGTAGATAATTTAGATATGGCATGTCATAGGTCTTGCGGGAAGTCATGTTTTACACACCCACACACAGGCAAAGGATAATGACACTGCAAAGTAAATAGTACATTATACAAAAATTAATTATAAAATATTCCATTGCATAAACATAATAACAAATAATAAAATCATGTTTTAGACATACATACTCTTAGAAGGTTCAAATGGTCATGTGATTTCAACCCTAATAAATTATTTTCCATAGTGAAGCAGCGGCATAGTGAAGACCCATATAAATAAGGCACCCTCAAACCCATTATAACTTCCTTTGCCAAATAAATATCATATTTCTTTAAAATCCATGGGACATCACCTTCTTTGATATACCAAGATGGACCAGCCTCTCCTCTAGTTCCTTGTCTTGGCTCCCCGTTTGAATCAAACATTTATATAAACTCCTTCTCCTTCTCTCTTTCATATGCTCTAATCCATTCAACTGGTGTCATTTTTGCAGACCTTTGGATTCTCTCTAGTTTACCATTGGAAGTGGATGTTTCTCTTCTGTAAGGGTGTTCCTCTGGGAGGAATACCCTTGAGGAGTCATGCACTGCCTTTCATAGGTGGTTGGCCCACCTAGCCTTCAAAAAAAGTCTACAATATTTACATCCATGATACCATTTTGTTACAAGACCTGTAAAATTATTATATATAGGGCACATTAGCAGTCATGAAGATCAAAACAATTGTTGCGAATTAAATTAATATCAAAAACAATATTGTTATGTATATAAACAAAACAATAAAAATGTAATTTACTAAAGCAATCTCCTAAGCATGTATGATCATGTATGTTATAAGCACATATGTCATACAACTTAAAAATCCTCTCTGTTTGCGATGGTTCTTGATGCGTCATACACATGTATCCCTGCCCATAATTCCTTCAATTAATCTACCAATGGTTGTAAGTAGGAATCCATATTCTTCACTTGTCTTCTACTAGGGAATATGAGAGCCAACATAAGATGTGCATTATTCACGGACAACCATGGTCCATAGGGGGGTATTGTTATTTATCACTAGTACAGGCCATAGAGAATAGTTGGTGTTTTGGAAGGAATATGGGTATACACCATCCATAGATCTTTTAAGTTTGTCATATATACTTTTTGTCATAGATCTCTCAAGTTTTTATTTTTGTTAAACAAAACTTTTCAATTTCTTCAGATGCTTTTCTAAGAAGAACATCCAATGACAAGAAATCACCCCAACTAGTTCAACCTTATCTACTAAGTGAATTAGAAGATGAACCTACAATTTCATGAAACTCGCCGGAAATTCCTTCTCAAACATACAAGAAATCCCATCTATCTCTTGATGCCACTATGGAATGCTAGGAATATGAATCCCCTTTGATGTGGGCCAACGTACAAATGTAGGTAATTTAGATATGCCATGTTGTAGGTCTTGGGGGAAGTCATGTTTTACACACTCATACACAAGCAAAGGATAATGACACTGCAAAGTAAATAGTACATTATACAAAAATTAATTATAAAATATTGCATTGCATAAACATAATAACAAATAATAAAATCATGTTTTAGACATACATACTCTTAGAAGGTTCAGATGGTCATGTGATTTCAACCCCGACAAATTATTTTCCATAGTGAATACCCATATAAATAAGGCATCCTCAAACCCATTATAACTTCCTTTTCCAAATAAATATCATATTTCTTTAAAGTTCATGGAACATCGCCTTCCTTGAAAGACCAAGATGGACCAGCCTCTGCTCTAGTTCCTTGTCTTGGCCAATGTTTCTTTTTAGTTTTTGAAGAAATGAGATCTCTCCTACAAACCAATGTGCCACATTCTTTCGATGATATGAGCCTCCAAGAAGATGAAACAATTTTACATATATGCATGGGATCTAGTAAGTGGGCAATCTTAAGATGCTCCCAATATGGGAGCTCGTAAAATACAATTTTCATTTTCATCCCAATGGGAAATTTCTCAACATAGGTGTTGAATAATTCTGGATCATGAAACATAGGCTCCCCATTTGAATCAAACATTTATGGAAACTCCTTCTCCTTCTCTCTCTCATATGCTCTAAGCCATTCAACTGGTGTCATTATTGCAGGCCTTTGGATTCGCTCTAGTTTACCATTGAAACTGGATGTTGCTCTTTTATAAGGGTGTTCCTCTAGGAGGAATACCCTTGAACAATCATGCACTACCTTTCGTAGGTGGTTGGCCCACCTAGACTTCAAAAAAGGTCCACAACGTTTACATCCATGATACCCTTTTGTTACAAGACCTGTGAAATTATTATATATAGGGCACATTAGCAGTCGTGAAGATCAAAACAATTGCAATGAATTAAATTAATATGCAAAACAATATTGTTATGTATATAAACAAAACAATAAAAATGTAATTTATTAAAAAAATCTCTTAAGCCTGTGTAATCATGTATGTTATAATCACATATGTCACACAACTTAAAACTCCCCTCTATTGCGATGGTTCTTGATGCATCATACACATGTATCCCTTCCCATAATTCCTTCAATTAATCTACCAATGGTTGTGAGTAGACATCCATATTCTTCACTTGTCTTCTACTAGGGAATATGAGAGCCAACATAAGATGTTCATTATTCATGAACAACCATAGGGGGGTATTGTTATTTATCACTAGTACAGGCCACAGAGAATAGTTGGTGTTTTGGAAGGAATATGTGTTTACACCATCCATGGCTATGCTGAGTCATAAACTTCGTACTTCATCCTTGAATCTTTTAGGCCATGTATCCTCTATATGTTTCATGGCTATTGAATTTGTTGGGATTCACATAACTCTTGACTCAATTCTATGTGAAGAATGCCATCCCTACAATATTGTTAACTTTTTGCAACGAAATAACCTTTGAATCCTTGGGATTATAGGCACATCCCTCAATATCTTATTAGGAGGAACATGTGATTTATTCATTTTAGTTTTTTTACGATACATGGCATGCCCACATTTCAGACATATCTCTTTTTCTGCATACTCTCCTCTACATAGAATCAAATCATTCAGACATGCATTATATGATATGTACTCAACACCCAACATTTTCAACAACTTCTTTGCCTCTTCACAACTACTCTAAAAGACATTATCATTCGAAAGAATCTTATATTTCAATAACCTACAGTTGGTGGGAAATATTATTATACAACACCAATATTTAACATTCATAAAATCAACCATTTTAATGTTCATTGTGTAACAAAATATAAGGAACTTGATCAATCATGCAGGTCAATTACCTCAATATTGCCAAGAACCATGCATTCGACATGCCAAACTTTTCTTTCAAGTCGTATAGAAACAACATTGAACAAAGTTGAGTAGAATTTTATTTGCCATCAGATCCAAAGAGAGGAGTAGTGGAAGTAGATTTCAGGCTTTCGAATAAGATATCATTGATATGAGCATCATCCCCTAGCTCATCGTTCTAGAATGCATCTAACAACATTGTCTTAATGGCAGTTGTATCCCTTAAGTAATCATCCATACCAACTTATATTTGATTGCCTCCATTGCCAACTTGTGATGAAGAAATACTATTGTTGTATTCATTCCTAATTAGTGAATATGGACATGGTGGGAATTGAATAGGTGGTTGATTCAACCATTATTTGTATGTTTCCTCTCCGAGTCTTTCTCTTAATGCAACCCTCTCTTGATTTGACGTTGTAGTGGGGTGCACCAGAAGATGGTAGGTGGGTTTCTTATCATCACTGGAATACTAATTTCAAAAAATATTGAACATTAGTACATTAGTTATATTAGTAAGGATGTCAATGCAATTGGTTTGTTGAAATTACATTATACCAAACAATTATTACCATTGTTGGACTAGGATTGCGGCTAAAAAATGCCATGTTCCAATTGGAAGGGTGAAGTGGTTGTCCATTTTCATCTACCAACTGCTTACGATATGTTTCTCCTGACAAGAGCTTCAGACATTTTTGAAATGGAGGAACATTTCCTCCATCTGAACTCGATTATGAATTAGGATCCTGCAAATTTTGATACATTTTTATTCAAATTGGCATGGAATAAAAAAAAGGCATTTAGATAATCGAAATATAAATAAAATCTAAACTTACTGGAGATGGAAAGGGGGAACTCTGCAAAGGATTTTGATCATCAATATGGAATGAAATGGAATTTGAAGAACTGGGCATTTGATGTTATGAAATTTTCTCAGTGCATTTGAGAAAGATCATAAATAAAATTTTGTCTACATATCTTAAATTAATTTCAAAAATTGTATAACCAAAATCTAAATTTCAATATAGTTTTCAAACTGCTACAATACAATAACGTGACTTTTAGCGAAAAATGTATATTATGAACTGTTGTAACTCATGTGGATGCGTCCTAAAGGATAATTTGAGATGAATATCAAATTTATGTGAAAATAAAATTTTAGGTACCTTTCAAACCCTATCAATGCTCTTATCAGGGCTAACTGAACTAATGTTTTTCAATAATGACTGCACCAAGGCATTAAAATAATAATCGCATTGGGCATTCAAATAATAAATACATCAGTTTCCGCCATTTCAAAAAATAAAAAATATTCTATCATATCACTACTCTTGTAAAAAAAACATCAATGCATTTAAATAAAAACAACATCGATCCACACTTGTTTCTGGGATTTCAAAAATAAAAATGAATTATACCATCTTAGTGCTCTTACAACAATTACAACACCTACGAATTTAAATACAAACCACAACATTGCATTAAAATATTAACTGCACTGTTTTGAGATTTCGTTAAAAAAATATAAATATAAATCTACGATGTCGGTGTGCTTAGAAAATTTGGCACCCCGGCAATTTCATTGTGTGTTCCATGTAAACGCACAGGTTCTTTTTAATATCGAACACACTAATGTTCAGATTAAGTGAAAAAAAAACAAAAAACAAAAACAATGCAAGTTTCTTTTCTTTTCTTTGTTAAATTGAAAAATGAGCGACAATTGATTTTTTGAAATCTAATTTCATAAAATCTTTTAATTAGTAAAAATCCCTCGCTATTTCATTATTTTTTCCAAATTTTCAAGGTAGTGATTTGAAAGAGAGACATATCGGGAGTAGTGTGCAGCAATAGAATACTTTGGAGCAGCATAACTATTCACAAGATTAGAAGTTGAAAGCTATGGTGATTCACTTAGAACCTTGAATAGTAAAAATTTATAATTTTATTGTTGATTTTACTAATAAAAAAATTTACAATTTTTGTTAAGGTTTAATGAAAAGAGATTTCATTTCAAAGAGTCACATACTAGGAGCACTGTGGAGCAGCAGAATATTTTGAAACTGTAGAAAGATAAAAATTTGAAAGGTATGGTGTTTCACTCAAAACCCTCCATAGAAAAATAAAATAAAATTTATTGTTATAAATAATTACGATTTCGGTTAGATTTATTCAAAAAAAAAATTAAAACCTTCCATGATAAAAAATTACTGTTGATTTTACTTATAAAAATTTCTACGATATCTATTCCTATTTAGATTTAGATAGATTCAAAAACAAAAAAAATCAATACTTACCTTAAACCTTTACTTCTTCTTGCTTATGTGACTGCAAAATTTCACCTTAGGGTTTAACTCCCTCTACCACTTAACAATTAGTGTTTTTCATAGTAGGCATTTTAGATTTAATGGGTCTATTTACTTACGAAATATAGGTAGTTTGACATGTAAAGTAGGGGAATCACTTACTGAAGTAGATCCAAACGTTGTCGGCCCTATCTATTTTTTTTTTTACGGTGTTTGTTTCGTAGTGCTCTCTATGTAGTATAATGCACCTGTGTTGGCGGTGCTTCTATTGTTAAATATTGCATTGAATCTTTTTGACCTTGTCCAATCTGTTTATCAGTGAAGCAGTTGTAATATAATGCATCGGCGCATCTCTTCCAAATAGCACCATCATAATTTAAAATTAATTTAAAAAAATTAATTTTCACTATCAGTGTTAAACAATTAACCACCTGGTGCATTTAGTATATTAAATGCACCAGGGCATTTATTCAAATCATTGCACGAGTTACCAGAGCTTTTTTTGGCTAAAAATTATTTGATTTACGTATAAAATATACTTAATTACTTCTATATTGAATGGTACAGGTTGTATATTGATAAAAAAATGTTTGAGAAGCTGTCAAGTAACAAAAGTATTGATCGACACAATGATAAGACATCCAAAAGAGTAGAGAAGGCAAGTTTTTTGTAAATTATTTACAAAAGTAATTTGTTTGAACTATATGTAAGTTTAACTGATATGTATTGGTTAGTGTGCATTATGCAGAGCCACAAAGTGAAGACAGTCGATAAGATTATTTCTAATCTAAGTGCAGAAGAGCATAAAAACCTAATAGAAAAGTTACAGAAGGTCGTTGAATAAGGTGAAAGAAAAAATATTGTTCAATATGATCCTTCTTTTTTTCATTAATAATATACTAAGGAATATTAGATAACATGTTTCAAACAATCTATCAATTCATATATGTTTAATTTTTTATAAGGAGAAACAATGAAGGAAAAGATCAATGTCGTTCTAAGAAATGAAAAATTATAGAACATGTAAATGACAATGAATTGGTCATTAGCTCATCTGGAATGGTGTTGGAGGTTAATGAAAGGAGGGGAATTTTTTACAAAACTATGAGGGATATAGTTGAACAAACATATATATGTACTTTCCACTTACAACACAAAAATTAATCCAATGATTCTAGGAACAAAATTATATCTAAACTATAGGAAGTGTTTCCAAAGCAATGGTCAATGAGACATGTCAAACTTGTAATAGCAAAAACATACAACAACAAAAAAGAATCATTTAAAAGATAATATTCCTAATTAAAATGATTTTCTAGAATTATATGTATATATATTTCTACAAACCATTCATTTATTAATATAAATTTTGTTATATTTAGTTTTCATGTATCAATATAAAAATAATTTATCACTTTTTTCAAGAAGATTGTGAATATCCCAAAGGATCAACGAGTTGATATGTGAAACATGTCAGTAGGAAAATTCAAAAAAGTGTACAAGAAGATGGTCAAAGAAATGGACATAATTGCATCACTGGAGGATCCATCTCAACAACAATGTGCTTCAAATGTATGTAATCATGATTGACTTTGTAAATATAAATAAATTATTTAGCATTAAATATTAATTTTCAATTTTCTTGTAGAAAATAAAACAAAATGGAACTCATTTAGCACATAAAACAAGACGACAAGGAAGAAAAGAGTTGATATCAGTGTTTGTGAATAACTATCAATATTTCCTTATAACAACCCAAGGTTTCATTTTTGTATATTTTAAGTTTTTTTATACCAATAACCATTAAATGTCTTCAAATGGGTGTTAACATACAAAGAAGGACCATCAGAAGAATTGATTGACATTGGATTAATTATGAGTTGTGAGTATATGTTGGCATATCAAAAATTAATTGTCGAATTTGTAAGTATCTATGTTGTTTTAATTCTTTGAGTTTATAATTAATAGAACAAAAACATCTTTTATATTAAATCTATGATTTATAATGAGGTATAAAACTTGCAACAAACAAAGTATGGAACTACAACAATAGAAGAGTTGTTGCAACAAGGCATGAAACTTGGTTTTGAAACCATGTATACAGTTCATGAGTCACTTCTTGTTATGGTATATTGCTATTTGATTTACATTGATGTATATTATTTATTTCAATTTTCATTGTTATCACCAATGTAAATGTACTCATTACTCTTTATTTTTAGGTTTACAAATGAAACAAGATCAAGAAGATGAAAAATATCAATGAAATCAATAAAACATTCATCCAAATAACCCAACTCATGGAAGTAGCTCAAGCATTGACACTGGTTCCAGCGAACAATGATGATCTATTTGGATATCAATGCAAGCTGTTGTATTTTTCTAAATGTTTGTCTGTGAAAGTCAAAAATTTTGTTTAATTTAATGGACATAGTGTCCCAATTGAAACACAAAGGTTTACCAATAACAATCTCATTTTATATGACAAAAAGCCTCTTATTGATATATAATAAAATATATTTTAATTTATTCCATTGTGTTATCCAATGTCGTTGTGAAATGTCACACCGCCGATCAAATATATGGATGATTAAATATTATAATGAAGAGATGAAAACTCTGATAATATAAAAAATTAATGCAAACATCATATACAAATGCAGTGATCAAAATTTAATTATATGAATATTGTTATAATAGATATGTTGATTTTTTTATGAATAAAAGATTTAAAAAATTACAATAATTACACTATCACAGGTTGATGTTTCTAGAAAGGAGAAATCATACAAAAACTTGGTGCCCCATAACATAAACACACATCAGTGTATTTGTTATCTAAAAGCATAGTTATGATATTTGTTTGCATGGTCGGTGCCTTTAATGAAAACCACAACACTGGGGCATTTAATTCTTCAAACATCAGTATTGTTTGCAATTAATGCCCTAGTGCATAGTAATTCTTAAAACACCAATGCTTTCATACAAATAACATCCCTGTGCTACATAATATTATTTTTAGCCCCGATCCATTATGAAAATTAATAGCACCAACTCATTTATATCATTAGTGAACATGTGATTTTATACACATCGGAGCCATGAGTTAAATAAAAGCACTAAGTGTATAATATTTTTTTCCCTGCCCTGGTGTCGTTCCTAAAAAGAATGCCTCGGGGATTTTTCTTAATATATATTCACTGAGGTAGTATACATTTCATGCACTGGTGTTCTTTGTATTCAACGCCTCAGTGTTTTTAGTTATGTATGTAGCCCCAGTGATTTTATATATGTAGGGAACCTTTGTTATTTTTCCATGAACCGCAGCGTTTAAAAAACATCTGTTAAAACCTTTGGCCACCTAGATTTTTTTAGTTGTGATGAGGTTCCATTATAAGCTCTACTAAAACATCCATTACCACAAATGCATTTTTTAGTGGATGTTTTTTTGACAATTTTTACCAATTTTATAACACTAAAAAACTTCATTATAACCTCTGCTAGAAGGTGTTTTCCTTGTACTCAAATGTGCCCAAATCTGAAATAAAAGGAATGAGATGATCCTTAATGGATGCAATGAGGATCGTTTGAGCTCTCACTTCTCCTTTCATGTACTTGGTCCAATATTGAGACTTATCTTTCTCCGGTTCTGCAACTTTACCTTGAACATGGTCCATGAGTTCATTTTCTACAAGTATACAATCTATTATTTTCTTCCATATTGAAAGTTGTTGAGCCATAAAGCTTATTACCTTCCTTAAAAAATGAAGTCATTTGGTTTTAAGATTGAGCCATAAAGAATAATGTAGTACTTACTTCATAGGAGAGTGTCTAGCTTAATAAAGAGATTTTAAAATACCTTGATGTTCCCAAGACTTCCAAGAGGCTTCAAAGATACCTCCAACAATAGTGTCTCCAAGTTTCTCTAAAGAGTGTAGATGATGTTCCCAAGATTCTTGATGCTTCATTGTATGATGCTTCCTAGTCTTCGAAAGAACCTTCCAAGAGAGAGAGATTAATATTCTTCTTCAAGATAAAATTCCTTTAATGGAGGAGTAGCAGCCTTCCTTCAAGATGAACCTTTTAGACTCCTCTTGCTTGTATACATCTCTTATGTATTTTGTTATATCCTTCCTATTGTCTTTCCTTATGTCCTTCCTATAAATGATGTCCTTCAAGGTATATTTGATGAATGTCTTTTCCTTGTGCCAACAATAGTGATCTTCAAATGATTTCTCTTTACTTGATACTTTATTATGAAGTTATGTTTGCTTCTTATTACTTTATTATATTTTGTTCATAAAAAAATTACCAAAAACATAAATAATGAAGATCACAAATAGACAAGGAACATAAGGTATAGGCTCTAAGATAGGGAAAAACCCCTCCAAGGGGAAAACCAAGAAAAACGTTCTCTTCTTATTGAATATTATTAAATGAGGAATCTAATATCCAAAAAACAATACCCAATTCAACCCTTCTCCCAAGATCTTCTAGCAAGACAAATTCAACTCAATCAAAACCTTCCAAATCAGCTTCAGCTTCAAAATTTTGGCTCTCATCCTCATAATTCTAGCCCCCATATTCAGAATTTCAAACCTATAGTGAATCTGCAAATTCAACCTTACAACATCTTCAGAATTTCACACGTGTCACACGTGTGAGGAATCTAGCATAGATTTTAGGGTGGAAACTTTGATTTTCCTTTCTTATTTCTCTCTCTTGCTTCTAACTCCTTCTTCTCTTGAGTTTTGTACTTCTTCTCTTGAAGATCGAACTTTCTTAAGTGGTGCTTCAAGTAAATTCAAATTGTCTCTATTTATACACATCCAAGAGGTCAAATTACCCCTTCTAGGTCAACTTCATTAGGTAGGGCTGACTTGGCCATGTAGACAGAAAAAAACATTTTTGAGAAATTTATAGGGGTAACAATTAAGATGATTTCTCTTTAGTTTATACTTTCTTGTGAAGTTATGTTCGCTTATTATTACTTTATTATAATTTGTTCATAAAAAAATTACCAAAAACATAAATAATGAAGATCACAAATAGACAATGAACATAAGATATAGGCTCTAAGTTAGGGAAAAACCCATCCAAGGGGAAAACCCGGGAAAATATTCTCTTCTTATAGAATCATATTAAATGGGGAATGCAATACCCAAACAATAAGACCCAATTCAACCCTCCTCCCAAGATCTTCTAGCAAGACAAATCCAACTCTGGTCAAAACCTTCCAAATGAGAGTCATCTTCAAAATTTTGGCTCCCATCTTCAGAATTTTAGCCCCTAGCTTTAGAATTTTGAACTTTTAATGAATCTGCAACTTCAACCCTACAACATCTTCATAATTTCTCACGTGTGACGAATCTAGCACAGATTTTAGGGCAGAAACTTTGATTTTCCTTTATTCTTTCTCTCTCTTGCTTCTAACTCCTTCTTCGCTTTAGTTTTGTACTTCTTCTCTTAAAGATAAAACTTTCTTAAGTGGTAATTCAAATAAAGTAAAATTGTCTCTATTTATACACATCCTGGAGGTTGAATTACCCCTTCCAGGTCAACTTGATTAGGTGGGGCTTACTTGGTCTTGTAAACACAAAAATTTCATTTTTGACTCAAATAAATATATTTTTCCACTTTCTTTTCATATTCTAAATGGAACTTGGCTCCAGAACAATATTTTGACTTACAAAAAATATTCTTTTGACTCAATAAAACCTAGAAGCATGAAGACGATGCTTGAACTAGATGACCAAATAATTTGAGCATGAAACCCATGTTTATATAATATTTTTTTTTTCTTATTTTTGATCTTTACATGAAATATACAATAGAAATTATGAAGATCAAACCTAGTTACGTTTTCTAGCAATTCTTACAAGGGCATCTAGGATCCCTTGATGGATGAGGTGATGCTTCTCCACTATTTTGTAGAGGATTTCCAACCACATTCCTTGATGATGCAGGGCATTTGGATATGGATTTTGGAGCCACTTTGACGAGATTTTTCCTTAATAGGCACTTAGCACAGATGATGTGATCCTCCTCTATCCCTAAGATATTGGATGTTAAGCTTTTATGCTATGATATGAATTGGAGATATGGTGTGCCCCTGAGATGAAAAGACACCCCCAGTCAAGTAACGCATATTCCTAATGTATGTTGCACTTCTCGTAATCGTGAATAATGGTTTTTATCACTTGGGCCCCTTTGGGACATGCATATGCACCTTATACCTTCATAACATCCTTCCTTAGCCTGATGATATCATCCTAGCACCACATTTGATGACAAAATGAGCCTTTTTGAGGATGACATGGGCTTAGGAAGGATACTCTGGTGATGTAGCACCTCATTTCGATGGGGAAGCATGACTTATGGGATATTATACTTCCCTTTAGCTATTCATTAAACCTTTTTCATGGAGAGACACGTCTTTTTGATGATAAAATTACCTTTAAGAGATTTTAAACTCACAAATGTGCGTTATTGGAGGCTTATTTTCAAGTTAGTTAATTGACTTAATTATCTTTGGAGGTAAAATGTATGACCTATCTAGCTTGTATCATGGACTTAATAATTTTTATGGTTTTTTAGTCTAGATTTAAGGAAATTGAATTGGTCACCTCAAATAAATAGGGGAGTTCATTTCCTCATTGATTTAGTTTCACACTTGGAACAAAACATTTATTCATTAGTGATATTTCCATCTCTAACATGCATTGGAGGACTAGTAGAATGACTTTTCATTGGTGGATCATGTGATGTGATGTGATATATTTTTATGGATGCTTATAGTGGATCTTTGATGTTACATGGTGATGTAAGTTGGTTTATATTCTTTATCTTGGTATTATGTTCTATGAGATAACTATTATTGTGTTAATTTAGTTTATTTGGTATTTTATTTATTGTCCCTTGTTGAGCTCAACCATTCCTTCAAGTGTTTGAGATATAAAGATAGGTTTTCCTTTCCTTTAACTATATGGAAAATTCAAAACCTAAACTACAAACCGTATTCTAGATAAGTTTATTTTCCCTATTTTTTTTTGGATTTGGAATAATTGGAAAGAAACTGTAGAATGATTTTCATCTCACACTCCACTTTCCTTACATTGAGAAGGAACTAATCTATCTCATTTGTGACATTATTTTTAAAAACCTAATATTCTTTTTTATGCTAATATAAGTTTAATATGTATAAAAATCTTTTGTTTTCACATTTAATGACTTGTTGATTTATTCCATAGGGTTAGGTTTTGTTTGAAAGTGCACTAAAAAACATAATTAAATTCTTTCATGCATTTTCAACCATCTTTTAGAGCTAACATCAAAATTTATTTGTTTTATATGCTTTAGTAACAGTTGAGATTGGTTGTAACATTTTCCTTAGTTTAATCCAAAATTTAACTCTCATGTAACATATAATTTTATGCCATTTTAATGGAACAAAGTTACCAATTTAAAAAGAACTATGACCTTAGAGCAAAAATTGTAGCCCAAAACACCCATATTTTTGTGTAAAAAACATGAACACCCCAAAATTGAAAATAGGTAATGTTGCATCACCTTTTTTTTTAGGGGTTAAAATTCCAACATTTTCTAACCATGGCATTAAAACCCAAATATCATCACTATGAACACCTTAAAATTCAAATAATTTTTTATCATGGCATTAAAGACCAAATATATGATGACTATGAAAAATCTTAAAATTCCATCATTTTTCAAACATGGCATTAAAACCAAATATCAAGTGTACAAAAAAACTTAAAAATTCAACAATTTTCAACCATAGCATTATAAACCAAATATCTTGACTAAAAAAGGAGAAAACCTTAAAAGGAAACACCTAAATCAAAGATTTGTTTTACCAAGAGAATTTTTTAATGGTTAAAAGTATAATTTAGCTAAAATTTGATGATAAGGTAACCTGGCCCACTGCAACCAAAACCTAAAAATCAACCATAAATTGAACCACTCATTTTCAGTAGGGCACCAAATTGCAATTTTTTTTTAACTATATGGCCTAGAAAATCATAAGAAGAGAAATAGTCGCAAAGCAACTAACCCCTTCCTTTATAGGATTTCTAATTCTATTTTCAGAGCCAATATGAATAAAGAAAACAATATTACAATTTGTCCATAATGGACTAGTTACATATTTTTTTGTAGAGTATATGCACCTAAAAACATGCAAAAAGAGACATAGCATATGTATGAAAAAATGCAACACAAACATGAAGCAAAAAGTATTAAATTTGGTTTAAATTCACATTAATCATTTAATTGGAAGAATATGTGATGTAGATCTACGCATTTACTAGATGAAAGAACAAAATTGCAAATGAAAATATAATTCACTTAAACAGTCAAATGAATTTATTCTCATACATAACATTCACACATAGGTTGTTTGATGTGACCTAGCCCACGCTTCCACGTAACCTTGGTTATCCACCTATCTAGGATTAATGATGTTGGTGGATTTGGTTTGTTGTTTTGGTGGTTGATTGCAAATATTGGTATTGGATGTTTTTATTGGAGTTTGTAAACATTAATGGGGCACATAAATGCCAACTTACCAGTACCCGGCCTTGGGCTTTGTCCTCCTGTTTGATCTTCTACACAAAATCTTTATGCTTCCCGGTTTTTGTGTGGGTTCTGCTCTCTTATGGAAACTCTATGAGGGTTCCTGTCAAAATATTTGGTCTCGTTCCTGCGCTTATGGCAAAATCTGGCTTTGGGCGTGGTTGTGAATGGCTGTTGGTCTCACGAACTTTCTTGTGCTATTTGCAAGGATTTTCCCTATTGCATGAACTTGTCTTGGCCCTGGAGGTTAGTCTGCTTGAATTCTCTTACACTAAGTTCTTTTGTTTTATTTAATCGACTGCTACTTAGACTCGATATCTAGTCTCTTAGGCCACTAGTTGTTCTTTACTGTTGTTGTTGGTACTCTTTACTTCTGTTATGTTGCGAAAGTTTATTTAAGTTCAGGTTCTGGTGTGCACGAGTGACGGCACAATGATTCTCTCATCTACAAATCAGGTAACTTGTCCCCCTGTGCTTTATACTCGACCTCTTCTGGTGTAGTAATTGACCAACGCTTGCTCCTCTTATCTCAGGCTTCTTTTGGTTGTCTGCGGCTCTATTTTGTGATATTCTTGGTCTGGTCGTGCCTAGGTATGCTATGATTTCCCTTTGCTTTTGTTATGTCTCGGTTCAGGTAACATTGTGCAATGTATGCTAACTGTGACTCGTTTGGTTTGTGTAGGTCGAGGGTTCGACCTGGATGTGAGGAATTAACACAATTCGGTCTCCAAGCTAGACAGCCCTCTGCTGGTAGATTTTGTCTTCCATAGTTGGTCAACTTGAAATTAGGGTTTCTTTTTGTTTCTGTAGTATTTTTCCCTCGCTATCTGGTCGTTGTGTACAAACTGGGTCATTCTCACGACTTAGGCTTGAATCTGGTCTCAGTTATGGTTTTAGTCTGGCTGTCTGGTTGAGGTTGAGGGTTTCCTTGACGTCAAACCCTGGACTAGGGTTTGTCTATTCTATCGGATGCTGTGTACTTTACCTGTTTTAAACAATGTAATACTTAATTTTCATGGAACAGCAGCAATGTAAATATAAATTATCTGTCTCTGTTTTCTTACGAAAAAGTGTGAAAGTTTGTCCAAAATTACCTCTGTTGCAATTCGTTTCCCCGATGCTTTGCTTATGTATTCTCTTTTCGACCAATTCGCTGTATGTCACTCTCCTGGCTATGAATTAAATTTGCTTGCATGTTTGCTCTGGTTATGGAATTTATATGCGTGTTACAATGTTGCTTTTGGTTAAGAGAGGAGGAAAAAAAACACAACCTACAGTAGTAGGCCCATACTCTGTCTGTTATCACTGAATTCAACTTGTTAATTGATAAAACATAATGGCACAACACGTAGGCAATGATACAGATGGATGATAGGAAGAAATTTGTGTTCCGTCTCTTTTTTATTTCTCGTATCTGGAAATGTTGCACCTTTTACATGTGTTCCATTGTTACATTTATACATCTTCGTTTACAGTTAATGAAACTATAGTTACCTTCGATTATAAGTAGCATAGTTGTATAGCTACTAAATTCTTGGTTTTGTTTTCATGACAAGATTTACATTTAGACATTTTTGTCTTTTCTTTTTAAGTTGACAGAACAATTACTAATCTGTTGTTTATTAAGGTCAGATATGTAACAACCCTAATCGACCAACTAACTTTTGACTAATACAGCAATTAAGAGGAAAAATGAGATCCTACCTCCTACTCTGATAAACCAAACATGAAAGACAATCCAAATGCTAAATCAATTTTCCAACCTGGCAGAGACATCACCCGGTCATGGCGCCCTAGTTGGATGCTCTTGCATCAAGCTCCCAGGGAAAAAATAAATCATGGCTCCAGTCTATGAGCTTCTTGATTGAAGAACCTGTCTGCTCAATCTCCCTGGCATCAAGCCACGAACTGTCCTCAATAGGACGGTTCTTCCACTTGACCCGGTATTGTAGATACTCCTTCCACCGAGTTTGTTTGGCCACCTTAGTGTCGAGAATGCTCTCGATCTCGAGAGGTTGAACGTAAGGCATCTATCTCTTCCAAGCTTCTCCTTCATCCTAGGTGTTTCATGTAGGTCGTGTGGTTCCATCTTCTTCCTTTTCTTCTAGGTCAGCCATGTAGGGGAACAGGTCTGCTACATTAAAGATAGGTGAAATTCCTATTCCGGGTGGCAACTGTATCTCATAGGAATTCGCCGAAAATTTCTGGAGGACTTTGCAGGGTCCTATCTTCTTGTACTTTAACTTATTATATGTACCCTTAGGGAAGCGTTCTTTGCACAAATGCGCGAGGACTTCATCCCCCATGTTAAACTGTACTTCCCTTCTCTTCAAATCTGCTTGATGTTTATACTTTAGGCTGATGTCCTGCAATTTAATTTTTACCTGTTCATGCAAATATCTCATTGCGTTAGCGAAAAATTCTCCATCTATGCTCCGCCTTTCTTGCAATCCAAGATCCCGCAACTCATGCACTCCACGAGGATGCATGCCATACAGGATCTAAAATGGGCTAAAGCCTATGCTGCAATTAGGAAAGTCGTTATAAGCGAACTCTTCCTATGTAAGCACTCGATCCCACATCCATGAATTCTCTCCAACCAAGCTTCATAGCAAGTTTCCTAGACTCCTGTTTACAACCTCTGTTTGTCTGTCGGTTTGTGGGTGATAAGCAGAACTGTAACTTAGCTGTGTGTCCATTATCTTCCACAGGGTATGCCAAAAGTGTCCCATGAACTTCACATCCCTGTCCGAAAGGATAGACTTAGGCAACCCATGTATCCTGAAAATCTCTGTGAAAAACAAGTGGGCCACGTGAGTGGCATCACTGGTTTTTCTGCAAGGAATAAAATGTGCCATTTTTGAGAATCTGTCCACTACTACCATCACTGAGTCGTAACCTCACTATGTCTTAGGTAGACCTAAGACAAAGTCCAAGCTGACTGAGTCCCACAGTCTGCCTGGAACAGGTAACGGTGTTTACAGTCCCGTGTTTTGACTGTGACCCTTCGCCAATTGGTACACTTTACATCTGACCGCAAATCGCTATACATCCCTCCAAATCTTTGGCCAAAAGTAGAAATGCCTAAGTTGCTCGAGTGTCTTGTCCATGCCAAAATGTCCGGCCAGACCTCCACTATGCTTCTCCCGAATAATATTCTCTCTCATCGAGCAGTCAGGTATGCATAGCAATCCTCCCTTAAACAGCAGTTTCTCTTGTAGTTTGTAGTCCAACCATGGGCTGTTATCTCTCACCAAGGGATTCTGACATGCCTCATAGGCCTCCTTAAAGTCTGTATCAGTCTGGTATAAATCTTTTAAGTGCTCAAAACCCAGCACTTGCACAGTACTTTCTTGCAGAAGCAAAGCTCTCCTACTTAGTGCATCTACCACCTTGTTGGCCTTCCCGCTGATATGTTTCAACACGAAGTTGAAACTCTACAAACACTCCACCCATTTGGTGTGTTTGTGGTTCAACTTGTGCTGTTGCATAACATACTGTAGTGCAGAATTATCTAAAAATAGCACAAATTCATTTCCTAGCAGATAATGCCTCCAGTGTTTTAATGCCTATATAATAGCATAGAACTCCTTGTCATAAGACGAATATTTCTATCTTCTTTCATTTAGCTTCTCGCTGAAGAATGCCACGGGCTTATCCTCCTGGCTGAGTACAGCTCCAACAGCCGTACCACTAGCATCACAGCGAACCTGAAAAAGCTTCTTGAAATCTGGCAATCTCAGGATCGGCCTCTCAGTAATCTTTCTATTTAATAACTAGAAACTTCTCTCTGCCACCTCTATCCATCGAAAAGGTTGATTGGCCTTTTAAATGGTATCCAACATAGGTGCACAAATTTCGCTAAAATTCCTTATGAATTTCCGGTAAAAACTCTCTAGTCCATGAAAGCTACATACCTCAAATAAATTTTTCAGAGATGGCCAGTTCACTATCGTCGCAACCTTCTCCGAATCCATCTTCAGTTCATTTTCTGCTATTAAAAAGCCCAAATAAATCAATTCCTTCTGCAGAAAGGTACATTTCTTCAAATTTATTAGCAGTTTATTCTGCTGTAATTTTTCCAGCACTTTCCGTACATGTTAAAGGTGCTCTTCCCTTGTCCAGTTTAAAATTAGTATGTCGTCCAGATACACTATCACAAATTTCCCGATGTATTCCTTCAGCATCTCATTCATTAACCTCATAAATGTACTGGGCGCATTGCTCAGCCCAGATGGCATGACCATCCATTCTTACATTCCTTCATTCGTCTTAAAGGTTGTCTTCCATTCATCCCCCTCTTGTATCCAGATCTAATGATACCCGCTCTTTAAGTCTATCTTAGAGAAATCTATTGCCCCGCTTAAACAATCCATCATGTCATCCATCTGTGGCAGTGGAAACCTGTACCGAATGGTGATTTTTGTTTGGCCCTTGAGTCTGTGCACATCCACCACTCTCCTCCCTTCTTGGGAGCGAGAATTGTTGGGACTGCACAAGGGCTCAAACTTTCCCTTACCAATCCCTTGTCTAGCAGTTCTTGCACCTTCTTCCTAATCTCTTCATTGTCCTTGGGGATCATTCGGTATGCTGCTTTGTTTGGCAAACTGGCTCCGGGTATGAAGTCAATATGATGACTTATACTTCTTTTGGGGGGTAATTTGTTTGGCAAGTCATCCACCACTATATATGTAAATTCCTGCAACAGTCGCTGGATTTCTATAGGTAAATCTGATACCTCTGTATGCAACAACACTATTTTTGCTTTCTTTACAACTACATAACCCATCTCACTGTCCTCAACTTGTTTTAGAAATTGTTTTCCACTAACCAACAATGCTCTTGGTTCACTTGTCCCTGCTATCCCTTCCTCTTTGATGGGCACAAGCATATGCTTGATTCCATCCTTGACAAACTTATAACAGTTTGTCAATCCATCGTGTACCACTTTCCTATTGTACTGCCAAGGCCTGCCTAGAAGTTGGTGACATACATCCATTGGCATGATGTCACAAATGATTCTATCCTTATATCTGCCTATTTGAAACTCCACCTTGCACTATTCATCCACCAGCAACTGATGGCCTTTTTGCATCCATGAGACTTTGTAAGGGGTTGGATGTTTTAAGCGCTTCAATTCCAACTTTTCGACCATTTCTGTGGACACCAAGTTATCTGTACTACCGCTGTCAATAATTAACTTACAAAACTTGCCATGTGACTTTCAAACTGTTCTAAACAAAACCTTCCGTTGTGTCTATTTGGTGACCTCTTTGACTGGTTTTAACAACACCTTGTGCAGCACCAGGGCTTCCCCTGTCTCTAGAGCATTTTCTACTTCTTGGGGAGGTGTTGTTGCTTCCTCTAGTTATGCAACATATGCACCCCTCTATCCATCTTGATCTGCCTCTGGAAATTCAAATGATCTATGTCCCCATTTATGACACCTATAACACTGATAACCAACCCCTCTACCTCGGCCATTTCCCCTGCCTCGCTAGGATGACCTACCGCCTCTCACATTATCACCTCTACTTGCTGATTCGAGAGCTCTGGAACTATTTCTTTCCTCATTGCTACTAGTAGTCCACCCTCTGCCATATGACTGGCCTTTTCCCCTGCCGGCTCCTCGTCCTCTCCGAGCATTCTGCCTTCTAGTAATTTTCTCTTCAGCTTTCATCACACTCTGATACACTTCTTCAGTGTTCTTCGGAGATAAAATATTGATTTCATCTAAAATTTCTAATCTTAACCCATTTACATACCTGGTTGTTCTTTCCGTGGTATCCTCTGTATATCTGGCTCTTAAGTTCACTCGATAGAACTCCTTCGTGTACTCCCTTACCGTCATTCCTTTCTGTCTTAGATTCTGCACTTGCCTATGTAGTGCAATCTGATAGTCTTTCAGCAAAAATCTGCCCTTCAACTTGGCCACCATCCTTGACCAGGTTTTAATCGGCAACTTGTTCAATCTCTTTCTCTCTGTCTGGACACTATCCCACCACAGGGCTGCGTGTCCCTTCAATTTCATCGTAGCGAACTTAACTCTGCGGTCTTCGCTGACTTCCTCACACTCGAAATACTTATCCATCTCGCTGATCCAATCCAATAAAACCTCTATGGACAGGCTGTCGTCATAGGTTGGGAGTTCTGGTTTGGGTTTACTACTTGCCACTAAAACAGACCTCAACAATCTCACTTCTGGGGTCTCTCCTTCCGGTCCATTTGTTGCTACTTCAACTTCCTCTTCACTGTCATTGCCTCTCTCTGGGTCTCTTCTTCTCCCTGCCTCTACTTCCTCCAAACAGGCAGTAAGAATTCTGATCTCCTCTCTCAATATTTCCTCTGCTATCCTTCAGGCACCTCTACCATGACCCCACCTTCCTATCTCCATTTCTATAACTAACCTTAAAAATTGCTCTGATACCACTGTGATGTGACCCAGCCCACGCTTCCACGTAACCTTGGTTATCCACCTACCCCGGATTAATGATGTTGGTGGATTCAGTTTGTTTTTTTGGCGGTTGATTTCAAATATGGGTATTGGATATTTTTATTGGAGTTTGTAAACATTAATGGGGCATGTAAATGCCAACCTACTGGTACCCAGCCTTGGGCTTTATCCTCCTGTTTGATCTTTTACGCAAAATCTTTATGCTTCCCGATTTCTTTGTGGGTTCTGCTCTCTTATGGAAACTCTATGAGGGTTCATCTCAGAGTGTTTGGTCTGGTTCCTGCGCTTATGGCAAACTCTAGCTTTGGGTGTGGCTGCGAATGGATGTTGGTCTTCTAAACTTGCTGGTGCTATTTGCAAGGATTTTCCCTATTGCATGAACTTGTCTTGGCTCTAGAGGTTAGTCTGCTTGAATTCTTTTACACTGAGTTCTTTTGTTTTGTTTAATCTGCTGCTACTTAGACTCGATGTCTGGTCTCTCAGGCCATTGGTTGTTCTTTACTGTTGTTGTTGGTACTCTTTACTTCTGCTATGGTGCGAAAGTCGATTTAAGTTCAGGTTCTGATGTGCACAGGTGACGACACAATGATTCTCTCAGCTACAAATCAGGTAACTTGTCCCTCTGTGCTTTATACTCACCCTCTTCTAGTGTAGTAACTGACCAATGCCTACTCCTCTTATCTCAAGCTTCTTTTGGTTGTCTGTGGCTCTGTTCTGTGATATTCTTGGTCCGGTCATGCCCAGGTATGCTACGCTTTCCCTTTGCTTTTGTTATGTCTCGATTCAAGTAACATTGTGCAATGTATGCTAACTGTGACTTGTTTGGTTTGCGCAGGTCGAGGGTTCGACTTGGATGCGAGGACTTAACACAATTTGGTCTCCAAGCAAGACAGCCCTCTGCTGGTAGGTTCTGTCTTCCACAATTGGTCAACTTCCAGTTAGGGTTTCTTTTTGTTTCTATAGTATTTGTCCCTCGCTATCTGATTGCTGTATACAAACTGGGTCATTCTCACGACTTAGGTTTGAATCTGGTCTCAGTTACGGTTTTAGTCTGGCTGTCTAGTTGAGGTTGAGGGTTTCCTTGACGTCAAACCCTGGACTAGGGTTTGTCTGTTCTATTGGACGCTGTGTACTTGACTTGTTTTGAACAATGTAATACTTAATTTGCATGGAACAGCAGCAATGTAAATATAAATTATCTGTCTCTGTTTGTTTATGAAAAAGTGTGAAAGTTTGTCCAAAATTACCTCTGTTGCAATTCGTTTCTCCGATGCTTTGTTTCTGTATTCTCTTTTCGACTGATTCAATGTATGTCACTCTCCTGGCTGTGAATTCAATTTGCTTACCTGTTCACTCTAGTTATGGGATTTATATGCATGTTACAATGTTGCTTTCTGTTAAGAGAGGAGGAAAAAAACACAACCTACAGTAGTAGGCCTGTACTCTGTCTGTTATCACTGAATTCAACTAGTTAATTGATAAAACATAATGGCACAACACGTAGGCAATGATACAGATGGACGATAGGAAGAAATTTGCATTCTGTCTCTTTTTTATTTCTCGTATCTGGAAATGCTACACCTTTTACATGTGTTCCATTGTTACATTTATACATCTTTGTTTACAGTTAATGAAACTATAGTTACTTTCAGTTATAGGTAGGATAGTTGTATAACTACTAAATTCTCAATTCTGTTTTCATGACAAGATTTACATTTAGACATTTTTGTCTTTTCTTTCTACGTTGACAGAATAATTACTAATCTACTTTTTATTAAGGTCAAATACGTAACAACCCTAACCGACCAACTAACTTTTGACTAATACATCAATTAAGAGGAAAAACGAAATCCTACCTCCTACTCTGATAAACCAAACATGGAAGACAATCCAAATGCTAAATCAACTTTCCAACCTTACAGAGACATCACCCGGTCATGGCGCCCTAGCTAGATGCTCCTGCATCATTGTTTCTTTAATACTTCAATAACAATAGTAATTAGTCAGTATCAACTAATTTCAATCATACACTATCAATAACATTGGTCCAAAAATATATTAAGAATATATGAGCTTTACAACAACACACATTCTACCTTCTTGCAAAAATCAAAACCCCTTGTTCAAATTCATCTTGTTGTTTGAATAATATTACAGAAAAGAGAATAAATATCCTTTCTATGTTTTATGGAATTAACAACTTCAAAATATAAAAATGGAAAAGTAAAAATTTATCTTGATTTTGAGATAAAATATGCCTTCAATCATTTGGATTAATTCTCAAATAAGCCTGATTGGAATATTGTCATTGTGAATAAGTATATAAAAGGTCTACAAGCTATGTAGGAAGCTTGAGCTGCACATTGACCTGGAACTTGAATACACATTCCTAAATTGCTAGTATTTCTTATGCTATTCTTTCAGTAACTAATTTGGTCATCAAAAAGTAACTATGTGGTTTGACTAATTTAGTCATATTTTATGTTGAACTTATTACAATAATCCTTGAATGCATCTTAACAATACTCTCCATCATAATCTACCCTTAAACACTTAAGTATTTTGTTGGTCTCTCTTTCAACAAAAACATGAAATTTTTGAAATATCTCAAATAACTCAGATTTTTCTTTCATGATATAGTCCTAAACATTCTTAGATGCATCCTCCATGAATGTGAAAAAGTATGAGGCTCCTCCTAAAGACTTAAAATGGACTAACCCAAACACATCAAAGTGTATCATTTCTAATATATTATTTTCTTGTATGGAAACCTCACAAATTAAACTCTTTGTTTCCTTATCATATATACATTGATCACAAAGGTAAAGTTCATAGGATTTCAAAACTAGAAGTTGAATTTTTCCAGCAAGGATTCTTAGGCCCTTCACACTATTTTACCCAAGCACTTAGGCTATAAATCCACTTGGTTTCCTTATTTTGAAACAACAACCACATCTAATATTTATATCAATTACCTGAATTATGTGAGCTTTGTATCTTGAATCCTCTAGACATGGAAAATGATCCTTTACTAATTTTCTAGCCCCTTTTTTGAAGCTTCTAGAGAATCCTTCATAATCTAATCCTTCTACAAATATAAATCTAACACTCATATCTAGAACATGCCTAGCCTATTTTATCAAGATATCATGTCCATCCTTCATCTTGACTCATATGTCTCCCACTCCATCTTACAAAAGTGATTATTTTCCAAGTGTATTTTACCATAATCACTGGCTTCATATGCAGCAAAATTATTTTTGCATGTAATTCCATGGTGAAGCTTCCTGGATTCATGTATCCAATCAATGCCACTAGTAGAAGTATCTTTCCTATTCTCTAGAAACATTAAATAAACAACCACCATCTAAAACTATAGCAATGGTCTCACTTTCATTTGTGTTATCTAATGTTTTATGTGTATTCATTGATTTTTGTTCTTTTTGGTCTTTCATCTAGATCTAGTAGTCTCTTTTCTTGTTTCCTAGTTTTCCACAATGAAAACAAGTCAGATTTCCTATTCTTGATTTCAATCTGCCTCTTGATTAAACGCCTCTATGTTTAATTGTCTTTCCATCATGAACTAAGGCTTGTGCATCTCCTCCCTATTTTATTACAATCAATTTCCATTGCATTTCCTCATTTATTAAGCTATTGTTATTGTTATGAAACTTTAGGGACCCTATGGGTACTAAAGTGCTCATAGATACTACCAGAATCTCCAAGTTCTATGCCATTGAGTTCATGACTATGATGGATCTAATTTAATCATATAGAAAAAAATTGACAAAGGCAACCCATTGACTAGTAATTTTATAAAATTCATTTAAATGTTTAGCAACTAGAGCATCCCCCTTCATCTTGAGGTTATATAGATTATTCATCAAGTAAAAATTGTTTGATGAAATGTTTTCCTCATACAAATCCTTAAAAAAATTCCATAGTCTTTATGTAGTGTGTGTTAGGTTCCTATAGCAATAGGTTTCATTTTTCATGATTGACTATGGAAGTGCCAAATATGTTCATCCTTGCATGCTGCAAAGGTTCCATATTTTGTATACAAAAGAAGAAAATTTAAAAAATGAAAAGAGGGTATGCCCTAAAGCAATAATCAAAGGCCAAAAAGAGAAAATTGGTCAGAAAGAATAATAGAAATGAACCCCAAAGAAAGACTAGGAAAGTGGTCAGTCAAAATGCCACTACTATCTTATGTACAAGTTCACAATGTGTAGATATTGTTGCTTGCAACACTTGATAGGTGTCCCAACAGTTCAATCTGGACCATCCCATGTCTAAATTGCTTATTGTAGAATAGAGAATGAATATCTGTCCAAACAGTTCAAGCTTGGCAGATGAGTAGATAAGTAGAGAAATTAAGGAGCCCAATTGCTTAATCTGGGCCCTTGGAAGAGAAAAGGGTAGATCTAGATAGGAGGGTAGTCAAAAGAAAAGAGGACAATCAGGGTTTGCAAGTTCAAATGCACCCAATCAAAAGGAAGAAAAAATGTTAGGTGTGTTAGGCTGGGTAGGCAGTTTAAGGTTGCAGAAGCAGGTGGGTGCTCACTTTTGTCTTTTCAAGAAAGACTCATATCATCAGTGACATTAGTACTAAGGCAGTTTTTGGACTGTAGAACAATAGAAGCATGACTAATTTCCCTTTCATTCCCCACAAATCATTTACTAACATCCCTCAAGGAGCTTGGGATCTGCCCAAGGGTCCTGTTTCACTTCATTTCATGCTAAATGCTGAGTTGAATCTTGACTCCACTTAGTGGAAAGAAGCCACATTTCTTGTGTAAAAATCATTACTCCATACTCCTTTCATCTTCCTATGTCTAAATTTTCACTCCACCTACTTAGCATTCACCCATACAATTTCAGTTCATAAGGTCATATTAACCTCTAATTTTATTATTTAGCTCCCTTAAATCATTTCCCTATCCCTATAGTACAAAAACTATATAAAAACCCCAAAAAAATACTAAATATCCCCACCCCTTGGCACTATAGCCATATGACTTAAGTTTGGGAAATATTAGGTTCATTTGGGACTTATATTAGCCCTTCCGCGTCCAAACCACACTTGGGAGTAATTTAACATTTGGTCAAATTACTAACCGCACCTAAACCCTCCATCTAAACCTTACCATATTACCCCCTGCGCATATATTTTTATTTGGGTTTCGTTTGATATTTGGTTAAACGAATAACCATTACCCCGGCGCCCAACATATAAAACCCATTCAACTAAAGTTTATGCCCCGGATATATTATAAAATATTAAAATATGTGCAGGCCCCGTCATTCCAAAACCCCGCAACTTTTAACCTCCCGGCCGCCGTCCGATTCACAGCTCTTGATCCAACGGTGGGCGGACATATCGCGCATCCCGATCTGCCAGAGATTAGCATCCGGGGGATGGGCAGTATTGCTGTCGTACCCCTACCACGCGTCAATCTCCCGGCGTGATCGGAGGCCCCCTCTGCAATACCACCCCGGGCCAAAAGCGGTGCAGGGAAAACCGGCAACCGCCCGCCACCTGCCCCCTGACGTTAACTTCCCATCACCTATGACGTCACATCCGCGTCGGCCCGCCGCTACCCTGTACCGTCGCCACATCACCTGCTCACGTCACCACCCCACCAACGTGTCATCCGCCACGTCACTATCCTCATCAGCTTCCACGTCACTGTCCCGTACCCGTTGCGCACCAAAATGCGTCATGCTGACGTCATCAATTAAACGCGCCAAAAAGTGCCGAAATGTCCAAATTTTGTTAAAAAGCATGAAAATGACCATTTTGTTTCAATTCTATTGGTTCACTGTTCGAGCGCCCTGCATGCTTTTACGACGAATTTCCGCCAGAACTTGAATTCATCAACCAAGCTAGTTCTTCCTACAACCTCGACCCCTCAGCTCGGCACTGCACCAGTCAAATTGCCCTCTGCGCCATTGAAACAAGCATTTACCATTTGTTCACCTGCAAACCCTATTTTCCGTAGTTTATCCATTAACATTGTTTGAACAACTACAAATTCAACCAAAAAGGCACTTGAGCACCTAAAAGTTCACCTGTAAATTCGCTTATTGACCCTTTTTTCAAGTGCAACCCGACAAGCCTGCCCTCCTATGTAAATTCACCATAAAGCGCCTTTTAAACTTATTTTTCCCAGCAGAATCTCCAAGCTTCCCATTGACTGAGCACATTGGCCAAATTTCTTTGCCAAATATCCCATTGCCCTTGTATAAGCTGGTCTTCTAAGCTATCTCTGCACAATTTTATCTTCCTGAGAATTTTACCCATTGAGCCCGTCTCATATTAAACTTCAAGCTGCAAATTCTGTGAGAGAAGCTTCATATTCCTTGTTCTATTGACAGTATTACACTCAAGCTCAAGTTTCTGGTCATAAACATTCAGAATTTTAAATGGCCACTCCAGCAGCCTTGAACATCACTCCTCTCAATGCACCTCACAAGGAACTTGAAGCAATGCCTCTAGCTGATAAGGACCACCTAATTCAAGACCTGGTTGATGACAGAAACCACCTGCACACATTATGTTAGCTGAGAAATAGTTTTTTAAACAATTTTAATATGTATGGAATATGGGAATCTAATTTGCCCATTTACTTCCTCCCTTCTGTCAATATTTTCCCTGAGATAATTCATCTCTGTGCTGAAAACTATGAGCCAAATCAAAGAGCAATCAAGTCTCCATCTGGGAGCACCCTCTTCCATATAACTCTTGATTCAATTAACCAAATGCTAAATTTCCAACAGACTCAACTGTTGTTTCCTCTTTCTATGAAATACCTGCTTGATGAAGGTCCTAAAATCTCCAGCTCTGAGATAACCCGAATTTCCAAAACATTCATGAGAGCAGATCACCAGCCTACAGAGCCGCCTCCTTTTCTCTATGTCAATTTCAATGAAGTAGGGAAACTACTAGTAGATATGATATCCTATGTTCAAGGTTTCAAAACAAGTGAGCACATTGATGAAACCATTTCCTATTGTCTGCATATAGCACAGGACAACCTCCTGCTATCAAGTACAACTATGCTAAATTTATCTCCAACAAGATACATGACCAACTAATGAAACTGGATAGGGAGGGAGTCTTCAAATACTCATCATACATTTATCATTTGTTCATGTATTATCAGCCAGACTGCTTCTAGTGCCCCATCAAAAGATTGTACTCTAAAGGGGAAAAGAGGTCTGTAATTTTCTAGACCTCAGTCTTTCATGAAGTCCAAAACTCCCCCTACTCTTACTGTGAATTTATTGACCTATTTTTCTATCCAGTTTCTTGTCTCCTAAAGAGAGCCCCTCCTGCTAGGTTATCCTATGACATGCAGAAAATACTGCAGCTTTCAAAGAACTACAAAATAGGTGACTGGTACTTTTACCAGAATCACACTGTCATTAGGATCTATGGCTGTGAGCTCTGTCCCTACAGGCTCCCAAGATATGTGCCAATGAGACTCTTTGCCTTGGAGTATTACAAGCAGCTCATCAATTCAGATTTGACTCATTTTCATAGTGCCAAGAAAAAGGCTTGCCTGAAATTCAAAGACCAACTAGGCCCCTTTGTTATGAACAAGAAAGAAGGTTGGCAAGATGCTGATCAAATATTGGGGGAGAAACTCAAGTTGAAAAGGAGTTTCTAGTGGGTTCCTTATGACCCAGATGGCTTTATCGGTGCCAGAAAAGTAAAATATAGCCTGACAGCCTATGAACATTGTAAAATCCAACAGATTGAACAATTTGCTAATCAAGATGAGTGGATGCAAGGTACACTAGTTGAGGAATTCACTCAAGAAGAAATAATGGAGCAAAATGTCAAATATTTGGAAAAAAATCTTGACTTGGATTCTTTTGAGCAGGTAACATTCAAACTGCCACAACAAGTCGGAGAAGGCCCATATACTACTGCAGCTTCACAAGCTACCCAAGAAAGGTCTACATCAGCAACAGGTATAGCAAAAGGCAAGGAGGTAATGGATGCAGGGCAGGAAACAGTGACAAAACAACCTACTACCTCAAAGGATCAGGGTCAAGGACAAGCCCCTCCACAGCAAACAGAGGCACTACAAGTGCCAGCTTTACAGACTCCCATTAATGAGGAAAGAGGCAAAAAGAGGGATAGGGAAGAGACCACACCTCCAAGTGGGTCAATCCAGCAACCAAAAGCCAAAAGACAAAGAGTTGATCCTCAAGTTGAGGAAGAAATTACTGAAGAAGTGATAGAGAGTCCGAGGAGAGAAAGGGAAACAAGCCAGCAGACACCTACTAGCTCATTCCAGCAAGAGCAAGAGAGGCAGCATGGTATGGAGGTGTCTTCCTCAAGACAGCAAAGCAAGCAACCGCCTGGCATCAAAGCAACTTTCATGGAAATTAAAGCTCAGAATGAACTGTTAAGAGTACAACTATATGATCAGTTTTTCAAGGCAACACCCTCCAAACAGCAAAGATTAATGGCAACCTATGACTTTAAAGAGGAGAAAATGATACTAAGTCATTTCAAGCCGAAGATACCACAGCCACAAACAACTGCAGATTACATAAAGACAAACCTGGAGGTCCTTGCCAAGGACATACACCCCATGGACCAAATAGAACTGCATAAACAAATAGGTGAAATGGTCTATGTCACTCTAGCAGACAAGGCTATGTTGGCCCATCAACTGAAGGAATCACTGAAAGACACAAACACTCAATTGGATTTGGAGAGAATGTCTTCCTCGGCCAAAGATAATCGAATAAAGACATTGGAGGAAATTATTGTGGATCTAGGGCATGATCCTAAGAAGGATGCTAAAGCCATCCAGGCCCTCATAAGGAAAAAAGAGGATGATATTGCTGCACTTAAAAAACAATTGAGGCTGCCTTCAACTATGCACCCTCAAACTGCAGAACTTGTACAAGAAAAGGAAGGAGAGGATACCATGGATCTACTAATGAGGATGAACCAAAGAATAATTCAGATGGAACAAGAGTTGGAGAGAGAACTGCAAGGCAAGCAGGGAGAGTCAACCTCCCAGCCACCTCAAACAGCTCCAACTATTGCCACTATTCCTCCCACACAAGTAGCATCAATCCCTCTTATTATCTCATCATCTACAACAACTACAACAACTACAGATGCTACAACAGCAACAACAACAGCCCCTGAATCTGGCATGAGCATGGAAGAAATGATGAAAGCAGTTAACGAGCTAGAAGTTCAGGTGACAGAGGTAAAAGAGGCCAAAGAAAAGCTGGCCAAGCTGGAGGCAAGCTATGACAAGTCCAAGATGACAGTGGCTTTGAAACAAAGAGAAATAAAAGCCTTGGACAACAAAATAAAAGCTTTAGAGAAGGAGCTTACTTTGGACAAAACTCTGACTGAAATCAAGAAGATTTTGTGGCCAAAATTGGCCAGTCAATAACTGACCAATCGCAATCGATTCAGCCCATACATGAACAGATAGAATTAATAGGCCTAGCACAGTTTGAGACTCAAAGGGCTAGAGTAGCATTGGGAAATATGCCTGAGCAAGCCAATAAAGTGATTCACTTCCTCAACACTCATACCAAAGAGGAATTGGCAGCATTAGATATTAGTAGCAGGACAGATACTATTCTGACAGTGAAAAAGGTGCTGACCCTAAGAAATTTTGTGCAAAATCTAGAAAGAAAGTGCCAAGAAATGCATGCAGAAATAGATGATTTCAAGTTAAAGCTTGCAGCATTGCAAAGCAGAGGATTTCCCAGCCTATTAACCAGTGCTGGAAGACTGCTGACCCGTGAGCAGTATGCTACCAGGGTGAATAATTATGTTTCTAATCAGATTACAACATCCTCAAGTACCTCAGAGGAAACAGGGCCTCCCTCTGGACAGACTCTGTATGACAAATTGGAGAACCTGTTTTATATTGAACATGAAATAAATCACCTCTTTGAAGTATAGCCCAATTTTTACAGATATACTGAAGCAGATGAGACATTAGTAAAGATACAAAGGCATCAATTGCCTACAGAAGATTGGTGGAGGTCAATGCTGGAAATTCTACCAAGGTGATATAATTTTATTTCTTTTTTTAATCAGCTACACGTCAGCAACTCCACATATACGGGTCAGCTGCCAAAGTGTCAAGGTGGTTGAAAAAGAAAGTCAAATATGATGGCAGCTCATTAAAGCAAAGCAATCACAAGTGGCAAGAGAGAGCACATCAAGAACGCAAGCCAAAGCTACAGCCACCAGCCGAAGAAGCAGCCTAAAAGTCAACAAAGAAGGACACCTAAAGCGGCCAAGTACCGCATATTTACTCACTCAGGTTGCACTAGCTTCCACATCAGTTATTGCTATTCAGCAGAAGTAGATGGATAAATTTATGACTAGATATTTTCCTACGGGATATTTTTGTAAATAACTCTCTTATATATAGACTGAACTCATATGTTTTGTGGGTTGGTGGCTTTCTTTCAAAGACTTCGCTGTAAATTTTGAGGCTCTCTAATACAAATGGATGTTGAAATTCATGGTCTCTGCACTGTCTGAATGTGGAAATGATGTACTGGGACTTGCTACAGAATTCCTGTGTCATTCAAAAGAACAATAAGTTATTCTAAACTGTGTTTTATGTTTTCTGTGTCTGCAAATTTCACATATGTTTCATAATCTTGATAACAGAGAAAAGGAATAGCCTAGGATTTGTTTAAATACACCCTGTGCTCAATCTCTGCTATTAACTATGTTTTCTTCAGGATTAGTCATAAATATGAATTCTTAACTTCTCATGTTTGCACTAATTCTTTCATTTTGAATACTGTTTCAGAATTCTTAATTGCTCCTGAATAATATTCATGCACTTTCCCCTTGCCAGCATAATGAAAGATTCTTGATTGCCTTTCATTCCCTGACTTCATTCCATCAATTCCTGATTTCAAAATTGTTCCTAGACTAACTACCTTTCTCTGTAGCATTACCATTTACCCAGGAAACACTTTCAGTTGTACACCATCATCGACTCCATAGCCAATGGAACAGACTGTCTTGAACTTGCATCCCAGCTCTACCTGAAATCACCATCCAACAAACTTCAAACAAAACCCTGTGCATCATAACTAGCCTAAAATATTTCAAAACAAAGCTAAATCACAAAGAGAGAGCCCTCTCTGGTTGCAGGTAGGCTAGGACCTGCATCTAAAAGATTGTTTAGTGGTTACCTTGGTCGTATTCCCTTCAGGAGGCAGGGAACAACCTGAGTGATAACATCATTGGCGACTCCACTGGGGACTGAATGTTTGTTTATAACTGTTGTCTGTTTTCTAAAGCTACAGATGGAGCCTAAAGTTAGCCAGGTAGCCTTTGAAACTGTCTTTTCTCTACATTGACAGGAGTAAATAAATGTTGCTTCAGTCAATCTCCAGTATAGTTTTAGGCTATAAATAGTTGTTCCAAAGATTTGATCAGTTTCCCTGTTTCAACATATTCAAAGGAAAGCTCAAAGCCTCCTATATTGAAAAGAAATCCTTGTAGAATATTGTGAAAAAACTGTGATCTTAAAATATTACCAGAAAATACCAAAAACAAATTTAGAACCTGGCTCCAAAGAAGAAAACTCGTTATACCAAGTCAAACCCTGACCCAGATCCTCCAGCTACTTTTGAAAATCCAAATTTAATTGCTAAGACCCTCAGGAAACAAGAAGAACAAGAAAGTTCTGCTAGTTTAGACCTTGAAACAGTTTAGCAGAGCTATATCCCAACTCCTGCTAAAGCCTCAGTCTGTCTTCACACAACTACTGCTTCTCCTAGTTCTTCATCCACCTCTCAAAGCATCTTCTCCACACCTCCATCCATTGCTCATATTTCTACCACTATCTCTGATGCTCCAGCTGTCCCATTTCTTCTTGTTGCCCCATTTGTCCCTGTAAATATGGCAAACTGTTATTCCCCTCTTCAGTTGCCTGGAAATCCAGGGGCTATGCCTTAGGATTATCAGAATAAAATCACATATTTTGATGGTACTGGCTCTTATACAGCCCAGCAACACACTAAGAAAATGCAATATTATTTTGAGAATTATGAAATAGATGATGATGATGTGAGAATGAAGATTTTTGTCCAAAGTTTAACTGGTGATGTAAGTATTTGGTTTAGAGCACTTTCTGCAAATTCTATAGTTGATTCAGAAGCTCTTTATCAATCCTTCTTAAACAGATGGGAAAATAAGAAGGACCCTCTACACATTTTAACAGAATATGATAACTTGAAAAGATGCCCACAAGAAACTGTCCAAGACTATTGTGCTAGTTTAAATAATGTTTATAATGCTATTCCTCAAAACCTTACACCTCCACCTGATTTAGCTTTGATCAAATTCCCTTATGGATTTGATTCTAACATGGCGTACCAACTGAGCGAAAGAGCCCCTCCAAGCTTAGCAAACATGCAGAATATAGCTGTTAGTGTGGAGGCAAACCTTATTGCTAAGCGAAATCGGGCAAGAGCTAAAAGAAGGACAACTTTCAAAGAGGAACCTTCAACATTTGAACAAAAACTTGATGCAATCATCAAAGGCATGGATAGACTTGGGGATAGGGTGGAAACTATTGAAAGGAAATCATCATGGGAAGGTCAATCAAGTAACACTACTAGAAGCCCAAACTTTAGAAAAAATCAAAATCCAAATGTTGGAAGGGCTGGCCCTGATCAGAACATCAGACCTCCATTCCAAGAGAACTACGTCGAAGCCTCAACATCTAGCGAACCAACAGAGGACACCCAAATCAACCTAATGGGGTTAAACAATGAGCAACAAATATTCTTGACCCAAGATGACCAAGAGGCTCACAACTTCAAAATCAATTTCAACCCAAATCCGAAGAATCATTTGATTTTAGGGAAGGCTATGATGTAGCAGTCTATGAGGTTCATAAACAGTACAAATTAGGAAGCAGAACCATAGATGTGCCTGAACCTACCAAGGTCAAGGATACCAAACAGCCAAAGAAGACAAACGATAAAGTTGTCCTGATAGAACCCTCTAATAAAACAGACCCAGACCCAAAGGAAGTCACTGTGGAAGATGTATCACACTCATAGTCTTCAAAGAATCAACCATATACATCTCATTCTTCAAAAGAAAATCTAAATTGTTCTCCTGAAAATGATTTCAAATCAGATGTACCTCAAAACAACATTCATAATCAAGATAATATCACTGAAAATCTGGTTGAGAAAGAAAAGGCTGTTGTCCATAATACAAAAATGCAAATAGAAAAACCTTTTAACTTAGAAACAGAAATTGGCAATCTGAAAATAGCTATTCCCCTCTTTGAATTGGCCAAACATGAAGTGTACAGACAGCAAATCAATAGGTCACTACAAATAGTAGAGAACAGGGATGCAGTCAATGTTCTAGATGATCAACCAGAGTTGATTTTCGGTCTGGAAGTCAATGGTAAAACAGTATATGGAGGAGTTCCTCCATTCTATGTAAGCTTGAACATTCATGACAAAGTGTTGCATAATGCCATGTTTGATTCGGGAGCTTCCCATAACCTAATGCCAAAATATGTGATGGAAAGACTAGACCTGGACATCACAAGACCCTACAAAGATTTCTTCTCATTTGATTCTAGTCAGGTAAGGTGTCTAGGCCTAATCAAAGACCTTTGTGTATCTTTAGTCCAATATCCAGCCAAAACAATCTTGATAGATGTGGTGGTAGCTGACATTCCGCCTAAGTATGGTATGCTTTTGTCCAGATCTTGGGGTGCAAAACTCCAAGGATCTTTGCAACTAGACATGTCCTATGCCACTATTTTAGTCTTTGGCCAGCCAAAGAGATTATACCAGGAAACATTAATGAAATATGTGGTGAGCAGTCAAGAAAAACCCCAAAACTTCCGCATCTATTCTATGGATTCCGATATGGATTCATTCATCTTATATAATGCTGGGATGTGTTCCAAAACTGATGTCAAACTCCTAGAAGCAGCACAAACACAAAGCATAGAAGAACCATCTAGTTCCCAAGGTAAAAAATTTGTTGATACGATTGATGCAACAAAGGCAAATGATATACCATATGAATTGCAAGAGCCAAACCGGCCCACTGAACAAGTTTCTAAAACTCTTAAATCTAGTCACAACCAAGAAATCTTATGGTACTTAGAGTTTGATGGCTCTGTGAATAAATTAGGAGCAGGGGCTGGGGTTTGGATACACAATATGCAAAATGACCATGCTGAAGGTCATGCATATAGATTAAATTTCAGATGCACAAAAAATATGGCCGAGTACGAAGCCCTTCTGCTAGAACTCAAAGTGATTAAAAGTCTAGGGGAAACCAAGGTTTCGATTTTAGGGGATTCAGATCTGATCATACAGTAGATGAAGGGAAACTTTGTTACAAATGATCTAAGGTTGAGGGCTTATAGAGGGGCAGCCAATGAAAGACTTAACACTTTCTCATAATCTCAGCTAACCAAAATCCCTAGAAAGCACAATTTACATGCACATAGCTTGGCAACTTTTGCCAACACTTTCAAGCTACCATTTGAGCCCAACCACCATTTCACTGCTAAAATCAAACACAGACCTGTTGTCCTATATAATGTCAAAAATTGGCAAGTCTTTGAGAATGATACACAAATAAATAATTTCCTGACTCTGAAGGAGGAATTCTCAAGTATAAACATTGATACAAGTATCATGGATGATCAACAACAAATAGACAAAATTCAACAAAACATATCAGCTGAAATAGCAAATCTGATTTTACACCCAACAACTTTTGATGACAAGAATTTGCAAGAGCTGAAGCAAATAGACCTTGATGAAATAACTGAGGCAGAAGCTGAAGTAATTGAATTAAAGGATAATTTTCTGCCCACGGGCTTAACTCCTTTAGACGACATATTTGATTCAAATGACATTCCTAGAAAGCCAAAGATGCAACCACTGAATGCAGAAATTGAGGACTGCAACATTGGAACCACAGAAAATCCCAAAATGGTAAAACTCTCCAAAACATTGCCTGTTGATCAGAAGTTGAAATACATTGACTTGTTTAAGGAATTCCAAGATGTCTTTGCCTGGAGTTATGAGGACCTCAAATCCTATGATACTTCAGTCATCCAACACACTATACCCTTGAAAGAGAATCAAAAACCTTTTAAAAAAAAGCTTAGAAGGGTGAATCCTGTCCTCCTTCCCCTGATTGAAAAGGAAGTTAAACGTATGTATGAAGCTGGAATCATTGCACCTATCAGGTTCTCAGAATGGATTTCAAATCTAGTGCCTACTAGGAAGAAAACGGGAGAGATAAGACTGTGTGTCGATTTGAGAAATTTGAATAAAGTCTCTCTCAAAGACCATTACCCTTTACCAAAAATGGACCATATCCTACAAAGGGTAGTGGGAGCCTCTAGGATCTCATTGCTAGATGGATTCTCAGGATTTAATCAGATTCTAGTCCACCCGGATGATCTAGACAAAACTACCTTTACAACACCTTGGGGAACCTTCAAATATGTCAAAATGCCTTTTGGACTCAAAAATGCAGGGGCTACTTTTCTAAGAGCAATGGACATAGCCTTTGCCAAAGAGATCCATGATTTCTTAGTCATATACCTTGATGATCTAACTGATTTTTCAAAATCAGACCAAGAACATCTAAAACATTTAAGGCAAGTATTCCTAATTTGCAGGAAATGTGGCATATCATTGAACCCGAAGAAATCACTGTTTGGCCTAGAAGAAGGTAAACTCCTAGGTCACATAATCTCAAAAGATGGCATTAGGATTGATCCGGACAGAATTCAAGCTATCCTTCAAGTGCCCCATCCAAGAAACATCAAAGAACTGCAAGCTTTTTTAGGAAAGATCAGTTTCCTAAGAAGGTTCATTCCCAATTTAGCTGAGCTAATTAGACTGTTGAATAATATGCTGAAGAAATATTCTAAAGTCAAATGGGCCATGGAAGCTAAACAAGCCTTTGAGGACATCAAAACATCTTTGAGAAAAACACCAGTCCTCACAAGCCCCAAGTTTGATAGAGATTTCATCATTTTTTCCTTTGCATTTGAGCATACTATTGCTATTGTCCTATTACAAAAGGAGGACCAAGGATGTGAGAAGCCCATTGCCTTTTTTAGCAAAGACCTTAGAGATGCTCCCTTGAAATACCAGATCATGGAAAAGCAAGCTTATGCCCTTGTAAAGGCCATCAAGGATTTCAGAGTTTATATCTTGTACGCACATGTGATAGCCTATGTTCCAAATGTTGTGTTTTTAACTCAAGAGGGAATTGAAGGTAAAAGGGGCAAATGGATATCCAACATCTTAGAATATGACATTGAAATCAAGCCTACAAAACTCATAAAAGGACAAGGATTAGCCAAACTAATGACTGAAACCAATTTTCAAGCCCTTGACATCAATGAACTGGACAACGAAGCCATCCCTTGTAGGCAAGCTAATGACTCAGTCATCATGCAATTTTTAGAAACCAACATCTTGTCTAGATTCGGCTGTCCAAAAAATATTATCACAGAAAATGCTGCTGCATTCAAATCCAAAAGAATGATCAACTTTTTCCATAAGTACCACATTACCTTGGGCCATTCCACAACCTATTACCCTCAAGGTAATGGCCTAGCTGAGTCATCCAACAAAAGCCTCATCAATATCATCAAAAAGGTCTTGGAGGAGAACAAAAAGAATTGGCATAAGAAGCTTGTAGATGCACTATGGGCAGACAGATTGACCACCAAAAGATCCATTAGAACAAGTCCATATGAATTAGTTTATGGAATGGAGGCAAGATTCCCTTCATCTTTGGGAATCGCTGTAATCAAATTATTGCAAGAAATACAAGTAGAACCTAATGATATTCATAGAAGGATCAATCAAACTATTCACTTGCAGCAGACAAGAGAAGAAGTATATCACAGAACCCAGGTATTACAAGATAAACTCAAGAAGGTTTTTGATAAAAGAACAAAAGCTGAAGATTTCTTCATAGGAAACAAAGTGCTGAGATGGGACTCTAGGAGGGAAGATAAAGGGAAACATGGCAAATTTGATTTTCTATGGAAGGGACCTTAGGTTATTCATGTTGTTCAAGGTAACAACACCTATTTTATAAAGAGTTTCGATGGCACAGATAATGAGGAAGGCCCAGTTAATGGCCAGATGCTCAAGCACTATTTTTGATTCCCCGTAATCAGCATAACACAATTGTATATTGTACATAAAAATTTGTATTTCCAGCAGTTTTCATTTACAGCAATTAGATAAGGAACAAGATGCAGCAAATTTTGAGGAAAAAGTCAAGCAATTACACCACTTTTGGTGTATATTTTGAGTTTACCACAGGAGATTAAGAAGGAAACTTGGGAAGTATAAACATGATGATAAGCACTCAGAGAAACCAACAAAAGACAGAGCTGTAATTTTGCACAGATCAACTCATACGGACTGCATACAGGCTACAAAGGTTCAGATCGTTGGTTTGCAACAAGAAGGAAGTTTTGAAATTACAACAACCAACTAAGAATAAGGCCATCTGACCTGCTGTTCTTGGCTTTTCACCAAGAAAAGCCATCCCCAAGTGGAGCCACTGTTAAGTTCCTATAGCAATAGGTTTCATTTTTCATGATTGACTATGGAAGTGCCAAATATGTTCATCCTTGCATGTTGCAAAGGTTCCATATTTTGTATACGAAAGAAGAAAATTTAAAAAATGAAAAGAGGGTATGCCCTAAAGCAATAATCAAAGGGCAAAAAGAGTAAATTGGTCAGAAAGAATAATAGAAACGAACCCCAAAGAAAGACCAAGAAAGTGGCCAGTCAAAATGCCACTACTATCTTATGTACAAGTTTACAATGTGCAGTTATTGTTGCTTACAACACTTGATGGGTGGCCCAACAGTTCAATCTGGACCATCCCATGTTTAAATTGCTTGTTGTAGAATAGAGAATGAATATTTGTCCAAATAGTTCAAGCTTGGCAGATGAGTAGATAGGTAGAGAAATTAAGGAGCCCAATTGCTTAATCTAGGCCCTTGGAAGAGAAAAGGGTAGATCTAGATAGGAGGGCAGTCAAAAGAAAAGAGGACAACCAGGGTTTGCAAGTTCAAATGCACCCAATCAAAAGGAAGAAAAAATGTTAGGTGTGTTAGGCTGGGTAGGAAGTTTGAGGTTGCAGAAGCAGGTGGGTGCTCACTTTTGTCTTGTCAAGAAAGACTCATATCATCAGTGACATAAGTACTAAGGCAGTTGTTGGACTGTAGAACAATGGAAGCATGACTAATTTCCCTTTCATTCCACACAAATCATTTACTAACATCCCCTCAAGGAGCTTGGGATCTGCCCAAGGGTCCTATTTCACTTCATTTCATGCTAAACGTTGAGTTGAATATTGACTCCACTTAGTGGAAAGAAGCCACATTTCTTGTGTAAAAATAATTACTCCATACTCTTTTCATCTTCCTATGTCTAAATTTTCACTCCACCTACTTAGCATTCACCCATACAATTTCAGTTCATAAGGTCATATTAACCTCTAATTTTATTATTTAGCTCCCTTAAATCATTTCCCTATCCCTATAGTACAAAAACTATATAAGAACCCCAAAAAAATACTAAATATCCCCACTCCTTGGCACTATAGCCATATGACTTAAGTTTGGGAAATATTAGGTTCATTTGCGACTTATATTAGCCCTTCCACGTTCAAACCACACTTGGGAGTAATTTAACATTTGGTCAAATTACTAACCGCCCCTAAACCCCCCATCTAAACCTTACCATATTACCCCCTACGCATATATTTTTATTTGGGTTTTGTTTGATATTTGGTTGAACAAATAACCATTACCCCGACGCCCAACATATAAAACCCATTCAACTAAAGTTTATGCCCCGGATATATTATAAAACATTAAAATATGCGCAGGCCCCGTCATTCCAAAACCCCGCAGCTTTTAACCTCCCGGCTGCCATCCGATTCACAGCTCTTGATCCAACGGTGGGCAGCCATATCGCGCGCCCCGATCTGCCAGAGATTAGCGTCCAGGGGATGGGCGGTATTGCTTCCGTACCCCCGCTACGCGTCAATCTCCCGGCATGATCAGAGGCCCCCTCTGCAATACCGCCCCGGGCCAAAAGCGGTGCGGGGAAAACTGGAAACCGCCTGCCACCTGCCCCCTGACGTCAGCTCCCCGTCACCTATGACGTCACGTCCGCGTCAGCCTGCCGCTGCCCTGTACCGTTGCCACATCACCCGCTCATGTCACCACCCCGCCAACGTGTCATCCGCCATGTCACTATCCTCATCAGCTTCCACGTCACCGTCCCGTACCCACTGCACGCCAAAATACGTCATGCTGATGTCATCAATCAAACGCGCCAAAAAGCGCCGAAATGTCCAAATTTTGTTAAAAAGCGTGAAAATGACCGTTTTGTTTCAATTCTATTGGTTCACTGCTGGAGCGCCCTGCATGCTTTTACGACGAATTGCCGCCAGAACTTGAATTCGTCAACCAAGCTAGTTCTTCCTGCAATCTCGACCCCTCAGCTCAGCACTGCACCAGTCAAATTGCCCTCTGCGCCATTGAAACAGGTATTTACCATCTGTTCACCTGCAAACCCTGTTTTCCGCAGTTTATCCATTAAAATTGTTTGAACACCTGCAAATTCAACCAAAAAGGCACTTGAGCACCTAAAATTTCACCTGTAAATTCGCTTATTGACCCTTTGTTGTAGTACAACCCGGCAAACCTGCCCTCCTCTGTAAATTCACCATAAAGCGCCTTATAAACTTATTTTTCCCAGCAGAATCTCCAAGCTGCCCATTGACTGAGCGCATTGGCCAAATTTCTTTGCCAAAGATCCCATTGCCCTTGTATAAGTTGGTCTTCTAAGTTATCTCTGCACAATTTTATCTTCCTGAGAATTTTACCCGTTGAACCCGTCTCATATTAAACTTCAAGCTGCAAATTCTGTGAGAGAAGCTTCATATTCCCTGTTCTATTGACAGTATTACACTCAAGCTCAAGTTTCTGGTCATAAACATTCATAATTTTAAATGGCCACTCCAGCAGCCTTGAACATCACTCCTCTCAATGCACCTCACAAGGAACTTGAAGCAATGCCTTTGGCTGATAAGGACCACCTAATTCAAGACCTGGTTGGTGACAGAAACCACTTGCAGACATTCTGTCAGCTGAGAAATAGTTTTTTAAACAACTGTGATATGTATGGGATATGGGAATCTAATTTGCCCATTTACTTCCTCCCTTCTGTCAATATTTTCCCTGAGATAATTCATCTCTGTGCTGAAAACTATGAGCCAAATCAAAGAGCAATCAAGTCTCCATCTGGGAGCACCCTCTTCCATATAACTCCTGATTCAATTAACCAAATGCTAAATTTCCAACAGACTCAATTGTTGTTTCCTCTTTCTATGAAATAACTGCTTGATGAAGGTCCTAAAATCTCCAGCTCTGAGATAGCCCGAATTGCCAAAACATTCATGAGAGCAGATCTCCAGCCTACAGAGCCGCCTCCTTTTCTCTATGTTAATTTTAATGAAGTAGGGAAACTACTGGTAGACATGATATCCTATGTTCTAGGTTTCAAAACAAGTGAGCAAATTGATGAAACCATTCTGGTCCTATTGTCTGCATATAGCACAGGGCAACCTCCTGCTGTCAAGTACAACTATGCTAAATTCATCTCCAACAAGATACATGACCAACTACTGAAACTGGATAGGGAGGGAGTCTTCAAATACTCATCATACATTTATCATTTGTTCATGTATTATCAGCCAGACTGCTTCCAGTGCCCCATCAAAAGATTGGACTCTAAAGAGGAAAAGAGGTCTGTAATTTTTTGACCTTAGTCTTTCATGAAGTCCAGAACTCCCCCTACTCTTACTGTGAATTTACTGACCTATTTGTCTATACAGTTTCTTGTCTCCTGAAGAGAGCCCCTCCTGCTAGGTTATCCTATGACATGCAGAAAATACTGCAGCTTTCAGAGAACTACAAAATAGGTGACTGGTACTTTTACCAGAATCGCACTGTCATTAGGATCTATGGCTATGAGCTCTGTCCCTACAGGCTCCCAAGATATGTGCCAATGAGACTCTTTGCCTTGGAGTATTACAGGCAACTCATCAATTCAGATTTGACTCATTTTCATAGTGCCAAGAAAAAGGCTCGCCTGAAATTCAAAGACCAACTAGGCCCCTTTGTTATGAACAAGAAAGAAGGTTGGCAAGATGCTGATCAAATATTGGGGGAGAAACTCAAGTTGAAAAGGAGTTTCTAGTGGGTTCCTTATGACCTTGATGGCTTTATCAGTGCTAGAAAAGTAAAATATAGGCTGACAGCCTATGAACATTGTAAAATCCCACAGATTGAACAATTTGCTAATCAAGATGAGTGGGTGCAAGGTACACTAGTTGAGCAATTCACTCAAGAAGAAATAATGGAGCAAAATGTCAAAGATTTGGAAAAAACTCTTGACTTGGATTCTTTTGAGTAGGTAACATTCAAACTTCCACAACAAGTCGGAGAAGGCCCATCTATTGTTGCAGCTTCACAAGCTGCCCAAGAAAGCTCTACATCCACAACAGGTATAGTAAAACGCGAGGTAATGGATGCAGGGCAGGAAACAGTGACAGAACAGCCTACTACCTCAAAGGAGCAGGGTCAAGGACAAGCCCCTCCACAGCAAACAGAGGCACTACAAGTGCCATCTTTACAGACTCTCGTTAATGAGGAAAGAGGAAAAAAGAGGGATAGGGAAGAGACCACCCCTCCAAGTGGGTCAATCCAGCAACTAGAAGCCAAAAGACAAAGAGTTGATCCTCAAGTTGAGGAAGAAATTACTGAAGAAGTGATAGAGAGTCCGAGGAGAGAAAGGGAAACAAGCCAGCAGACACCTACTAGCTCATTCCAGCAAGAGCAAGAGAGGCAACATGGTATGGAGGTGTCTTCCTCAAGAGAGCAAAGCAAGCAACCGCCTGGCATCAAAGCAACTTTCATGGAAATCAAAGCTCAGAATGAAATGTTAATAGTATAGCTATATGATCAGTTTCTCAAGGCAACACCCTCCAAACAGCAAAGATTAATGGCAGCCTATGACTTTAAAGAGGAGAAAATGATACTAAGTCATTTCAAGCCGAAGATACCACAGCCACAAACAACTGCAGATTACATAAAGACAAACCTGGAGGTCCTTGCCAAGGACATACACCCCATGGACCAAATAGAACTGCATAAACAAATAGGTGAAATGGTCTATGCCACTCTAGCAGACAAGGCTATGCTGGCCCATCAACTGAAGGAATCATTGAAAAACACAAACACTCAATTGGATTTGGAGAGAATGTCTTCCTCGGCCAAAGATAACCGAATAAAGACATTGGAGGAAATTATTGTGGATCTAGGGCATGATCCTAAGAAGGATGTTAAAGCCATCCAAGCCCTCATAAGGAAAAAAGAGGATGATATTGCTGCACTTAAAAAACAATTGAGGCTGCCTTCAACTATGCACCCTCAAACTGCAGAACTTGTATAAGAAAAGGAAGGAGAGGATACCATGGATCTGCTAATGAGGATGAACCAAAGAATAATTCAGATGGAACAAGAGTTGGAGAGAGCACTGCAAGGCAAGCAGGGAGAGTCGACCTCCCAGCCACCTCAAACAGCTCCAACTATTGCCACTATTCCTCCCACCCAAGCAGCAGCAATCCCTCCTATTATCTCAGTATCTACAACAACTACAACAACTATAGATGTTATAGCAGCAACAACAACAGCACCTGAATCTAGCATGAGCATGGAAGAAATGATGAAAGCAGTTAAGGAGCTAGAAGTTCAGGTGATAGAGGTAAAAGAGGCCAAAGAAAAGCTGGCCAAGCTGGAGGCAAGCTATGACAAGTCCAAGATGACAGTGGTTGAGAAACAAAGAGAAATAAAAGCCTTGGACAACAAAATAAAAGCTTTAGAGAAGGAGCTTACTTTGGACAAAACTTGACTGAAATCGAGAAGATTTTGTGGGCCAAAATTGGCCAGTCAATCACTCACCAATGGCGATCGATTCAGGCCATATATGAACAGATAGAATTAATAGGCCTAGCACACTTTGAGACTCAAAGGGCTAGAGTAGCATTGGGAAATATGCCTG
Organism: Pinus tabuliformis; assembly: GCA_031772625.1. Lineage (NCBI taxonomy): Eukaryota > Viridiplantae > Streptophyta > Pinopsida > Pinales > Pinaceae > Pinus > Pinus tabuliformis. The sequence goes on from CM062807.1 coordinate 1,023,980,624, forward strand.
AGCAGGCCAATAAAATGATTCACTTCCTCAACACTCATACCAAAGAGGAATTGGCAGCATTAGATATTAGTAGCAGGACAGATACTATTCTGACAACAAAAAAGGTGCTGACCCTAAGAAATTTTGTGCAAACTCTAGAAAGAAAGTGTCAGGAAATGCAGGCAGAAATAGATGATTTCAAGTTAAAGCTTGTAGCATTGCAGAGCAGAGGATTGCCCAGCCTATTAACCAGTGCTGGAATACTGCTGACCCGTGAGCAGTATGCTACCAGGGTGAATAACTATGTTTCAAATCAGATTACAGCATCCTCAAGTACCTCAGAGGAAACAGGGCCTCCCTTTGGACATACTCTGTATGACAAATTAGAGAACCTGTTTTATATTGAACATGAAATAAATCACCTCTTTGAAGTACAGCCCAATTTTTACAGATATACTGAAGCAGATGAGACATTAGTAAAGATACAAAGGCATCAATTGCCTACAGAAGATTGGTGGCAGTCAATGCTGGAAATTCTGCCAAGGTGATATAATTTTTTATTTTTTTTTAATCAGCTACAGGTTAGCAACTCCACATATACGGGTCAGTTGCCAAAGTGTCAAGGTGGTAGGAAAAGAAAGTCAAATATGTTGGCAACTCATTAAAGCAAAGTAATCACAAGTGGCAAGAGATAGCGCATCAGGAACGCAAGCCAAAGCTACAGCCACCAGCCGAAGAAGCAGCCTAAAAGTCAACAAAGCAGGACACCTAAAGCGGCCAAGTACCGCATATTTACTCACTCAGGTTGCGCTGGCTTCCACATTAGTTATTGCTATTCAGCAAAGTAGATGGATAAATTTATGACTAGATATTTTCCTATGGGATATTTTTGTAACAAACTCTCTTATATATAGACCCAAGTCATATGTTTGTGGACTTGTGATTTTCTTTCAAAGACTGCGTTGTAAATTTTGAGGCTCTCTAATACAAATGGCTGTTGAAATTCATGGTCTCTGCACTGTCTGAATGTGGAAATGATGTACTGGGACCTGCTACAGAATTCCTGTGTCATTCAAAAGAACAATAAGTTATTCTAAACTGTGTTTTATGTTTTCTGTGTCTGCAAATTTCACATATGTTTCATAATCTTGATAACGGAGAAAAGGAATAGCCCAGGATTTGTTTAAATACACCCTGTGCTCAATCTCTGCTATTAACTATGTTTTCTTCAGGATTAGTCATAAATATGAATTCTTAACTGCTCATGTTTGCACTAATTCTTTCATTTTGAATACTGTTTAGGAATTCTTAATTGCTCCTGAATAATATTCATGCACTTTCCCCTTGCCAGCATAATGAAATATTCTTGATTTCCTTTCATTCCCTGACTTCATTCCATCAATTCCTGATTTGAAAATTGTTCCTAGACTGCCTACCTTGCTCTGTAGCATTACCATTTACCCAAGAAACACTTTCAGCTGTACACCATCATCGACTCCATAGCCCAATGGAACAAACTATCTTGGACTTGCATCTCAGCTCTGCCTGAAATCACCATCCAACAAACTTCAAACAAAACCCTGTGCATCATAACTAGCCTAAAATATTTCAAAACAAAGCTAAATCACAAAGAGAGAGCCCTCTCTGGTTGCATGTAGGCTAGGACCTGCAGGTAAAAGATTGGTTAGTGGTTACCTCGGCCATATTCCCTTCAGGAGGCAGGGAACAACCTGAGTGATAACAGTCTGCTCTCTAGTCACATTGAAGTAAACACTCTTTGCTAAGTATTCTTGGATTGTAACAATGATATTTTTATCAAAAAGAAAATCCATGATTAATTCTATGAATGAGGGTTTCTTTGTCACTCTCTCAATCCACATATACTAATTCTTCAAAATATGTATATCCTCCATGTATGATCTTCATCTAAAGAAATACACCATGTTCAACTTAACCATATCACTTATTATACTTGTCTCCATAGTGCTTAACAAACTCCTCTTACATCAATAACAATGAGAACCTTTGACTCTCATACCATTTGTTAATAAGCACAATCATATAAATTAAATTGTTGGTAAACACCAATATACTCATGGTACATCTCACATTTCGAAGATTAAATAAACCATAAAAATTAACCAAATTATAACGTTATATTATATTCATTGTTATTATTTTTATTATTATTATGAGAAAAAGAATAAATATATGTGTTTACACATACACATTTTTGAAAAATATGTAACAAGATTTATAGCCATAAAGATTCAACCCTCTTCACCATGGAAATTTTCAACTTTGTAAAAATGTTTTGTTACAATACCATGGGCCAATACCATGGATTACTAATACCACATGACCAAAAAACCATAAATCATGTTCATATGACATTTTTGTAATTAGTCAATTTAATTAAAATGGAAAAATGGGCATAACTGCTTTTGAGATAAATCTTTGCCTTTAATATTTAATTACTACTAAGAATATTATACAATATTAAGTGGATGTTAGATTATTATCATCTACCTAATACTCATTGATAATAAAATTAAAATTTCAAAATCTTTATTGGAAAAGAAATATCTCTATCATCCACCTAATTGTTATTGATAATTAAATTAAAATTATGAAATTTCTTTTCCAAAATAAGCATGCATATCTTCATAAAAATAGTAATGGAAAAAATAAATTTAAAATAAATTATAGTAAATAATAAGTTACCAATAGTACATTGGATATTTACGTGGAAAACCCATCTACCTAATAGAAAATATCTAAGAAGAAAAAAATTATTAACTTTATTGAGTCTAGAGGCTCACTCTACAACTCAGTATGATGTGTAAGGATGTTCATTTGTCATCAGAGTTGAAATTGCTCATGTCAACAAAAATATAAAATTAAAAAAAAAAAATATAAAAATTAAAAATAAAAATAACTATACAAAATATTTGAATAATTTCAACTCACCAAAAAAATTTGCATATCAAAAAATTAGATCCCTCTCCACTCATTTTAGATCGTTATTTAAAATGAATCAATATTGATTCAATCAACCATTGAAAATAAATACACCCATTGACTTTTCACTCCCCATACCTATAAATAAGCTTTATTACAATACCATATATTATCATACTACAAGTCAAAAATAAATCATTAGTATTATCAATACTACAAGTCAAAAATCATAAATCATTAAAATCTTTTATATCATTCCGAAAATATCAAAATTACATATAAAATTGTTTCTTCCCTGCCTTTTAAAAGTACATGTGACGCTATGTAGAGTTTAAATATTTTAAAAGTTGATAATTTCATAAGGGTTAAAATGGTGATGAAGACCTTATCCGACAGAGATAAAGTAAACTAAATATTAATTGTTACTTGTCTTACTAATTAATAATTGTTACTTGTCTTATTAATTAATATGTGACACCTTTTCATGTCATAACATTATATAATTAATATGTGACAGCTCATGTCATAACATTATATAATTAATTAGTGACACCTTTTTCATGCTATAACATTTTAATTTCTTAATGGATTAGTTATTATGATGTAGACTTTGTTTCAAAGTAACTTATTACCTTATAAAACTGAGAATGCCGTGATAATTAATTGGAATCTAAGAAATTATCTTTAACAACTTTGGTAATATGACCCTAACATAACTAGTTTATCACTCAAATTCAATTTAATGGGTAAGGATTGAATTTGATGTGTACTATTCTTCCATTTTCTATTACAAATAATGTAAGCGTAGTTTTATAAGTGCAGTGAAGGTTGAAAAAACATAGAGATTCATATAACTCTTTAACATTTGTTATTTTAAAATTTATGTCATGCAAAAGGAATTTCGAAAGAGGTCTGCATACTCATCCTCTACTGTATTATGAAAATGTGCACAAGAGTGCCACATTTGTTTAACAGCGTATAGATTTACAGAGATGAGACAACTACGTGACTATGATTGAATATATTAAATTAAATTTTATATAAAGAGAGAAAACTACGTAACTGTGATGCAATAGGTTAAATTAAATATAATAATAACAATAATAAATGCACAACCAGAAAGATTAGACAAAAATGTTGTATAAACGCACGGCAAGAAGATCCAAATGTAACAAATTCTGCAGTATCTTATAATATGGAAACACTGCAAAATATTGAAGGGCAGGGGTGTTGAATGGTAGGTCTTAGTTTGCAAATAAACCGAGTTTCTATTCTCGTGGAAGAAGTATATACATAATCCCTTTGTTACTTATCGTGCAAGACTGTAATTAGTTGTCGTGTTACATGTTTTTAACTGTATGTTTGGTGCAGACTTTGTAGAAAAAAATGGGTATCATGGGCACTCTTAAATTTCTGTGTATAAGTAATGCTACCCATAATTATGGATACAGAACTGAGCGAACGTAGATCTGAATAGTTTCAAGAAAGAAATTGTTATTGGATTTGTGAGAATATTTGAAGATGGATCCTCAAGAAGCTCCCGAAACTCCTCCAGAAGCTCCTGAAGATCCTCCATCACCAGAACCTGCAGGCGAGGACGGACCTGATCCTGCCCCTCCTGCTCCTGATGGTGACGGCGGTGGTGATCCTCCTCCACCTGGTCCCGATGGCGGCGGTGGCGATCCTGATCCTCCTCCTCCTGGTCCTGATGGCGGCGGTGGTGGTGATCCTGTTCCTCCTCCTCCTGGTCCCGATGGCGGCGGCGGCGGCGATCCTGATCCTCCTCCTCCTGGTCCTGATGGCGGCGGCGGTGATCCTGATCCTCCTCCTCCTGGTCCCGATGGCGGCGGCGGCGATCCTGATCCTCCTCCTCCTCCTCCTCCTGGTCCTGATGGCGGCGGCGATGGTCCTGATCCTCCTCCTCCTGGTCCCGATGGCGGCGGCTGCTGTTGGCCTTTTGATGCATGGTAAATCTGAAATATATTGATCATTCTCTAATGTTTAGACCTTTAAATTTTCAATCATGTGACCTTACTTTTGGCGTTTGAATTTGGTTTATTGGGTTGACATATTGCTGATAGAAATGGCGTTTTTATGCAGCCTGTCATTCCTGTGTTGCTGTTTCGGTCCGGGAGACGATCCTCCTCCCCCTCCTCCTCTTCAATGACAAAAAAAAAAAGAAGGGCGGGTTGAACAGATATATATTTTTTCAACATAAGGGGGTTCAAATACCTTCATAAAACAATAAAAATGTTGTGTCTCATGTGCTAACAATTTCGTCTGTGCACCATAATCCTCGGTCGACTTAATAGACCATTAATATATGGTAGCCTCATTTGTTGGAACTGTATTTAAGATCCGGGCACACTCAGGCCTTGGATTATTATTGTATGATAAATTATTTTTTCTCTTGGATTATTGTTGTATGATAAATTATTTTTTCTCCCTGTAATAAAATGATATTTTCTGCTATCTCCCCATTTTTTATGTGTTTTAATGGATGGATATAATTCTCTTCTGCAATGTTGACTTTGCAGAGATATTAGTTTCGAGTTCCGTAATTTGTCAGCACTCCTTTGGAGGGTGATTTTCTTAAGGAATTTAACGGATTTATTTTTTAATGGTGAAAATCTATTCAACTACTCAAAAATTATTGTACTATTTAAGATTTTAAAACTTAATAACTGTAACCTAAATTTCAAGGAAAAAATCATACTATAAAAACAATTATTCTTACTGTCCCAACTGCAGAACTTTTGGACTGGATGATGAATATTCTCGGATATATGACTGGAAACATTAAAAAAATGCATAGTATAAACTGTTATACGAGCTGATCCAATGGTTTTGGTCGGTGACAAAAGATCTAGGTGGGTACGCACGGAACCGAAGGGATCAAATTGGTCAAATAAAAGCTAAAATGGTGTCACGGAGAAGTTAAATTTGGGTACCTTAAGAGAAAGTATTAATAGGAAATTATTATTTCTAAGTCAATGGAAAAGCGTGCAAAAATGGTAAACCGGGTTACAACTGAAGAGATTTGAACCATTTCACATGATCAATTCAGCTGCTCTGGGAATATTATTATTTTTTAAGATCATTTTTTTTAAATGATTATTTAATATGAAAAGTTAATTTTTTAAATTTAATGTAAATTTATTTAATTAAGGGAATGTTTTTTTCTGCCTGTTTTAGTTCTTGAATTTTGTGATTAATTGTATTTAATTATTATTAAATAGTAGATTTGTAGTTTTATATATATGATAGGGAAGATGTATTAAGGGTGAAGTGATGTTATTGTGATTCGAATAAAATTTTAGCGGTCTGGTTGGGTATTTTATTTGGCAAACTGAAAATTTTGGGTTCAAATCTTGTGCTATCCATCTTGGTAAAAACTTGGATATGATGAAAATGTAGTCCTATCAATCTTACAAAAAATATTTTAGGTATTTAATATAATAATAGGCATGTGTATATCAAAAAGTACTATAATATTACAAGATGAGAAAAGATGAAAAGGGTAATAATGGTTAGAGAGGGATTTCACATGCTCAATAATTTTATGTTATTTTCTTATATGATTTTGTTATTAGGTATATAATTATCTTTTAACTTAATAAAACCAATTATTTAATAAGAAATATGGACTAAGTACATGCATATAAGTGGATGGTGGAGAATTTATGAAAAAGTGGTATGTTTTTCATGATAGGATTGATGTCTTGGATCATTCAATCAATCATTAATGCATGAGACTAATGGAAAGGGAGGTTGTGTCTATTGGGATGAATTACCCATTAGTTAGGGAGGCATTTGGCTTACTAGTTACAGGGAGGCAACAAATTCATCTTGACTATATTTGTTTATGCTTGCACTCGTGTAAGAGGATTGGAGTTGAATTCTTGATCATTTATTCAGTTCATTTGTTAGTGGAGAACCCACATGTGCGGTTGAGAAATGGAAAAAAGGCATGCTTGGGGGATTGCATGTGATTGATGATAGAGGAAGCAATTGAGCTATTCACACACAAGATGAAAGGATGATTTCCTCTGGAAATGTCTTCATGTAGTTGGAGAGGATGGATGTGAATGGTTGTAGGTAAGGAGAGAAACTCATTTCTTGGTTGTTCTTGAATTGAGACAAATAATGGAGGCCATTACACACTCACATGAATGGTGGGAGACGATTCTAAATTAAAGAAAAGAGTGTTGAAGACAAAGTTATAGTGGTACATAAAATAGAGCAAGAGACTTAAATGGAAGAGAAAACAATTTCCTTGAATAGAAAAGAGAGGGGGGGTGGGGGGGGGGGGGAGGTGGGGTGAGGGTGGGGGGGAGGATTTGTTTGGGAAGGATGCTAGGAAGGCTATCAAGTTATATGTTAAAACAATCATGGATGGAAGCCTAGAAGGTATCCATATTGTGGGCTAGAAAATGTAAGAAAAGAAACCCTTAAAACCCTAAGAAGGGAAAAGAACTAAGATAAATTGTTTCCATAGTTAATGGGGAATAGCTAAACTCTCTAGGAACACATTGAAGAACATTGTAATGAGAGACATACAAGGGACTACGTAGCAAAGAAGGAAGGTCTTATCCTTATGTTATGTATGGCAGATAGTGGTGTTAGACAATTTGTTGTGTTGTTCCTATTACCTATCCATATATGTGGGTAACCCTTGGCGAACAATTTTCTCCTACATTGTAGATTTCAATCCAATAGCTCTACCATGATCCACAATAGAAATCCTCAAATGTTCCTTACCCATTTGCTAGTCAGTACATGAATTGATTTGTAGCATATACATCTAATGAAGGTGGATCATCTATTATGAGGCACATTAACCATTTTCACATTCAAGTTCTTTTATTTAATGCTCAAGGCATTATAACATGGATCTTAATTTGAAATTGTATTATACTCCATTATCGCTTATGTACTTGTTCCCATACCTCACCTTGGTGGTTGTCATATGTCCTTAGTCCAATGTGTCTTTCCTTAGGATCTTTCTTTCATTATCTAGAAGGGGCACAACTAGGAGGATCTATTGGCGATAACGCTCCATATTATCTATACTTAACACTTATCATTGTTCCATTGTGTCCATTACTCCATGTTTTGAAGTGTTTTTGTTAGTCACTCGTATCAATTTCCTATTGGCCTTGTCTTATAACAAGAAGGGGTTGAAAACACTGGAGGTTTATGTAGCTATAAAAAAAGAAGAAACATAAGCCAAATATCAATAATCCATAAAATGTTATGGATATTCCACTATACAGTTCATCACAACATATTTGATAAAATTATACTCAAAAAATATGAAATATACACTATGAGAGTTTATTTCTCTTTATATTTTTGGATCTTGTTTATTGTGTATGCATGAAAATTATAACTGTGCAGAAAATAGAGAACAAAAAATAAAAACTCACAAACCATAATTGACATGAGATATAACCTAGGAAACCCTTTTGAAAGAAAACCCAGCAAGAAGATGAGGTTGCTTTACTCTCTTTTTCTGAATAGAAAATGGTTGTGAGTACAAAGAAGTAAGGCATGCGGCTCATGGGCACTATAGTGCACAAATCCTCTCTATGTGATCTCTCCCTATCCCTCTAGGATACTCTGCTCATTTATGGAACAAATGCACTCAAGAAGAATGGAACCCCTTTTCCTCTTAGTGGCCCTATTATAAGACAGCCTGATAACCTACTAGTGGTTAGGTTTGACTCCTTCAACTCTTGATTGTAGTTACAATATTGACATGTTTAAAGTATTCTTCATCATGATCATGTGACTAACCCATTTCTATGCATATGGAGTTGGCATAGAATCCTCTTGAATTATGGTGGCCAAAATATAAAGGTTTCCAAGTTGCATAACTTTCACATATGGTGTTAGGTCCCTATACTACTAGTGTAACCCTTATTGTTATTAGTACAACCCCCTTATTATATTGTTGTGCCCATGTAGTCCCCATATTGTTATTATTGTGCCCCATAGAAGCCCACTATTGTTATTATTGTGCCCTTACATTATTATTGTTATGTCACCTCTGATTATATTATGACCCCTTAGACTCCTATATATAGAAAGGAAGTCTTTTCATTTTTATCATCTAAGAATTGTCCATTTGTGTAATGTAAAGGAGGTTGCCCCCTTGAAGAGGCTTATTTCTAAGTCGTTCATCTATCTTTTCTATCTTTTTGTGAGTTGGTTTCATAACATTTGGTATCAGAGCTTTGGATTCTAGGGTTTCACTACTCCAAACAAGTCATCGTGGAAGTTTCACTATAACTTTTTTTCTACGACGTTTCAGAAGCTAACAAAAAACCCATTTGAGACGAAATCGCGGTGAACCTCGGGTCTGAATTTCAGATCTTATATTTCTATCGTTTCAGAGATATGGTCTGAGGAAGTTAGGGTTTTAGCAAGCTCCGGAATTTCATCTAAAACTGGTCATCATGGAATTTTCGTGATAACTTGTTCGCTACGAAGCTTCAGAAGCTAAACAAAAAAAACCCATTTGAGAAGAAATCGGTCTGAACCTCGGCTCCTAATTTCAGATCCTGTCTTGCTATATTTTCAGAGATATAATCTGAGGAAGTTATGGTTTTTGCAGACCCCCGAATTACATTCCAAACAAGCCAACTTGGGAAAATCATCATAACTTTCTCTATGAGCATGAGATTGAATTTTCGTAAGAAGTTGTAGAAAGAGGAATTCCTGTAGTTTTTTGTGTATCAATTTTAGGTACTAAGGTTTAAACAATAATACGTAGCATGTCATACAATTTCGCTCTACTAAACTAGTCTATAGTCAGGTCACCGTGGGAGATTTCGCATAACTCTTTCTTGTATAGTCAAATTTTGATCAGACTTGCGGGGTTAGAAAGAGAACTCACAGATCTACCGCAGGTAGAAATTTCAAAACTTGGAGATCTGAAATTACAGAGTTACATTTGTTTCAAGATCGAACTCCAAAAATCAAGAAAAATCAAGATGAAGAAGTTTGATGGCAAGGATCCAGTAAATTGGATACTACAGATGGAGAAATATTTTGATATACATGGTGTTCCATTGTTACAAAAGGTATGTATTTCATCTTCATATTTAGAACAAGATCAATTTTTATGGTATAAAGGGCTTTGTTCTCGTAAACCACTTGTTACGTGGTCAATTTTCACAGAGGAAATTATAGCACATTATGAGAATACAAAGAGCAACACCACAATGATTGGAGGAAGAAAGAGCAAAAGGGCTTTGTCACAAAGTGAAAGGAAAAATTATGGCAACAAGGAAGTCTACCCCTCACAACGATAAATATGGAAGTGTTGTTTCTCCTAGCCTTCCACAAACTACAAGGGTTACACCACAACAATTGGAAGAAAAAAGAGAAAAAGGCTTTGTTACAATTGTGATAAAAAATACATTAAAGGTCATAAGTGTGCTCAAAAGAAATTATTTTACATTGATTATGGAGAGGAGGAAGAAAAAGATCAAGAAACATCAAAAGAAGAGTATATAGACCAGGAACCAACCTTAGAGAAAGAAGAAATGAATCTGACCACATCTTGTAAAGCATTGGAAATAATTACTACTCCTCAAACTCTGAAGATAGAAGGACATATCAAGAAGAAAAGGGTTCAAGAAGTGAAAGACCACATCAAGAAAGAAGAAATGACTCTGACCATATCTCGTAATGCAATGGCCAGAATTATCACTCCTCAAACTATCAAGATAGAAGGACATATCAAGAAGAAAAATTTTCAAGAAGTGAAAGATCACATAGAGCATCAAGAAATGAATCCGACCATATCTGGTAATGCACTAGAAGAAATTACCACTCCTAAAACTCTCAATATAGAAAAACATATCAATAAGAAAAAGATTCAAGCAGTGAAAGATCACATCGAGCATCAACAACAAGTTCTCCAACTTTTAAAGGATAATGCCACTTTGGTGCAGAATCGAATGAAACAACAGGCAGATCAACATCGCAATGAAAGAAGTTTTGATGTAGGCGATTGGATATTTTTATGGTTATATACATACAAACAAATGTCCCTCAACAAAGCTATTTATGAGAAGGAAATGTTGGCAATACTACATGCACTTAAGAAATGGCAACCTTACCTAATGGAAAGACACTTCAAGGTAAAAACGGATCATGATAGTATTAAATAATTTTGAGAACAAAGATTATACTCTGAAGAGCAACAAAAATGGGTCACAAAGATGTTGGGTTATATCTTTGAAATCATCTACAAAAAAGGGAAGCAAAATGTTGTGGCAGATGCACTCTCAAGAAAGGATGAGGATGTGAAAGCATTGTTGTGTGCCATTTCTATTATCCAACCAGATTGGATAAACGAAACGAGGTATGAATAGAAGAAGGACGAAGAAGTGTGGCCACTCATTCAAAAGTTGCAGAAGATCCCAGTTCAAACAATATTACCAAAACTTGACGAGGAAGGAAAAATCATATTAGAGCCTCGAGAAGTCACAGAAACAAGAACCCAACAGCTACGAAATCGATCAATTTCAGAGTATCTCATCAAGTGGAAGAACTTACCCGCTGAAGATTCCACATGGGAGGACAAGAATTTTATACAGGAGCATCAAGAACTACTCATCCGTTGATGACAACACTTTTTGAAGGAGAGGGGCATGTTAGGTCTCTATACTACTAGTGTAACCCCTTATTGTTATTAGTACAACCCCCTTATTATATTGTTGTGTCCATGTAGTCCCCCTATTGTTATTATTATGCCCCATAGAAGGCCACTATTGTTATTATTGTGCCCTTACATTACTATTGTTATGTCGGCTCTGATTATATTATGACCCCTTAGACTCCTATATAGAAAGGAAGTATTTTCATTTGTATCATCTAAGAATTGTTCATTTGTGTAATGTAAAGGAGGTTGACCCCTCAAAGAGGCTTATTTCTAAGGTGTTCATCTATCTTTTCTATCTTTTTGTGAGTTGGTTTCATAACATATGGACTCCAATTAAGATGATTCCTGTGTCGCTTAAAAGGTCTATGTGTGTAGAATATGAACAAAAGGTCAGTCATTTGAAGTTATGTATAAGTAATGCTATCCATAATTTTGTGTACAAAACTGAGAGAACATAGATCTAAATAGTGTCAAGAAAGAAAATTTATTATTGGATTTGTGATAGAAAATTTGAAGATGGATCCTCAAGAAGCTCTTGAAAATCCTCCACGGGGTCTTAAAGATCCCCCATCTCCAGACCCTGCAGGTGGGGATGGTCCTCATCGTGTTCGTGATGGTGATGATGGTGTTCCCACTCCTTGTCACAGTGATGGCAGGCTCCTAATCATCGTCCCGATGGTTGTGACTGCTATTGACCTTTTGGTGCATGGTATATCTAAAATATATTGATCATTCTCTAATGTCGAAACCTTTAAATTTTCAATCATCTTGCTTTAGTTTTCACATTTGAATTTGATTTATTGTGTTGACAAATTGTTGATAGAAATGGTGTTTTTTTATGGAGTCTGCCATTCCTATGTTATTGTTTCCGTCTTCCTGTGTTGTTGTTTCTTGTTCGGTAGACGATCCTCGTGCTCACGACAAGAATGAATACATAATGAATAAAGAGTTGAACATATGCATTTTTTTCTTTTTCTTTTCTATGTAGTTCGTGGACCCCAAAAATCGGTGTGTGATACGTCCATGAAAATTTGTACCAAGTAGATCCACCCAAAGGGATCACTTCTTGTCAGCTCAATAGCAGAGCCTGAGTGTCAAGAGAATTGAATTCGTGACCTCTCACTAACAAAAATGCTTTAACAATAAAAACTCCACTACTTGGACTAACCCAAATAAATACACATTTTTTACCCCAAGGGGATTCAAATGTCTTGATACCTTTTTTAAATAATAAAAATGTTGTGTCTGATGGGCCAGCAACGTCGCTTGTCCACCACAATACTCGGTCCACTTAACCGGCCATTAATATATTGTACCTTTATTTGATGGAACTGTATTTAAGATCTCCTTCGATATACGTAAGCCATTATTGTTGTATGATAAATTACTCCCTCTGTAATAAAATGATATTTTATCTTTAGCTCCCCATTCAAATTTTATGTGTTTTAATGTATGGTTATAGTTCTCTTCTGACAATTTCTGTTATCTCCCACATTTAAGTTTTCCATGTTTTAATGGATCAGATCTATTCTGCAATGTTGACTTCGCAGATATGAATTAGTTTCGAGTTCAGTAATTTATCAGCGCTCCAGAGTTGAGTTAGATTTATATATATATATAAGCCATAAGAAATTCTTACAGTCCAGGACTTTTGGATTGGATGATTGAAGATTCTCGAACATTAAAAAAATGCATTTTATAAACTGTCATACGTGCTAATATAATCGTTATATGACAACGAGTAGGTGGGTACACATGGCAACTACCGAGGGAATCAAAGTTGTCAAGTTCATGATTTAAACGAATCAATAGAACCGCCGGTAAGAGTATTTTAATAGAAAAGAAGGCATTAATAGGAAGTTATTTAGTGTAGATTGATTGATTGTTTAGTTTTAAATTTTTGTAATTAATTATAATTAATAATGATTAAATAATGAATTTGTTTGTGTATTATTTTAATTACTAAATTTTGTTTACACTATATGGAAGATAGGTTAAGGTGATTTGAATAAATTTTGTTTACACTATATGGAAGATTGATTAAGGCGAATTGAATAGAACCGATAGAGTTATTTTTGTATTTAATAAAATAATAGAGTTATGAAATATTTATATAAAAAATAGATTATTATAGTACAAGGGAAGAGTGAAAGGGTATATGGGGATTTTATATGTTTAATAACTTTATGTTGTTTTTCTATATTATTTTGTCATTTTCTATATAATTCTTTTTTAACTTACTAAAGTCAATCACTGGATAGGAAGTATGGGTTGAGTACTTACATGTAAGAGGATGGTGGAGAGATATCTCTTCATTAATGAAAACATGAGCTTGAGTACAATGATGATGGGATTAATGCTTTTGCTCATTCAATCAATCTTTGATGGATGAGACCACTAGAAAATGTGTATTGAAGGGGATGAATCATTCACTAGTCAGGAAGACAAGTTGGTGACTAGCTATATGGAGGCAATAGATTTATCTTGGTCATATGTGTTCATGTCTGCACTCATGTGAGTGGAGGGAACCCAAATTCTTTGTCATTTATTCATTTTATTCATTATTGGAGAATGAGGAAGAAAAAATCCATGCTTGGGGGAAGGCATGTGATTGACAACAAAGGTAACAATTGAGTTATTCACATGACAAGTTGAAAGGATGATTCCTCTAGTCATGCCTTCATGTAGTTGGAGAGAATGGACATTAAGGGTTATAGGTAAGGGGGAGAAATCCATTTCTTGATTATTCTTAGATTGAGGAAAACAATGGAGGCCATTCTACACTCACATGAATGGTGGGAGGCCATTCTAAATTTTGGTAGAGAGCACTGAATAGAGAGATGTAGTGGTACACTGAATAGAGTGGGAGACTCAAATGAAAGAGAAAAAAATTTCCTTGAATAAGAAAAAAAATAAAGAAAGAGAGAGATATTTGGTTGGGAAGGAAGCTAGGAAGGTTATCAAGTTATGTGTTGGAACAATCATTGCTGGTAGCTAAGAAGGTATCCATATTATGGACTACAAAAGCTAAGAAATGAAGCCTTTCAAACCCTAAGAAGGGGCAAGAAACAAGATAAAGTGTTGTTGGAGTTAATGGGCAATGGATAAACCCTGTATGCACACATTAAAGAGAATTGTAAGGAGAGACTTCTAAGGGACTATGCAACAAAGAAGGAAGGTCTTATCCTTGTGTTATGTGTCACAGGTAGTGGTGGTACAAAACTTGTTGTCTTGTTCACATTACCCATCTGTATACATGGGTAATTCTAGGAGAAAACATTTCTCCTGCGTTGTAGCTTGTAATCCAGCAACCCTATCATGATTCATAGTAGCCCCCCTCAACCACCTTTGTAATTCCCCCAATCTTTAATTCCATAGAGATTGTAATTGTCATTAATTATGTTAATGATGCCCATAGGCGCAAGTAAATACAAATGGGTCAAAAGGACATAGAACAATTGTAATATGTTTTATTAAATATATTTTCAAATACTAAAGAATAAAGAAGCCAATCTAGATCTCTATGTTTGAAAGGATGACTTAGTTGAGGAAGCCTATAAGGTGGTTTGGGAACTTTTCTTTCTTTCTTGAAATTAATTTTTTGACCCCTGATGTTCTAGTTGAACTACCTAACTTCCAATTATTTATGGGAGAGATGGGGGAGGAGGTATTGGATTTTTCCAAGCATGGGATACATGCCATATGGCAAGTCCAAGCTGACTTTACAGCCCTAAGAGGGACCCTAGATCTCTCATACATTAGGAAGTGCTCATGAGAGGGAAAATGTTTAGCACTTAGAGATAGGGAGACAAAAAAAGAGTGTGTCACAAAATACCATCCAAGGGGGATTGAGTGTGAACCTTGAACCCATTATGTGCAGGTGGCTTGTAAACCCATGTTTGTAAATTTGACTATAAGGGTTGCGAGAGAGTGACCTAGACAACACGTGATAGATTTTAGTGCCTTATGTCATAGTAAACTTATGATGGATTCCATGATCAAATTGTATCAGTTAAGTAAACTAGTGAGGAAGCCGTCATACTCAGTTGGGATGATTTGGAGGAACTTGGTCATTTAGATGTCTTGTGCATGAGAAGCACTGAAGAGAAGGAAAAATGTCAAGGGACCATAGGAAGAAGTGAAGGGATATCCTTTTGTGTTGTTTAGGCTTATAGTGGCCATATCGTGTTGTGTGATTAGCTCAAACGCAATGCTTGAAAGGTAGCATTCATATTTTCCTTCAAAAGAAGAAATTTTCTCTCGTACTCTATACCTTGGGTTGAAAATCCCTATTGAACTCCATAAGTGAAGCATCCTTTAGACGTTGGATATGGCTTGAGGGTGGCTAGTTACAAGAAATGTGTAGTGTAGCTATGCCTACAGTTAGGTGGAGAGTAGCTACCCATTCTTCAATTTCCAACAAGTTTAGTTGAAACAAATAAGTGAAATATATCTTATTGTCAGAGAAATGCAATTACTTTTTAAAATGTCATTGAAGTGTTGGATTATTATTTATAAATTTGATGATGAGGTTAAAGCAAATGTATAGTTTTTATTGAATTTGCATGCATAGTGAGTTATGTGCCTTGTATAGATTTCTTGAATATTGATTAATATTACATTTATGAATAATATGTTGTATGCAAAAGTAACCTTCTTAGGTGATATGTGATTGTGACCTATTATTTATGCATGAACCAAGATGTTCATTATGGATGTAAGGATTGAATGTGATTTCAATAGCTTATGAGTTGTCATATTGGTCTCTATGCACACTAAAATGGTGAGGTGAAACTTGTGTGTTGGAATGAGATTAAGGCTCCTTATGCCTCTAGAGTTAAACCAACATGTGGGTCTCTCTCTCTCATGTAAGCAATGGAGGTGAGAAGGCTTGAGGTTTCCCAGTTCAATGATGATCAATTTGATCAGTACTCACTCCTTTATTAGTTCTTCCTTAATTGTCAGCTCTATGTTTCCTCAAATAGTTGATCGGGTTTTGAACTCCAAATCTACGCTCCATCAAGCTCTAACCAATAACCACAACATATAGTCGAGAACTTAAGCCATAAAAGAAACAAGTGTTGTAACTACGTGCTTGCTAGAATATTGGGGCACCAAAGTTTCTATAAAATGCAACTTTATTTTCGTCTTAGTGTAGCAGAAAACTCTATGTTACTTAACACCACTAGCGATTCAACAAACCTTTATATTGGGTAGTTAATGCATTGAAATATTTCCATAAAATAACTGTCGATATAGATATACTCTAGTATGACATATTGTTATTTAATGACATAATGTCTATTAACCATGCACATTAACTAATGAACCTAGAACACTGGAATACTAGAAAATCTAGAAATGCACCTTAAAAAAAAGTCTCGATAAATAGACATAAAGTGGAAGGCATTTTTTCCATCACAAAATCTTCGTCAATTGATAGAAACAGACCTCGAGACTTCAAAAAATTGTGTATTGTCGACAGTTTGTTGTTTCTTTTGAAATATTAGAACTCCATGTTGGAACCACTCCTTAGAACCTGATCTTAACATAGAAGAATTATCCTATTATAGGAACAATGTTGTAAAACCTTACTATCAAAAGGCTTGGGTGTACTACAGATGACATGGTAGACCACATGGTAGCAACATGTATGCAGAGGGGTTAGGTGACATAGAGATCTAATGTTGACCCAATAGTGTTTTGAGATATCGAGCCACCACAATATTTGGATCCTCATATTTATCTTGTCTCCCCATACCAAGAGAACTTCAGAGTATGTCAAATGGTATAAATGGTTGAAGAATTCGAACCCTAGTAGACTTATAGCCCAATGTTAGTTCATGTGGAAAATGGACCAATATTGTTTATACACTGAGTGGGTCCAAGAAGCCAAACATTGATATAACTACCAAATTTATGTGAAACATATGTGGATTAGTGTGGGAGTGACATCTAGGGAATGGATGCCACATTTCATCCACATGGCTTGTATGGATCTTGATGTGGCCCTTAAGTGGTAGATATTCAAACGACCATAACTTTGTTCCTTAAGCTCAGAATGAGATGAAATTTATATCGTTGGAAAGCTCTCAACGAGAACAGGAAAATGGTGGTGTCAATAATGTATTTAAGGTGATGATAGAAAGATAAAATTTCATAATCTCATATTCACAATAAACCTAGTAATGCCATGTATCCCTATATGACTTTAGGGAGTTGGGTGTGCTACAGAGTGGTGTCAGAGTTGTGGTTTAATAGTAGGTCTGGAGGGATAGAGATACTCAAATACACCACAAAGATTCATTTTGAGTAAGACAAAGAGCTTAATGGTTACTTTTATTAGTGGTAGTGTTACCTGAGGTGACTTTGAATAAGTGTAGTTGGTTCAATTTTAGAAACTATGTAGATGAAAGAGTGCTCATTGGGAGAAGAGAGACATGCTTGAAAGTGTCATGCCTCAGAAAAGGCTCACTATAAGAGTCTATCTCTTGTGAATGATGCTGACTGGAAATCAAGAAGATGGAGTTAAACATGGAGATTCTAGCGGATGCACATTTACGCATATAAATGCATAAGGATATGTGTATGTGGGTAGTTTTGGATACCTTAGTTTAAGGACATATTGGAGTGCATTTCTATAATGGAATTTGTGTTAGTAGGCATACCTAAATATCTCTAAAAGGATGTCAACTTTGGTTGGATGGTGTATCTATAATGAATGCATGATAAAAATGTAAATGGTTGAGGTTGTGCTATGGGGGATAATAGAAATCCCTACACTATATTTACAATTTGAAAGGCCTAAGTTAATAGGGTCTCAATTTTAGCTTTAGGATAAGTGTTTTATATGGCAAATAAATGTGCCTTGAAGTGAATGGATGTGGTTAATGCATTACTAGAAAATAATGTGCATGTTTTTATTAGATGAAATGCATAATGATATATGCATGGATCAATTGAGTTAGTAACCAAGCATACTGTTTCTTGATATGTTTTGGGTAAGTATGGTACTACCTAGGTTTCCCTAGTGATAGGCTACATTGCACATGGTGCTAATGGATGAAAGTGCACAAGAGAAATTTTTCTTGGCAAAGAGAGCCATAATGTTGGTTATGAATTGAGTAAGAAGGGAAGTAGACCCTTTGCCCCAGATTAGATCATTATAAATTTTTCCATCCATCTCAATTATTTTAGAGTAGAAAAAGTGGAGGAATCAACTCACATGAATATTTTTACTGACAGGACCCAGTTTGGCAGAATAGGATCTAAAATATTTGAAGAGAATTGTGAGGCATAAAATGATTTTTTTTACAGGTAAAACTTTGTAGTTTTAGCACCACAAATTTTTTCCTACTCTACATACAAATACCTTTCTAACGGCATAAGAATCACCTCAATTGGCATTTGTAGGCAAAAGTTATACCACTCATAAGTTGGCCTTCTTAGTTTCGCCACCATAAATTAACAGGACACAACGTGGCTATTCATGTGATCATGCTGAATAATACTCTAGAATATTCTATATTGTAACTATGGTTAAGAGCTGAGGGAGTCAAACCTAATAATTAGTAAAAAATCTGGTTGTGCTATAATCGAGACACTAAGAGGAAAACGGGTTCCATTATTTTTAAGTGCACTTGTTCCATAAATGATAAGAGTAGATGAGATTGATAATGAGAGAGAAAAAAGAGAGAATTTTTGCATTGTAGTATCCCATGGGTCATATTCCTTACTTCCATTTCCTCATAATGATTTTTCTATTCAAAGAAAGAGAGCAGAGCAACCTCACCTTCCAACTAGGTTTTCTCCTGAAAGAGTTTCCCAAGATATATCTTGTCTCAAATGTTGTTTGTGAGTTTTTATTTTGTTGTTCTCTATTTTATGCATAAATTTTAATTTTCATACATGTGAAATAAACAACAATCTATATATCCAAAAAAAGAAAGAGAAATAAACCCTAAATCTAGTGTAGATTTCATATTTTCAAGTATAGTTTTAGTAGTTATGTCACAACAAACTATCCAACGGAATATCTATGGTAGTTTACAGATCATATTAGTATCATAGAATTTTTATTTGGTTATATTATGGATATTTGTAGGATATCTATATCGTCAAAACCAAAATTCATAAAACCCTAGTCCAATGGGGGATGAATCTGTGAATAACACTCTTGATCCTATAGAGGAGAGGTTTTCATAGCTGGAAGCACAAGTTGTAGATATAAAAAGTAACATAGATATCATTATGGCATCCCTAACCAATAAGCTTGGGTTATTAGGAGAAGATGGGGATTCTAATGCAAAGATCAAATTAGAGGGGACATCAAGAGATTGGGAAGAAACAAAGAATAAGCTAAAGAAAGGTCCCCCAAAACATCAACCTAGTTCAAGTGTTGTGAACCACTCACAATTCGTTTATAAAATTGAAGCGA
This sequence comes from Pinus tabuliformis, assembly GCA_031772625.1. Classification (NCBI taxonomy): domain Eukaryota; kingdom Viridiplantae; phylum Streptophyta; class Pinopsida; order Pinales; family Pinaceae; genus Pinus; species Pinus tabuliformis. The sequence goes on from CM062807.1 coordinate 1,024,000,678, forward strand.
AGATTGATATCAAGCCATACCATGGTCATAGCGATGATCTAAAGCTATTCATTGGTTGCAACAATTGGAATTTTATTCTAGTGTTCATCATATAAAGGAAGAACAAAATATTTCACTTGTGTTGAGTTGTACTACTAAACAACCACCCTATTTACTTTTTATTTTAAAGTTATATAATAAATAATGGGGACCCTTCCTTATTGTTAATAAAACTCTTTAGTTTTAAATAAAGATAAGGGAATTATGAATTTCTAATAACATACCCTCTCGCGTGAAAGTTTCTATTATCAGAACCTAAATATCAAAGGTATAAACTTGCAAATGTTACGATTAATGAAAAATTCAATATACCTTTTATTTAAAAAATACATTTTCAGATAATATATGTCAGATCATTGTAATATCGTAACATTCATTATAGGAAAGTTACGATAATTTCGTTCACCGATCAAACATCCCCGACATGTAAAACACAAAGTTAAGTGGGCACTTCCTTTTAAATTAAAATAGTTTAAAGAATTGTCGACCCCACCAACTGCCACTTGGCATATCAGAATCCCCAAACATCATAACTTTTTAACTGCACCATCTCAAAACTCCTGATATCTCAAACTTTTGATACTCAGCACTTCTGTTATACCTTACTCTCAATATCGCAAAATTCCTATTACCTCCCACTTTCAATATCTGATATGTCCGATGTTGCTCCTCTCTGATATCTCAAACTTCTGATATTCCATTCTCTACCGATATCAACACTTTTCATATTGGATGTTCACTCTTTAAATCCCCGATAGTTCATTTTCCAATATAAAACTTCTGATATGTCTTCTCACTTATACTTATAGTTGTTATATCTTTAAACATGACATATGAGAGTCTCAAATATCATAATTTTTAGTGTGCATCCAGGTGATTTCTCTGATAAAATTCTTCTAATATGTTGATGTGTGCAAGACCCACATGAATTCATGTTTTTTATTTAATATTTGAAAGTGGTGAATTTATGGTTTTCAAAATTCTAAACAGCCTTATTCATTGCAACTTTATTTTATCATGATTTTCCTTTAAGACAGAAATCGTTGTGAAACAATGTTATTTAAGCTAAAGTATTTTCATTGAAGGAATTATCATTTAGTCTTGTGTTTTTCCATTGCAAGCCAGCCTTCATAAGCAAAATTCAAAAGAAATGTGTAAGCCAGCTAAAGAAAAGAATAAACTAGTAACTCAGCAGTAATCGATTGCTTCACCAACTGAAAATATTGATACGCCCAGGTTGTTTTCCGACATGGTTTGTTCTTTAGATGCTTGGAGTACCTCTTGGGAATCTATCTATGGACTATTTGAAGATGAAGGACCAAGCGTCACTCAAAGAAAAACTACAGTTGGGGATTTTAACCCAGTTTCTAATACTACCCACAGTGATGTTGCAAATTCATTTTTACATAGAATTGCTACTTGGCCCAAGATCCTTCCCTATATAGATATGATTCGGTGGTCCATGGAAAAATTGAACATTGTAGATAGTAAATTCATGACAAATAATGATACAGTCATCGACTCTTTCAGCGACAATGACTTCAATGAAATGTACCATTTGCCACTACCTCAGTGTAAATAAATATAACAGACAGTTTATGGAAAAAATCATGAGAAACATTGATCATGCACAAGAATCCATCAAGGAATGGAGGAGAGACCCCAATAAGCATAAGCGTGAGGAAAAGGGCATCTATTCAGTAGACTCTCTTGTCGGTCCTTATTGTCAAGTTGTTGCCATGATATGTAGACTCTTTTATTATCCTAATACTCAGAAATTCCAGGATCAATGGAATCCATGAATTAATGTGGCCTCAAAAGGATATATATTAGACTAGCGAAATATTTTATCTAATAACTTAGCCACTCACATTCTAAATTTTAAGAGGAAGCATACAGTTTTAGAAAATATAATTCCTCCTTTCTATATTAGTGTCTATGTAATGGATGCCCTATGCTTCACTATGGATTTCACCTCCATGGGATGGAAATGGACCTTAGAGGACCCAACTCCTATTCATATATACCATAATATCCTTTGGGACTCCAAGTATCATCCTCATTTCCATAGAATCTACCAAGGTGTTATGTTGCCTATTCATCAAATTATCTTTAATAAGAGAGCACCTAGGGTTTCCCCAGAAGTAGAGACGAACTTGATCAGGGTTGGGAATTCATTTTGTGAGGACTTGTTTACCTACATCTGGATCTTTGGTAGTCTTTCTAATCCCCATGTCTTGCCCTTTTATGTCCCCGACAAATTGTTGGCTCAAGAGATAGCAAACCAAACCATAGGTAATGACATTTCTAAAATATTGAAAGAAATCAATATGAAATTATGTCTTGCCTTTCCTTTTCATTGTGGTATGTATACATTAGATAATATCAAACATGTAACTATTGAAATTAAGTCTATCTTAGAGTTTAATTTTCTGACTATCCCTAACAAGGAGTATGATCCTCATGGAAATGTCAAGAAGGTTATTGCACAGTCAAGCATCAGGAAATTCTCTCATGAGTAAGATCAGTTTGACAACTTCTTTGAAAAAGTTTCAACCTATTCTTTAGTCTCCAAACAAATTACATAACATCTAATTGCACAAGAAATCACTCAATTTTCCATTCTGACCTTCCATCCAACTAAGAGCTTAAAGAACATGCTTACTTACAGGGAAGAAAGGCTATCCCCTTTACCTTTAGGCTCATTTAAAATTTCCCAGGAAAGCAAAACTCAAGAAAAGTTACATTTTTTCCTTCTACACAGGTTACTAATACCCCTAAACCAAAAGAGACAGGGGCTTCTTCTACTAAGATTGAAGGTCATTTGTCAATTTCGAAGCTTGAGGAGATATGGGATGTTAGGTCCCTATAATACTAGTGATTACCCCATTACTATTGTCATTGTAGCCCTTATTTTTATTTTTGTGCCCTTATTGTCCCCATATTGATAATATTGTGCCCCATAGAAACCCACTATTTTTTTTTGTTGTTCCCTTATATCATTATTGTTATATCATCTTTGATTATATTGTGACCCCTTAGAATCCTATATATAGAAAGGAGGTTTTTTCATTTTTATCATCCAATAATTATTCATTTGTGTAATATAAAGGAGGTTTCCCCAATGAAGAGGCTTATTTTGAAGTTGTTGATCTATCTTTTCTTCTATTTGTGAGCTGGTTACATAACATTTGGTATCAGATCTTTGGATTCTAGGGTTTCACTAATCCAAACAGATCATCGTGACAGTTTCACTATAACATTTTTTCCACGATGTTTCAGACGTTGAAATTAAAACCTATTTGAGTCTAAATCTCGATTAACCTTGGTTCCAAATTTCATACCTTTTCTTGCTATAATTTCGGAGATAGGATCCAAGGAAATTAGGGTTTTTTCAGGCTCACAAATTATATCTCAAACGGGTGACTTGGGGAAAAGCGTCATAACTTTCTCTCTGAGCATAAAATTGAACATTCATAAAAAGTGACAAAAATAGGATGGCCTGTAGTAGTTTTTGTATTGGTTTCAAGTCCTAAGGTCAAAATAGTGACACGTGGCACTTTGTACAATTTCGTTTTACTAAACCAATCTATAATCAAGTCATCGTGGGAGATTTGGCATAACTCTTCCTTGGAGAATACAATATTGATGAGACTTGTGAGGTTGGAAATAGGACTCATCGGGACACCACAGGATGCAATTTTGGACCTTGGAGATCCGAAATTGATGAGATATAAAAGATTCATTATCAAGCTCCTACAAAGTGAAAAAATGTGTGTAATTTTTTTAAAATTTTGTATAAGATTGGTTTGAAAAATTAGTTTGAAGGAATTCAAAGGGAATAGTGAAGTAATATTATCATTAATTGATTCCCCAAAGAAATAAAATGGAAACACCTAGTAAGCAACCTGAAATCTCTAACATGACGCATGAAGAAGAGGAAGAAATGCAACATGATATATCAAAATTACGAAACTAGGTGCAACAAAATTCACTCTCACAAAAGGTAATAGAAGCTAAGATGGATGGTTTAAAATAAAGGCGTGGAAGCTAAGATGGATGGCATGGAAGCTAATATGGATGGCATGGAAGCTAAGATGGATTGTTTAAATAAAGGCGTGGAAGCTAATATGGATGGTATAGAAGAAAAACATAAAGGAAACATGGAAGAGGTGAAGACATTTTTGACAAATTTTCTACAAGAAATGCTCAGTAATGGCGAAAGGGTAGTAAAGGAAACTCATGAGGAGAAAAAAATAAATGTTAATCATGATTCCATAGACTCTAACAGTGGACCGAAGACCCACCTTGTTCCAAAGATCGATATGTGGAAGTTGGATGGTTAGGATATCGTAACTTGGATACTATAGATGGAGCAATATCTCGATCTCCATAATGTGGAAAACACATAAAAGGTATGCATTGCAACTTTATATTTGGAACCAAATCAGTTTGTATGGTATAGATGGCTTTTCTCTCGTAAACAAATTGTCACTTGGGAAATTTTTAAGGAAGAAATGATAGCACATTATGAGGATACAAAAATCAACATTTTTTTAACCAATTGATAAATCACAAAAAAAGGGTTCGATTATGGAGAACATTGAGGACTCCCAAAAATTGAATATAAGGGTAAAATATATTCCATAGGAGCATAGGATTGATGTGCTCATAGGGAATTTAAATGATAACATCCAACATGAGGTTTGCCTTTCGGAATCTGATTCATTGGAGAAGGTATTTAGGTTGGCAAGAAAAATGGAAAGCAAAATTATGGAAACAAGAAAGCTTACCACTCACAACTATAAAGATGAAAGTGTTGTTTCCCCTAGACTTCCACAACCTACAAGGTTGACACCACAAAAATTGGAAGAAAAAAGAGCAAAAGGGCTTTGTTATAGTTGTGATAGAAAATACACTAAAGTTCATAAGTGTGTTGAGAATAAAATATTTTACATAGATTTTGAAGACGAGGAAGAAAAGGAACAAGAACCGTTAAAAGAAGAGGATATACACCAAGAACAAAACCTAGAGAAAGAATAAATGAATCTAACCATATCTTGTAATGTATTGGTCAGAATTACCACTCCTCAAACTATCAATATAGAAGGACATATCAAGGAGAAAAAGATAATAGTGTTGATTGATTCGAGAAGTACCCATAATTTTATTCATTATAAGACCAAGGAATTGAATTGCTTCCTATATCCAACACTAGAGTGTCAAGTGATGGTTGCAAGTGGAGGAACCATAAATTTCTCTCGAAAGTGCCATAATATCAAGCTATCCATGGGAGAATATGTATTGAATAGCCCAATTCTTTCCATTACAATGGGTGGTGCTGATGTTGTGCTAGGAGTCCAATGGCTACAACCCTTGAGGACAATAGCTTTTAATTTTTAAGAACTTTTCATGAAAATTTCTTCAGAAGGAAAGGAATTTGAATTAAGGGGTATCACAGCGAAACTGGTAATGATAATCAACTCTAATGGAATGACAAAGCTTCTAAAGAAAGAACAACAAGGTATAATTGCACAATTATGTTCGCTAGAGGTTCCCACATTGAAATCATCTATTTCTCTAGATCTCCAAAAAGTCTTGGACAATCACTCCAAGGTATTTGAGACTCCCAAAGGCCTCCCACCTATTTGTGATCATGATCATGCTCTTCATTTGATTCCAGGAGGTGTTCCTCCAAACATCAGGCCTTGCAGATATCCATATGCCCAAAAGAGTGAAATTGAATGTATGGTTGCAGAAATGCTAGAGGTTGGTATAATTCAACCTAGTGAAAGTTGTTGTTTGTGGAGCATGATTGTTCAGAGGTCTTTGTTTCAGTCGGATGTATAACCCAAGAAGTTTGTACACCCCTCCATGCGGGGGGGTGCGAGGGGGACTTGTCCCCCCAGCGGGGGTCCGGGGGGGCCGATCCCCCCCGGCTAGGGGTCCGGGGGCCAGCGGTCCCTCGGCGGGGGCTCGGGGGCAGCGTCCCCAAAGATAAAAACAAATGTAAAATTTCCTTGTAAAAGTATAGTAATTTCTAGTCAATTTGGGACGTTCATTAGGCAGATGATCTGACGGTAGAACTTGTGTTTAGTTTAGGGTTTTTTGCCCTAGAAGGCAACCCCTCTCTTTATATGAGGGTATTTTATTTGAGGCTGTGATATAGATGTGTATTCTGTGAGAGAAAAACAGAGAGGTGAGACTGTGAGAGAAAACAGAGGATATTACAACAGATTTTCTACAGGTTATGTCTCTTCATTTTGCTGGATAATAGAAAGGAAGGACTGGTTGTGCGGGGTGGACGTAGCCCAAACTAGGTGAACCATGTATATCTGTGTCTCTCTTGTTTTGTGCGTTTTCTGTGTTTATATTTCTGCAATATTTTATGTGTTTCGTTGCTCCATAATATATAATTTTCTAACAAAAGTTCTTTCTCTGCTCCAATAGTATTGGTGCACAAGAAGGATGGGTCATGGAGCATGTGTCTGGATTATAGGGAGCTCAAATACTCACTATTAAAGATAAATTTCCCATTCCTATCATTGATGAATTATTGGATGAATTGTGTGGATCAATTTACTTCACCAAGTTGGATCTTCATTCAAGATATCATCAAATCATAATGAAGACTAAAGACATTCCAAAAACAACATTTAGAACTCATGAGGGTCATTATGAATTTTTGGTCATGCCTTTTGGCATTACCATTGCACCTTATACATTTGAAGGTTTGATGAATTCCATTTTCAAATCCTTCCTTAGAAAATTTGTGTTAGTATTTTTTGATGATATACTAATCTACAGCAAGTCTTGGAAGGATCATGTTCAACACATTGACAGGGTGCTTAAACTACTAGAGGAGAAACAATTATATGCAAAAATCTCCAAATGTTTCTTTAGAGTACAAGAGGTGGAATATATGGGTCATATTGTATCTCATGAAGGTGTGAAGGTAGACCTTAGCAAAATTAAAGCCATTAAGGAATGGAAATCCCTACATCCATAAAGAATCTGTGAGGATTTCTCGGGTTGACAGGGTATTATCGCAAGTTTGTTAAGAATTATGGGTGAATAGCACCACCTCTAACAACATTATTGAAGAAAGATGCATTTCATGGATTCCAGAAGCAAAGAAGGCCTTTGAACATATTAAAGAGGCAATGTGCCAAGCACTGATCTTAGCTACACCGAACCTCACAAAATTTTTTATTGTGGAATGTGATGCCTCTGGAAATGGAATTGGTGTTGTTTTAATGCAAGAAGAAAGACCCATAGCTTTTGAAAGTCATCCAATCAAAGGAAAGTATTTACACAAAGCTATTTATGAGAAGGAAATGTTGGAAATACTACATGCACTTAAGAAATGGGGACCCTGTTGTTATAGACATTTTTGGGCACTGCGACCCCAATCATATATGTCCATAAACCAAGGGCTCCTAATTCCCTAAAAGTGTTGTTTCACACCCTAAAGGAACAAGGTCAGCTGATTACATCATCTCCCAGAAGTTCTCCACAGAAAACTGCTCAGAACTGGTTAAATCTGGACCATACAGCTGATTACATCATCTCCCAGAAGTTCTCCACAGAAAACTGCTCAGAACTGGTCAAATTTGGACCATACAGACTGCCCAGTACAGGAGGTGCGATGCATCCCACCTGCCCAGAGTAAAAGGTGTGATGCATACTGGATAGCTCTTCTGCAGGGTGCGATGAGCGAGAGTGGACAAATGGCAGAGACAGTTTGCGAGGTGGTTTGACATGGAATCTTCTAGAAACTTCTCCTATGACACTTGCCTCTCTGAATTCACCCAGGGATGAGTAATAGATCATCAATCTCCAAGTGGAATCAAGAACTATCAGAGAGAGGACACTAATCAAATCTCAGAAGTTGACTCACCTCCCTGCAATCATCTATATATGGATCCCTCATCCCAGAGATCCAGAGGCTGGAATTTTGTATCTTGTAAGGAAGTGCTGCTGGTTTCTTGGTGTAACATCATAGTGTTGGGTGATCTAAGCTTTTCATGAGGTGAAGAAGGGATTTCTTTCTGAGAGGATGACGCTGGGTCAGAACAATTGGTTGTAATCCTCTTTGCTATTCATGATATTAATAAAGATATTCAAGTTTTCCTCCACATTCTTGTATGATTGATGATATATGCATTTGAGTGGTCAATATATATCTGGTCCTATATTGTTTGTGATAGTAGATCTTTGTTCTTGGATAGTGTTATGCTGCTTTGATTCCACGGGTGCTCTTTGAAGCTGGGTAGACGAGGAAGCGAGTGGCAAAGATCTATCAGAAGGGAGAGGAATCAAACAAGGAACCAAGCGCAAGACAGAGGTTGGTCTCCTTTGTTCCCCTCTTATCTACTTCTCATAAAGGAAAAAGAAAGTAGTTTTAGTTTGTTTGTTTCTAAGATAGCTATCAGTCTTAGTGGGACTAGCAGCTCTGCATAGACACTAGATTTCCCGATAACACTTGCCTCATGGGAAGATACTTCAAGGTAAAAATAGATCATGATAGTCTTAAATACTTTTTAGAAAAAATATTATCTTCAGAAGAGTAGAAAAAATGGGTCACAAATATGTTGGGTGATGACTTTGAAATTGTCTACAAAAAAGGGAAGAAATTGCAGATACACTCTTAAGAAAGGATGAGGATGTGGAAGCATTGCTTTGTGCCATTTCTATTATCCAACTAGATTGGATAAACAAAGCAAGGGATGAATGGAAGAATGACGAAGAAAGAGGTTTCAATGGATTTATCATAGACTTACCCAAGTCTAAAGGAAAGAGTGTCATCATGGTGGTAGTTGATATACTTAGCAAGTATCCACACTTTTTTGCATTATCATATCCATTTAAAGACTATACAATTTCTACTACATTTATGGAAACAATTCAAACGCTACATGAAAACCCAAAGATTATTGTAAGTGACGAAGATCCCATTTTCACTGGAAATTTTTGGACATAATTATTTTCTTGTCTTGGTACTCAGTTAGCTCATATCTCATCTTATCATCCTCAATCTGATAGGCAAACTGAGATAGTAAACAAATGTTTGGAAGGATATCTTCGTTACATTGTATATGACAAACAAACACAATGGGTCAAATGGTTGAATTTGGATGAATGGTGGTATAACACTTCCTTCCATATTGTAGCAAAAATGAACCCATTTATGGCACTTTATGGATATCATCCACTATCCATCACATCATATTAAGAAAAAATTATAAGGTTCAACTAGTGGAAGATCACATCGAGCATCAACAACAAGTTCTCCAACTCTTAAAGGATAACCTCACTTTGGCGCAAAATAGAATGAAACAACAGGAAGATCAACATCGCAGCGAAAGAAGTTTTAATGTAGGCGATTGGGTATTCCTACAGCTACAGCAAGCTAATAATTATAATAAATTATCACCAAAGTACTATGGTCTGTACAAGGTGTTGCAAAATATTGGTACTGTGGCATACAAATTGGAGCTTCCTGCAGCTTCCCAAGTGCACCCAATTTTCCATGGTTCATGCTTAAAGAAGGTTATAGGTGATAAACTCCTAGTTCAAACAATATTGCTAGAAATTGACGAGGAAGGAAAAATCATATTGGAACCTAAAGAAGTCACCGAAACAAAAACTCAAAATCTATGAAATCGATTAATTTCGGAGTATCTCATCAAGTGGAAGAACTCAACCCCTGAAGATTCCACATGGGAGGGTGAGAATTTTATATAGAAGCATCCATAACTACTCAAGTGTTGATGACAACACTTTTTTGAAGGAGAGGGGCGTGTTAGGTCCCTATAATACTAGTGATTTCCCCATTACTATTATCATTTTAGCCCTTATTGTTATTGTTGTTACCCTATTGTCCCCATATTGTTATTATTATGCCCCATAGAAGCCCACTATTGTTATTGTTGTGCTCTTATATTATTACTTTTATGTCGACTTTGATTATATTGTGGCCCCTTAGACTCCTATATATAGAAAGGAGGTTTTTTCATTTGTATCATCCAAGAAGTATTCATTGTGTAATGTAAATGAGGTTTCCCCCTCGAAGAGGTTGATTTTGAAGTCGTTCATCTATCTTTTCTTCTATTTTGTGAGTTGGTTACATAACATGGGAATAATGCAGCTAGGTTTTGAAAGGAAAGGCATCCCAATATAAGGTCTTAGACACTTCTAAAACTTTAGAGAAGACTTTGATTACAATAAAGACCTCTAATAAGCCTATGGAGATTGAAGAATTGGAAATTATATGAGCGTTCTTAACCTCTAAGGTAGTATTAAGGTTCAAAGAGATTCCTCCCCTTGACAAATTCTATAGTCCTAAATGTAAGGAAATTGTTAAAAGGAAGAGAAATAAAAGGCAGATTGACCAGTATCAGGTCTTAGTCCTTGGAAACGCCTCTTTTGAAGTATTATGAAAAGGTTCATTGTCCACTCCTGTAGTGATCTGAGTTGACTCAACTCCTAGATTTAATCAAGATATTTTACTTTCGTGATGTTGTTAGAATTGCAATTAAAATAGCATAAAGGAACATATTTTCATGTTGTAAATAAGAAGGAACATGACAAGCATCAACAACATAAAACTCATGACGTTGATAACAGAGTTCATCCAAGCAGGACTATGTCTCGAGCCCCGGTGTCAAGATGGTGTAGGCCACTGCATTAAGTGTTGCCAATAGTGATGATGTACATACGTGGTGATGTCGCTATCATACAAAGAAAATTCCCTCACGCAAGAGTGGCTCGAAGAGATGTTCCGCTACAGGAACTCTCATTCAAAAAGGACTCCAATCAGTATGACCTAAACTCATGCATGATGATAATGAGCATCCCGCCAACATGGAATAAAAGGGATCTCGATTCAAACATACATGGCGATAACATGAGTATCCCATCAACATGACGATAAAGGGATCTTAAATAAAACATGATGAATCATGACAACAAGGACATCCCACAAATGATTCTATGTCACATCAAGCAGGAATCATGAAACAAGTAAGAAACAAGATCCCACATCAAACATCAAACAAGGATCTTTGCAGCGCAATGCATCTCATAGAAAAAGGAAGTACATGAACACACTTCATATACCTCACATCCTGGGGCCATCTGAAGAAAAGGATGTCAAACTGCTGAAGTTGGCCGTACGATCAATCTCATTGTGTCAAATCTCATGGAATGACTGCTCGCACATTGAATACTGACACCTGCACTCCACTTTGGAGAGTGGCCAAAAAATGAAATGATCAAATAGAAAATCTGAATGCACCATCAGATTTGTGGCCTCTAATAGTGAAAAATCAACTATCAAATTTCTGAATTCTGAGAAAGTGAAAATCTGGGGCTTAAGGAATCTTTTAGATTCCCCCTAGATTCCTCAAATATTCCCTCTGCCGAGTCCTCTGAACATCTACTACTTGGATCAAAATTTTGACTACACCATCAGGTTCATGTCACTAAGAGGTGTAAGATCGACATAAAGTTTGTCCAATTTGGACACTACAAAAATTTCACCCTCTTGAGAATTTTGCCCAATCATGCTTCTGCCTGCCTCTTCTCTAGGCTCATGGTTCCACCTACAATAAATTAATTAAAAAATATGTGTCTCGGTTTCCATGCTCCATCTTCGCCTCCTTGCACTCAGAAAATGAGAGTTTATATAAAAATTCGAGGCAGAGTTATGAAGGAATTCCATTGTAAACGGATTGGTAATAAAGTTAAAAAATAAGGAGGAGGTCGGGTAGTCAAACCCCTACCCCTCCATATTAACACACCTCTGTTTAATAAAAACTGCAGATAGATATTATTTTTTGGGGGTTGGGTCTGCATTGGGTGGCCCACCCCTTAACCTCCCCAGATATCGTTGGATGGGAAGATATATTTGTTTTGGTGTGCGCGTTAAATAAATGGAGGCACATTTGTTTGGGTTCAATTGTTGGTACATGGAGCTGCCCGGTGGGGGCCGGCCCACATGGGCCGGGCGAGTTCAATCCCTGCCAGCTCCGTTTTAATTACGACATACAGTTTAGTGGTTTGGGGTTGTGGGTCGGGTCCACCAGAGGTGGCCCACCCACTCCATGTTGAATTTTGTTTATATGTGTGTGATTAGGGGTTGGGTTGGATATAGTTTGTTATATGTTGTTCGGGGGGGAATGGCAGGGTTGGTGGCCCACCATCCAAATATATATATATATATGTTTTAGTGTGCGCGTTAAATAAATGGAGGCGTGTTTGTTTGGGTCCAATGGTTGGTACATGGGGTTGCCCAGTGGGGATCGTCCCACGTGGGCAAGGCGGGTTCAATCCCCGCCAGCCCTACTTTAATTATGGCATATAATTTAGTGCTTTAGGGGTGTGGGCCGGGTCCACTTGAGGTGGCCCGCCCACCCATGTCGAATTTTGTTTATATGTGTGTGGTTGGGGGTTGGGTTGGGGGCCGACAGGGGTCATGGCCTGACAGTCAATTTTAAATATCATTTGTTATATGTTGGTTGGGGGGGGTGTGGTAGGCTTGGTGGCTCTCCACCCTAAAAATATATATATTAAATTTTTATATCAAAATAATGTTTTTTTCAAAATTATCAAATGTAAGGGATATTGGGCATTTTAAAGAGGCCACAAATTCGCCTATTTTCAGGAGCCAAGTTCCCATGCCGGTTGATGGTGAATTTGTAGGACCATGAAACTTTGCCCACAGCCCAAATTTGACCAAAACTCTAACTGGCTCATTCTCCCTCATACAAGCTAGGATTGACGAACCGTTCACACTGCTATGATCAAGACAACAAGATCTACACTCTGGTCCTAGTTCGGAAGCATTCTGATCAGTTTGATTTTTGAGCTTCCCTAAGCCCTCTTTGTCATGTGTGTCTTTGTAGCCACTTGGATCATGTAGAGGAACTCAGAAGACTCACTTAGTTCACAGGATCATATGCTTCTATGACTAAGGATAAAGCCACTAAGACATGGTAGCTTTTGAAGGAAAAAGAGGACAAAATTATGTAGTTGGAACAGAGTCTTGAGAGTGAGAAGCAAAATATTTCCAATAAATGGAAAGGACAACATGTTGAGATCTAGAACAATTTCAACTTTCTTAAAGTTCAATGTGCCTCTAATCTATGGATTTGATATGCTCAAATTCAAAAATTACAGTATAAGATTGAAAAGCTAAAAGTTAGTCCTAAATTAGCAGAATTTAAAAAGGAAGCAGGAGAATTAAATACTCTCCTTCCTCAACAATAGGTCATATTATGTCAAAAGTTAGCCATCATTCATGATTTATGTCACACAGCCAGTTATTTAGTATACCAATTATCTGGCCTCAAAACATACTTTGATGATATTGAAGAAAATATTATAGGTTTCATAACGTGGCAAGACAATGCTGAGGAGAGATTAGCTGATCTACCTAGGATAGAGGAATCACACAAAGAAATATTCTTCAAGTATTGGGAGATCTTCCTTAAGAATGCAGAGACAGTAGTATTAAATATAAGGGATATCTCCAATGACCTCATTGAAACTATCAATGATAATTTGTTTCAGGCAAATCTTATTTCAGACTTCCCTAAAGGAACTCTACCAAATATCAAACTGCTAACCAAAACGTGGCAAGAATTGTCTAGGAAAAGGGCCGAAACAATTGAGAAGCTATCTAAAATTGACTTAGAATGTCATTCGAATTTCTTAGTCAAGCCTCACAACCAATGACTAATGCTTAGATTCCTATCCAACACAACCACTAACATGTTGCCTACATTGATGGATGCCATATTTACTAGTAAAATGCGGATTCAACCAAAGTCTCTACCTAAATTGAAGCCCATGAAAGATTTTTACAAACTGCAACAACGTATGGGAGGGCAACCCTCTTTACAGGCTTAGTAAAGTTGTTACAACAAATTCTTAATTGTCTTGGTTTTTTATTTTAAGCATTTCTTGTTAAAACCGCTTCATGCTTTTACTCTACTTTGTTATATTTGCATTTCATTTCAAAACTATAAATCCCCTCCATTTGTATGGAGAAGAGGTTCTAAATTTTGGAAAGAAGGATTTTGTGCACTATTGTAACTTAATTTCCTCTTACTATTTTCTCATGAGAAGATTTACGATATATTGGGTGCTACTATTTGTCTATTATTACTTTGCTTAAGAGTTGAATGGTTATTTGATTACTTTTATCATATATGTGTTGCAAGAAATTGTGTATTTTTCACTATCGATATGTGTGATTGAAATCACATATTATATGCATAAATAATGAAATCTTATATGTGTAACGAATTCATCAACTAATTTAATTTACTATTTAATTAAATTAGTTATCATTATTTTCTTTAACCTTATAATAACTTGATAATCTATATTATCATGTTTCTTGTGAAATCCTTCTAAATCACATATATAGATAAGATTTCCGAGGATAGATATTTAGTTTAAATATTCTTTATTTTCAGTTTTAATCACCTCATAGCCTTACGCCTATATACTCCATCCATTTTCATAATTTATATCAAGGGAAATTGGTCCCATAATTTCGAGTCAGAGCCACGATTCCAAACGGAAAAGGATCTGCTCTAAGGTCCTGACTGAGTGGTTTCCCTGATGCTAAGGCAGGCATTTTGAGACTTCAACATTTTTAGCGCTAGAAGGAGGGCCATCAAACTATGAACGGCAATAAGGTCCAATCCCAAATTAAAATTTCATTTTAAGATTCATTCTCCCTCAAAGTCACCACCAACTTCTAGATCCCATTCCAAATCTCCTAACGCTAGATCTGAATTTGTTCAAATAGCCACCAAATCTCGTAGCACACCTCCAAATTCAGCTAACCAAACTTCTACACAAGTACCTACAGAGTCCCCTAATGTCCAGACTTTGATTTAGATATTGGAAGGAATTTCCAATTCTGGAGAAAATATTGTTCATTCTGATTTATCGGAAGGAAATTTTACTTAATCCTTACAATCTTCGGTTGTATTAACTAGATCCTAGAGTGAAAACTTGTAGTCAAACCTTTTGAGTTTCCATTACCTACTCATTGGAAAAGGAAAAGTACTCCAAAAAGTCTCTCTTCCTCTAGTGAGAGTACATCATCCTCTCCATCTCATATTCCTTTTGTTGATCCCGCTTCTTCCTATACCCCTTTATCTTCCTCTTATCATCCTTTAATCCCTTCCATCCACATTCCTCAAGCACAATCAATTGGTGCTATTATAATTAGTAGCAATACATGAGCAACCTCTTCAACTCGTCAATCTCCTACAACCTCCACATCATGTGCAACTTCCTATATTCCTAGTACTCCCAGAATGGAAAATAGACCATGGAAAAATCATAGGGTGGTTCAAATGACTCCTCCATTACATCCTCTTCCCAAACATCGAGAAATATGGCTACCCAAGTTTAACCATGATGATAGTCTCCCTATAGAGGAACACCTTCACAATTATATGTTGGAAATTAATCTTAATGAAGTTTCATAATAAGATTGTGTTCACAGACTTTTTCCTTATACATTTGAAGGATTTTCAGGGTCTCGGTATTTTTCCTTGCCTGCTAGATCAATTACAAATTGTGATATGTTTGAAGAACATTTTTTGTTGAAATTTGGTGATGATCGCACAACAACCACTTTAATCAATGATTTTTCAAATCTTAAAACTAATATGAAAGAGAATATCAAGAATTTTAACTCAAGATCCAACAAATCATTAAATAATATCCTAGATACTTCCAAATTAGGTACTAATGTGTAGATTGAATGGTACATCTTTTCTCTTCCTTCAAATATTTCTATGTTTGTAGATAGAGCTAATAAAACAATATTTCTTGATAACATGAAGGAAGCTCTATCTGTGGAAAAAATAATTCTTGCTCTTGAGAAGAAAACTTCCCTTGAGGAAAGAAAGCAGACCAAGAAAGTCACTTTTAAAGATGAATCCAAGAAGAAAGCTCCCAAAGATCCTTTCGACTTGGAGGGGTTACAAAAGGTTCTGAAGACAATGTCTAATGAAATGGTAGAAATCAAGAAACATGTTGTTGAGTCTTCAAAGAAGCCCTTTCGGCCTTTCAAAACGAATCAACCATCACAATAACAGAATCCGCTGAAGATAACAAAGAAGAAGAAACAACCTTATATGTCAAAGAATCACAAGAAGAAGAAATAGTTGAAGCCCATGGTTTATGGTATTTCATTCTAACTACTTCAGAAAATGAAGAAGAAGAGGAAGCCCTACGAGTGAGTACTAGGAGTAAGGGACCTACTAATACTTCTCCATCAAATGCAAAACAAAACTCCCTTGCTCCTCCTACTAAAGAAAAGGTCACAGTTAAAAAGACTTCTAATCCATCTTCTGATTATGTTCCAACTACTTCTAAATCTCCCTCTTCATCTAATACCTTGATAGTCTCTAATACCATTGAATATAATATCATGGAAGACATGAAAAAGGTCAAAGCCAACATTTCCTTGTATGAGGTCAGTAAGTTAAAACAATAGCAAAAATGTTTACTCAAAGAATTAAATGCAGTCCCTGCATCTCCATTACCTACTATTTTCACTGCAAAAGCCTCAAAAGGGAAAGGAAAACCTCCAAATATCCCTTTAGATAACATTGACTCTTGTGATGTTATTTTAATTGGAGATGGATCAAATTCCCACACTCTTTTTAATTTACTTTTGAAATTTTTAATAAGAATGTTAGCAACTGTTTAGTGGATTCTGGTGCATCATCCAATGTCATGTCTTATTTAGTTTGTCTCAAATTGAATATTTCACCTCAGAAATCTCTTGTTCAAATTGTTCAATTAGACCAGACACAAGTCAAATTTTTAGGAGAGATGAATTATGTTTTGATTAGATTATCTTCCAATTCAAAGGTTTGTCAAATAATAGATATATTAGTTGCAGACATTCCCAAATTCTATGGTCTTATTTTAAGCACAGATTGGTCTGAAAAACTACATGGTTACATTGCAACTGATTGGTCACACATGTGGTTTCCCTATAATGGGGAACCTAAACAAATTCTTGTTGATAGGGAGAAACATATGAAATATTCGATGACTGATTTAGGTGAGGAAAATGAACCAGTAGTATTTACAAACAACATTCTTGGAAATTATTCTTTTGAATATTTATTTGGAAATTTTCTAGCACAAAATTCTCCCTTTTCAGTTGATTATGTTTTATCTCATATTGAAATTTTTTCTCAAACAAATTCATCTAAATGTACCAATATTGTAGAAAATCCTATAAATAAGCGTGATAATTTGTTTTGGACTCTTTACTTTGATGGATCAAAATCTAATGACGGTGCAGGAGCTGGTTGCATCCTAGTAAACCCTGATGGAGAAAAAACTATGCTTTCCTGCAGATTGGAATTTGATTGTACCAACAACATTGTTGAATATGAAGCACTGGTACAAGGCTTACAAAAAGCCATTAGTATTGATGTCAAATATCTTAAAGTTTTTGGTGACTCAAAAATTGTAATAAAACAAGTTAGAAACATCATTCATTGTGTTTCTAGTCACCTCAAGCATTACCAATATTTGATCCAAGATCTAAATTCCCATTTCACTGCATTCAATATAATTTGATCCCAGTATTACAAAATGTTAGTGTCAATCTCCTAGCCAACGTTTCTTCCAAGATCATTCAACATGAATATTTAAGTCGTGATAGATTTTCGATCGAATTAATTTTTTTCCCCTCCATTCTAGACAACATAACTATTTGGCATGTGTTTAATAATGAAAATCACATCATAAGTTTTTTGACATTCAAAGGTTCTTACTCTGATCAGATCGTTGATGAAGATGAGCATCATAAGCAGCGAAATAAATATTCTAAGGAAAAATCTTTGCCTAAACCTGTAGTGAAATTGGAATATTTGTATGATCTGAAAGATAGGTTTAAAATGATTACCAATTGCAAACTTTATAGCTCTACTTTAAGATTTGAATTGGTTAACTTAAGATTTGATCATAAGCCTCAGAACATCAATTTAGGCCTTGGAATCACTCCAGATGAAATATTTTCCTTCATTCATCTGTTGAAAAGATTCAAGGATTTATATTCTTCAAGTTATGACGATCTTAAAAATTATGACACGTCTATTATTCAACGCATTATTCCTATTCTGCCAGATGTAAGGCCAGTTCAAAAAAGTCTTAAGAAGATTCATCCTAACTTGGAAGCCTAGATTAAGACCAAATTAAATAATATTTTCAAAGCCAAAATCATATTCTCGGTTAGACATTCCAAGTGGGTCTTGAATCTTATGCCAGTTAGGAAAAAAAATGGAGATATTTGTATTTGTATATATTTTAGAAATTTAAATAAAGCATGTGAAAAGGATAACTTCCCTTTACCTTTGATGGAACAAATTTACAATCTATTGCTTGTTCTGAGCTAATGTCTTTCTTAGATGGATTTTCAGGTTATAATTAGATCCTTGTACATCCTGAAGATAAACTGAAAACCACACTCAGAATGAAGTGGGGAATGTATACTTATCAATTCCTTTTGGACCGATTAATGTTAGAGCCACTTTCCAGAGAGCCATGGACATTTCCTTCAGAGGTTTGATCAATAAAATAGTTGTAGTGTACTTAGATGACATTACAATTTATTCGAAAAAGAGAAGTAATCATCTCCATGACTTAAAACAAATCTTTGAAAGATGTAAAAAATTTGGAATCTCCTTAAATCCTAAAAAGTCATTTTTTGCCCTTAGTGAAGGTAAGCTTATAGGATTTATTGTGTCCAAAGAGGGAATCTACATAGATCCAGAGAGAATTAAGGCAATTTCTGAAATCCCCTTACCACACAACAAAAATTCCATGCAATCCTTTCTTGGGCAGATTAATTTTTTTAATTGTTTGTCCTAGTGTTTTCACAAATTGTCTTACCCTTACAGACTATGATAAAAAAGAAATCAGTTTTCAAATGGGGATAGATTGAAAGAAAATCATTTGAATCAATAAAACAAGAAATCATAGATGCCCCTTTGTTATCAACTCCCATTTTTTCTAAAGAATTTTTTCTTTACAATTTTTCTTCCGAACAATCCTATGCAGCAGTGTTGACACAACCTAATGAGAAACAACTTGAAGCTACTATTTCCCTCTTTAGTTCCAATTTAGAAGGAGTTGAGCTAAACTATCAAGAGTTTGAAAAAAAAGCCTTTGTAGCTTTTAATTCAATAAATAATTTTAGACCTTTCCTCCTAAAAGCACATACGAAAGTAATTGTTCCTTTCCTTGCAGTCAAACAATTGCTTATCCAAAAGGAATTAGGAGAGAAGATGGCTAATTGGGTTACTTCCCTACAAGAATACAACCAAGAGATAAAATTATCTAAAATAGAAAGGAGTCAAGGTTTTCACAGATTAATTACTGGAGCTTATGATACTTCAGCTAATGAAGATTCAGGTAAAAATGTTCCAATTATAGAGATATGCCCTGTTGACACCAAATCTCAATATTCTAATTTAATTTTTTATTTAAAAAATGGTTATGCTCCATTAGAACTCAATTACAAAAGGAAAAGAGTTATGATACTTAAAGCTAATCAGTACCAACTTGTCAATGATGTCTTGTTTAGAAAAAAATTATGATTTTGTTTGATTAAGATGTCTAAAGAAATATGAAGTAGAGAAATTTTTGCAGGAACTACATGATGGACCAGCTGGTGGACACTATAGCGAGGAAACTACTGCTCATAAGATCTTGTATTCTAGTTACTATTGACCAACTCTATTCAATGACACCCATGCTTATGTTAGGAAATGCAAAGTCTGCCAAACTGCTTCAAGGAGAGAGAAGAAACCAACCTTTCTTTTGTAGCTAGTTAACATTGAGCAACCCTTTGAGAAATGGGGACTAGAAATCATAGGTGAGATCGTTCCTCACTCTTCTAAACAACATAAATATCATCTTAACTGCTACGAACTATTTCAGCAATGGGTGGAAGCAATACCCTTGAAGGTGGCCAATTCTGAAAACATTATTGAATTCATTGACCAATTTATTATTACCAGGTTTGGCCTTCCTTACGACCTTATGTTTGACATTGCATCTTATTTTTTGAAAATACCATAACTAAATTTTCTCTCAAAAGAGGTTTCGAACTCAAACGTTCTGCAAACTATTATCCTCAAGGAAATGGCTTAGAAAAATCTACCAATAAAACCCTCATTAGGATAATCAAGCGAATAGTTGATCAAAGTCAAAAAAATTGGCACAAAGCTCTAGTTTTTTCTTTATGGGCTAACATAATCACTCAGAAGGTCTCTATAGGCACTTCTCCCTTTCACTTAGAGTATGGAAAAGAAGTTATCCTACCTCCTAATGTAGCTCTTCCTTCACTAGCCCTAGTGCAATCTATTGAAGAAAAAAATGCTTATGCTTTACAATTAAGGATATCCCAAACTCTTAAGTTAGAATCAGAGAGAGATAACGCCAAGCAATTTCATGCCCACCACCAGAATTTGGTCAAGTCCTCATTTGATGCAAGTTCAGTGAATAACAAAACTTTTCATATTTGTGACTTAGTATTGAAATGGGATAAGGCCCACACAAAAAAAAGGCAAACACACAAAATTTCAAAAATTGTGGCTAGGCCCATTTCAGATCATTGAGAAACTAGGCCCGCCAACCTTTATCCTTCAAGATTTACATGGAAAGAGGGATGCTCTTCTCGCTAATGGGCTAGTTTTGAAAAAATATCTTTCTTAAAGATACTTATCCTATTGTAAATATGTAAATAATCATACGTACATATCAGTGTATTTCTCCTTAGTGATGTTAGGTAATACTCTTTTGACTTCATATTGGGGTCTCTCATCATTTACATTACGTTTGACTAATTAAAGGAGAAGTGTTAGAAAGAAAATTATAACATTGAAGTTTAGTATTGCATCTATTACAATCCATGAAATCTTTATGTCCATTAAGTTGTAAATATATCATAACTTGAAACTTTAAAAGGTCTTATTGTCCTATGATTGGTCATGAAAGGTTTTCTTTAAAAAGTGAAGACTATTTTGATGTTTTAGAATATTTTGACTTTAATTGTCATCCATAAATCTTAAGGAGTGAATTTGCCTCACCATCTACTAATTTTACATTTTTTAGAGTGTAATAGTTGACATTATCATGATTGGTCACAAAACCAAGGTAATGGCTTGTGGTTGTATAACTATAAGACAAGAGATCTCATCATGAGATGGCTTGTTCAATATCATTATAACTTATGAATGGAATTGTCATTATCTGATCAACAAGCCAGGACAATGATTTTCAAGTAGCTTAAAAAGAAAATTTAAAAGAAAAATTAATACCTCTAAAATTATTAGTTTAAGTGGATGGGATACTTGTACATTTTGGTTAAATGGTAGTTGTGTCAAGGCTATGGATGCCTTCTGGTAACAGTGGCTCTACTAGTGACAAATAAGTCTATCTAAAACGCTAAGCATCTATAGCTCTCTACTTTATCTTTACAATGGATTAAATGACTGACAAATACAATGAAGATTTTATCAATAACAAGTTGTGAAATAATTTCAAAGTAATGACTTCTTTTATTCAGAGAAATTTTTATCAATCTAAATTTCAAATATTTACACCTTTCTAAGTCTTTTTCTTTAGTAGTTAAAATTTCATTTACTTTTACATAGATAATTATTTCACCTAGTATGTCACCAATTGTTGTACTACTCAAAATCACCCCCCCCCCCCCCCCCCCCCCAATTTATTTTTTATTTTAAATTTATATAACAAATAATGGGCACCCTTATTTCTTGTTGATAAAACTCTTTAGTTTTAAATAAAGAGAAGGAAATATGAATTTCTAATAAAATACCCTCTCACATTAAATTTTATATTATCGGAACCGAAATTTCGAAGGTCCAAACTTACAAATGTTACGATTAATGAAAAATGCAATATGCCATTTATTTAAATAATACATTATTGGATAATTTCTATCGGATCACTGTAAAATCGTAACATTCCTTATAGGAAAGTTATGATAAAGTCGTTCACCGATCAAACATCCCTGATATGTAAATCACAAAGTTCAATGGATGCTTCTTTTTAAATTAAAATAGTTTAAATAACTGCCAATCCCACAAACTGCCACTTGGCATATCGAAATCCCCAGACATCGTAGCTTTTTAACTGCACCATCTCAAAAATATTGATATCTCAAAATTCCGATACTCGTCACTTCCACTATACCTTACTCCCGATATCACAATATTCTATTTACCTCCCACTTTCGATATCTGATATGTTCGATGTTGCTCCCCTCTGACATCTCAAATTTCTGATATTCTTGTCTCTACCCATATTGAGACTTTTCATATCAGTTGTTCACTCTTTAAATCCTCACTATTTCATTTGTTGATATAAAACTGCTGATATATCTTCCTGCCTCTACTTACAGTCATTATATCTTTAAACATGACATATCGGGAGTCTCAAATATCGTAATTTTTAGTGTGCATCTAGGTGATTTGTCCAATAAAATTCTTCTAATATGATAATGTGTGCAAGACCCACAAGAATTCACATTTTTATTTAATATCTAAAAGTGGTGAATTTATGGTTTTTGAAATTCTAAATAGTGTTATTCACTGCAACTTGATTTTATCATGATTTTCCTTTAAGACAGAAATCGTTATGAAAACTCATTATTTACGTTAAATTCTTTTCTGGTGAAGGAATTATCATTTAGTATATTTTTTTTACATTATAGGTCAATCTTGATAAGCACAATTTAGAAGAAATGTCTAAGGCAACTAATGAAAAGAAGAAACCAATTACTTGGAATTTGTCGATTGCTCTGTTAGCTTAAAATTTCTATATGCCAAGGTTGTTTTCCGACATGGTCTGTTCTTTAGATGCTAAGAGTTCCTCCTGGAAATCTTTCTATCGGTTATTTGAAGATGACAAACCAAGGATCACTCAAATAACATCTACGGCTAAGGATTCTACCTCAGTTTCTAATATTACCCATAGTTATGTCACAAATTCATTTTTACACGACTTTGTTGCTCGGCCCAAGATCCTTCCCTATACATATATGATTCGGTGGGTCGTGGAAAACTTGAACATTATTGATAGGAAATTCTTGACAAAGAATGATACATTCATCGGCTCTTTCAGCAGTAATGATTTCAGCGCAATGTACTAGTTTCCACCGCCTCAGTGTAAATATGACAAACAGTTTGTGTAGAAATTCATGAGAAACATTATTCATGCATCAAAACCCGTCAATGAATGGAGGAGAGACCCCAAAAAACATAAATGTAAGGAAAAGGGCACACATTCAGTAAACTCTCTTGTCGGTCCTTATTATCAAGTTGTTTCCATGGTATGTAGAGTCTTTTATTATATTAATATCCCAGATCAATGGACTCCACTAATTGATGCTGCCTCAAAAGGATATATATTAGACTGGGGAAATATTTTATCTGATAACTTAGCCACTCACATTCTAAATTTTAGGAGGAAGCATACAGTTTCAGAAAATATAATTCATCCCTTCTATATGACTTCCTATGTAATGGACGCCTTATGCTTCACTACAGATTTCAGCTCCATGGGATGGAAATGGAACTTACCATAATATCCTTTCGGACTCCAAGTATCATCCTCACTACCATAGAATCTTCCAGGGTGTTATGCTACCTATTCATCAAATTATCTTTAATAAGAGAGCTCCTAAGGTTTCCCCAGAAGCAAAGATAGACTTTCTCAAGGTTGGGAATTGGTTTGGTGAGGAGTTGTTTACCTACATACAAGTCTTTGGTAGTATTTCTAATCCCCATGTGTTCCCCTTGTATGTCCCCGAAAAACTGTTGGCTCGAGAATACCATATCATAGGTAATGGCATTTCTAAAGTAGTGAAAGAATCCAATAAGAAAGTATGTCCTACCTTCCTTTTAATTGTGGTATGTATACATTAGAGAATTTCAAACATGTAGTTTTTGAAATTAACTTTATCTTAGAGTTTAATTTTCCTACTATCACTAACAGATAGTACAATCCCCATGAAACTGTCAAGAAGGTTACTGCATTGTCAAGCATCAGGTAATTCTCTCATGAACCAGATCAGTTTTACGACTTCTTTTGAAAAATATGCCACCTATTCAATAGTTTCCAAACAAATTGTAGAGCATATAACTCCACAATAAATCACTCAGTTTTCCAAATATAGAGAAGTAAGGCTATCCCCCTTACCTTTAGACTCATTTAAGCTTTCCTAGGAAAGCACAACTCAAGAAAAGGTTACATTTTTTCATTCTACATAGGTTACTAATACTCCTAAACCAAAAAATCCAAAGGTTTCTTCTTCTACTCAGATTGAATGTCATTTTTCAATTTCTAAGCTTGAGGAGATATGGGAACAATGTAGTCATGTTTTGAAAGGAAAGGCCTCACAAGAGAAGGACTTAAACACTTCTAAAACTTTAGAGAAGACTCTGATTACAATAAAGCCTCTGATAAGCCTATGGATATTGAATACATGGAAATTATACAAACATTCTCGACCTCTGATGTTATATTAAGGGTCGAAGATATTCCTCCCCTTGACATATTCTAAAATCCCGAACATAAGGCCATTATTAAAAGGAAGATTGACTAGTCTCGGGCCTTAGTCCATGGAAACACCTCTTTCAAAGTATTATGGAAAGGTTCATTGTCCACTCCTGCAGAGGATCTGGTAAGACTTGCTCAGTTCACAGGAGCATATGCTTCTGCAACTATAGAAAAAGACACTGAGATACATCAGCTTTTGAAGGAAAAGGAGGAAAAAATTATGCAGTTGGAATAGAGTCTCAAGAGTGAGAAGAAAAATGTTTCCAATTAGTTGCAATGACAACTTGTTGAGATTTAGAACAGCTTCAACACACTTAAAGTTCAACATACCTTCGATTTATGGGTCTGAGATGCTCAAATTTAGGAATTACATAACAAGATTGAATCGTTGAAAGTTAATCCTGAATTACGAGAGTTTAAAAAGGAAGTAGAATAATTTAATACTCTCCTTGCTCAACAACAAGTCATATTTTTTAGAAGTTAGCCATCATTCATGATTTGTGTCACACAACCAGTTCTTTAGTAGACCAATTATTGGACCTCAAAACATACTTTGATGATACTGAAGAAAATATTGCAAGTTTCATAACGTGGCAGGATAGCATTGAGGGGAGATTAGTTGATCTCCTAGGATAGAGGAATCACACAAATAAATGGTCTTCAAATATTGGGAGATCCACCTTAAGCATGTAGATATAATAGTATTCGATGCAAGGGATATCTCCAATGACATCATTGAAATTATCATCGATAATTTGTTTTAGGTGAATCTTATTTTAGACTGCCCTGAAGGAAGTCTACTAGATATGAAATGAATAACCAAAACATGGAAGGTATTTTCCAAGAAAAACGTTGAAGCAATTAAGAAGCTATTTAAAATTGACTTTGAATTCCATTGGCATTTCTTAGGCAAACCTCACAACCAATGGCTAATGCTCAGATGCCTATCCAACACAACGACTCACATGCTTCCAGCATTGAGGGATGCCATATTTACTAGTCAAATGTAGATTTAGCCAAAGTCTCCACCTGAATTGAAACCCATGACAGATATTTACGAACTGCAGCAGCATATGGGAGAGAATTACTCTTCACAAGCTTAGTCAAGTTGTTACAACAAATTCTAAAATTGTCTTGTTGTTTTATTTTAAGCATTTTTTGTTAAAACCACTTCATCTTTTACTCTACTTTTCTATATTTATATTTCATTTCAAAACTATAAATCCCCTTCATTTGTATGGAGAAGATGTTCTGAATTTTGGAAAGAAGGCTTTTGTTTGCACTATTATAACGTAAGTTCCTCTTAATAGAAAGTTGAACCACTACTATTTTCTCATGAGCAAAGTTACAATATATCGAGTACTACTATCTATCTATTATTACTTTTATTAAGAGTTGAATGGTTATTTGATTACGTTTATCATATATGTGTTGCAAGAAATCATACATTTTTCACAATTGATATGTGTGATTGACATCATATATTATATGCATAAACAACGAAACCTTATATGTGTAATGAATTCATCAACTAATTTAATTAACTATTTAATTAAATTAGTCATCATTATTTTCCTTAACCTCATAATAACTTGATAATTTATATTATCATGTTGCTTGTTAGATCCTTCTAACTCACACATACATATAAGATTTCCTGGGATAGATATTTAGTTTAAATACTCTTTATTTTCAGTTTGAATTACCTCATATCCTTACACCTATATACTCCATCCATTTTCATAATTTATATCAAGGGAAATTGGTCCCATAATTTCGAGTTGGAGCCACCATTCCAAACAGAAAATGATCTGGTCCAAGGTTCTGACCGGGTGGTTTTCCCCAGTGTTGAGGCATATATTTTGAGCCTTGAACATGTTCTTGAAATTAAAGGGCCATGCCCTAACCTGGTGTTAAATCTATGCAAATACATTGAGGTTGGAGGGAGATCCTCTAATAACTAAGTGGGAAGACTTTAAAACCCTCATAAAATCACAACTTACCCTATTTTGGTATGTAGAGAATTAATGGATATGATGATACTACGTCAAGTAGTATCAAGAGAAAAGTGTAGAGGATTACACCACATAATTTAGAAAAATGTCCATAATGTTTTGTATCTCCATAAATAACACAAATGTACTCCTCAAGTATTTTTGGGGTCTACACAACCATTGCACAACTAAGTGATGTTTTTCAAACCTAGATTGATAAATGAGGCTTGTGTACAGGCACAATACCTGGAGAACATGTGCCTGAAGAAAGGAAAATCAAGAAGATCAAGGAATAAGGAGAAAATGATGCTTCTAAGGAGGGGAATAAGAAATTCAAAATGGGAAAATATAAAAATATGAAAACCACAACACAACAATGCAAGGATCCCAACAACTACCACAGCCACTATAATATTGGTAGTCATAAAGAGGAGAAATGTTGAAAGTATCATCCAGAGATTAACCTGAAGAACAAAAAGAAACATAATAAGAATAAGAATATCATGACCACTGATTCTAGGAATCGGGTTGAAATAGCTTGTATGTGGATGAGAATATCGTATGTATGTCAGTGCAGAAGTAGGTGAATCTGAGTAGCCTTCAACAACAACAAGAGAAATATATGACCAAAATCTTCCACATAATTATATAGGGAAACAAGAAAAATACTGATGCTATGTTTAACTCAGGATCATAAGCAAATCTCATTGCAACAGATCTGGTCAAAAAAATGGAATTGGAAGTTTGTAATTATCCAAACCCATATCCATTGGGATGGGTAAATTAGTATGCATAGTTAGAGGTAGCAAAACATTGCAAAATTAGTTTTGTTTCCAGTGTTGATTTTATTGGTGAAGTAAAACTAGATGCAATCCCCCTTGATGTATGTGGAGTGTTGTTTGTAAGTCCCTACATGTACATGCAAGATGCAATCTTCATGAGCCAACCAATATTGGCTCATCAAGGATGGAAAATCGTTCACCATCGATGTGTATAAATGCAAGTCAAAAATTCACTAGTAAGTGCCAAAAAGGCCAAGAAACTCATCAATTCCAGAAAGAAGTTTGTTTTACTATCCTTAAGAGAAAGTAAGTCTATAGAAGAGGTGATAAGAAAAAAGTAATCTCTAGAGGGGTGTACTAAGAAACAAAAACATCAACTGGAAGAGTTGCTATAGGAATATAGGGATGTGTTCTAGGAGCCTAAAGGGTTACCATCCAAGAGGGAAGTGGGGCACAAGATCCAACTATTGTCAAGCTCCCCATTGCCAAGCATTGGGTTGTACACATAATATGTTATAGAAGCAATTTAAGTGATAAATATTTGTAGCAGCTATTAGAAAAATATTTCATTTGATTGAGTGGGTCACCCATCATCATAGTGCAAAAAAAGGATGGGACTTGGTGGATGTGTATTGATTACAAGGAGTTGAAAAAAATCATGGTGAAGAATAGCTACCCCCTTCCTAGGATTGATGACTTGCAACAAGTGAAATAATTCACCAATATGGACTTAGTGTTTGCATATCACAAGTTCGAGATAGAAAATAATACACTTGGAAGATCACCTTCCAAACCAGGAAAATTTGCATGAGTGGTTAGTCATTCCATTCATCCTATGTGATGCACCAAATATGTTTATGAGTTTAGTGAATGATATATTGTTCCATTTCATAAATTCATTTGCTATTTTCTATTTGTATTATATATTGGTATATAATGCAACTTAAGAGGGGCACATATCACATTTAACGCGGGTGCTAGAGACATTAAAGAAGCACCATTTGTTGGAAAATATTAAGAAGTGTGAGTTTGTACAATAGTCCTTTGTATATTTGGGTATGTGATAGGTGGAGGAGAGTTAAATATATGTCCTTCCAAGATGGATGCCATCATGAAATGGCTAGTTCCTATTATTATTTTTAAGGTTAGGAGTTTCCTTGGGGAAACACAGTACATGAGGAATTCATAGCCTCATTTTCAACGGTAGCAGCACCATGCCATAATATCAAGTGGCAAGAGTTTCCAATGGGGAAAGGGTCAATAGAGGGCCTTTGATGATCTAAAGAATAATATTAGTAAATCACAAGTTTTGGCATTACCGAACTTGTAATGGAGATAGATGCGAGTGGGTATGTTATGCGAGTGTTCTTAATGCAAGGATGAAGGCATGTATGTTATCTTTCTAAAGTATTTCAAAAGGAAGTTCTTAACTAGCTTACCTATGACAAGAAGCTCTATTCCCTAGTGCAAGTTGAGAAGAAGTGGAAGCACTATCTTATTGGAAATGAGACAATAATCCACACATATCACTAGCCACTATAATACCTACAGGCTTAGAGTAAGCTATAACAAACTAGGAATTACAAGTGGAGAAGGTTTCTACAATAATTTCATTTAGTAATCAAGTATAAGAATGGAATCACAAACAAGTTAGCCAATGTACTTTCAAGGCCACCCACATCAAATATCATAGCTTTGGGAACTCTTATGCACATGGAGTAATTCACCCATGATGCATACAAAGAAGCATATTTAGAAGATCAACACTTCAATGAGGTGGTTTAGCAGTTGTAGAGTCAAAGCCATGTGCATGATAGTGATAGCACCATTGAATACCATCTTTAGGATAGGTTACTCTATAAGCTAGATAAGTTATTTTTTCCTAAAGGTGTGTGATTGCAGCTAATCAAAGAGGCTCACACCTCCAATGTTACATGGCACTTTAGTGTAGGGGAGAAAATGCCAAACTTACATAGGTATGTGTATTGGCCCGAGATGCAAGAATAGGTAGCTAGGTTCATAAGAGGATGCATGCTTTGTTATACCAACAAGCCTAGTAATAGGAAACAAGGTCTGTCTCATCCCTTACCTATAACCACTTTTCCCTAGGAAATAATTCCCATGGACTTTATGGGAGGTTTACCAACAACTAGAAAGGGACATGACTACTTATTCATTGTAGTGGACAGATCAACAAGATATGTGTTTGGATTCCCTATAAAAAGACCATCAGCGAGTATGAAATAGAAAAATTATTCTTTGTACAGGTCTGGGTACACTTTGGGATACCAAGAAGTATTGTTTCATACAGGGACACAAGGTTTCGTAGTGCATTTTGGACTACATAGTGGGAGATGATAGAAACAAAGTTGAAGAGGTCTACAACACTATAATGTCAAACAAATGGGTAGATAAAATTAGTCACTAAGACTTTGGTGCAGCTTTTGAGGGGTTACAATTAGAGGCATCCAAATATTTGGGATGAAAATATGGTATATATACAACAATATTATAACAAGGAAGTCCACACTTATACTAGTAAGACCCCATTTGAAACTTATTTTTGATATTTGTTGCTTTCACCTTTGGATATTGCATGTGTAGCAAGGAGTGAGGGAGGATCTTACAGGGTATGCCTTGAGGTTTGAAAATTCTGTTGAAAATATAAAGCAGATCCATCTATAGGTATAAGATACATTGTAGTCGTTATATGAAAAATATAAAGTAAGGAATGGACAACATTGAATAGAGAAGTCGTCGAAGGTGGGAGATAGATTATGGTTACAGTTGAACAAGGATAAGCTACAAAGTCCTAGTAAGAAAACAAATGCCCCACGCTATGCTCCCTTTAAGACACTAGAAAAGATGGGAGATAGCACTTATAGACTAAGTTTATCCCCACACATGCACATTTACTTAGTTGGGAATGTATATAATTTGAAACTCTATAAGGCTTCCATGCTAGATCAATAAGAGAAACACATCCTACCTTCTATGGAGGATTTGGAACTAGATTCTTCGGAATATTTGATAGAGAATACAATTTACAGAATGTGTCTAGAACTAGAAGACAGGGATAGCATGATCTTTAGCATATTGGGTTGAAAGGATAGCGTCCAGAAAAGGCTAAGTGTACCCCCAAGAGAATGTAGAGTAAAATTTTCCTCACCTCAGTCAGTAGAATATTTTTGGTACCAAGATTGAATCATTATATTTTTTTCATCCATCTCAATGATTTTACAGTGCAAAAAGTGGAGGAATCAACTCACATAACCATTTTTACCAGTGGGGCCAAGTTTGGCATATTGGGGTATGAAGCCTTCTTGGAGTATTTGAGGCATAAAATGATGCTTTTTTGGGGGGAACTTTTCCACTTTAGCACTACAATTGTTTTTCATAATATACACACAGATACTTTTCCAACGACACAAGAATCACCTCAATCAGATTTTGCATACAAAAGGTATGACACTCAGAAGTTGACATTCCTGTTCTTTTCACCATAATTCAATAGGATGCTACGTCAACCCCCATTATTCATGGAAAATGGGATAGTCCTGTGATCATGATGAAGGATACTCTAGAAGATTATATATTGTAACTCTAGTTAATAATTGAGGGATTAAAACCTAACCACTAGTAGGTTATTGGGTCATGTTAAAAACAAGCCACTAGGAGGAAAAGGGTTCCACTATTTTCGAGTGCACTTATTCCATAGGCTAGAAAAGTAGATAAGAGGGATAGGGAGAGAGAACACAAAGAATATTTGTGCATTGTACTAGCCCATAGGTCCTATATCTTACTTCATTGTACTTTTTTCTATTAAAAAAAAAGAGTAGAGTGACCTCACCTTCTAGCTAGGTTTTATCCCAAAAGGGTTTCCTGATATATATATCTTGTCTCAATTGTGATTTGTGAGTTTTTATTTCAATGTTATGTATTTTCTACATAAGTTTTAAGTTGCATGCATACAAAATAAATAACAATCTATAAATCTATAAATAGAAATAGAAATAAACCCTCATAATGTAGGTTTCATATTTTTAAGTATAGGTTTATCAGATATGTTGTCACGAACTATCTAATGGATTATCCACAACAATTTACATCTCACCCTTGGAAATCATATTTATTTAAAACCTAAGTGAAATAATCATGTGTGAGGTTATACACATTAGTATGCTTGTGTATGTGCATATTAAGGTATGCAGAGCATACTTGAAGGTGATATTAAGTACCTTGTAGTGATGCATGATAATAACTTGAATGCTTATGTGATTATGGAGAAGTGGTAATGTAACATACACCCTTTAATTTTTTGGTTTTTTGTTTGAATGTGTTTATAAAAAAGGGAGATATGCAAAATATTTGTTTGACAATGACTAGCACCAATGAAATAAATCAGAAATAACAATATTTGAGAAATCCCACAAATTGATATAACTCAAAATTATTTTGAGTGGTAGGATTACAATATATGATCAAAATGATAATAGCTAGATAACCAAAATTCTTTAAAAACACAATTCAAGCATACCCATTAAATCTATAAATGGATAAGTTTTATTCTGAATTGAAATATGCAAAATAATTGTAACAACATTACTATAGCAGCAACATTGTAGTAGTGTTACTGTAGCACGATACTATAGTGAGTTCCAAAATCCTTTTAGCTACCACAAATATCCTCAATTTTTCTCTAAACTATAAATAGCAAGCCAACAATGAAGCCCAATAGTGATCTCTATGTGAAATCACCAAGATAGTATCCAGGCTATATCTCCCTAAGACATAAAGAATGTCACTTGCAAGGGATTTCATCCTCACAAACCAAGAAGAAGTAATCCCCTCCAAAAAATGGAAATATCAAATATCAAAACCAACATATGAAATGAACTCCACAAATTTACTTTTATAACTCTCCCAATAAGTTCAACTCTCTTCATAAATCCATGTGGGAATACATAAAATAAATTTTGGTCTCCAATTAAAGGCCTTTTGGCACCCTTTCATTACCCAAAAATTTGTAATGCAATTAATAATATATAATTTTGGGGTGCTAGCATTGATGTTATGATGTTAAAATCTATTATATGATGTATGTTTATTTTTATTAATAAAAATTCTAGAGTTGAAGGAAGGGGACAACCAATAGATTATGATGTCTTTGGGAGAGGAAAAACTTGACATAAGAGGAAAAATATACCTTGGGTGAATATTTCCCTTTGATATGATGGTTAGTCTTCCCAAGAACTTGAAATTTTGGGAATATGAAGGTCCAAGGTGTGATTATAAAGATAAGATGGAGGAGAAATCAAGGGGTTCTTCTTCTTGATTTTTAAGCTTCTAGTTTTGCTCTCTTCTATTACTCTCTCATGCATATCTCTCTTACTTAGAAATTCAAATTGGAATGAGAATTGGTGATAGCTTTTGTAATAGGAAATGAATGTTTTATAGTGATTTTTCTTTGGAATAGATGTCTCTTACGACTGAAAGTTGTCCTATTTGTGTGTAGAATAGAGAGAAATTAAGAAGGGAGGATCGATGTACTATAGAGATTAGAGAAGGACTCCCTTATGTTGTGCAAACCTACATTGTCATTTGTGAATGTTTATGGGCCTGGTCAAGGAATGGAAAGTTTGAACACTGAGATTCTTTTCTATTTGTGGAGGAGAGTGGCCTTCACTTTTTGTGTTAGATACGGTCTAAAAATTGTGTGTTAAATCCTTGAATTTATTTTTTCCCTCAAGGAATCAAGATCTAGCTTGGGGGTGGCCAGCTATGAAAAATGCTACAACATATTAAATCTATGGTTGGGTGGAGAGTGGCTCACCCTTCTTTGGCTCCATATTATAAAATATTTGACTCAAGATAAGTATCTCTTATGCATGATTATTTAATTACTCTTTTTAGCAAGTTAATATGTATATGCATTTACCCTTTTGTAATTTTTTCATGGTTGTAGTTTTTATAAGTATTAAATTTTGTAAGAACATTGGTTGAGGAAGATGGACTTCCTAAATTCTTCCTTAAACAAGTCATGTTGGAATTTCTACCATAACTTTTCTTTTGGGAGGTTCCAGAAGTTGAAACTTGCACCATAGTGAGGAGAAATCTTGTTGATCCTATAGTCCAATTTTTAGATATTGGGTCACGAGATGTTAGGAAATATTATAAGAGGAATTCGAGGTTCCTAAATGCATATTTAAATACCTCATGTTAGAATTTTTGCTACAATTTTTCTTCTAGAAGGTTCTAGAAGCTAAAGCTTGGACTATAGGGAGGGAAAATCCATCTTATATTCTATTCCAACTTTCAAATCTTGGGTCATGATATTCTAGGAAATATGATCAAAAGAAGTTGAGCTTCCCAGATGCTCCTAAAATCATGCATCAAACAAGTCATGTTGGAATTTCTACTATAACTTTTCTTGTAGAAGGTTCTAGGCACTGAAACTTGGATCATAGTGAGGGGCAATATTGAGGATCATCTAGTCCAACTTTTATATCTTAGGTCACGATATTTTAGGATATATTTTCATAAGAAGTCAAGATTCCTAGATGCTCCTAAAATCGTGCATCAAACAGGTCATCTTGGAATTTCTAATATAAATTTTCATGTCAGAGTCTTGGGATGGGGACCCCAGGTCTAAGTTTTGTCTCAATTTTGATGTAATATTGTAAAGCCTCCGCATTTTGAGGAGTATAGTGAAAATAGCGTATAACGTTAAGAGTGAAATGGGATTTTAGGCAAGTCAAATTCCCTTAACTTGTAAAGGGATGGGTTTTTTTTATTAAGTAATGAGCTCTGCCCATGGTTCATAGACAATGGTAATGTAATGTGAAAATTATAAAAGGAAGTCATCTAGGATTCATTAGGCAGCTTTTCGCAAGTAAATGAACAATATTTTGAGTCTGTAATTTTGTATTCTAGCGAAGGGTAAGGCTCATGCAGTTGAGTGTGCAAAGACCTTGGTAACTCCATAGCTGAGTGCGCGGGCCCCTGCAGCTATGTGCGCATGGTTAGAAGAGTGTATTCATTGAATATCTTAAGTAATAAAGCATATTTGAAGAAATTATATGTGTTCTCTATATATTTATCTGTTTCTATGTTTATGCTTATGTCATATTGTTTTAATTGCATCACGAAGGTCCAAATCTATTATTGTATGATAACTTATGCATGTAAGAATAATTAAGCGAAGCTCATAGATATATTTAAGTATAAATCACTTAAGTCTGTGATTCTAAAGATAAGGGTTTTCAAAGGTCAAATCAGGCCCTAGATTAAGGAAATGCCTCGCTACTACATCACATAGCCTTTTGGATGCAGAAACCTGGTTCTAGCATCCCCCAATACCACCTCAAGTGAGACAATAGTCTGCGCTAAGCAGAATGTTGCCCCAAACCACTGACAGTTTAGGGTTTTGTTGGTTAGCATAGCTAACTCTAAACCTCGGTCCAAACCCCCTCAAGCTAACAAATGTTTATGTTTCCAGGACTGGGATCTATCTGAGGGATGTGTGATGTGGCATCCGTGGATACCAAGAAATAAATCAAGAAGTGGATAGATCGGAAGTTGCACGATTTTGCAGCTCAGGAAAATCAAAATATGCGTTGGTCAAAATATAGGTGGCTACAAAGATCTATCTACATAGAAGGGCACGAAGTTTCCTTTGCATCGTTCACTTGCGAATTACACAAGTGGTTATCTAAGTTAGCAGACAGTGAACCTACCTAGAAATGCGGTGATCCTATTGTGTGGACTCCTGGACTGATTAAGCATCTTGAAGAGTCTGATTATAAGGTTGCACGGGCTGTAAACTATTGTATCAATAGTATTTTTCATGGTTACGTCACTGAATTTTCAATTGACACATCTGTATCTTATAGCGAAGCTGAACGTTGATTCTTTAAGGGTTCGAGAGCTAGGTACCTGAAATCACTAAAAACTTGGATTAAAATGTTGTTATGTGAAATGGGTGTCATTCCTATAGATTTATGTTTAAAAGAGGTTATACTGGATCTACACGAAGCGCAAAAAGATTCAGAGTCAATCGGGACAAATACATTGAAAGTGAGTACAGTCTATTATTGGGTGAATCAGATTGGAAAGAAGGAAGGACCAACCCTAACACACCTGGAGGTGCACCGTAGATAGAAGTTCAAGGAACTTCTAGGATTCTGCATCTTTTAACTACATCTCCATCTCCATCACTACCTCATATACATATGCCTATGCCTCCACCTCCACCTCCACCTTCATTCTTAAATATGACGAATACAGTGAAAATGCCTATATTCAAGGGTCAGGGATCAGATCATCCTGATCAATTCTGGTTTGTAGCAGAAGCTATGTGGAAGGCGCAGTAGATCAATGATGATGACATGAAGAAAGCGCAGCTAGTTACAGTGCTACAAGATAGAGCTCTTACATGGTATATCAAATATAGTACAACCAATCTAAATGCTACCTTGGTTGAGACAAATACTGCATTGAATGCAAAATTTAGAAAGTTGAAATCGAAAGCTCAATGTGTTACTAAAATAAAGGATATAAAATAGATGGATAATGAGTTTGCGTGGATATAATTAGAGTTTGAAGTTCTTACTGAGACAATCTAATCTTCAGATTTCAGATGAGCAACATAAGTAATGGCACATAGCTTCACTATTGCCACATCGAAGATTTACTTTGTCTCAATTGAATATCGAATCTAAGGCCAAAGCATTAGAGATCACGATGAAGCTGGAGGCTTCGTCGATCCAGGACATGAATATAGGAGTCCAACAGATCCAGTCATAGTTAGCAAGCTTGCATATGGAGTTGCAAGATCTAAAGAAGGGATATGAGGTTCAATCGAGACTACGCCCTGAAGTTTGGTGCACAAAGTGCAAGGCTGTAGGCCACTATAAAGATAAATGCCTTATCTACGGGGACTATATAGCTATAGGTAGTCCCAACCCACTGAAACTAGATTCTCCAGTTTGATCAAGCGCCAGTTCAAATGTCTAGTGTAATATCTGCCAGGTGTAAGGAATGCATCCAACAAACAATTGTTGTCTATTGCAAAAGTTTGTACAATCACCAAGGAAATTATTTTTCAAATTTTGTAAATTGGTTGGCCATGATGAAATAGATTTCCAAAGCTATGAATTGATGATATACAAAACCCCAATGTATAGGATGCAGGCTGAAAACCGCGTATAGAAAAATTAGAACTCAATTGCGGCTCACAGACGATTCCAAGGAAGGGGAAGAGGATGAGGAGGAGGTGTTGGAAGAGTTTGGGGCTAGATCATCTACTACAACTATGGAGAACTAGGACATTTTTCACATGACTTTCAAAATCTAACTCATCCTTCTTGTCAATATTGTAAGCAATTTGATCATGTTATAGAAGATTGTCCTGTATTAATAGCAAATATGCAGGAAAATAATAACCAAGAGCCCACGCAGACCATTCAAATGATGAGATTCAAGTCATGCAACGAAAATCATAGTGTAAATCTAGTCACGCAAAGTGGTATAGCCACTGGTGAAGACAAGATAGAAGGCAAGAAGACGATATCGAATACATGGTTTCGCATGACTAGTGAGAAGAATGTTGGATTTTACTTATAAAGAGAAAATGAGAAATTTATGATTGCAAGAAATTTTTTTATGGATCTAGGTGCTTCTACATCTAAAAATTTGAAACAAATAGTCCCACGAAAAGAGAAATATGAGGAACTTACTATGACGAAGGACATTAATCCTGCAATGCTGAAATCGTTTCTACAAACATGCATGAAGCTGTTGAGGGATCATAAGGAAGTTGAAGGGATACACGAACTGATAGATAACTACGCTAGCAAGGATAAGGTGTCAGCAGAACGGCACGCAATGAAAAAGGTGAACCGAAGAAAGAAGAGGATTGGAAGGGATATGTAGTTGACAACACAAATTGGTGATTTTGTATGGACTAGATAATTATAGACTTAGGATCTAATGCTAATGTACTACTAAAGTAGACTTGGAACATATGGGTAAACCTAAGTTGCAGTGGTCACCAATCCAGCTGCGCATGGAAAACCAACAAAAGATAATTTTGATGGGTCACCTACATGGAGTGACTATAGATACTGAGGGAGCTAGTGTGCTTGTAGATTTTCAAGTTATAGAAATAGTAGATGACAGTAATCCATACCCAACATTGCTCGAGATAGACTGGATTTAGACATGAACGTTATAATTAATTTGAAGAAGTGCAGCATGGTGTTTGAAAAAAATGGCCTTAGAGTGGTTGTTCCATTGGATCCAGCTGAAGGTGTGCAATACACAAAACCAGTGTGTGGTGACTATGATGACGAAGAAATTGATCACATATATAAGCTCACTGTGTGAGCAGAATACTGGATTAATCCCACTGTATATGGACGAATCAGTTGGGAGAAGGATAGTTCGTGCCAATCATACTCAGATGAAGAATTAGAAAACTGGCAGAATCGGTTATGTGAGGTCTCTACATTACAATGCAATAGGCTTACAAATTATATGCGTTGTATATCAACTGAGTTACGTAAATTTCCTTATTATAATGGGCTACATGATCTCAATATTTTTTTTGACCATTTTGAAAGAGGCGTACCAAAGAAGCATAGGTTCCAGGCTCTAGATTTGGCTTTAAGGTCTATGCTTGCAAGATGGTGGGGAACCCACAAGGATAATATTGCTGATTGGAAGGAATATTGTACAATGATAAGATTAAAATTTGGCTCTGCCACAACATGGCTCAGTGTAAAGTACACAAGTAAGGATGACATGTGTGAAAATTTGGCTCGATGGACTAAGGCTTGGGGTGAGGTACCTCAACCAGAGTAGGTACATATCTTTATTCATACCTTAGACGTTATACCAATGAATTGGTATTTGGAGATGGAGCTATGACACAGGACTGCTGATTGGGATGAAATGAAGGAGAGTTTCCTGCTGACATTCAACTTTGAAGATGGGTTCGAATGCATTGATGGGGCACTTTAGGATATTAAGGTAGCAATCTTCTGAACACCAATAGAACCTCTAACTTGGATGCATCCTAACTAGAGCACGTTGCTACAACATGCTTTGAAATGCTATAATGCTAGTACAGAAGACGGTGATGAGGATCTGCGAAATATCAATATTCCTGAGTCAGAGGGACTGTGCAAAGTTGTAGGACTTAATGTATAGATCCCTTATATATCACAGCCGGTAAAGACAAAACAAGTAAATATTGGCTCAGAAGCATAACCAAATTTCGCGCATATTGGTGACTATTTGGATGAAGACATGGTAGACAAGGTTGTTGAATTATTGCATGAATATCAAGATTTATTTCCAACAAAGTTCTCTGAATTGAAGGGTATAGTAGGTGATTTGGGTATGATGAAGATCAATTTAAAGCTAGATGTGAATCTAGTTAAGCAGTGCCCATATCGACTGAACCCCAAGTACAAGGAAAAGGTAAGAGAAGAGATGGATAAGATGCTCACAGAAAGTATAATTGAGTCAGTAGAAGAGTCAGAATGGGTCAAACCGATGGTGGGGTGATATAAGGATCTATGTAGGTCTACGGAAGTTAAATGATGCATGCATGCATGACCCCTTTCCTACGCCTTTTACAGATGAATTTCTAGAAAACGTTGGTGGATAGGAGGCTTATTCGTTCACAGATGGATTTTTGGTAAATAACCAAATTAAGATTGCGTCAGAGGATAGAAGAAAGACTACCTTCGCTACAAAGTGGGGTTCATTCCAATATACAGTTATGCCTTTCGAACTAAAAAAATCTCCTGCAATCTTTTCAAGGGTGGTAGTTATAGAATTCAAGGAATTTATTCACAAGTTTCTGGAGGTCTACTTCAATGACTAGATAGTCTTTGGGCTAACTAAGAAACATGTTTCTAGTCTGCACCTAATGTTGGATATATGCAGGAAGTATCAGATTTCCTTGAATTTGAAGAAATGTATTTTCTATGTCCCTTATGGAATACTATTGGGACATGTCGTATCTAAGAAGGGATTGATGGTAGATCCTAGCAAGATCGTTGTGATTATCAATTTGGATCTACCCATGAATGTAAAGTAGCTACGTGTAACTTTGGGTCATACAGGGTATTACAGGAAGTTTATAAAGTTGTATGTGTAGATCACTACGCCAATGGAGAGGTTGTTGAAAAAGGATGCTACATTTCGCTGGGATGATAAATTTTAGAAGAGCTTGGATATTCCTAAGGAGAAGATGGTTACTGTGCCAATCCTAGTATTCTCGAATTGGAAGAAATAACTTCATGTGCATGTGGATGCATCTTGTATAGCATTGGGAGTTGTTTTAACTCAATTAGGTGAAGGTGATATTGACTATCCAATTTCATTTGCATGTAGGAAACTATCTAAGGCAGAGGGAAATTATTCAACCACAGAATGAGAAGGATTGGCCATGGTATATGCGCTACAAAAATTCAGGCATTGTCTACTAGGTGCGCACTTTAAAATGTACATGGATCATTCTACATTGAAATACTTGGTCAATAAGTTTGTGCTTGGGGGGAAGATCTATAAATGGTTGCTTCTCTTTCAGGATTATGATTTGAAGCAATAGTTAAGCTAGGGAGGTTGAATACTAGACCTGATCACCTCCCTAGGATCGAGAATGGCGAAGAACCCACTAATATTGATGAATGGTTGCCTGATGCATAGCTCTTCGTTCTCTGAGTTGTTGATGAAAATTTTGCGGACATTATTTATTTTCTATCTACTAGCGTAGCTCCTGAAGTATACACAACATAGCAAAAGAAGGAGTTATACTGGTTAGGGTTGAAAATTTTTCAATGATTGTAGGACACTTGTATAAGATGGGACCGGATGAAATTTTGCATCGATATGTACTTGAGTATGAACGACACAGTATTCTAGCTGAAGCACATGGTGGTGTCATAGGAGGACACTATGTAGGTAAGGACTATGCATAAATATTATGCGAGCAAGGTTATGGTGGCCTTTGGTACATAAATATTCTAAGGAGTATTGCATTGTGTGTGATGTGTGTCAGAGAATGGGAATACCATCACGAAGGGATGGATTTCCCTTAAATCCATAGGTCACGATACAAGCATTTGATAAATCGGAAATTCACTTCGCTGGACCAATTAACCCCCTAGGGAAGAAGATAGGTTCACGATATATTATCACTGCGATAGATTACTTGACCAAATGGGCCGAGGCACAACCCATGAAGGATTGCACATGGAAATTGCTGCGAAGTTCATGTTTGAATATATTTTGTCATGTTTTGGATACCTGAAGATCTTGATGAATGACCAAGGTTTTCACTTCTTGAATGAAACAATTAAGGAGTTGACATAAGAGTTCCAAATGCACCATCATAAGAGTACACCATATCATCCCCAAGTGAATGGAACTGTCGAAGATTTTAACAAAATCTTAGAGAATTCCTTAACAAAGATATGCAATGTTAATACTAATGACTGGGATGTACGCATACCGGAGGTTCTATGGGAATATAGGATGACTTGTGTTATCACTTAGAACTAAAAATTGATACATGTAATTTTCAGTCCTAGCCCGATGACAAAGGTCTGTGTTAGTTTAATTTCAAATTTTCATTTTTAATTTTCTTCCCATAGGATTTGGAGTTTTTAAAAGAGTTTTTAACTCAAGTTGTTCTCAACTCCCATTGGTTCCCCTCTACCCATCATTGTTCTACAGCCACCTCTTGTCTTATGTGAGTCACCGTGCCTTTTCGTGATTTCGCAGCGCTATTCCAATTCGCCAATTTCGTAGCGCAATCATAACTAGGCAGTTTCGCAGCGTTTCATGATTAGGCAGTTTCGCAGCGCATCATCAAAATTTAAACTGACCGCGCTGCGAAATCATGGATTCGTACTTTTCACAGCGAATCTTTCCCGAAATATCAAATCCGTTAGGTGAGTCATAGGCCATGTCCTCTCATGTCAGCTCATGTACCTCTCTTTACCACTCATTGCCACTATCACCACCACTAGATCTGTTGATATGCACAAGTTATTATTCCCAAGAAATTTTACCATGCATAAACCATAATGATGGCCGTAAGTCCTGCATGAATGACAAAATCTGCAAGATTATATCTTGAAAGGTTTGAAACAGAAAAGTTTAAAATTCAAGCGAGGCTGACAATCAAGCGAGGCTGAATTTAGAGAGAAGCTGAAATACAATTCCAACCGGAGCTGGTAGTTATTGCTTGCGAGGATTTGGAAGAATCAATGGAGAAAAAGAAGCATATTTCATAGTTATCACACTTCAGGATATGTGAAACAGTTACAGTTTGCAAAAATTTTGGCTTTCACATATGCAAACGGTGGACAGCACATCAAAGACGTGGCAGTTTGCTCCATTTTGGGGTAATTAAAAGATAAAGGATATACTTCGTTGGATCCGGACATGTTAAGGCAGACTAAAGACCGATACACAGGGACAGTTTCATATGTTTCAGGGTATTGGAAAGGATGTGTCATTAAAGATCAAACATGGAGCTTTGAACATCCATAACAGTCAAACTAAAGGGGAGCAGAGGTCAAAGAACGAGGATAATTGTAATTAAAGCCATCATGCATGTAATATGAAGTTAGAGTCATAGTTGATTTAGATCTCTTAAAAAACTCTAGATAGCACTTTGTTGTATTTATTAGTTGGTTAAATGGTTGATAGGTGTCATTAGAAGTAGTTTTCGAATTCCCCTCATGCTGGAGGAGGAATCTCAATCAGTTAGAATAAGAGCTCTATATATAGCTGAAACAACAATGTAATCAAGGTTGGAAAACTTATAACAGAGCATAGTATTTGGCTTATGTAAAGGACTCACTTTTAGTAATATAATTTTGATTTTACTTCTCAGGATTCATGAAGGATTTTTCATGTTCAGAATGTATGATGTTGTCTTCTTCTTAGTTTTGTTTACAGTGGTATGGATGTATAATCACTCAGAATTCACTGAATGTGCTCTGATTTCCTGTATGCATCTATAAACTGTGTGGTTCCTTATGAGTGTATATTCTGAATATTCAAATGCTGAATGCCCTTACTTCCATGTAAGGTCAAGATCTTTGTTGTATTGAAGTGTTGTTGACTCCATAGGCCCAATGGATATTTGTTTGATGTATTTCCAGCATTCATATTTGTCACAATTGTTCTACAAGAGTTAGCCATCTTAGTTTTAATCAAAATCATTATTACACCCAGAGAGAGCCCTCTCAGGTTGAGGAGGCTAAAC
Organism: Pinus tabuliformis; assembly: GCA_031772625.1. Taxonomy (NCBI): domain Eukaryota; kingdom Viridiplantae; phylum Streptophyta; class Pinopsida; order Pinales; family Pinaceae; genus Pinus; species Pinus tabuliformis. The sequence goes on from CM062807.1 coordinate 1,024,043,430, forward strand.
CTCAGCCTAAAGTAGGTCTGAAATAGTTACTTAGAGTCAACCTGACCAGCAGCCTATCAGGGTCTGATTTTGAGATAACAACTTGTAAGAAATCGACAGGGAAAACATTGTTTAGACTGATATATGGACAAGAAGCAATAATGCTAATGGAGTATATTGTGCCCATCCTAAGTATCATAATAGTAGTTGAGATGGAAAATCACGACTACATGGGGCAACTCTTAGTGCAACTACTTGCATTAGAGGAGAATTATTTTTTGGCTGGTCTTCATGAGCAGGTACAAAAGCCTAGGGAAAAGGCATGGCATAAAAGGTATAGTAAAAAACACACTTTTAAGAATAGATATTTGGTCTTGAGTGACTCGGGATGAGTCACATCTTTGTGTTAGGGGCGTGTTACGATGGGGACCCCCAGTTCTAAGTTTTGTCTCGATTTTGATGTAATATTGTAAACCCTCCACATTTTGAGGAGAGAAGCATAAATAACATAGAACTTTAAGAGTCAAAGGCGTTTTTAGGCAATTCAAAGCCATTAATTTGTAAAGGGATGGGCTATTTTGATTAAGTAATGAGCTTCGCCCATGGTTCCTAGACCATGGTAATGTAATGTGAAAACTATAAAAGGAAGTCATCTAGGAGTCATTAGGCAGCTTTTTGCAAGTACATGAATAATATTTTGAGTTTGTAATTTTGTATTTTGGTGAAGGGGAACATTCCTGCGACTGAGTGTGGGGAGACCTTGGTAAGTTTGTAGCTGAGTACGCAAGCCCCTATAGTTGTGTGTGCAGGGTCAAAAGAAGTGTATTCATTGAAGATCTTAAGTAATAAAGCATATTTGAAGCAATTCCGTGTGTTCTCTGTATATTTATCTATTTTTGTGTTTATGCTTAGTGATTATTCGATTCTCTGTAATATTGTTTTAATTTTATCACGAAGGTCCAGATCTACTATTGTATGATAGCTTATGCATGTTAGAAAAATTAGGCGAAGATTATAGATCTATTTAAGTAGAAATTTCTTAAGTCAATGATTCTGAAGATAAGGGTTCTCAAAGGTCAAATTGGGTCCTAGATTAAGGAAACGCCTTGTTGCTACATCACATAGCCTTCGGGATATAGAAACTTGATTCTTGCATCCCCTAACCTCGGGTGAGATTGCAATCTGTGCTAAGTGGATTGTTGCAGGAAAGGCTTGGTAGTGTATGGTTTTGTTGATTAGTGTAGCTAACTCTGAACCTAGTTCCAAGCCCCCTCAAGCCAACACAGAGGTTCCAGAGGTTGAAAATTGGACCATAGTGAGGGGAACTCCCACTGATCATCTGGTCTAATTTTCAAAAGTTGGGTTGCTATAATTAGGAAATATACCCTGAGGAAGTTTCTATATTAGTTTGCATGCAAAGTGTTTGAATAAATTCCTAAATGGTTTAATGATTCATTGCATACAAATTGTTTGATGAAATACCCCAATGAAAATTTTGTTTTGTGGATGGGGATAATATTATTGTATGTTAGCATTGTTGTATGATAGTATTGTTGTAGTTGATCTATGCCTATTTTCATGCAAAGAATTTGAAAAAATGTGTTAAAGGTGTTTTATTACAATTTGTATACAAACTATTTGATAAAATACCTCAAAGACATGTGGAATATTTCATGATTGATTGATTGGAATATTTCAGTTAGTATGTTACAATTGGAATCATAGCACTGTTTCTTATTTTATTTCATACAAAATGTTTGACAAAATATCTACAAGACTTAATTGGTTGTATACAAAGCAATTGAAGAAAGGTTTACATGTAAAGTGTTTGACAAAATGTATGAGAGATGAAAATCAAGTTTTTTCAAGTGTGGTTAGGATAAATTAATAGTGGTATGTGACAATGTGGTATCAAAGCTAAGATTCAACACTGGACCTGGACAGACTCAAGTATAGGAAATATTTTAAGTTTTAAATTAATATTTATTAAATGCATGTGTACTTATGTGAAATTATTTTGTTGTATATATGAATACACTAATGTTACTTCAAGGCTGACTTGGGTTTGATGTTGTAAGATAAGATAAACATGCAAGATGATGATTAGATTACCTAGAGAAACCCAGTATAATTGCAAAAATTTATGGCTGAGTGATGCAACCATGATTATGAGGGGGAATCTATTAACTTATTTCTTTCTAGTTGTAGTACTTTTCTTTCATGTTTTGAGAAGTTTCCATATGTTGATGAATAATAGCATAGGTATGATAAAAATGCAAGAGATGAAATATTTCAAAACTACATGCCCATTGAATAGATATTAAATAATGATATGCTAGATGCATGAAGATATGTTAGGTTCATACATTAATGAATGCACATGCATAAATAATATTTGTTGTCATAACATGATTTAGATGACTAATAATGGTTAATGGTGAACATGTAACCAGGAATAGGTTGACAACATGACTGAAACCTAATGAAAGTGTTGCATGTAGTCTTGCATAGTCAAGGCTATGGAAGATAAGGTGTTGATGAGAGAATGGTGCAAGTGGAAATTATGCATGTTGATATGCATGTTGTGACAATGTTGTGATTGCACTTCTCCTTAGGTTTCCTTGTGGAAGGATAGAGCCCTAGAGGGAGGAGTGTAGGGACAAGTGTCTTTATCTATGGAATTTTTAGAGTACTTGGGGCCTCAAAGGAAGATGAAAATATTATAATTCATAAGTCTCAGAGACATCCTTGGCCAACCAAAGTTGGATACATTGGAAGGATAGTGGTATAGCATGAGGGACTATTGTGATTAGAGAAAGCAGGTACATTACCTTGGGTTCAGTTGGTTGATGAGGGGGATGTGATACTATTGGTTGGAGGCTACTGAAGTTGGTACCTTAACCTTTTCTATGTTCAATATTATTTATGTATCATACATGGATCTTGGTAAGCCAATGTTTTTGTGGAGTCATGACGGGCTTGAGAATGACCCACTACTGAAAAAAAACAAGAGCAGCAGAGCCTATGGCTAAGAGAAAATAAGAGGTTTGCTACAAGTCACTGGTTTTCTCTAGATAAGTGTTCTAAGGATTATTGATTATGACTCTTAAATTTTATACATAAATTAGGGGAATTTTGAGGTCTAAAATAAACCTCCTAAGGAAAATAATAAAATAAGAGTTATGATTTTTATTTTTTTAAAGAAAGGAAACTATTTTTTATTGTAATTTTGTTTTATCTTACTATAGGTTTACTCAAATGTCAAGTCTAGGAACCTATTGGATGTGGAATTAAATTCCACATCCAAAGAGTACCCACCTTGCCTATTGGTTAAGGAAAAAAAAAACACAATTTTTTTTAGTAAAATCTTAATAATGTGTGGATGCATTGAGCTGCCATGTTGAACAAAAGTTAAATGAATGAATAATGCACTTAGGAGATAAAATATGTTTGGTAATGCATTGAGAGAATGCACCAACATATGGGATGTATGAAGCAAATGTAGGGGCTATAATTGTGTTCATGAGTATTGGCCCAATATTTTCTAAGCTTGAGACCAGTGATTCTATCACACAATGTTGAGTTTGTTGGTAAGGAACATGTAATGGAAGGATTGGTTTTTCCTATTTAATGTGAAAATTGTATGGAATGGTTGTTATATGAAAGCAAGTTTGTCAGTAATACCTAGTGGGTCATGAAAAAGGAAAGAAGTCTTAAGTGCGTAAATATTTATAGAATATTTGTTATGCATCCATGAATTATTATGTCATGATTTGTTCATACACTCATATTATGATTCATGATGGTAAATATGCTTGGGGCATGGAGTGCATGCATGCTTGTATGAGACAATTAATTGTATGATTGAATGCCATAAAAAAATAACTTCTAATAGTGTTGAGGAATTGTTGAGTAGTGGAATGAGTGGCATAAATCCCTCATCTTGGAGAGAAAAGTGGAATATAATTACTCATGAATTTACATATATGAATCTTTCACTTTTGAACCTCTCGTTGTTGGAATAAAATTTTGAATGCATTATGGAATTCTTGGAATGATTATGATACAAATAAGTAATGAAATGATAGCTTCATTTCAATTTATTTTTAAATCAATTGAAGTGATTGAATTGTTATGTGTATAGTAAATTTTGAGATCACTTTAGGGGATGTTATAAATCTTGCAAAGAAAATATTTTATGTATGAACACTTACCATTGTTTGGCTAATTGAAAGCACGTATTATAGTTTAAATGACCTTGGTTATGAAATGAAGGCTAAGTACTACCATATGCAAGAGTCAAAAATCATGATAAGAATCCCATATTTACACAAATTGATTCCTATACGAAGCAAGTTTGGAAAAGAAAAGAAAAAGGAGTAATATTTTATTTAAATTATGATTAATCTCATGGAAAATATATGCTTTTGATATAGGACAGATAATGATCTATTTAGGAACAATAGATGATGGTTGTGAAGTTGAAAATCCTAGGGATAATGTCATTATGGTGACATTGAAATGCTATGACACAAATTGATCACCATGAGTTATCTTATGAAAAATGTATGTCTTATTTAGAGTAATCTAGAGGGATTCTTGGCTATAAGAATCCATAAGTATCAAGACTCTCACTATGTAAGGAATCCTTACCAAAGAATGGATTTATCTAGGGATTAAGGGGGGAGAGGATTCTTTAACTTAGAATGTATGTGACTACAATGAAGGGGATACTTAAATGAATTGGCTTTCAAAGATTCATGTATATACTAATTGGGATCATGAATGCATTGGGTGTGGCATATCCCTTCTTATGCATAACATGGTTCTAAGAATAGTAGAACACTTAGGACAATGCTCCTTAAAATGGAAGGGGATTATGACACTGATCCATGTGGATATTGGTGGCCACCCACCTATTCCACCTAGACCCTCCAGTCAGTTTCATCTATTTCCTTGTTTATTTCAGCATTTACTATTTTTAGTAGTTTTTCGGGAACTAAACTTCTAGAGCAGTTTTGACTGCCTAAACGACATTTTTTTATAGGTTTGCTACAAGCCCATAGCCATAGGTAGGGGCTTGCGGAAAGAAATGTAGTGCTCAGAGAGACCTTTCTGACAAGGTATCGTACGCGCCAAATGGAGACTATCAGGGAAAATTTTAAGGATGGAAAATTATCTTGAAGTTTAAAAACATTGGTGAATCTCACTAGTCCCTAATATGCAAACTATAAATTATTTATTGATGTATTTGTAAAATTATTCAAATTTATAATGATTTTATATATACTCTCTATATAATGTTGGCGACTTTTAAGGCAAAATCATTTTAAATTGTAAAATTTGGGAGAATCATTTTTATAAAAAATGGAAATTGGTGAATCTTTTTTTGGAAAAATCATGGAAAATTAGCCCACCTATGAATATTAGCCCCTAAAATTTTCCATAGATACAATATGACCAAGTTACAACCCCAGGAAGTTCGTTGCCCAACTAACCCCCAACGGGGCCCACAAAATATTGGTGTTACATCTCCTGGGGTTAAGGTTTTGGTTGTTTAGGGTTTTCTCATGTTGTTCAATATTGAATATGACCTTGAGCCTCAATGTAACACAGTTTAGTTGGCATGTAGCCACCACATCTCTTCTCAGAGATAAGCTACCATTGCCCAAGCTATCCTATTTCCATTCTATTTGTGAGCATAGTTCAGTATTTTTCTATTAATGAAATGAAGTGTTTTTCTGTTGCAACTCTATATTTATGATTATATTTGTAATTTCTTGTGTTCCTATTTAAGTTCATATCACTAGCATCAAAGCAGTCTGCTCTTTCTCTATTTTTCTTTGCATGTCCCCAACGAGGTCAGGGTATAAGGAGTCAAGACTCGATCTAGTTTAACCATTACACGATCAGCATCACAAACCCCGATGACCTCCCATGGCAAAAGAAAAGAAAGACGAGTGGGCAGGAGATCCTTTCAAAATGTTGCTCGAGGAATCCCTCGAGTGATAGAGGAACACGATCATGGATAAATTTTCCCAGATCCTTCGACGACTACCCACAGGTGATGCATCTTCATCCAGCAGCCACTTTGGAAGCAGCACTCCTTTTAAGGTACAAACTAACTTCGATATTCCCATATTTGAGATCCTGGTAGATTCAGACATCGTAGATAAATGGTTAAATCTATTGGAAGGATTCGGTATTTTTCAGTTTTTGACTTTTCCAATCGAGAAAAGATTACTTTTGCACTTCTCAAAGCCACCCCACATCTCAAGGACTAGTGGCAAACCTACTATGAACAAAAGGACAAGAGTGAACCCTCGTTTTTAGCCACACCCAATTGGGATTTTCTGAGATGCCATCAAGGGACAATATTACCCTGTCAGGAGCTATGAAGATAAATACATAAATTGGACCATGCTATTGAAGAGAAGGGACGAAGATGTGTCAGAGTTCACAAAAATTTTCCATACCATTTGTACAAAGCTACATATCAAGGATACTAAGCGCCATTTTGTACTCAAGTACCACAACTGTCTACATAAGTACATCTAGGACAATATGGAGTTCCTGGAAATTTCGTCACTTGACACGGTGTACCGATATGCTGTCCATATTGAGAAGAAGTTTAAACAGAAGAAGCAGGACTTTGGATCTGTGAATCCAAAGCAAGGAAAAGGTGCCCCCAAACCATAGAGAAAAGGACATAACCAAGGCAAAGCTACCCAAGACATCATGCCGAAGCTACAAGAAAATAAAAACACCACGAAGACAAAGAAGTACACGGGAAATGGTGTGAGTTCCATAAGAGCTCCACTGACAACACAAGTGAGTGTTAGTCCAAGCAGTCACTGGTGGCCGAGCTAAAGGCCTCCGAATTACATGCATGTTTAGATTCTGAATCAGAGCCTGATATGGGGAGTTATAAAGGAAAGTAGATAATTGATGCAGATCCCAATTCCATCGTGGCCACCACCAAGATCCAGAAGATTGAGCTTGAAGATCTAGACGAGGGGGAATGCCTCTTCCACTTACATATGTGGGTGAAGGGTTCTTCGTTGTAGTTCATTGTCGACAGCAGGAGTCAAAAGAACCTCAATTCAATAGAGGTCGTGAAGTGGCTGGGCCTAAATACTATAGCATACCCACAACCATACACCATCAGGTGGCTTCACCAAGGACGAGATATCCGCGTTAGTCGGCAATGTCGCCTTCCCTACATCATCAAGCCCTTCACTAATGAGGTACTATGTGATGTTGCTCCTCTTCAAGTTTGTGATGTCTTTTTAGGACAACCATACTTATGGAAGCAACATGATGCATATGAGTCTAGACCTCGCTATGTGATTATTACTTTGGCCAATAAGTTGTACAGGATACTCGAGGTAGCCCCGCCTACCACCATATCTTTGATCACTGCAAAGCAATGTAGTAAGATCATTTCCTATACCAGAAAATTTGTTTTCCTTATTATTCGCCCTTAGGGAAAGAAGAAGGTTGTGGCCATGGCTTCTAGGTAAGGCTCCTATGCATAATAGCCGAAGATTGATAAGGATGTGGAGGAGTATATGAATATTTTCACCTCACCTACAGGGGTACCTTTGCACAGTCAAGTCAAGCACTCCATTGATCTTACCTTGGGTGCACTGCTACCCAATGGATCGATCTATCGACTCTCTATTATGGATAATGATGAGATCAAGAGGAATATTCAGGAACTATTGCAAAAAGGGCACATTATGCCACATTCATCACCCTATGGGAGCTCGATTGTATTGGTACAGAAGAAGGATGGGACTTGGAGACTCTGTATTGACTATCAGGAGCATAACAAGATCACTGTCCAGAATAGGTACCTAATCCTGCAAATCGATGACCTTATAGACCAGCTTAAGGGGGCCAAATATTTCAGAAAGATTAACTTGAAGTCAGGTTATCATCAGGTGCCTATCAAAATCTCTGGTGTGTGGAAGACTGCCTTCAAATCCAAGGAGGGCCTTTTCGAATCATTGGTCATGTCGTTCAAATTAACGAATTCCCCTGCAACCTTCATGAGATTGATGGAAAACATCTTGGGACCCTTCACCAATGAATTTTTGGTAATGTATCTAAATGAAATCTTTATCTTTAGCCAAATTTGGGAAGAGCACCTCCACCATATTCATCAGGTCCTTCAAACCTTGCGACAACACAAGTTGTGTGCTAACTTGGAGAAATGCACTTTTGGCCTGACCCAGATTCAATATTTGGGGTACATCATTGATGAGCAGGGTGTACATGTGGACCTAGCCAAGATACAAGTCATTCGGGATTGGCCAACCCAAACCACTCTAACAGAGCTCCGCAACTTTTTAGGTCTTGCCAATTTCTACCTCAAGTTTGTGTTGAGGTTCTCTCATTTCACTTGACCTTTAAGTCAAGTCATCAAGGGTGGAGCGAAAGCAAAATATTTTTGGTCTGAAACCCAACAACAGACATTTTCCAAGTTGAAGCATCACCTTTTCTCTACATCATTGCTCACATTACCGGACCTACAACAACCATTTGAGATTGAGACAGGCACCTCCGACTATGCTATTGGTGCAACTCTTACTCAGCATGGGCATCCAGTGGCTTACCACAGTGAGAAAATTTCAGACATAGTCCAAAAGTATCCCACTTATGACAAAGAAATGTATTCCATTGTGCAAACCTATTGTTAGTGGAAGAATTACATTATGGGGAAGGAAACGGTCATCCACACAGACCACCAATCCCTGCAGTTCATACAGACACAAGGGATGTTGTAGAACAATCACCATCAGAAATGGTCCACCTACCTGCAACAGTGCCATTTGAACATTAAGTATAAGAAGGGTAGCACCAATAATTTCATTGATTATCTCAGTTGACCACTGGTCATGGCACTGATCACTATGCTCGACTACTGTGGGCATGAGACTTCTGGGTGACTGCATCTTTACAAGAGCGATCCAGAATTCGGCACAACATACCAAGAACTCCTAGAAGGGAAGAAGGTTCCAAATTTTCACCTTTAGGATGAACTGTTATGCCACCTGGGACACATCTATGTTCCTTCAAGTGAGCATACCAAGATGATTTGGGAGGCACACTACAGTCGGCTCATGGACATTTCGTAGTAGAGAAAATAGTGGCGATATTGCAAAAGTATTTTTATTGGCCAAAACTTTGTCATGATGTTGGGAAGTACATTAGATCCTGTACCACTTGCATCATTCCCAAACCAACCATCAAGAAGAATTCTTGTATACTCCTCTACCTTCTCCTAGTCGGCCTGGGGAATATGTCTCCATGGATTAGATGTCGGGACTTCCTTCTACTAAGCATGGCAATGATTTTGTTTTCGTGGTCGTCAACACATTCTCCAATATGGCCATCATGGAGGCTTGCAACAAGAGTATCACAGTAGAGGCCACTGCTAAGCTCTTATTTGAGAGTGTGGGTACACTTTGGGATCCTATAGTCCATTGCCTCAGATTGGGACAATATATTCCTGAGTGAATTTTGGTCTAGTCTCTGGTTGATGTTGGATACAAAACTTACTAATTCCACAACTTTCCATCCCCAAATTGATGGCCAAATAGAGGTTGTCAACAGGATGATCATACACATTCTGTACATATACAACTCGAAGCATCCATACACTTGGGATGAAATTATCCCTTATGTCCAAAAAAGTTACAATAGAGCGCTCCATAACTCAACAGGCCACAAGCTCTTTCAGGTAGGGCTAGGATTTTAGCCATTGTGTCCCATTAATGTGGCCATACCATTTGCAGCCACTCAAGTAGATTCGACTCACATCGAGTCTGAAGCTAAAAGGGCTAACTTCATTGAGCACATTCAACACATCCACCAAAAGGTCCATGATATATTGGACAGAACCAATTCTAAGTGCAAGTAGCGCCATGATCAACATCGAGTGACACAAGTTCCAGGTGGGTGATAAAGTTTGGCTACATTTGCAGAAGGAGCATCATGTTGGACCCCATTGCAAGCTTCACCCACTCTAATATGGACCATACACCATCATCAAGGTTGTCGGTGAAAATTCCTCCAGGCTCAACATCCCATCGTCCCTTGGTCTGCACCCAGTGTTCAATGTAGACTGCCTTTGGCCATACTTTCCACCATTGTTGGACACATCTGACATTGCAGAACAACTCACACCAACAGAGCTCAACCTGGAATACACGGAATAGGCCACAACTGTCAGATCATGGACACATAGATCAAGAACACTCGTCAATAGAGGATACAGTTATATCAAGACGTCAAAGTAGACCAACTCCTTCACCAGGGCAAGTGGTTTACCAAGGACTAGGTTCAACAGAAATTTCCTCACCTCATGGAGGCTCTGCACACAAGGGGGACCATTGCTTCCTAAGGTGGGAGGAATGATCCTGGTGGATATTGGTGGCCACCCGCTTATTCCAGCTAGACCCTCCAGTGAGTTTCATTTGTTTCATTGTTTATTTCAGCACTTACTATTTTTAGTAGTTTTTTGGGTCTTGAACTTCTGGAGCAATTTTGACCCCCTAAATGACATTTTTTAGGTCCAGTATAGAACCATTGCCATAGACAACAGATTGCAGTAAAACCTGTAGTACTCAGAGAGACCTTTCCAACAAAGTATCATACATTCCAAACGGAAACAATATGACCAAGTTACGACTTTGGAAAGTTGGTTGCCCAACTAACCTCAACGGGGTCCACAAAATCTTGGCATTACATCTCGTGGGTTTAGGGATGGTTATTTAGGGTTTTCTCATGTTTTTCAATAATAAATAGGCCCTTGAGCCTCATTGTAACATGGTTCAGTTGGCATGTAGCCACCACATCTCTTCTTGGAGATAAGCTACCATCGCCCAAGCTATCTTATTTTACATTCTATTTGTAAACATAGTTCAGTATTTTTGTATTAATGAAATGAAGTATTTTTCTACTACATCCTTGTATTTATGATTATATCTATAATTTGTTATGTTCCTATTTAAGTTCGAATCAGACACCCCTTTCAATACTCTAAATTTGGTAATGTAATTAAGAGTATATAATTATGGGGTTCCAACATTGAAGTTATGACGTAAAACTCCATTTTATGATGTAATGTTTATTTTTATTAATAAAAATGTTACAGATGAAGAATGAGGATAGCCACTAGATTATGATGCCTTGGAGAGGGGGAAAACTTGTCACTAAAGATGAAAAATATAGCTTGGGTGAATATTTCCCTTTGATGTGATGGTTATTCTTCACAAGAAGTTGAATGGTTGGGAATATTAAAGGTCAAGGTGTGATTATAAGCATAAGAGGGAGGAGAAATCAAGGGGTCTTTCTTCTCGATTCTTAAGCTTCTAGTTTTTTCTCTCTTCTATTACTCTCTCATACATATTTGTCATAGTAAAATCCATATAAAATGAAGAAAAGGGTAAATAAGGGGGTTTGGGAGATAAAGACGAGGGAAGAACTCTCAAGCAACTAACCACTCTCTCTACAAATGATCCGAAAAAATTTACTGAGCATTTTTAAATAAAAATATCCATTATACGGGACCTTTTACTAACGCTTATATTTTCATGTGAAACATGAACAATGCATTCTCTAAACAATAATTCAACGATCAATCAACATAAATAAGAAACAAATAACCATGAAGCAATCATAAACACAACACGTGATAACGGAGTTTGTCCAGTCTAGACTATGTGCTGGACATTGGATAAAATAGTGCTCCCCATGTGTTTTGTGACATGGATTAACCGCCTCTCATGGATCCTTATCTCTAGCGATGCGATCGTTGACTAACACTTGCAGGTTTGGGTCTAACGGAAATTGTGATTCTCAACAAGTGGTATTAGAGCGTAGGTCACAAGTTTGATAGACACTTGGCTCGCATTGGGGGGGATATTTTGACCATTGGATAAATCAACGCTCCCCATGTGTTTCGTGACATGGACTAACTACCTCTCATGGATCCTTATCTTTGGCGATGCGATCATTGACTAACACCTATGGTTTTTGGTCTAACAGTAATCGTGATTCCAAACATTACGTCTCTGAGCCTTGGGTCAAGAGTGGGGAGGTTGCTTCATTAGTCTTCAAAAAATATGATGATTACATGGAAAAATATTTGTCAACACGAGGATGAAACTATTTTCTTGAGTGGCATGTCTCTCCAAAGAGACGTTCTCCTAAAAATAACTCTCAGTCACAAGACATTATCCTTCAATGTGAAAAAGGAATGATCTCTCACAAAAGGGGCATAAATGAACTCACCCACATGAGTGGAAAGAATGGTACTTTTGAATTTGTTGATCAGATTCAAATCGTACTCATCATCATCATCATCATCATCTTGAAATTATGAGACCAATGGTTGTAAACACAACTACTTTATCAAAAGGTGTCAACATGACCCTCTTTCATCACTACACCTTCTCGACTTCTATGCAAAGGCTAAAGAGATGAATTTCCTGCAAAGATTCAGATCTCACTATCCTACTACAACATGAAAATACCACCAAAACCTGCAGCATACATCCATCCTTTTGAAAAAACAAAAACAAGTGGTCAAAATGCTACCTCCCAATCGGACGATGGCCGAAAAATTGGCTACTCAAATGCCAAAATGGACTGTGCCATCATGATCCTTGTGAAAAATCATCAAATTTGAGTATGAATTTGACCTCGTTCTTAAACTTTCAATTCTAGGCCTCCAGGTAATCTAAAAGATTCCTTGCATATTCTTATGTCAAGGTTTTTCCTTTGGAAATTCACTGCTCATATCAAAAAATCATTTGCACCATCAAATTCCTGGTGAAATTCCACTTTAGATGAGTATAAGCTTGACATGTTTTAGACGTTTTCAAAACTTGGCCCTAGGGAATCTAAAGATTCCTCTATGTTATGGTTTTTCCTCCTGGAACTGCGTCAAGATTCTACACTATTTCACAATTCCACACATCGCTCATTCATGGTTCCTCCATTTCTCTCCACTGGTTTGGGTGGATGAGCATGTTGTGTTCTTATACAAACCTATTGGCTAATTTTTCAAATCCCATAGGGCTAGCATAATGGTTGGTTTGAGTTAATTAGAGAATATGATTTGGATGGTTTTGGGTTCCATACCCATCATGCCAATTTTTAAACATGTTGTTTTGATTTTTTTTTTTAATGAGGTTTTCAATTAGCAGTCTGACGTCCAATTTTACAGTGGTCATTGGCCTATTTAAATATATATATTATATATATAACGTGACAGACGAGGAGGGGTTAGTGGGTCTGCTAGTCGGGTAGCCCCCCCACCCCAAATATAATTTTTTATTAGTTTTTAAAAAAAAATTTGAAATTGTCCACGAGATTTTTAGGGGTCATCGGAAAAATTAAACATTCAACATTTTGACCAGTTTTGGATGTTGAAAAGTGCTAAATGTCAGTCGGTTAGTGGCCTCCAAATTTAGCGGCTTTCACCAAATTTAGTTGGACTTCCAAATTTAATGAGCCTCCAAATTTAGCTGGCAACAAAAGTCCCACTCCTTTGACCTGAAACTTTGACTACTAATAACGTGCACATACAAACTCAGACTTCAGTGTCATCTATGTCATTGGAATCAAGATGACGAACTCTTCATTCTAGTACTGGTTTTGATGACATCCGCAAACTTAAATTTTTGAGCCTCTCTAGAGCCACATGGATCATTCCTCCCCACCGAGAACCTTTTGTACCTCCAAAAGCATATACATATCTATGATCTCAATCTACATAACAGATGCCCGAACAGGCCACCTCCCATTTCTCTCACCTTTGTACTTTGGAACTCAGAGTAATGAAACTGACACATGTATCATATGCAAACTTATTAATGTTAATACATGTTCAATTACAATACCAATCATGACCCAAGAAAACCCCATCCTTGCCAAGAATTTATAACACACTCATGGTAAAGTTTACATCAGAAACTGTAACCCATGTTATCAGCTAAAAGGCCAAAAATATTACCATGTTGTATTCATAAGTGATGGCAAACACTTCACCACTTTTAGATGTGATTTAAAACTGTTGCCATGCTAAAAAAATGTGTTGATACAATCATATCTCACCCTGCTAGGTGAATGGGTCTTCTTCTTGTATTTGATTCTGGTCCCTCTTGAGATGAAACTTTTGATGGAGCTCCCAACATGTGGTTCTCTAATGTCCCTTCTTATCTGACTTTCCTGACCTTCTTCCTACCTTGATGTGGATAAGGCTCTTCTTTTATTGGCCTCTTCCTTGCTGCCATTATTTTCCAACACTTGGCAACAACATGGTTATGCAAACCACAAAAGGTACATGGTTTCTATGCCATAAAATTTTCTTATCATTATCAATCTACTTGTAATCAAAAGGAACATTAGAATATCAAGACCTTGTATACCTGTTTTGGTTGTCTTTGGTGCAACTTTGATGAGAAGTACTTTCCTTATCTCTTCCTCTATAATGCTCACTATCACAGGAATATTGTAATGTACACTCATCATCCTCTTTCCTTTATGGCTTTGGCAATGGATTGGATTCTTTATTTGAGGAACCCCTTACTTCTATTACCTTTGAACATTCTCCTACAATGTACCCCAGTCCTACAAATCGAGTCCTTCTTACAACCTCCAATGTGTAATTCATTCCTTGGCCATTAACACCAAGTCCTCCTCCTTTATACCCACCTTAGTGAGGAGTCCCATGTCGGTTCTTGAAATAGGGATCTCAATGCTTCCAACAAAAATAACATCATGAAAAGAATAATTTTCCATTACCTTCGATCATGTCAGTGATGCTTGATCATCTTCTTTGGCCAGCTCTCCTTTGTTAGTGGAACTTTCTCCCATTTGTTCTTCCACCGCTTGTTCCAACGTGAGCCTCAATTTATGCTTCTCTTCTTCTACATCTTGTATAAGCCTTCAAATCTTTGCATTCTCTACTTGAATGCAATGGCTAATCTCTTTCAACTCCTGAAGTATTGCTCGCTTCAATCCCTTACCCATGATGACTTTCACAATCCCTGGCAAAATGTTCAAATTACTTTGAAACCACTTTAGTTAGAAAAAAATTATGAACAATTTCAAACAAAAATCTCCATTATATAGGACCTTTTACTAATGTTTATATTTGTATGTGAAACATGAGAAATGAATTCTTTAAATAATACTTCAATAATCCATCAACATAAACAAAGAGCAAGTAACCATGGAGCAATCATAAACACAACACGTGATAATGAAGTTTGCGTAGTTTGGACTATGTCTCCTGGCCTTTTACAAAGCACTTTGTCACTCCTCCTATTCACTTCTTGTTTCATATCATGAAGTGCCAAAACATTGACAATTGTGTAGCATATCCATCATGATATATAAATTAAAACCTCCTTGAAGAATCAAAGTAAAGTTTCCCTCAATCCATTTTGAATAAGGTTAACTAAAAACCTAATTTTTAGGGCCAGCACATTTTACTACACTGCCTTCCCGTGCTGATGGCAGGTTGCACGATTCTACCCTAGAGCAGTCTGTGCGGGTTTTGATATGAAAACTCACGTTGAACCTCTTCTAGTAGGTTTTCCCAAACTGGAGGAGAATCTTCGTGCACTAAAAGCTTCGAGAACAATGAGCTAGATATTGGTTTGTTGTTCATATGCTCGAGCTCTCCCATTTGGACATCTCGATCTTATCATCATGGGCTTTCCCCTTGAGTTGTGGACCTTCCTCCCTCTTTTGTGGATCTCTAAATCCCTCTCACTTACTATAAAACCACTCCCTTCCATCCCCAAGTGGTTGGTCATTGATTGGTGCATGCCTATACTAAGATTATGCTTACATGCTACCCATTCTAACTTGGAGAAGGAGTGTTTGAAGAGTATTTGCTTGGACTTGGAAATCCACAAAAAGGAGGTCTCCAACATCAAGGAATAGGTTGTATGCTTCCATTTTTAGCTTATTAATATATACTTCGGATTGAGTCATTATCTTGGGGGCATGCAAAATTATATCAAACATAGTTTATTTTTGTTTCAAGCTTGTGTAAAACTAAAACCAACCCAAGCATAGTTTATTTCCATTTCAATATTGTGAAAAAATGAAACCATATTCAAGTATACTCAAGCATAGTTTTCCATGTTTCAAGCTTGTGTAAAAATGAAACCATTCCCATTTTACATCTCGTGATTGTCATTTTTATCAATCGAGTTTTGCAAGATGAGCCTCGGTTTGTCCATTCCAATGCAACCATCTCTTTGGTTGATCATACATTTTCACTTGGTTGTTTTACCCTTGTCTATGGAACATCTGCAATGAGTGGTCTTATTATCTAGCCTCTTGACCTTTACATGTTTTTAGTAGTTCCATCATGACCGGAACTAGTTGTTATCCTTTTATACCACTCGTTCTTCCAGGCAGCGTCATCTTTCAACTCTTTTCTGACTCTCGAAATATGAAAATATTTTCGAGCACTTGCCTTTCTGAACTCGTAAAACTAAATGAAAATATGTCTACTCAGTATAATTTTAACCCTTTTCCGGATTGAGATAGACTAGCTATGAAAAAGGAATACCTTAGTCGAACATGGCTAAGAGGTTCTCTTAGATATTTTTTTCTACCTTTTCAGGTTCAAGAGATGATTTACGAAAAGGGAACTTTGGAGTTTTCTCTTATTCTTCTTTTTCAAAATCTCTAAACATTAAAAATATGTCGAGTTTCCCCTCTGTCGGAGTCATAAAACTTAAACGACACAACACTTTTCACCATGACGAGACCGATTTTCTCCTTCCTAGGACTCATAAAAATTACTAGGATGGATTCATCTAAACGATGAAGTTATATGGAAATAATATGTTATCCCCTTCAACATTGCGATAAAAAATATATGGGATACTTGCCATAAATGGTGGGGGGAAAAGTGAAAGTGATCATCTCTTGTATTCTGTAAAGGCAACATGTCGATATTGAACATGACACTCATCTGTAGCTTGTGTCAGGTTTGGGACATCCTCACTTAGTCACTTGCCTTCTTCAGTTTGGGAAATCCATTTTGCCTCTCATCTGATTATACCATTTCATCATCAGGACCTCTAATCCTATGTGGAGTCAAACGTTTCCAAACTTCGGAGTCGAGCCACCATTTTGTTGTGAAGGTAAATCCTCTATGGACAGAGACGATCCCTCTAGCCTAATGATTGGGTCTAGCAACAAACTAAACAAACTAACATACACTTTCCTAGCTTATCTTTAACAAATGCAAAGAGAGAATGGCCTACCTCCCTCCAATGCTAAACACTCATTCCTTTTGAAGATGACTTTGATTCTTTCACTCCAGGCCTCACTCCTTACTTGTTCTTTATATCCGAGTACTTGCAAGGAAGATCAAAGAGATATGCAAGATAAAAGAGCATATATGGCATACATCAAACATAAACTACTTAATAGATCAAGCAATATTAAGCTAAATGCATAAACATTTACACAATTATGGAAAGTGAACATCAAATGTATATATTAATAATATAAAAAGGGAAGCATACAACCTATGTCTTGATGTCGGAGACCTACTTTTGGTGGATGTCCAAGTCTAATAAAAGGCTCTTCAAATGATCCTTCTCCAAGTTAGACTGGGTATAATGTAAGCATAATCTCAACATAGGGATGTAGCAATAAATGACCAGCTATTTGGGGATGGAAGGGAGTGGATTTATAGGAAGGGAGAGGGAGTTAGGGATCCACAAAAGAGGGAATAAGGTCCACAACTCAAGGTGAAAGCCTATGATGATAATATCAAGAGGTCCAAATGGGAGAGCTCGACCATATCAACAACAACCAATATCCATCTCATTGTTCTTGAAAGTTCTAGTGCACGAAGCTTCTCCTCCAATCAAAGGAAAACTGCCCTGAATCCATTCTGAAGAAGGTTAACTAAAGACCTATTTTTTAGGGCCAATGCATTTTTCTACACTGCCTTCCCATGCTAATGGTAGGTTGTGTAGTTCTACCCTAGTACTTCCAATGTGGGTTTTGATATGAAAGACTAAGTTGAACCTATTCTAGAAGGTTTTCCCAAATTGGAGGAGAAGCTTTGTGCACTAGAACCTTCGAGAACAACAAGATTGCTATTGATTGTTGTTGATATGGTCAAGGTCTCCCATTTGGACATCTTGATCTTATCATCATGGGATTTCCCCTTGACATGTGGACCTTCCTCCCTCTGTTTTGGATCCCTAACTACCTCTCCCTTCCATCCCGAAATGGTTGGTCACTAATTGTTGTGTCCCTATGCTGAGGTTATGCTTACATGCTACCCATTCTAGCTTGGAGAAGGAGTGCTTGAAGATTCTTTTCTTGGACTTGGAAATCCACTGAAAGGAGGTCTCCAATGTCAAGGCATAGTTTGTATGCTTCCCTTTTTAGCTTATTAATATATACATTTGATGTTCACTTTCCATAATTGTGTGAATTTTTATGCTTTTAGCTTAATACTCCTTGATCTATTAAGTAGTTTATGTTTGTTGTATACCATATATGCTCTTGTATATTGCACAACTCTTTGATCTTCCCTGCAGGTACACAAACATAAGGAAAATTTAAGTAGAGAGGCCTGGAATGAAAGAATCAAAGTCATCTCCAAAGGGTTGAGCGATTAGCATCAGAGTGAGGTAGGTTACTCTCTCTCTCTACATTTGTTAAACATAAGCTAGGAAAGCATATGTTAGTTTGTTTAGTTTGCTGCTAGACCCACTCGTTGGGTTAGAGGGATGTCCTCTGTCCGCAGAAGGGATTTACCTTCACAAAAAAATGGTGACTCCACTCGAGAAGCTATAGCCTCTTCATCCTCTTTTCTCATCTCATCTTCTGATCAGTTTGACTGACCATCTGCACAATCACTGATTTCTACCTTAGAGTGCTAAGTCTGGAGTGTTTGTGGAAATATTTTTTATTTTTTTCCTTATTCCTCACCCATTGCGCTTTTTTCTCTGACAGTCACACTGCCAACGCGTTTTATTTTGAAACAGTCATGTTGATTCCCTGTTCAACGCCATTTTAGCCATAATAGTGGCGTTGATCTTAAGGATTGAAAAAAACTTAGGGTTTCTCTATCAAACTCTAGTGTGTTTGAGCCCCTGAGGTCTTGTCTTGTCCTATATGATTGGATTTATTTATGTTTTGTCTGATTACCTGATTTGATTAGCAAATTCTCATATTTTTGAGCTTTTAAGTGTTTGAGAGAAATTGGATTGATTTTAGGCTTTATAGATCATTTCATTGTCCCTTTGTGCTTGTAAGTATCACTGAATTTGTGGTTTGTTTATTGTTTACGTGTGGTTATTTGGTAAAATCACTCAAAACATTGGTTTGCATTAGTTTCCATTTGTCTCTTGCAAAGTTTCTCTTCGGTTGTATTCGGTCATCTTGCATTTGAAATTCATATTTGTTATTCATCAATCATATATTACATTGCTTGGTTTACAAACTCAAAAGAGTGCATTTGTTTATCTATGTAAAAGAGAAAAGTGAAAGATATTTTCATTGAGTGCTTTTGCATTTGATTTGGTGTTTCTTTGATTGGTTCATCGTTTGCAATTAGGATCATTTTGAATCAAAATTTTATTTTTTTATTTAGTTGAAACTTAATTGCATTAGGGCATCTGAAATCAAAGAGAACATCATTTAGATAAAGTGCATCTTAGTGAAGTGAAAGTCATTTTTTATTTTGATAAATTGCATGTTGGATAGTGAAAGTGAAGTTTAAGTTTTTCTTTTACACATTTCATTTGGAACTTAACAAACATTTAGAGTTCTAGGCTAGAGACGTGTTCCGTTGTCTATAAACCTAGAAGCTATCGTTAATTGCATGCATTGTATCTCGGGGGTGAAATATCATTCCAGTAAGAATTATATCGAAGGTTCTCCAGTACTCTTGGGTATAACAGAGGCACTCTAGTATGGCAAGTATATGGGAACACTCTCACCGAATAGTTATGCATTAGACAACACTAACACGGACTTGTGTTCCCCGTATCGTCGTCTATATATTGGGAGACCCCACTAGGTTTCTATCCTTTAGCTACAAGTAACTGATTCAACCACCTTGCAGACGTGATACACCGAACGCAACATTCGGGGAGATAGGCCATTGTACGTTAAGTCCTTAGTTTCAGCTAAGGTGTATATTGCGATTCACGAATACTTGGTAAACCCTCTTGCCTAGATTTCCCCTCTTTTGTTTTTTTTTTAATTTCTAAAATCAATTAATTGACCACAGAACAACATCCTTCCTGTGGAAATACCCCTTAGTAGATCTTAGGTTGATACTGATGGGAACATTTCCTGAGTCTACTAGTCAAGGAAACCCCTCTGATAGGAATCCTAGTTTTTTCCTTCTTTTGGAAATACTGGTGCTCCCTATATGGCAACGTTGTCCCTTCCCAGATTGACCATTGGTCTGCCAATTTGGTTATTTTCGACCTCGGTGATCTCGAGTGTCCAAACTTCTTTTCAACCGATTTCTCCTCCACCTGAACAACATCAACCTCAAATTGATCCTAAAGTTGACCCCGTTCTTCCTCTTCGCCTAGTGAAAGTCTGGATTATAGTGACCAAGAAGCGAAGAAGAATAAGAACAAGACGAAGAAGAAGAAGAAAAATAAGCAAGGGGGAAAATAAACAACCATTGCTATGAATGAAAAAGATGTAGAAAAATCTTCCAACCAACCCCATAAAGTAAAATTCTCTTTCATGTTATGTAAGGGTGACCACCTTCTTCGAAATTGTCCTGGTATTCCCAAGGTCTTAGAAGTGTGGTCCACATGTTCACATCAACCTTTGTCATCAGCCTTTGGAGATCATTCTAGTGATAAACCTTTAAATAGTAATAATAAGGTCCACGGGAAAAAGGGAATAGTCAAATTTCCATATAAGTAGTGCGAAGGTGATCATCCCATTTACCCTTTTCCTCTTCCAGATGAGGCTTCCAAATAGTTGCAAAACCTTACAGCTTCCCAGCCTCATCTTTCGGTTGGTTATCAGAAGTTTTCCCCTAATCCTTCGATAGTTGATCAATTAATTAATCAGAATCCATCTTTGGTCAACCCCACTCTCTCTGAAAGTGATTCTCATGAATTTGTTTTCGACCAACCATTTGTTGAGAAAACGGTAGACCTGACTCCACCTTCGATTAATCGTACCTTTCCGATAGAGATTTAACCTCATACCACTCAGGTTCTTTTGGTTTCTTCAATTTCAAATGAACTCGAGGAAAATCCTCCCATTCTTGAAATGAATGAGAGAAGTTCTCCTGTTCCCATAGTGCTAGAGGGTAGCTCTCACATTCCTATGACACCCCCTCTGAGTAGTTTAGTCACTTCTTTTGATTCACTGGTAGGATATCGCCTTCCGTCTCATGTGCCTTTCCAAATTACAGTACAGGCTTAAAATATGGTCATACCTAGCACAGTCATAGATGAGGCTGCATCTGTTAGCATTTTTTCCTCAACTGCTTGGCAAGCTTTAGGTTCTCCTCGCCTTGTCCACGTCACCTCGAATCTATCAGCTTTTAACATAAGAACTAGTCAACCATTAGGGATCCTTCCTAAGTTACATATTTCTTTGGGAGGAAATCATGTCTATATAGACGTGATGGTTGTCCAAGGCCTATTGGATTTTAATCTGCTCCTTGGCTATGACTATGTTTATGTCATGGGAGCTCTTGTTTCTTCTCTCTTTTGAGTGATGTGTTTCTCACATGAAGGAAGCATTATGATCATTGATCAGCCTACATTCATTGGTCCTGAATCAACTCCCAATCAACCATCATCCCTAAGTGGTTATTATTTACAAACAGTATCACCCCAACCATATGTTAATTACATGGCCACCTGTTCCATGCCCACATCTACTGATGATCTAATAGGTGATGTAGTACACACATACTGGGGACATTGGAGCCCGATTTTTCATTTCGATCCTTGGACATGTATCCCTTCCAGAGTGTTATTCTCCCATCTGATGAGAACCTCTTGGAAGCCATGTCTTCTTTTGGTCTATGATCAAGGGTTTGGAGTAGAGTTCCTTGTCTTGTGTCAATCTTGTTAAAAAATGAAACATGGGCGACGAGGATAGTTATTTTACTATGTCATCCTAATTAAAAAATGAAATAGGTTATGAGCATGGTTCCTTTACTTTTTTCAAGCTCAGTAAAAAATGAAACAATGTTTCATGAGCATGGTTCTTTTCCTTTGTCAAGCTCATCAAAAAATGAAACAAATCCCTTCCAATTCGAGTCTTTGATTAGATCTCATAAAATCCCAGTAGAGTCTTTCACTTGATCTCGTAAGTGAACCTTCATTCCATCCACCTGTTAGTAACAAGTAGTCTACTTAGGTGAATGAAATGAAGCTTGGGGGCATGTACCTTAGATTCAGTTATTATGTTGGCGGCATGCAAACTTATCTCAAACATAGTTTATTTTTGTTTCAAGCTTGTGTAAAAATGAAATCAAACCCAAGCGTAATTTGTTTTCATTTCAAGCTTGTGAAAAAATGAAACCATCTTCAAGTATACTCAAGCATAGTTTCCCATGTTTCAAGCTTGTGTAAAAATGAAACCATTCCCACTTTATATCTCGTGCTTACCATTTTTATCAGCTGATTTTTTCCAGATGAGCCTTGGTTTGTCCATTCTATCGCCACCATCTCTTTACCCAATCATACATTTTCACTTGGTTGTTTTACCCTTGCACACAGAACATTTGCGATGAGCGGTCTTATTAGCCATCCTCTTGACCTTTACATGTTTTGAGTAGTCCCATCATGGCCGTAACTAGTTTCCATCCTTTTATACCACTCGTTCTTCTAGGGGGAGTCATCTTTCAGGTCTTTTTTGACTCTCTAAATATGAAAATATTGTCGAGCACTTGTCTTTCTGAACTCATAAAAGTAAATGAAAAGACGTATACTCAATATAAGTTTAGTCTTTTCTGGACTACGATAGACTAGCTATGAAAAGGAATACCTTAGTCGAACATGGCTAAGAGGTTCTCTTGGATATTGTTTTCTACATTTTCGGTTTCAAGAGATGATTTATGAAAAGGGACATTTGGATTTTTCTTTTATGCTTATTTTTCAAACTCTCTAAACATGAAAAATATGTCGAGTTTCCCCTCTGTTGGACTCGTAAAACTTAAACAATGTAGGACTTGTCACCATGATGAGACCAAGTTTCTCCTTCCTAGGACTCGTAAAACTTACTGGGATGGATTCATCCAAAAGATGAAATTATATGGAAATCATATGATATCCCCTTCAAGCTTGCGATAAAAAATATTTTGGGTACTCGCCAAACATGGTGGTGGGGGAAGTGAAAGTGATCATCTCTTGTATTTTGTAAAGGCAACATGTTGCTCTTGAACATGACACTCATCTGTTTCTCATGTAGGGTTTCGGCTATCCTCACTTAGTCACTTTCCTTCCTGGGTTTTGGAAATCCATTTTTCCTCTCATCTGATTATTCCATTTCGTCATCATGACCTCTAATCCTATGTTGAGTCAAATGTTGCCAAACTCTGAAGTCATGTCACCAATGTGCTCATGAGAAGTCCTATCTGTAGCTCTTACCCCTTATACATGTCTAACTTTCTACTATAGTCTTGGATCACACTTATCTACTCTACTACATCCTTTTGTTTCGTGTCTATGATGTGGGTTTCATTATGGCCCTCCTTCGACATATCACTTCCTCTCAACTTCAACTCATTATCTAGGAAGATGATCTAGAAACTCTCTTCGAATACCTTAGAGCTTGCATGCCTCAGTGGCAAGTTCTTCACATTCGACGATGGGTTTACATCATTGACCTTCGATTAGATGATTCCACAGGTGTTCAACTTCAGCTTCATTGTTCATATTAATGGATTGTGTTGCTTGTACCTTGAGAGCCATTGTCATTATTGATGGTTTCTCTCATGTCTGTTAACGATTTACATCATTGACTGATAATCAGGTGGTTTTCTATCATGTTTAAATACGACACATGTATTCACATGTTAGAATTCATACATAAATCGGGTCGAGACGGAGCGCAAGACCCTCGATTTTATCTGATAAAATCCAAGTTGCACAGAGTTATGATTTATTCATGATTGTACACATGATTCCTTTAGACGGGTGGTTGCCACCATACCGTGGGTCCATATTCATGATCCTTTCTTTTCGGATGGTTGTCACCTCACCATGGATCTATACACATGATCCCTTCCATTCAGATGATTGCATCCATACTGTGGATTTATGTATTAGTAGGTTCCTATTCATGTATCATTAGGCATGATCATCAAAGATGTCAGATATTTATATGTATATGTATATGCTTGATTTGCAGGTCTCCTCATGATGTCGTTCTAGTCCTTGCACTAACTTGTAAAGCATCTCATCCATCACTCCTTTTCTGCCTTCATGCTTTAGGGGGAATTTGTTACACAGTGTTTTGTCACACATCCTGTTCACTTCTTGTTCCATATCCCGAAGTGCCAAAAAATTGACAATTGTGCAACATATCCATCATGATATACATATCAAAACCTCCCTCAAGAATCAAATGAAAATTTCCCTGAATCCATTCTGAAGAAGGTTAAATAAAAACCTAATTTTTAGGGCCAATGCGTTTTTCTACACTACCTACCCATGCTGATGGCAGGTTGTAAATTTCTACCCTAGAGCTATTATCATAAGTTTTGATATGAAAAGTCACGTTGAACCTCTTCTAGTAGGTTTTCCCAAACTGGAGAAGAAGCTTCGTGCACCAGAACCTTAGAGAACATCAAGTTGGATATTGTTTGTTATTGATATGGTCGAGCTCTCCCATTTTATCATCATGGGCTTTCCCCTTGAGATGTGGACCTTCTTGTCTCTTTTATGGATCCCTAACTCCCTCTCCCTTCCTATAAATGCACTCCCTTCCATCCCCAAATGGTTCGTCATTAATTGTTGCATCCCTATGCTAAGACTACGCTTACAGGCTACCCATTCTAGCTTAGAGAAGGAGTGTGTGAAGAGTCTTTCCTTGGACTTAGACAGCCACCAAAAGGAGGTCTCCAATATCAAGGCATAGGTTGTATGCTTCCATTTTTATTTTATTAATATATACATTTGATGTTCACTTTCCATAATTTTGTAATTGTTTATGCTTTTAGCTTAATACTCCTTGATCATTAAGTAGTTTATGTTTGATGTATGCCATAAATTCTCTTGTATCTTGCATAGCTCTTTGATCTTCCTTGCAGGTACTTAGATATAAAGAACAAGTAAGGAGAGAGGCCTGGAACGAAAGAATCAAAGTCATCTCTAAAGGACTGAGTGATTAGCATCATAGTGAGGTAGGCCACTCTCTCTCTGCATTTGTTAAACATAAGCTAGGAAAGTGTATGTTAGTTTGCTTAGTTTTTTGCTAGACCCACTCATTGGGCTAGAGGGATCACCTTTTTCCACAAAGGGGATTTATCTTCACAACAGGGCCCTTCGTCAAGAGTGGGGAGGCTACTTCATTAGGCTCTATAAAATATAATGAGTACATGGAAAAATATATATCAACACAAGGATGAAACTCTCATCTCGAGTGGCATGTCTCTCCAAAGAGACGTTCCCCTACAAAGAACTGTCACTCACAAGACATTCTCCTTCAGCATGAAAAAGGAATGATCTCTCACAAAAGTGGCATAAATGGAATCACACACACGAGTTGCATAGAATTGTCCTTTTGAATCTGTTGATCAGATTCAAGTCATACTCATCATCATCACGGCCATCTCGAAATTATGAGACCAATGGCTAAAAACATGACTACTTGTTGTAAAAGTGTCAACATGGCTCTCTTTCATCACTACACCTTCTTGAACTTCATGCAAAGGCTAAAGAGATGAAGTTCCTGCAAAGGTTCAAATTTCGTTGTCATACTGTAGCATAAAGAGATCACCAAAACCTGCAACATACATCCATGTTTTCACCAAAATAAAAACAAGCAAAGTTGCCAAAATGTATCAATATACCTCCCAATCTGACAATCGCCTGAAAATTGGATACTCAAATGCCAAAACAGACTGCACCATCACGATCCTTGTGAAAAATCATGAAATTTGAGTATAAAACTAACTCCGCTATGATATTGTCAATTATGGGCCTCCAAGGAATCTAAAAGATTCCTTGCAAATTCCTGTGTCAAGGTTCCACCTTCAACCTTCCACTTCTCATTGTTGTACCTCTAGAAAATTGACTGATCAGATCAGAAAACCAATTGCACCATAAAATTCTTGGAAAAAATTCAATTCATATGAGTATAAAGTTGACATATTTCTGACACTGTCAAAAATTGGCCCCCAGGGAATCTAAAGTTTCCTTAAAGATTCCTCTGTATCATGGTTCTGCCTCTTGGAATTGTGATAAGGTTTTTCACTGTGTCTTGGTTCCTCACAATGCTCGTTCATGGTTCCTTCGCTACTCTGCGTTGGTTTGGGCAGATAAGCAAGATAGGTTCTTCTACAAACATATTGACAAATTTGTCAAAGCCCATAAGGTTGGCATAACAGTTGGTTGAAGTTAATTAAAGAATATGATTTGGGTAGTTCTGTGTCTCATACTCACGGTACAAATTTTTAAACATGTGGTTTTGATATTTATTTAAATGAGGTTGCGAGTTAGCGAGCCAGCGTAGGTTCAAGTCCCATCAGCCTCCAATTTTACGATGCTTGTTGGCCTATTTAAATATTATATACATACATATATATATATATATATATATATATATATATATATATATATATATATATATATATATATATATATATATATATATATATATATATATATATATATATATATATATATATAGATATATATATATATATATATATATTTATATATATATAATGTGATGGGCGGGGAGGTGTCAACGGGTCCACCGGTCGAGCGGCCTACTACCCCAAATATATTTTTTTTTTTTTTTAAGAACAAATTTGAAACTCTTTGCCAAATTTTTGGAGGTCGCCAACAAAATTAAACATTTGACCTTTTGACCAGTTTCGGATGCTCACAAGTGCCAAATTTTCACTTGGTTAGTGGCCGCCAAATTTAGCAGATTCCACCAGATTTAGCTCGACTGCAAAATTTAATGAGCCTCCAATTTTAGCAAGTGACAAAAGTCCTACTCCTTTGACCTGAAATTTTGATTGTCAACAACTTGCAGATAGGAAGTCAGATTTGAGTGTCATATATGTCATTGGAATCAAGATGATGAGCTCTTCATTCTGGTCCTAGTTTCGATAAAATCCACAGACTTCGATTTTTTAGCCTCTCCACAACCACCTAGGTCAACAAAGGTGCTCAAGGATAACAATTTTACTAACCTAGTATAAGATATAATAACTTCCATGAAGTAAACCCTGAGCCATAACACCTACCACTTACACCCATCATTTGAAAGGGTCAACCTAGGGACTATTCCTCACCTCAAGGTTCAAAGAACCTAATACATTCATGCAATAACCCTCCTATACCTAAGTATCATAACATGTATCCAACCATAAGAAAGAAATAGATTTGAAGATGACAATTGTTTCATGTACTTTAATGAATTTGACATTGAATATGGTATGTTGATGTTCTTATGTTATTGTACCCATGATTTTGATCTCACATGATTCCTTGAGTATGTGTTAGATGATTCTTCTATGTTTAGCCAAGATCCTCTGAGGGATGATATGATGCTTCTTTAGCTCTTTAGAGATGATGTCTACCCACTTTGATAGCAATGTAGAGCACTTTGATAAAGGATTGCGGGCACCGTCTAAAGGATGTTGAGCTTGAGGCTGATTTGGCATGGTGATGAGATCCCCCCTTAGGCTTAGGACCTCGGACATTGATGATCTAATTTAAGACGCTTCTCAGAGATTAGGTGTACACAAGAGATGACAGGATGTCCCCAAGTTGGAAATATATTGTCTTGATGGAAATTTCTCTTCTATTGATGGTAATTGATAATAATCATGACTTGGGACACCTTTAGAGTGGATATTACACCTTATACCATAGTGACATGACGACTTCAACCGTATGATACATTTGATGATGGAATTTCTAGAGGATGATTTTGGGATTGAGGGTATCTTCTTTGGTGATGAGGCACTAATTTGATGAGAAAATGTGACTTATGGGATGAGACAAACCCATTGGGTCATCCCTTGCACCTTTTCATGGAGAAGCATGCCTTTTGGATGGTGATGTCACCCTTGGAGGCTATTCTACTTACATGTGTGGGTTAATCAAGGCTCATTTTTATTTTCAGGTTATTCAATTATGTTGGTTATGTTTTATGGGTTGCCTTGATGACCTATCCATGTTGTATCAATAAACATAAACTACAACTAATAATATATCCAAAAAAAAATATTTAAACATTAAAAACATATAATTAATTTAAATAGTTAAAAAATATAAAATAATTATATATATATATATATATATATATATTTTCCAAAACACTATAAATTAGAAAATGAAAAACACAAAATTATTAGATTGCATAAATACATATGTTATTTTAGATATCCAAATATTCTGATAACATTCAAATATATATACTATTCTTAACATATAAATAAATTATCCAATTCCTATCAATTAAGATATTGTTATAGCATATAAATAAATTATCAAATTATTATAAATTATTATTATTATATAATTTTAAGGTGAAGATGAAGCCATATATCAAAATTCGGTATAAGACTTTTTTGTTTGTGGGACTATTTCAGATTTCACTGTTAAATTTATAAAGATATACATATTATATTCTCTCTGGTTTTGAACCTGTAAACTTTTAAGAGAAAACACATACTCTTAACTATTAAACCCTCTCAAACTGTATGATTAAACATTGTTATAATTTTAATTAAATAATAATTTAAAATATAAATAAAAATTATTTAAAATCAATATATATTTAAAAATCCTAATAAAAATTAAAATAATGAAAAGAAAGACTTCACCGCTATTAAAGGAATACGTAATTTTCCCTATCATGTCATTTCACATAGGATTTGGTGAATCTTATTCCAAACCAGCGACCTATGGACCCTAACTTGTGAGCTGATATTATGGTGATGGAGCTGAATTAATAATACTCCGAATATCAAGCATCCTTGGCATCTTTTTTTCAACTATCCTTGGCATCCTTTTTACACTAAATGGTTCAAAGAAGCGTAGGGACACCAGCCTCTTTAGCACTAATTAGCTCTAAGTATTCATGTAAAAAGAAGCGTAGGGACACATACTTTGTAACACTAATTATAATTAATATTATTGAGGTTAGAAGTTTTATCGAGGAAAACTCTTAGAGAGTCCAACGAAGTCTGACAAATATTGCAGTGTAGTTAGGTACCTGTCTATTCTCTGTAATTCACAGGAGTGTTAAATTTGTGAATGGACAATAGAATTACAGAGAATGGACAAGTACCTAACTGCACTGCAATATTTTAAATTACATAAATAAATAAATAACATAAGTCTATATATGCACGACAAGAAAGCTCTATGTCATCCATATTTTCTAGATTCTTTGGAATCAAATTATGAGGTTTGAAAATTGATAGTAGTTAATTTGAATTTTCTAAAATTTCCACTAGATTTTCTCTAATTTTCCAAAAAAAATGAACCGCTTCGACTATTCTGTGGAATGGTAGGTTTTGATTTGCACATAGACCGAAATTCTATTATTGTGTAAGAAGTGTACACACCACCCCTTTGTTACTTATCGTGTAAGACTGCAACTAGTTGTCGTGTTACGGGCATCTAACTGTAAGTTAGGCCCAGGCTCTGTAAAAAGAATGGCAGATTCTGTTAAAACAATGGTTATCATGGGCACTCTCAGAATTCTATATAAGTAATGCTATCTATAATTATGCATACAGAACTGAGAGAACGTACAACTGAATAGTGTCAGGAAAGCAAAAATTATTAGAATTGTGATAAAATTTGAAGATGGATCCTGGAGATCCTCCCCCTCCTGGTGGTGATCCTTATCCTGGTCCTGGCGGTGGCGGCGGTCCTGATTTTCCTCCTCCTGGTCCTGGCGGCGGCGGTCCTGATTTTCCTCCTCCTGGTCCTGGCGGCGGTGGCGGTCCTGATTTTCCTCCTCCTGGTCCTGGCGGTGGCGGCGGTCCTGATTTTCCTCCTCCTGGTCCTGGCGGCGGTGGCTGTGGGCCTTTCGATGCATGGTAAATCTGAAATATATCCAGCAATCTCCTATGTTAAGACCTTAATTTTAATCATATTGCCTTAGTTTTTGACGTTTGAATTTGGTGTATTAAGTTGATATATTGCTGATAAAAATGGCGTTTTTATGCAGCCTGTCAATCCTGTGTTGCTGCTTCTGTCCGGGAGACGGTCCTCCTCCTCCTCCCCCTCCATGACAAAAAGAATAAAGGGCTGAAAAGATACCTACTTGTTTTACAATACATGGTTTCAAATGTCCTGATAACTTCATCTTACAATAATCAAACTGTTGTTTCTGATGTGCTAACAATGGAGTCTGTCCACCAAAATATTAACCGGACATTAATATACAGTAGCTTTATTTATTGAAACTGTATTTAAGTGGGCAAACTTGACTTCAGATCTACCATTATTGTTGTATAAGAATTTATTTCCCTTTGGTGGTAATAAAATGCCATTTTCTGGATGGTTAATGCAATGTTGACTTTGCATGTATAATTGGTTTCGTTTTCAATATTTTGTAGCTGATCTAATGGTTATATGACACCAGGTGTATGTGTGTACTTATGGAATCTACTGTGGTTATACCATAAAAGAGATTGGTGGGTATTTGTGGAAACAGTAGTGTTAGGAGGTGTTTAGTTGTTTATATTTGTAGTGTTGAAATTTAATTAAATTGAAAACTTTGTAATTTTATGTTGTAAAATTTATATAAATTGCAATATTTTGTTGATTTGTTTTTAAACAAGTTGATTAAATATTAATTTTTTTTAAAACTATAATTTAAAAAAATATATATAGTTATATAAATTAACTGGCTGGTAAAAGTTTAAATTTATAATAAATATTAAAAGATATATATATAATAATTCAAATTATTAAAATTTAAAAAATAATAAAAAATAAGTAAGTTATAAATTTAATTTAAATTATTGTTAATTAAAAAAAAAGAATTAATATATAAGTTAATCGTATATACATTTAAAAAAATTAATCGTGGAGATCCACTCTTAGTTCATTTTATTTATAAATATTTTTTGTTACAATTTCTTGGATCAATATCATGACTCATGCATATCATATGCTCAGAAAAATATAATTCATTTCAGATGACATTTTCTTTAATTAATCAATTAATTAAAAAAGGAAAAAAAGCATAACTACTTTCTAAATAAATCTCAATATTTGATTTGTTCATATTACTAAGAATATTGTAATATCCCTATTGTAACTAACCCTGAGTAAAAGTAATTCTAAGTTACAAAACTTACGAATCAGTTATTGAACCGATTCTTGATTTCCATGGAACTGAACGAGGGGAAGCTTCTCGTCCCTTTGACATTTGTATAGTTTCTCCCCGTGCGATCGTAGAGTATGGATCTGACGGTTAGGCTTCTGGAGAGATGGTTGAGGTAACCACCTTCCCCTCAAGCTCCACGTCCGATGGGAATTCCTGCGATGAGGCTAGGTTTAAGGGCGCTCTCCAACGGCGGGATGGCTTCTCGGAGAAATGGCTGGAATATTTACAAGGTTTGCTCGCAAATTTCTTCCATTCGTCAATGGCTGACATCGAGGCAGAGCAGTAGTGGCCACGGAAACCAAGGGAAGAATATCTGCTCCATGGTTAACTTTTGGGGAAAATGCCTGGTAACGGAAAGGAGACTGCGCAAGATGAACAGGGGCAAGAGCCAGTGCATGCGCAACGTCCACTTGAAGACAGTCATAAATATTTGCCAGCTACGGTGCATGGAATAAAATTTTGAAAGGGAAAATATCAAGACGGAGCCGGAGGAGGAAACGATTGGTACTTATGGAAATGCTTTGCACTTCAACCATCGTTTTGGACCCTCTGTACGTGATTTCTCACCTGTGAGGCCTCGTCGAGCTCCGTGGTGGTGTAACAGAATGAAGAGAAAGACCGAAGAGCGGTTTTGACATCGGGATCATGCGGTGCAGAGGCTGCCAGGAAAAAGATAAGTATCTTGCTTGATTTTCTTGAATTAAAATATGTGCATGTCAATATATTACAATATTGCATTCTGAGAAGATAGTTCTCGTAAGTTTTGTTCCTGGTTTTCCAGATTTGTAACTATCTATTGCTGGGTTATTTGATATGGATATTTTGGCACGCAGTAGGAAACTTTATCTGCTTGAATCGACTTGATTTCTGTTATAAGTATTTACAGATCTGGGTTGGGTCATTCAATAGTCTTCCTGGAAATAAACATGTGATGTAAATGCTCAGCGCTTTGTCTAATCTTGCATGAACAGTATGTTGGAACTGTTCAGAATTTAAAGGAATATTTGCGTTGGAAATGGTTATGAATTTTAAGTTTGAAATGTGGTCTCGGCCAGCACCAAACTCTGTTCGTTATGTATAGCTTGAATTCTCGATACAAAGCCCTTCAATAACCGCATTAGGTTCTTTTTAGGAAAGGTATGCATACTTTATGTATGAGTAGGAACGACTTCTTGATTTTGGCGCATAAGAGGTTAGATTCACCTTGTTATGGTTTCTTGATTTTTATTCATAAATATAGGGTATCTTTAATAGTTTCTTGAAAGGAAAAGCATGAGAAACTTACTTATAGAAAGATAGAGAAATGGGGTTATGATGACTTCCTTCAAGAAAGAAGTAAGTAATTGCTTACATGAAATAATGGTAGAGTTCTAAAGAAGGGGATATGCATTGCATATATTAAAGAAGGGATATTAAGATAAGCTAATGGATGCTCAAAGAACAGTGATTGTGTTATGGAGATGTGTTCTTTATATGTTAGAAAAACTATGTTAATTTCTTGAAATATAACTATGTGAAAGGAACACATGTGCAAAGGCGCAGAAACAATAGTTTATTACCTGTATTTAAACATAACTAATGCGTTATATGTTTTAAAGGGAAATATGGACTTGTAAAACTAATGGTTAGATCTCTTAGAGAGAAATATGCATTAGTGTGAATAAGCTTTGTGACAAGTAGAACAAGAATTTACTTGAATATATGTATTAGTTAATTAGTATGTCATGCTTGCTCATGCAAATGAGTAGATGTTAAAGGATTGCTTTTAGAGGTTGCTTAATGAATGATTAATAATGTATCTAATAATGTTGCCAAAGCTTGTTGACAACTACATTGACAGGAAACGATGGCGGTTGGAGCCAAAGGAAAGTGATGTTTAACATTATGGCAGGAAAAGGATTATTCGTCCATGCAGATGAGTTCAAGCTGCAGTATTGTCCATTGCTAGAACAATTATGCCACAAGGAATGTTGCATGTGGCGGTATGTAAGTGGAAGATTACATGGAAATTGTATTAGCTTTTAGCTAGTTATGTGACAGCTTAATGATAATTCATTGTAATGATTTTAATAACAATGGTTAAGGGATGGAATCCCTTATAAGCCATTGAGTGAGGGGTGAAAACCCTCACGAGCATTTAATAATAAGATTAAACGTTTGCTGGTTTTCACCCTATGGGGTTTCCAGGGTACATCGGTGTTCAATGGTGTGACTGCCTTTTGTGTCAATTTGATGATGTTGAATACTTGTTGATGATGATTCTTTACTGGTTGCGATACTCATAATGCCCAAGTAAGAGATTAATGAATATGGTTAAGGAAAACATGAAATGGATGCAAGGTGGACGCAAGGTTCATTAGACAGTTTATGTTATTACACTACAACAGTGGTTGTTAAGGGTTATGTGTCTTACTGTTCTCTATTGTATTTACTTTATGTACTAATGAACTTTATATCTAATGGTTAACGATGAATGTGGAGTTGTGAACTGGATAATTACTTGTGGTAATTTGTATAAAAATTCTAACTCCCTACCTTTTACATGCGAGGTTACCGGGGCATGTGACAAGTGGTATCAGAGCTAAAGGTTGCAGTACTGGCGCCTTTGGGAATTGGTAAGCGGAAAAGAAAGTGAGGTACGCCACCAGTGGCATTAACTTAGGTATGTGTTTAACCATTCACATATTCATTTATGTAGTACACTACTTTTGGCATGATATGTGTGATTCATATTTATAACTTCTTTGAGTAGTAAGTAATAAAGTTGTTGCATAACTACATTCATAACATTGGATTCCTGATGAGGATAAAAGACAATGAAACTTTTGTCGCACTTACGAACAAAATTGAACACTCATTACACTTAAGAAAAGTATTGAACACTCATTGAGGGAAGTGACAATCAACTACCCACTTGTGATTTGCAAATATGGCAATAACAAAGATGCATTCAGTGAAAAAGATTGAAGTTACAATGAACAAAACTTAATGAGCCAATGCATGAATATAAAATATGGGGTTGTCCTTGGTTTGATGGTATAGTGTTTTAAAAAGACATTGTAAGAACCCCTTTAGACTTGAAAATAAACCATGAGTCAAGTAATGAGATTTGACTATAATAGCTAATTTTTTTTACTAAGTCTTGTCATGAATGCATGAAAATGACTGGTAGTTGAGGTTGGTTAGTGTTGTATGACTAACCAATATAACGTATGTGCATTAATTGAATTGGATTTAAGATTATTACAATTCGTAAACAAGTGAAGGTTGACTGATGTCACATGCATGGAATGTGTGTATAAAGAATTCTTACTCTCTCTGTGCTATAGTTCCGGTTGTTTATGAGAAGAGTTCTTAATTTTATTCACCATGGGAATGCATGATGAATAGTATATTCTTATGTCTTAATAGATTTAATGATGTTACCCTCTAATTAATTGAACTTCATTAGCATGGTATGTGTTTATGTTAATTACTACTTGTTGTGAGATTAAAACCATTGGAGCCTCAATCTAATGATGGTTGAATTTATCTCTACTATGGGAATGATGGATTTCTTATGCATGTTGCATTCAGTGTGAGGTTAATTGTAGAGGCATGTTCAGTGGGTAACATTTCTAGGACCCATTCATGGTATAATTACATGTGAGTATTCCCTTGACCATGCTTAAGGAGTTGGAAAATGATAACTATAGTGTGTTGATGTTAATGATTTTCGTAATGTCTCCTTGAAGTCATTATTCTGGAATGGACACATAGTACTGTTATGACAGTTGTTGCATCTAGCATCAAGTGGTAACTCTGGTGCATGCGTGACACTTAGGAGATCATGCTTCTAATTTGCTTAAGTAGAGCAATTGCTTCCTGTAAGGGTGGTTTAATTTGTTACTTATGCATGTTGAACCAAGGAAAAGATAAGTAACTCTATTCTTTATAGAAAATAAACAGTTGTGTTTTATTAAACAATTGGAAATATCATGGGGTTGATTTCTACAGTAAAGATTGATTGTTTATATGTTTTCTTGGTAGAGAAAATATGATAATACTTGCAGTAAAAGATTGATTATTTTCTTAGTAAAGAAAATAGGTAGTTCCTCCTAGAAGGACTACATGTGAGTCTTGTGTGAGAAATGTTTGTCTCTTGTCATTTTTCTTGGAACAAAATCCTTGCTAAATATAGCCAAAGTACCTTCTTGAGAAAAGAAGATGAGGCATATAAACGTCCTGAGGACATAGCATGAAAGGTGACCAAGTTTTCTTGAATTAAAATATGTATTTTTATTTGATAAAAGTTTCTTGGAAAATATATGTATGCTAATTGCATTATGATTCTAGTTAGTTTCTAAGTTCTAGTGAAATGATTATGCATTACATGCATGATAAAGATAGCTAAAGATGTGCTTCTAGGCACATAGATATTCATTTCTAACTTTTTTTTGAAGAAAGAATATATTATATATATACATAAATATAGTTTCATTCTAGAAGAGTGTACATACTTCATGTATGAAGATAAAGGATTCTATGAGAGTTTTCTTGAAAATAAAAATAGAGGTTCTTTCCTTTAAAGACACATTAGAATAGTGTTCATACAAGAAACAAAATCCTTACTTGTTTCATGAAAAGAACTATGTGCATTGAAGTAAAGTAATTGTGTTAGGAAAAGACATGTTGCATAATGGTAGCTATTGTGACTTTGGAATTATGACTCTGTGTGTACATAGAGGAAGTGATCATGTTAACTTTCTTGAAGACAATAATCTTTTGAAGAGATTGTCCTGCTAGATGAGTTGTGTGATTTCTTGATTTTGGATGGATAAGTAAATCTTGTTCTGCATCTTGATTTTTATGCATAAAGATGGATATCTTTAATTATTCCCTGAAAGGGAAGATAGAAGAATGAGGTTAAAATGACTTCCTTTAAGAAAGAGGTATGTAGTTTGTTGTATGAAATGATGGGAGTATTCTAGTGAAGGGCTTATATGATAAGCAATGGTATGCATAAAGATTAGTCATTGTGATATAGAGTTATGTTCTTTGTATGTTAGAGAGATTATGTTTAATTATATTAACTGATGCATATTTATAACTAACGTTGCTGATGGGATTAAGTAGTGGTAGCTTAATGGCAACAAGAAAACTCATCACGTAAATTGCTGCAATGCGAATTGCAATCATAAATGAGAAAGAATAATGTTATATGATATGCATGAATTATGTTATTTGGGAAATTTGCATGCATACAACGTGTATGATAGATATGTTTCCCATCAATCTAGATGTTGTGGACCCATGATGAGGGATAAGTGTAAATGCATGGTGTACATGCATGTTTATTTTGTTAATGATAATGATTATATGGTTCATTATGTAAATTACTTTGGGAAAGATTGATAACAGAGGAATTTAACATGCCAGACAGTTGCAGATAGATGTGAAAGGCTAGAATGCCTTGGGTTGATGGCAGTTACCTGCCCGGAGGGGCTGATGGTACTTGTCTACCCGGATTGTGAAAGGCTGGAATGCCTTGGGTTGATGGCAATTACCTGCCCGGAGGGGTTGATGGTACTTGTCTGCCCGGAGTTGGGTTGATGGCAATTACCTGCCCGGAGGGGTTGATGGTACTTTTCTGCCCGGAGTTGGGTTGATGGCAGCTACCTGCCCGGAGGGGTTGATGGTACTTGTCTGCCCAGATTTCCTCTCCCTAGAATTCTTGAGCTGGTTGGCCAGTGGAATTCCATGTTAGACCTGGTAAGGTCTCTATCAAAGAAACTGTCTGGATGTGAAAATGACTCGATTTGGTTGTGGAAACCAGTTCCCATGGGTTGGGAATTCTTTAGCCTATTAGGGTGCTCATAGCTAAAGAAATGAACGAATCAGCTATATGATATGTTGAAGATGAATTCTATATATAGTTGTGTAAAATATGTTATGCACGTTTATGAATTTAGTACTCAATAAGGAGTTATTGGAAATTTTAATTCCTTTATTGTATCATTAATCTTGTAGGAAATTTTAATTCCTTTGTTGTATTACTAATCTTGTGAAAGTCTTAGTAGGGGCTAAGACCATTTTCAAATGATGCAGTGATTGACTGTTTTGATGATTAGAGAGCTAGGTGCTCTTTTGGTACATCTAGAAGCACTTTGCGGATGTCTTTAGTGAGAATTCGTTCAGTGTGCACGTGAGCAGTGATTCATCATTTGATGATTAGTGTTAGTGCTCTTTAAGTACTTGTAAAAGCACTGTGATTTAGAAATCATCTAGCATTGCACAATTGATTGATAGTCAAACGTATTTCATTTGACTCAAAATATAGTGACTAATGTGATTGAATTTGTTAGTCATATATTACAGGAATTACTTACCATGGAGGGTTGAAGAGTTGTCCAACCACTATTAAAATGCTTACATGAAAGTATTCATGATTTTCAAGAATAGATGGTAAGTAATGGTAAGTTGACACAGAGAATTGTTTATTATGAAGGAATAAGGGCCAAGTGGTGGCGATTAGAAGTTGCATATTTTTGCAATTACGAACGCTTATGACTATTGATGCTTATAACTAATGATATTTCTTATGACTATATCATTACTATTTTGTTTGTTGTCATTCCTTGGAATGAAAAACTTTGATTTTAAAGAGGAAGGATCACATTTTGTGTGGTTTAGATGATTATACATTGAGTACAATCTAAAGTTCCAACGAGAGATGAACACCGAGGACGGTGTTCTTGTTAAGGGGGGGAGTATGTAATATCCCTATTGTAACTAACCCTGAGTAAAAGTAATTCTAAGTTACAAAATTTACGAATCAGTTATTGAACCGATTCTTGATTTCCATGGAACTGAACGAGGGGAAGCTTCTCATCCCTTTGACATTTGTATAGTTTCTCCCCCGTGCGATCGTAGAGTATGGATCTGGCGGTTAGGCTTCTGGAGAGATGGTTGAGGTAACCACCTTCCCCTCAAGCTCCACGTCCGATGGGAATTCGGGGATGAGGCTAGATTTGAGGGCGCTCTCCAACGGCGGGATGGCTTCTCTGAGAAATGGCTGGAATATTTACAAGGTTTGCTCGCAAATTTCTTCCATTCGTCAATGGCTGACATCGAGGCAGAGCAGTAGTGGCCACGGAAACCAAGGGAAGAATATCTGCTCCATGGTTAACTTTTGGGGAAAATGCCTGGTAACGGAAAGGAGACTGCGCAAGACGAACAGGGGCAAGAGCCAGTGCATGCGCAATGTCCACCTGAAGACAGTCATAAATATTTGCCAGCTACGGTGCATGGAATAAAATTTTGAAAGGGAAAATATCAAGACGGAGCCGGAGGAGGAAACGATTGGTACTTATGGAAATGCTTTGCACTTCAACCATCGTTTTGGACCCTCTGTACGTGATTTCTCACCTGTGAGGCCTCGTCGAGCTCCGTGGTGGTGTAACAGAATGAAGAGAAAGACCGAAGAGCGGTTTTGACATCGGGATCATGCGGTGCGGAGGCTGCCAGGAAAAAGATAAGTATCTTGCTCGATTTTCTTGAATTAAAATATGTGCATGTCAATATATTACAATATTGCATTCTGAGAAGATAGTTCTCGTAAGTTTTGTTCCGAGTTTTCCAGATTTGTAACTATCTATTGCTGGGTTATTTGATATGGATATTTTGGCACGTAGTAGGAAACTTTATCTGCTTGAATCGACTTGATTTCTGTTATAAGTATTTACAGATCTGGGTTGGGTCATTCAATAGTCTTCCTGGAAATAAACATGTGATGTAA
This sequence comes from Pinus tabuliformis, assembly GCA_031772625.1. NCBI lineage: Eukaryota > Viridiplantae > Streptophyta > Pinopsida > Pinales > Pinaceae > Pinus > Pinus tabuliformis. The sequence continues at coordinate 1,024,082,785 of CM062807.1, forward strand.
ATGCTCAGCGCTTTGTCTAATATTGCATGAACAGTATGTTGGAACTGTTCAGAATTTAAAGGAATATTTGCGTTGGAAATGGTTATGAATTTTAAGTTTGAAATGTGGTCTCGGTCAGCACCAAACTCTGTTTGTTATGTATAGCTTGAATTCTCGATACAAAGCCCTTCAATAACCGCATTAGGTTCTTTTTAGGAAAGATATGCATACTTTATGTATGAGTAGGAACGACTTCTTGATTTTGGCGCATAAGAGGTTAGATTCACCTTGTTATGGTTTCTTGATTTTTATTCATAAATATAGGGTATCTTTAATAGTTTCTTGAAAGGAAAAGCATGAGAAACTTACTTATAGAAAGATAGAGAAATGGGGTTATGATGACTTCCTTCAAGAAAGAAGTAAGTAATTACTTACCTGAAATAATGGTAGAGTTCTAAAGAAGGGGATATGCATTGCATATTTAAAGAAGGGATATTAAGATAAGCTAATGGATGCTCAAAGAACAGTGATTGTGTTATGGAGATGTGTTCTTTATATGTTAGAAAAACTATGCTAATTTCTTGAAATATAACTATGTGAAAGGAACACATGTGCAAAGGCGCAGAAACAATAGTTTATTACCTGTATTTAAACATAACTAATGCGTTATATGTTTTAAAGGGAAATATGGACTTGTAAAACTAATGGTTAGATCTCTTAGAGAGAAATATGCATTAGTGTGAATAAGCTTTGTGACAAGTAGAACAAGAATTTACTTGAATATATGTATTAGTTAATTAGTATGTCATGCTTGCTCATGCAAATGAGTAGATGTTAAAGGATTGCTTTTAGAGGTTGCTTAATGAATGATTAATAATGTATCTAATATTGTTGCCAAAGCTTGTTGACAACTACATTGACAGGAAACGATGGCGGTTGGTGCCAAAGGAAAGTGATGTTTAACATTATGGCAGGAAAAGGATTATTCGTCCATGCAGATGAGTTCAAGCTGCAGTATTGTCCATTGCTAGAACAATTATGCCACAAGGAATGTTGCATGTGGCGGTATGTAAGTGGAAGATTACATGGAAATTGTATTAGCTTTTAGCTAGTTATGTGACAGCTTAATGATAATTCATTGTAATGATTTTAATAACAATGGTTAAGGGATGGAATCCCTTATAAGCCATTGAGTGAGGGGTGAAAACCCTCACGAGCGTTTAATAATAAGATTAAACGTTTGCTGGTTTTCACCCTACGGGGTTTCCAGGGTACATCGGTGTTCAATGGTGTGATTGCCTTTTGTGTCAATTTGATGATGTTGAATACTTGTTGATGATGATTCTTTACTGGTTGCGATACTCATAATGCCCAAGTAAGAGATTAATGAATATGGTTAAGGAAAACATGAAATGGATGCAAGGTGGACGCAAGGTTCATTAGACAGTTTATGTTATTACACTACAACAGTGGTTGTTAAGGGTTATGTGTCTTGTTGTTCTCTACTGTATTTACTTTATGTACTAATGAACTTTATATCTAATGGTTAACGATGAATGTGGAGTTATGAACTGGATAATTACTTGTGGTAATTTGTATAAAAATTCTAACTCCCTACCTTTTACATGCGAGGTTACCGGGGCATGTGACAAATATTTCATAATATTACATTTAGATTAAATCCCTACTATCCACCTCATAATTTTAGATAATTTAATTAATTTAATTCTTAAAACCTTATTCTAAAATAAATATAAAAAATATATATATATATAATTTAAATAATTAAATAATATAATCTCATTAATAATTATATCACAATATTTATTAAAAAATCAAATAATTAAAACATATCCTTACAAAAAAATTATAATAAAATTTATTTTAAAATATTTAATAAATTTTAAAATTAAAATAATTATTTATATATCAAATAATAATAATAGAAAGTATACATTATTATAAAAAAAAAAATAAAAAATTAATGAAAACAATAAAGAAAATTCATTAAAACAATAGTGAATAAAAGAAAGAAAGATTAATGGAAATGTTTAAAACATATTAAAATGAAATAAATATTTCTATTAGCACAATAGTGAATAAAAGAGGGATAATTAAAATATAATAAAATGAAATAAAGGATTTCTCAATTTTATTAGCAAAACAATTTCAAGAAAGAATGTAATTTTTTTTTTTGTTTAAAATGCATTTTTGAATGGATAAATGAATTAACATCCTAAAAAACCCTAAAGCACTTTATTTCTTCATATTAAACAATTTAATCTTAAAATTTAAAAAATCTCTCAAATTTTAGAGAAAATTAACAAAAAAAATTATGAAAAAAACTATTTTATTTTATTGATATTAAAAATAATAAAAAATATATTTTTAATCACATTGTAAAAGACAAAAAAATAAATAAATAAATAAATAATCTTAAATAAATAAATATATATATATATATATATATATATATATATTGTGATGGTGTATATTTATATTAAATTGTGATTATAAAATATTTATAATATTGATAATTTTTTCGGAAACTGTAACAATTAGATCAAACTTGCCAAGTAAATTTAGTAAGCTTTTTTTATATATAAAATGCTCATTATGGCGGGGGAATTTTAAAATCTCATCTAGCACATGATTTCTCATTTGGTGTCCCTCTACACTCAGATGGGCTCGATTTCTAACAATGTCTTTGTTTTATAGTGGGGGATTTTAAAAATCTGATCTATCACGTGATTTCTCATCTAGTGCGGGGGATTTTACAAATCTGATCTATCACGTGATTTGTCATCTAGTGCGGGGGATTTTAAAAATCTGATCTATCACGTGATTTCTCATCTAGTGCCCCCTACCTTTCGATGGGCTCAATTTCATTGTTTTCTTCTCCCTTAGCAGGTAGACTTCTATTTTCATCTTCTCAACGGAAATTTGAGAAATTCAAGAACTATGTTGAATGTTAGGCATGAAGGGATGGTGGAAGCTAATTCCAACACCATTTACTCGGGATGGGGAAAGTTAATTCCAATAACATTTATTCTTTATCTTAGCCCATAATCAAGGTAAAGGTGTAGGGTGCCATATTCATAGTAAATTTGGAAGTAATCATGGAAATTAAATTTTTAGAACTATGTTGAATGTTAGGCATGAAGGGATGGTGGAAGCTAATTCTAATACCATTTACTTGGGATGGTGAAAGTTAATTCCAATCACATTTATCCTCTATTTTAGCGCATAATTAAGGTATGGGTGTAAGGGTGCCATATTCATAATAAAATTGGAAGTAATCATGGAAATTTTAGTTAAGTTGTAACAAATTCTAATTATGATTAAGTCTAAATAGTCTATAAAATATCATGTATATTTCACTAGATAGTTTATTCAATAGATTTAATAAATATATACTATAAAGGTTAATTTTCTTTAGATTTTCTAGATATATTAAAATATTGTTTTATGAGTATGCATGTAATATATAATATGCAGAAAATGGAGAATAGATATTAAAATAATCATTCAAAAATCACAATAACATGACTCGAGAAACTCTCTCAAGAGAAATTTAGCTGGAATCTGAGGCTATTTTGTTCTCTTTCTCTAAATGGAAATGGTGCAAATACAAAAGAGTGAGGCTCGTGGATTGAGGGCTACTACAAAACATAAACCCTCCTTATTCGACACTTTCTCTATCCACTCTTAGCTTCTCTACTCTACCATGGAACAAAATGCACTATAATAGAATCAAACTCATTTTCCTCCTAGTGCCCAATTATAATATAGTTCGATAGAAAGCTAGGGGTTAAATTTGGCCCATTCAACTCTCAATATGAGTTGCAACTCAACCCTTCTAGAATTTGCTTCATAGTGCCCATGTGGCTAGCAATTTTCCATGAGTAACAGGGGTTGACATGGCATCATCTCAAATTATGGTGGTAAAACACAATAGTTCAACATTTTAGAGGCATAACTTTCATGTCCAAACCCCAATTGAGGTGATTCTTGCGTCATTGGAAAGGTATTCAACTGTAGAAAATCATCAAGGGTTTCAACACTTAAATCATTTTATCCCTAAAACAAATTGTTTAAGGTCTCAAACTAGCCCCATAAGGTTTATGACCATAATTCTCCAAATTAGGTCTTGCCACAAAAATTCCTCTTATAAGTTGGTTTCTCTTATTTTTCCATCCTTAATGCATCAAGATGGATGAAAATTAATATAATAATCTAATCTAAATCACACCTCCTCATTTTGGGAGGTTTTTGGTCTGCAAAATATTTTATTAAATGAAGTGGGGAAATTTTTCTTCTACCTTCTCAGAATACCATTTAGTCTTTCCAAGAAGTTGTCCTTTCAACCTAATCTACCAAAGGTCGTGTTTCTCCTATCTTGTAGTTGTGGAAATATTCTACAAAAATATATCCTCTATCAACTCTACCTAAGAATCTAGCGCTAAATCCTCTATAAAAGGTAGTACCCGATTGTCTTCCAAATCTAACATGGAAGGTTCATATAGTTTCATCTTTTCCACATTCAATACTAAGTAAATGCATAGGTATGTGACTAGACTAAGTATATAGGCATTATCTCCCAACATTTTTAGTATCTCGAAGGGAGCATATTGTAGAGCCTTGATTTTCTCACCAGGACCATGTAGCCTCTCTTTGTTCAAATCTAACCATACTCTATCTCCCAACTTGAATAAATCATTTGTTTTGTGTTGATCATGTTGGAATATTCACCAATACGGAGAGGAGGGTGAATCGGTATTGGGAATTTTTTAACAATTTTAATTAAATATTAAACATTAACAACACCATTTAGAAATGCATAACATCATAGAAAGTACACAAGATATTTTTAGATGGAAGCCCTTCCGAGAGAAAAACCATTGAACATTTTTATTATTTGTCTTAAAGATTACATTAACAGGAACCTCCAACTTCCAAGATTTTCTAGAAACGGCTAGAAGAAGTCTCCAACACCCTGCTACCATTAATCTGTTGCCCTAGCACCACCATACCACACTTAAGTGTTCTCACGATCCAACCTGAAGGAGACTTGAATCTCCACCTTTCATATAATAAACAAGAAAACCTTGACAATATATCAACATTAAATAAGAGCAACTACAATAGTGTAGTTTTGTCATAGGGTTTATGCGGCATTTGATTTGCACTAGTATATAATCACTTAATTGAATCTAGTATGTTATCTTTGTCATACTTCAATGCACATTTTTTTATTGAACTCTTCCATGAGTCTATATTGGCTTCAGATCACTCTAAGACATTTCTCAGGAGCATACTCTACTATAGGAGTACTCTAGCTCCAGTCGCACCAAATATTTAGACTATACTTTGCACACACATAGAGCATCTCAATCACACTTCACTGGAAAGTTTGCACACTACATTCAAATATCAACGCACAGGTAGCGCAATTCACCATACACCAAACTTCATGATGATCCTTCAAATTTATTTTTGTGTCTTTCTGTCTTGTTCTGCTACAAATGGGAAATTTTTATTCTAGTGATATGTGTTGAAACATCAACTACGTAAGAATTGTAGTAAATCACTAATCATTGAACCTGGTCTTGGGCTTGAATCAAGTTTCGAGTAGTCCACTAGATTTCAAACTTGTAGACTAACATGCAGCCACAAATATATTGATTTGAATGTTGCCTTGGGGATTACGACTCGGATCGCACCCTCACATTAGCACTTTTATAATGTATCAATGCATAGGTCTTCTAGATCCATGCACTAGCAGAATGCACCAGTTGACTTGTGCTATGTGACTTGCTATGTATTCTTCGCGAACAATTGTTATACTTTTGACCACAAACTTACGCAGTCCATCTATGTGTCTTGGCTCGTGGGGTGCCCAATATTCCAACATGTGTGCCATGTAGAATAATCTCTTCAGAATCTTGTGGAAGTCATCATTGGTTGACACTACATGACAGGGTTAACAAGATTCATGTGTCCCTATTTATTGGCTTAGAGTTGCGCCACGTCTTTTGGTATAACTTTTAACCTTTCCAATGAGAAATATTGTTGCCATTTAAATGTGTCACTATATATATGGGTGTGTGTGTGTGTCAAATTTTCCCTCCACCAAACTTCATGCTCTGATGAATAAATTAAACCTCAGGTATATCGCAATTGAAAAAACTAGATCTATGTAGTTTCCAATTCGAAAATTAATAATTCAATAGCAACAGGGTGAAACTAAAACAAGCACATTAGAGGCTTTGACCTCACGACTAGAGCTTGGGTCACACAACAATGGGCTCGCTCATTAGTTCATGGTGCATCCAACTATTTTATGTCTTGGTGCTAGGTTTATTGACGTGCAAGTTAAAATTACTCACTACTTAGAAGATATAGAAAACAAAGCTTCTGTATTCTCGTCCTAAAAGAACAAATTTCAACAAAAGAGATGGAGCGTTGACATATATTTCGACACCTTCTATGCTTGATGCATCAATTATTTAAGAAAAATGCTTTAAAGAATCAGCTTATAATTTGTCATTTTGACATGGTCTTGTCCCATATACTTGGTTGTTATATAAACAATGTGGATATGTAATTGCAAGAGACCCTCTTCTAAGCTTGGACTCAACCTATTACACTAAGATGGATCTCAGCCTATTACATGGGAATTTAGCCCTCACATAAGACTTTTCCTCCAAAGAGATTCCTTTGACTACAAGAAGAATATAACAATTGTTGCTCATAAGTACTTGTTAAGTGAGCCAAGGCAACAAAAAAATATAAAACCAAAAGTGTTCGTTATTCCCTTCTATGTTGCCTCATATGATAGGCACATCAGATCCATGTGAGAAATGAGATATTAGCCCCTCATTTATACTAGAAGGAGGGGAACCAAATAAGGGTCGACCTGGCCTAGAAAAATCAAAATTTAATTTAAAAACTCCCCCAAAATGAGGCTGACCTGAAACAACTTGCTTTAAAATTGATTTCAAAAATAAAACCTCCTTTAGGGACCAAATTAATCAAATAGAAAGGATGAAATGGAGACCCTTTTTCCAACTATTAAGACCCAAAATCCAACACAAGCATTTTTTAATTTTATGATAATTAATGCCAAATTTTGGACCATTCATAGAGTGGTCTTCAGCATCCATTTGGGGAATCATGACCACAAATTTGAGGCTTTAAATTTGAGAGAGCATATCTCATCACCCATAAGGAGTTACAAGGAGTACAACTATGACAGCCCCACCCAAGGTTCTCGTATGAGCCACATTATAAAAATGATGTAAATGTTTTGCAATGTTTGAAATAAAAGAAAAGGGGACTAAGTCAAGGGACGTGTATTCTAAAGCTGAGGATGGAGAATTGTTACTTGGGATGTTATGGTTTCTTGTGCAAAGAAGAAACTTGAACTTCAAGAAAACCATTAAAGGCTGCTTGGTGCATCAAATGAAGGGGTTGGCTCTTGAAATTAAATGGGTTGAGGAATAGTACCCAGGGCCATGCTTACTTAACAAAAACACAACAAGAAAAGAGGACAGAATTTATGAATCTCCGCAAATAGCAAGGACACGGCAGTAAAGGAGGGGGAAGAAATGTTGACCAAAAAAAAGGAGAAGCAAAAACATTTGAGAACAGGTAGGGAGAGGATACTCAAACTCCAAGAGGATAAGCATTCGAAGAGGAGGGAGAGAATTAGTTGAACCACGCACAAGAAGGGAAGCATATACTTTTCTTTCACCTGGGGAAGCAGATTATTTTCTTTCTTTCGGGAAGTAGGCCGAGGGGAGGATGAGAACCAAACATCCAATAGACATTTGCAGCAAGAAATGATGAAGAGAAGAGAAGGGGATCATTTCTTTATCCCTAGAAGTTGTGGGTTGAGTGCTAGTCTCTAAAGCCCTATAACAGATTGGGTTCCCTGGAGGCTGTGGGTTGAGATAAGATTCCTGGAACCCTCGAATAGCTTGGGTCCCTGGAGATTGTGGGTTGAGACAAGAGGTATGTGAAGACCTATAAAAGCTTGGGTCACTAGAGGTTGTGGGTGGAATGAAATCTCTAGAGCCTTGTAACAGCTTGGGTTCCCTAAAGACTGTGGGTTGAGATAGATACGATGGAGCCCTGTAACAGCTTGGGAGGAGACCATCCTAAAGAAGAAATAAATGAATACTTTATTAAAGACTTTGAAAATTGTGATGTTGGTATAGTGGATTATGGACTTCCTCGAAGGGGGTCAATCATTGTGTGTGAACTTTGGGGTGATGTGGGGCACATTCACTCACAAGGCACATAGAGTTGGAATAGGTGGCCTCTATAATTAATACGTGAATTTCTAGAACCACCATAAAACAAATTTATTTGTAACACCCCCTCCCACATGTACCCAAGCAACCGACTAGTCGGGGTAAACATGTGACGAGAGTCCACTATGATATGATTGGACCTCTTAAGTCACGTTAAGGAAGTGGAACCAATAAAAAAACACCATACATACATTCAACATCAACATTATTGTTATAGATATGTTTGGGCACTGCAACCCCAATCACATATGTCCATAAACCAAGGGCTTCTAAACCCCTAAAAGTGTTGTTTCATACCCTAAAGGATCAAGGTCAACTGATTACATCATTTCCCAGAAGTTCTCCCTAAAAGACTGCTCAGAACTGGTCAAAACTGGATCATCTCACTTGCTCCATGGTCAGGGTGCGATGCATCTCACCTACTACACACGAGAGGTGCAATGCATACTGAAAATTCCTTCTATAGGGTGTGATGAGCGAGAATAGACAAGTGGCAGAGATAGTTTGCTAAGTGGATGATCAAGGAATCTTCTAGAAACTTCTCATATGACACTTGCCTCTCAGAATTCGCCCAGGGATGAGTAAGAGATCAATGAAATCTCCAAGTGGAACCAAGAACTATCAGTGGAATGAAACTAATCAAAAACCCAGAGCTGACTCACACCTCTGCAAACATCTATATATGGATCCCTCATCCCAGAGATCCAGAGGCTGAAGGTTGGAATTTGGTAATTTTCAAAGAAGTGTTGTTGGTTTCTCTTTGAAGACATTTTTGGGTGATCTTGCTTTGTAAGAGGTGAAGAGGGCTTTCAAGCTGGGAGGATGGCACTGGGTCAGACCAAGAGGTTGTAATCCTCTCTTCTACTACTTCTATCAATAAAGCTATTTGAGTTTTCCTCCATATTCTTGTGTATCTCTGAATGTTGTGTTGATATATGCATTTATATGGTCAATATATATCTAATCCTATATTGTTTACAATGATAGGTCTCTATGCTTTGATGGTATTATGTTGCTGTGATTCTACAGGTTCTCTTTGAAGCAGGACAAGTAAGGAAGCAGTGGCGAGATTCTGTCGAAGGGGAAAGGAAACAAGCAAGGAGCCAAGCGAAAGACTGAGGTTGGTACTCTCTGCTTCTTTCTCATCTATCTCTCGTAAAGAAAAGCACAAGTGAATTTAGTTTGGTTGTTTCTAAGATAGCTACCCATCTTAGTGGGACTAGCAGTTCTGAATAGACACTACGTTTCCCGGTAACAAAGTGGCGACTCCACTGGGGAACAATTAGTTTTATTGCTTGTCTCTATTTTTTTGATTCATAAACCACAGACGGAGCTTGAAGTTAAGCCAGCTAGCCTTCAAACTGCATTTTCTATGCAAGTGCAAAGTAGATCAATGCTACTTCAGTCAATCTCTGGGTTTGTTTATGAACTGAACAATTGACTTGCAAACATCCTAAGTGCCCTAGAGGTAGCTCAAGTAACCTCATTAGATCAGCCCCTATACTTTGTGTTTACTGACTATCATTAGCTCGGCCTAAATCCCTGAACTAAGCTGCAAACTGTGACCAAAAACCAAGTTGAAGTCTCGTCCTTGGACCATCGCACCTTCTCCTCTTGGAAACTTGGATGCATCGCACCTCCCATGTGCAGTAGGTGAGATGCATCCCTGTTTCCTTGTGTTACAGGTGCGATGATCAGATAAGACTGTTTCTACCTCCAGATCTTGGTTTTTCATTCACTCTCTTCAGCTTTATTCAGGAGTTTTGTTGTTTATGATCAGTATACCACTGTTGAAACCCCCTTCATTTGCATCATCTAGACTCCATTGTACAAATATTTTTGAATGTTTTTATGTATTTTTCGCCATTCACAATTCTCATTTACAAAATAGTAGCTTAATTGAACTATCATCTTTTGATTTGAAAGTGTCGCAAGTGTCGTTTTCAGTGAAGGAAAAGAATCCTTCTCCTTTTGATAGTCGATTACACTGTTACTCTTGTATTTGATCTGAATTTATAGTATTTCAAGTGTCGAAAGCAGTTTTCAATTCAAAATCGCAAAGTGTCGTCTTGCCTTCCTGTCGTTTTTTGAAAAGAAAAGCATTAGTACTATCGCTTTGAAAGATGATATAATTCAAATTTGTATCTAGCATTCTTTTGTCATTCACACATTAAGAAAGCAGAAAACAAATACATGCATGTGCATTTGCATTTAGACTACTTGTTGATTTCGATTTAGGACAGTGCATCTAGTGTGTGCTCTCTACTCTATGTTGAAAGGATTTCGTTTCTCTTTCCGTAGTAGCTAGGATTTTCATTGCAAAAAGAAGAGTAAATGACTATTTATCATCTTAGATTGCATATTTAGGATTTGTATATCTACATCACGCGGTGAACCTTAAAGGCAAACTTCTTAAGAAAGATCAACTGTAAAATAAATTCAATGAACATAAAAATGCTTTGGAACCTAACGCACAACATCTAGAAGTCTAGGCTAGAGACGTATTATGGCGTCGTAAAGCCTGGTAACTATCGCTTTCATCGTAGGTTGGGTGATTCCTCCTCTTTGAGACGAAAAGTGCCAGTACAGACTTGTGCTCCCACATACCATTGATTATATATTGGGAGACCACAATAGGCTATATCCTTTATCCTTAGGAAGCCGTGTCTGCCACCCTATCAATCACAATGCACTAAACACAGCATTTGGGAAGATTGACTATCGTACCATAAAAAGTATTCTGTAGTTTTGTGATTGGTTTGGTAATCCCTCTGTCTAGATTTCCAGAGTAGTCTCTTTCGTTCCTTTTTAGACTCCTTAAAGGAAAAGGTCCATCTGAGCACTTGTCACTTCAGGCTCATTAAAAATCGAAGGCGACTAGAGTCATCTTTAGCTTTTTCTCGACTCTTAAAAATTGAAAAAGCAAGTTGTGTCAAAGCATCTAAAATTTATTTTAATCGGAATAATGTCATTGTTCCCTCATTGATCTTAGGTTGAGAAAATGGAGTCCACCAACCAAGGATTTCCCCTTGGAGGAAATCCTAGTCCTTTCTCCTCTTGGGGGGATGTTGGTGCACCTCATATGGCCACATTGTCCCTTCCAGGACTGACAATTGGCCTGTCGATATGGCTTTTCTCGACCTCTGTCGTTCAAAGCACCGTGATTCCTGAGCAATCAAATCAGCAACTAGATGATACTAGAGTTACCCCCCAACCTTCTACCTCGTTTGTTTCTCCCTCTCCTTCTTCCTCTTCGCTTGGTGAATATAGTAAAAGTAAAAACCAAGTAACTGAGAAGAAGAAGAAAGGGAAGGAGAAGAAGAAGAAGGAGCCAACGGAAAAAATGGGCAACCGTACATCGTCTAGCGAAAATCCACACACTACACCATCCAAACCTAAATCTCCATGTGTCATCTGCAAAGGGGACCACTATCATGGAGATTGTCCTTGCATCCCATGGATCTTAAGGGACTGGTCTCCCCACTTGCACAATCCGATGTCGTCAACCTCTGACGATCATGTTGAGAGTACACCATCAACTAGTGAAAACGAAGTCACTGGATAGAAAGGAAAATCTAAATTTCCTTGCAGACTATGTGAAGGCGATCATGCCCTCCATCGTTGTCCCTTCCTAGATGAAGCTAAAAGAGTCTTGGATAATCGTCCTGCATCACTACAGCGACTCCCTCCTGGATACAAGAAAGTCTTGCCGAGTCCATTGCTAGTTGAAAATCCGATTAACGCATCTTTGTTGTCGACCGAAGCATCTATCATTGAAGATGAACCCTCTAAGTCCACATCGGACCAAAGTCAACAAGTTGAGATGGCAGTTGACCCCATCTTGTCTTCAGAGGATTTACCTTCAGATGATACAGTCACTAAAGAGAATGAGAATGACACCGTTCAAATTATTTTCGTAAACACAGACTTCGATGAACATGGGGACAATTTACCCGTTCCTTTACTGCAGGAAGGAAGTTCGTCAAAGATGTATCCGGCCGTTTATTCAATCCCACCTCCAAGCTACCTAGTTGTCTCCTTCAATTGAAATCTACTAGGTAGACCTCGTTTACCATCTAATGTACCATTCCGAATCATAGTGAAAACTTACAGAATGGTCATGCTTGGTACCATCATAGATGAAGGGGCTTCTATGATTATCCTTTCCTCAACTGCTTGGAAAGCACTTGGTTCATCATCGCTTTTTCCTGAGATGCGAAATCTGACAGGCTTCGACAAACGAACTAGTCGACCGTTAGGGATCCTTCCAAATTTGCCTATAACTTTTAGAAGGAAAACCGTTTATCTGAACGTAATGGTAGTCCAAGGACCTTTAGATTACAATCTACTGCTTGGGCGTGACTACATTTATAGCATGGGAGCTATTGTGTCCTCACTCTTTCGAGTGATGTGTTTTCCGCATGAAGGAAGAGTGGTCCAGCTCATAGACCAACTTTCATTCCCCGGTTCACACATAGATAATAGTCAAATGCCATCCCTAACAGGTCTTTTTGCGCAAGGAATGTCTCATCAATCTCCAGTCCGTCCACCTGATGAACACGAGTGATTTGGTTGTTGTGACTAAAACCCAGGGGGCACGCACCCTGGTCTGCTTCAGCAGAAAAACTTCAGGTATAGGGTATGTTTCCGTGGAGGATATATGACTAGTCTGACACACCCGTCCATTTAAGAAAATGGGATTAGACCAAAATAAGATACCTCTGTCAAAAGGTATGCCTTTCCCGATAGAACAAATGTTTTGTCTGCAAATTGAAGGGTAACCTGGGAAATTCTACTTCGCTATACCTGGGGGCATGCAAACCTTTTTGCATGAAAGTGAAAAGCGACCATTTATTTTCTTAGTTTGTAAGTTCTTAACCCTTTAAACTTGTAGGATTGGTCGTTCCTAGCTTACACAATAAAAGGAGTCGGAGCATAATTTCGAATGGTGCAAGCTCCCTAAAAAATGAACCTATCGATGAGACATCCTTATTATACGACTGGCATGAGCAGTTTTACGCAAAGTTCAAGCTCGTTAAAAATTAAACCTAGCAATGAGCATATGTTCCACCAGAGTTTAAGCTCGTTAAAAAATTAACCCACCTCCGGTAAATAACCATTATGAATGCATTATCATCAACCTTTTAAGCCTTGGTCGTGTTCTTACTATCACCTCCACTCTATTTTAGCCGATCATACGCCTCCATTTGATTGTTTACCCCTTTTGAGGAACAGCTGCGACGAGTGATTCTGTTAGCCATCTTCTTAACACTGTCGTGATTGGAAAGTTCCAACCCTCACCTGGAACTAGCTGCTACCCGAATATATCACTCGTTCCTCAAAAAATGAGTCTCCTTTAAGCTCTTTTCATCTGACTCATAAAATATGAAAAGATTGCCGAGCAATTGGCCTCTCTAGCTCATTAAAGTGATTGGAAGTGCCCTCCCTCCTCTAGATTTTAATCTTTTTGGACCTGAGGGATTATTACAAAAAAAGATCGCGCATTTGTCTTGTTCGGCTCGTTAAAACTATCGAAAATTCATCCCTTTCTCATTGTTTTATACTTTTTCAGACTTAAGGGATTATACTATGAAAAAGGAATATTGGATTTTCCTTTCCGTCTCTTTTCAGACTCTCTAAAGTTGAAAAGGATCGAGTTATCCTTGTCATTAAACACGTTAAAACAATAGCGAAAAACTTGTCCATTCAGACAAGAGCGAGTTTCACTATCGCTAGGCTCGTTAAAACATAGCGACAGGTTTGCCCAAAGGGAAAATTATAGAACAAGCATATGTTATACTCCTCAAGCTTGACAAAAATAAAGAGGTACTGGTCAGAAATGACTAGGGAAAATTGGGAAGAAAACTTGAAGAAACTTTATTGGTAGCAGGTCACTCTTGAACATGACACTTTCACTCCATCACCATGATTGAGTTGGGTTGGGTTATTCCGTTCACCAGTCACATCACCATTGGTCCACCATACCATCCACTTTTGGGGTTAACGTTACCAATCCATTTCAGTGTTGCCAATATGTTCAAGAGAAGTTGCTCAGAGAATTCACCTACACAGCTTGTGTCTCATCTGCTGCAATACCTTCACGCTTCATTCTTTCATGACCGCCACCCTGAACCTTGTATCATCAGATCATTTTCACCTCTACAAAATCATTTGCTCCATTCTGTGTCGTAGATGTGGGATCCATCAATGCCCTCCTACAATGGGTCACTTCTTGTCGACATCAACTCATTATCCAAGAAGCCGACCTAGGAACAGCCCTTTAAGTACTTTGAAGCTTGCATGCCTCAATGGCAAGTTTCTCACTTCCGGCGACAGGTTTACATTAATGGCCTTCGACCGAAAGATTTTGTGTGGTGTTTGACGTCGACTCATGCATTCACACCATGTAAATTGTACTGCAGTACCTTGAGGGTCATCATCATCATCGGTGATTCCTCTCATGCTTGTTAACAGCTTACATCATCGGCTGGTAATCAGGCAATGTCCTTCCATGTTCGACATCAGAACATCTTTTCACATGGATCGACTTGTACTTTCAGGCGAAGATTGAACGAGTTTTGAAGACCCTGGATCTAGTTTCATCCATCCGGGCTGCGATATATTCAGGAAAATAAAGACATCAAATGTACATCATTGCTGCATAAATAATCATCCAAACAAAGGGATGATGGCTCTACCAGAATCATCACTCTGCACACAAACGGTTGTCTGTCCTATGTACATGAAAATGAATTTATCAAGCTAAGCATGGGAATGCCTACCTCAACTAGATCATGAAAATATTATGAAGATAATGTACTATATTATATCTTATTACAGGTCACCTTCCAGTTCGAAAAACCTCGGATCCTCCTTATAAAGCATTTCACCCGACATCAAAATATTTATGACCTCATGCTTTAGGGGACAACTGTTATAGACATATTTGGGCACTGCAACCCCAATCACATATGTCCATAAAACAAGGGCTTCTAAACCCCTAAAAGTGTTGTTTCATACCCTAAAGGATCAAGGTCAACTGATTACATCATTTCCCAGAAGTTCTCCCTAAAAAACTGCTTAGAACTGGTCAAAACTAGATCATCTCACTTGCTCCATGGTCAGGGTACGATGCATCTCACCTACTACACACGGGAGGTGCGATGCATACTGAAAATTCCTTCTGTAGGGTGAGATGAGCAAGAATAGACAAGTGGCAGAGACAATTTGCTAAGTGGATGATCAAGGAATCTTCTAGAAACTTCTCATATGACACTTGCCTCTCAAAATTCGCCCGAGGATGAGTAAGAGATCAATGAAATCTCCAAGTGGAACCAAGAACTATCAGTGGAATGACACTAATCAAAAACCTAGAGCTAACTCACACCTATGCAAACATCTATATATGGATCCCTCATCCCAGAGATCCAAAGGTTGAAGGTTGGAATTTGGTAATTTGCAAAGAAGTGTTGTTGGTTTCTCTTTGAAGACATTGTTGGGTGATCTTGCTTTGTATGAGGTGAAGAGGGCTTTCAAGCTAGGAGGATGGCGTTGGGTCAGACCAAGTGGTTGTAATCCTCTCTTCTACTACTTTTATCAATAAATCTATTTGAGTTTTCCTCCATATTCTTGTGTATCTGTGAATATTGTGTTGATATATGAATTTCTATGGTCAATATATATCTGATCCTATATTGTTTACAGTGATAGGTCTCTATGCTTTGATGGTATTATGTTGCTATGATTCTACAAGTTCACTTTGAAGTAGGACAGGTAAGGAAGCAGTGGCAAGATTTTGTCGAAGGGGAAAGGAAACAAGAAAGGAGCCAAGCGAAAGACTGAGGTTGGTACTCTCTACTTCTTTCTCATCTATTTCTCGTAAAGGAAAGCACAAGTGACTTTAGTTTGTTTGTTTCTAAGATAGCTACCCGTCTTAGTGGGACTAGCAGTTCTGAATAGACTCTAGTTTTCCCAGTAACAATTAGGACCCTTAGGAACCAATCCAAACTTTCTACCAACTAGTGCCTAGGTCCCACTGAACTTTTGGATAACTTGACCTCTGTGCACTCTCATGATATGGGCATGCCAGCATCCAGGTACCTATGCACGCTCTCACATGCCCGCAAGACAACATCCAGGGACTATTTTTCTCAGTGTTGTGCCAGCGTCCCCAGGATTTGAGCCACTTTTTCAGGCCCAAAGCCCATGTCACTACCCAGAATTAAATGAATTCTTTAGAACAATAAAATAACAAGTAGATGATAGTACAAATTCAATCACTTGAATGAGACCTTGACTGGATCGCTACTATCCATGAAGGTAATTTCATCAAACATATCACGAATATGTAATTTACATGTATAAATAACATATCTGAGCATAGGGGTCTCCTAATTAGTTGAGAATCACTAAGAAACATTGATGCCTCAACACATCAATTGTCATTTCATCCATTGGGACATAGATACATTGATCAGTCATTTACTAGTAAAAACATGATGAGAGCCATACATAGCTACTATCATAAAACACATATATAACCAGCACAATAGCAACAGAAATACCAATGAAATCACAACCATATAAACCACATATAATCTAGTATAATACTCATAAAAATACAAGGAGAAATAACCTCATATTGATGATGAAAAATCCAAACCCAGGATGGGATTTCCATGTTCCACCTGACCGTAGAATGGATGAGCCAAATCTCCCTTCAGCGATTCACCCTTGTGCCATATTCCAAGCATGAATGTGGGATCTCATAGAACACATCAATCTAAAACCATCCATGGCTTCCAAAGGCCATCCACATCAACCCATCAAACAGTGATTTCACCTCACAGTCAAACATCACAAAACAATCATTAGATTGGTCTTTATCCAAGCCTTCCAGGGTTTCCAGAGCATTGTTCAAACCAAGGCTTCCAAGACTAGTAACGCAACCCACTAAGGGCTTCGAGAGTGTTTGTCCAACCAAGGCTTCCAGGACTTGTAACTCAACCCAAGTTGTTACAGGGCTTCTAGAACATTTTTCCAACTAGGGCTTCTAGGACTAGTAAATCAACTCAAGCTAAGGAAAATAAGAACCAACCAAAAAGAAACAAGGAAAACAAATCCACAATTACCATAACTATCTAGGAAATGGAAAGGATAGGCAATCCACTATCAATCCTAACCATCCTCCATGCCCATGAAAGATCGCAACCAAGAAACCACATGTATATTCCATGCATGCCAAAAATAGTGAGGAAAACATATATGCAACATAATACCTACAAGAAAAATTGTTGTAGCTACAAATCTCTATGTCCTCTTGTGCTTTCATACTCTTCCTTCTCCTTCTTCCTCCAAAAATCCAAGTATGCCACACCCTCCAAGAGTGCTCCAAGAAAACTCTAAGTATACAAGAGCATGAGAGAGAGAGATAGAATAATGGGAGAGCTCCAACACTGAGTTGACAAAAGGTTACCAACTGAACCTCATAAGCCTTTTTATGAATGAGGCCCCTATTTTCTTCATTTTCCATTACTTTCCTTCATTTTCTTCCTCACATGAAACCTGTGACCTTTCACCTCCTTTTTCTCCTAATTTCCATTACTTTCATAAATAAATGTGTCAAAATGTCATTTTACCTTTCCAAAGCCTTAGCCATTGCCTTTGCCAATTTCCTTAGCCTTTAAACAATCTTAAGTGATCCCCGTCACCAGGATTTTTCACAACATTCACCTTGGAAGAAGTGTCCCATCAACCGTGGTTAATTTTTTTCCTCTATTAACTTTTATTGCATGGAATTTTCACCAGGGTTGTCACAGAACCCTCCCCCTTAGGGGAACGCCATCCTTGTTGTTCAACAACACCTATAACCACAAGACTGATGTAAGCAAAACATACTGTCGATGGAGATTTATAACTTAGCTTGTTGCAATATTTACAATGATCAACCTATTGAGAAGCAAACCAACATGAAAACATAACAACATAACATCATAATGAAATGACACCCATACCACTTATTGGAGCTTTATAACATAGCTCGTGGTAGTATTTACATCCATATACATATGTACATATACCAGACGTCATCAAACATATAACAAAACAGATACCAAGACATATATCAAAACACCATACCAAAATTGCTTTTCCTCAAGTGGAAAACAAGGAAGGATACATAGCCTGCATCTGATCCGCCATTTCCCATGTAGCTTCATTGGAGCCAAAGTAGTTGCACTACACTTTAACTTGCTCGATTGCTTGATTCCGGATCATGAGCACCTTTTTTCTGCAATATACACTAAGGCTCCGGCTGGAATTCTCCATTTGGTTCCACCTACAATACAAAACAGTCAATCACATAATCAACGTCTTTAACATACTTCTTAAGTAGTGACACATGGAAAGCATCATGGACTTTCACTGTCAAAGGTAGTGCAAGTCAATAGGTTGTTGGACCAATCCTCTCAATGATACTAAAGGATCCACAAAACCATGGTGCCAACTTGGCACATGATCTAATCTGTAAGGAGCTCTTCTTTGGTTCAATTCGCAAGTACACACGTTCCCCAACCTAGAACTCCTTGAACAACCTATTCTGATATGCATATCTCTACTTCCTATTCTATGTTTCCTTTAGATTTTTCTTGATTACCTGCATTTCTTGTTCCATGTCTGGCCCAATCAACACCCTGTTAATCAGATCACTCCAACTAACAAGAGTATTTCAAATCCACCCATACAATTCCTCAAATGGATTCATCCTCAAGGATTCTTGATACCCATTGTTATAAGCAAACTCTACTAGTGGAAGGTACTCTTCCCACTTTTGATGTTGATGTATCACATACATCCTCAACATGTCTTCCAATATCATGTTGATCCTCTCTATCTGTCCATGTGTCTACGAAGTATAAGTTGTACTAAAGGGTGAATTTGTGCACAAACCTGCAAATAACTCCTTCTAAAACTTGGAAGTGAACTTTGCATCCCTATCTGACACAATCTTCTTTGTAACACCATGCAATCTAACCACATCTTTGATGAATACCTGTGAAACATCGCTAGCTGAGAATGTAGAATTCACTGAAATCAAATGTACAACCTTTGTCAACCTTTCCACAACAAGCATGATGGAATCGTGTTATCTCACTGTCCTCCGCAAACCTATGATAAATTCCATGGAAATTGTTGGGTTGTGTTATATTATTTCCACGACTAACCTACATAGTGAACCAAGGGGTTAGAGGGGGGGCGAAGTCCCCCCTTCGTTGCGTTTATTGCACAGCGGGGGGGTCACAAGGGGGTGGCAGCCCCCCCCCCCCGGTCCGGGGGGTTTAAGGGGGGCAGGTATCCCCCCTCTACGAGGTCTGGGCAAGCGCCTCTCGAAAAAAAATTTGGACCCTATATTAAGTTGGGTGGACCTACCTATGGTTTTCGGTCCATGGTATTGGATGCTTCGACATGTATAAATATGTATTGTAACATTGAAAGAAATATAATGAAAAATCAAGCTAGTAGTCCCGGTTTCAGGATCCAGGGGAAAATCTCTGTGCATATGTGTTTTATGTGTTATGCTCTCACATTGTCTATTTTCTATGTTTTAGAATTCGTATGCAGGTAATTTCTGTACCGGGTTAAAACCTACATTTGGTATCAAAGCTATTTTGGCTTCAAGGGGACACCTTTGTTGCTGAGGGATTTTGCTCAGGCCTATGGTAGACCCTGTTCAGTGGGAGATCTAAGGGATCGATTTTGGTGGTGAAAGAAGATGGCGAGCAATGGAAAGATAGAGATCAAGAAATTTAATGGTCAAAGTTTTGAGTTGTGGAAACTCAAGATAGAGGATCTTTTGGTGGACAAAGATCAGTGGATCGCAGTAGATCTTAGTACTAAACCAACGGGAGTGTCCAATGAAGAATGGAAGAAGTTGGATCGAAAGGCAAAGAGCACAATATGATTGTGTGTCTCAGATTTAGTATTGTTGAATGTATCAGGGGAAGCTTCAATAAAGGCTTTGTGGGACAAGTTAGGGACTTTGTACCAATCTAAGTCTTTGGTGAATAAACTGTTCCTACGGAAAAAGCTATATAACCTGAGGATGAAAGATGGAGACTCGGTGACAGAGCATCTGAACACATTTAATACGGTGGTAAGTCAGTTATTATCTGTTGATATTAAAATTTCAGATGAAGATAAGTGCATCATTTTGTTGTGTTCTCTACCAGATTCGTGGGATAGTCTGGTTATTGCAATAGGTAGCAATGCAACTGCCTTGCAGTTTGATGAAATAGTCTCATTTTTGCTGACGGAGAAGATGAGACAGAAAAATATGGAGAGCCAGAATGGTGATGCCTTCTTTGTATGAGGACGGTCCAAGAACAGAAACAAAAATAAGTCATCGAGTGGGAGATCTAAATCTAGAGGGAGATCTAAATCTCCAGGAAAACCTATAAAGGTGGTGTGCTGGAGATGCGGAAAGGAAGGGCACTACAAAAGGGACTGTAAATCTAAAGCTCCTAACAAAGGAAAGGGATCTGATGATGCTGCTTTTGTAGAGGTGAAAACCACCTCAGATGAAGGTGGTGATGTGTACTTGGCTTCTTCAAGTACACATGTAGATCATGAGGCATGGTTGATTGACCCAGGTGCATCCTTTCACTTCACTCCCCATAGAGAGTGGCTCTACGAGTATGATAAATACGATGGTGGTGATGTCTTCTTAGGGGATGATAGGAAGGCTAGAATTGTTGGTCGTGGAAAAGTAATGTTGAAGTTGCAAGGTGGATAGGTTAGAACACTTTCGGGTGTTCTGCATATTCCTGCATTAGCCAGAAACCTGATTTCTGTAAGCAAGCTGGATGATGCAGGTGTAAAAATAGTGTTCGAGAAGGATACCTGAAAGATGGTTCGAGGAGCACTGGTATTGATGCGGGGAGTTCAGACTGGAACTCTGTACAAGCTGCGAGGTAGCACTGTTGTTGATGGGTACAACAGTTCTATGGTTCCTGAAAGTGGAGTAGAGAATCTAGTGGTCTCTGGAGAAAAGACCATGTTGTGGCATCAAAGGCTTGGACATATTGGAGAGAAGGGCCTTCGAATACTTCATGGTAAAAGTATGGTAGAACGTATGAGTAATAGCTCTCTGGATTTTGATTTCTGTGAAAATTGTGTATATGGGAAGCAGAATCGGGTGAGTTTCCCCTCTGGCGGTAAGCGGGCGAAATAGATATTAGATCTTCTACACAATGATGTGTTTGGACCTGTGAAGGTTCCATCACTCGGTAAGTCTATGTACTATGTATCATTTATAGATGGCTTCTCAAGGAATACATGCATATATTTCCTTAAGAAGAAATCTGAAGTCTTCGATAGGTTTAAATAATTTAAGGCTCTGGTGGAAAACCAGATAGAGAAGAAGATAAAGGTGTTGAGGACAAATAACGGTGAAGAGTTTTGCAGTAAGAATTTGAAGAATTCTATAAGAAGTGTGGTATAGCGTGGCAGAAGACTACTCCATATACACCTCAGGAAAATGGAGTTGTAGAAAGAATGAACAAGACGTTGATGGAAAGGGCAAGAAGCATGCTCAATGGTGTTGGGTTAGGACAGGAATTCTGGGTAGAGGCGGTGGAGACAGCATGTTACCTGGTCAATAGATCACCTTCATCAGCATTGGAGGATAAGACTCCACAAGAGGTATGGACTAGTAATAAACCCTCTCTTTCACATCTGAGGGTATTTGGATGTGATGCATATGTACATGTTCCAAAGGAGAAATGAACCAAGTTGGATAGTAAATCTAAAAAGTGCATCTTTATTGGGTATAAGGATGGTTTAAAGGGTTATAAGCTTTGGAACCCAACAACAAGGAAGGTTGTGTACAACAGAGATATGGTGTTTAGAGAGGTGAAAGATGTTATTAAACATGAAGTCCAACCAAAGGAACCTGAGAAGATAGAGTTTGAGCTAAAGGAGGAAGAATCAGACTCTACAGAAAAGGAGCAATTAGAAGACGAAGAGCCACAAACTCCGGGTGTATGAAGATCAATTCGAGAAAGAAGGTAGCCAGAAAGGTATAGTCCATCTGCTTTCTATTCAAATTTTGTTTTATCTATTCCTGATGATGATCCCAGAACTATGAAGGAAGCAGTAGATTCAGAGGATGGAAAACTTTGGAAAGAGGCCATGGTTGATGAAATGGAATCTTTGCACAAAAATGAGGCTTGGGATCTGGTGGAGTTGTCGGCTGTAAGGAAACCCATTGGAATAAAATGGGTGTTCAAGAAGAAGACAAATGCAGAAGGAAAGGTGGAGAAATACAAAAATTGGTTGGTAGCAAAAGGTTATTCCCAAGTGCCGGGAATTGATTTTGGTGATATTTTTTCTCCTGTTGCCAAGGTAACTTCTATTAGATTACTTTTATCTCTTGCTGCTACTTTTGATTTTGAGGTAGAGCAGATGGATGTGAAGACAAC
Source organism: Pinus tabuliformis (assembly GCA_031772625.1). NCBI lineage: Eukaryota > Viridiplantae > Streptophyta > Pinopsida > Pinales > Pinaceae > Pinus > Pinus tabuliformis. The sequence goes on from CM062807.1 coordinate 1,024,105,559, forward strand.
ATTTCTTCACGGGGATCTGGAAGAGGAGATCTACATGAAGCAACCTAAAGGCTTTGCGACGAAGGGTAAGAAAGAACTAGTATGCAAGTTAAAGATGTCTCTGTATGGGATAAAATAGTCACCAAGGATGTGGTATCAGAAATTTGATACATTTATACGGGGACTTGGCTTGACTAGAAGCAAAGCATATCACTCTATATATTTTAAATTAATTGGTGACCTTGTTATTTATCTGGTCTTGTATGTGGATGATATGTTGCTGGTAGGAAATGACAAAGAAATTATCCAGGATTTGAAGACCCAATTGTCCTCCAAATTTGACATGAAAGATCTTGGTGCTGCAAACTATATTTTGGGCATGGAAATTAAAAGAGATTGGGCAAAGAGGAAGCTCTGGTTAAACCAAAGGAATTATTTCGAGACAATACTGCAGAGGTTTAATATCCAGGATAGTATACTGGTGAAGGTTCCTGTTCATGTAGGTGTAAAGTTATCTATTGAACAGTGTCCCAAGACACAAGAAGAGGAAGAGGATGTCCCGTGTTCCATATGCAAGTGCAATCAGTAGCCTGATGTATGCAATGGTCTATAATAGTCCAGAAATTTCACATTTAGTGGGATTATTGAGCAGGTTTATTTCAAAACCAGGGAAGGAGCATTGGACAGTAGTGAAGCAGGTTTTTAGGTATTTGCGTGGCACTAGTGATTATGGTTTGTGCTACCAAGGAAGACCAGGATTGGACAAAGTTTTGTATATCCGTGGCTTTGTTGATGCAGACTGGGATGGAGATCTGGATCAAAGAAGATCTACAAGTGGGTATGTGTTTAATCTATTTGGAGGTGCAATCAGTTGGATGAGTAAGAAACAATTTGTAGTGGCACTATCAACTACAGAGGCAGAATACATGGCAGCCACTCATGCAAGCAAGGAAGCAGTTTGGTTGCAGAGATTGTGTTCAAGTATGGGGTTAGTACATGGAGCTATAAGGATAGGCTGTGGCAGCCAAAGTGCAATTTTCTTGGCAAAGAACCCTGCTTATCATTCAAAGACAAAGCACATTGATGTTCAGTATCACTTTGTGAGGGATATGATAGAAGACAAAAAGGTGTCGTTGGTAAAGGTGGACACTTTGAAGAATATTGCAGATGCATTGACAAAATCTATGAGCTGTGAGAAGTTCTCCTGGTGTAGAGAAACAATGGGCATTTCAGGGCTGGAAAAATAACTAAGCTCTCTTGTGGCCCCCTGTGGAAAGAAAACAAGTGGGATATTGTTGGGTTGTGTTATATTCTTTCCATGACTAACCTATGTATTGAATCGAGGGGTTAGAGGGGGGGCGGAGCCCCCCTTTCATTCTGTTGATTGTGCAACGGGAGGGTCACAGGGGGGCGACAGCCTCCCCCTGTCCAGGGGGTTTAAGGGGGGTGGGTAGCCCCCGTCTACGGGATCTGGGGCAACGCCCCAGGGAAATTTTTTTTGGACCCTATATTAGGTTGGGCGGACCTACCTATGGTTTTTGGTCCATGGTATTGGATACTGCGGCATGTATAAATATGTATTGTAACATTGCAAGGAATATAATGAAAAATCAAGCTGGTAGTCCCTGTTTTCGGATCTAGGGGAAAATCTCTGTGTATATGTGTTTTATGTGTTATGCTCTTGCATTTTCTATTTTCTATGTTTTAGAATTCATATGTAGGTAATTTCTATATGGGGTTAAAACCTACAGAAATGACTTCCCATTTCCACTCTATAATTGAACTTGGCTGTAGCAGTCCACCCAGATGCTTACACTTTGCCTTCACACACTGACAATCAAAACACCTAGCCACAAACTCTGCCACATCCTTCTTCATATTCGGCCAATAATAAAATTTCTTCACTACAGTCAATGTCTTCTGGTAGCCTGGGCGACATGATTATGGTTTCACCTGAGACTCCCTCAAGATCACCTTCTTCAACTCACTATTGTCTAACACATGTATCTTGTCTCTAAATTGAACCATTCCATCTTTTGTAAGGCAATAGTCCACATCTTGTGCACCTACACCTATACCTATATATAACACCCTCCTCCCACATCTACCGAAGTAACCAGCCAACCGAGGTAAACATGTGATGAGAGGATACTATGATTGGACTCAACCTCCTATGTGACCTTAAAGAAATGGAATCGATGGAAACATAACACACAAACATTCAACATCAGCTTCAGGACTCTCAAGAACCAATCTAACACTTCAAATAGCTTTCCCTTAGGTCCCATTGAGATTTTGGACAACTTAGGCCTCAGTTGCTCTCATGCTATAGGCATGACAGCATCCAAAAACCCAGAGCCGCTCTCACAGACATGCCTGCTAGCATCCAAAGACTCATTTTACCAGTTTTGTTCAAGCGTCCCTTAGATTTGAGCCACCTTTTCAGGCCCAGAGCCCAGGTCACTGCCCAGAATGGAATGACAACTTAAGATTAGTAAAAGAATAGAGAAACACATATGAAAAAGCAATAAGTTAGGAAAGACCTTAACCAGACCCCCTACTAGCCATGAAAGGTATTTTGTCAAACATATCACAAACATGAAATCTACAGGTGTAACCAATAGAATTAAACATACGAATCCCTTATTTTTAATTAACAATTGGATTCCCTTATTTGCCTATTTAGCTATTTCTAGAAATATTATTTTACTATTTTAGTGGTTTGACCAGGAGTATTAGGTCAAATTAGCCGTTATCTGTTAGCTGTTGGAGTCTCTGCACGCTCTATTTAATCAGGTTAAACCAGATTGGTTCTTCAACTTGTCCTGACGATGAACCACACTGGTTGGTTCGAAACGCGTCGACAAATGTTTGATTATGTGATTTTGCCGAAGATTATCTATAGAATCTCATACTATCTGAGAATCGCTAAGAACCATTGTTCCCTCATGTCATTTGTTGCATTATCATCTATTAGGTCATAGATACATTATCTCTTTCATTTACAAGTAAAAACATGTTGAGAGCCATTATTAGATGGTGTCATAAAACATACATATAGCCAACATAATAACAACAAAAATACCATAAATATATCAGCCATAAAATCCACATATACATCAATACGTTTACACATGAAAACCAAGGGAATGAATGTCTCATTAATGAATGCATTAAACCAACAGGAGATGGGACTACCACGTTCCACCCAACCATATATTGGTTGAGCCAAGTCTCTCTTCATCCAATCACCCCTGTGCCATATTCCAACCATGAATGTGGGACTCATAGAACACACCAAAAACACCAAACAAGCGTGGATTTCACCGGAGTTCTCCACCTACATCATGAGCAATTTGAGTGCCTCATAGTCTCTCAGGCTTTACTTTAATCCATAGTCTAATCCAAGGATCATTAGGCCCTACACCGAGACACACTCTGCACGCTTTACCATACATCCCATCCCGAGACTACTATGCCCAACGGAGAAAAATCCACCTCTTGGATTTACCTTATATCCTGGCATTCACTAGCAAGGATTCCTAGGCCCACCGAGGCACATAATCCTCGCTTTACCGCAACCCATAGTATGGCTCAGGGGTTACTAAGCCAGTGGCTTTACCATGATCAACATTCTGGTTTAGGGACCACTACTCCATGTGTTTGTGATTTAGGAGATCCACCCCACTCAACTTCGAATCCATTTGGCCATCCCAACTTAACTGAATATGATAACCCACCTCATCAAAGCTATATGGAAATGGCAAGGCTAGGCTAAAGAACATTATCGCACCTGGAAAAACCCATGCCATGATAGAAAAGAACCACATGCAATACCATGCATGCCAAATCTATCAAGGAAAATACACATGAAGTCGATACCTACAATGAAGCCTATTGTAGCTGCTTGATCCTACCTTTCCCTGCTTGATGTTTGCTTCCTCTTGCCTTCTTTTCCTTTATTACTCCAATGCCAAAGTGCACCAAGAAAACAAGTGTTCCAGAGTGAGAGAGAGAGAATAATGAAGAGATCCAAAAGTCAACTAAAAAAAGGTTACCAACTGATCCTTAGAAGCCTTTTTATGAACGAGGCCTCTATTTTCTTCATTTTCCATTATTTTCTTTCATTTTCCTCCTCGCATTCAACCTGTGACCTTTTACCTCCTTTTTCTCATAATTTCCATTATTTTCATAAATAAATGTGCCAAAAAAATCCATTTTTTTTTCCAAAGCCTTAGCCATTTCCTTTGCCAATTTCCTTGGCCATAAACAACCAAATGAACACCCCTTAGGATGTATTTCCCAACATTCATCTTGGAATAAGTGTCCCATCAACCGTGGTTGTTTTTTTTTAACTTTTATTACATGGGATTTTCACCAGGGTTGTTATAGAACCCTCCCCCTTTGGGGACACTATCCTCGGTGTTCAATCACACATATACCTCAGAAAACCTATAGAAATAAGACAGATTTCTCATGGAGCTTTATAACATAGCTCGATGCAGTATTTACAATGATCACCCTGTTGAGAGCCGACCCACATGACATCATAACAACATGATAACATAACCACATGATAGCATAGTAATATGATAACATAATCATAATGACATGACACCCATACTACTTATTGGAGCTTTATAACATAGCTCATGGTGATATTTACATCCATATACATATGTACATATAGAATTATCCCTAAAACATATACCATGACATCATATCAAAACATATACCAAAACACCATATCAAAACATATACTGAAACACCATATCAAAGCATATACCAAATACCATATCAAAACATATATTGAAACACCATACCAAAGCATATACCAAACACCATATCAAAACATATACTGAAACACCATGTCAAAGCATATACCAAACACCATATCAAAATTTCTTTGCCTCAACCAGAAAACAAAGAAGGATACATGGCCTGCATGTGATCCACCATCTCCCATGTAGCTTCATCAAGCCCTAAGTGCTTCCACTACACCTTAACTTGCTCGATTGCTCAATTCCAGAGCATGACCACCTTTTTCTACAATATACACTGAGGCTCTGGTTGGAATTCTCCATCTAGTTCCACCTGCAATATAGACCATTCAATCACATGATTAGCATCATTAACATACTTCTTAAGAAAAGATACATGGAAAGCATCATGGACTTTCATTGTTGAAGGCAATGCAAGTCAATAGGCTACTAGCCCAATCCTCTCAATGACATTGAAGGGTCCACAAAACTGTGGTGCCATCTTGGCTAATGATCCAATCCGTAAGGATCTCTTCATCGGTTTGATGCCTAAGTACACATGTTACCCAACCTAGAACTCCTTGAACAACCTGTTCTGATCTGCATAACTCTTTTGACTATCTTGTGTTTCCTTTAGATTCTTCTTGATTACCTGCATTTCCTATTCCATATATGCCAACATATCTGGTTCAATCAATACCCTATTAACAGGATCACTCCAACTCATACAAGTAATGCAACTCCACCCATACAGTGCCCCAAAAGGACTCATCCTCAATGACTTTTGATAACCATTGTTGTATGTGAACTCTACCAATGGAAGGTACTCTTCCCACTTTTGTTTTTGATGCATCACATGCATCCTCAACATGTCCTCCATATCCTATTTATCCTCTCTGTCTGTCCATCTATATCTGGATGATAAGTTGTACTGAAGGCCAACTTTGTGCCCAAACCTGTAAATATCTCCTTCCAAAACTTAGAAATTAATTTTGCATCTCTATCTGACATAATATTCTTTGGAAAACCATGCAATATGACCACATCTCTAATGTATAGCTATGCCACATCACTAGCTAAGAATGTAGACTTCACTGGAATGAAGTGTGCAACCTTCGTCAACCTATCCACAACAACCATGATGGAATCATGTTGTCTCACTATCTTCAGAAACCCTGTGATTAATTCCATGGAAATGACCTCCCATTTCCACTCTGGAATCACAATTGGTTGTAGCAGTCCACCTGGATGTTTGTACTATGCCTTCACTCGCTGACAATTAAAACACCTAACCACAAACTATGCTACATCCCTCTTCAGATTTGGCCAATAATAAAATTTCTTCAATGCATTCGATATCTTCTGATAACCTTGGGTGACCTAAATAATATTTCGAATGAAACTCCCTCAAGATCACCTTCTTGAGCTCACTACTATCTAGCACATATATCCTTTCTCTGAATCTCACCAATCCATCCATTGTAAGGCAATAATCCACACCCTGTGCACCTGCACCTGTACCACCACATGCATTTGTACCTATACTCTACTGCAATCTATGCATAATCTCCATATACCTAACATCTTTTTGACTTTCCTGCAAGATCATATCCTGTAATTTTTTCCCATAGGAGCTCATAGATGCCAAGTGATTTACCTGTACCCACCTGCTGAGAGCATCTTCCACCGTATTCTCTTTACCTTTGATGTACCTAATAACAAAATAAAACTCACTAATCATGGCTAACCATCTAGCCTGTCTGGCATTCATATTCGTATGGTCAAACAAATACCTCAACCCAATATGATCACTCATCAGTACAAACCTCCTACCAAGAATATAGTTCCTCCACATCTTCAATGCATGCATGATCACTTCTAACTCAAGATCAGGTGTCTAGTAGTTATGCTCATGCTCATATAGTTTCCGGGACTCATAGCATACCACCTGTCATCCTGCATAAGGACCCCACCAAGTCCTATCTTGTAAGCATTTGTACATACTACAAACTCTTTGTCTGGATCTGCAATCTGTAGCACTGGTGCATGTGTCAACAACTGCTTAAGACGCTCAAAGCTAGCCTCACACTCCTCTGTCCATTTGAACTTCTTACCTTTCATTTGCAATGATGTGATAGGATAAGAAATCTATGAGAACTTCCTTATGGACCTTCGGTAATAGCCTACCAACTTCATGAAAGATCTCACCTCATCCACACTCTTAGGAGCTACCCACTCCATGATGGCTCTTATCTTTTCTGGATCTACTGCAGTCCCCTCCTTAGAGAGAACATGCCCCAAGTAATGTACCTCAGTTTGAAAGAAACTACACTTGCTGAGCTTAGCATACAATTGATGCTCCCTCAACAACTTCAACACTGCTGCTAAATTCTCGGCGTGCTCTTCCTCATTTTTGGAATATACCAATATATCATCAATGAACACAATAACAAACTTATCCAAATATGGATGAAACACACTATTCATCAAGAACATAACATAGCCAGAGCATTAGTTAAGCCAAATGGAACTAAAACAAACTCATAATGCCCATACCTAGTCCAGAAAGTGGTTTTGTAAATGTCCTCCTCTTTGATGTGTACATGATGGTATCCAGATCTCAGGTCAATCTTCAAGAACACTGTTGCTCCCTTCAGCTGATCAAACAAGTCATCAATCCTTGGTAAAGGGTACCTATTATTGATGGTCACCAACTACCTATAGTCAATGCATAATATGAGAGTTCCATCTTCTTCTTACAAACAATACTAGTGTGCCCCATGGTGATACACATGGCCTAATGTATCTCTTGTCCAACATTTCCCTCAGCTATAACTTTAACTCGACCAACTCAGGTGTGCTCATTCTATAAGGTTCTTTAAATGTTGGAAATGGCCACACTAAGTCAATAGAAAATTCTACCTCCCTGTGAGGTGGAAACTCTATAATGTCATCAACAAATACATCCTGAAACTATTACAAAACTAGGTACCTGCTCAACACATCAACATCATTAACCTCCTTACCCTTGTCACTAGAAATTTGAACTACAAATAAAATACTCCCTTTCCTGTGACTACATTTTGCCTACATAGTTGCCACCATCCTAACTGATGTGGCCTTCTTCTTACCCTGCAAAACTCTTGGTTCCTCATTGCCATCAACACACTCAATGGGTTTGTCATAACATTCTACCTTGGTTCTATGAAGATACAACCAATCCATGCCCAACAACATATTGTATGATCCCAATAGTAATACATTTAGGTGTGTTCTAGTAGGCATACCATTTAAATGAAATGCGCAAGCTCTTACCCAATGATGAAATCACTTCTTCATACCTGTAGCCAACTGCACTAACCAATACTCTTCATGTAATTCCTTAGTCAAACCACACTTATCCACCAAGTCGGGACTAACATAGCTATAATTAGATCTAGGGTCAATCAAAATAGAAATAACTTGATCGCAAAGCTTACCGTCCATCTCAAAGATAGATGTATGGTGTTCTATCTGCTTGTTTTCCACGACTGCATAAATATGAGGAATGCTCTACCCCACATCCCCAATAGTTTACACCTCCTTTGCACTATATATCTTAGTCCTACCACCTTGATGCTACGGACAATCTCTCCTAAGGTGTTCCTCACCACATGTCCAACACTCCAACCGACCAGTGCCCTCACCTCTATGTTGTTGTTATGATCCATGCCCCTCTCTAGCTACATTAAACTTCTTTTGTGGTATCATATTTTATTTCCCATCTACATTCTGAGGCCTTGTTCTCTTGGGTTTCCATTTACCTTTACCTTTGTCCTGCCCTTTCCATCCTTGTTGAGATTCATTCTTACACTTTGATTGTTCATAGAAATGTTTCAATTTCCAAATGACTTCCTCAAGTTACCAAGACTCATCATAATCAATTCGATTTCTAGATGCTAATTACAAATCACTGACAAATTGTTGAACTTTAGCCTTCTCATCATTAAGATACAGTAAGTACCTCAATATCTCTAGAAACTTAGTCATGTACTCTTCATCTGTCACTCACCTCGTCTTTAGCTCATATAATTATTTGGCCTTACTGTCGTAGTACCTTTATGACAAGTACTTCTTCCTAAAAAGCCTCTTTAACTCCCACCAACTTAAGTCATCTGTCCTGATGTCTCTGACTCACCTAACATCTTCCCACCAATTGTCTACTTTATCTTTCAAGTTGAAGATAGATATTTTGGCCTTCATGTTATCTATGTACTCATGCAACTCAAAGAATTTTTTCATCCCAAGTATCCAAGCCTTTTCATCTTCCAGCTTCTTCACATCTCCATTAAAATTAGGTGGCTTCACTTTCTTAAACTCATTTGGAAAGTATCCCCTATCATTCCTCATGTAAGGATGATAATGATGATGATCATGATGTTTGTTAGAACCAAAACTAGAATAGTACTTATACTCATCGCCCCTCCTATTTGGAGTGTTCAACAACTTTCCATCTCTCGCCATATTAGATCTATTTGACCTGTGTCTATCAGGAGACATATTGACATACACTCCATTAGTTATGTCCTCCTATCCATGGTTGATCTAAAGTGGCCCTTGTCGCTACAATACTAACAAACTCTGAAGAAGTATAGCATTAACCTATGCTTGCTTCTCTTGTGCCTATATGATCCTGTCATTATCTTCCTTACAACTCATTATCTCTTCCTTTAAGCTTCTCAGTGTAACTACCAAATCGTAAGAGTTCACAACACCATACTACTCTTTGGATTCATAGGGAGAGTCTTTGTAGTCAACCATATTTCTAGCCATTTGATATTTCTTTCCACAATGCATAAGATGTTAGATAAACCAAATGATAGTAAATCAACGTACCTTAGTATAATTTGGGGAGGATACCTTATCTCCAAGATCAACAAATCAGCATGATACATGTATAACATAAACATAATAGCATATAGACATACACAACTAAATGCATCAACACATAAACATCATTCTAGCTAGGGTCTAGTCATCAATGCAAGGCCATATGAAAAATGCATGTTATGACCTCATGCATGACAACAACCATTACTCCATTGTACACATTGCTACATGCAACCGTCAACATGCATAAGAAATTCCTAATCAACTACACATACACATAGACGCATGTAGTCGAGCATAAGTGATCAATTCTTGTAACCAACCTACAAGACTAATACATGTAATCAAACATTCAAGAATGTTGCATAACATACAAGGATGTAATCAAGCGACATATAACAACATGTAAGAAACATATAACAATATGTAACCAATCATATACTCATGACAAATGCATTCCACAAAATGAACATCAAGTTCCTCATGACAACCTTACTACAACGATGATCAACATTAAGAAATGCAACAAGCACATGGAATGCAAGTGTAAGAGACACACATGCAACTAACATGCCTGCATGACCAACACACACTATCTATCTAGTCCAAGGGGTGAACCATGCTTTGATACCACTTTGTAACACCCTCCTCTCACATCTACCCAAGTAACCATCCAACCAAGATAAAAATGCGACGATAGGCTACTATGATTGGACTTGACCTCCTATGTGACCTTAAGGAAGTGGAATCGAAGGAAACATAACACACAGACATTCAACATCAACTTCAGGACCCTTAAGAACTAATCCAACACTTCAGATAACTTGCCCTTGGGTCCCACTGATCTTTTGGACAACTTAGTCCTCAGTCGCTCTCACAAGTTTTCCTGCTAGCGTCCAGAGACTTATTTTACCAGTTTTGTGCCAACATCACCAGGATTTGAGCCACTTCTTTAGGCCCAAAGTGCGGGTCACTGCCCAAAATGGAATGATAACTTAAGATCAGTAAAACAACATGGAAATAAGAATGAAAAACAAATAAGTTAAAAAAGACCTTACCCAGGCCCCTACTAGCCATGACAGCCATTTCATAAAACATATCACAAACATGAAATCTACAGGTGTAACCAATAGAATTAAACATAGGGATCTTGTACTTGTCTGAGAATCGCTAAGAACTGGTGTTCTATCATGTAATTTTTTGCATTATCGTCTATTAGGTCATAGATACATTATCCCTTTCATTTACAAGTAAAAACATGTTGAGATTCATACATAGCTATTATCATAAAACATACATATAACCAACATAATAACAACAGAAATACCATAAATATATCAACCATAAAATCCACATATAGATCAGTACATTTACACATGAAAACCAAGGGAATGAATGTCTCATTAATGAATGCAATAAACCAATCGGAGATGGGACTATCACATTCCACCTGACCATAGATTGGCTGAGCCAAGTCTCTCTTCAGCCAATCACCCCTGTGCCATATTCAAAGGATGAATGTGGGACTCATAGAACACACCCAAAACACCAAACAAGCATTGATGCCACTGAAATTCTCCACCTACACCGTGAGGAATTTGAGCACCTCCTAGTCTCTTAGGATTTATCATAATCCACAGTCCGATCTAGGTATCACTAATCCCTACACCAAGATACACTCTCCATGCTTTACCGTACATCCCATCCCGTGACTACTAGGCCAAACGAAGAGAAATCCACCTCTTGGATTTACCGCATATCCCTCCCTTCACCAACAAGGGTTTCTAGGTGTTGAGAAATGGCAACAAGAAATTCCAGTTTAATTTGTCCTCGAATTAAACTGTGAATTAAATTCGAATTCTTTTCTCATAGCAATTTGAAAATAATTAATTAAGTTTAATTAACTTAATTAATTTAGGAAATTCGAATTGGAAGTCTTTTAGAAGACATGTATATGTTCTCCCTAACTTATGTGAGTTAAGGATGAGTTATGAATGAGTTGTAATTAGTTAACTCATTTTATTGAGTTAAGTCCAGTTAAATTAGTTCCAATTAGTTTCAGGAACTAATAGTGAGTAAAAAATCAGTTGGGACACTAGTGACATAATTAGTGCTACTCTAATTAACTGAAGATTCCACCATTAGAAACTCATGCATGTTGATTCTGAGAAAGACCCAATTGAGACTAGAGTGCAAGGACAGTGTACTATTTGTTTTATATTTTTCTAATTTGTACTAACAATGCATGCATTCAGGAACTGGTCCTTGAGGGATTGCACTATTTTTAGAGGCTTTATTTCCCTTTAAATACAAGCTATCCTTCATAGGAATTACACATTGGAATAGAGACTTGGAGAGATTGTGAAGAGGCTAAGCTTTGGCCTTGAGTTTTCTTTTGAGTTGGAGATTGAATTTGATGGGTACTGGGACTGTTCTAGAGAGAACAAAAATTGTAATTTGATCTTGATTTTCCTGATTAATACAAAACAGATAGTGGGGTTTTGAGTTGTGGCTTTCCCTGGATATTTATTGTGTTATGCGCTTTTGATTCTCTTCCTCTATTGATTATTCTTTGCTCGATGTTTATGGTCTTCCACTGTAAAGAGTAGAAGTATATTCTTGTCTCTTGTTTTAGTAGATTACATGAGCTTGTGAATCTACAGGTTTTTCTACATGGTATCAGAGCAAGATTTTTTTTTGGGCCGAGAGTTTGCAGAGAAGTTCTGAGAATTTTTGTAAAAAAATTTCATTAAAAAATTGCATATTTGGATTCCTTGGGAAAATATACCCAAATTCAAAAAAAAAGTGGCTGAATCAGAGTTTAGATGAGGGAGATATTGTTGATTTAAAATCAGCTCTCTATAGGAGATTTCGAAGTTTTGGGTTTTTGGGTTACAGGTGAAAGTCAAATTTTCATACATACTTCAGGATCAGTAGATGGTGTTCCATGGGTTGAGGCTTGAGTATGCCTTGGAAGGCAGATCAAATTTTATAGCCTGGAGGGACATGATGTTGTGCTAGAAGATAATGGCTTGAAGGAATTCATTGATCAAGAAGTCCCCAAGCCAACAGCTACGGATGCACAAAAATTGGCCGAATGGAAGAAGTGTGTGGCGAAGGCAAGGTGGATAATCCTTGAGGGAGTTTGAGACCACATTGTCTCGAGTCTCCATGGCAAGGAAACTCTACATGCTATGTGGAAAACATTTACAGACTTGTATCAGAATAGAAGTGATCAAAGGAAGTTGGAACTGAAGGATAAACTTTGTAAAATCAAGATGGAGAAAGGTGAGATGATTCCAAAGTACTTGACCAAGTTCACTCAATATCGGGATGAACTTGGAAGTGTTGGAATCACATTTTTTGAGGAGGATATGGTGAGCCTTGCTCTTCTTGGAATCTCAAAGAGTTGGCATAGTTATCAGGACTCTGTCAATGGTCAGGAGAAGCTGCGATATTGGGAATGACTATGGTCAGATTTGATGCAGGATGAGATCAGGAGGAACATCAGGGATGGCTCTTCATCAAAGACTGATGATGAAGAGAATTGTACCTTAGTTATTAAGGAAAGGAAGGGGAAAGGTAAAATTTCTCCTTCCAAATCAAATTCTTATCATGGAGGTAAGAAGAAGGACATGACGAAAGTTAAATGCTTTCATTGTCACAAGATGGGTCACTTTGCTACAAATTTTCCATTGAAGAAGTCCAAGGAGAAGTCCTTAGGAGGAGTGGAAGGTGAGGCTTTGTCCTCCCAATTCGAATTGGACTTTTCCCTCATTGCATGCATGCTATCTTCAATGATGGGAAATGTCTGGTACTTCGACAATGGAGCTTCTTTCCACATGACTAGCAACAAAGAGTTATTCAGTGAATTGGAGGAGAAATATCTCAAGATGCAAATCGAGATGGGTGATGACGGTAAGTATAGTGTTACTGGTGTGGACAGTATTAATTTTCAAGGAGAGCATGCGGCTCAACTCACATTGAAGAATGTTATGCATGTACCCGGACTGATGAAGAACTTAGTATCTATTTCCATGCTTGAGGATAGAGGCTATGATGTGATCTTTTCAAAAGGAAAGGCGTTCCTTCAACACATAGCCATGGGTCAAGTAAAGAAGATAGGGGTTCGTGTTCAGAATCTCTATAAGATAGAGGTAGAGGATTGTGCTGCTTTGAGTTCAAAAGTGGAAAAGATGTTGAGCCGAGACGTCAGCGAGTTTTAGCACAGGCGATTGGGCCACTTGCATCATGGCGCTTTGAAGATATTGTAGCAAATCTCTACTGGTCTTCCCAAAGCTATGCTTGAGCAAGTTGATACATGCAAGGGTTGTACTTTGGGAAAATACACCAAGTCTTCCTTTGGAGATAGAGATAGTCGAGCAGAGTCTATTCTACAGAGAGTCCATTCAGATGTGTGTGGAGAATTCTCGACAGTATCCACCGCGAAACACAGGTATTATGTTATGTTTGTAGATGACTATTCTCGTAAATGTTGGATATTTTTCATGCAGAGAAAGGATCAGATGTTCACAAAGTTTTTTGAATTCAAAACATTGGCCGAGAAAGAGTCAGGTAAGAAGTTTAAATCTCTACGAAGTGACAATGGTGGAGAATATGTCTCTAATGAGTTTAATAACTTCTGTGCAGCGGAAGGGATTAAACTATAATTGATGGCACCTCATAACCCTCAACAGAATGGGGTTGTCAAGAGGAAGAACAATAGCATAGTAGGGGCAGCAAGGGCGATGTTGCATGATCATGGCCCACCACTATGCTTGTGGGTTAAGGCATGCAACACAACGGTTTATGTTCAGAACCGTAGCCCACATCGAATACTTGAGATGAAGAGACCAAAGGAGTCTTATTTCGATAAGAGGCTAGATGTTGGCCACTTCAATATTTTTGGGTCATCGATTTATTGCCATGTGACCAAAGATGAACAGAAGAATCTTGAACCAACATCATAGTTGGGGATCTTTTTGGGGTACACTAATACTCACCACAACTATCGAGTGTACATGCAAACCAGTCGAATGACAATGGTTCGCAAGGATGCCAAGTTTGATGATGAGAATGCCATGCGAGTATCCCTTGAGAGGGATCTTGAGCTACATGTGAAGGAGGAACTTTTAGTTCCTAAGTTTGAGAAGCCTCAGATTGATGTGGAGTAGCCACATGTAGAGGTTCTGAGAGCGGAGACATCCACTCAGGTAGAGTCTTCCAGAGAGGGAAGAAAGTGCAATAGAGAGGCTGACACATTTTTGGATGATGCATGGGAGAATGTGGGAGCACCCTCTTCTCAGCGCAGACAAAGGAGGTCACCAGAGAGGTACACTGGAAACATGGCACTTATGGGTGCATTTGTTGTGATAGAGCCATCTTCCTTTCAAGAAGCAGTGCAGCAACCAGTTTGGGTTGATGCAATGGTGGAGAAGTATGACTCCATAGTTCGAAACAGTGTTTGGGATGTGGTCTAGTGACCGGAGGACAAGTCAGTTCTAAGCTTCCGTTAGCTTTACAAAGGTAAAGCAAGCTACAAATGGTAGTATTAAGAAGCATAAGGCTAGATTTGTGGCCCGTGGCTTTTCACAGGTAGAGGGGATTGACTATGATGAGACCTTTTCTCCTGTTGCAAGGTACTCATCTATCAGATCTATTTTGGCACTATCTGCACAGATGGGTTGGAGTATCCATCAGATGGATGTGAAGACTGCCTTCCTCAATGGAATGATTGAGGAAGAGGTGTACATAGAGCAGCCCGAAGGTTTTGAAACCTTTGACCGTGAGTCGCTTGTGTGCCAACTTAAGAGAGTGTTATATGGGCTAAAGAAAACACCCCATGCTTGGTACACCAGGATAGATAGCTACTTCACTGGGTGAAGCAGATGCGAACTTGTATCACATAGTGGTGGAAGGTCAGCTTTTGATCATTGTACTTTATGTAGATGATCTTATACTGGGAGGTGATGAGAAGCTCATCAAATCCTGTAAGGAGGACATTGCAAGAGAGTTTAAGATGAAGGACATGGGGCTCATGCATTACTTTCTTGGCATGGAGGTATGGCAAAGAGATGGAGAGTTGTTTGTTTCTCAAGGAAAGTATGCCACTGAGATACTCAGGAGATTCCGCATGGAGAGCAGTAAACCCATGGAGACTCCTCTAGATGGTAACTAGAGGAAGGGGGGATGCTACTCCAGGAGAAGTATTGGAAGCTACTATTTACAGGTAGCTTCTAGTTTCACTCATGTATTTGGTGAACACATGACTAGATATGTTTTATGCAATTAACCAGCTTAGTCAAGCGATGGTTAGGCCTACCAAGTTGTATTGGAAGGTGGCAAAGCATGTATTGAGATACCTCAGAGGCACTACTCAGTTTGGTTTGTGGTATAGACGGACAGAGGGAGTGAAGCTTCAAGGCTTCATCGATGCAGATTGGGCGGGGAGTCCATTTGAGAGGAAGAGCGCATCAGGAGGGATCTTTAGTATTGGGTCATCTGCATTTTCTTCGTATAGTAGGAAACATAGATCAATTGCACTCAGTTCGACAGAGGCGGAGTACATGGCTGCAATTCAAGCAGCATGTGAGGCTATCTGAATGAGGAAGATCCTGGTTGGTTTGTTTGGTCAGAAGATGGATATGACAATGATTTATTGTGATAATCATATTTGTATCAAACTCTCTGAAAATCCAGTTTTTCATGATCATTCCAAGCATATAGATATTCGGTATCATCATCTCAGAGATTGTGTATTGAGGCAGAACATGTTGTTAGATTACATTCCCATGAAGGAGCAAGATGTTGACATCTTGACAAAGGCATTGCCAAGAAGTAAATTCGAGTTTCATAGAGATAGGATCGGGGTAGTGGATAATCCCTTTCTTGTTGAGAGGGAGTGTTAAGAAATGGGAATAATAAATTCCTGTTTAATTTGTCCTTGAATTAAACTGTGAATTAAATTCGAATTCTTTTCTCATAGAAATTTGAAATAATTAATTAAGTTTAATTAACTTAATTAATTTAGGAAATTCGAATTAGAAGCCTTTTAGAAGACATGTATATGTTCTCCCTAACTTATAGGAGTTAAGGATGAGTTATGAATGAGTTGTAATTAGTTAACTCATTTTAATGAGTTAAGTCTAGTTAAATTAGTTCCAATCAGTTTTAGGAACTAATAGCGAGTAAACAATCAGTTGGGACACTAGTGACCTAATTAATGATACTCTAGTTAATTGAAGATTCCACCATTAGAAACTCATGCATGTTGATTCTGAGAAAGACCCAGTTGAGACTAGAGTGTGGGGACATTGTACTATTTGTTTTAGATTTTTCTGAGTTGCACTGACAATGCATGCATTCAGGAACTAATCCTTGAGGGATTGCACTATTTTTAGAGGCTTTATTTCCTTTTAAATACAAGCTATCCTTCATAGGAATTACACATTGGAATAGAGACTTGGAGAGCTTGTGAAGAGGCTAAGCTTTGGCCTTGAGCTTTCTTATGAGTTGGAGATTGAATTTGCTGAGTGTTGGGATTGTTCTAGAGAGAACAAGCATTGTAATTTCATCTTGATTTTCCGGATTAATACAAAACAAATAGTGGGGTTTTGAGCTGTGGCTTTCCCCAGATATTTATTTTGTTATGTGCCTTTGATTCTCTTCCTCTATTGATTATTGTTTGCTCGATGTTTATGGGCTTCCACTATAAAGAGTAGAAGTAGATTCTTATCTCTTGTTTTAGTAGATTACATGAGCTTGTGAATCTACATGTTTTTCTACATGCGGCACACAATCCTAGCTTTACCACAACCCATAGTCTGGCTCAGGGGTTACTAGGCCAGTGGCTTTACCATGATCCACAATTTGGTTCAAGGACCACTAGGCCATGTGTTTGTCATTTCGGAGATCCACCCCACTCAGCTTCGAATCCATCCGACTATCCCAGCTCAAACAAATATGAGAACCCATCGCATCAAAGATATCTAGAAATGGTAAGGCTAGGCTGAAGAACACTGTCACACCTGGAAAAATCCATGCCATGATAGAAAAGAACCACATGCAGTACCATGCTTGCCAAATCTAGCAAGGAAAATACACATGCAATTTTATACCTGCAATGAAGCTTGTTGTAGCAGATTGATCCTACATTTTCCTGCTTGATCTTTTCTTCCTCTTTCCTTATTTTCCTTTCTTTCTCCATTGCCAAAGTGCTCCAAGAAAATTCTAAGTGTCCAAGAGAGAGAGAAAGAGAGATAATAATGAGAGAGCTCCAAAATTCAACTGACAAAAGGTTACCAACTGATCCTCAAAAGCCTTTTTATGAATGAGGCCTCTATTTTCTTCATTTTCCATTATTTTCCTCCTCACATGCAACCTGTGACCTTTCACCTCCTTTTTCTCTTAATTTCTATTATTTTCATAAATAAATGTGCCAAAAAATGTCATTTTGCCTTTCCAAAGCCTTATCCATTTCCTTTGCCAATTTCCTTAGCCATAAACAATCAAATGAACACCCCCTAGGATGTATTGCCCAACATTCAACTTGGAATAAGTGTCCCATCAACTGTGGTTATTGTTTTTAACTTTTATTACATGGAATTTTCACCGTGGTTGTTACATTATACCTGTACCATGATTTGTACCTACACTTGTACTTGTACATGTATTATCACCTATACTTGTACCCTGCTGCAACCTGTGCATAATCTCCATATATCAGACATCCTGCTAACCTTCTTGCAAGATCCTATCCTGTAAGTCTGTCCCTTAGGATCTCATAGCTACTAAGTGATTCACTTGTATCTGCCTTCTAAGAGTGTCTGCCACTTTGTTCTCTTTGCCTTTGATATACCTGATCTCAAAATCAAACTTACTGATCGTATCCAACCACCGAGCCTACCTACCATTTAGATTTGTTTGGTCAAATAGATACCACAAACCATTGTGATCACTCATCAATTTAAATCTCCTACCCAGAAGATAGTGTCTCCACATATTCAATAGATGTATAATCGCTACCAACTAGAGATCGTGTGTGGGGTAGTTATGCTCGTGCTCATTCATCTTTCGTGATTCATAGCATACCACTTTTCCACCCTGCATAAGGACTCCACCAAGTCCTTTCTTGCAAGCATCTGTGCATACTACAAACTCTTTGTTCAGATCTACAATCTTTAACACTGGTGCATGTGTCAATAACTGCCTAAGCTGCTCGAAACTAGCCTTACACTCCTCTATCCATTCAAACTTCTTACCTTTCCTCTGCAATGATGTGATAGGATAAGAAAACTATGAGAAGTTCCTGATGAACCTCCTATAATAGCCTGTCAACCCCATGAAATATCTCATCTCATCCACATTCTTAGGATCTACCTTCTCCGTGGTGGCTCTTATCTTTTCTAGATCTACTGCAATGCCATCCTTGGAAACAACATGTCTCAAGTAGTGTACCGCAATCCGAAGGAAACTACACTTGTTGATCTTAGCATACAACCGATGCTCTCCTAACAATTTCAACATTGTTGTTAAATGCTCAACATGCTCTTCCTCATTTTTAGAATATACTAATATGTAATCAATGAACAGAATAACAAACTTCTCCAAATACACACGCAACACATTATTCATCAAGCACATAAATGTAGTTGGAGCATTAGTTAAACTGAATGGAACTACAAAAAAATCATAATGCCCATACCTAGTCCAAAAAGTTCTCTTGTAAATGTCTTTCTCTTTGGTGCATACCTAATGATGTCCAAATCTTAGATCAATCTTCAATAACATTGTTGCTCCCTTCAGCTAATGAAATAAATCATCAATCCTCGGGAACACATACCTTTCCTTGATAGTCACTTTGTTCAACTACCTATAGTCAATACAAAATTTGAGAGTACCATCTTTATTCTTCACAAAGAATACTAGTGCGCCCCATGGTGATACACTTGGCCTAATGTATCCTTTGTCCAACATTTCATTCAACTGTAGCTTCAACTCTACCAACTCAGGTGTGCTCATCCTGTAAGGTGCCTTTGACGTTGGAGTTTCTACTAGCACCAACTCAATAGAAAATTCTACCTCCATGTGAGGTGGCAACTCTGAAATATCCTCAGGAAATACATCCTTGAACTACTGTAGAACTGGGTACCTTATCAAAACATATGCATCCTCAACTTCCTTACCTTTATCACTAGAAATGTGTACTGCAAATAACACACACCCTTTCCTGTGACTACGCTTTGCTTGTATAGTTATCACCATCCTAACCGATGTGGCTTTCTTCTTACCCTGTAAAACTCTTGGCTCCCCATTATCATCCAAGCACTCAATAGATTTGTCAAAACAATCCACCTTGGTTCTATGAATATACAACCAATCCATGCCCAACAACATATTGTATGATCCCAACGGTAATAAATTCAAACGTGTTGCGGTAAGCATACCATTCAAATAAAATGCACAAGATCTTACCTAATGATGAACTCACTTATTTGTACCTATAGCTAACTACACTAACCAAGATTCAGCATGCAATTCCTTATTCAAACCACACTTATCCACCAAGTCAGTACTAACATACTATAATTAGATCCAGGGTCAATCAAAATAGAAATAACTTAATCACAAATATTATCGTTCATCTCAATGATAGATGCCTGATGGTCTGTTTGTTTTTTATCCAATGCTTCATAAATATGAGGAACGCTCTTTACAACATCCCCAACAGTCTGTGCATCCTATGCACTATATATCTGAGGCCTACCACCCTTTTTGTGTGGACAATATCTCATGCGATGATCTTTGCCACATGTCCAACACTCTATAGCCTTCCAGCCTGCACCTTTGTTATGCTCCTCAGATTGTTGTCCCTGTTCTCTGTCAGATGCATTGAACCTCTTATGTGGTGAAAAATTCTCCTTATTACCTTAATCTTGTGGTCCTACTCGCTTCCTGTCCCATTTTCCTTTGTTCTTTGCATTTCCATTCCAGTATGGCTTAGTCTTGTATCTACGCTTCGATTTTTCATAGCAATGATTTAGCTTATGAATGGCCTCCTCCAATGATCTAGGCTCATTGAACTCAATCCTATCTTTGAATTCCAATGGTAACCCACTAGTGAATCTCTTAATCTTGTCCTTCTCCTCCTTGAGGTAAGGCACATACTCAGTAGCTCCAAGAACTTGCTAGTGTACTCATCATTTGTCATAGATCCCATCTTTAGTTCATAGAATTCCTTTTCCCTGTCATCAAAGCATCTCTCTGGTAGGTACTTCCTTTTGAATAGCCGCTCAAACTCACTCCATGTCCAATCTTCCTCATGTATACCTCTAGCATTCTTCACATCTTCCAACCAAATGTCTACTTTATCTTTGAGACTGAATGTAGCTACTATGGCTTTCATGTTCTCCGAATAATCATGAAACCAGAAGAACTTCTTCATACCAAGAAACCATGCCTTTTCATCCTCTAGTTTCTTCATCTCTCCATCAAATGTTGGTAGCTTTTCTTTCTTAAAATCATCTAGAAAGTACCCCCTATCACTTTTCCTATAAGGATGATAATGATATCGATCATCATGCTTGTCAGAACCAGAACTAGAACAATATTTGTGTCTATCCCTTCTCCTATCCGTAGTGTCCAACAGTGTGCCATCTCTGATCGCATCATCATTATCTGACCTGTGACCACCATGCAACCTACTACCATATGGCCCACTAGTTTTATCCTCCTTCTCATAGCTAATCTGAAGTGGCCCCTGTCACTGCAAATCTGACAAATTCTGAAGTATCACTGCATTTACCGAGCTACTAGTTTCTCCCATGCTTGCATGATTATGTCATTATCTACCTTACAAATCCTTATTTATTCCTTTAATCTTCTCATTGTAACTTCCAAATCATAAGAGTTCCCAACACCATATTGCACTTCAGATTCATAGGGAGAGTCTTTGTAGTCTACCATCTTGCTAGCCATTTGATATTTCTTCCTCCAAGGTATATCATGTCAACTAAACCAAATCACAATAAACCAATGTACCTTAGTATAGCTTGGAGAGGATACCGTGTTTGCAAGATCAACAAATCAGCATGATACATATATAACATAATCATGACATCATATAGAAACATAACACATAAGCATATAACCATGCAACCATCATTCTAGCTAGGGTCCAGTCATTAATGCATGACCTTATCGACAATGCATACCATGACCTCATGCAAGAAAACAACCATTGCATCACTATACACTTGACCACATGAAAACATTAACATACATAAGCAATGCATAGCCAACCACGCACATGCATAAACACATATGATCAAGCATAAATGAACAATACTTAAAACCAAACCTACAAGAATAATACATGCAACCAAGCATACAATAATGTAACCAAGCATACATGAATGTAACCAAGCATACAAAATGATACATGTAAGAAGCATATAACGACATGTAACCAGTCATACACTCGTGAAAATGCACTCCACATTAACAACATCAACTTCCACATGGCGACATCACTACAACCATGATCAACATTATGCAAATGCAACAAGCATCTAGAATGCAAGCATAAGAGACACACATGAAACTGACATGCATGCATGACCAATATACAACCCATCGAGTCCAAGGGATGAACCATGCTCTAATACCACTCGGTAACACCCTCCTCCTACATCTACCCAAGCAACTGGCCAACCAAGGTAAACATGTGATGAGAGGCCACTATGATATGACTCGACCTCATAAATCATGTTAAGGAAGTGGAACCGATGGAAACACACCATACAAACATTTAACATCAGCATTAGGACCCTCAGGAACTAATCCAACCTTTCTTCCAACCAGGCCTTGGGTCCCACTAAAATTTTGGACAACTTGACCTCTGGATGCTCTCATGTTATGGGCATGCCAACATCCAGGGACCTCTGGACGCTCTCACATGCCTGCAAGCTAGTGTCTAGGGACTCGTTTTCTTAGTGTTGTGCCAGTATCCCCAATATTTGAGCCACTTTTTCAGGCCCAGATCCCAGGTCACTGCCCACAATTGAATGACATCTTTAGAACATTAAAATAACAAGGAAATGACAATATAAATACAATCACTTGAATGAGACCTTGACTGGACCCCTACTAGCCATGAAAACCATTTCTTCAAACATATCACGAATATGTAACCTACAGGTGTACATAACATATTTGAGCATAGAGGTCTCATACTTAGCTGAGAATCACTATGAAACCTTGATGCCTCAACCCATCAACTGCCATTTCATCCATTAGGTCATAGATACATTGATCATTTTTTACTAGTAAAAACATAATGAGAGCCATACATAGCTATTGTTACAAAACAAGCATAATAGCAATAAGAATACCAATGAAATCACAGCCATATAAACCACATATAATCCAGTATAATATTCATAGAAATACAAGGAGAAATAACCTCATATTGATGATGCAAAATCCAATCTTGAGATCGGACTTCCACATTCCACTCAACTGTAGAATTGCTGAGCCAAATATCCCTTCATCAATTCACCCTCGTGCCATATTCCAAGCATGAATGTGGGATCTCATAGAACACATCAATCTAAAGCCATCCAGGGCCTCTAGAGGCCATCCACTTCAACCCATCAAATAGTGATTCCACATCGCGGTCGGACATCACAAAACTGTCATCTGATTAGTCTCTATCCAAGCCTTCTAGGGCTTCCAGAGCATTTTTCCAACCAAGCTTCTAGGACTAGTAACTCAGGGCTTCCAGAGCATTTGTCCAACCAAGGTTTCTAGGACTAGTAACTCAACCCTCAACTTTTACCGGGCTTCTAGAGCATTTGTCCAACCAGGGCTTGCAGGCCTAGTAACTCAACCCACTAAGGGCTTCTAGGGCATTTGTCCAACCAAGGCTTCTAAGACTAGTAACTCAACCCAAGTTGTTATAGGGCTTCCAGAGCATTTGTCCAACTAGGGCTTCCACGACTAATAACTCAACCCAAGCTAAGGAAACATGAGAACCAACCAAAACAAAACAAGGAAACAAATCCACAATAACCTTGGCTATCCAGGAAATGGCAAGGCTAGGAAATCCATTGTCAATCCCAACCATCCTCCATTCCCATGACAGATCACAACCAACAAACCACACGAATATTCTATGCACGCCAAAACTAGTGAGGAAATCATACATACAACTCGGCACCTGGAAGAAAATTGTTGTAGCTACTGATCCTGATGTCCTCTTGCGCTTTCCTGCTCTTCCTTTGCCTTCTTTCTCCAAAAATCCAAGTATGCCACACCCTCCAAGAGTGCTCCAAGAAAACTCTAAGTATCCAAAAGCATGAGAGAGAGAGAGAATAATGAGAGAGCTCCAACACTGACCTGACAAAAGGTTAC
This sequence comes from Pinus tabuliformis, assembly GCA_031772625.1. Lineage (NCBI taxonomy): Eukaryota > Viridiplantae > Streptophyta > Pinopsida > Pinales > Pinaceae > Pinus > Pinus tabuliformis. The sequence goes on from CM062807.1 coordinate 1,024,129,579, forward strand.
CAACTGATCCTCAGAAACCTTTTTATGAATGAGGCCTCTATTTTCTTCATTTTCCATTATTTTATTTCATTTTCCTCCTCACATGCAACGTGTGACCTTTCACCTCCTTTTTCTCCTAATTTCCATTATTTTCATTAATAAATGTGCCAAAACGCCATTTTGCCTTTCCAAAGCTTTAGCCATTGTCTTTGCAAATTTCCTTAGCCATTAAACAATCTCAAGTGATCCCCATCACTCGGACTTTTCCCAACATTCAGCTTGGAATAAGTGTCCCACTAATTGTGGTTATTATTTTTCCTTTATTAACTTTTATTACATGGAATTTTCACAAGGGTTGTTACATTATTAAATTACAAATGTTTTTTATGTATATGACAAAGCACGAAATAGATACCGCCGAGTAGGTCAACAAGAAAATAAAACTAATTATGTCTTGGTTATAACATAGGAAATTGTACGACCTTGCATCTCATAGGAACCCCACGCACATAAGAGTTAGGAAAAAAAGTTAATATGTATTGACTCAAGTTTGGTAGGTGTGCTTGTAAGAATATAAGTGTAATATGTTAACCCTCATGTCCTAGGAAAAAAATCGCATATCACCTTCGAGTTTGGGAAATCATGCATGTCAGGACTGAGTATACCTTTTCAGAATAAGCAATACATACATGCATATAGATTTTAGTTAGAAAAAAAATGTAAGAAATAGGTTGGTGACACTTCTAGAAACTTTCGCACATGCTCTTAAGGATTTAATAATGGCTTATGGGGTTTTTCTTCTGCTGGTTGAAGGCTTGATTGAATATTATCTTTCTTCGAAGGCTCCTTTGAAGAGGAGAGAGACTCGAATCTATTTACAAATCTAGGGATCCAGTCGGGATTTGAGGCATCTTGAGGACTCAAATTTCTTCTTCTTTGAGGGATTTTCCAAATCATTTTTCTCTTTTTGAGAGGAGTGTTCTTTGGGTGATTCATTTGCATTCATCAAACAATTCCTAATAAGATGCATGTATTCATGGAAACTTATGCATCTATAGGGCACGATCATAATTTAAAGGATGCTTCCAAAGATTATCTTGATAATAATATGTATTGAAGTTGGAAACGTTTGGGAGATATTCATATAAACATAGATCTAAGTATATGAAGTGTACCTCCCTCTCTTAGTTGCCTCTGATACCTTGAAAAACTACAAATGGAAGCCTATGCCTACAAGGATTTCCTCTTCCCAATATTCCTTTGGAAGAGAAAAAAATTGAACCCACACCAGGAAAGCAAGGAAGTCTTCCTTCTCCAGATTATGTTGTTGTTTCCAAAATCGCATGAAAAGCCTTGCATTATTAAAATAATATGGCCCTCCTTCAAAAACCCCCAATTTGTCTTCAAAGTTAGAGAAAATTATTGTGAAGAATCCTTTGGCCCCTCACTCGAGTTTTATTTGACCCCGGAGGTTACATTTATTTTGGATGCACCCAATTAAAGACTTTTTAAAGGGTCATATTTTGATGAAATTGCAAATCAGAGCATGATCCTACATATATTGGATATATATTCTCCGATCTTGTCAGATTTAACGTCATATTTTGGATCTTGCATCGTTCTTGGCAGGCAACGCCCTAGATTTCTAGTTTTCCAAGATACACCTAGCGAAGGTTTCTCGGAGAAACTGGAAACCTCACTTCATCTAACTATTATCTGACAAGAATGTTGAAGATTAGGAGATTGAAAGAGAATAACAATAGATCCAGAATCTTTACAAACTCTCGAAACAATCTGACTAAATGGGGCAAAGCCCCCTCTCCTTTAGCCAATCATAAATAGCCACGAAGAAAAATATCAATAATTTAAAATATAAAATTATTTAATAAAATATTTAAAATATATATATTTATAATTTTTTTAAATATTATATTTTTTTAATTTTATTATATCTTTCTTTTAATTTTTTAAATATAAATTTACTTTTATTTTTAATAATTAAATGTCAAAATTTTACCATTTATTTAAAAATATTATATTATATGTCATACTAATATATTTTAACAAAATTAAATATTTCAAATTTACATTTAGAAATATTTTTCATATTTTTTTAATTTTAAAAGTTTAAAATTAATTAATCTTTAAACCATTAGAAAATTTACTTATAAATAATTTTGAAAAGACATACACAAATATATATAAATATATAACATTAATAAAAACACACTATTGAATTTAAAACTTTACTTATAAAATAATTTTAAAAATAAAATGATTTTATATATATATATATATATATATATATATATATATATTAATCAATTATTAAACCATATATATTCATTTAAAAATACAATTTAATTACTATATTCCAAAACTACAATTTATAAACTTCAATTTAAATAAAAAAAATCATAATAACTCTATCTCATCGCCCAAACTAAATTCAATCAACAAAATATTAATTATTTAAATTATATATAAACAAAATATTAATTATTTAAATTATATATATATATATATATATATATATATATATATATATATATATATACAAAAGACATTTAAATTAAACTTGGCCCATATCATATGAGTAAAGGAAATTATTTTAAATCAAAATAAAATTAATAAAAATACAAGTTAAAAAAAAACATTTAAATTAAACTTGGCCCATATCACACGAGTAAAGGGAATTATTTTAAATCAAAATAAAATTAATAAAAATACAAGTTAAAAAGACATTTAAATTAAACTTGGCCCATATCATGAGTAAAGGACACTTCAATTTTTATTTTTTTAAATAAAATTAATAAAATTAAAATTAAACTTAGCCGATACCGTATCAGTGAAGAAAACTTTATTTTTAATCTTTTAAAAATATAATTAATAAAATATATATAAATAAAATAGCTAAAACATAAGACAGTTAGATGACACCTAACCAATTTACTGTCAATAAAGAAAGCATTTTTAATCTTCTACTACATTGCTGTAGCAACCCAACTGATGTTTGAAGTTTATAGGGAAGTATGGATAATGATCATTAATTCAATATATGAAAATCACAGCTACCAACCTTATGTTTGAACTTCATGGAAAGTACCGATAATGATCATTAATTCAAATATATAAAAATCGCATAGTTAAGCCACCTTAGGATTCCATGCTAGGTAAGGTTAGGGAACCTTAATAGTCTGTCTTTCTCTAATAGTGATTTTGGATTTTTTTATTTTTTTAATGAGAATATGGTGAAAAAAAATTGGACAAATTTTGATATCTGTATTTAACATGGGTTTTCAACTTTTTATATGGATTTAGAATTGTGAAAAAAATTTAGAACATATAATTTATTTTAACAAATTTTTATTAAATTTTTGACCCATAAAAAAATGTTAATTTTTTTTCTAAAACTTATAGCAAATAAATTATAGTGATTTAATTTTTTCTTTTGTCAAGTAAGTTTTAAAACTATCTTTTTTACTAAGAACTCATTTTTCTTGCATACAAAGATATATGTGAACGGCTCAAGACCCAGAAACACCTAATAAGAGTGAAAGACTGCTCCTTATAAATTACCTACAAAGTGATTAGTCAATCTACATTCAACCACTAATGATTGTCCTCACTCTTAATTTAACAATTGACTCCGAATAAATTTTCCCGCTGTTTTAAAAACAAAACCTCTTACCTTATTATGACCTACCTGAAATTATTCCAGGTAAATAAATTCAAATCGCCTAACATTTTTCCTTATATTCACCACAAACAGAGTAATGAATCAGGCTGCATGAGACTCGTAACCAGTGATAATTATCCTGCACGGATGATTTCACAACTAAATAATGATAAATTTTCTCACCTTTTTAAAAACAAAACCTCTTACCTAACCTCTTACCTGGTCAAGACCTGAAAATCATGTCTCGGATAAACTCAACATCACGTGACTTTTTTTCCTTATATCCAACAAAGATTTCTCTACACCTGTTGAGAAATTTCTCACCCCTGAAGACTCACCAAATCTTTTGGGTCAAAGCACAGGAACAGCAGGTGAAGGACTGAAGTGACGGTCTGTTTGACTGGTAGATCGCCATTATAGCCCCTTGCGTGTCTGTCACTGCACCGGCATTGCTGAAACTCCCTTTACTTCGCCTTGAAGCAACAGGGTTTTCGATGTCAACTAATTCGTCTGCTTCAGAACGCCGACATAGAAGCAGGGAGATCTTATGTATATATATCTGTATAATTTGGGTAGAAGTTCCAAGCGTCAAAAACATTTGATCGACTAGAGCAAAGAACTAGAAAGCAGTTCTTGCAATTGCAGAAACAGAGGAAGTACTGTACAGTCTGAGAGTGTTGCATAGCTGCATTATTTGGGTTACAGTCTGAGAGCACTGTGTAGTTGCAGAATTATTGAAGGGAGAGTCTGAGAATTATGGGTCCGGGAGGCGGTGGAGGAGGACCAGGAGGAGGAGGAGGAGGAGGTTGGGGTCCTGGTGGAGGAGGAGGAGGACCAGGAGGAGGAGGAGGTGGTTGGGGTCCTGGTGGAGGAGGAGGAGGACCAGGAGGAGGAGGTGGTTGGGGTCCTGGTGGAGGAGGAGGAGGCGGCCCTGGTTTTGGAGGGCCTTGTGGTTGCATTGAGCAATGGTATATATAAAACACGATTACATTTGATTGAGTCCTTTAGGCTAATCTCCATCTTCTTCTGAATCTTGTGATTGTGTTTTTATTTTTAGACTTGTTCTTCATGATTATGTATTGATGAATCATTTGGGGTTCTGAATTGGATTTAACATTGGTAATCTTGGGTGTTGCAGTTGCTGGTTTCTGTGTTGCTGTGGCTTTCTACGATGGTTTTCTCAATGTTGCTGTCCACCGTTCGGCCCTCCTCACTAATCAAGGTGGTGTGAAGGCTACTTTACTTATAGATGTTTAAGTATATAGAAATAAGAAAAGTTCTACAGGAAACCAAGGATGAAGATATATTTTTTAAATAAGCACTTCATTGTTACAAACAGATACCCAGTAAATAGGCTTTTAATTCTCTCATCATGACTTGTGTCCCATGAACTTCAGCATTAATTATACTGATCAACTTCTCATCACCTTTGTGAACTCATTAAATGATGTTTATTCTTCTCATTACCTTTGTGAAGTCATTAAAATGCAAGAAGTGGAAATGGAAATTATCAAAAAGAATTAATAGTTACCAGTAACTTATACTTTGATAATTATAAAATTTTGAAAATGATGCTTGAGGTTGAAGCTATGAAACTCATCTCATTTGTTTTAATTTCACTTATTTACTTCTTATCTTTATAGGTATCACTGAATGTACTGAGTGCTTAGATAACTATTCATACTAAGGAGAAATTTGTTTTAATTATGCTTATTTCCTTTATAGGATTTACGTAATGCACTGAGTGCTTAAACTATTCATACTAAAACAAATTAAGTATTTATGAGGAAAGAGTCAGGTTGAATGGGTATCAGATATTTAGATTTTTGGGTAATTAATAAAGCTAATTGTTTGACTTTTCTCTGTAAAATTTAAATGTCTTTTTTAGATGTCTAGATCTGCAATAAACATAAACTCAAACCTACCAAATTATGTTTGACTTTTCTCCGTAATTTTTAAATGTCTAGATCTGCAATAAACATAAATTCAAACATACCAAATTTTATGGTATTTAGTCATTTAATACTCTTCCGAACTAATCCTACAAAATGACTTACGCTTACAGCTGACAGTTAATGGTGATTTGATGCAGTTTAGCTGTTTCACGTGGATTTTCTGAGGTGAGGTACATGCATAGGCTTACAGTTAGACAGAATCGTTATTTGATGCACTCTAGCCATCTTGTGTTGGTGTTTCTATCATCTATTGGTGTTAGCCATCTTGTGTTGGTGTTTCTATCATCTATTGGTGTTGCTGTCAGGGAGGCAGCCCTTCTCCATGACAAAAGGTCAGAGGTGATCAGAGTACAGTTGTTTATTGTTAGGAGGCACAAATCATTCTGATGTGTACTTTTACATTCATCAAATCCTGTATGTGTTGATGATGCTATATTATTAACAATAATGTGTTTTTCTGCTATATCCTTTTGGAGAACAAGGGCATACTGCTGTTTTGAGTAGAGTGCTAGCGTTAGATATATTAATATATAGGCAGGAACTACTTTCTGCATCATTTTGTATTAATGCAGTTGCCTTATCGCCAGACATGTCTGTGAAGCATTCAAGCAATTGAATGTGATGTGCATTGTAGTGTACTTCATTATAGAAGACCATCCATTTGATGAACCAGGTATTCTTATGATCTATTGGAAACCTTTTATGCATGATGTTTGATTATGATATAACTTAAAAATGAGAAAGACACAAACTCTCAAAAACAAATATTTATGATGGCATCACCAAGTTATAGAAATAGAAGTGATTAGAAATAGAAGTCAGCATATCTTGTTATATCAAGCTACCTTGTATGAAGCATTTTCTCAGGCTTCCAACCTAAGGATAATGGGCTGAGGCTTATGAACATAATAGCATGAATCTTTTGCTCTTTTGCAAAAGATTTTTTTAAATAAAATATATTTTTTATTAATTTTTTTCCATCTGGCCTGGTCTTTTTCAATGAATCTTTAACAGAAAGGAGCAATGAATTTACGTTCTCCCTAAAATCAATAACCCTCTTTCAATTCTTCGAAGACAGGACTCCTTGTCCCCAAAAATTTAATTAACGTTCTTAAATTGAGCCTAATGCATATAATTAACTATTATCATCATTATTCACACTCAATAATACCTATAACTATTATCATCATTAATCACACTCAATACCTTTTAAGATTACAACGAATTAGGTGAAAAGATTTTAGATTTTTTATTTTTATTTTAAATAAAAGGTGAATTTCAATATTTGATATTATTTAAAATAAGGTATATATGGATTATATCCATAGTTATAGTTGTAGCTATAACTAGATCTGATATCAAAACCAGAGAAACATATTTCACCTATGGATAAAAGGAGAGTTGAACTCCTAACAAGCATAATTTAGAAATTGTACTCGAGATGGTGAGATAATTGAAAATACTATCAATGAAATCCAAATATTAGGCAACCCTTCAACAAAGACGATTGTAAGAATACAATGACAAAAGAAACATTAGGCATCTCGTAGGAAAAGAGAACTAGTGGCCAATCAACAAAGCCAATGACCACAACAACAATAAAACTACATAAATTCAAGACACAAAATAAATCTTGCAAGTTGCACCAAGCACGGGAGAGTTGTGCTTGTAAGTTCCATAGACCGCAAGAAACTTGTCCATAATTGGATAAGGTCCACCAGTGCGTCCAATTGACGAGGTAGAAGTAGCGGAAATTTCAACCGAAGAAAAGAAACGAGAGCTGGTCTACCAAACCAACTTTGAGGAACCACGAGCCACAAAAAGCCCCGGTAGAGAGCACCAAGTCAACTCAATAAATCCACATATCCCTATTGATGAAAGCAATAAAAATTTCAGCAACATTAAAATGATTTGAGCAAAAGAAGGCCAAAATTGTGATACCATATTCTAGTCTTCGTCAGATGAGATAATAGTAAGGTCATCAGTATTGTCAATTGGTGGATCTGTAGGGTCTCCAAGAGACTCAGTGAGATCCCCAGAGGTTGAATCCAACACCAAATATCTCTCCACACGACTCAAGCGGGAGTCAATATCATTAAGACAATATCTAATATTCCGTAAAATACACTTAACATCTTCCAAACCATAAAAGACATTATAATTATTGACTTGTGTGTCCTTGAATAACAAAGTGTCCATTTGTTGCTGCAAGGATAGAGAATGAAGAAAATGTAATCTCTTTTGTTGAACTCTACCCAAGGTAGGGAGCCATTTTAGACCATCCTCAACAACTTCAGAGTCAAAATGGTAAGGGTGATCCCTAGACTCTTTAGACTCCAACAACAAAATTTCCCTTCAAAGGGGACATAATCAAAGAAGGTTGTCATTGAACCAATGGCAAAAGGCTGACCACATTTAACCCCAACATTACTAGCACCACCTCTTTTGCTTGTCATTCTCTAATGAGGAGGCATGATGGCTAAGACAAGAGAACAATGCAGACAACCAATGAGAGTACCATGCCCAATGAAGCAAGCATAAGAGAAAACTACCACCCCTTCAATACCCAACCAAAATACAACCAAGTCATCCCTCAAATTCCACATCAAAGGCGCGGAATAAAGGCAGGATTGTAACTCACCACCACTAAAGGCATGAAGCACAGATAACCCCTCCACCATACCACCACCCGAAAAGTGAGAATACCTAAATAGGCTAGAAGACAAAGCCCAACCCTAAGACTAAAGTCTATGAAAACAAGGTAATTCCAAACTTAAAGAAATAGTTGACGACCACAATTGAGTGGGAAATGCCCCAATTCACCAGAGTAGGGAGCGTTAGATTCTGAAATCAAATAAAACTTGGAAAAACCCAAATTACAAATTTAGCCTCGACCGATATAATTAGAAAACCCCCACTCTAAAACCACACAAAGAAATGACCTATATATCGACAACCACAAACCAAAATAGGACAAGGATATGAGATACCTCTGAATTCGCTATCTAGGAGAAGCAAATTTGAGTAAACAACCACCAATTCAAAATTTTGCCCAAACTCTTAGGCGTGCAAGTATAGAATGAAGAACATCAATTCCAACCACTCCCCAACATGAATGAAGACATGAATGAAGTTATTGTCTCACAACCAAAGCCAAAAACAACAACATGTAGACCAAAGCCTACAAACCTCTCTGTGACTTGAAACCATAAGTAGGAGGGTGAGGAACCTACATTACCTTGCTTAATGTACCTCTGCCACCCCATATCAACGGCTCTGCATTTTTAATGAAGGGACATCATTGTAAATCCCAAGTCCCCATACTGTCTTGTGCCACACCATTACTAGACAACGATAGATGTATGCCCTGCACTCAATCCAAGAGATTATCATTCCCTCTAGCGATCACATCCCCATCGGGGACCTGATGATCCTTCTCCAACCACATTAAGGCATTCAAATCCTTCCCCTAGAATAGAAAGGGGTCAACCTTCATCCAATATCAAAGTTCTAGACATACAACCCAAATTGGTCATAAAATTTCCAAGTGAATTTGTTGATCATTTAGAGTGTTTCACTATTACATAATCCAACTATGGAAGAAGAACACTGACACAACCTACTATGTTTTCCAACCTCCAACTCTTCACATTTTACTTGGAGGTTGACCATCTAATAGTTGTTACAAACATTGTATGGCCAATTGTGAATCCCCATCAACTTGTAATAACTTGAAGTGTTCTCTTATTTCTATATGAAGGCCTTTCTCCAATGCCAAAAATCCAACCATGTAATTGTTAACTAAACCACAACTCTGAGAAAAAAGTCTTAGTGTTACTAAGTTCCAATCGGGGAGCACACCCCAAAATCCAGCTACACCTGGGTTTCCTTCAGAGGCCCCATCAAAACTTAATTTCTCAAAACCACAAGGTGGAGGTGAAAGTGATGTATTTGACTATGGGAGCTCCTTGTGAGGGAGGTTTTTAGAGGGGTACACATATTTTATGATGAATTGAGTTTTTGCAAAATTCTCCCTCCATTATTTTTCAATCATCCATCAACCAAGAAACTGTAAGAATAGTCTAAGATATTTTGTAGAATCGCATCCCTAACGACTGAGATAAGTCTCTTCTTGCTCTGAAAAATTCTAGCATTTCATTCTTTCTAGAGATTCCAAAGGATGAATCTTGTATCCAATATCCACACATGATTAACAGTAGGATTCTTAAAAGCTAAAAAATTCCATTGAACTAGTGTCTCCACTAAATTGCCAAGAATCTGACTATCAGTACCACTTCCTTAGTGAACCCAAAAGTATGGAGAAAATGCTCCATGGTTTATTTAGCTTGTGTACAAAGGGGGCACAAGGATGGACCTTCAACCCCCTTCTTCCTTATTATGTCCCAAGTAAAGACCATGTGCCTAACAATTAACCATAGGAACGTTGACACCTTTGGAAATTGAATCCACATCTAGATTTTTGTCACAATACCCTCATGCTCCAAAATATCATGTCCAACACTACAAAATAACAATCTTCCTTCACAGTAAACATACCCAAAAGCCTATTCCCCCATCACAAAATGTCGTTGTCTTAATAAAATCATATTTTTCTCCCCAGTAATTCTTGCTTAAAATCCTCCCACAGAAAATCATGTGATATGGTTGGCCAATCATCTTGAAAAATCCATTTCCTCCAATCCTCTTCATCAAGCTCCCTTTTCTAGTAACACTGAGCCTTTACCACCCCAAAACCAACAGTAAAGAGTTGCAAATGGTGAAGGTCTACTTTTGTATTTAGGTGAGATAACTATTGCCATTTATCATCCCAAAATAAAGTGGCAGCTTCGTCCTGACAATATTTCCCAAAAAAAACATGACTAGACAATAATTATTGATTATTGTGAACCCATTTCCATACATATGACCCATCCACCATCAAATCACTTCTCAATTTCTCTTCATGATACATAAAGGAAGCATACTTTCTCAACCAAATTTGTTTCCATAGTTCTACCCACCAATTAGCTAATACAACCATAAATTTGCCCCAAAAGTTGAAAGCACTAACTATTACTGGGTCTCACAACCCTAATCCGCTTGTGAAATTGTTGTTTTTAATTGTGTGATTTATGCATGATGTTATAAATTTTGACAACACGTTTTACCTTTAGAACAATTATTTTATTTATATAAAGTAAATGTATATTGTTATATGTTTTAAGGTATTAAAAAATAAAGGTTCATTAATAAGATGGAATTATAACTTAGTAGATGTTTAGATTTCATACCAAAGTTTTAAAACTTAAAACCTGTGAGATAAAAAGTTTTGTAATTAAGGTTTTTAAATATTCAAGAATAAAGTTTTTGTAATTAGATAAAGTTATAAATTTTCACAATTAAGTAGAAGATTTTGGTTGGTATCTACTTTTGAAGATTATTGATGATAGAAGATACAATAAAATATTATGATTGGGAATTTGACATTAATCATAAAATTAATGTTTAATTGTTTTTTAGCCAAAAGATAGATAGATGTTATAGTGTTTATAAATTATTGTAAATATTTCAATATTGATTTAATATGGAGGAAATATTGTAAGAGTTAAATGTTGATTCAATATGGAGGGGATATTGTAATATTTAAAAATAAGAGTGAACACTTAAATATCAACTCAATATGAAAGAAATGATGTTGAGTCTATAAAATAAAACATTAAATCAAATAATAATAATAATAATAAAGTATAATGTTGTCTCAATTAAAATGTAATAAAAATAATAAATAGATTCAATTTAATTTGTTTTATTATAATTTTTTATTAATAAATTATAAACAATATTTTGCTAGAAAAAATATAACACACTTATCATATTAAAATAAATTAAAATAATAATGATTCATATTTTAAAACATATAACTTAAAAAAATTATAATTAAAAATATATATCACATTGCAAAATTAAATTATAAAATATGTAATTATTAAAGTTTAAATAAGAATATCTTTATATAGAGATGTAAAATTTATATAAATATAAATAATATCATTAGGAATAGATTTATCTAAATTTTGAATATGTCAAATGTCGATAAGAATAATTATCTAGATGTGCAAATGTTTCTTCAAGTTGTGCACTCAAAATAAGATGTGCATTTTGAGAGATTTGATCCCTATCTACACTTAGTAGATCTAGACGTAAGATGAATCTATACTAATTAATTAAATTACAAATAATTTTCGAAGAAAAAATCATAATATACATATCACATTAAAGTGAATCTTTTGTTTTGTGGGTTTAAGGTCTAGTCGCTAGAGAGGTGGTCATTCACAGGATTTGTGGTTGGTGTTGTAGGGAGGGTAGTGATGTCTATAGTTGGTAGAAAATGTGTGGTCCACAGAAATCTCTTCTCAATTTACCAATGATGTGTCAAAGAGGTTGGGGTCAACGAGGTGTGAGACCTCAGGGGCAGGGTGTTGTGCATCTAGTCATCCAACAAGAGGAAAGGGGAGAGCTGGAGTAGATGCAGGGTGGCTCCCCTGAGCGCATGGACTTACCTCTCCCATTTGACTCCCTAGAGGCTCAAATTCGCCAAGTGCTAGCAGTAGTATAACAACTAGCTTGAGATAGACACGATGATCAAAATGATGTTATCAACTTCATGAACGACATTCAACATAGTCAGTGGCAAATTATAGATCAACTAGTCTCTCTTTGAATAGGCTAGAAGCAGCTTCAAGAGAAGATGGATAATTTCGAGGGGAGAATGACACACATGGAGTCTCATACACGTGAAGCATTCTTCCATCTTGGTAAGTATAGGAATGATGTTGAGGCTCTAGACAACTTGAATTGTTAGTGATGAAGACGGGATGTATTCTAATTTTTTAGCAGTTTTGGTCCATATGGGCTATCGATATTGGGTCTACTAGCTTTCTTTTGTTGATGTTTGTGTCATTTTTCCTGTAGTAATTGGCCAACAAATCCGAGAAGAGTGTGGCCAAATATTATTGAAGATATGCACACCACGATGTAACTTTTCCATTAATTAATAGAAATGATATATATATATATATATATATATATATATATATATATATATATATATATATATATATATATATATATATATATATATATATATATATATATATATATATATATATATATTTATATATATATATTTATTGTTATATATATACATTAAAAAAATTAATTAATAAATATGTAATTAAAAAAATATTAAATGTGAAAATGTGAAATATACTAAATAGTTATAAATTAAAATCCATTTGATTATATAAATTAAAATAAGGGTTCATAAGGGTTATTATGGTTTTAATAAAATTGAGAATAAGAATATTTTGATATATAAATATGTGAAATTTATATAAATATAAATAATATTATTAAGAACTAGCATATATCCATCTACCAAGTGTCAAGAGGAATCAAATTCTTGAGGAGTAAACCTTTCCTCAAATTTTGCACTCAAAATGAGGTTTACATCTTGAGAGATTTTATCCCTTGCAAATCTTGGCAGATCATGTTGACAAAACTAGGGCATCTAAATTAGGTGATTTCTTTTACTTTGATAACTGCTTGTGATGTATTTTATTTAACTTGATTAGCTTCTTCTTTAACTTGATTATAATTAGTGTTCTTATAATTGAACAACTACCAAAACAATAAAGAATAATGAGATAATAGGACACAAGATGTAGGCTATCAGCCAAGGCCAAAACCTCTCCTCTTGAGAGGAAAACCCACAAGAACTCTTCTCTTCTTATAGAACTTCAATTAACGAATTCCAAGACCTATGACCCTTGACCAAGACCCCTCCAAGGCCAAGTCAAATCACTCATGGATCATCTCCTCTTCCACAAAGTCAGTGATATTCAAACTAGCCTTCCAATAGTCGCTTACTTCTTCTTCGACCTCAATTACAGACCTATACAGTTGACTGTGATTCTCGGCCCTCCTGCAGTAGCCCTAACTCACATCTTTGATAGGAAGATAGTCTATATTCTCCTTCACTTAGGAAACAATTATTTCACCAAAACTTCAGCTTGAATATGGATGCTTCTTTGACCCTTTACTTAGCTTATCAACCTGACTGTAATTCGACATAGTAGTAGGTGATATGATTCCCTAATTACAGTCTACATGTGTGAGAGATTACCCAAAAATAGACCTTCAGAAATCCGACTTCTTCTTCTCTCTTCCTTTTCCTTACTTCACTGATTTTTCTAGTGTCTTTTGTGCTTCATATCGAGCTACTTGTGAGTGCTTGGATACCCTTCAAAGTGGTTGAATAGCCTCACATATATAGGCTTCTTGTCCTAGTTTGAGGGTCAACTTATCAGTGTTGCTAGGCCGACTTGATACTTGGAGCGACCGACTTGTCTAGGAGCATTATGACGAGTTCTTGGAGGGTCTTTGAAACCCATCCTCAAGAATGACAATAATAAATTTATTTTTCTCTTTACATCAATTACATAAAGTCATGATTACATATGTCATTATGAAGACCGAACCTAGTAACTACATATTTCAACAGTCCCTCTTAACTAGGGAGGTATTCATAATCCATACAAGGTACTTGGACATTCTCAAACTAAAGAATTCTCATAAGAATAGTTGGATTGGTAAGCCATCTCATAAGCTACATCCTTAGCTTATGCCAGACCATCTCATCATACCAAAAAACATTGTTACATAGCAATGCCTTAACCAAAAACTCTATCTCTCCACAAGATTAGAGCACAATTTTGGCGAGACCAATCATTAATAGACACCATCATCATTGTCTTTGAAGGAACATACCCCACCTAGGTGTTCATAGGGTATGTCCTTTTAGGACAATTCCTATCTTGGAATAAAACATCCTTAAGGAATTTCCTCTTCAACTACTCTTATCTTGGATGCCCTACCTCATCCTCAAAGAGTATCAAAATTAGTCTCATACACTTACCCAATCCTCCATTATTTCTTCGTATGAAGACAAGAAAGATGTGCCTATCTTTCCCTCTCAACTAGGGAAGACATAGTCATTCCTATAAAGGAATATACCCAATCTCCCTCTTATCCAGGGACTTTTCCAAGCTCCCTCTTAACTAGGGACTTGTTTCCAACAACATCTCTCTACTCTTTGGTGGATATCATGGCACCTTCAGTTGCTTGTAGAGCTCATCCTTTCAGTGTCATGAATTTTGTCTTCATTAATATGGAGCCTCCAATTTCTAGGTTTTTCTTCATAGGGCATCGAACATTCATCACTTTCCTTTATGAACCATATCGATTATGTCATCCTTATCTTCATCGAAGAGTGATCTTCTAGTCCAAATATGATTTTTCTTTTATCCATCTACCTTTTCCAAGTCATGTTACTTTCAACACCTTCCATCCATCCTTGATTGTAGATGAAATCTACAACTCTCTTTCAGTATTGTTTCAATCCCAACCAAATGTTGTTCAAAAATCAAAATGAACATAAAATCAAAGCTACATTTTATGATGGCCTTTTTCAAGACATCTATTTTCTTATAGAATTAACATCTTTCGTATTCATAAACACATCTCCAAGACTTTCAATGTCAAGGGTCTCCTTCCTTTACAAACTTTATCAGGTTCTTCATACCTTCTTTATGGAAATGTTATAGCCATTTCTTCTAGTCATCTGATGTCAATTTTCTTACATGACTATAGTTTTCTATTTCATGATCTCATCTTTCTTTCTTCACATATTTCTCCCCAAAAAATTCCATCTATATTTCCTTCATCTTTTTCAAACAACTCATATTCTATATGAGGACTTATTATGTTGATTTCATCTTGTCAATATGTGAACCAGCCTTCATGCATCTTTCCAAAGGAAAATATCCCTCTTCTTCGATCATTCTCATGAGGTAGAGAATTCGCCCATGTTATCAACAATTATATGATGACATGACTTATTCTATCAAACATGTACATACCTCTCTTCTCCTTTTGTTCATATAAACTTCTTTTGACAACTTCCTTTCCTTTCTTGAAATTTCTTCAACCATTTTGACATGTTGCATTTATCACCATACCATCATCCTTCTAAATAATGAATCCCATACAAGGTAAGACACTTGCTTCTTCAAAGAGAGATGAACCTTCTAATGAAGATTCCAGCAGAGGATCTTAATTATCCTCATTTTGCAAATGCTCCTTCCTAATGATGATGATGTATGATGATTTCTTCTTGTACTAAATGAATTTCTTCCACCCATATATACTACTTATTCTTTCAATGAGGCTACCAATAGCTACTTCCTTTCTATCATGATGAATGCTAAAACCATGTAGACTTCTACTTCAGCTATCCTTTCAATAATGATGTCATAGGTTCTTGCTTCAATTGTATGCTTATAATATGATTCCATATTCTAATATGATGCATCATATGATACTTATAATGCTTTATATATGATAGTAATCCTTTAACAATGGTAGAGGTATTTTCACCTCCTATGTTTCCTTGCTATGTACGTGGGAGACCTTAATAGTGAATATATATTCCTTTCTTCTTGGATTTATTCTCATCAAGTTCTTCTACTTCTTTGGTGATATGGGATTTTATTCTTTCTTTAATTTTCTTATTTTCTTTCTTTAATTTCAAACCATTTCTCTTGAAATGCCCATATTATTGACAGCCATAGCATTGGATCTTTGACATATCGATCTTCTTCTTTTTCTGAGGACCAAATTTTCCAAACTTTCCTTTTCTTCTAGCCATGGAAACATATGCTTGAACTTGTTCTCTTGGTACAACATCATTCTTTTCTTTTAACCTGGTTTCATCAATCTTACACAATAATCAAATTTCACTAAATGGGGTGGCTTCCTTCTTTCCATAGATTCTTGATACAAAGTTGCCTCATTCATAAGGTAGTGCACTGAGTATCATGGTGGTCTTTTATTTATTGAACATTATTTCCACCAACTCTTGTAGTTTATCACATATTTCTGACACCCTCATAAGATATGAGGCTATCCCTTCTTATTTTGATACTTTCATCTTATATAGCTTGGTTCTCAAAGATATTACTTCTCATGCAATGATTACGAAGAATAGTTCTACCAACTTGTCATATATGTCCTTTGACTTTTCCAATTTTTCTATATAAGGGATGAGAGAATCCTTGATTGATTCTATAAGGATCCTTTGAGCCCTTATTTCCCCCTTCATATACTTTTCTATAGCTTGAGCTTCTTCCTTTGGTGGTTCGACAATTAAACCCTTAACATGTCCAATGACTTCATTTTCTATGAGGACCAAATATGTCCTCATTTTCCATGCAAGGAAATTTGATGACCCGACCAATTTGCTTCTCTCCTTGTAGAATTAATTGTCATGTTGATAGTAGATTTAGTCATGGATATTGTTATCACAAAATCAACCCCTGATAGGTTGCTAATCTGGAAGACTTTGAGCAACTATTTCAAACCAACTTTTGGCTGAGGCTTAGCCTCCTCAACCTGAGAGGGCTCTCTCACTAGATTAAAGATTTTGATAATGAATAAGATGGATAACTCTATGAAACAAATGAAGGAGTGTAAATGGTTGAAACACAATTAGAAAATATTCATTGGGCTTATGGAGTCAAAAAAATTTCAGTATGACAATAATGTTAGCTTTACATGGAAGTCAGGGCATCTAGAATTCAACACATGGATAGTACATCAGAAACATAAAGGACAACACAGTTTACAAATGTATGAAGGAAGTTAGAGCACAAACAATGATTTCTAAGTAATCATACATTCATACCACTGTAAATAATGAAAGGAGAACAACACAAGACATTTTGAACATTGAATTCCTTCTGATTCCTGAGAAGCAAAGCCAAATACTGTATTACTTGAAACAAAGTCTTTACATAAAAGCACAATATGAGAGTTTCTCTGAAAATTTCCAACCCTTGATACATTAGATTTTCTCTCATGTATAGAGTTCATTACATAGATTCCTTCCTCCATCATGAGGGGAATTCGAATTCTTCCTAATTTGAAACCTATTGACACTTAAAACCAACTATTTAATATAATTGACTATTAACTAGCAGTTCTAGAGACCTAAAACAATTAGTAGTGTAACTCCTCATTATGTTGGTATTTAGCATTAATTACAATACAAAATCGTTCTCTATCAAGTGGCCTTATTTATTTTGGCTTTGGTGGAGGCTTTAAACTTCCTGCTGACCCTTGATGCCTCATCCTTTGACTGTTCCTGGATATTAGGAAGTTGTTCCTGTTTTTCTGTTTTTGGTCTCCAAAAGGATCTTCGAAGTTTATTATCCTTGTTGTTCCTCTTAATTACATGAAATTCATTGGATTAGCTTGTTTTCCATATGTTGTAGACCTTGCATCCATATACGTGGTAAGACAAAAAACTCCTTTAATGCTACCTGAAACATCATGAATAGTTCCAGTTACGAAATAATGACCATTTTCATAACATAAAGCTTGGAGTTCATGAATGTCTTTCCTGTCCTTTTTTTTTCCTTTGCTTGATGTTTATACCCTATAAGTAATACTTTTCAGATGCCCATCTTCAAAAAGATTACCTTTTTCTTCTCAAAATTGGCCCACAAAATCATTATATGTAGCTACAGTAGCTTCGTAGTGCGCTACAAAACTGTTGTGCATTAGGCATCATCTACAACAATTTCATAGTGTGCTACAAAACTGCTGTGTGATTTTAAAAAAACGGTTTTATGCCAAAATTTAAATTCCCTGAGTTTTCTTTCCTTTGAAATGGCTCTTCCGTATGCCATGAAGCTGTTCAAAACTGAATAAACTACTACCATTCTGCAAAGTAAACTTCAAAAGGTGGTCCATATCAAAATTTAGGATTTAGCCTTACTTGCTATGTAGTTTTCCTTAGCTAAGGATGCCCTTCAAGATGGTTCAGCTGTATCTTCAGATCCTCGATTTTCCTCTTCATAATTCGGATTCCAGCTCTCAATTTTGCATTGACTTTTCTAATGCATCTTGCTTCTTTTATTGCAAGCATTGTCTAGGTGAAGTATTGAGCATGACAGCTAACCACTTCGGGTATTGAAATTGTTTTATCTTCCCATAGAGCCTCCATTTTGTTAAAATAATCTTCCTTGATTGCATGTTTCCTTGAGGCTTTTCTTAGTTTGGAAATTTCAAGATTTGTCAGCTCTAGTTTCTTTTTCAACTCTTCAAGACTACATTCCTCTTGTTGAGAGATAACTACCTTACCTCTGTCATTTTTGTGCAGTTGTGATGATGTTTCTGATGAAACCACAGATCTTTCATGTAACTTTGCTACCTCCCCTGTCTCACTTGATTCTGGATGTGCCTCTTGTATCTCTTTTGAATGCCTTGTCAAGGGTCTTCTTGGCTTAAAAACAAATTCAAAAGCTTGATCATCAAATGTGAGTTTTTTAGAGGTTTTGGATTTTTTGGTTTTGCCTTTACTTGCTTCCATTAAGTTTGCTCAGACCAGAGGAGATTCTTCAATGTCAATAGCTTGAAGCAAATCATTCAAACTTCCTTTTGAAGCTAGGATCTCCTCAATAATCACTGTTTTACCTTTTTCTTTAGCTATCTGGCTCCTGGTTACTCTTCTTTGGACCGTTTCACCTGTGGATTGCTCTTGTACACCTTCTTTGATCTGAAACTTCTTTTTCTATGACTGTTGAGGCGTGTCTTGAATTACTAGTGGTCTCATGGGCTCCTTCACCTACTTCCTGGCTTTCAATTTCATGAATCTTCTTGATCTTGTTTCTTCACAATGACTAACTCTTGGTAAGAAATCCTCCTAGCATGAGGGCTGAGACCAGTTTCATTTTTGAAGCCAGACATAAACAAGAAAATGGACCACTCCCTATCTATTTTCTGGAGCTCATGCAAAACGATCAATTTGACTAAACCATGATGAAACAACGAGGTCTCATAGACTTCCTTCTTCAACTGAACCCTGTCACATAGTTTTCCTATGCTACGAAACAGATAAAAAGGAAAATCCAGAAATATCTTTCCAATGAAATGAAGCAGAAGTTTGAAGTGATAGGAATACACCTTATGGTACCTGCCCTCACAGGTAAAGTATCTTTGTATGCAGGTAAGAAAATTAGCATATGAATCCTTGACAAAGCTCCTAGGCACTGGCTTGTTTAAGTCTGAATCAACGAACTCTAGCTTTAAGAATTCCTTGCAAGGAGTCATATCAAACTTGAAGTTTTTAAACTCTCCTGTCCCCTTGAAATTTCAGTGACTGCAGATATAACCTCTGGAGAGATTGATAATTCAAGCTCTCCAACCTTCGAATTCAATCCTGTGAAATTGAAAGCAAATTCTTTGGTGACTTGCATGTGGCTTCCTTGAATTTTTTCACAAAATCTCCAACAACCAACTTGTTTGAAAGCTTCTTCAACTTCACTGTTCTTCAAGAGAACATCTAAGCCTTCAGGCTCATTCCTCAGACACTTGCCTGACCTATGATCCTTCTTTTCTGTAGACATCTCCATGGGATTCCTGCAAAATTAAAATTAAAAGAGCTTGCACCGTCTTAATCTCAATCACTGCCTCTCTTGAAATGGAAAGGGAAGCTACCTCGCTTGACTTCAAAGAATTTTGATTAAATGCCAGTCAATTTGCTTCTCATGCATGAACCCAAACATAATAACAACTGAAAATAGTTGGACCCTTTTTTGAAATTTGAAAATCGAGCATACCAAGACACCTAACGAACCTAATGATGAGAATAAGCGGTTGCATGTGATAGGCATGGTGTATGGACTGACAGTTGATGATGTCAGATTAATGGATTCTGATAGTTAGGTGAGATTTGACACGAATCTACACGAATCCCCGATTTCGTAGTGTAGCCAGTGCAAATTTTGGGTTTTGCGCTACAAAAAATCCTAGACTGGGTTTTGCGCTACAAAAACTCCTAGACTGGGTTTTGCACTACAAAAACCTTGACACAAGTTAGACACATGGAAATGTTTGTGTGATTTGGGACCAGTGATAGGCAAAAATAGAGTGTTGACCCTATTTGAAAATACCAACAAGACTCTCTTCTATATTTTAGACTCTAAAACAAACCATGGAAAGACTAGACCAAGACTAACATCAATCCTTTGGAATCAAACAGATGTTCAGAATTTAGAATTTTTTTCTTAAGTGATAACAGATATAAGGATACTTACTTGTCAAGTGAAGATTCTCCTATGATGGTGATATATTCAACTTGATGCCATCTTGATTTTGATGACGATGTTTTCTTTCTTGAAGATGACAATGCTTTCTTCTAGAGATGCCCTTCTCCAAATATTCTTGAGATGAGATTCTTGATTCAAATAGAGGGAGAACACCTTGATTCCTTTGATGATGATGGAAACACCTCTTCTTGCTTCCTTGAAATGGATACTTCAAGGTGCTTCAAATGTGTAGTCATTCTTTCAATGGAGGTAGGGTCCTTGATGTATTTATTTTTCTTTTATGATCTTTCCAAGAATGATTTAAGTGTAGAACCCTTCTTGTATGAGCTAGGGTTTTGGGACCTTCTTAGTTCATTCCTTCAAGATGATGAGTGAGTTATCCATTCTTGATGATTTCCTTGCATTTGAACCTTGTGTATCCCTTCTTGATGGTATGATGTCTTGAACTTTCTTGATACCCATTTTGATGGTCCTTCTTCAAGTGCCTTTCCTTGTCTTGTCACCTTAGCTCTGATACCATGTTGAGAAATCTAGGGAAGCTAGGTTATGTGATTTCTCTTACTTTGATAACTGCTTGTGATGTATTTTATTTAACTTTATTAGCTTCTTCTTTCACTTGATTATAGTTATTGTTCTTATCATCAAAAAAATACCAAAACAATAAAGAAAAATGAGACAAGAGGATACAAGATGTAGGTTATCATCCAGGGCAAAAACCTCTCCTCTTGAGACGAAAACCCACAAGAACTCTTCTCCTCTTATAGAACTTCAATTGATGAATTCCAAGACCTATGAACCTTGACCAGGACCCCTCCAAGACCAAGTCAAATCACTCATGAATGAGCTAATCTTCCACAAATTCAATGATAGTTAAACTAGCCTTCTAACAATTGCTTGCTTCTTCTTTGACCTCAATTATAGACCTATATTGTTGACTGTGATTCTCAGCCCTCTTACAAAAACCCTAACTGATACGTGTGGTAGTAAGATAGTCTATATTCTCCTTCGCTTGGGCAGTAGTTCTTTCTCCAACAAGTCAGCTTGAATATGGATTTGCCTTTGACCCTTTACTTGGCTTATCAACCTAGTTGTAATTCAGCCTAGTAATAGGTGAGATGATTCCCTAATTACAGTCCTCACATGTGAGAGATTGCCCAAAAACAAACCTTCAGAAATCTGACTTCTTCTTTGCTCTACCTTCTCCTTGCTTCGATGTTTTTTCTAGTGTATTTTGTGCTTCCAATCAAGCTACTTGTGAGTCCTTGGATATCCTTCAAAGTAGTCGACTAGACTCACATATATAGGCTTATTGTCCTAGCTTGAGGGCTGACTTATCATTGTCTCTAGGCTGACTTGATACTTGGAGAGGCCGACTTGTCTAGGAGTAGTATGATGAGTTCTTGGAGGGTCTTTGACTCTAATAATTTTTCTTTACAATATACATCATGACCAAAAGGGTCTTCCATACATGACAATGACTCAATTGACTTGTAGACAAAATAACAAGCCCTAGAAGCACTCAATGGGTACTTGACCTATAAAAAAATGACCTTGAGAATTAAACCCATGCCTCAAGAATCACAACAATAAATTCATTTATCTTTACGTCAAATACATAAAATCATGATTACATATGTCATTATGAAGACCAAACCTAGTTACATACTTCAAAATATCTAGAGTTAAACATGGATTTATGCTGGTAGCCTAAACAATCTCTAATTAGAACAAACTCCTAAATAAAAAAAGAGGTATCCATGTTTGAGAGCATTCGATCAAGACAAACACAATGCAATGCTATGACACATGTTTCCTTCAATGTTGGTGTGAACCACTCAATCATTTTGACTCATGCTTTTGATACAAGTAGGATTATGGGTATGAAGTGTGAGGATTTGATGTTAATTGTGGGTGTGTGGTTCATCATTCTAGAGAATTCATTTGGAATTAAGGTTTTGAAACACTCTCCAAACCACTCCTGTGGAATTCGTGCCATGAGGCTTCGCTGGCTCATTTGTCTTTGGTTTGAATGGAATTAGAGGTATATAATTAGCGACATATTGGAGGAGTGCTTCAAATTAGTGGATTTTCTTTTAATTTTGTGGCATTGGTGGATTCTCTAGCTCTTCTAGTGCCAATGGTTTATGTGGTGGTTGTGGCCCCCCTTGTGGCTATAGAATTTGTTTCCTCTATGAAACCCCATCTTTTATTTTCAAGTAAAATTAACCATGGATACATATAACTCTCCAAACGAGTGCAACTTCTTTGACTTATGGGGTTTTTGTGGCTATTGTGGCTATTGTGGCTCTTCTAGTGGTGGTGGTGTGCAAGTTTTGGTGGTCCACCTTGTGGTTATAGCATTCATGCCCTTTGTGACCCCCTAGCTTGTTCTTTTCAACTTCGTGGGGTTACCTTTGATTTGTCTCAAACTTGGTGTTATTATCTTCTTAGCTTGGTTGGATTCAGCCATTATTGTGGCTCTTTTTGGTTTGGTTTAATGATTGTGGATGGTTTATCATTGTTATAATAGTGTAGCTTCTTGGTGGGTGTTGATGTTATTTTTTAATTCCCTACAATGGGTTTATTCATTCTTAAGTGTGGAGAGGTGGTGTTGGGAGATTCTCTAATGATGGATGAAATTTTAGGTCAACCATTGTTGAATAAGGATCTACATAAGGGGAAAGAACAAGCTAGTTGGAAAGAGGAGGTTGAGAATGACAATGGATTTCATACATCTTTGGTGAAGGTGATTCTATTCAAGGTTTCTAGGCCAAGGAACCAATTTAAAGGGAAGATTAGAAATGCATTAAGCATAATGTTTCCCTAGTTAGACTAGAATTGGGTAATAATATCCAGTTGAAAAAAGTGGAGCCAATGGTTTTTGTTATGCTAGTTGGAAAATTCTTTGGTCAAAGGACAAGGGAAAATTCCCATTGGAGTGGGTGTCAAATGCATGGGAGGATATTATTGGTTATTTACCTTTTCTCTTTTAAGCCATAGGATGATTGGGATTTCAAGTAAACTTATCAGGGGATCTAGAGAAAATTATAGGGAAATATTGGAACTAGGGTTTGACCCCATTGTTTCTTAAGTGTTAGAACCCTTTCTTCAATGCAAGAATAATGGGTAGATACTACCCCATATGGGTCAAGCCACATTGGCTTTTAACTGATTTCTTGTCTATGGAAAAGAAATTGACAATTATTTGGGTCATTTCTTGAATGTTAACCTAAATTTCAAGGACATTCGTTATATGATGGTTACAAAGGTCCTTGCTAGGTTTGACATAAGAGAGGGTTTGGCAAGGAAATTTCATTACAAAAATATGACCAATCTCTAGTGTAGAGCCTTCATTATCATCAAGTATCCCTTTTTGTTGCGTTAGATGTCATAAGCATGGCCACCTAATTAGGAATGGGATATGCCTTCAAGGAAAGGATATGGGCGTAATAAAAGGGGATATCCTAATTGTGGTTAATTCCTCTCCTACAACCTAGGATCATGATATATTTCTAGAGGAAGTTTTAGCTAAATTCTAGTTGGAAGAGGAAAAATCTATATCTAGAGTATAAAATGGGATACAAACTGAGGATGCCATGCAAATGGAAACTAAGGTTGGAGTCAAGGATACACCTATAGGTGTTGATGTCATTGCTAAATCAGATGTTTTGACTTCATCACAAGATCAACTTTGTAAGTCATTGAAAAAAACCTCCTCTTTGTTATGATTTAGGTCTCCTATGCATGCTTGGGTTGAAATTCTTTTGAAGTTGAAACTACTACAATTGATCTGTAAACTAACTTGGATATTCCACTGGACAAATCGTCACAACAAATCTCATAATATTATGCTTAAAATCTGAAATTCTACACTATTACAATTTTATTAAATTTCTAGATATTTAGATTTTACTATAAATAGTGCATGCATGCGAATGGAAATTATGCAAAAAATAGAGAATGGAAAAATAGAAGATCAAACATACATAAGAGACAATATTTTCTTTGGGAAAACCTTTCAGGAGAAAAACCCAGTTGTAAGGTGAGGTCGCTCTACTCTCTTTCTCTGTCTAAAAATATGGCTGCAAGTACAAAGAAGTATGGCTTGTGGCCCATGGGTTTCTATAGTGCACAAATCCTTTATGTGTGTTCTACCTCCTATCCCTCTTGGATATTTTTTCTTAGTTATGGAACAAATTCACTCGAAAGAATCAAATCCCTTTTCCTCCTAGTGGCATGATTATAACTCAGCTCGATAGCCCACTAGTGGTTACGTTTGACTACTTCAACTCTTAACCAGAGTTACAATATAGACTCTTCTAGAGTATTTTACATCATAATCACATGGCAAGCCACTTTTCTAAGAATAATGGGGGTTGATGCGACACCCTCTTAAATTATGGATGTAAAAACAAGAAGGTCAACTTATGAGTGGAAAAACTTTCACATACAGGCTCTGATTGATCTAGGTGGCTCTTGAAAGGTGAAAAAATAAATGTCTTTGGATTTCATCGAAACTAGGACTAGAATTTAGAGCTCATTTTCCTAATTCCAATCGTGCAAACGACACTCAAATCGAAGTTCATATGCTCAAGATATTCATAGTCGAAGTTTTGGTCAACTTGGCCCCACTAGCTAAATTTAGAAGGTCGCTAATTGAATTTCAAGGTCCACTAAAGTTGGAGGTTTGGCTAAATTTAGAGGCCACTATTGGAGTAGAAATTTGGCACTGCACAATGGTCGGAACTAGAAAATTTTTCACCTACTTAATTTTGTCGATAGCCCCTAAAATCCATTGGGCGGTTTTTCAAAAAGAAAATTCAAAAAAAAATATTAAAAAAAAGGAGTGGCGATCGACCAGCCCCACCAACCCCTCCCATCTGTATATATATATATATATATATATATATATATATATATATATATATATATATATATATAGAGTGGCGATCGACCAGCCCCACCAACCCCTCCCATCTGTTATATATATATATATATATATATATATATATATATATATATATAGATAGATAGATAGATAACATGCTACCAATTCAAAACAATGTCAAAAACGAATGGGTGGGTTGCATTTTGGAACCTAGGCCACCCTCAACTAATATGCGAGATTAAATTAATGTGCAACTCTCAGGGTTTGAGAAAACTGCCCACAAATATTTATAAAACACATTTTTTCTCATTCGAATAGGCTGAGCATGGAATCCCGAGCAAGAGGGGAACCCTGAGTGAGCACGAAAAATGAGGCAATGGAACCATGAACTTGAGAATCTTGTGAAGAATCTGTAAGATTCCCTTGGAGCTAATTTTTGACAGAGTAGGAAATATGCCAAGTTTATACCGAAATTGATCATAAGTTCACAATGATTCTGATGGCATGATTAGTTTTTTGATCTGAGCAGATTATTTTCCAAAGGAAAAATGTTGAGGACAAAACCTCAATGCAAGAATCTACATGGAATTTGAAAGATTCCTTAGACGCCCAAAATTGGCATTTTCAGAACCACACAAACTTTATGCTCATCTAACTCGATTTTTTGCAAGGAATGTTATTGTGTGATTGGTTTCTTTATGTAAGTAGTCAAATTTCAATTAACCCACAAAAGAGAATCTTTGAGGAATCTTTGAGATTCTCGGGGAGCCCAAATTTGATCGGGACAACAAGGGGTCAAGTTTATACTCAAATTGGACAGTTTTTCACAAGGAGCATGATGGCGCATGTTGTTTATTCATCTGAGTAGTTTATTTTCAGGCCGTCCCTAGACTTGGAGGTGTACTTTGCATTATTTCCATGCATTCATTTGATTTTTTCTAAGATGATGATTTGAATTTGAGATCCATGTATGCCACTTTGTGAGAGTATCATTGTATGTAACTTTATGTGAGAGATTGTTCCTTTGTCATGATGGAGGAGAGATTTTATGAGTGAGAGTTCTTATAGGAGAACGTCTTGTGGAAAGACATGCCACTCTAGATAAAGGGGTTCATCCTTGTATTGCTAGAGATTACATCATCTACTCATCATCTTCTTGCAAAAACTAATGAAGTGGCCTCCCCACTCCTTCATTAGGGGACTTTTGAGGTCTAAAATGGACCTCCTAAGAAAAATGTACATCCAAAATAAACTTTATAAGAACAAATAGGATTCAAGGTGATGATGTTAACCATGGGGGATGATTCACAATTTTTGGAGTAAAAAAGTAAAAATATTAAAAAATAATAAAATAATAAAACTACTTTTTCAACTCGTATTTTCAACTTATATCCCTAAGGTTTTACCCAAACTTAGAGTGGGAGTACTCGTTGGATGAAAATTTTAATTCCTCATCCAACGAATACCCATGTTGCATACTTTCGATGGACCCTGCTACACAAAAAATGAGAAATACCTGAAAAAATGTGATCACAATCACATTTTTCATGTACTTCTCATTTTTTGTGTAGCAGGGTCCATCGAAATTATGCAACATGGGTACTCCTTGGATGAGCAATCAAATTATGCATCCAATGAGTTTTTCTGCTCAAAATTTTAGTAAACCCATAGGGAGATAAGTTGAAAATATGAGTTGAAAAAATAGTTTTTTTCTTTTTTTCTCTCTAAATTTGATGATGTAATATAATCTTATTTTATTATTTCCACTATTATTTTATAATTTCCTTAGGAGGGCCATTTTAGACCTCAAAACTCCCCTAATGACACTCGGTCTGCAGACGTTGTCCATATTGGACAAACTACGTTATCATATCGTGTGTTTGTATGTGTTTCGTGATTAACTTTTCCTTGTTTCATGTTGATGGTTTGCTGAAGTTGTTTAGAATATGAATTTCTCATGATTTCAAAAGAAAATGTAAGTATCATTAGAAGATCTTGCATGATGGGGATTTTTGTTTGAAGGCACTTATAAAAAATTCCCAGATCAAGTGGTATGAGAGTGGTCTAACCTTTTTGCCAAGGATTGTGAATTGAGTGTGCAATAAGAAAGAAAATGGAGAATAACAAAGATCTCTATGAGGCCTTCTACCAGATGGAAATCATGTTAGATATAATGTTTGCAGATTATGAGGAGAAAATGGAAAAAGAGGAACAGGAGAAAGAGAGAGCAAAGGACGATGCTCCATCTCCATATTTGGGAGAATATTCTTCTTCTTCATCTTCTTCTCATCATTCAAATGAAGAGATCAATGAAAGCCTTCAAGAAGAGAATTTAGAATTGAAGATACTTATAAAAGGATCAGAAGAGGAAAAGCAAAGATTGTAGCTTCAATTACAAGCCATGGAAGAGGGCCTAGAAAATTTAAAGTGCAACGAAGGTTTAGTGAAGCCATCATCACCTACTTCAGAATCAACAGTTGAGGTAAACAATGTTGATAGTTCTTCAGTTTTATTTTCACGTGATGTTATTTCCATTTGGAGCATGGAGATACCTCTTTTGGAAATTGGCATGAGACTCCTCACCAATATGGGGTACATTGAAGGATAATGTTCGAAGGCAGAAGAAGCTTCCAAGCCATTTCCGATGCCATGCAAGAAAGAGGATGCTAAGAGCACATCCCAGTCTACCTATGATAGTGATGATTGCGAAGGAAGAGCTAAGGAAAGATCTCACACCAGGCTTGCACCAAAGACAACCAAATGAGGTATAAAAGGGCTCAGTATTCTAATGTTCATTTTGATTACAAGAAGATTGATAATGATGAGAAGAAATTGAGGCATAGAAAATTGTGTGCTTTTTGTGGCTTGTATAACCATGTTTTTTCCAAGTGTTGGAAGAGAATCGAGGCAAGAAAGAGGAAAAGGCATCGAGACCCTTCTCCACATCAAGAAAGGAAGAAGGACACAATTCTAGAGGAAGAATAATTTTTGCAGTCATTGCAATAGAGGTGGACATTAAAGAGCCACATGTTAGAGTATCCATCCAAAGCAGCGTCTCAAGAAAGACAAAGTGCATGTGCAAGAACCATCCAGTGAAGTTGTTCAACAAGTGAATCAACAGGAGATAATACATTGAGATTTTTGAGTGAGAGATGGTTTTATTAGAGATAGTAGCTTGTCATGGTTGCGTTTTGTAAATCATATGTTGTGAAATGATTGTAAAAGTGATGAAGTGTTTGCCATCACTTATGAATTTAACATGATGATGTTTCTGGCCTTTTGTTAACAGTTGGGGTATTTGTTTTTATTATGACTTTGATGTAAACTTAACTAAAGAGTTTGTTATAAACTCTTGGAAAGTATGAGGTTTTCTTGGTCATGACAGGTCATGTAATTGAATATGTATTTTTCAATATGTACTACATGTTTGAATAGAGTACAAGTTTTGGTTCATCACTTATAGCTCTGAAGGACAAAGGTGAAGGAGAAGGAAGTGTGGCCTATTAGGGAACTTCTTGGGAAGATGAGGAAGTGCCATAGATTGTAGATAGTGTTCATGCTTCTAGAGGACCAAAAGCTCCTCAATGGGGAGGAATGATCTAGGTGGCTCCTGAAAGGCTCAAAAATCAAAGTCTTCAAATTTCATCGAAACCAATATCGGAACATATAGCTCATCATCCTGATTCCAATAATACAAATGCCACTCAAATCCGAGTTCGTATGCTCAAGATATTTGTAGTCAAAGTTTTGGTTAACTTGGCACCACTGGCTAAATTTAGCAGGTTGCTAACTAAATTTGGAGGTCCACTAAAATTGGAGGTATGACTAAATTTGGTGGCCACTAATGGAGTGACAATTTGGCACTGGACAATGGTCAGAATTGGCAAAATTATCTCCTACTTAATTTTGCAGGTAACCCCTAAAATCCAACCAACAGTTTTTGAATTATTTGTTTAAATATATATATATATATATATATATATATATATATATATATATATATATATATATAGATATAGATATAGATATAGATATAGATATAGATATATATATATAGATATATATATATATATATATATATATATATATATATATATATATATAGGGGTGGCGGGAGACTACCCCCGTCAAACCCTCCCATCTATTATATTATGTATATATATAACATATTTAATATGGCCAACGACCATTATATAATGGCACACCATTATTTGAATGGGGATCGGCGGGGAACGAACCCGCCTAGCCAAATCGGCTAGCCCTGAAACATGACTACCCAACCAATAACATGCCACCAATTCAAAGCAATGCCAAAAAAATGGGTGGGCCACGGGTTGGAAGCGAGGCCACCCCCAACTAATTTTCTAGATTAAACCAACGTTCTAGCTCTCGAGCTTTGAGAAATCTTCCCACAAATATTTGTAAAACACATCTTTTCCCATTCAAATAGAGATCTCTGAGCACAGAACCCAGAGCAGTATCAAAGCCCTGAGCGGGTACGAAAAGTGAGGCAATCAAACCATGAACTTGAGAATCTTGCAAGGAATCTGTAAGATTCCCTTGGAGCTTATTTTTTATAGAGTCGTAAATATGCCAAGTTTATACTCAAATTGATCAGAATTTTGATAGGAGTTTGATGGCATGATTGGTTTTCTAATTTGAGTAGTAGATTTTCCAAAGGAGGAATGTTGATGACAGAAACCTGATGCAGGAATCTACATGGAATCTGAAAGATTCCCTAGAGGCCCAAAATTGATTGTTTTAGAACCAGGCCAATTTTACACTCATTTGACTCAATTTTTCGCAAGGAACGCAATGGTGTTATCAGTTTCTTCATCTAAGTAGCCGAATTTCAATCAACCCGCAGAAGAGAATCTTTGAGGAATCTTTGAGATTCTTGGGGAGCTCATATTTGATCGAGACAAAAAGGGGTCGAGTTTATACTCAAATTTCACAGGTTTTTGGAAGAAATATGATGGTGCATGTTGTTTCTTCATTTGAGTAGCTGATTTTCAAGCTATCCCCAGACTTGGAGTTATAAGGTGCATTATTGCCATGTGTTCAATTGATTTTTCTTGAGATGACGATTTGAATTTGAGATCCATGTATGCCACTTTGTGAGAGGATCATTGAATGCCACTTTATGTGAGAGATTGTTCCTTTTTCATGCAGGAGGAGAGATTTTATGAGTGAGAGTTATTATAGGAGAATGTCTCGTGGGGAGACATGCCACTCTAAATAAGGGGGTTCATCATTGTATTGACAAATATCACATCATGTGCTCATCATCTTTTTGCAACAACTATTGAAGTGGTCTCCACACTAGATGGACTTTGTTATCATATCATGTGTTTATGTGTGTTCCATGATTATTTGTTCATTCTTTCATGTTGATGCTTTTCTTAAGTTGTTTAGAATATGCATTGCTCATGATTTCACAAGAAAATGCAATTGTTAGTAAAAGGTCATGTATGCTGGGGATTTTTATTTGAAATCATTCACGAAAAAATCCTAGATCAAGTGGTATCAGCGCGATCTGACCTTTTTCCAAGGATTGTGAATTGAGTGTGCAACAAGAAGGAAAATGGAGAATAACAAAGACCTCTAGGAGGCCTTTTACACGATGGAAAGCATGGTATATATATTGTTTGTAGATTATTAGGAGAAAATGGTAAAAGAGGAACAAGAGAAAGAGACAACAGAGGACGATGATCCATCTCCATATTCGAGAGAATATTATTTGTCTTCATCCTCTTCTCATCATTCAGATGAAGAGATCAACGAAACCCTTCAATCAGAGAATGTTGAATTGAGGAGACTTCTACAAGAAGCATAAGAGGAGATGTAGAGATTGTAACTTCAATCATGAGCCACGAAAGAGGCCTTGGAAAAGTTGAAGTGCAACAAAGGCTTAGCGAATCCATCATCACCTACTTCAGAATCAACAGTTGAGGTAAACAGTGTTAATAGTTCTTTAGTTTCATTTTCACATGATGTTATTTCCATTGGAAGCATGGAGATACTTCTTTTGAGAATTGGCATGAGACTCCTCACCAAGATGGGGTACATTAAGGATAATGTTTGAATGCAGCAAAAGCTTCCAGGTCATTGCGAAGCCATCGAAGAAAGAGGATGTTGAGAGCACATCCCAGTCTTCCCGTGATAGTGAGCATTGCAAAGGAAGAGCTAAGGGAAACTCTCATTTCCAAGCTTGCACCGAAGACAACCAAATCAAGTATACAATGTCTCAGCAATATAATGTCCATTTTGATTACAAAAAGATTGATAATGACGAGCATAAAATATTGCATAGAAATTTGTGTTCATTTTGTGGCTTGCATAACCATGTTGTTTCCGAGTGTTGGAAGAGAATGGCAACAAGAAAGAGGAAAATACATGAATACCCTTCTCCACATCAGGAAAGAAAGAAGGTTCAACAAGTCTGAAGGAAGAATAAGCTTTGCAGTCATTTCAAATGAGGTGGACATCAGAGAGCCACATGTTGTAGGTTCCATATAAAGCAACTTCTCAAGAAGGACAAGTCACCTATGCAGAAACCAGCCGGTGAAGTTGTTCAACAAGTGTATAAGCTACAGGGAGATGATACATTCAATTGGTTGAGTGAGAGATGATTTTATTAGAGATAGTAGATTGTCATGGCTGCAATTTGTAAATCACATGTTGTGAAATGATTGTAAAAGTGATGAAGTGTTTGCCATCACTTATGAATTCAACATGATGATGGTATTGGCCTTTTGTTAATAGGCGGGGCATTGGTTTCTATTATGATTCTGACGTAAACTTGACCAAACAGTGTGTTATAAACCCTTGGCAAGTATGGGGCTCGCTTGGGTCATGATAGGTCTTGTAATTAAACATGTATTTTTCAAGATATGTACTACAGATTTGCATAGAGTACAGGTGTCGGTTCATCACTTATGGCTCTGAAATAAAAAGGTGAAGGAGAAAAAAGTGTGTCTATTAGGGAACTTGTTGGGCAAGCGAGGGAGTACAACAAATTATAGATAGTGTTCATGATTTTGGAGGACCAAAAGCTCCTTAATGGGGTGGAATGATCCAGGTGGCTCCTTAAAGGCTTACAAATAAAAGTTATCATATTTCACCAAAGCTAGGAATAGAATGTAGAGCATGTCATCCTGATTCCAATGGTGCAAGCAACACTGAAATCTAAGTTTGTATGCTCACGATATTTGCAGTCAAAGTTTTGGTCAAATTGGCCCCACTAACTAAATTTAGTAGATCGCTAACTAAATTTGGAGGTCCAACCAAATTTCAAAGCCACTAACACAACGACAATTTTGCACTGCATGGTCGTCGGAATTGTCGAAATTGTCACCTACTTAATTTTTCCAATAACCCCTAAAATCTAGTCGACGGTTTTTAAATTGGAGTAGCATGATCCGGATTATCCACAATATTATGTTTTTTATGTCGACGTTTCGAACCCCAAAGGGGGTCCATCCTCAGGACCAAATTTTGATAGAATATGAATGACAGTTATTTTGAGAGAAGAATCTTTCAACCAGAGTATAAATACAAAACCTAGAATTTTTCTTTTTATATATATAAGCCGACCTATGAATTTTTATTTGTATTGATTTATTTATTTTATTTTTATTTTAATTACTTTTGTTTAATAATAATTCTAATTTTAATTTAATTATTTGTTTTGATTAATTGTTAATTTAATCATTAATCCTTTATAACTAATTAAAGTAATGAGATAAGTTTATATAATCTATTTTATTTTATTCCATTAATTATAGTTTTATTGTTTTTAATTAATTTTATTATTCCATTATTACTTTTAAACCTAATAATCTAAGATCTAATTATTTTAATTAATTTTTATCTTTATTAATATAATTAATTAATAAATAAATAAATAATTAATTAATTAATATAAAAACAATGGGTGGCGGGCCACCACCCCCTCCAACCCCTCCTATATATATATATATATATATATATATATATATATATATATATATATATATATATATATATATACATACACACACACACACACACACACACACACACACACACACACACACACACACACACACACACACACATATATATATAATGGCACACCATTATTTGAATGGGGTTTGGCAGGAATCGAACCCACCCAGCCAAATCGGTCAGCCCACCCGACAGGCGGCCCAAAAACATGACTACCCAACCAATAACATGCCACCAATTCAAAACAATGCCAAAAATGAACGGATGGGTTGTAGGTTGGAATCTAGACCACCCCCAACTAATTTTCCAGATTAAAAAAAAGTGTCATCTCTCAGGGTTTAAGAAATATGACCACAAATATTTATAAAACGCTTTTTTTCCCATTCAAATGGAGAGCGTCGAGCGCAGAACCCAGAGTAAGAGAAGAATTGTGAGTGGGCACGTAGAACAAGGAAGTGGAACCATGAACTTAAGAATCTTGTGAGAAATTTGTAAGATTCCTTTGGAGCTTGTTTTTTACAGAGTTGGAAATATGCCAAGTTTATACTCAAATTGATGAGAATTTCACCAGGATTCAAATGGCATGTTTAGTTTTCTGATATGAGCAGCGGATTTTCTAGAGGAATAATGTTGAGGATGAAACCATGAAGTTGGAACCTTGACACAAGAATTTGCATGGAATCTGAAAGGTTCCATGGAGGTCCAAAATTTGACAGTTTCATAATCATACCAACTTTATACTCACCTAACTCATTTTTTTGTAAGGAATGTAATGGTGTGATTAGTTTCTTCATCTAATTAACCGAAATTTAGTCAACCTGCAGAAGAGAATATTTGAGGAATCTTTGAGATTCTCAGGAAGCCCAGATTTGACTGAGATATAAAGGGGTCGAGTTTATACTCAAATTTCACAGTTTTTCACAGGGAACATGATGGTGCATGTTGTTTCTTCATTCGAGTAGTCAATTTTCAAGTTTTTCCCAAACTTGGAGGTAAAAGGTGCATTATTGTCATGTGTTCATTTTATTTTTGTTGAGATGATGATTGAATTTGAGATCCATGTATGGCATTTTGTGAGAGGATCATTATATGCCACTTTATGTCAAAGATTATTCATTTGTCATGTTGGAGGAGAGCCTTTATGAGTGAGATTTCTTATAGGAGAACATCTCATGGAGAGACATGCCACTCTAGATAAGGTGGTTCATCCTTGTATTGACAGATATGACATCATGTACTCATCATCTTCTTGCAGCAACTAATTAAGCGACCTCCCCACTCTTGACACCAGGCCCAGAGACATAGTCCACACTGGATGAACTTCGTTATCATATCATGCATTTATGTGTGTTTCATGATTATTTGTTCCTTCTTTTATGTTGATGGTTTGCTAGATTTTTCTAGAATATGCATTACTCATGATTTCAGAAGCAAATGTAAGTGTCATTAAAAGGTCGTGTATGATGGGGATTTTTGTTTGAGAGTACTCATGAAAATTCTTGGATCACTGATGGAGGCAATTCTTGTGTCGTTGGAAAGATCATTGTGTAGAATAGCATGAAAAGGTTTTGCCACAAAGTGAAAAAATTTTACTCCCAAAAAACATCATTTGATGCCTCAAAACGCTCCGAGAAGGTTTTAGACCTTCTTTTGCCAAACTGGGTCACGCAGGTAAAAATGTTTCTGTGAGTTGATTCCTCCACTTTTTCCACTCTAAATGCACGAGATGGATGAAAAACAATATTAATCCAATCTATATCAATAATGAATGAGTTTTATGTTAAGAATAAGGTGGGAATTTCGAGGAGGCTTATATCTAAACCTAAATAAAGGTTGATAAGGGTTAAATAAGGGAAAAGATCAAACATTTCCTTACAATAAGAAAGGGAAACCATAGACATGACGAAAGGAAAATAGTATCATCTAAAAAAGGTTCTTGGACCATTTACAATCCCATTTTCTCTTCCCTTATGCTTTTCCTAACCTTAAATGTTATAGGGTTAGGCCATCCCTCTAAAATATTATCCTGAAAATCATTGATCCAAGTTTATAGTCCATGAATTTTATTGCTATAGGAAACTATGTAAGAACAAAGAAAGTGGTTTCTAATTTGGAAAAGTTGCTTTGGGAGGTTGGGGTTTTTGTTTCCTTGATGCCAAGGGAAGGTACAAAGGTTTGGTTACTAGTGGAAACACTCGAGGGTTTTTATGTACTAGCATAGTAATAAAACTGCATTGTTTTAGTGCCAAACCTTGCTATGATATTTAAGTGCCTAAATACTCAAAGAGTAGATACAATTAATAAAGAGTGAAAGGGTCAACCGAACCGGCCTCTCTATAATTCCCAACCTAGGATTCAAAGAATTCCCCAATAGTTTTAGCTAAGTCAAGGCACCAAGGTTGAATTTCATAAGAAATCAAATGA
This sequence comes from Pinus tabuliformis, assembly GCA_031772625.1. Taxonomy (NCBI): domain Eukaryota; kingdom Viridiplantae; phylum Streptophyta; class Pinopsida; order Pinales; family Pinaceae; genus Pinus; species Pinus tabuliformis. The sequence goes on from CM062807.1 coordinate 1,024,165,723, forward strand.
GAAGGTGCACAACCCTTAGAAGCTCAAGGAGTAAGTTAAGGTTCTTTCACAATACCAAACAATTTATATAAAAAATTCTTTCACCAAATTTATGCTTTTATTCCTTTAGGTCAAGGCTCTTTGTAGTCTCCACTTGATGACAAGTCAACCGATTACTCCACATTTACTTGGTTTTTTTCCTCAACTTTAGGCACTATGTGTTTTTATTAGGAGATAGGGATGGAACTAATAGTCCTAAACATTTAAGGGTCATATATCGTAAGAAAATTATATTGGAGATAGTTGTTGGGGATGAGTTCTAAGGAAAAATAGGGTTATCTTGGGGGTGATTTAAACTTCTCTTTAGGGAGAGATGAAGTTTGAGGTACTCATGTTGAGAATGACCCCTTAACTAATTTTTTCATAAGAACAAAGATACCAACTTAACAAAAATTGTAACCTCAAAATGAGAACTTTGGGCTTGAAAATCCATAATTTTGTGTAAAAAACATTAAAAAGAATCCTAAATCAAAAAGTGGTGCTAAAGGTAGCACGATTTTTTTAGGGTTAACATTCCAACATTTTTCAACATGGCATTAAAAACCAAATTTCATGACTAAAAAAAACTTTAAAAATAAGCATCTAAATCAGAGAGTGGTTCTACCAAGTACATTTTTTGTTTTTAAATGTTATAACTCATTTGAAATCTTAGCCTAAAAACACTTATACCATTACAACCAAAAATTTTCAATGAAGTATTCCAATTGCATCATTTTATAATAATAGTCTAATAATCATAAATAAATAAAATCATAAAAAACACCATTTTAGGATAAATACAACATATATATATATATATATATATATATATATATATATATATATATATATATATATATATATATATATATATATATATATATATATATATATGAAAGAGAAGAAAACAAACCGAAACTTAAAAGATGATTAAAAATTTTATATTAAAAAAATCTAAAATAAATAAAATTATTTTTTAAAAAGCAATAATAATAACTAACAATCTCTGATATTTAATTAGTTGTACATAGGTATGGGCAAGCGGTGATGGAGTCTAAGGTTTCAGTAGTTGGAATCTAATGTTTTGCTACAGGATGGCAACTCTAGTTGCATGAATGGTCGTCAACGTCAGAACCCTATCAACATCTGGACAACATATGATAACAGATAGGCATTGTTGGGGCGTCGAACAAACCGGGTGCAGCTGGATGGTTTTTCGACTATCGGAAAGGAGAAATAAACATTTTCAACACAATTACAATTTTGAGCTTTTCATCTACATGGGGAAGGTACCAGGAGAATAGAGAAGTCGGTAGAGTAACTTTTGTGTTTAGATAAGAAGGGGGAAATGGTTAGCCCAAGAGATTTTGTCGATATGGAACCTGAACCAAAAGACATTTTATCGATCTGGGGCCTTGAGGCAACTCAGCTGAATCTAGACAAGGTCAGGCTTCCATCTAGATCCCTCGCTAGAAAAATGGGTCTCTATGGACAGGAGCGGTTAAGAAAAGGTGGTTTGGGGTTTCTGGAGGAGAGTAAGCTTAACCATGCCACAAAGACTATATGGGAACCTCACAAGGGGCATCATTAAGGATAGACTTCATCAACAAAAATAGTGGATCATCCACTCTAGGAAGTGACTGAAATCCAGGTAAGACCCACAAACACACTGGCAATCCCTGAAACTATAGGGTTTACGAGAGGCCTAGAGTATATTGTGAAAATTTGTGGCATTTGGGGGAAAGAGGGGTTAAAAAAAATTCTTGGCCAAAGATTTGCATGCAAAGGAACAGGGTTCGGTCAAGAGATTCGACAGAACCCATGCCATAAAGATCATCCAGAGAAATGGAGAAGTGATGACAAGGGAACCCCAACAAATAGATAGTCTAAGAATATCTTTAGGGAAAGAAAGCCTTGGTAGTCTTTTGGTGAAGAAGCTAAAAAAAAAAATAGGTTTCTCCTGGAGTGACTGAGGAGTTTCAAAAAGGAAATACTACCCAAGCAATCCCAGGCAAGAAGAATGGAGGATAGCCTCTTGGGGGTCTTAGTGGATGTTTCTAGATTTTGGCCAAAATAAATAAATAAATAAATAAAATCTTTAGAGTTTGGGGAGGTTATAAGACATAATATACTGATAGAAGGTCAGCCGCAAGAAGAGGCTATAGAAGTTTGTGTTCTCTCATATGGAGAAGAGACCCAAACAAAAGGACCAGAGAAAGAAAATGCCCAATGTTCAGGCTTGAAGAGGAATAAAGGTAAATGCATAAGGAAAAAATCGAAAAACTCTAATCTAGTCATTGGTGTTTACATACAAATTTATAGTGCCATGGAAGCCTCAGAACTTATCATCGTCGGGAGAGAAAATGGAAGATGTTATTCAGCTAGCTATATCACTGATTGGATATTGAAGGCTTGGAGGGGGGCACCAAAAAATGAGTATGAGGTGATCATATTAGTTTGAGGGTAGTTTATGGTCAGATTCAACAAACATGAAGCACTTGAATGGGTTCTTGATCACAACTAGTGTTTCGGGCCTTCTCTAATTCTGTTTAAGAAATGGACTCCACTCTTTGATGCAAAAAGAGAAAAACTTGAAGATATCCCAGTCTGGGTCCGTCTCCCAACCCTAACTCCTTATCTTTGGGTGGAATACATATTTAAGGTGATTGGAAACAAATTGATTTTTTTGCTTGAAGCATACATGTCTTTTAAGGAAACCAAAATTAGGATAGTGGCTCGAATTCTAGTAAAGCTTGATCCCGGGAGGGTTCTACAAAAAGTAAAAAATAAAAAATAAATAAAATAAAAAATCAAAATAAATAAATGATTTTCATGTTCAAGGGTATACGCACTCTCAGATAATTGATTACAAGGAACTTCATTTCCAGTGATACCATTGTCACAGACATGGCCATGTGGCAAGTGACTTCCCTCTGGGGTTTTGCAGAAGAAGAAGGAAAAGAGGTACACCAAAAGCTAAAGAGCTTGATGATATGGAAATTTAGGGGCAAACCAAGCTCAGGATGCAAGGGAGCAGAGGGATATTTGCAATGTCCCAATGGAGGTAGAAGATGGCCCTCATCATTTGTTTGAGCACCATGAGATTGGGCAGTGACTGGAAGATCAAGATGCTCTCGAAGCCATATGTTCTCATCCCTAGCTTGTGGGTACTACTTTACCCATCCCCTCCTCTTTATCCTCTATTTTACAATCTCTTCTTGATGAAAATTCAAGGCATGTTCCCTCTAGGCCAATTGTAGAAATTTCTGTTTTCCCACCCCGGTTTTTAGTTTCTCCTTATTTCTCCCATATAGTTAAATGCCCTTTCCCATAACCATACATTTAACAAGCCGAAAAAAATAAATTTGCTGAAAACACAAATTCTGGAAATTTTACAGAATGCTGGAAATTGCAGAAATAAAAATCAACAGTAATAAACAGCCATTAAAACACATTTAAACACAGATTTTGGTCAATGTGACCCTGGAAAAACCCCCTACAACTCTTGGGGAAAACCAGTTTGAAAGCTTTTCTTTATTTCTGAAAATTGCCTTTTACAGTGAGAAATTTTCAGCAAAAAATCAGCAAGCAAATTTAAAATTATCTCTTTTCCCATGCTTCACAGCAAACTGGAAATTACAGCAAACAGGACAGCAATAAATGTTGTACGGTCTCCTCGATTTTCGTGCCCACTTTCAACCTTAAATGCTGTTGTATGGCCCTCGTTTTGCGTGCAGAAAAACCAACAAACTGCTCCTCAATTTTTGTGCAAACCTCTCTTCGAAAATCGTGCCAAAATCTGCCTTTCACTGTGTGCTGAATCAGCTGTACAAATCTGTTCAACTGCTGCCTTGGAATGTGTGCCAAGCTGCTGTCTCCTTCTCCTCCCTGCTAAGAAATCTCTCTTGCTCTCCTTCTCCCAATCTGCTCATGAAAGAATTGAATCGAATGTGATCTTTTCCTCCTTTTCCTCCCTTAATATAACTCCAAATGACTTTTGGGTGACCTAAGTGACTTTTGGGTGATCTCTAAATCCAATGGCTGAGATTAAATGCTCATTTAAATCTCACTTTTATTTTTTTAATTCACCCCACTTTAATAAAGACCTGCTTAGTCATTTATTTCCAAAGTCACTTTTCCTTTCTAATTTTTCATTGACTTTATAAAAGTCACTTTAAAATTAGACTTAGTAACTTTATCACTTAAAGTCACTTTTAAATTAGATTTAACTTTATAAAATTATAAAGTCACTTTAGGAGAAAAATTAAATTCTTTTGGACACTTTTCCCTAGGCCAAAGATCAAAGCCTAAGGGAACCACCTGTCCTCCGGTACCAAATTTCAACACTCCCTCTTACCGAGGAAGGTGTTCCTCACCACACCCATCTTGTCTCTGAAGTAGACATGCTTGCCCCGTGGTAAGGCTTTGGTAAGGATATCTGCAACCTGATCATCAGTGGAAATATACTCAAGCTTCACAACTCCCTTCTGAACATAGTCTCTGATGAAATGATATCTGATCCCGATATGCTTTGACTTGTCATGAAATACTGGATTCTCCGTGAGTTTAATGCAACTCTGATTATCACAGTAAATCACTGAAGGTCTCAACGGCTGACCAAATAAGCCAAACAACATATTGCGAAGCCAGATAGCCTCACAACTAGCTAGAATGGCTGCCATATACTCTGCTTCCACTGAACTCAGTGCTACTGACTGCTGCTTCCGGCTGAACCATGACACTACTGCTGAACCCAACCCAAAACAGCACCCTGAAGTGCTCTTCTTATCAGAAGCACAACCTGCCCAATCAGAATCAGTGTATCCTGCCAATCTCACTCCATCTCCCTGCCTATAGTCCAGACCATAATCCACTGTCCCCTGTAAGTATCGCAAAATGTGTTTTGCAGCCACCTAGTGAACCTTCCTAGGCTCACACATAAACTGACTCATCGTGTTGACTGCAAAATAGATATCTGGTCTAGTGTTGACCAAATACATCAAGGAACCAATCAGCTGCCTGTACAATGTGGGATCCACCAACTCGGAATCCGAAGCATGAAGCTTCTTCCAGTTGGTGATCATCGGTGTCAACATGGGTCTACAATCCTCCATGTGGAATCTGCTAAGGATGTCCACAATATACTTCCCCTGCCCCAGGAAGAAATACCCCTCCTCCTGCCACACCTCCAAACCCAAAAAGTAATGCATCAAGCCGATGTCTTTCATCTCAAACTTTGTCGAAAGATCTCTCTTACAGTGCTATATGAGTCTCTTTGCACCTGTAATGATCAAGTCATCCACATACAGCACCAGAATGAGAGGCTCCTCACCAATCACAATAAAGTAAAGGTTCAGATCTGCCTCACTCTTTGTGAAACCCATCCCCTGCAAATATGTATCTATCCTAGAGTACCAAGCTCTGGGAGCTTGCTTCAGGCCATAAAGGGCCTTCTTCAGTCTGCACACATGGGACTCCTTCCCATGCACCTCAAAGCCCTATGGCTGCTCAATGTACACCTCCTCCTGTATGAAGCCATTGAGAAATGCGGTCTTCACATCCATCTGGTGGATCTTCCAACCCATCTCTGCTGCTATCGATATAATGGAGCGGATCGAAGTATATCGAGCCACGGGAGCAAAGGTTTCCTCATAATCAACTCCCTCTACCTGGGAGAACCCTCTAGCCACAAACCTCGTCTTGAATTTCTCAATGCTGCCATCTGTAGCATGCTTTACCTTGTAAAGCCATCTGGAAGTAACCACGGATTTGCCCTCAGGCCTCGGCACCACCTCCCAAACATCATTCTTCATGATAGAAGAATACTCCTCCTGCATGGCCTCTCTCCAGACCTGCTGGCTAGTTGCCTCCTCATAGCTAGAAGGCTCAGAGTCAAGGATGCTGGTAACCATTGCCATATAGCTACAAAACCTCTCAGGTGGTCTACTCTCTCTGACCGGTCTCTTCCGCTCAGCAACAGATGTGGCATCTCTCAAGGTGTTCTGAAGCCACTTGGGCTTTCTCTTCCCTGAGCATGCTTCTCCCATAGGAGAATGAAACTCCTCCTCCTCATCACCATCAGTAGCCTGAACTCCTGACTGTCTGTCTGCTGTCCTCCTGCCTGCACCTGAACCTGTAGAAGCTGAGGTACCGTGTGAACTGTCCATCAATGGACTCCCTAGTTAACTGCTTTGTGAACTGCTCTGCATGTTGCCCGGAGCACCATCCCTCTGGCTTGGCGAGCCACTGCTCACTGACGGACCTGACATCCTCGTAGATGTACCACCGGATCCTCCTGATCCCTGCCCACTGGATCCCTGTGACTGACTCAACTGCTACTGAGGGTCTAGCTGATCCAGATACTCTAACTCCCGTGACCTCCTAAAGGCCCTGTCCTCCTCGAACTTCACATCCCATCTGACAACATCTCTCCTCTGTGTAGGAATGTAAATCCAAAAGGCCTTTGAGGTCTCACTGTAGCCCACAAAGATACCCTTCTCTGCGGTGGGCTTTAGTTTGGTCCTCTTCTCCTTGGGTATATAGGAGTATGTAATGCATCCAAAGATATGAAGATGACCAATATCAGGCTTCTTCCCAGAGAAAGCCTCCTCCGGAGTCATGTGCCCCAAGGCACGATGCAGACTCCTGTTCTGCAAGTAAACAACTGTGTTGCAGGCCTCTGCCCACAAGAACAATGGCAACCCCTGATCATGTAACATGGCTTTGGCAACCCCTATGATGGATCTGTTCTTCCTCTCCGCAACCCCGTTTTGCTGGGGGTTGTAAGGAACAGTGAACTCCCTCCTAATGCCTGCCTCCGCACAATAGTCAACAAATTCTCCAAGGGTGTACTCTTCTCCATTGTCCGACCTCAAGGACTTGATCTTTCGACCTGTCTGAGTCTCCACAAGAGCTCTGAACTCCTGAAACCACTTGAAGACCTCACTCTTGGTCTTCAAAAAATAAATCCAGGTCCTCCTGGAGTGATCATCAATGAATAAAACATAGTACTCATATCCACTCAAGGAAACATGAGACATCCGATCGCTCACATCGGAATGAATCAAATCAAGTATCCCCGTCGCTCTGCTGTCACTGCTGGGAAAAGGGGATTTGGCAAATTTTCCCATCGCACAACCTCTGCAAGTATCAAAGTGATCAGTACTGAAATCTGGCACACCTGTAGTGATCTCCCGCAATGTCCTCAAGGCTCCATGATACATATGTCCCATCCTGTGGTGCCAAATCTCACACAGCTCAGAACTGCTAGCTCTACTGTCGGTACTACTGCTCAATGCCAAAAGGGTCTGGAATGCAAACTTGTACAACTTTGCATGGCGTACACCTATCACTCTAGCTGAATCAGCTGGAGTGCCCCTAGGATACATCAACACCTGTCCTCCCCTAAACAGTACCTCATATCCTCTATCCTCCAAAGCTGAGACGGATATGAGGTTCTTCCTCATCCCTGGCACATAAAGAACCTCTGACACCTTCAAGGGAGGTTTGGAATCCCTCTGAAATGTCACTATCCCCACCCCGACTGCTCTAACAACTCTGTCATCACCGAGTACTACCTCAATATCAGTGCCACTCTCTGAAAGCTCTGAGAAGTACTCACTGACTCCTGTCATATGACGTGAAGCCCCACTGTCCACATACCAGATACCTGAAGATGCTCCGCTAATCGAGGGAAAAGCATGCTCCCTATGAACCTATGTGGCAGGTGATCCTGCACTAGAGGACTCACATGTAGTGAACGCAAACTCTCGGTCAAAACGACCAGCAAAGTCCTCAATCTTTGCTGAAGCTGCCACGTACTGGTTCTTCCCCTTCTTCTTCTTCTTCTCCGGACACACAACTACATAGTGTCCCATCTTTTGACAATTCCAACACTTCACCTTGGAATAGTCCTTCTGTGTGTTCCCCTGTTTACCTTTACCTTTGTCTTTGCCCCCACCACTGCTTGTGGAAGCCTGCTTCTTCCCTTTGCCTTTCTTGCATCCTGCCACCAGTGCTACATCCTCATCCTGCTCAACTGGCTTGGCTGCCCCAAGCTGACCTTTCCTGATCTCTGTCTGAATGCAATCATCCCAAAACCTCTCCCATGTGGGAAGGGTCTCACGTGCACAAACCCCATCAACAAAGTTCAACCATGAATGGGGGAGGCCATTCACTGCAATCCACACCAACTCAGTGGGTGGAATGGCCTCTCCAATCACTTCCAACTCATCTCTCACATTAGTAATCTTTTTGAGATATCCAGCTGCACTATCATTACCCATCTTAATGTTCTTCAGCTTCTCCTTCAGGACCATCTTCCGGTTTTCATTGGTACTCTGGTAGAGATTGGACAATGCTATCCACATCTCATGGGCATTGCTCTTTCCTCTCACATGAGGAATGCAATGGTCTTTGATTCCGTCTAGAATCAGCATCTTACCCTTGTTGTTCTTTTTATTATAAGCTGTCAACTGAGTAGCATCAGTAGGCACAACAACAGGGTTCTGTGTGGTATGCACCATGATATCCTAGACTTCTGCCTCCTCAAAGATACTCTGCATTCTCTCCTTCCAAACATTGTAATTTATATGCCCATCCAGCCTATCCTCCACCCTCAATCCCAATGACATCCTGCTGTCCTAAAACTGAAAAAATAGCACTGCTGTAGTAAAGATAAAACTGTTGTTTATGAAAATTCAGCTTGCTGGATTTTTCTGAGTGAAAAATCAGCAACTATAATTTTTCCTTTTGCTGTCCCAAACTGCCCTTCAGCACTCAAGCTCTGATACCATGTAGAAATTTTTATTTTCCCACCCCGGTTTTCAGTTTCTCCTTATTTCTCCCATATAGTTAAATGCCCTTTCCCATAACCATACATTTAACAAGCTGAAAAAAATAAATTTGCTGAAAACACAAATTCTGGAAATTTTACAGAATGCTGGAAATTACAGAAATAAAATTTAGCAGTAATAAACAGCCATTAAAACACATTTAAACACAGATTTTGGTCAATGTGACCCTTGAAAAACCCCGTACAACTCTTGGGGAAAACCAGTTTGAGAGCTCTTCTTTATTTCTGAAAATTGCCTTTTACAGTGAGAAATTTTCAGCAAAAAATCAGCAAGCAAATTTACAACTTATCTCTTTTCTCATGCTTCACAGCAAACTGGAAATTACAGCAAACATGACAACAATAAATGATGTACGGTCTCCTCGATTTTCGTGCCCACTTTTAGCCTTAAATGTTGTTTTATGGCCCTCGTTTTGTGTGCAGAAAAACCAGCAAACTGCTCCTCGATTTTTGTGCAAACCTCTCCTCGAAAATCGTGCCAAAATCTGCCTTTCACTGTGCACTGAATCAGCTGTACAAATTTGCTCAACTGCTGCCTTGGAATGTGTGCCAAGCTGCTGGCTCCTTCTCCTCCCTGCTCAGAAATCTCTCTTGCTCTCTTGCTCTCCTTCTCCCAATCTGCTCATGAAAGAATTGAATCGAATGTGATATTTTCCTCCTTTTCCTCCCTTAATATAACTCCAAATGACTTTTGGGTGACCCAAGTGACTTTTGGGTGATCTCTAAATCCAATGGCTGAAATAGATTTAGATCAATGGCTGAGATTAAATGCTCATTTAAATCTCACTTTTATTTTTTTAATTCACCCCACTTTAATAAAGACCCACTTAGTCATTTATTTCCAAAGTCACTTTTCCTTTCTAATTTTTCATTGACTTTATAAAAGTCACTTTAAAATTAGACTTAGTAACTTTATCACTTAAAGTCACTTTTAAATTAGATTTAACTTTATAAAATTATAAAGTCACTTTAGGAGAAAAATTAAATTCTTTTGGACACTTTTCCCTAGGCCAAAGATCAAAGCCTAAGGGAACCACCTGTCCTCCGGTACCAAATTTCAACACCAATGATATCATATATGTTATCATTATGTAGTTTTTCAAATGGTCTAGACAGTATCATTGCTTTCATCCCTACCCTGAAAATCCCTGTAACTATCCCATATGATCCTAAGGCTACATATTCCCCCCATTCATACACTTTGGCACCCCATTACAACCTACGATTAAGGGATAAGAAGGATATTTCCAATGTCTCAATAGGGGGTTTAGGTGAATTTCAGGAGCCACCTAAAATCGGGAAGGCTAGAGGAAAACAAATATTTCCAAGGCCCAAATTAAAGAAAAATTGGATATAGTGGATGGGAAACAACTCTCTCTTGAAGGGGCTCTTAGAGTGGTGAAAGCCCGTGAGGTGGGTGATAAATTATTGATATCCTTCAACTATATAGGGTTATCTAGCACCCGTAAGAAGCTAGCTCTGAAAAACCTTCTCAAAAACACTTGATCAGATATCCTTATGCTTCAAGAAACTTTAGGTATTGGAAAAAATGTGTCGGCCTCTCTAAATAAATTGATGTTGGGTTGGTCTTTTGTGACCTCGAATGTGAAGGGAAGCTTAGGAGGTTTAGCTATGTGATTCAAAGACAACAACCTCGGGCTCTTAAATTCATGGGGTTGAGATATGGTTCTAGGGGTTGAGGTCTATTCCTCTAAGCTATGTATGGATCTCTCCCTCATCAACATTTACGACCCATGTCAAGATAGGGTCACTTTTTGGCATTCCCTTCTATCTAAATTGTTCATGAATGCTCCTAATGTGGTGGTGGGAGGAGATTTAAATTTCTCATTGGGCATGTTTGGGACCTAAGGTCCGCAGACACAAGCTAATCCCTTAGTTGATTTCTTTGTGAACAAGTTGATGGCCATCAAGCTAATAGATATAAACTTGATAAAAAAGCAGACCAACCTAGAGGAACAGATGCTCGAGTTTAGCTAGGGTGGAAAAGAGGTTGGATCATTTTTTGATGAAAGAAGATATAATAAGAAGAATTTCCCTTTTTCAGAAATGGGTAGGGATGGGAGGAGAATCAGACCATTTCCCGATTCTTCTGGAGATGAAAGGGAGCAATGGGGAACCTAGAAGCCCATTGAAATTTAACCCAAGCTAGCTCCAAGAGGAAAACCATAATGAGCTCGTAAAGGCCGCCTGAATCCCACATTCCCCTGATCAGGGCCCCTCCATAGCTCAACAATTCATGGGAAACATAAAAAGATCGAAACAGGTTACAATAATCTGGGAAAATGAAAAAAGGATAAGGGAAGAGGCATAATTATAAAACATTAAAGTAGCCCTAGATAGATTGGAAAGTCCATAGGGTGATGGATATGAGACATAAGAAGCCAAGGAACGGATAAAATAGTTGGAAAACAAAAAAATGAATATTCTAAAAGACAAAGAAGAACAATGGAGACAAAAAAATAGAGCCATTTGGCTAGCTTCTAGGGACAAAAGGAAGTATTGCAGAAAGGACATAAATACTATTTGGGAAATGCAAAAAGAAAATGGAAGTATTGCAAAAAAAATTGTCGAATTAGCCTAAATGGGGAGAGATCATTTCAAAGCCCTTTTAAGAGCATGATAACAAGAAACTATAGTAGAAGTAATTCAGGTTGCCCAATTATTTCCTTGATATGCGAAGGAGGAAGAAAATGAACAATATTGGATTTAATCATGAAAGGAGAAGTGGAAGGAGTTATAAAATATATGCATAAATATAAATCCCGAGACAAGATGGTTGGACAATTGAATTCTTCCAAATTTTCTTTGAGCTGATAGGGGGCGATCTTACTCAGGTAGTGGAGGTCTCCAGGATCAAAGATCAAGTTTATGAGCCCTTCAATTACACATTCCTGGCCCTAATTCCTAAAATGATTACCTCAAAACCTTTTATGAATTTATACCTATCTCTCTTTGCAACTACATTTACAAGATAATAGCCAAGATGATAGTTATTCATTTAAAACATATATTGTCAACGAACATCTCTAGGGAACAATTTAGATTTTTATATGGTTGGAAAATTCACAAAGCTATAGGTATGGCCTGGGAATCTATGCACAACATTAAAAAAAAAAAAAAAAAGCGAAAAAAGGATGATATCAAAAAAAGATCTATCAATGGCATATGACAGAATCAACTAGATTTATTTACGACTATTACTCACGCATCTAGGCTTTGATATTTCTTTTACCAATTGGGTTATGGGATGCATCAGAAATGTAAGCTTTGTAGTCTTAATAAATGGGGCAAAACCCCCCTTTTTCCATGCCCAAAGAGGTCTTAGACAGGGGTTCCCTTTTTCACCCCTACTTTTCTTATTGGTTTCTGAAGGGCTAAGTCAATTGATCCTCACAGCAAAATGTAGAGGAGATATAAAAGGGGTCGAGGTAGCCACAAATCTCTTCATTTCTCACATATTATTTGTTGATTATATTCTCCCATTTAGAAATGGGTCTAGAGGGGATATTCAGTAGATCAAAGAATCCCTCAACTTGTTTCTTTAAGCTACAATTATGTTAATAAATGAGCAAAAATCTTCCTTAGTCCATGAATGTTTCTCTCTGACAGAAATGAACAGGGCTCAAAATTTCATACCATTTGAAGCAAAACCAATGAAGGATAGTATCAAATATCTGGATTTCCATATCAAACCAAATTCCTATAAAAAAACAAGATTGGATGTGGTTACTGGCCAAAATTGAAAAATAGATAAAACATTGGAGTTTCAAATGGCTCTCGGGGGCTAGAAGGCTAGTACTGATAAAACCAGTTCTAATATAAATACATGTATACTAGATAGCCCTCACTTGGATACCCAAAGGGATTCTCTCCCAGATAAGGAAACTATGTGAAATTATTTCATGGTATGGAGCAAAGGAGGAAGGAGTACTCCCTTCGGTGGCATGGGAAAATATAGCCCTCCCAAAGGCTTGGGGAGGATGGGGTAGAAAATACCTACCTATTTTTGCAACATCACTTGCAGTAAAATCTTGATAGTGTATTCTTTCGTTAGACAATATTTGGACTATTGTATTCAAAAGGAAATACATTGATCCTCTCCCCATTAAGTACTAGGTGCGAAAGCAAGACAAAAAAATTCCAAATCCGTCTATCATCTAGAAAGCGACTATGTAATCGTTCAGCGTCATTGAAGATGGTCTAGCTTGGCATATAGGGAATGGGGAAAAAGTTAGAATTGGCATTGATTCATGTGTTGTGTGCATAAAAGGTTATGAACTACCAAGGGATTTAACTTTAGCTCTAAATGATCAAAGAATTTTTTTCTTAAACTAGGTAGTAGATGCTGAGGGCTCCACAATTTGGCATCAAGGTTGGAAAACAATCGTTGAACTACATTTAGATCCAAAGTGGGAAGATTCATGGTGGGATTACACCTGAGAATTACAAAGATCTCATGTGAGGATAAGGGATCGGTTAGATGAACTCAAATAGGTCCTTGCGCCAACTCGTTTTTACACTCCAAAATTTGGATACATCTATCAAATGGATAGGAGAGTGTAGGGGTCACATGCATGGTGGTGGAAACCACTATGGAAACTGAAATGCCTTGCAAAGACAATATTATTTTTTGGTGCCTCCTTGTGTCGACATGGGACAATCTTCATAAAAGAAATAAACATGACCTAGGCTGGTTTGTTTTGTGAAAAAATGCAGAAGAGATGGTAAATAATATTTTTTTAAGCTTCCCTTTCACCTTAAAAGTATGGGAAGCAACCCTAAGGATTATGGTACTGAGAGTGAACTGGTCAGGTTTAAACATTGAGGAAGCTTTCCAAAATTAGTGGAATGCAGTGCAAGATGAACACCTAAGGAATGTAACACCAATAACGCTTTGGGGTATTTGGATGGAAAGAAACAAAGGCATTTTTTGGACATCTCTTCATCTCCCTCCATCATAGCTATTGAAACTGCTTTAATATTCTCTTTACTTCTAATACCATTGTGGACTTTGGTTCCTCGAAACATCAAAGAGGAACAAATTAACCCACATATCCCATGAGATTATTTTGATGGAGCTTTTGATGCAAAGAATAGATGCGAGGTTGGTTTGGTTATTTATATTAATAATCATATAATTTTAAAATCATCAGTAAGCCTTGGAACTAGATCAAACAACTTTGCAGAGTTTTTCTCACTGAAATTACTATTATGTTGGGTTCAAGAACTTGGTTTAGCTTCAGTACAATTTTTTGGAGATTCATTAAATGTTATAAATTGGTTTAATGTAGTACATATATGTAAAAATCATATTTTGATCCCACTCATAGAATACATTCTAGCTATAAACAAGATTTTGACTTCATCTTTGTTTTCCACATATACAGCGAACGAAACACTTAGGTGGACCTCTTATGTAAAGAGGGTTTTCAATAGGTTATGAGAAGATGGCATATTTGAGAGCCATAGATGGGGGGACTCAGGTTTCTAAACAACCTCCTTTCATCATATGACAGGTTCTTTGGCACTATACAGGCAGCGGCTCTTTCCAGTTTTTCTCTGATACAATTTTTATCAGCTCTATGTTTTTAATTCTTTTTATCATCATGTTGTCTTTTTTAAACAATATATGTATATATATATATATATATATATATATATATATATATATATATATATATATATATATGTATATATATATATATATATATATTATATATATATATATATGTATATATATATGTATATATATATATTAGATATATATATATATATATACATACATACATATATATATATATATATATATATATATATATATATATATATATATGTATATATATATATATATGTATATATATATATATATATATATATATATATATATATATATATATATATATATATATATATATATATATATATATATATATATATATATATATATATATATATATATATATATATATGTATATATATATATATATATATATATATATATATATATATGTCCAAGTTTTGTGATATAGTGATTAAAGATTGGTCATGAACTTGACTTATGTAGGTTGTTTTCTTTATCTTATGGAGAGGCCCGCGGTGCTTATTTTGCTATTTTGGTCCTTGCAAGACCATATGGTTTTGTCATGGTATACATAGTATGTCTTTGTGTCTTCTGAAGACACACAGAAACATCAATGCTTATGCACATACAAATGTAACCTTTTATTGTCTTAATAAAAAGCTTGATTGTCTTAAATCCCCCGAGTTTACTTGTGGGTTGTGCGCTAGGGGCGATATGGTTCATCTAGAGGTTATAGTGGTAGTAGTTACAATCAATCCAATGTCAAGCGAGTACCATGACTAACCATGTTGTCTATTCCTCTAGATATAAAAAAATGGTATTTTTATTTAGAGTTGATTTTATATTTTATATTTTTAATAATATCATTGATGTGGCAATAATATCAATTATTTTATAATTTTAACCCCAAAAATAAAATAAAAAATAAATAAACTTGAAAACATTTACAAAACCAAAATATATATTAAAAAAAAGGGGGGGGGGGGGGGGGGGGCAATGAAAAAAAACAAGATAGATAAACTTGAACACTTAAAAACCAACATTTGAAAAAAAAATATGGGCAAATTTGAAAAATGATAAAAAATAAACATTTGGAAAAAATTTATCGATACTTCATAGGTTAAAAAATTTAAAATGTAAAAAAAAAGTCAAAAAATAGAGGTGCCAAGGATTATATTTTAATTAGACAATAAGTTAGATTGGGATGGGAAGGAATTCTAATTATAATCATGTATTATGGGAAGTAGCCAAAAGAGGTCCTAAGCCATCTAACCCTTTCAAGTTTAATAATAATGGCACGAGTATTGCAACTCTATCCCCTTAATAAAAAAAAC
Organism: Pinus tabuliformis; assembly: GCA_031772625.1. NCBI lineage: Eukaryota > Viridiplantae > Streptophyta > Pinopsida > Pinales > Pinaceae > Pinus > Pinus tabuliformis. Next base: position 1,024,181,531 of record CM062807.1, read on the forward strand.
ATGGATTCTTTTTAATGAGAAATAGAGTGTTGTTATTACCATTCAATTTGTAGGAAATCTCATGTTAATTAAAAGAGTCGCTTCAATCTGGGCTTTTGAAATTTGAAAAGAGAAAAAGGATGAAAATAATATGTGTGAGGTTGAATCTCAAATGAATTAGTTTATTGAGACTAAATTAGTTAGGTTTAAAAATGGGTAGGTAAAAGAGATTGTCAAGTAGTTGAGGTTAAAAGGAGGAAATCACTTCAAGGAAGAGATGTCAAATGGAGACTAAGATACAAGGATTTCTAACTAGCTTATAGAGATGAAAAACAAATTGTCTTCATCATTATGAATGTCAACATTATTTGGAGGATAAAGAACATGGATGCTAAAGGCGTATAAAGATTTGAAGACATTGGGAATATGGGATTCTATCACTTTAGGGGAGTATATAATGGAGACGAGAAGGATACTATCATCGAGGTAGTAAAAATCGTCCATTTTTTCCCAATGTTGTAAATGATAGGGAAAATAAAGTATTGGCGGAAGAAGTCTCTAAGGATGAGCTTTAAGAAGGTATTCATGGTTTAGATAGAAGACTATGGCTTCATGGGTGACTTGTTGAATTCTTCTTAAGTTTTTATAAATTAATTAAGAATGGATTACTTAGAGTTACTATTGAATACTTTGGAGTCAATGGTAGAATTATTGTAACCTTTCAATCAATCTTTATTATTAGATTTGATCCAAATTTTGAAAACCTAGGTCCATTTGAGGAGCATAGGTTTGTTTCTTTACACAATTGTCTACATAGTGTAACAACCCCTAGTTGATTTTCCATGTAAGTAAATAAGAACAAGGTCATGGGACACGTATTCCAAGCTGAATGGTGGGAAAACACTATAGTAGGCATCACTTGTGGTTTAATAATGGATATGGAAATTGGAAAATTCAAAGAGGTAATAAATGTCATTTAATTATGAAAATAAAGGAAAATAGGAGAAAAGGAAGGTGAAGAGACACAAATTTGCATGCAAGGGAAATTAGAGGGAAAATGAAGGAAAATGAAGAAAAAGGAGACATCAATGATAAAAAGGAATCAAAGAATCAATTGATATCTTTTTTTAGAGTTTTGAGTTTAACATGTGTCCATTCTCTCATACTCTTGCACACTTATAGAATTCTTGGAGCATATTGGAGCATCCTAGCATTCACTCGAATTGGAGAAAGCAAGTGAAGGACAAGCAAGGAATTGGTAGGCAATAGAAGAGAAGGTTGGATTGGGAGCTACAATAAGGATACTTTGTAGGTAATAGGTTGCATGTGTGATTTCCTCTTTTTTTGGATGCATGTTATATGCATGTGGTTCCTTGGTTATATGTTGTCATTTGCATGGATATTTGTCTATATCGATAGTGGTTTAACTCTTTCCTTATCATTTCATGGATAACCATGGTGTAGTGGGTTCCCCTTTTTTGATTTTATAATTGGTTCTCAAGTTCCCTATGGTTGTGGGTTGGGATAGGATCTCTAGATCCCTAGAATATCTTGGGTCCCTGAAGGCTTTGGGTTGAGATGGTAGTTCTTTGGAGCCCTATAACAGCTTGCGTCCCTGAAGGTTGTGAGTTGATATGGAATCCTTGGAACCCTAGACAGCTTGGGTAGATATCGGTCTCATTCGTGTTAGTGATTTCTGGACCGTATAGGTGAAATCATTATAGTTGAGGGTTGAGTTGGTTTGGCCTCTGGAAGCCCTGATTGGTTTTATTTTGGCTTAACCCTTATGATCCCACATTGGTGCTTGGAATACAACAAAGAGGTGATTGGTTGAAAGAGAGATTTTTGTTTAGCCAATATATGGTCACATGGTATGTGGAAGTCCCTATCTTGGTTGGAAATTCCATATATTAAAATGAGTTATTTTCCTATTTTTATCTATAAGCACTTGTACTGATTATTATGGGGATCTTATGGTTGATTTTCCATAGTTTCTATTTTGGTTATATGCTGGTTATAGGCACGGTTCTATTATGTGATCTTAATATGGATCTCTCTCATGAATTAATAAGTTATTGGATGGTTCATAAATGCATGAGCTAACAAGTGTTGTTGAAACTAGCTTGAGAGGGCATTGAGCCTTCTTGGTGATTATCAGATGAAGTTCAAAAGTTTATGATCAAATATGCATTCATGCCTTGTAGCTTCGATGTTTACTATCTATTTGACAAAATGTCTATCTTGCATTAGGCATGTATTGTTCATTATCTTCCTCAATATTGATTTTTTTAGCATTGTTATCATCAATGTCGTGATTCTAGAAATTTACAAGCAGTTCTAGGCAGTGGTATGTAGGCTAGCCTAAAAACGTGGCATAGATCTCATGACCGCATGGAAAAAACATATGATTTTGGGTCATAACCACATGAAGACATGCTTGTGGGTGTGGTTAGAGCCTCCCAACCACATGCATGTAGTGTTATGGGTGTGGTTGGAGAGAAAACCTAGGGAAAAGAGTTCCATCTCAGGGATTGATCACCTGCAGTGGTTGGTAGGCTCTTTATTGATCTATAGTCTATAAGGAATTTTAGTTTACTTCTAGTTTGTAGGCCCCACTTCCATAACTGTGTAACACCCTCCTCCCACATTTACCCAAGCTAACCAGTCCACTAGGGCAAACATCTGACAAAGAGTTATTATGATATTATTTAACTCCCCATGTACAATTAAGGAAGTGTAATCGACATGACAAGACCAATCTAACCTTCCTTAGAAGCTATAGAACCTTTAGGAGCTAACCAACCCCTTCAAATGTCCAACCCTTGAGATAACTTTCTTTATCACTAACCTAGAACCTTCGTCGCTCTCATGAAAAGGCATGCATGTGACTAGGACCCCCCAATCACTCCCATAGTAAGGCATCCATGCAACTATGGCCTTTTTCAAGTAGTTCAGTGCCAGTGACCCCAAATTTTGTGCCACTTTTTCAGGGCTAGGACTCAAGTCACTACCCAAAACTTCATGAAACTTCTAGAAATGATAAATAGCATTGAAACAAGGTTACTATTGAAAACATTTGAATAAGGAATTGATTTGACCCCTACTATCCATGACAAGCATTTCGTCAAACATATCATAAACATGAAATCTACAAGTCATAACAACATATTTGAACATAAGGGTCTCATACTTATCTGAGAATTGTCAAATGGGACTGATATCTCCTCATAGTAGTTGCATTGTTATCTATTAGGTCATTCATTCATTAACATTTCATATACTAACAAAAACATGAAGAGAGGCATACATTGTAACTTTCATAAACATGCTTATAACCAGCATATAACTAGAGATATATCAATGAAGAAACAACCATTAAAGACACATAATGGCAAGCACATTTACTCATAAAATACTAAAGGAAAAGAATCTCTTATTAGCATATGAAAATCTAACCAAGTCAGGGACTTCCATGTACCACCCAACCATAGATGGGGTTGAATCAAATCTCTTTTAGTCAATCACCCACGCACCGTATTCCAAGCATGAATGTGGGATGTCATGAAATAAATCAAATGAAACCAAACCAAGGCTTCCAAAGGCCAAACCACCTCAACCATCAACTAGTGATTCCACCTCATGGTTGGACATTACTAACCATCACCATATTAGTCTATACCCAAGTTTTCCAAGGCTCTAGAGCCTCTATTCCAACAAAGGCTTCTAGGACTAGTAACTTAACCCACAGCTACTATCGGGCTCTAGATTGTTTGTCTAATCGGGGCTTCTAGGACTAGTAACGCAACCCACCAAGGGCTCCAGACCATTTTTCCAACTTAGTATTCTAGAAGTAGTAACTCAAACCAAGTTGTTACATGGCTTCCAAAGTGTTTGTCCAACCAAGGTTGCAGGAACTAGTATCTCAACCCATAGCCATAAGGAAAATGAGAACAAACCATAAAACAAGATGAAATAAGTCCACAAAACCATGGCTATCCAAGAAATGATAAGGCTAGGAAAAACCATTGTCAATCCAAGAAGTCCTCCATGCCAAAGACAGATCATAGCCAAGAAACCACATGCATGTGTCATGCATTTCAATACTAGGATGGAAATCATACATGCAACTCGATACCTGCAAGAAAATCTCATTGTAGTTGTTGATCCTGATGTCCTCTTGCGCTTTCTTGTTCTTCCTTTTCCTTCTTGATCCAAATCTCGAGTATGCAACACTCCTCCAAGAGTGATCCAAGAAAACTCTGTGTCCAAGCGTATGAGAGAGAGATAGTAGCAAATGAGAGCTCCAAAACTAAACTAACAAAACATTAGCTCTAACAAAAGTTGTGAATAGATTCTCATAATCCATTTTTATCATTGAGGCCTCTATTTTCTTCAATTTTCCATTATTTTCCTTCATTTTCCTCCTCACATGCAACTTGTGACCTTTTACCTCCCTTTTATCCTATTTTCCATTATTTTCATAAATAAAATGCCAATAAATTCCACTTTTCGTTTTCAAATACTTTGCCATTTACTTTGAAAATTTCCATAGACATTAATTAATCACAAGTGATCCCCATCACTATGTTTTGCCCAACATTCAACTTTGTATATGTGTCCCATAACCTTGGTTATTATTTTTCCTTTATTAGCTTTATTACATGGATTTTTTACCAGGGTTGTTACAGAACCCTCCCCCTTGGGGGAACACAACACCATCCTTGGTGTTAAATGACACCTGCAACCAAAAAGACTATTGAAAATAAAAACATAATTCCCATGGAACTTTATAACTTAGCTCGTTGCAGTATTTACAATGATCATCCTACTGAGAAGCAAACCAACATGAGAAACATAACGACATGACAACCATAACAACATGACACCCATACCGCTTATTGGAGTTTTATAACATAGCTCATGGTGGTATTTACATCCATATACATATATACACATATACCATAACATCACACCAAAACATATGCGAAAAACTTTCACTCAACTAATGAATAGAGAAGGATACATAGCCGACATTTAATCAATCATCTCCCATGTAGCTTCATCAGGCCCAAAGTGCCTCCACTACCCGTAACCTACTTAATTTATTGGTAATGGAGCATGAGCATATTTCTCTGCAAAATACACTGAGGTTCTAGATGGAATTCTCCTTCTAGATCCAACTATAATACAAGCCAATCAATCACATGATCAAAATATTTAACATACTTCTTCACTGATGATACATGGAAAACATCATGTACTTTCACTATCGGAGGCAGTGCAAGTCAATAGGCTACTAGTCCAATCCTTTCAAGAATCTTGAAAGTTCCACAAAACGAAGGTTTCAGCTTGGCACATGATTCAATCCTCAAGGAGCTCTTCTTGGGCTTGATGCACAAGTACATTTGTTCCCCAACCTAAAACTCCTTAAAAAAATTGTTATGATCTGCATAAATTTTCTTTTGTCTTGTGATGCCTTCATATACTTCTTGATTACTTTCATGTCATGTTCCATCTCTACCAACATTTTTGATCCTATCAACACCTTATTAACTAGATCACTCCAACTGATGGGAGTATTACAAATCTGCCCATAGAGTGTCTCAAATAGACTCATCCTCATGACTCCTAATACCCATTGCCATAATAAAACTCATCAATTGGAATATACTCTTCCCACCTCCATTTTTTATGCATCCCATACATCCTCAACTTGTCCTCCAATATCTTGTTGACCCTCTCTGTCTATCTATCTATCTATCTGTGGATGATAAGTTGTGTTGATAGCCAAATCTATACCCAAACCGACAAATAACTCTATCTATAACTTGGAAGTGAACTTGGCATCTCTTTCTTATATAATATTCTTTGGTACACCATGCAACCTCACTACATCTCTGATGAAGACCTGTGTTACATAATTAGCTGAATAGGTAGACTTTACTGGAATGAAGTATGATACCTTGGTCAACCTTTCAATCACAACCATGATAGAATCATGATGTCTAGATGTCCTCCACAAACCTAATTATATCCATGGAAATAACCTCCCATTTCCACTTTTGAATCGGAATTGGCTATAGTAATCCACCTGGATGCTTACATTTTACCTTTACCTGTTGACAATCCAATCATCTAGACACAAAATCTGCGACTCCCTTCTTCAAATTCCGCCAATAATAGAACTTCTTCACCATTGTCAATGTCTTTTGATATCTTGGGTGACCTGAATGTGGCTTAGCATGAAATTCCATCACGATAAGCTTATTGAGATCACTTTCATCTGGCATATGTATCTTGTCCCTAAATATGACCAAGCCATCTACTGTGAGATGGTAGTCCACATCCTAATCACCTGTACCCTGTTGTAACATGTGCACAATCTCCCTATACATGTCACCATGTTGTCCTACTTGCAAGATCTTATCCTATAAATTTGTTTATAGGATCTCATAGTTGTTATGTGATTTACCTATACTCTCCTACTAAGAGCATTTGCAACCCTATTCTCTTTCCCCTTGATGTACATGATCTCAAAGTTGAACTCACTAATCATGTCCAACCATCTAGCTTGCATGGAATTTAGGTTTGGTTAGTCAAATAGACACCTCAATCCACTATGACCACTCATTAAGATGAACCGCCTGCCAAGAAGATAGTGTCTCCACATCTTCAAAGCATGTGTGATCGTTGCCAACTCAAGATCATGTGTCAAATAATTATGCTCATGTTCATTCAGTTTCCTTGATTCCTAGCACATTGGATGTCCTTCCTATATCAAGACTCCCCCAAGTCCTATATTGAAAGCATTTGTACATACCACAAACTCTTTTCCTAGATTTGCAATCTTTAGAACTAGAGAACTTGTTAACAAGTGCATAAACTGCTCAAAATTAGCTACACATTCCTCTATCCATTCAAATTTCTTACCTTTATTTTGCAACAATGTAATATGACAAGAAATCTATGAGAATTTCCTGATGAACCTCCTATAATAACCTGCCAAACCGATGAATGATCTTACCTCATCCACATTTATAGAAGTTTCCCACTCCATGATAGTCCTTATCTTTTATGGATCCACTATTATGACTTCCTTGGAAACCACATGTCCCAAGTAATGTACTTCTATTTGAAAGAAATTTTATTTAGTGAGCTTAGCATACAACTGATGCTCTCTCAACAATTTCAATATTGTTGCTAAATGTTCGGCATGCTCTTCCTCATTCTTAGAATATACCAATATATCATCAATATATATACAATATTCATCAGGCACATAAAATTAGTTGGAGCACTAGTCAAACCAAATGGAACTACAACAAACTCATAATGCCCACACCTTGTCTAGAAATTAGTCTTGTATATGTCCTCTTCCTTGATTCATACTTAATGTATCTTGATCTCAGATCAATCTTCAAGAACACTGCTTCTACCTTCAAGTGATTGGACAAGTCATCAATCATCGTCAATAGATACATTTTCTTGATGGTCACTTTGTTCAACTTCCTATAATCAAAGCATAACCTAAGAGTACCATCCTTCTTCTTCACTAACAACACTAATGCACCCCAAGGCGCTACACTTGGCCTAATGTATCCCTTGTCAAGAATTTCCTTCAAATACAACTTCAATTCCACTAACTCAAGTGTGCTCATCCTGTATGGTGTCTTTGACACTAATGTTGCCCGTGGTACCAAATCAATAGAAAATTCCACTTCCTTGTGAGGCTGAAACTCTGAAATATTTATCGGGAACTGTTGTGGCCAGCAACAACCCCCCCCTTTTTTCATTTAGTATCAGATCATGATACCGAATGAATGGGGACCCTTAGATAAAATTTTTAAGAAAAGCTAGACTTTATTTTTTCGAAGTTACAAATCATAATTTAGAAAAGGCATCTTAGATATTTTTCTATGGAAAACGATAGGTCTTTTAAAGTCACATATACAAAAAGATGGGAAACATCTCCGTTACTCTTCTAAAAATCAAAATACGCGCCACCCTCATGATCAATAACTACATCGCATCGCACCATACTGATGTCCATAACGAAAAGCCAAGAACTTCGCCGACCTGCGATATTGCGATCGCTAGATCGCATATCGCATAAACAAGCCAGACGAGATTTGGCAAGCACTAGGTTTTGCGATCTGCGATATTGCGACCGTGCGACATGCGAAGGTACATCAGCAAATCATAAAATCACCTTAGTACGAATCCTCCGGGCGCGCCTTTCAAAGGAAAAGCCACTTACCATTACCTGACCTGAAATCATGCACTTTTAATGTTAGTAAATAGATTGGTTGTCAGTCATTAAGAGGATTAAAGACATGTGCCTTGTTGGATATTTGCTTCACGTAAGGTGGCGTAATTGATTTATCTCTTGCATTTAAAACTCTCCCATCACCTCTCTGATCGGACATTCCATTTCACTTGTAATCTGCAGGAACAAAGTGCAAAGACGACTCAGAAAGAAACACAAAGTAAAAATGGGAAAGAAGAACAAGGCTCAGAGCTCCGAAGCAAGAGAGAAGACCAAGGAGATGCCGCCCCTATACACAGATACAGCCTGCAACTGAGATGCAGGAATCTCCACATGGGAAGGCATGTATAGGCTATTAGAAGAGGAGAAACCGAGAATAATGAAAGTGACTGCCGTTGCGGGCACACCACGCTCCTCTGAAGCAACCCTAGAAGACCTAGCATGTTCATTCCTTCACAGAATAGCGGTAAGGCCTAAGGTTCTACCATACACAGACATGGTCAAGTGGATTCTGGATGATGCAGAATTAAGTAACAGACAATTCAAGATTCAGGGACATGGGATCGTGGGATCTTTCGCCGCCCAGGATCTGAAGCTAATGTACCATCTGCCCGAACCGCAAGTGACCTATAATGCGGAATTTATTAGGAAGTTCGCAATGGAGAACCCAGATCTATCGGACACCACTAAAGAATGGTCTAGAAGAGACGAGCCGTTAAAGAAGGATAAGAAAGGTATGTACAGCACTGGTTCCCTTACTTCTCCATATTGTTTTGCTGCAGCCATGCTGTGTAGATTGTTTGGTATGCCCGATATCAACAAGTTTTCATCTGAGTGGCTGCCATTAATCGACGCTACCACAAATGTCGATTTAGTAGACTGGGCTAAAATTCTTTCCGATACTCTATATACGGCCGTGGTTAGTTACAGGTCCAAAAGATCCTTTTCTCAAAGGGTCTATCCTCCTTTCTATTTGGCTGCCTATGTTATGGATTCTGTTTGCCTTGTATCTAATTTCCCCATCATGGGATGGAAATGGACTACCCAAGACCCGTTGCCTATTCACGTCTATCACAAAATCTTGTGGGATTCCCAGCTTGCCCCTCATTTTTACCAGATTTGCCATGGGCTTATATTACCCATGTATAGAATGATATATGGTAAAAACCCCCCAAGGTGCTCTCCCGAAGCCGTGACCGACATCATCTCCATCGCAAGATGGTTTGGGGAAGAATGGTTTACTTACATTCGAGTTTATGGAAGCACTGTTCCTCCACATGTCCTGCCCTTGTATGTCCCAGACAAGCTTTTGGCTCGAGAAATCGCTTTTCAAACCTGTTCTGAAGGCGGCTTAACCAAAGAATTAAAAGATAAGAAAAAGGCCATTTGGCCTCAATTTCCCGTCAATTGTGGGGCCTTCTCTTTATTCGATGCAGGACACGCTTTTGATGAGGTGGAAAACGTGACGTGCCTTCAATTATATAAGTTCCCAATGAGGCCATTCGACCCAAATAAAGTTTCCCAAGAGTTTACTACGAACGTCAAGATAAGAGTGTTCGTCGGACACAAAGATTTGTTTGACGATCTCTTTCAAGGTAAGAACTCACTCAAAGAGATTTTGCGAGAAGCTCAGTCAAGGTTGTCTCCAGGTGAACTCCAGAAGTTCACAACATATAGAGATAGAAGGCTGGCCAGCATTCCACTAGAAAGGCTACGAATACCTACTAGAGAGCCAACTCCAAGCATCAGCCTCAGCAAGAACTCCAGCACTTCTAAATCCAAGTCCAACACCGCGCGAGAAGGTTCCGAACATCCTGAAGAGTCTGTGCATGACAAAAGAATTAACGAAGAAGCAGTCAAAGATACAGCTCGGTCCAGTGTAATGTTTCAGCAACAAGTTATCACCTCGCCACCAAGAGATGTTCCCCCTCCGGTTATCGAAGCTCCTCTTGTCACAGTAGAGCTAGATAAAGAGTGGGAGTCCTTCAATGAATTAATCAACCTCGAAGGGCAAGTCCCAAAGACGCCCGCAAACGACACACAAGAGGTGCAAGAAGTTGCTCCGACCGTAGTCAGCGTTACCACAGAAGCAGAAGATCTCTCCATCACTCCATCCTCGGAACTTCTACTTAACGTAGAAGAAATTCCCCCGCTAGATGTGTTCTACAGTCCCCATCACAAGGCAGTCGTGAGAAGACAAAGAAAGAAAAGAAAGCTCGAAAATGCACTGTCTCAAGACGCTGAACATCTAGACGTCTTGTGGAAAGACCCAAGTAATAATCCTACAGAAAATCTTAGGAAGCTGTCTCAAATTGCAGGAGCGTATGCTTCTGCAACTATTGACAAGGCCTCTGAGGTTCAGCAACTCTTAAAGGAACGAGAAAATCACATACAGTTGCTACAACAACAGTTACATCAAGCCAACGCAAACAATGAAGCCTCCAGACAGCTCGAAAAGCTCCAAGAAGACTTCCAACAGATGCAAATAGGCTACCAAAAGAGTCTTGAAGAAAAAGAAAAACAACTGCAAGCGGAGCAAGAAATGCACAGAGATGAACCTAAGCTTGCAGAGTTTATTTCAGAGTCCATCGGCTTGAACGATCAACTACTGCAGCAACAAGAAGAATTGGGGTGTAAAATATCACAGTGGAGGCACTTCAGTGAGCTAAGCGACAAAATCACCAGTCAGGTGGTGGAGTTGCGAAGCGAATATTATCAGAACGACAAGAGAGTGACAGAGTATCTGACTTGGCAAGACGATGAGAAGGGAAAAAGAGCAGGAGCACCTAGAATTAATGAAAATCATAAAGAAATGCTTTTTAATAAATGGGACGAGCATATCACGCAGGCAGAGCAAGCGACAGAGGCAGCGGCGACACAGGCAAGTATTCTTATCGACTGTGTAAATGAAAATTTACACAGGGCCAATTTGATTTCAGAAACCACCCCGGGCTACCTACCAAACAAGTTGCAACTGGAGACAGAATGGAGGCAAAGGACACAGGCAAAAGGGAAAGCTATCCAAGCACTGGCTGGACTGAATTGGGAAAGTTACTGGATGTACCTGGTTAAACCACATAGCCAATGGATGACGGTAAAGTGTATCATGAACGCAGCCGAGAAGGTAGCGCCAGCTCTTATAGATGTCGTTTTCGCAGCCCAGCTCAGAACGGAAATTAGCCAGCCGACTCTTCTCAAGCCTATGTTAGAAACATGCAACTTCAAAGACCAAGTCCACAAGTAGTTTTATTTAGAATGTTGTTTCTTTTTGTTTTAGTTATATTAGAAAAAGGACGGTCGTTTGAAAACCGAATCCTTAATTTTGTAATAATACTATTATTAGGATTAGGACATAGTATTTTAACCCTTCTCATTGCACTGGAGAAGGGTCCAGAAATTTGTCAAAAAACTTGTCCTCAGAACATGCACTTCTGCACCTCAGAGGGGGTTTTGATGAATGGAAGGATTGGATTTATTGATATTTGCATTTTAATGTCTGCTACTGATGTTTCATTTCTGTACTCTTAGTAGGTGTTAGAAGTAAGTAGAAGTAAATCATTATTGCTTGAAGTTTGTGAGTAAAAATCAGTCATAAATGGTACTTTTATCTCTTGATGAATTTCTACTTACTTGCTTAGAGTGATATACCGCTGATGTTATTTATATGTTAATGTATAAATGTGTGGTTACCATTTGGCACTTTTGTACAATGGAGTCATTTGTTCATGCTTGACATATGAATGATTTATCATGCGATATGCAGTCCACAACTGTCCTGTTTAACTACTTATGCAGAATGGTTTATCTTAAATGGTTTATATTCTTATAGTAGCTGAATAATTGTCATTACCAGTTATTATATGAAATCTTTTTAGATCGTGTGATGGAAAAGACATACCCCGGGTTAGCGTAGATTGCATATGTTGTTTTCATTAGATTTCAGCAGCTTACAGTCAAGTCATGAGCTAGATTTAAATTAGTTCTCAAAAGTTCTCAAAGAAACAGCATAATCAAACCCTACACACACACACACCCCTTAGATCGGGAAGCTGGTCCCGTTATCCCCAGTCGGACCCGCTACACCAAACGGGTAAGGAGCCGCCAACCAGGTTCCCGACCGGGCGGGTATCCCCCTTGTTGTTGACGCGATTTCAGAGCCCTCAACATATTTGGCGCTAGAAGGAGGGCCTGAGCATAATACCTGTTGGAATGTTTTGTTTTTGAATTATAAATCTTGAAACAGGATGACTACTCATGAAGTTCCTATTTGGAGTTGCATCTATGTTCATACCTCTTCCAACATTCCAATGAACGTGGTAAGGCTATTGTCTCAGGTAAAGTTCAATGGTAAGAAAAACTCTTCTGCATTCAATCACGCCCTTCAGTTCATACAAAAAGTTTCAACTTCTGATACTCAAAAGATTGATGAAGGCGTTTTGTGCAGGATTTTTACTCTTACCTTCACAGCAGAAGCTACAAAATGGTGCAGATGCCTCCCAGTTGCATCAATTCACAGCTGGGACCAATTCGTTAAGATGTTCATCTTGGAATTTGATTGTTATGATTACGATCAGGTATATGATGAAATTTATTATCTTAGAGAACAAGATGAACCCGTAAGGGATTTCAATATGCGGTTTCATCTTAAATGCCTACAATATAATCTCGAGAATGAGCTCACAGATGAAGAATCTTCAGATCACGATGAGTATTTCCTACCTCCTGTGTCTGACCAATCAGAAATTAATTCTACCTTTGTTAGCTTTTCTTCTAATATGAATGATCATTCCAAGTTAAATACACAAAGCATCCATAATGAAGAAAACCTACAAAGCCTGGGAGTCATGCATGCTCTACTACCAGTAAAGAGAGATGAAGATGCTAAAAGCAAAATTACCTTGGAAACAGAAGATGACTCTGACAATATCATTGCAAGCCAACAAATGCAGATGCCAAGGTTAGATCAATCAAATGTTTCTCTTTCAAAAAGTATCAGCGCAAAAAGGTATGATCTAAAGCCCTACATTTGTGATGGATCTGATGAACAAAGTTTCTTTTATGATGTTTTTAGTGATGACAACCTTTCCCCTCTTAATATTCAAGATATCTCAAAAACTACAGAGGGTTATTTAAATGACTCATCATTAGGTTTTCAAGTTAAAGAGATTGCATTAACACAACTTTCGATCAAGGATAAAAAGAGATTGCCTGAAATCCCTTGTCAGAAAACATACAATGAAAAGGAGGAACCTAGGGAAATCTGTAGAGTCTTTTGTGATAATTACTTTGACGATGATAATGTTGTTGAGTTTTCTCAGATAACTCAATTAGGGTCAGAGGACAGAGCACATCTTAAAACAGAAATCATGTCAGTCCACCCTCATCTCGAAGTAGAAGATCACTTAAATGATTTTACTATCCCAGGTAATACCCCGATCTATGATTCGTATCATGAGGAAAGCTCCATCCCTGTTTGTAATCATGACCTAGTTCCCTATTCACAAAGCCTGGCCAGTTTTTGTGAAAAACAAGATGTTACAAGTAAAGCCCAGTCGTGCTGTAACACTATTTGTATAAATTCCCAATCATTCCTTTCTCACTCAAACTCATTTTGTACAAAATCGGATTTCTTTTCAAATCTTCAAACTTTAGATAGATTATGTTTTAGCGACTCACATATGAGAATTTTCTTCTCAAACAAAATCACAAAAAATTCGAAACTAACAGATAACTGGTCACAAGTCATTGAAATCAAAAAATCTTGTCCACAATTCGACTTGCGATCTTTCCTATTGCGACATCATCAATTCACAACTGAGATTCATTCTGATTTTTATGATCCAATAGGTACCCAGTTGGAAACAACCTTGCATAAGAAAAGAAAATTAGCCAGAATTCCAATTGAAGTTCTGTGTTTTTATTTCTTAGCCAACAAGTACGATCCAAGAAAAATTCGATTCTTTTTATTAATGCTTGGAAGATTCATCCGGCTAGGGATAAAAATGAATAGATGGTTCCATTGGAAATATCATTTCACATAGTTATTTCCTATATATGGTTAGAGTAGGAGTAGGAGTAGTTTAGTTAGGTTTTTTGTTTTTAATAACTGATAGGCAAAGCTATACATATTTTTCATAACCTTAGAAAATAATTGCCTATCATTCCTTTTAATTTCCTCCGTAATAAATGTTTGTTCTGGTTTAATGACATTTGACATTTACTGAAGATACCTTGTCTCTGTTTAAAATTTGGAACTTCTGCTACTATCAACAGCGAATCTTTTAAGAAAATTTGATCTTTATTATCATTAGAACTTCAACCCATATATGATGATAGTTTCAAACTCCAAAATTTTAAAGAAAGCTATCTCAATGTAGGATTTGTTTTAGGTCAGCACAATGAAAGGTATCAATCTTAAGAAAAGTATTCTCTGTCAAAACAGCCTTATCGCCCTATCATTGTCGTCCAGAACTTTCTTAAGGAAAAACAATGACTTCCTCCCTGCTAAAAGGAAATTACAGCATTTCAGAGAAACAACCCAAGAAAAAACACTATATCTCAAAGAATAAGAGGTCTCATCACGAGCCGGCTTATCATGATCACAGATATTATAACTTGCTGACTTTGCCAATACTGTCTATCAAAACAGGGCAACGACTTAAGATTGTTGCAATCCAAAGACAAGAGGTCTCATCACGAGCCGACTTGTTCAACAAAAGTGTAAATCAAGTGAATGACTGTGTCATAAATTGGCCACCAAACCAAGACATTGTTCTTTAGAGAATTAAAAAAGGAAAAGTGTGTAAAAAGGATTTTTCTCTGGAATGTTGCGAGTAACCTTAAGCAGGATAAAGGATCATTGTTGGTTAAAAGGTAACCCTGTCGAGGCTATGGACGCCTGCTGGCAGCAGAGGCTCTACCTGCGACTAAGGAGCAGACTAAAGGACTGATAAACAGAGAAGACTTTATTTTATCTTTTACAAAGACCAAGTAACAGTTGATTTAGATGCAAAGACGAACTGGGTGTACAAATAATTGAAACGGAAAGAGTTTGAAATGAAACATCATAGGCAGTTTGAAGTCTCATTTGTCTTATCTTTTTATAATAAAGTTCAAAATTTTTAAATTTTTCAGAAGTTTTTAAAAGCGTCAATAGAAATAACAGAGATAACTGGTTCTCCCAAGTGAATCGCCAATTGTTGTGGCCAGCAACAACCCCCCCCTTTTTTCATTTAGTATCAGATCATGATACCGAATGAATGGGGACCCTTAGATAAAAATTTTAAGAAAAGCTAGACTTTCTTTTTTCGAAGTTACAAACCATAATTTAGAAAAGGCATCTTAGATATTTTTATATGGAAAATGATAGGTCTTTTAAAGTCACATATACAAAAAGATGGGAAACATCTTCGTTACTCTTCTAAAAATCAAAATACGCGCCACCCTCATGATCAATAACTACATCGTATTGCACCATACTGATGTCCATAACGAAAAGCCAAGAACTTCGCCGACCTGCGATATTGCGATCGCTAGATCGCATATCGCATAAACAAGCCAGACGAGATTTGGCAAGCACTAGGTTTTGCGATCTGCGATATTGCGACCGTGCGACATGCGAAGGTACATTAGCAAATCATAAAATCACCTTAGTACGAATCCTCCGGGCGCGCCTTTCAAAGGAAAATCCACTTACCATTACCTGACCTGAAATCATGCGCTTTTAATGTTAGTAAATAGATTGGTTGTCAGTCATTAAGAGGATTAAAGACGCGTGCCTTGTTGGATATTTGCTTCACGTAAGGTGGCGTAATTGATTTATCTCTTGCATTTAAAACTCTCCCATCACCTTTCTTATCGGACATTCCATTTCACTTGTAATCTGCAGGAACAAAGTGCAAAGACGA
This sequence comes from Pinus tabuliformis, assembly GCA_031772625.1. Classification (NCBI taxonomy): domain Eukaryota; kingdom Viridiplantae; phylum Streptophyta; class Pinopsida; order Pinales; family Pinaceae; genus Pinus; species Pinus tabuliformis. The sequence continues at coordinate 1,024,197,683 of CM062807.1, forward strand.
CTCAGAAAGAAACACAAAGTAAAAATGGGAAAGAAGAACAAGGCTCAGAGCTCCGAAGCAAGAGAGAAGACCAAGGAGATGCCGCCCCTATACACAGATACAGCCTACAACCGAGATGCAGGAATCTCCACATGGGAAGGCATGTACAGGCTATTAGAAGAGGAGAAACCGAGAATAATGAAAGTGACTGTCGTTGCGGGCACACCACGCTCCTCTGAAGCAACCCTAGAAGACCTAGCATGTTCATTCCTTCACAGAATAGCGGCAAGGCCTAAGATTCTACCATACACAGACATGGTCAAGTGGATTCTGGATGATGCAGAATTAAGTAACAGACAATTCAAGATTCAGGGACATGGGATCGTGGGATCTTTCGCCTCCCAGGATCTGAAGCTAATGTACCATCTGCCCGAACCGCAAGTGACCTATAATGCGGAATTTCTTAGGAAGTTCGCAATGGAGAACCCAGATCTATCGGACACCACTAAAGAATGGTCTAGAAGAGACGAGCCGTTAAAGAAGGATAAGAAAGGTATGTACAGCACTGGTTCCCTTAATTCTCCATATTGTTTTGCTGCAGCCATGCTGTGTAGATTGTTTGGTATGCCCGATATCAACAAGTTTTCATCTGAGTGGTTGTCATTAATCGACGCTGCCACAAATGCCGATTTAGTAGACTGGGCTAAAATTCTTTCTGATACTCTATATACGGCCGTGGTTAGTTACAGGTCCAAAAGATCCTTTTCTCAAAGGGTCTATCCTCCTTTCTATTTGGCTGCCTATGTTATGGATTCTGTTTGCCTTGTATCTAATTTCCCCATCATGGGATTGAAATGGACTACCCAAGACCTGTTGCCTATTCACGTCTATCACAAAATCTTGTGGGATTCCCAGTTTGCCCCTCATTTTTACCAGATTTGCCATGGGCTTATATTGCCCATGTATAGAATGATATATGGTAAAAACCCCCCAAGGTGCTCTCCCAAAGCCGTGACCGACATCATCTCCATCGCAAGATGGTTTGGGGAAGAATGGTTTACTTACATTCGAGTTTATGGAAGCACTGTTCCTCCACATGTCCTGCCCTTGTAAGTCCCAGACAAGCTTTTGGCTCGAGAAATCGCTTATCAAACCTGTTCTAAAGGCGGCTTAACCAAAGAATTAAAAGATAAGAAAAAGGCCATTTGGCCTCAATTTCCCGTCAATTGTGGGGCCTTCTCTTTATTCGATGCAGGACACGCTTTTGATGAGGTGGAAAACGTGACGTGCCTTCAATTATATAAGTTCCCAATGAGGCCATTCGACCCAAATAAAGTTGCCCAAGAGTTTACTACGAATGTCAAGATAAGAGTGTTCGTCGGACACAAAGATTTGTTTGACGATCTCTTTCAAGGTAAGAACTCACTCAAAGAGATTTTGCGAGAAGCTCAGTCAAGGTTGTCTCCAGGTGAACTCCAAAAGTTCACAACATATAGAGATAGAAGGCTAGCCAGCATTCCACTAGAAAGGCTACGAATACCTACTAGAGAGCCAACTCCAAGCATCAGCCTCAGCGAGAACTCCAGCACTTCCAAATCCAAGTCCAACGCCGCGCGAGAAGGTTTCGAACATCCTGAAGAGTCTGTGCATGAAAAAAGAATTAACGAAGAAGCAGTCAAAGATACAGCTCGGTCCAGTGTAATGTTTCAGCAACAAGTTATCACCTCGCCACCAAGAGATGTTCCCCCTTCGGTTATCGAAGCTCCTCTTGTCACAGTAGAGCTAGATAAAGAGTGGGAGTCCTTCAATGAATTAATCAACCTCGAAGGGCAAGTCCCAAAGACGCCCGCAAATGACACACAAGAGGTGCAAGAAGTTGCTCCGACCGTAGTCAGCGTTACCACAGAAGCAGAAGATCTCTCCATCACTCCATCCTCGGAACTTCTACTTAACGTAGAAGAAATTCCCCCGCTAGATGTGTTCTACAGTCCCTAGCACAAGGCAGTCGTGAGAAGACAAAGAAAGAAAAGAAAGCTCGAAAATGCACTGTCTCAAGACGCTGAACATCTAGACGTCTTGTGGAAAGACCCAAGTAATAATCCTACAGAAAATCTTACGAAGCTGTCTCAAATTGCAGGAGCGTATGCTTCTGCAACTATTGACAAGGCCTCTGAGGTTCAGCAGCTCTTAAAGGAACGAGAAAATCACATACAGCTGCTACAACAACAGTTACAGCAAGCCAACGCAAACAATGAAGCCTCCAGACAGCTCGAAAAGCTCCAAGAATACTTCCAACAGATGCAAATAGGCTACCAAAAGAGTCTTGAAGAAAAAGAAAAACAACTGCAAGCGGAGCAAGAAATGCACAGAGATGAACCTAAGCTTGCAGAGTTTATTTCAGAGTCCATCGGCTTGAACGATCAACTACGGCAACAACAAGAAGAATTGGGGCATAAAATATCACAGAGGAGGCACTTCTGTGAGCTAAGCGACAAAATCACCAGTCAGGTGGTGGAGTTGCGAAGCGAATATGATTAGAACGACAAGAGAGTGACAGAGTATCTGACTTGGCAAGACGATGAGAAGGGAAAAGGAGCAGGAGCACCTAGAATTAATGAAAATCATAAAGAAATGCTTTTTAATAAATGGGACGAGCAGATCACGCAGGCAGAGCAAGCGGCAGAGGCAGCGGCGACACAGGCAAGTATTCTTATCGACTGTGTAAATGAAAATTTACACAGGGCCAATTTGATTTCAGAAACCACCCCGGGCTACCTACCAAACAAGTTGCAACTGGAGACAGAATGGAGGCAAAAGGCACAGGCAAAAGGGAAAGCTATCCAAGCACTGGCTGGACTGAATTGGGAAAGTTACTGGATGTACCTGGTTAAACCACATAGCCAATGGATGACGGTAAAGTGTATCATGAACGCAGCCGAGAAGGTAGCGCCAGCTCTTATAGATGTCGTTTTCGCAGCCCAGCTCAGAACGGAAATTAGCCAGCCGACTCTTCTCAAGCCTATGTTAGAAACATGCAACTTCAAAGACCAAGTCCACAAGTAGTTTTATTTAGAATGTTGTTTCTTTTTTTTTTAGTTATATTAGAAAAAGGACGGTCGTTTGAAAACCGAATCCTTAATTTTGTAACAATACTATTATTAGGATTAGGACATAGTATTTTAACCCTTCTCATTGCACTGGAGAAGGGTCCAGAAATTTGTCAAAAAACTTGTCCTCGGAACATGCACTTCTGCACCTCAGAGGGGGTTTTGATGAATGGAAGGATCGGATTTATTGATATTTGCATTTTAATGTCTGCTACTGATGTTGCATTTCTGTACTCTTAGTAGGTGTTAGAAGTAAGTAGAAGTAAATCATTATTGCTTGAAGTTTGTGAGTAAAAATCAGTCATAAATGGTACTTTTATCTCTTGATGAATTTCTACTTACTTACTTAGAGTGATATACCGCTGATGTTATTTATATGTTAATGTATAAATGTGTGGTTACCATTTGGCACTTTTGTACAATGGAGTCATTTGTTCATGCTTGACATATGAATGATTTATCATGCAATATGCAGTCCACAACTGTCTTGTTTAACTACTTATGCAAAATGGTTTATCCTAAATGGTTTATATTCTTATAGTAGCTGAATAATTGTCATTACCAGTTATTATATGAAATCTTTTTAGATCGCGTGATGGAAAAGACATACCCCGGGTTAGCGTAGATTGCATATGTTGTTTTCATTAGATTTCAGTAGCTTATAGTCAAGTCATGAGTTAGATTTAAATTAGTTCTCAAAAGTTCTCAAAGAAACAGCATAATCAAACCCTACACACACACACACCCCTTAGATCAGGAAGCTGGTCCCGTTATCCCCAGTCGGACCTGCTACACCAAACGGGTAAGGAGCCGCCAACCAGGTTCCCGACCGGGTGGGTATCCCCCTTGTTGTTGACCCGATTTCAGGGCCCTCAACAGGAACACATGCTGAAACTGCTATAAAACTAGATACCTCCTCAATACATCCTCATCCTCAACTTCCTTACCTTTATCACTATAAATATGCAATGGGAATAACACACACTCTTTCCTATGACTGTGCTTTGCCTGCATAGTTGTCACCATTCTAACTTATGTTTCCTTCTTCTTACCCTGCAAGATTTTTTGTTCCCCGTTATCATCCAAGCACTCAATGGCCTTGTCATAAAAATCCACATTGGTCGTATGAAGATACAACCATTCCATACCCAAAGCATACTATATGATCCCAATGGTAGTACATTCAAATGTGTTGAGGTAGGCATACCATTCAACTCAAATGCACAACCTCTTACCTAGTGATGAACTCTCTTATTTGTACCTATAGCCAATTGTACTAATCAATATTCTACATTCACTTCGTTATTCAAACGACACTTATCCACTAAGTCAAGATTAACATAACTATAATTAGATCCAAGGACAATCAAAATAGAAACAACTTGATCACAAAGTTTATTGTCCATCTCGATAATAGATGCATTTTGATCTTCATGTTTGTTATCTAGCGGTGCATAAATCCAAGGAATACTATGTCCAACATCCCCCACTGTATATGCCTCCTGAGCATGATAGATCTAGGATATACCACCCTGATGTTGTGGAAAATCTCTTTTGAAATGATATTTGCCACAAGTCCAACACTGTAAAGGCTTCCTCCCATCACCTTTGTTCTACTCCTCAAACTGAAATCCCTATCCTCTATCAAATGCACTAAAATTCTTATGTGGTGTTGCATTCTCTTTGTTATCTGTGTCCTGAGGTCTTGTTTGCTTCTTATCCCATTTTCCTTTATTCTTCTCATTACCTTTCCAAATCCTCTTAGTCTCACATTTGTGCTTTGACTTCTCATAACAATGCTTTAGCTTCTTGATGGGTTCCTCCAATGATCTAGGCTCATCAAACTCAATCATTTCCTTGAATTCTCCTGGCAACCCACTAGTGAATCTTTGAATCTTCACTCTCTCCTCCTTTAGATAAGGCACATACCTAAACAAATCCAAGAATATGCTAGTGTACTCCTCATCGATCATAGGTCCCATCTTCAGCTGATAGAATTATTTTTCCCTGTCATCATAGTATCTCTCAGATAAACACCTCTTCTTGAAAAGCCTCTCGAACGCACTCCAAGTCAAATCCTCTTCATGAATACCTCTTACATTATTTACATCTTCCCACCATATGTTTAATTTACCTTTAAGACTGAATGTAGCTATTATGGCCTTTATGTTCTCTGAGTAGTCATGCAATCTGAAGAACTTATTCATCCCAAGAAACCACGGCTATGCATATTGTGACTTCTTCATTTCCCCATTCATCTCAATCATCATCCAGTTATCACGCATGATGCCACAACTACGCACTAACTAGACACAATGCATGCATAACAACATATGTACAACACACATGCATACAAAATACATACAAACATTAACATGCATTCATGACGAGCACATTATGACAATAGCACCATCGACTTTTTCATGACATCACAATGGAAACCATGACCACCACCATGCATACACAATGAGCACATATACCACAAGCATAAGGACACATATGCAATCGACATGTACTCATCCAAGCAGAACGGAAATGAGACATCACCCAAGCAGAATGGAACCATGCTCTAATACCACTCTGTAACACCCACCTCCCACATTTACCCAAGCTAACCGATCCACCGGGGTAAACATGTGACAAAGAGTTATTATGATATGATTCAACTCCCCATGTATAGTTAAGGCAGTGGATTTGACATGACAAGACCAATCTGACCTTCCTCAGAAGCTACAGAGCCTTCAGGAGCCAACCAACCCCTTCAAATGTCCAAACCCTGAGAGAAAATTATTTTTCACTGACTTAGAGCCTCAGTCTCTCCCATGATAAGGCATGCATGTGACTGGGACCCTCCAGTCACTCCCACAGCAAGGCATCCATGCAACTGTGGATTTTTTCAAGTACTTCAGTACCAACGACTTCTAATTTTGTGCCACTTTTTTAGGTCCATGACTCAGTTCACTACCTAGAACTTCATGAAACTTCCAAAAATGATAAATAACACTGAAACAAGTTACTAATGAAAACACTTGAACAAGGACTTGATCTAACCCCTACTAGCCATGACAGACATTTCATGAAGAATAACATAAACATGAAATCTACAGGTCATAACAACATATCTGAACATAGGGATCTCATACTTATCTGAGAACTGTCAAAGCAGAATGATATATCCTCACAATAACTTCATTTTTATCTATTAGTCCATTCATTCATTGACATTTCATATACTAACCAAAACATGATGAGAGCCATACATCATAATTTTCATAAACATGCTTATAACCAGCAAATAATCAAAGATATATCAATGAGGAAACAACCATTAAAACCAAATAATGGCATGCACATTTACTCATAAAATACCAACCAAGTCAAGGACTTCCATGTACCATCCAACTATAGATTGGGCTAAACCAAATCTCTCTTTCAGCTAATCACCCCCGTGCCATATTCTAAGCATGAATGCAGGATCTCATCAAACAAATAAAACCAAACCAAACCACGGCTTCCAAAGGAAAAACCACCTCAACCCTCAACAAGTGATTCCACCTCACAGTCGGAAATCACTAACCATCACCAAATTGGTCTCTACCCAAGTTTTCCAGGACTCCAGAGTGTTTGTTCTAACCAAGGATTCATGAACTAGTAACTCAACCCACAGCTGTTCTCGGGCTCCAAAGCGTTTGTCCAACCAGGGCTTCCAAGACTAGTAACTCAACCCACCAAGGGCTCCAGATTGTTTTTCCAAACGAAGCTTCTAAGACTAGTAACTCAACCCAATTTTTTATAAGGCTTCCAGAGCATTTGTCCAACCAAGGCTCCGGGAACTAGTAAGTCAACCCAAAGCCATAAGGAACATTAGAACCAACTAAAAAACAAGAGGAAAGAAACCCACAACACCAGGGCTATCAAGGAAATAGAAAGGCTAGGCAAAACTGTTGTCAATCTAGGTAGTCCTCCATACCATTAACAGATCATAACCAAGAAACCACATGCATGTGCCATGCATGCCAAAACTAGCAAGGAAATCATACATGTAATTTGGTACCTGTAAGAAAATCTCATTGTAGTTGTTGATCTCAATCTCTTCTTGTGATTTCCTGCTCTTCCTTTGCCTTCTTGCTCCAAATCCAAAGTATGCCGCACTCCTCCAAGAGTGATTCAAAAAAATTCTAAGTTTCCAAGAGTATGAGAGAGATAGAGAGTAGAAAATGAGAGCTGCAAAACTAAATTGACAAAAAGCTAACACTGGAAAAAGCTGTGAACAGATTCTCAAAAGCCTTTTTATTATTGAGACCTCTATTTTCTTCAATTTTCCATTATTTTCCTTCATTTTACTCCTCACATGAGACATGTGACATTTTACCTCCATTTTCTCCTATTTTCTATTATTTTCATAAATAAAATGCCAATAAATGTCACTTTGCCTTTTCAAAGCCTTTTCCATTACCTTTGCCAATTTCCATAGCCATTAATTAATCACAAGTGATCCCCATCACTATGTTTTTCCCAACATTAATCTTGGACTACATGTCCCATGAACTTGGTTATTATTTTTCCTTTATTAACTTTATTACATGGATTTTTGACCAGGTTTGTTACAAACTAGAACTTGGAGGTCAGGTCATATAATAGTGATGCTCGACTCATGTTTACCTTGGAGAGCTTGTCAAAGAGGGTAAATGTGGAGGCGAGGGGGGAGGGGGGCGAGGGGGTTGGGTTACAAATTGGTATCAAATCAATGTTGTAGCATTGGACCTCGAGGTAAATGTGATTTTTATGCATGCATGTTAGATGTATATGTGTATATTATGTGTGCATTGTGATGGTTATGGTTATCATGCATGTGGTCATACAGTTTTGTGTCATCATGCTTGATATTGATATGTTGATATGTTTATGTCATTATGTATATACATTGTGCTAATTTGGATTGATTTTGTAGATGAGATAACCTCCCATGAAATACACTGAGGTATGATTTTGATTGTGTCTCTATTTGGTTTATCTAAAATGACATGATTGCAGGATATACAAGATAAGAGATGAAGAGAAGAATGGTGGACTACAATTCACATGACTCCCCTTACAACTCTTATGTGAATTATATGGAATGGGAAAGGTTAGTTGGGCATCAAGGAGAAGAGTACTCTCCTGATTTAGTAGATATATTCATTATTTTGAGGGCAGAGATCAAAAGTTGCAAGGAAGATAATAACAGGTTGGTTGAGGCAGAGGAAAGACTTGCAAAAACTCAAGAAAAGCAAGAAGTTAATGTAGTCTTCTTTAAGAGCCTTTCATATTTTCATAAGAACGGATAGTTGGGGATCAATCAGGGATAGGAAGAAAAGACAAATGGGACATATGGAAGTAGGTCTCATTGAGGACACAACTTGAAGAGAGATGACACGGTCACAGGTGGAAAATATTTGGATACACTTGACAGACGGGCTAGCACTCATGGATTTTATTCTAGCTCAAGTTTTGAGAAATATCATCGTTATTACCACCAACGTCTTTATAGGAGGAGTGAGATGGGGTACTTGTGAGAATAGTTCAAGAAATCCAAGCCTCCTACTTTTGACGGGGATGTGAAGAAGTCAAAAGATGCAGAAGCATTGCTGATTAGGATGAAGAAGTTATTCAGAGTACATGATTATTCAAAGAATATGAAAGCCAAGATAGTGATCTTCAATCTCAAAGGAAAAAAAATGTATTTGGTGGGAAGAGGTGAAGCGTGTCAAAAGCATCATGGAAGAGGAGTTGAGTTGGCATGATTTTAAAAGACTCTTCAAGAAGAAGTACTTATGTGAGAGATATTATGCTGAGAAGGCCAAGGAATTCTATGAGCTCAAGATGGTTTCCATGACAAATGAAGAGTACACATCTAAGCTTCTGGATTTGTTGAGGTATGTTTCCACCTCAAGGATGAGAAGAAAAATGTCCAAAGGTTCATCAGTGCATTTCCTTTAGTATTTAAAGATCCGATTGAGTGTGATGAGCCTCGGTCATTAAAGGAAGTCATCGGGAAGTTGAAGCATTGTTATGAGAAGTATAAGTGCAAGTCTGATCCTAGGTGGGATTGGAAAGGTAATGAGAATACTAAATAGAAATGGCCTAAAAAATGAGGAAGATCTCTAGATGTGACAAAGAGAATATAGAACCTTATAACAAGTTTAATGCAGTTAAGAAAGGACATGGATCTCAGCCTGATGAGAAGAATAAGGGTGGTGGAAGAAAGCCTTTGAGGTGTTGGACTTGTCGTGGGGAGCATTACAGGAGTGAGTTCCCATCACACTAGGGTGGCAGGCCTCAGATTTATAGTGCTCAGGAGGCACATATAGTTGGAGATATTGGTCAGAGTATTCCTCAGGTTTATGCAATAGTGGATAAAAGGCAAGTAGATCATTAGGCATCCATTATTGAGATGGAAAGTAAGTTGTGTGATCAAGTTGTTTCCATTTTAGTTGATCCTGGATCTAATTGTATTTATATGAGTACTGGCCTAGTTGATAAGTGTTTCTTGAATAAAGAAGTAAATGCATAATTTTGGTTGGTGCAGTTGGCTACAGGGACCAAGAGAAGAGTCCATCATTGGTTGAGATCTTATGCTTTTGATCTGAATGGTATGCCTACATTAGCGCATATAAATGTGCTTCCTTTGGGATCATATAGTATGTTTTTGGGCATGAATTGGATGGACCAAGGTAGACTTCTATGACAAGGCTATTGAGTGTCTAGACAATGATGGGGAAAGGAGAATTTTTCAGGAAAAGAAGAAGCCTACATTAGTGAGAATGGTTACAGCTATGCAGGAAAAGCGTAGTTGTAGGAAGGGATGTGTATTATTTGCATTACATATTTCCAATGATAAAGGAAGGATTTTGAGGATGATGAACTCCTGAAGAGGTATCATATTTTGTAGCAATTTCAAGATGTGTTTCAAGTAGAGATTCTAGAGTTTCCTCCTCATAGAGAGGTCGACTTTTCTATTGAGTTGATTCTAGGAGTAGCATCAGCATCTAAGGCATATTATAGGATGAGTACTCTGGATTTGGTGGAATTGAAGTTGCAGCTTAAATAAATGCTTGATAAGGGATACGTAAGACAAGTGTGTCGCCTTGGGGTGCACCAATATTGTTTGTAAAGAAGAAGAATGGTAATCTAATATTGTGCATTGATTACAGACAGTTGAATAAGGTGACTATTAAGAGCAAGTATCAATTTCTGCAGATTGATCATTTATTTGATCAGTTGAAGGGAGTTGCAGTGTTTTCAAAGATGGATTTGAGATTGAGATATCATCAGGTGCGCATCAAAGAAGAAGACATCTACATGGTTGCATTCTGCATGAGGTATGGACATTATGAGCTTGTCATGGTTTCTTTTGGTCTTACCAATCCTCCATCCACCTTCATGTGTTTGATGAATAGTGTGTTGTGCCCTTATCTGGACAAGTTTGTGATAGTGTTTATTGATGATATATTGATATACTCCAAGAATGAGGAAGAGTGTACAGAGCATCTAGAAGAAGTACTGAGAATATTGAGAGAGCATCAGTTGTATGCCAAGCTCAGCAAGTGCAATTTCTTTTAGTCTCACATTCACTACTTGGGACATGTTGTTTCCAAGGAGGGGATAGTAATGGACCCGGAAAATATTAAATGTATCATGGAGTGGCCAACTCCGAGGAATGTGTATGAGGTCAAATCATTCATGGGAATAATAGGTTATTACAGGAGGATCATCGAGAACAGAACTTCTCACGAATTGGTTATCCTATTACAACTTTGCAAATGGAAGGGAACAAGTTTGAATGGACTGAGGTGTGTGCAACTAGTTTTGATCAATTGAAGAATTTGCTTATAGATGCTCTACTTTTGAAGATTTCAGATCCTAATAAGGAGTTTTTGTTTTGTACAAATGATTTCAAGGAAGGAATTGGTGGAGTTCTAATGTAGGAAGGACAAGTGGTGTGTTATGAGTTAAGGAAGCTAAATGAGTACGAAAAGAACTGTGACTCATGATCTTGAGTTGGAAGCTATCATTCATGCATTGAAGATGTGGAGACATTATCTTCTTGGTAGGAGGTTCATCTTGATGAGTGATCATAGTGGGTTGAGGTACTTGTTTGACCAACCCAATTTCAATGCCAAGCAAGTTATATGGTTGGCTAACCTTAGTGAGTTTGAATTTGAGATCAGGTACATCAAGGGCAAGGAGAACAAGTGTAACACCCTCCTCCCACACTTACCCAAGTTTACTTGTCTACCAGGGTAAATATGTGATGAAGAGTTACTATGATCTGACTCAACCTCCTAAGTATAGTTAGGAATTAGAATTTATGGACTAAAACCAAACTAAACTTCCTTAGGAGATACAAGACCCCCAAAAGCTAACCAACCACTCTAGGTGCCCAAGCCCTGATTTAACTTATCTTTTCATTAACCTAGGCTCTCAGTCACTCCCTTGACAAGGCAAGCGAGTAGTTGATACCCTTCAGTCGCTCACATAATCCTACATCCAAACAACTATAGACTTTTTTAACTCAATTCTATGACAACAACCCTGCGATTTGAGCCACTTTTTCAGGGCTAGGATCTAGACCTTTTCCCAGAATTTGATGAAACTCTTAGAAAATGATAAATAAAATAGAGACAAGGCCTTTAACTTGAAAATTCATCAAGTAATTAACCTAACCCATCCTAACTATGACAGGTATTTCTTCAAACACGTCATGAACGTGTAATCTATAGGTCATAATTACACATATGAACATAGGGGCCTCATACTTATCTGAAATTCATCAAGAAATTTTGAGGCCTCCTCACAATAGATGCATTATCATCCATTAGGTCATACATTCATTAACCATTCATTTAATAATCAAAACAAGATGAGAGCCATAACTCAAGTCTATCATAAAACCATACTTATAACCAACATATAACCTGAATAATAACATTGATAGAATACCCACCAATCCACATGATAACAAATACATTTGCTCATGAGATACAAGGGAAACGAGCTCATATTAACATAATCAAAATACAACCAAGTCAGGGACTTCCACGTACCACATGACCATAGATTGGGCTGAACCAAATATTTCTTTTAGCCAATCACGCCAGTGCCATATTTCAAGCATGAATGTGAGATCTCATGGAATAAACCAAGAAAAACCAAACCAGGGCTTCCAGAGGCCAAATGACCTCAACCCTCAACCAATGATTCCACTTCATGGTCAAACGTCGAAAACCATCACTAGATCAGTCTCTACCCAAGTTGTTGAGGGCTCCAGAGTGTTTGTTCCAACCCAACTCTAGGACTAATAACTCAACCCATAGGAGTATTACAACTCCACCCATAAGGCGCCTCAAATAGAATCATCTTCAAATGTTCCTAATACCCGTTGTTATATGAAAACTCCACTAGTGGAAGACACTCTTCCCACTTTCGATGTTGATGCATGACATACATTCTCAACATTTCCTCCAAAATCTTGTTGACTCTCTTTGTCTGTCTATCTGTCTATGGATGACAAGTTGTACTAAAGGCCAAATTTGTACCCAAGTCTGCAAATAACTCTTTACAAAACTTGGATGTGAAATTGGCATCTATCTCTTACACAATCTTCTTCGGAACACCATTCAACCTCACTATGTCTCTGATGAAGACGTGTTCTACTTCACTAGTTGAATTCATAGAATTTACTGGAATGAAGCGTGATACCTTTGTCAATATTTCAACCAAAACCATAATATAATCATGTTGTCTAGAGGTCCTTGACAAACCGATAATGAAATCTATGGAAATGAGCTCCCATTTCCACTATGGAATCATAATCTACTGTAGTAATCCACTTGGACGCTTACACTTTGTTTTTACCTGTTGAAAATCCAAACATCTAGCCACATACTCTACCACTTCCTTCTTGAAATTTGGCCAAGAGTAGAGTTTCTTCTCCGTTGCTAGTGTCCTCTGATATCCTGTGTGACCTAAATATGACTTAGCATGAAATTCTCTTAAGATAATCTTCTTAAGCTCACTGTTCTCTGGCACATAGATCTTGTCTCTAAATATGACCAAACCATCTATTGTGAGATGATAATCCACATCTTGTTCACCTATACCTTGTTTTTGTAACATGCGCGTAAGCTACTGGTACTTGTCATCCTACTGACCTACCTACAAGATCCGATCCTGTAAATTTGTCCGATATGAGTTCACAATTGTTGTGTGATTTACCTATACTCTTATGCTAGGAGCATCTATAACCCTGCTCTCTTTTCCTTTGATGTACCTAATCTCAAATTAAAACTCACTAATCGTGGCCAACCATCTATTTTTCCTGGAATTTAGACTCGATTGGTCAAATAAGTATCTCAATCCACTGTGATTGCTCATCAATATAAAGCTCCTGCCAAGAAGATAGTGTCTCCACATCTTTAGTGCATGGATGATCACTGCCAACTCAAGATCATGCATAACATAATTCTTCTCGTGCTCATTCAATTTCCTTGATTCATAGCACACTACCTGTCCTTCCATGTATCAGAACACCACCAAGTCCTTTCTTGCAAACATATGTACACACCACAAACTATTTTTCTGGATCTGTGATCTTTAGAACTAGAGCATTTGTAAGGAACTACTGCAACTACTGAAAACTAGTTGCACATTCTTCTCTCCATTCAAATTTCTTACATTTTTGTTGCAAGGATGTAATAGGATAGAAAATTTATGAGAAGGTTCAAATGAACCTCCTATAATATCATGCCCTTGAATGGTCTAACCTCACCCACATTCCTCGGAGTTTCCCATTCCATGATAGCTCTTATCTTTTCTGAATCCATTGTTATGCCTTCCTTGGAAATAACATGCCCCAAGTAATGTACATTTGTCTAAAATAAATTACACTTACTAAGCATGGCATACCACTGATGCTATCTTAGAAATATAAACACTTTTGCTAAATGTTCAGCATGTTCTTCCTCATTCTTATAATATATCAATATATCATCAATGAATACAATAACAAACTTGTCCAGATAAGAACGCAATACACTATTCATCAAGCACATAAAAGTAGTTGGAGCATGAGTCAAACCAAAAGGAGCTACAACAAACTGACAATTCCCATACCTGGTCTGGAAATAAGTCTTGTAAATATCCTCTTCTTTTATGCATACGTGATGGTATATTGATCTCATATCAATCTTCGAGAACATTGATTTTCCTTTCAACTCATCAAATAAGTCATCAATCATCGGTAACAAATACATGTTCTTGATAGATACCTTGTTCATTTGTGTGTAATCAATGAAAAATCTAAGAGTAACATCCTTATTATTCACAAACAATAATGGTGCACCCCACGGTGATACACCTGTTTTAATGTTTCCCTTGTCAAGCATTTCCTTCAACTGCAACTTCAATTCCACTAACTCTAGTGTGCTCATCATGTATGGTGCCTTTGATGCTAGTCTTGCCCCTGCTACCAACTCAATCGAAAATTCTACTTCATTGTGAGTAGGCAACTCTGAAATATCTGCGGGAAATACATCCTGAAACTATTTCAAAATCGGGTACCTCTTGAATATTTCTGCATCCTCAATATCCTTATCTTTATAGCTAGAAATATGTACTGCAAACAATACACATCATTTTCTTTGACTATGTTTCGCCTGCATAGCTATAACCATCCTCACTAATGTTGCCTTCTTCTTACCTTGAAAAATTATTTGTTCTCCATTGTCATCCAAGCACTCAATAGTCTTTTCATAACAATCCACCTTGGTCTTGTGAAGATACAACCAATCCATACCCAACAACATATTGTATGATCCCAATGGAAGCACATTTAGATGCATTGATGTAGGTGTACCATTCAACTCAAATGCACAAACTCTTACCTAGTGATGAACCCTTTTCTTAGTACCTTTAGCAAACTGCACTAACCAAGATCCTACATGCACTTCTTTATTCAAATCACACTTATCCACTAGGAAAAAATTAACGTAACTATAATTAGATCCAGGGTCAATCAAAATAGAAACAACTTGATCACAAATCTTACTTTCCATCTCAATAATACATGCTAGTGATCTGCATGTCTATTATCCAATGATACATAAATCGAAGGAATACTTTGTCCAATATCCCCCACTGTCTGTGCCTCCTAAGCACTGTAGATCTGCGGTCTACCACCCTGATGCTATAGACAATTTCTCCTATGACAATCCTTACCACAATTCCAACACTGTAAAGGATTCCTGCCATCACCCTTGTTCTGCTCCTCAAACTGAAATCCTCATCCTCTGTCAAATGCATTGAACTTCTAATGCAATGTTGCATTTTATTTGTTGCATGTGTCCTGAGGTCTTGTTCGCTTCTTATCCCATTTTATTTTATTCTTCTCATTACCTTTCTAATCATGTTTCAATTCAGATCTGTGTTTTGACTGTTCATATCAATGCTTTAATTTCTTAATGGCTTCCTCTAATTATCTAGGCTCATCAAACTCAATTATGTCCTTCAATGCTACCAGCAACCCACTAATGAATCTTTGAATTTTTTCTTTCTCCTCGTTCACATATGGCACATACCTCAACAAATCTTAGAACCTGCTAGTATACTCCTTGTCAATCATACATCCCATCTTCAACTCATAGAACTTATTTTCCTTGTCATCATAGTATCTATCAAATAGATACTTCATCTTGAAAAGTCTCTCGAACTCACTCCAATTCAACTCTTCTTCCTAAATACCTCTTACATTATTTACATCTTCCCACCAAATGTCTACTTTACATTTAAGACTCAAGTAGTTATTATGGCCTTCATGCTCTCTGAATAATCATGTAACCAGAAGAACTTATTCATTCCAAGCAACCATGATTCTACATCATATGACTTCTTTATTTCTCCATCAAATCTATGTGGATTTGTTTTCTTGAACTCATTCGACAAATATCCTCTGTCACTCCTCCTATAAGGATGATAGCGATGATGACCATGGTACTTGTCTGAACCAGAACTAGAGTAAAGCCCATGTCCACTGCCTCGTCTATCAGGTGCATATAAGAACCTACTATCTCTAATGGTATAATCACTATCTGACCTATGCCAACCATGATACCTACTACCATATGCTCCATTAATCTTGTCCTCCTGTCCATCGATGATTCTAAGTGGTCTCTATCTCTGCAATTCTAATAAAATCTAAAGGATAATTGCATTGACCTCTACTTATTTCTCTTGTTCCCTAGCAAGTATCTCTTGTCACTGAATTATATTGTCATTATCTTCTTTAAAAATTCTTATATATGCCTTCAAACTTCTCAAAGTGCCTACTATGTGAGGGGAGTATGCATCACCACACTGTTTGTAAGGAGAATCATGTGAACTATAGTCCACCACTTTTCTATTCATATTGATATTCTTCCTACAAACATACTATGTCAGATAAACCAAACATAAACATAATCAAACTTACCTCAATGAAGTTCAGGGGAGGCTATGTCGTCTCCAATATCAATCTAAATTAGCACAATACATGCATAAACATAATCATATCAATATGCCAACATTGTGCATGACAACACCAACTGCATACTGTGACCTCATGGATGAAAATCATTCCCATCCAATGCATGCATAACAACATATAGACACTAATATGTATAATGAATACATATACAACAGACATGCATTCATGAAAAACACATCCCAACAACACTTCATCAGCTTCTTCATGACAACACAACTGTAAATGATCACCATGGTGCATACATAACAAGCACATATACAACCTACGTACATGCATGACAAAACATTCCACCCATTATGTCCAAGGGTTGAACCATGATCTTCTACCACTCTATGGTATCATATATTAGCCAAAAAGAATGCAACTTGGCTCTAATACCACTTTGTTACACCCTCCTCCCACACTTACCCAAGCTTACCAATCTACTGGGGTAAATATATGATGAAGAGTTATTATCATATGACTCAACCTCCTAGGTATAGTTAAGGAAGTGGAATCAATGAACTAAAACCAAACTGGCCTTCCTCAGGAGCTAGAGGACCCCAAGAGCTAACCAACCACTCCAGGTGTCCAATCCCTGAGTTAACTTAGCTTTTCATTTAATTGGGTTCTCAGTTTCTCCCTTGAAAAGGAAAGCCAATGGATGAGACCCTTTAGTCGCTCCCATAAGCCTTCATCCCAGTGACTTTAGAATTTTTCACTCAATTCAGTGCCAACGACCTCGAGATCTAAGCCACTTTTTTAGGGCTAGGATCCATACATCTACCTTGAACTTGATGAAACTTCAAAAATAATAAATAACACAAAGGCAAGGCCTTTAACTCAAAACTTCATGAAGGACTTAACATGATCCATCCTAACCATGAAAGGAATTTCACCAAACACATCATGAACATGTAATTTACAAGTCGTAATTACACATCTGAACATAGGGGCCTCATATTTATCTTAGATTCATGAATTCCTCTCATAATAGTTGCATCATCATCTATTAGGTCATACATTAATTAATCATTAGTTTACTAATCAAAACATGATGAGAGCCATAACTCAAGTTTGTCATAAAGCCATAATTATAACCAACATATAACCAGAATAATAACTTTGATAGAACAACCATTAAGCCACATGATAAAAATGGAATTTACTTATGAGATACGACAAAAAACATCTCTTATTAACATAATCAAAAGTCAACCAAGTCAAGGACTTCCACATACCACCTAACCATAGATTGGGCTAAACCAAATATTTCTTTCATCCAAACACCCCCATTCCATATTCCAATCATGAATGTGGGATCTCATGGAATAAAACTATCAAACCCAAACTAGGGCTTCCAGAGGCTAAACCACCTCAACCCTCAACCAGTGATTCCACCTCATGGTCAAACATCACTAACCATCACCAAATCGGTCTCTACCCAAGATGTGCAGGGCTGCATAGCGTTTGTTCCAACCCGACTCTAGGACTAATAACTCAACCCATGGCTATCATAGGGTGTTATGAATATAATTCATATAAAAATAATATTGTAAATATAAAACATAATCAATAATAAATCATACTTAATTAGCTAATAGTTAGTTATTTAGTAATCAAGAGGCATGTCTTAAGGTACATGACCATTTATGAAATGGTACTTGCCTAGGGTATATAAGCAGGCCCTCACCCTCATTGTAAGCATCTCATATCTCACATCAATTTTATCTAATATTCAATATACAATTAATTATCCTACAATGGATGTCTTTGTCTTTGAAACATTTTGAACCTTACTCCGCTGCGTATACGAACCTTATTTGTTACACTGATATCAGAGCCATGTTCTCTAATCCTGTCCATTGGAAATTAAAGTCTTCGTCAACATAAGTTGTCATGCAATTGAAGCATTCACAGAGCATGGAGTTTCTCCTTTTCTACCAATTGGCCCTTGGTCATAAAAGAAAAAGATTATTTAAAAAAAGAAAAGAAAAAAGTTATTAAATAAAATCAAAAGTTAAAAAATACATATTAAAAAAACGTTAAAAAAAGGATATATATATTTACACACACACACACAAATATATATATATATCCAAATTTTGTAAAATTTTTATATTTTTTTTTACTTTCTTTTTTCAATATATATATATATATATATATATATTAAAGAATCATATCTATATTTAAAAATTAAATAAATAAAATAAAATAGAATATATTAAAAAAATCATTAAAAAGCTAAATAAAAACAAAAACAAAACAACTTACCTGCAGTTGTCTAACATCAGCCCCACCATAACCATTTGATGCCTCGTCGCTCATGACAGTCGCCACTGCCACACAGTGCCACCAACAATTTTATTAACAACTATGGCTCCCTCAACAATAGAGCCATTGGCTGATTAACACTGTAGCTCGCTCAGAAACAAACTCCTTGCTACTCCACTCAACAACCCTATCATCCATCTACATTCAACCCAGTATATTGTATTTTCCATGCCACAATTGTTAACACTGTCGCTAAGATCTAAGCTAGGAAATAATTAATTATCGCTACTCGCTATCTAGATATGATATAATATGATATATTTTAATGACATCCATGAGACCCAGCGGTCTAAGGGTCCTAAAATCCACACCAAACAAGATATCACAATCTCAAGTTTCCCTCTAAAACAACCCTTTTGCCATGAATCTTGATCAAAAAATTCATTGTTTGGTTAAGCCTTGCTTCCTCAAACAGTTTGCTCAAATTGTCCACCTTTAGACCACTTTTAAATTGATTATGAATTTCCTCATAAGCTGGACATTCCATGATGAAATTGCATTCAACCACTCCGGTCCTAAAAAATATATAAATTATTTCTTCCTTTGGGGTTATCCACCTACCTGTTTCATACATAATATGGTGAGATCTGGTCCTCAACTAGGCTATTAAAATATTAGCCTTTCCCTTAATTGTGGCACTCCACTAATTCTTTTCATCATGCAATTGTGATGGTTGAAATTTTTCACATATAGCGCTTTTTTCTGCCAACCTGCTTTTCCCACATGGCAAGCCTAAATTTTTCAAGCACCCAATTTTTTATTTCCTCTTTAGAATTAGGAAAGTCTTGCTAATTAATTCCCCATTTTCTCATCCACTTGTCATTTTTCTTCCTCCAAGTTTTCTTCCTACACATTAGCTCCTCTATAGCAATCATCTTAGGCCAACGGTGTGCATCCATGTTCTCCACCTTTTTTAAATAACTTAACAAATGAATGACTGTTGAAGCCTCCAACAGGAACATAATAGCCTCAACTAGTAGGATCCCATATGGGACCACTGACTTGACTTTGAGCTTACTAATGATTAAGTTCTTTTTAATTATTTCCAATTGTCTCCACTTGTGATTTGACATGCTGCTCCCCCAAACATCACATCCATAGAGGACAATCGAGGTAACCAACACTCCAGAAAGAGTTTTCTTGGTTTTCCAATCCTATTATTCTTATCTCATGCATCTGTTTTGAAGAAGGTAAGAATCTCTCCAACCCCCTTCGATCATTTTAGTTATGCATGTCTCCAAACTGATCCTGTTGTGAAAAGTCATTCCTAGGTACTTGTACTCTTCCACTACCTCCAAGGGTTTTTCCTCAAATATAAAGCTAACTTGCATCTTTTTCAGTTTCAAAGAGAAGATCATGACTTTGGTTTTTCTAGTGTTTACTTTCATCCCAACCTCCTAACATAAGAGCTCTAAGGCCTTTAAATGCTCTCTCAGACCATGAGAAGATTTTAGAATAGATCGTCAACATACAAAAGTAGCTTCACCACATAGCTCGCTAGTTGAATACCCTCTTTGCCCATGGTGTTTAGCCATTCTTTTAGCTTATCAATATATAAACCACATAGAGTGGGAGGAAGGGGGCACCCCTGCTTGACCCCATTGTCACTATCAAATCATTCTGAGAAGCCCTCTTTAGTTCTGATTTTGGCACTGACTTTATCATATAGTTTATGAAAAACAACTTTATATTCATTTTGGATTCTAACCTCTTCCATTCTTCTCTAGATCTTATCCCTACAGACAATGTGAAAAGCTCTTTTGAAATCAACAAAGCAACAAAAGGCTTCCCCACCCTAAGTGTCCCATACTTTTTTTATGAAGTGCCTAAGAGTGATGCAATGATCAATTGTAGAGTGTTGTGGCCTAAACCCAACCTGCCCTTTTGCTCTTTTCCCCTTTTCTTCTGCCCAACTGCTGATTCTACACTCCATCATGCTCCCAAAAAATTTTCCAAGAAGAGGATTGACCATAATAGTGTGATAATTATATGGATTATTGATGTCTCCCCTTTTGTAAAGAGGGATAGCAACACTTGTTGTCCATTTAACTGGAAAATTGTCTTGTGTGATGTTGTTGAATATCCTTTTGATGATTGGGGCCAATCTCAACACCCCATTTTAAAAATTATGTCGGTAACCCATCAATGTCTTGGGCTTTACCACATGATAGATTTTTTATACCACGCTTGACATCCTCCTTTGAAAATAACACTGTTGTAGAGCTAATTATGGGAGGGTACTTTTCTCCCATTTTATCTCATAGAGGAGCTTTGCATATTCCAACCAATGAGTATCTGAGATATTATTCTATATTTTCCAGTTCCTGCCATAATATTTTTGGGTTGTTCTTTCCCAAAGAGATTAATTCATTTCTCCTTAAAATCACATTAAAAAAAATTATCAGATCTTTATACTCTTTCCTGCTTTCACTGTCTTCCTTCTTCTCCTTAAGGGATCTTTTAGCAGCCCTGCACTCTTCATCATACCAAGGATTATTTGGAAAAGTGTTTGAGACCCTCTTCTTAGGTCGAGATCTTTTGCACATCTTCAAGGCTTTGTGGATTAGAGGGATTACTATATTGTTGCCAATACATTCTATTTATGCATTGTCTTCCTTGTTTTATGTGTTGCTTTTTTCACACTAAAGATTTTGTTCTAGAGAAGTAAAAAAGAGCTCTTGGTTTTCTTTATTTATGAGGATTCTTCCATTTGCATGCACTTTCTTATGGCCTTGTTAAGTCTTCCCTTCCTGTATGTCACTTGTGTGTATGCCCAACTTAATGCACAGAGGCATATGATTAGAATTCATATCAATAGGACAGTCCTCAATACTGAACTCTAACAAATTGCAAATAGAGCTCTGAGAGAATATTACATAGCCCATCATACTTTTACCACTGTAGGTTTTACACGTGATGCCACCAGATGTTGGCTAAGATTTCGTACCATTGAAAATTACCATGTCATAGAGGCTACATAAACCTAACAACTCAGCATTGAAGTGTGACACATTCCCATTCCCTTCTTGAGAAATTAATTTCCACCTATTCTCTTCATTCTCCTCTAACCAAACAGGATTTTTGTCCAAATTCCCATTGTTTCCCAACTGAATACACTGATTATTTTTTGTCCTGGCATTAAATTCGCCGATTAGAACAATATTTCCTAAACTCATGAAAGCAGCAATATCTCTATTTAAATCCGCATAAGGATCTTCATTATCTAAATTTGTTTTCTTGTAGAACTTTGAGGTTTTTGGGGAAAAGTAACACGTAGCCAACCTAAATGTTAAATTTATGGCTGCTATATTTAGCCATATGAATTTCTTATTTGGATCCTATTTTTGCACTTTCACTATTCCACTCCATATTTCTCTTATTCGAACGATGTTCCCTCCATGCCCTTTCCCTGTACTAATCTCCTCATTCCACACTGAAATTTTATTATATCCTTTGAATTTTGGAACCCTGCAACCATCATGCCCATGAGTTTCTGTTGGCTTTGTCAGGCTTGACCCAGGTTCAACATTAGTTAGCCAAAAGAATCCCTACACTACTGGCCCTTTCGGCATCAGCCCGCGGAGCATGGACCGAAGTCTCACCCGATGCAGTATGGGGGGGATGCTGGAACCAAGTTTCCGCACCCTAAGAGGGTTGTGATGTCGGTTTATACCCTTTGTTCCTACTTTCATGCAGGTAACTAAGCTTTAGGGCTTTAACAGTCTACCCTTTATTCCACCCTTCATTACCTCCGTGAAGGTGTACGACTAACCTTCGTGCAGCCTTAACCCACGATCCAAGTACTTTCGTGCTACTATGATAGCGTATTATATAGGCTCCCAAGTTATCTTAAGTGCTTTACTTACTAAACAATCCTAGTTAGTGCCATGTAAACTAATATTCTTACTTGTGTTCAATTAACCAATATAATCACATAGATTCGGCGTATCACATAAACATTGTAAATTAAACCCAAAACACAATATAACCAGATGGATTCATAGGAAATAAATACACAGAATTTGTAGAACACTTCTCTTTATTGATATTTTCAGTTTAATATAGACTCTATCTGCCTTGTGCACACAGCTGTAGGGGTCCACACACTCAATTGCGGACTTCCACCCTAGGCCTCTACACACTTAGCTGCAGAGCCTCTACCTACGCTAAGACCCGAAACACTTAGACTTCTCTACCAGGACTCTTCACTTCATTCTTCGCTATCTTCTAAAGACTACCTAGAGCTTACTTACTTATCTCCTTTTTATACAATCACATGGTCCACGGACCATGGGTGGATATTTACAACCAACTTTACACTTTACAAAATAAGGGTGGATGACCCTTTATCACTCTTGACACCTTCGCGCTCCGCGACCACAAAATGCAGAGACTTTACAACTTTATTACAAAATTGACCCAAAACATGGGCTTTTAGCTCAAAACTGTCTTTGGGGAAACCCATTCCCAACTGGGCCCCAACAAAAACATGGCAACTCGCCCTCGAGTCACTCTACAGGTGTGGAGATCTTGGCATGAAGACCTCCCAGCTTGACGTATATGACGGCAACCTCGGCAGTGCACTGTGTGGCCACCTGCTTTGCTTCTTCAACCAACTACTCCGTCAATGGTCCTGAACTGTCAACCTGAAGCTTCTGCTGGTGTCCACATGACACTATTCAATTGCTTTGGTAATTGCTCAAACGCTGAACTTTCTATCAGAGCTTCAAAGAATTCATGGTTCATGTGCGCCTGAGAGCTCAACAACTCAATTCTCAAAATCCAAAGTTTTTTTTGCTGGACAGCCACTTGTAATTTATAGAGCATTTTGAAATCAAAACTGATCATTCCCCCTGCATTTGGTTCATTAATGCCAGATTAGTGGCAGATTTTCAAGGATCTTACCCATAAAGTTTGTTTTAAATGTCGATCGCCCGCTCCATTTGGCCGCATTTCTACCATCAAATCATGAACAGTGATTTTAACAGTCACTTTCGACTAGCCTGTGCGATTTCTTCCTGGGTAGTACAGCTCCCTTCGCATTATCGCAAACCTTGTAACATTTCCTCATCCCACCCAATCCTCCAATCACGCAATTCCCCAACTAAGGCAGTGTAGTTTATAGTCTCGCGCCTCGTTTCAGTTGCTTGGAGCGCTAAGACTATGATACCCTCATATAGTCACCTAGCCAGATCACCATTGTTGGCTTCAATCTGCTGCCATTCACCTTTCCTGGGAAGGGATCTCCATTCAATTTAACCAACTGAACTGCTCCACCATCGGTAGTCTCCTTAATGACATATAGCCCTAACCAATGCATTCTGAATTTCCCTAGAAATTGATAAAACTTGCTTTCATATAACAAAACCAAATCATTTACCTTAAAAGTGCACAACATAGTGTGTCTATCATGCCATGCTTTTTCGCACTGCATTTGAACCTGTTGGTGAAATCCAACTAGAAATTTCTCTTCCTCAAGCTCAGCCAGTTACACGAGCCTCTCTTCCAGGGCTCCGCGATCCATCATACCTATGAGTGCTGTGATGCGTAGACTAGGCACAATGTATTACACAGGCATCATCGCTTCAACACCATATACAAGCCTAAAGGGTGTCTATCTAGCCAACTTTTTGCATGTCGTCTGATAGGCCCATAGTATTGTGGGTATGCGTAGGTTTCAATCACATCGTTGAGCATTGCAAACCTTGGTCAGTGTGTTCTGTAGCACCTTATTGAATTCTTCCACCGTCCCATTAGCATGTGGGTGATAAGGTGTGCTTTTATGGTGATATACCTAAAATTCCTCCATCAGCGCACTGATTGTTTCGTTCAGAAAGTGCGTACTGCGATCACTCATCAAAATATTTGGACACCCAAATCGCGTCAGTACATACTCAAAGAGAAACTTTTCAGCAGTCCCACCTATGCAATCCTTCACAGGCTGTGCCTCCACCCATCGAGTCAAATACTCAGTCACAATGATAATGTATCGTGCTCCCATCTTCTTCCCTTGGGGCTGAATGGGTCCCACAAAATCTATCGCCCATTTCTCAAAAGGTTGTAATGTCATCTATGGGTTCAGAGGCAGCTCATCTCTTTGCGATGGCCTACTAGTCCTTTGACACACACCACATGCCTTGCAGTAAGCTTGTGAATCCTAATGGAGGGTTGGCCACCATAACCCTGCACATAGAATCTTTTGCGCGGTTCTTTTCTTGCATAATGGCCTCCCGCGGTGCCTCCATGAGCGTCCGCAAGGATACTGTTCCTTTCAAACTCCAGTACATATCATTGTAATAATTCATCAAACCCTATTTTGTACAGATGTCTGACAATGACAAAAAATTCTGCTGCGTGTACCACTAACTCCCTTTTCTGCTAGACGGTGTAACCTTTCGGGGAATTCCCTGTCATTAGGAAGTGTATGATGTTTTCAAAATGAACACTGCGATGGCCACTACAAATGGTTGCACGTCAAGCAATCCCTCCTCCAAATTAGTGGGCTATTCCCCTATTTCAATGTGAGACAGATGGTCTAGTCTCGTGTTCAGTTGTCTAGGATTCACAATAACCTCAAAATCATACTTGTGGAATAATAACAACCACCTATAGATTTCCCCCCCAACACAAGCTTATTGACCAGGTATTTCAACACAGAATGATTCATATACATCTTAAAATGTCCACCCAGCAAATAGTGTCTAAACTTATGGAATGCGTATACCATGACTAACCCTTCGCGCTCGGTAGTGGAATAGTTCTTCTCAGCCTTGGATAACCTCCTACTTGTGAATGTTATAGGATGGTCCAATTCTCCTCCGCCAGCCTGTGTCAATACTACTCCCAGTGCTATACATGATGCATCTACATGTACGTGAAACTCATTCTTCCAATCTTGGAAGACTAAAATCGGTGCGGTGACCATTTTTCGCTTCAATACATCCAAGCTCTTCTAACAGTCCTCGTTACAACAAAACGTGACATCCTTCTTCAACAACTTCTCCATAGGCGCTATGATCTGGGCATAGTCCTTGATAAACTTCTTGTAATACCCATTATGTCCTAAGGTTACGCACAGTTATTTCACACTCCTCGGCGCCTCCAAGTACTGCGATCTTCGTGGGATCTACTATCAGTCCCTGCCTACAAACCATGTAACCCAGCAAGGTCTCAAAAGGAACACAAAATAAGCATTTCTTCAAATTGAGCACCATCTGGTACCTTCGACAAGTATCTAACATCAGGCGTAAACTTTCCACATGGTGTTTTACCAACCCAAACACATTCCATTCATAAAAGTACACCTCCAAAAACTTATGAATGAATTCTTTGAATGCAATAATGACAACACGCGAAAATATCGCAGCCGCATTATTCAATCCGAAAGGCATTACAGTGTACTAAAAACATCCCCATTCAGTCATGAAGGTTTTATTGCTTCTATCTTCAGGTGAAATCTTGATCTTATGGTACCCAGAGAACCCATCAGTGAAGGAGTACGCTTCCTGGCCACCTACATTATCTAATACCAATTAGTGAACAAAGTCAAGAAAGGATCATGTACGCAAGCGCCATTCAATTTCCTGAGATCTACGCATATCCTTATTTCAATCTTCTGCTTCTTTTCCTGTACCACCATTGGGCTCACTGAATCAGATTCTTCTATGGGCTCAATGATTGCTACCGCGAGCATCTTTTCTAGCTCTAAGCGGACCTTCTTCTTATACTTTGGATTGAGACAGTAAGGTCTTTGCTTAACTGGCTTCGTGTCGGGTTTTAACATGATCTTCATAACTCCCGGGTCTCCTATTATCCCCTTTAGCTTCGTAAACTTGCTAGGGAACAAATACTGGTATTCACGGAGCAATTTGGCAACCTTATCTACCGTCGCGTCATCCCAGTAATCTCCAATCTTCGCGAATTTGGGCTCTGCCTCCATACCAATATTTACCTGTTTCGTTTTCAGTGGCGCATTTATATCAGGGTTCTCAATCTGCGGTCCCTCAACCTTACAGTGACCCTCTGTTTCAAGGATATTAATTTTTCTTGGATCCTCGTCTTCTTCTTCAGCAGTCACATTATAGCATTCCAGTGTGTGGCTCCACTGAGTAGTCTAATCGGTTTGAATCAAATCCAAAGGATCCTGCGGTATTCTAAAGATTGCTACTTTAACTTCTTGTAGCGCTTTGTAAATACAGTCAAACCCATCTTCGAAGTTGAACATCATTATGAATCCTTCGCGCAAAATATCCCATTCACCTGTACCATGGCAGAGCTCTGTCTCCAAGTACTAGTTCATCGAGATGATATCCAAGGTGTGACAGAACAAGTGCACCCATTCAAGTTGGGGCTTCACTCCATAAGCCTTGGCCCATTTGGCCAAGTGTGTGTGCGGATCATCCTTCCCATCATACTTTTCTGTCATTCATACCTTCAGCTTCCCAAAGCATGTTTGCATCATCCTCCTACATTCACGCCAATCTTGAAATCTACCCTTGTGTATACCCCACCATCTTGTAGGCATAGCGCGCAGTGCCCAGTACAAAGCCTTGAAGTGCTACTTCTCTGGTACTTCCCTCTCAAATGCATCCAAATATACATCTACATCATTCAAGCCATCATAAGTGGGTAGATTTCTTACCTCTGATGACACACAACATAGTGACTGGGTCATCATGTTATAGCTTAGCGTGGTTACTTCATGTAGCCAATTCTACCAGCGCTCTAATTCTTCATTAGAGTCCGAGGTGCAGGAACTCTCACGAACCCATTTAATTCATCCATCCATTTTTGGATTCACCCAATCTTGGTCTCACGTTGTTATCTTATATATGCAGTCCAAATCATCATCGCTCTCATAATCGCGGACTGGTTCAGTATAGCACGATCCTTCAGCAGGATCTAGGGGTACTATTACATGGAGTGATTTCTTTTCAAATATCATCTTTTGCTTCTTTAGGTTGATTACCCCGTTCATGTCAGTAGCCCAATCAATCCAAAGGAATGCAAGGTAGGGGTTACAGTCATCCACAATTTCTATCACTTCAAAGTCAGCCAATGTGCTCACACCTTCAATATCTACAGTTACTCCTTGCAGTCATTCCATGGGGATGATATTCTGCTAATTTTCCATCCTTAACTGAATCGGGGACCAGTGTAGTGCGGGTCTCCCCATCCACTCCCAAGTATACTTTGGTAAAATGTTCACGTCTTACCCCAAATCCAAAATAACCTGATCAATTTCATATTATCCTATCTACACAACCAGTCTCATCTCACGCCCTGTCCTCGCTTTATGCTTGCCAATATTCCGTACCACACGTGGTTCCCCTGGAGTGTTTCCAACACATCTATTTATAAGCTCCTATAACCCCTTCACAGCCTTGCTATCACACAGCACCTTCATGCAGGTCTCTAGGAAGGTCGTCAGCATAGAAGGGTCCATTTCCTAATCAGGCTTATACCTGCTTCCTGAGGTGGAGGCCTCAAAGAAGCTCTTCTTTACTTCCATGAATGTTTCGTGTGCGCACTCCAAATCAAATTCAGCCTCCTTCACCGAAGCTTTGTAAACCCATGAGTTGTCTTCGGGTTTTTTCCCCTTATCATCGCTTGTTGCAATTCCACTTCGGAGCACTATATTCACATTCGGATCCTCTTTGAGAGGCTCAAACCTCATCATCTATAGGTTCTAAGTCAGCTGAGGTGGTAGCACGCCTTTATCGTGTATCTGCGCTATCAGCGTAGGACAATCTTTTGTCTCATGATCAAACTGAGTACAATATTTGCACGATGGACGCGTCGGGTTAGTGCATTCACAGGCATAGTGTCCTAGTGCTCCACAGTTGTAGCAGATTAGTTGTCCCCGACCTTTGTCAGGTCCTCCTCTGCCTCGGCCTCATCCGCACCCCGGAAAGCATGTTCCTGCCATCCCAACGCTCTGGTCAGGGGCCACATTTCTTCTTGAACCCTATAAGCAGGAGTTATGTCTGTCCTCAATTCATAACTTCTGCAGTTGTGCTCATCATGCCCTACTGGCCTACAGAAGTTGTAAAACAGTTGTTGTGGTGTTTGAACAAACTTCTATAGCAAATGACAGTTATCTGTCATATGTTTTCCTGCTACCTGACATATAGTGCACCATAATGCAAGCCCCATGCTCAATCCTTCTTGGGCCTCCGGCCTTAAAGGCATCGGTCCACCTCCTGCAATATAGTTTGCAAAGACCAGGTAGTGGTCTTTATCATGCCCCTAACCTTTACATTTTAGGCACCATATTTCTTCGTGCACCTCCAGTCAACTGTTTTGTCTTGCTTCAAACTTTGCATTTCAAGGCAAAGATTTTGCAACTGCGCATGGATCTTCTGAACCCCTAGATTTAGATCTCGCATCGGTGTTTCATGCAGTCTCATTGCAACCTCCAAGGCCTCTACCTGAGTCGTAATCTTCTGTTGTGACATTGCAACCCTTAGGTGAGGTAGGAGCGAAGCCACGAACCATTCACGGTGTTGTCCATCTGTTAAGTTCATATTAGCTTCATGGATTTTATACTTCAATCTCTGATCCAATTCCCAAGGTGTCTCACCTAGTTTCATCACGATTTCCTTGAACCCCGCAATAGATTGTGCCTCGTATTTAGGCCTACTGAATTCTTTATTCAACGCGGTCTGGATGTCTGCCACCCTAGTGTTTGGGTTATCATTAGAGTACTTGATGTACCAGGTTAGTTCGTGATCCTGCTAAGCACTAACCAATGTTTGCTTCTTCATGTGATCATCTGTGACACCCTGAGCTTCCCATACAACCTTCATAATGAACCAAAACTGGTCCGGGTACTCATTTCCCAAGCCCTTAAATAAAGGCAGCTTCACTGAATTTGCCATGTTTAACTGCGGTGGAGGTGGTGGTGGTATGGATGAAGTTGTAGGTGATGGTGGTGAAGTTGGAGGTGGTGTAGGTGGAGGTGGTAGTCGCAGGAATCCCTGTCTTATTAACTGGATTGCACTTCATAGAGCAACCTACGTTACTCCCTCTTCGTCACCCAATGGAGGCGAAATAAGTGGGTTATACTCAGGATCCTTTCTTCCTTCATTTTTGTAAGCCTTTCCACTTCGCGTAGCTCTGAACATCAAGGTAGCTACATAACCCATTTTTCACATAATAACATCTTAACCCAGGTATTTAAAGACTTCAAGTACTTACCTCGCAGACCTTTGAAAAAGCGCCACTCTACCTCATTGCAACTAACCAAGGTATCGACCGCAAATTTAGTCATGAATACTCCTATGATGTGATCAAGACAATAATCAACAGTACGGGCGATCTTATCCTCAGAGGCTTCCAGTCTGTGTACTAACTCTAGGGTCCAGACAATAGGACCATCAAGCCTCCACCTTCCTTGGTTATCCGCTAACTTTGTGATCCAATTTTATAACTCAACTGGAAAGGAACAGAAAAATATCTCGTGGATTTTTGTATATTGGTACCTATCTAGCCACTGTTCCTTTGTCAGCCATGGATTTCCATTCTCCTGCGCCGTGAATTTATGGATCTTCCTATCCAACCAGTCTTTGACCTCTTTCTTAGTTGGATTCCAACGATACGACATTGCACATCTCTCATGTAGATTCTGGTCCCGACAACGGAACCATTTGTTGGCTTTGTGGGGCCTGACCCAAGTTCAACATTAGTTAGCAAAACAAATCCCTAGACTACTGGCCCTTTCAGCATCAGCCCATGGAGTGCGGACCGAAGTCTCACCCAAAGCAGTATGGGGGGATGTTGGAACCAAGGTTCTGCACCCTGAGATGGTCGTGATGTTGGTTTATACCCTCTATTCCTACTTTCCCACACGTCACTAAGCTTTAGGGCTCTGACAGTCTACCCTTTATTCCGCCCTTCAGTACCTCCGCGAAGGTGTATGAATGACCTTCACGCAACCTTAACCCATAATCCAAGTACTTTCATGCTGCTATGACAATGTATTATATAGGTTCCCAAGTTATCTTAAGTGTTTTACTTATCTTACTAAACAATCTCAGCTAGCACCGCGTAAATTGATATTCTTACTTATGTTCAATTAACCAATATAATCACATAGATTTGCGCATCACATAAACATTGTAAATTAAACCCAAAACACAATATAACCAAATGCATTAACAGGAAATAAATACACTGAATTTGTATAATACTTATCTTTATTGATATCTTCAGTTTGATATAGACTCTATCCACCTTGCGCACACAGCTGCAGGGGTCTGCACACTCAGTTGCGGACTTCCACCCTAGGCCTCTACGCACTCAGCTGCAAAGCCTCTACCTATGCTAAGACCTAAAACACTTAGACTTCTCTACCAAGACTCTTCACTTAATTCTTCACTATCTTCTAAAGACTACCTAGAGCTTACTTACTTAGCTCCCTTTTATACAATCCCA
Organism: Pinus tabuliformis; assembly: GCA_031772625.1. Taxonomy (NCBI): domain Eukaryota; kingdom Viridiplantae; phylum Streptophyta; class Pinopsida; order Pinales; family Pinaceae; genus Pinus; species Pinus tabuliformis. Next base: position 1,024,229,078 of record CM062807.1, read on the forward strand.
TGGTCCACGGACCATGGGTGGATCTTTACAGCCGACTTTACACTTTACAAAATAAGGGTAGACAACCCTTTATGACTCTTGACACCTTCGTGCTCCGTGACCACAAAATGCAGAGACTTTACAACTTTATTACAAAATTGACCCAAAACATGGGCTTTTAGCCCCAAAACTGTCCTTGGGGGAACCCGTTCCCAACATTTTCTATAAGTAAAATGATGTATTTCCCTTCCACTATGGGCCCCAATCCCTGTCCTCTCCTCCATGGGTAACCTCTACAATTTCAGCTCACCAAGTTTAGATGCTCTCGGGGGGCCTCGAATACCTATTTTTTATTTGTTAAGGGATCGCTGACCTGGGTTTTCCCATTTTTCAATCACGCCCATTTTCCTACATCTCTTGTTAATTTCACTTTATCTCATTATTTCCTTCGCTCGTCTTGTTGCTCAAGTGTCAAGTCATCATCTGGGTAAATATGAGTGCCTCTAAGTAGTCCTCTATTCTTTAGGATACCCATATTTTCTTCAATACTTTTTAGTGAAACTCTAACACACCTATCCCTTCCATTTTTTACCTTCCTACCAATGTTATTTTCTTGTTGAATATAACATGTGTAGTTCCACTTGTCCTTGAGAAAATCCCTTGCCAAAATATTTGTTCTTTCTTTTTCTCCATAATATTTCAGGCCTGTGATGATGACATTTGTGGCTTTATCTTGCCTATCTTTTTCTTCTATTATTTTCCTCTTGATTTGGCTCTCCATAGTTTCTATTTTCTCAACCAATGGTTCCTTTACCACTTGAGCCAAAGATTTAGATTCTTCTATTTGTTGCTTTAATTTGATTTCTCATTTCCATGCTTGAAATTATTGATTGAATTTCTTTCATCTAATTTCCTCTATTTTTTTTCCATGTCTCTATGTCTTTTCCTTCTACAACCTTTGTTTTCTCTAACTCTTGTTTCAGCGTGGTCAGCTCTTTCTGCCCTCTTTCCAAATTATTTTGTAGGCTTATTTCCTGATCTTTGAGAACCTTGTTTTCCTTTTCAAGTTTATGACTGACTTCCAAAATATCTTTTAATTTGACAACTTCATGTTGCCCCTTTAGCTCAATATACTCAATTATTTTTTTCATGTTCGTGAGTTCGCTTACATAGAGCTATGATGACCACAACAGTGGAGTGGTTGTGGAGTTGTATGTTTCCTTACTACTTTCTTATCTATTTGTTAAAATATTGTTACACATCATTTTGTCACCATGACACTTGACCGTTAAAATGGATCTCTCACCATCCATAAACATGTTCCATTACACTCAGAAGTCAAAAAATCAAAAACCCTTGAAGATAATGTGATTTTTTGCTAAAATGGCTTTATGACTTGTCAAGTATGACCTTCGTGCTTTTCCTAGCCAGCTTCCATACATTTTCAGTTTCTATCCCTGAAAACTGTGCAGAATTGCGCTCTTTCTTCCTCTATAGATCGTGAACATAACTCAATGAAAAGTAAAAATAAAAAGTGGATTCCAGAAACATTGTTGGTCAAATATATCCCAATTGAAAGCTTCTAGGTCATTCAAGCCATACCCCTCAGATCATGGATCTAATTCCCTTTCATCAAGGAAACCTAATCCCCCTATTAGAGGATCTCATCCTTCTCTTTTGGATCTGAAACTTCTTCCTCTTGGCCTATAAATTGACTAGAGGATAGAGGAATTGGGAGGTTCAAAAAAGATACACTTATGTTGTTGGATTTAGATTGTAAGGTTTATTATATAAGGAGATGTTTAGAGGAATTTGGGAGGAACCTCATGACATCAAGGCAGAGGTTGTAAGGCTCTTCTTTATTCTTGAATTTATACTAATGAATCATGTTTTCCATTGTATTGTCTTATTGAAATGATGAATTATTTATGCTTTTTTTGATATTCATTAAGATAATCTCAATTTATAATCTCCTTGATCATTAGATTAAGATTTTTTGAATTGTTATGATTGCATATGCCTTTGATCTCTCTTATGCTTTTGATTGCAGGTATTTTTTAGCATTGGGAAGTGTCATCAAGACAAAGCAGGGATCTTCAAAAAGCATTTCACAAATAGGTAAGAGGCTTATTCTCCTACTCTCATATTTATAATTCGAATGAAATAATATTGGAGAAATAGTTATTCATTTGTCTATTTGTTTCTAGTTTCCTTTAGGATCTAGGGAGATCTCTCTTGTTAGCAAGAGGGATTTATCCACCATAACAAATTTGTGACCATACTGGGGAACGTTGCTCTTCTCTTCTCTTTCCTTGGTTTTGTTTTCCTATATTTTTTGTTTAGCTGGACCTAAGTCTTGGTAAATTTATGATCTTTCATATCTTTTAGTTTGATTGCTTTGTTTTATGTTTTTTCTGGACTACCTAGATCTGCATGGTTTTAGTTCACCCATAGAGCGCAAATCTGTGTAGTTGTTTCCTCAGAAAACAAGTGCATGTGAACTGAACTATACTACTCACTTGTGCAATTTGTGGAAATTTTTGAAAAATTAGTTTTTCTCTTAGTAAAAGTCTGAAATTTGGTTTTTGAAAGTGTCATTATATTTTTTTTGACTATCCAATACATTTTCTGAACGTGTTTGAGTGCTTTGGTGAAGACTTTTGGGAAACAATCCCTTCTGCAAAATCGATTATGGTTTTGTCTAGCTTGTTTGTTGATTGATCAAAAAGAGATAGGTTGTCCTCAAGATCACTGTATTCCTATCTTTTTTTGTCAAATATACCATATCCATTATCAATCTTGCTTATTTGTGATGAAATTATTTATTTAATTGCAAATTAGGGTTTCTCGAAAATTGTTATGTTTTGTGAAGAATTGCTTTCATTGTTGAATGATAAAAAGGAAATCATTTCTTTTTAATTTTGAAATATTTCGTAATTACATTCTGACATCATTAAGTTAAAGCATTCATTAGGAAAATTTCATTTTTTCCAAACTCTTGATTGATTTCTATGTGTTTCAAAATTTCGAGTGATAAATGATAAAAGACATTTTGGGTTTGTTTGATCTCTTAGGAAAATTTGAAATCTTAGTTTATTTCTACATCTGGATTACATCAAAGTGAAATTGGCTGTCTTATGAAAAGAATTTTGGTGAAGTTGTGAGTTTTGCATTTTATTTGAAGAAAATCAAAGAAACTCTTACTTTCCCTTAATTAGGATTTCATTGAACAATAGATTACAAATTTCATGTTTGATTGCATTAGAATTTCGAGTCGAGTCATAATATCACAAGTTTCACTCTCATTACCTATTGAGTAAATAACAGCTTAATAACATAGCGTTAATTAAAATCAATTAGAATTTTATATTTTTTTAGGGCTCTTACCACCTACAGTAGCTTAAGTGTAGGGATTTGGAATAGGGAAGTGAGTAATCTTTCCAAAGCTACAAACAAACAATAGAATGTTGCGATAGGGAGAGAAATCCAATTATTTCAGTTTTGCTCTAGGAAGATCTTCTAACACATGAGTTAAGAACGATATCATGCTAGATCTGGTGAAGTGATTGTACCCACTTCATTGGCTATGATAGAGTGAATTGCACGTATTACAATGGTGCCAAAAGTTACTTGGGGTCACTTGAAAGTAAAATTCCAATTGATCATGTTGAGGCACGTTTAAGGGGACTAAGCTTTGTTACTTTGCCCTTGCGTGTAGGTCCAATTTACGACTGTCCCCCTAGGTAGAATTGTTGTAGTTGGTAAACTTAGTGACCATAATACTAGGGATTTTACCTAAGGTGACGGTAGAGGGAAGGTCATGTTGTACTTGGAACATACATTGGATAGACTCACTTGGACTTTTTGGAGGGTAATCTTTGCTCGAGATGGCATAAGCGAAGTTACTTGCCCAAGACCGTTTCATTAAGCAGGTTGTCAGTGTAACTAGATCCAATCGATCATATCTATAAAAAATTTTACTTTGATATTTTCGACGTTGGATTTCATCACCAACTAGTAATTATTGATCTTTGTGACAAGTCAATTTGATTGGTTTGAATCCCTAGATTTATTAGCATGTGTTACCATGTCTTTTTTTTTTGACTTTTAGAGGCTTTAGGTGTGATTTTGATATTGTGTGAATTACTGAGAAAATAACTTAGAATGTTAGGCCAACCCCCTAAATATAAGCCAAGTCAGCTAGAAAAGATTAAAACTAAAAAAAAATAAAAGTCAAAAGGATCTAGGACTACAGATGAACCTTAAACTATAACAGGAACTGAAATGAATCAACCAGAAACATATACTATTCTAGAACCTGAAGTAAAAAAATCTAAATTGTATAAACCTCAAACACTAGAATCAAACTTAGAAGTAATTGATCCAATAATTACTGAACTTATTCAAATGGAATTAGTTACTAGAGAGAGCTTGAATTCACAATTAACTGAACCAAATATCGAAGAACTTGAATCTAATTTTTCTGAACCTAAATCACCTTCAGTTGCTTTACCCCGTACTCCTCCACATTCACCACGAGAAAAAATTCTTATTACTGATAGTCTACCTCCTGGTCTTATTAGTATCGAAGAAATTACCTCCGACAAAGAGGAAAAATCGCCACATACACCAGTTTCTACTAGTGATCAAATAGATACTTAGGAGCTTCTCTTTTCTACTTTTCGACCTCACCCTTGGTATTATATGCCCTTAAACCTTTTATTTCAAGGAATTCCACAATACACTACTCCTTATTCTACTGTACCAGGATTTCATATGTCTAGAATAACTTATGGAGAAATTTCATCAGATACTTCTATGCTTTTTACTTCTCCAGAATCACTTTTATATGGTGGCCCATCAGTCCCTCCTGGATATCAGTCTCTTACAGGGACTTATTTAGGAGCTTCTCCTTCAAATCAACCTTCAACTATGTCAACTGGTTTAACTGATTCTATTGTCCAAGGGTTGACATCTGATCAATATATAAATATGATTTCCGATAATGTAGGTAATCCTCAAGTTAACCCAACAGGCGGTTATTACCCACCTGGGGGGAAACTATTGCATCCTCCTCCTAGAGTACAACCTTTAGTCAGATCTTACCCTATGGTTGGAGGGAAACCTCCTACCAGAAATTATCTAGGTTATGGTCAGATACCTAAAGCCTATTTAGGTCAACCTATCATATCTCCACCTGTTCTTGGTACTTTGTATCCCATGATGAACACAATCTAGAATCCATCACATAATCAACAACCAATTCCAGTTGCTCCTCAAGCGCCAATTTATCAACCTATTCAACATGTTGGACAACCTATTCAACAAATGTTTGTTCAAGGTATTCATATTCAAGTCCAACAACCTGTCCAGGGTAATCTATCAACACTTGTTCAACAACCACTCCAACATCTTGTTCTGAGTTCTCCACAAACTTTGGTTCATTTTGTTGTGCAAATGTCTTTTCAAAATCTATTTTTGAATTATACACAGACTCCCATCTGAGGAGTATCACAAGTAATTGTTCGAATTACTCCTCAAGTAACGGTGTAGCTAACTACTCAGGTCATTCCTTAGGCATCTATTTATCAAACTATTTATATGATTCAATCTATACCCCAAATGCCTATGGTACAACCTAGTATACCATATATGCAACTGTCATTTCAAGGACAACATTTTCAAGGTCAACCCTAGAGTTAATTTTTTCAAGGCCAACCTTTTCAAAACCAATTATTCCAAGGACAACCTATGTAGGGTCAACCTTATCAAGGATAGTTTATCCAAGGTCAAATGGGTCGGGATCCTCCGTGCCAGAATCAACCGTATTATGGTCATACTTTTCAATACCAATTCAACTCTAATTTGGTATGCCTCATCTTGAAACCCTAGAGGTATGAAAATTCCAACTTCTCAGGCTATTCCAAGATATCATGTGTATCCCCCTCCAGGAATAGGACTCTTCCCTTAGAGTTATCAATACCCGTAATAGGACCCTAACCGTCAGTTACCATTTATTGTGACTTTGGATTTACCGGATCTATCTCGATTAACAAATGATCCCATTTTCTATCTACCGTTTTGGCCGGAAATCCCTACGAAGTTTCCCAGTGACATTCCAAAATTTGAAGGTAAATCAGGAGAGGACCCATCAAATCACGTCATGACTTATCATCTTTGGTGCACCTCAAACTCATTAGTCGATGATTCCATTAGGTTACAACTTTTTCAATGAACCTTAACTGGTTCAGTAGCCAAGTGGTATGTTGAATTACTATGAGCTTCTTTTAGTACTTTCAACGCCATTGCCACTGCATTTTTCACACATTTTCAACTACCCATCTAATATGATAATTGTTATAAACTTTTAACTTCTCTAAAACAATCAATGTATACCTATATTTCAGATCATATTCATGAATGGAGATGAAGACATTGTTTAGTTAAATTTTATATCCCAAATCAGATCTTAGCCGAATGGTTTATAAAATCACTTTTGTCGGTAATTACTGAAGATGTTTCCAAAGGTGGTGTTGTAATTGAAGAGAAAGTTATCACTCATGCCCAATACTTATATATTGTTTATACTCAGTCTAGCACTTTTCATGAAAAAATTCCATATTTTCCACGTCTAGGTCAAACCAACCCAGCTCTGACAGAATCACACGCCGTTGATGGTGTGATTGGTTCTATTAGCCAAAAATATAAGACTAAAAAGAAAAATTCTAAGAAGAATTAGATTTTGGCCTTACCAAATTCACCCAAAGAAGATCCTCTTCCTTAAATTACTTCTGAAATAAATGTCATTGATTCATCTACTCACAAAAACAAGAAATATGGAGGTAAAAGCAAAGGAAAAGGAAAAACCAAACAAGACACTAATCCCAAGGATAAATCAAACAAGAATGAACCATCTGACAAAAAGAAGAAACCACATTATCCTTGTTTAATCTATGATGATGATCATTACACCAAGGAATGCCCTCACCGCACTGCAGTTTCTAAATTCATTAAAAGTTCACCTACTCACATTGTTTTTGTAAATGTGTTAGAAAACCTGCACAGATGAATCTAGCTAGTAAAGGTTGAACACACAACTTTGCATAGCAAAAACACTAAAAGAAAATCGAAAGAAGAAAATAATGATGCTTTCGAAAATATGTTACAGTGCTCATGATATAGCATCACTAGGTGAAGATCCCAAGGTAATGCACTATAGTGGTGATCAATGAGAAGACTAAACACCTACAACAAGTTCCAGAGATAACTAGTCAGTTGCGGAGTTAAGGAAGGAGCAAATCAAGGAGTAAATCATGCAAAAGGAATCTTGCATGCAATCCCATGATCTAACTAAGAGTCCGCATGTAGGTGTGTAGTAGTTCCAACATGCAAAAGGAATCTTGCATGCATTCCCATGCTCTAACTAAGAGTCTGCATGTAGGTGTGTAGTAGTTCCAACACCCCCCCTGAACACCACTATGGGGAAAAATAGAAAATGGGCCCTGGCAACTAAGGCCAAAGGTCACCCAAAATGCAGTGCAATTTGTACTAAAAGTGAGGAAAGAGGGAAAACCTCGTGGGAAAAACCCCCCCTCAAAATACAATGTAATCAAAAGAAAAGAGGGAGAAAAATATAGTTTCTAAGCAATCGTGTCCTTCACTCCAAGACGATCGCGCAAAGAGCGAAACTTCTACTTAGTGAATGTCTTGGTGAATATGTCTGCAGTCTGTTATGCTGAAGGACAAAACTGCAAATCGATGATCTGATTATGTGCTAAGTCTCTAATGTAGTGCATATGGATCTCTATGTGCTTCGTCCCCTGCCGCTGTACTGGATCCCTGCAAAATTTGAGAGTGCTCTGGTTGTCACACCAGATGACAATGGGCTGGTAGAACTGGACGCCCAACTCAGTGAGGAAGTGTTGTAGCCACAGAGCCTGAATGGTGATGTTGACTACTCCTCGGTACTCAGCCTCAACTGAAGAGAGAGCAATAGCAGCCTGCTTCTTGCTCGACCAACAGATAGGGCTAGATCTTAGACTGGGTGAATATCCAGAGGTGGACTTGCGATTAATGTTGTCTCCCGCCCAATCAGAATCTATGAAGCCAAGGAGATTCAATGCAGTGCCTGCTGCATAGTGAATCCCAAAGCTGATGGTGCCCTGCACATATCGGAGGATGCGCTTGGCAGCATTCTAGTGTAGCTCATGCGGCTCCTGCATGTATCTGGAAACTTCCCCTACTGCATATGAGAGATCTGGTCTGGAGTGGGTGAGGTACAATAAGCTCCCCACTAGCTGTCGGTAGAGAGTGCTGTCAACTAATGGAGTGTCACCGCCATCCTCAAGGTGGACCCCAGATAGAAAAGGAGTCGGTGCTGGCGTGCAGTCAGTCATGCGAAATCTCTCGAGGAGATCCCGTGCATACTTAGCCTGAGAGAGTTTGATGCCTGTGGCATTCTGGCTGATCTCAAGACCAAGAAAGAAGTGTAATGGACCCATGTCTGTCATCAAGAACCTATCATGCAAGGCCCTCTTGACTGTAGCAATGGCTGAAGCCAAGCTGCCAGTGATTAGGAGATCATCTACATACAAAACTAAGATAAGAAGAGAATCATGTGTCCTAAGCATGTAAACATTCGGTTCAGACTTACATCTTTCAAAGTTTTGTGATAAGAGAAAAGAATCCATCTTCGCATACCAAGCTCTCGGGGCCTACTTAAGGCCGTAGAGATATTTCTTCAGTCTGCAAACCAAAGATGAATCCTGAATGAAACCATGTGGCTGCTCCATGTAGATCTCCTCAGATAGGTCTTCGTGAAGAAAGGCATTCTTCACATCCATCTGATGTACTTCCCACCACTGGGCAGCCGCAATGGCAAGTGTAAGGCATATGGAATCCATCTTTGCTACAGGAGCAAAGGTCTCGTCATAAACAATGCCATGCACTTGTTGGAAGCCTTTGGCTACTAGCCTTGCTTTCCGTCTGGTGATTTGCCCATCTGTAGCACTCTTGGTCCTGTAGACCCATTTGCATCAGACAAGTTTCCTACCTAAAGGAAGGGGGACCAGATCCCAAGTCTGGTTCTCGAGGAGGGAGTTATACTCCTCCTCCATGGCGGACTCCCAAGATGGATGCCCAACAGCCTCAACATAAGACTATGGATCAGAAGACTGAACCAAATGACAATGCCAGGAGGGCGATGGTTCAGTGGCAGTGAGGACAAGAGGAGGCTCAATAAACTCTGAGCTAGAACTCTGCATATTAGAATTATCCCCCACAAGACCATTTCTAGCAGCTGGTTGGTCTTGTGCATATATCTCACGTAAGCTCCTTGTTCTCTAATTTATGACAGGGGAATATGATTCACTGCTGGAAGCTCGATCTAGGCTTGGATGTGGATCATCATTTGCATGCACTAGATTTGTATCTGAAGACTCTGTCTTTGCATCTGCATGCTCTTCCTCGGCATCTGCATGATCTGTATCTACATCTGAGTGCACTGAGTCATCATCTCGGACATGAGGTAGATAAAAAGTGTCTGCATGTTGTGCTTGAGGTGCATGCAAGAGACTTTTCTCAAATTTGACACTTCGCTCAATGATGAGCTTGTTCGTAGAGGGAATCAGGAGTCGATATCCCTTCACACCATCAGGGTATCCAACAAAGATGCACTTAATGCTCTGTGGATCAAGAGCTTTCCTCTTTTCAGAGGGGATCCGGGCCCATGCTCGAGAGTCAAAAACACGGAGGTGAGTGACCTCTGGTTTAGAGCCGCTCCAAGCCTCAAAGGGGGTCTGATCCTTGACAGACCTATGAGGAGATCTGTTCTGGATGTAGTTAGCACAATTAAGTGCTTCGACCCAGAGCTTATGAGGCAGTGACTTGGCATGCAACATGATGTAGGAAGCCATCTCTTTGAGAGATAGGTTCTTTCTCTCAGCAACTCCGTTCTGCTACGGAGTGTATGGAACTATGTACTGCAACTGTATGCCGGACTGAAGGCAAAGGTTCCGAAGTGCTTTGTTAACATATTCCCCCCCATTTTCTGTACGGAGTGCTTTGATCTTCCTCTCTGACTGTGTCTCAACTAGTGCTTTGAAATCTTCAAAGTGCTCAAAAACTTCAGATTTGTTCCTGAGAAGATACACCCAAGTATACCATGAGAAATCATCAATAAATGTAAGCACATACCTTGCTTTGTTGATGGAAGGATGAGGAAAAGGCCCCATGAGATCACTATGGATCAGATCTAGAGGAGAGGATGCTCTGTGAGTCTTGTCGGTGTCAAACTTTTCTCTGGGATGTTTGCAAAGAACACACCCTTCACAAACTCCTTTGGAGAAACTAATATTTGGCAAGCCTTCCACCATCTCATTCTTGCGTAGCTGCTACATATACCTGTAATTTAAGTGATCAAACCTCTCGTGCCAAAGCCTAATACTATCATCAGCATGTGTAAGCAATAAGGAGGATTCAGATTCAATAAATTCAGAAAATGTATACAGTCTGGCTCCATTTTTTACCTCACCAGTTGCAATTTTGGCGCTGCCATGTAGATCATATATGTTCACTACATCTGGAGTGAATTCCACTCTCTTTCCGGTGCCGGAATGAGTGATCTGATAAACTGAAAGCAGGTTTACCGAAAGTTTTGGAACATGAAGCACATCTTCAAAGCTTCCGTGTAAAAGTTCCACTCTACCTTTTCCAGTGACCTCAATAGGTGAGTCATGGCAGAAGTGTCCTCAGACACATAATTTTATTAATCAGAAAAAAAAATTACATAATTGATTTTGCAAGAGTTTACACCCGAACAACTCAAACACTCTTGCAATGAGCTATTTATAAGCTCGATGTCCTAACTACCTCTAATTATGGATCACTTATTAAATAACAAGTGTCCATTTACAATAAATGTTATAAAAACCAACTATCTAACAAATCTCCTAAAATAGAGCCTAAGATACGACACATTTGGAGAGTCATATCTAGTTAAACAATATGCTAATTCTAAAAGTCTCCATTAAATAATTAAACATTCTAGAATAATAATTATTAATTTAATATCTTAAATTAATAATTATTTTATTCTAATTTTATAACCTATGATAAAATTGTATTTTTGGATCATCTAACATTCCCCCCTATGATCCAAAGATACATTACAACAGGTACCAACTTCATCCCTGAACTTAGTAAATTTTATTCTGCCAAGCGGTTTCGTGAAAATGTGGAGATCTGATCTTCGGAAGGACAATAAACTGGCTTGAGGACATCTTTGGCAATGAGAGATTTGATATGATGATACTTGGTGTCCACATGCTTTGTCTTTGAACGAAAAACTGGGTTCTTGGCAAGTTTGATGGCTAACTGGCTACCAATGAATAATGATGTAGCTTCTGCCTGAGAAATGCCCAAGTCCTGCAAAATTCTGCGCAACCAAACAATTTCACATGCTGCTTCCCATGCTTAAATGTATTCTGCTTCTGCTGAAGAAGTGGCCACTATAGCTTGTTTCTTACAACTCCAAGATACCGCTGCTGACCCCATATTCATTAAATAACCTGATGTTGATGCTCGATCATCAATACTCCTAGCAAAGTCGGCATCGGAATATCCACCAAGTACAAAATTTTTAGTCTTTGTGTAAAGAAGACCAAAATCTTTTGTTCCTTGGATATATCGAAGAACTCTTTTAGCTGCATTCCAGTGGCTATCTCGTGGTTCCTGCATAAAACGTCAAAGAATACTGACTGCATAAGATAAATCAGGACGAGTATTTGTCAAATAAATCAAGCTGCCAATCAACTGCCTGTAAGTTGTACTGTCCACCTTTCCCCCCTTCAAATTTTGAAAGTTTCAAGTTTTGCTCCATGGGGGTAAGAACGGGCTTGAAATCCTGCATGCCAAATCACTGAAGAAACTCTGCTGCATACTTACTCTAAGAAATGAAAATATGATGTGGACGTTGGAAGACTTCAACTCCAAGATAGTAGTGAAGTAATCCCAAATCTGTCATCTTAAAACCTGCTTGTAACTCCTTTTTCACCTGTGCAATATGATCATCATGGTTTCCAGTAATGATCAAATCATCTACATACATAACAAGAATTACCAGATATTTTCCCTGTTGTCACACATACAAAGTATCATCAGATTCACTTCGTTGAAAACCAACTTTCTTAAGGTATTCATCCATCTTTGCATGCCAAGCTCGGGGAGCTTGTTTTAATCCATATAAAGCCTTGATCAATTTGCAGACTTTATGTTCTTGTCCTTCAATTTCAAAACCTGGCGGTTGGGTCATATACACTTCCTCCTACAAATCTCCATTGAGAAAAGAATTTTTCACATCCATTTGATGAACTTTCCATCCTTTCTGAGCAGCCAATGCAAGTGTTAATCGGATGGTGTTCCATTTAGTTGTAGGAGCAAAAGTTTCCTCATAATCAATGCCTTCCTTCTGCGCAAAACCTTTTGCGACAAGTCGTGCTTTATACTTTTCAAGTTCTCCCCTTTGATTATACTTAATTCTGTAAACCCATTTGCATCCTATGGGTTTAACATTTGCTGGACAATCAACAAGTTTCCAAGTGTTGTTATCAATTACTGCTTGATATTCTTCAACCATAGCCTGTTGCCATTCTTTATGTTTTACTGCTTCTTTATATGTGGAAGGTTCAGTAAAATCATTTACTATCAAGGCAAAATTTCCTTCACTTCTATGTGCCCTTCTGGTGTCTGTTTTATTTTGTTCATCAGGTTTTACATCTTTCAAAAGTTGAACTGCCCATTTCGGAAGTTGGTGCTCACTTGTTTGCGCTTCTGTAAAGTCTCCATCATTGTAAAGAGGATTAATATAAACAGATGTTCATCGTTCAGATGAAGAATGTGGAGAATCACTGTCAGAAGAACTGTTGCTGCTTGGAGATGCGGATGAACTGTTAGAAGACCCAGATGATGTTGTTGATGTTGATGGACTAGATGACTCATCTTCAGAGGAAGGAAAATAAAGTTCATACCAATTTGGTGAAGTTGGTTGACTTTGCATTTTTCCATTTCTTTTACTTCCCTTAGTTTCTAACTTGTGAAGAAGATTTTCAATTTCTTCAGCACTCTTACTTTCAGTTTCATAAAAAATGACATCCCTGCTTACAATAAATTTCCCATTGGTCAAAAGACGATACCCTTTCTTCTCATCAGAATAGCCAATCATTGTGCATTTTAAACTTCTTGAGTCAAGTTTAGTTCGTTTTTCTTTCGGAACTAAGGCATAACACACTGACCCAAAAACTCTAAGATGTTTAACTCGAGGTTTGAAACCAAACCAAGCTTCATAAGGTGTAATTCCGTCTAAAGAAGCAGTTGGAGATCTGTTTCTTAAGTAGACAGCTGTATGTATTTCTTCTGCCCAATATGTTGGACTTAACCTCTTGAAAGTTAACATGGATCTCGCCATTCCTAACAAGGTGCGATTCATTCTTTTGACTAATCCATTTTGTTGTGGAGTGTAAACATTAGTAAGATGTCTTCTTATGCCATTTTCGCTGCAATAAGTTTTGAATTCATTTGAAGTGAATTCTCCCCCATTATCCATCCTGAGAGTACCTATCTTTTCTTTGACTTTATTTTCAACAAGTTGGCGAAAAAATTTAAACTTATCAAATCCTTCTGACTTGTTCTTCAAGAAGTAAACCCAAGTCATTCTGCTGAAATCATCAATGAATAGTAAGAAATATTTGCAACCACCAAATGAAGTTTGTAGTGGTCCACAAACATCACTGTGAACTAGTTGTAGCCCCCTGTTTGCACGCCATGAACTTGTGGGAAAACTTTCTCGACTTTGTTTGCCATAAATGAAAGCTTCACTTTTTGCATTTTCCCTTTTGAATGTGGGAAGTCCTTTAACCATTCCTTGTTTATGCAATTGAGAAAGACTCTCAAAATTCAAATGTCCATATCTTACATGCCATAGTCTTATAGGTGAAATACCTGCAGTCACTGCCCCTGCGAAATCAGAATGCCTTGGAATAACTTTCCCTTTCATCCGTAACAGTTTTCCATCTACATAACCTGTCATGACTGTTTTCAAGTTCTGTTTGACTGAATTAATCTTGACAAAACCATTTTCCATAATCACCTGATGTCCTGCTTGTCGAATCGTGACTAAAGAGAGCAAATTTTTCTTAAAACTGGGTACATACCATACATTGGAAATCATTTTTTCTCCAATTCCAAGGAGAAAAACTTTTACTACTCCTTTTCCATAAAGAGTATGTTTTGTATCATCAACAAGAAAAATGGAATTAAGTTGGCAATCTTGAAAATTCCAGAAAAAATCACGTCGACAAGTCATGTGCTGAGTTGCCCCGGAATCCAAGATCCAGGCATATTCATAGTCACTTCTAAGATGGGATGAAAGTTGTGATGCTGGTGAGGAAGTAAAAACATATTCTGAGTTATCTTCATCTTGATCATTGGCAAATTGTGCTGAATTCTGCTGAAACATGGGAATTTTATTAAGTGAAGTTCGACAATCTTCAGCATAATGGCCAACTTTGTTACATCTTCGACACACAATTTGACTTAAGTCTCTTCCTCTTCCTGAAGATTGTCCTCTGCCTCTGCTTTGAATTCTATTTTGAGATTGTCCTCTACCTTGATTATTCTATCCTTGTCCTTGAAAATTTCCTCTTCCTTGGTTGTTTCCTCTACCTTGAAAATTATTCCTTCCTCCTCTGTTAAAATTGTTTCCTCTGCTTTGACTTCAACCTCGATTATGTGCTGCTTGATTCTGATTCCATCTGCCTCTTCCTCGAGAACTATCTGCTGATGAATTACTAGTGCTGGCCTCTGTGAGAAAAACATCTTCACCAACTTTCTTCTTCTTCCCAAAAGTTTTATCATGTTGAGTTAACATTTCACAGAGTTCATCAAACTTTAGTTTCTCTAATTTCCCAGTTACTTGTAGAGTCTCCAAAAAATGCGTGTAGGAAGAAGGAAGTCCAGAAATTACAATTGTGACCATAAAGCTATCATCAATTGCGGGAAAACAAGCATTAATAATTTCTTGCCTAATATTCTTAAGTCTTGAGATATATTCAAGAACATCACCGCTTTCAGTTAATTTTTGTTGCAACAATTTTAATTGTAGATCGACTTTCTTTGATTCAGGCTGAGTATCAAAGAGGTCTTTAAAAGTTTTCAAAGCAGACCATGCATCTGTAGCATTTTCTATATGGACATACATTTCATCATTCACAGAAGATTTAATAAGAGCTAAGGCTTTAGCATTCTTGATTTCCCATTTTGCTAGTGCAGCTTCATCTGTGGGTTTATTTGGCTTAACATCTCCATCACATATTCCCTGCCATAATTCATTGTAAATGAGTGTGCTTTCGATGAGACGATGCCATGTTTGATAAGATTTGGTGCCTTCAAGTTTGTCGGAATCAGAAAACAAATTAATCAACTTAGACATTGTAGTGTTAAGACTTCACACCACGAATCAAGCTCCAAAAAACTCAAGATGTGCAACAAAACAGCAACACACGGCGCAAAAAACGAACTATTGGGGCTTGGGCTTGACCCTCAAATAGTCGTCAAAACAGGAGAAAATTGACTGAGCTTTGCACTTGGCTCTAGTCAATTTCTCAAATTTTTACAAGGCAACTTTCAAAATTTGATTTTTACAATGGTGCTTTTGCACAATCTGGTAAAAAATTACCCCCCCTCAAAGTAAAATTACTTTGAGTTACAATGTGATGATCCCAATTAAAAAATAACTTCTTGAAAACAAATTACCCAACACACCTTATCTCTCCAATTTACAAATTACAAATAAAACTCCTTATTACTCCAAAAATTTCAAAACATCACCCTTATTACTCCATGACAAGGCTTTAAAAAATACTTTTAAAAAGCTCACTTATCACTCTATTACAAAGCTTTAAAAAAATACTTTTATAAAGCTCACCTTATTTCTCCCCAAAAAAAAATCACTTATTACCCCCACTCACTTATCACTCCCTAAAAAATATATATATTACATACACTATCCTTTATTAACCTTATGATCACATTATAAACACCTTTACAAAACAATGTGATAAAACTTTCAAATCACTTTCCAAAAGTGATTTATAAAAAATGACATGAAGATTTAATTTAAGTAATTTGGGAAAAGTAAGTAATATGAAATAATTATTTTATGACCTGTGAGTGGAACGACGGTTTTGTTTTGTTGGCTCCTTCACGGCTTTACAAAGTGGACTCTTCCGCTTTGGCCAGTTCCTCGAGGATGTGGGCTCCCTTGGAAGGCAGCGTAGATTGTGCCCTCCCCATCGAAGATTAAGCAGTTTTCTGTTGGCTATTTAAAGGTCAAAAACCATCACGATTTTGAAGAGTTCGTGACTGTTACTAATTACCAGAGTTCCACTGCCTTTTTTTTATGCACAAATTTCCACCGATTCACTTGTGTTTCCAACATACGTTCGATTTAATTCTCGAAAGCCTCAGATCAAATTTCAGTGTTCTCCTCCCGAACATCACATCGTTGTCGAGATCTACAGCGATGACACCTTCTCTGACAAAGAGATCGGCCACGTCAACATCCTGTTGAGTGAATTTCTCAAGTCGAGCGCAGGCAGCAAGGACACGCATGGCTAGTCAATTACCAGGTCTGAAAAGCTTCTGGAAAAGCCAAAGGGGTTCTGAACCTGTCGGTGAAATTGGCTGAAAATCTCGAAAAGCGTTCAAAAATCACATCGATACTGGCTACTGTTGTCAAGACTAACTTAAAACAACTTTATGGCCAGTCTGATCCAGAAGAAAACTTTCTTGCTTTTGTTGCGAAAGGTGCATTTGCTATGCTTGAAAATCCAGCTCTGATACAAATTCAGGGTACAGTAATTTGATAACAATTCAAAAAAAAATTATTTTCAGATTTGAAAAAATCTAAAACCAGTAAAACAATAAAATCTCTTCCCTTTTGAACAAAATTTTGACAATTTCATACCAACCATTTGCTGAGCAATTCAATGGAGTTTTGTACAAACTTGTAGGACTAGAATCTCCTCTTCACATCCACTGCAGCATTACTGGAGCTCTGATACCACAATAATGGCAGAAGTGTCCTTAGACACATAATTTTATTAATCAGAAAAAAATAATTACATAATTGATTTTGCAAGAGTTTACACCCGAACAACTCAAACACTCTTGCAATGAGCTATTTATAAGCTCCATGTCCTAACTACCTCTAATTATGGATCACTTATTAAATAACAAGTGTCCATTTACAATAAATGCTATAAAAACCAACTAGCTAACAAATCTCCTAAAATAGAGCCTAAGATACGACACATTTGGAGAGTCATATCTAGTTACAACAATATGCTAATTCTAAAAGTCTCCATTAAA
This sequence comes from Pinus tabuliformis, assembly GCA_031772625.1. Classification (NCBI taxonomy): domain Eukaryota; kingdom Viridiplantae; phylum Streptophyta; class Pinopsida; order Pinales; family Pinaceae; genus Pinus; species Pinus tabuliformis. The sequence continues at coordinate 1,024,246,481 of CM062807.1, forward strand.
TAATTAAACATTCTAGAATAATAATTATTAATTTAATATCTTAAATTAATAATTATTTTATTCTAATTTTATAACCTATGATAAAATTGTATTTTTGGATCATCTAACAAGTCATCTCCCATGAGGATGGGAGGTCCTTTGCATGCATCCAAAGAGGAATAGACTTCCTTTGCAACATCCATATGATGTGATGCACCAGAATCTATAATCCATGAATCAGGAGAAGAATTAATTGCAACTAAAGCATGAAAATTGTTACCTTTCCCGTGTGGCGGATCCTCAATTTTCTTCTTGGCGCCCTGAGGGATGTGGTCCCCAAGGTTGTGCTTCTGAAGGATTTTTGCCATTTGGTCAATTTGTTTCTTCATGCAAGAGGATTCTGGATGGAATCCTCTTTGACAGTAGGTGCATCTATTTCCCTTCTTACCTTTCTCATTTCTCGAGCCGGAGGAGTCATTGAAGGGCTTGGTGTACCCTTCCTTCTTTGGATGGGAATGTGCTTTTCCTTTGTCTTTTTGCTGCTGACTTTTCTGATTTGAATTAGATCTGTGATTTTTATTGTGGCTGCCATCATGCACAGCAAGTGCATGTGCTTTTGGAGGTTTGATTTTCCCCATGCCAATGAGTTTATCTTGCTCAAAAATAAGGGACTCCATAAATTCTTTGAGAGAAGGCATAGTGTAGGATTTACCTGTTGCGAGCCTTACTGAATGAAATGTAGACACAAAGATGAAGTATTTCGGTCTGAGCTTTGACATAATAGAGAGAACTTGGCGACTCTCCTCCTTGGATTTGTCAATTCCACAACCCTTGAGTTGCAGCAATAGATCATTATAGCTGGTGAAGAAGTCTTGAATGTTGTCATAGTTCCGTGGATCCAATGATAGCAGCTCCACTTCGAGCAGATGTCCTTTCATATCATCCTGTTTCCCATAGAGATCTTCAACCTTTTTCCAAATCTCATTGGGAGTATTGCAGGCAGATAGATGAAACTGCAACTCTGGAGAGATGCACATGCATATGGATCTATGGGCCTCATCCATACGGTTGAGGTACTTGGATTTCTCTATGGCTGAAGTGGGTTCCACTTCTGTAGCCATGGTAATCCTGTACAACCCTTTATGACGAAGGTATCGAGCCATTTGGTCCTTCCATTCATGATGATTGTACGGTGTTAGGATCGATGCTTTGGGAAACTCCATTTTTCTGTCAATCTTCGATCTCCAAGCTGTAATACTTGCAAAATAAAGTACTGGTGCACCTTTTATCTAGCAACCTGTGGGCTCTGATACCATGTAAATGTGTTAGAAAACCTGCACAGATGAATCTAGCTAGTAAAGGTTGAACACACAACTTTGCAGAGCAAAAACACTAAAATAAAATCGAAAGAAGAAAAGAATGATGCTTTCAAAAATATGTTACAATGCTCATGATATAGCATCACTGGGTGAAGATCCCAAGGTAATGCACTATAGTGGTGATCAATGAGAATACTCAACACTACAACAAGTTCCGGAGATAACTAGTCAGTTGTGGAGTAAAGGAAGGAGCAAATCAAGGAGTAAATCATGCAAAACAAATCTTGCATGCAATCTGATGCTCTAACTAAGAGTCCGCATGTAGGTGTGTAGTAGTTCCAACATGCAAAAGGAATCTTGCATGCAGTCCCATGCTCTAACTAAGAGTCTACATGTAGGTGTGTAGTAGTTCCAACAGTTTTGAAGGATCCATTTCCTTCTCAAGACAGTAAGATGGTTTCCTAGAACCCATCTTATTCTTCCACATCGTGACATCATGATGATTTCTTCCCAAGTTATGGTAGCTACGAGGTCCAAAGACTATGGATCTAAAAGTCCTAGTGCAGATGGAAATGATTATGGTTCACTTGGTCATTCTTCCACATCAACTCCTCCTCTTTTTAAACCTTTACAAATTGAAAAACCAAATCTTGATATGGTAATTTGACCACCTCCTAAGGGTGTTCTACGAAAGTCATCTTTTAATCCTCATGCTAGAGCTACTCATAATTACAATGTTGTTGAAGATCTGGCTATCTCACCTTCAGCACAAAAGAAATTACTATTATCATCCATAGGAGCAATTGATCCGTAGGACTCTAATCTAATCATTTTTTATCTCGAAAATAATGTACCCAGACTCCCACATCAACTGGCCTTCCAGATACTATTTTTTGTCAAAACCAAATGAGTTTTTCGAACAGTAATTGACGAAGGAACGTCTACATGCATTATGTCTATCGCTTGTTGGAGAGCTTTAGGTTCTCTAGTTATCAATCAGTCTCCCACGACTTTGAAAGCCTTTGATGGAAGAGGTTTTTAACCTTATGGAATTTTGAATGACCTGCCTATAGAATTAGAAGGTAAAACAGTTGCAGTTGAAGTTGAGGTCATTGATGCTCAACTTGATTATAACCTATTACTGGGATGAAGCTGGACTTACACCATCTGTATTTTGGTCTCATCATTTTTTTGAATGATTATTTTCCCTCATAAAGGAAAAATTATGAAATTAGACCAATTATCCTATTACACTTCAGACCCTAACTCTATTGGTAGTGTTCCCTTTGTTGGAAACTCGATTACTGCATATGAGGATGTTTGTGTTCGTCTTCTTAAAGAAAAATATCTTATGGTAATTTTCGTGTTCCCTCCACCAAATCTTCCTCATAATTTTTCCCAAGTGAATATGATTACTTCAATCACTTTTGAATCTTTAGATTCTTGGTAAGTGCTTTCAGAGTCAGAATTAGCCTTGTATGGAAATCAGATGCCTCTTAGTCCTTTGGAATTGGATTATGAGGCAATTCAATCCTTTTCCAACCCATCACCATCTGAAAATGATCGAGTGAATATGATTATCGATGATTATTCTCATTTTTCGCATTTAGAACCAATATCAATACTTGATCCTTTTGATAAAGAGTTTATAACTTATGAAGGCATTATGGAGGTAATGAACTTTGGATGAAATTCCATGGGATGATTATCAGCATCGCTCATCTTTCTTACCCTGCCTTGAAATCATCAAGATTAATTTTTCGTCTATGTTGTCATCGAAGATTGTGAATAATCCTGAATGCCCAATGTTTATCCTTCATTATGAATCTAAAAAAAAAAAAAAACATATCGCTAACTATGCATTTAAACATCTCAATGAAACCAAGAATTACTGAGAATATTCATATAGGTGCTTCTTATTATTTTGAAGGAATTCAAACATATAAATCCCTATTCCAGGAATTTCGCAACATTTTTTTCCTGGTCTTACAAAGAAATGCCAGGAATCGATCCTAGTATTGTAGTGCATGAAATTAAGACTTATCCAAACGCCAAACCTGTTAGACAAATATTGCATCTAGTACATCTGTGAAAAGTTGATGCTATAAAAGTTGAAGTTGAAAAACTATTAAAAGAAGGACTTATTTACCCCATTCCTTCGATTGATTGGGCATCAAATATTGTACCAGTTAATAAGAAACAAGGAACTATTCAAGTATGCATTTATTATAGGGACATTAACAAAACTTGTCCAAAAGACAATTACCTAACCCCGTATATCAATCAAATTGTTTATGAATGTGCCGAAAATGACATTTTCTCTTTCATGGATGGATTTTCTTGTTACAACCAAATAAACATACTCCTTGTCAATCAGCATAAGAATGCATTCATCTGCCCATGGGGAACTTTTACTTATAGTAAACTCCCATTTGGCTTGAAGAATGTCGGTGCAACTTTTCAAAGAGCAATGTCTTATGCGTTTCATGATATCAAACACATTGTACATCCCTAGCTAGATGACTTACCAGCTCACTCACGCAAACGACAGGATCATCCATCACATTTAAAAAAAAAATCATTAGATGTAAGCACTACAATATTCATTTGAATCAAAACAAATGAGTTTTTTGCGTACAATACAATCAACTTCTAGGATTTTTTGTTTGAAAAGAAGGCATTCATGACAATCCTCTTAAGATAGAGGTAATTCTAAACTTGCTAACTCCTTCTAGTCTTCGTCAACTCTAAAGTTTGTAGGGGAAAGCAATTTTTTTACGTAGGTTCATACCTAACTATATCAAGTTGACCAAAGGCTTTACCCAACTTTTGAAAAAGGGCATTCATTTCATTTGGGATGAGCTTACTAAAAAATCTTTTGATGCATTGAAATACGTGTTGACCCATGCACTGTTATTGCATCCACCTGCTAATCATCAAGATTACTTTATATATCTATCCATGTCAAATGCCACCATTGGCGTGGTATTAGTACAAGAATATGAATCTAACAACGAACATGTGACCAATTACCTAATTCAAAATCTCACTAAACCTGAGATCAAATATGCACATCTCGAGAAATTTGCATTAGCAGCGGTTCAAGTTGTTCAGTGTTTTTGTCACTATATAACTTTGTGAAAACAACAATCATTTCGAATTGTAACCCTATGATGTATACTCTTACCAAACAATTTCTAGGGGGTAAATACTCCAAATGGATAGTCATTTTACAGGAGTTTGATTTGGAATTCGAAAGATCTAAATCAAAGAAATCATTAGTTTTCGCTGAATTATTTGTGACTTTCCCTATACTGACACAAAAACAGTGGTAGAAGTTTCTCTGGCAGATGAATCTATTTTTCTTATTAGTACATCCGATCCTTGGTATGGATATATCATCACATATCTTCAAACCCAAACTTTTAGGCCTGAGTTATCTTGAACTAATCAATGTTGCATCTCCTACCAATAATATAACATTGTTGGTGATACTCTTTATCGTCGTGGTGCTGACTCTATCTTTCGATGAAGCTTAACTCTTCAAGAGGCTGAAAAATCACTAAATGATTGCCATTGTGAAGCGTGTGGTGGTCATATGTATGGGTATGCCACCACCCAAAAGATATTGGGCGCCAGCTAGTTTTGGCCTTCCATGTTTAAAGATTGCATTATTGCATTCAAAAATGCCATAATTACCAGTGTTATGATCGCAATATGTGAGCACCTCTAGCTCCTCTTCACCCTATTATAGTTGTCATTCCCTTTTCAAAATGGGGCATAGATTTCGTCACATGTAACCCTCACACAGTTGGGGGCCATGGGTATATTATCCTTGTAGTTGATTACTTTACGAAATGGACCAAGGTGATGCCTACATATAAGGACAACAACGAAACTGTAGAAATTTTCATTTTCTATCATGTGATTGCTCAGTTTGGTGTCCCACATGCCATAGTCACGGACCATGGTAGCCATTTTCGCAATTGTATGATGCCTGAACTATCTGCACAACTCAGCCTACGCCATGATAGCTCTACCCCTTATTAATCACAACAAAATGGTCAAGTCAGAGTTGTTAACAAAGTTTTAACAAACATGATTAAATGGATAGTTGGAATCCATAAAGGAAACTGGCATACCATGCTTTTTTCAGTCGTGCAGGCAGACAGTACTATTGTGGAAACATATACGGGTTTCACTCCCTTCCAACTTGTTTATGGTTTGGAGACAATTTTACCAATTGAATGTGAAATTCCATCTTTGAAACTAGCCATCGAGTTATTACCAACTACCTCTATAGAGGAAGAGATTTTTTTGCACTTAGCACGTCAAGATAAAACTCGTCGTGAGGCCGCACTGGCTAGCAAGGCTCATAAAAAATGAGTCAAAGCTTAATTTGATCAAAATTTGAATCCTCGTTCTTATGCAGAAGGTGACCTAGTCTTGTTCTATGATCAAGCACATGACAAATTAGGTGTAGGTAAATTCAAGCCTATGTGGCATGGCCCTTACATTGTAAAATTTGTACTAGCTAAAGGAGCCTATGAGCTGGTCGATTATGATGGTGTTTCTTTGTGAAAGCCTAGAAATCGCCTTTACTTGGAGAGATATTATGTATAAAATATTTTGTGGATATTTGTACATTACTTGTATTATAATTTTATAGGTCTGTGCAATAGTTTTGGCATTTTTTACAGTTCACTACTACTTCTCCTACTTATCTTGTTTTACACTTAATTTGCAGATGTCGACGTCCCCTCATACTTACATTAGATTTGTTGATGGTGCTACTTGTAGTACTCAGAACTTGTCTTCTGCAGCCTGGGTAATTTATTCACCTAGTGATGAATTAGTTTCTATTCATGGGATATTCCTTGGTCAAACAATGAACAATATAGTAGAATATAGTGCAGTCATTGAACTATTATCTGATGCCATCTCATTTAGCATTCAATGTTTGATTGTTAGGTTAGATTCGCAACTCATAGTATTACATTTAAACAGTGTCTATACAGTAATAAGTTCATCAATGTTAATAATGTTTTTATAGGGCCATATTTTGGAAATGCAATTCAATTACATTGAATATCAACACACTCCAAGGAGTTTAAACACATTAACCGATGCATTAGCCAATCACATGTTAAATAGGCATTTGCAACATTTGTAAGTAAAAACAATATCCATCCATATATTGAACAAGATAAATTGAAATCAAAAGTAGTAGTCTCCATTAGATAAAGTCTAGAGAGTGTGTTATACAAAAAATATGTCATCCAAGGACATAAGGCCCCGTGGCCTTTATTATCTAAATATGTCAATACAAAAATCAAAATGTAGCCCTAAAAGACTAAGCAGCTAAGCATGATGATGATCATGATAGAAGACGATAACACGAGCAACCCGGTGTCTCAATTGCCTGAGTGGTCTTAGAACCCCAACCACGTGCCTCTGCTACTAGAGAGGCAAATCATCAATCCCAGTCTCTAGGATATCTATAGTCAACCTCTCTAGGTTGTGTTCCATCTTGGTCAATGCTCTGATACCTCTCAATTTGGTCCTGCAACTACTATAGGCTGGTCACCCCTCCTGTCAAAATGTCATTTCCCTGTTGTTCGAAGTGGGCCCACATCTGTATATGTATTTCAAATAATTAGCCATGAAAGACAAAAAACACATAAAAATAAAAACTTTAAACTAAACATCAAAATGAAAAAATTTCACCTAGGTCACCCAATGTGTCCCAGCAGGAAGTAGGATATTTGGGTCACCCTTGTAGTCCATCCCTACATATGGTAAATCCTCAATCGAGATGATCTGTTGACCCAACCATACAAAAAACTCAGGAGCATATCTCACCACTAGACCATTACCTCCATGACGAGCCATAAGCGAAACCCACCTCAGCATCCGTGGATCTTGAGGCCCTCCATCATCCACCAAAATCTGTTGTGGCCTGAAGAGTGGAATCCTATCTTGAGAAAAACAAATTAGAATGGCACCATAACCAAAATTCTCCAGTCTACCATTCTTAGCTCTGACCAATTGTCCTTTCATATTGATAACCACTGCCTCACACCAGCGAAAGACCATGGACACCCAACATTCCACGGCGGTCTGCATCTAGGCCTTTGTGGCCAAGTGAAGAGCTACTCTACCACACAATATGCTAACAATGATAGTTACGGTCCTCAAGGTGAGGTTCCCAATAGTTTGAATATCAATCCCGTTGTCCTTGAGTTGTGCACTCCCAGAGTTACATCATCGTAGGTATCCAACAGTAGTATCTCCACCCAGTCTTTTCCCATATAAAAAAATATCAACCCCTCTATGGGAGAGGACAGTCAAAAAGTATATATCATCGGCACCAATGGTGACACGATGATCCCTGATTGTGAAACACTAATCATGGACATCCCAGGTTCTCACCAACCATGTCATGACCTCTACCTGAGCTTTTATCCCCGAAATAATCCAATATTTGTAGAGGCCATAATTTCTCAAAGCTTGCAAAGTGACTGGATCATCCAAAGTTCTTGCATCTTGGTTCTCATGTTCTCTCTCCCTCCATTCAATTTTGAATGGTCAAAAATCCTGAAATTGACATTTAAAAGGAGTTAGCTTAACATTTGAAACAAGTTTTGCATTTTTGGGGGTGGAAATTCTGAATTTTGAAACCCTCGGTGCTTTTGCGACTGCTTTTTGGTAAACATAGCGCAGTTGCATGATTATTCGGGAGAGAAACTGCACATATCATGTTGCTCAGTATACCAAAAATTATCAGCCTATGCAGACTTGATGAACAGAAACTGCGCAAGGATGAGGGCGGATTTTTTAACATAAAAACCCCAAAAAATTAAATGAAAGGTTAAAATTGAAATTTACATTGATGAAAATGTAGATATTGAAGAGATCTCTTACCTAGAGGAAACAGTTCATGATTTCGTCCACTGGTTTGTTTGAAATCAGACTCAGAAGTTAGGTGGTAAAAAACCCTCTTTCTGTTGTCAAACTGGTTAAAAACAAATGGTAAAAATAAAATTTCTTTTTGAACTTTTATAAGTTTTGGTTGATTAAAATATTATTTTTTATGCTTGGGACCTTTTAAAAGTCAAATTTTTAATGTTTTTTTTCCCTAATATTGAGCATTTGTGATAATTTATTAAGTTTAATGTGCATGACAAATTACAACATAAAAATGGATCATCATTTTGAATGTGAGCATATTTTTATCAATTTTCATGCTCTTGAAAATCATGAAAAAGTGAAACCCTGGAGTCTTCTTTTAAGCCCTTTTTAGACTCTCGAAACATCAAAATATTACTGAGCACTTGATTTTTTGAACTCATAAAAGTAAATGAACAATCGTTCACTCGATATAAGTTTACCCCTGTTATGGACTAAACTGGATTATTTATGAAAAAGGTATACATTGACTAATTATGGTCAATAGAGTTCTCTCCTACATTATTTTATCCTTTTTCAGTCTTGAGAGACTAAAATTACAAAAAAGAACGTTATGGAGTTTAGTTATGTTTTTCTCCTGACTCCCTAAAACTAAAAAACACTAAGTTTTACTTTCTCCGGGTTCGTTAAAATTTTATGGTAAAGAAGCTAAATGAGTTTTCTTTTTGTGTCTATTTCAAACTCTTTAAACATGAAAATGACATTGAGTTACCCCTTTACTAAACTCATTAAAAATCAAATAGTATAGGACTATTTAAGCGTAATGAGAATGAACCACTCCTTCTTTGGGTTTGTTAAAAATACTTCAGAGGACTCATCTGAAGGATGAGATTACAGGACAACTATATGTTATCCTCCTCAAGCTTGTAAAAAATAAAGAGCTACTTTCTAGTAATGGTGGGGGGGAATTGGGAAAAGGTATTCATTTTGCATTCATTATAAAGGTAGTATGTCGCTCTTAAACATGACACTCTGTCACACTTGTGTCCGAGTTGGGAAATCTATTTGTCTTATAGTTAATTGTTGATTTGGGGTAGCATCGAATGTGCTCTAGAAATGAAAATTAGTAGAGAGGCTAAAGCACATGAGATCTCCAAGACCCAAAAATGGTTTGGGCAGATTCTAACAGGTTTGGGAGATATTAATATAATTAATATTTTTAATGGAGTTCCAAAGTCTAAACTTAGGAAAAATAACATATTAATGGGTATTAATATAAAACTTGGTTAGAAGGGTCCAAAACTCATGGATCAAGCAAAATCTAATCTTAGTCATTGATTAGAGATTTAATCTCAACCATTGATGGACCAATGAGAAAAGTATAAGAGGAGGCTTGAGGGTCAATTGGAGAAAACACCAAATTGATCAGTTAGTTCGATTTTTCTGGGGCGAGGTTTGCTAAGAAAATCGAACAAGTGATCTAAGTTGCAACTAAGGGGCAGTGAATACATAGCAGAGAGGCAGAGTTGGTACCATAGAGGCAGTATAGAGCCCAAAGAGGTTGACGCATAGGCAGATGGAGGGTACGCAAAGGCAGCCAAGAGCTGCGCGGAGCTAGAGAGGCCAACATGTGAGACACAAAGGGTCCAGGGGCTGATGCAGAGGCTCCAAAAGCTGACACATAGGCTAGAAAAACTAACGTAGGGCCTAGAGGCAACGCTAAGAGGATTTTTTGGGACAGACTAGGAGCTAGTGAGTCGGATAGGGTGATGCAGTCCATATTAGAGTGACACATAGTAGCAAAAGCTGAAATTGTTGATGTGGGATGATTCATCCAGTGATTTATCAACCAGAATATTTGTCTCCGAGTGATAGGTACTACTGTCGAGGGCATTCTCTGTTGGGTGAGGCATTTCTGGCACCCTGGTTGTATTTTGAAAACTGCATAATATTAAAACCCTCTAAATAACTGCACCGGTTTTCCCACATTTGGTTTTTCCAGGGACATTAGTCCAAAATAACTGTGTCACTTGTGTGCTTGTTTACTTTCAGTTGATGATCTGTAGATGTTGATATTGTACTTCTATTTATTTTCAGTATTTACATGGTAAATAACTTGTTAAGTAATTGAACAAGTAGGAAGAAATAAATAAGATAGTACAGGAAGACTTTCTAACGAGTTAAACTTAGAAATTCCAACATGGTATTAGAGCATGGTTGTAGATCACAGTATAACTGAAGGCATAGCTAGCAAAGAAGTAACATCAGAAATAGTTGTCCCGAGTGATAGAAGTTGTTCCTAGCATAAAGCAACAAGGAAGGGGTGACGCAGAGAGCCTACGTCATCAGTTCGAGCCAAGAGGAGGATCAGCGTAGAGGCAGAGAGGAGCGGACCTAACCTACATAGTGCCTAGTCATCTTTCTCAGTCAAGAAGGATCGATGCTATGGCCAAAAGATGTAGACTTTGCTGGTGTCGGGATTGCGTAGAGCCTAGAGGCTCAGTCCTTTATATTGTTGGGGCATAGGACGATGTGGGTAATTTGCAAAGAGAAGCTGGTGGGGTACTATGTTTAGAAAAGTACCTAATAGGGTAAGAACAAGGAGGAGGGAGTTGTTGCCGAGGCGAATTTCCAACCAAGCAATCCGGATCAGTGGTGCAGTTTCACATACGATTATAGTGGGGCAACTCGACATTGGAAGAAGTATTTCCAGAACAGAAGTCAAGACTCCGAGGGAGTCGAACGAAGAACTTTCAGACGGGAAGTTGAGGGACTCAGCAGGAGTCGAACAATGGACTTCTAGGAGGGAAGTAGAGAGACTCGAAGGAGTCAAAAGAAGAATAGCAAGATGGTCATGAATGGACTAAGAGATCAGGATAGGCTGGATACAGCATCTAACTTTGTAGTCTGGAAGGCCAGGATCTTGTCCATTCTAGATAAATATTGCATGAGAATTACGAGAAGGCAATGGCCAGGCGAAGTGCCTCAGCCTTAATGGGTTCAAGAATCATGTGGTGCCACATATTTCCGAGAAGGACATAACAAATGAGATGTGGGAGACCCTGAAGAAATTGTAGCAACATACTTCCATGTAGAGGAAGATGTTACTTGAAAATCAACTACGGTCATACCAGATGCAGAAGGGGGAGCAGATAAATGTCTTCCTCGATTAATTGAAGGAGATCCGTGACCAGCTAACTGCCATAGGGACCATGCCATATTAGGAATTGATGGTGAGGACCACATTGACCATAGTCTCAGAGGATTGGGAGGTATTTTTCCAGAGCATACTGGGCAGGTCGAGCCTTCCAGATTGGGAGGAACTATGGGCGGCTCTCTGTCAAGAAGAGACAAAAAGGGTGACCAAGGCGGGGATTAGCAGAAAAGGGGTCAAAATCATGAATGAGGAAGAAGAGGATGCTCTAGATTCTACAGGGAAGCAGGAAAAGAGTAAGAAGAAGGACCTCTCCATGGTCAAATTCTTCCATTATGGGGAACTAGGTCATTTTGTGAACCAGTGTCCAAGGAAGAAGAGTAAGGGAGAGGCTTCTGAGACCAAGGCAACACTAGCAAGGGCGGAAAAAGAAGTAGATACTGATGACGATTGTGCCTTGAGTGCTCATGTGCCACTTGAGAGGAAGTGGGGAGACATCAAGCTGTAATCATACGGACTAGAGGCGATGAGGGGCAGGATCCTCGAGGTACCACACGTCTTGGATTATACCTTGATATGGGAGCCCGAAGAGGAGTAGCAAGACTGGAAGATGTCAATAGAGACAGATGCGAATGGAGCGGAAGAGAGTGCTACAGTGCAGGAGTCCCAGGACAACGCAAATGCTAGTAGGATGCAATAGTGCGAGAAACACAGGAATATTGCATCAGTGTAGGATGGCACAGAGAAGTGTGCAATGGTGCGATATGCATGGAGTTGTTGCAGCAGCACAAAGGTCAGTAGAGGGAGCACTTGTTAGCAGCAGAGGGAGATTCAGCATTAAGAGAGTCTCTAGCCTGACATGGATGTCAGAGTTGGGTGGATAAATTACTTCCTTCTCAGTAACTGGGTGACCAAGGCGAGGATTAGCAGAAAAGGGGTCAAAATCAAGAATGAGGAAGAAGAGGATGTTGCTCTAGAATCTGCAGGGAAGCAGGAAAAGAGTAAGAAGAAGGACCTCTCCATGGTCAAATTCTTCCATTGTGGGGAACTAGGTCATTTTGTGAACCAGTGTCCAAGGAAGAAGAGTAAGGGAGAGGCTTATGAGACCAAGGCAGCACTAGCAATGACGGAGAAAGTAGTCGATACTGATGACGATTGTGCCATGAGTGCTCATGTGCCACTTGAGAGGAATTTGGGAGACATCGAGCTGTAATCATATGGACTAGAGGCGATGAGGGGCAAGATCCTTGAGGTACCACATGTCTTGGATTATACCTTGCTATGGGAGCCCCAAAGAGGAGTAGCAAGACTGGAAGTTGTCAATAGCGACAGATGCGAATGGAGCGGAAGAGAGTGCTACAGTGCAGGAGTCCCAGGACAACGCAAAGGCTAGCAGGATGCAATAGTGCGAGAAACACAGGAATATTGCACCAGTGCAGGATGGCACATAGAAGTGTGCAATGGTGTGATATGCATGGAGTTGTTGCAGCAGCACATAGGTTAGTAGAGGGAGCACTTGTTAGCGGCAGAGGGAGATTCAGCATTAAGAGAGTCTCTACCCTGACATGGATGTCAGAGTTGGGTGGATAAATTACTTCCTTCTTGGTAACTGGGTTGCAATGCAACGGTTAGCAGTGGTATTGCTATGGGAAGCATGATGCAGCATGAGGAGAAGGGGATGCGGTGCAGATGCAGTGTTGGGTATATGGACCAGCAACAGCAAGATGCAGAGGGAGTTGTCATATGGATACAGTAGTCACAGTGACAGGGCCATGGGCAGTAGTACATGATGCAACAGTGCAGAGGATGTTGGGCAGGGAGGCCTAACATAAGCACAGGGACCGATGTTGGATGATCAGGGTGATATTCAGTGAGAAGTATTACTAGAGCAGAGTCCTTACTAAGAGGGAGTGTTGATTTGGGATAGCATCGGATGTGATCTAGCCATGAAAATTGGCAGAGAGGCTAAAGCATATGAGATCTCCAAGACTCAGAAATGGTTTGGGCATATTCTAACCGGTTTAGGAGATATTAAAAGAATTAATATTTTTAATGGAGTTCCTAAGTATAAACTTAGGAAAATTAAAATATTAATGGGTATTAGTATAAATCTAGGTTAGAAGGGTCCAAAAGTCATGGATCAAGCCAAATATAATCTTAGCGATTGATTAGAGATTTAATCTCAGTCATTGATGTACCAACGAGAAAAGTATAAGAGGAGGCTTGAGGGTCAGTTGGAGAAAACACCAAATTGATCAATCAATTCGATTTTTCTGGGGTGAGTTTTGCTGAGAAAATCGAACAAGTGATCTGAGTTGCAGCTGAGGAGCAGTGAATACATAGCAGAGAGGCAGAGTTGGTACTAGAGAGGTAGCACAGAGCCTAGAGAGTTTGACACAGAGGTAGTTGGAGGCTATCCAGAGGCAGTTGGAGGCTATGCAGAGGCAGCCAGGAGCTGCGCAGAGCCAGAGAGGCCAGTGTGTGAGATGCAGAGGGTTCAGGGGTTGACACAGAGGCTACAAAAGCTGACACAAAGGCTAATAGAGCTGACGTGGGGCCTAATGGTAGTGCTAAGAGGATTTTGTGAGACAGAATGGGATCTGTTGAGCCGGATAGGGTGATGTAATCTCTATCAAAGTGACACAAAATAGCAGAAGTTGCAATTGTTGCTATTGGATCGTTCATCTAGTGATTTATCAACCAAAATATTTGTCTCCAAGTGAGAGGTACTACTGCCGAGGGAATTCTCTATTGGGTGAGCCATTTCTGGCACCCTAGTTGTATTCTGAAAACTTCATAAAAATAAAACCCTCTGAATAGCTACATTGGTTTCCCGCATTGGGTTTTTCCAGGGAAATTAATCCAACATAATGGTGTCACTTGTGTGCTTGTTTACTTTCAGTTGATGATCTGTAGATGTTGATATTGTACTTGTATTTACTTTTTGTATTTACATTGTAAATAACTTGTTAAGTAATTGAACAATTAGGAAGAAATAAATCAAATAGTACAGGATGAATTTCTAATGAGTTAAACTTAGAAATTCCAACATTAATTGAACCCCATTGAAAGTCTTCAACTAGATTTGAGTATTATCATTGAGTCAAATGCTACGAAAACAAATGTAGTGTCACTATGTGTTCAAGAGAAGTTCAACCTCATTTCATATTCCTTTACAAATTTTAGCCTTCATTCACGTTGGTTATCCTTGAGTCAGTCCTTACAACTATTCTTCAAAACTTAACATTGTTTTTTGTGTCATAGGCCCTCATGCGATGGGTTGCTTACTATAGAAATCAACTCATTATCTAGGAATTTTATCTAGAAACTTTTAGTACCTTGAGGCATGCATGCCTTAATGGCAGGCTTCTCTCCTTCGATGATAGGTTCTCATCATTATCCTTCAATCGAATGACTCTATGAGTGTTCGAATTCAGATCATCTTTTCACACTCTATAGATTCTGCTAAAAGTACCTTGAGATCCATTTCCATTATTGGTGGTTTCTCTCATGCTTGTTAATAGTTCACATCATTGATCAGTAATCAAGTGGTTTCTACCATGTTTGACTTCGAGATATTCGCTCGCATGGCTAGATTCATACTATGGATAGAGAAATGGACATCAAGCCTCTGGATCTAGTTTTATCAATCCAGGTTGCGAGGAGATATATATTCATGATTATGTAGACAAATTCATAATTGATGGTTATGCCCATACTATGTCTACTATGGATATGATTTTTGAGTTTTTCTATACTTTTCCATTGAGTTAGTTTTACTCTGAGTATGGGAATGCCTAGACCTCAGTGATGATTATATAATGCATTGTAATCCTTGAATGTTTCTTGCAAGTTTTCAACCATTGTCTCTAATCCAATATTTGAAATGATAAAGCACTTACATCTTTAAAACTTATTTTTTAGGCTTCACACTTTAGGGGGAAATTGGTTACACATAATTTTTTCACTGTGACACTTGACCGTTAAAATGGATCTCTCGCCATCCATAAACATGTTCCATTATACTCCCTTATAATTCGAACAATAAAAAACCCTTGAAGAAAATTTGAATTTTGGGTAAACTGTCTTTATGACTTGTTAAGTATGACCTGCGCACTTTTCTTAGTCAGTTTCCGCACATTTGCAATTTCTATCCCTAAAAACTATGTAGAACTGCGATTTGTCTTCCACTATAGACCAAACACATAACTCAAAGAATAGTAAAAATAAAAAGTGAATTCCAGAAGCATTGTTGGTCGAATATATCCCAACTGAAGGCTTCTATGTCATATATATTTAAGCCATACCCCTCATATCATGGAGCTAATTCCCTTTCATCAAGGAACGCTAATCCCCCAATTAGAGGATCTCATCCTTCTCTTTTGGATCTAAAACTTCTTCCTCTTGGCCTATAAATTGACTAGAGGATAGAGGGATTGGGAGGTTTAGAAAAGATACACTTATGTTGTTGGATTTAGATTGGAAGGTGTATCATTCAAGGAGAGTTTTAGAGGCATTTGGGAGAAACCTCATGACATCAAGGAAGAGGTTGTAAGGCTCTTCTTTATCCTTGAATTAATACAAATGAATCATTTTTTCCATTGTATTGTCTTATTGAAATGATGAATGATTTATGCTTCTTTTGATATTCATTAAGATAATCTCAATTTCTAATCTCCTTGATCATTAGATTAAGCTTGCTTGAATTGTTATGATTTCATATGCCTTTGATCTCTCTTATGTCTATGATTGTAGGTCTTTTTTAGCATTGGGAAGCTTCATTGAGATAGAGCAGGGATCTTCATCAAGAATTTCGCAAATAGGTAAGAGGCTTATTCTCCTACTCTTGTATTTACAATTCGAATGAAATAATCTTAGGGAAAGAGTTATTCAATTGTCTATTTGTTTCTAGTTTCCTTTAGGATCTAGGGAGATCACTCTTGTCAACAAGAGGGGTTTATCTACCACAGCAAATATCTTCACTTTCATTTTTCTTTGTCCTAGATTCCTTTTGTTTTGATAAGACCTCTTTATTCTTGCTAATATCCCCATCTTGGTTTGTCTTCTCTTCTACTAACAAATTCATTTTGGCCGTGAAATTTATACAGTTTTTCGTTGTTTTTGGTAAGATCCAAGTGATTTTTTTCTCTATGACTGTCTCAATTTTTTATTCTTCCTACACCGTAAAATCCCCTTGTATTTTTTTTCATTCACAAATATCACTCTCTTATTTATGCCAAATGCATTGGCTTGAGAAAACTCTGGGAGAAAGGGATTCCAATTCCCATTTATACTCTCTGCAATAGTGTTGTAGTATGGCTCCCTATTCCCTCCTAAGATTTGGAGATTGGGATTCCAAAATGTGCAGCTGCCTTCCTCCAAAAAACTCCTTAACACTGAACTCAGTATTTTCCTTTGATACCCACCTATTTTAAGTGTTTTTTCTTAACTCTACGTTCCCTGGATATTTAGTTTCCACCAAAACATGTGTTTCTTTTGCACTAGGCCCCATTGCCCCCATATATGGTTAACTTAACAATTCACTTCATTAGGTGAATTCTGAGGTCTGAAATGCACCTCCTAAGGAAATTATAAAATAATAGTGGAATAATAAAATAATATTAGATTACACCATCAACTTTTAGAGGGAAAAAAGAAAAAACTATATTTCAACTCGTATTTTCAACTTATATCCCTATGGTCTTACTCAAATTTCCAATGGCAACACTCATTGGATGAAAAATTCAATTCCTCATCTAATGAATACCCATGTTGCATACTTTTGATGGACCCTACTACACGAAAAATGAGAAATACATGAAAAATGTGATCGCAATTACGTTTTTCATGTATTTCTCATTTTTCGTGTAGTTGGGTCCATCAAAAGTATGCAACATGGGTACTCCTTGGATGAGGAATTAAATTTTGCATCCAACGAGTAATCCCGCTCGAAATTTGAGTAAAACCTTAAGGAGATAAGTTGAAAATACGAGTTGAAAAAATATTTTTATTATTTTATTATTTTTTAATATTTTTAATTTTTTACTCGAAAAATGGTGAATCATCCCGCATGGTTGACATCATCATATTTAATCCTATTGGTTCTTATAAAAGTTATTTTGGTTCTACATTTTTCTTAGGATGCCCATTTTAGACCTCAAAGTTCCCCTAATCATTGGTTACATGAGGTTTAACAAAAGTTTTAAGCGACCACGGTTTGAAAAAGTTATTGTTTTTGTTTGTCGAGTTGAAACCCCAGTAATGCACAAAAGCAAAATAATTTTAAACAGAGAGATTTGGGTATGAAACACCTATATTCTTTGGACTCGTGGTTGTTGGTCGCTGACCTCACTCTATGGTCCCACTATGTGCTCCCCATTGTGGTCATCGTGTTCCTATTCGCTGCATTTGGCTCTTCATTGTTCATTGTTCCCTTCACTATTTGTTGTTCGCTCGACCCTTCACTGCTCGATGTTCCCACTGGATGCTCGACATTCCCTCCGGCTGTTCCGTCAAGTTGTTCATTATTCACCTTCGAATGTTCCCTCTAGCTGCTTGTCATTCCCTTCCCTCCGGCTACTTGTTGTTCCCTTCCCTCCGGCTGCTCATTGTTCTGGCAAACAATCTAACTCTCTGCTTGTTGTTCCTTCTCTCAGGCTACTCATTGTTTGGTGTCTGCTCGCTCGCTGTCTATTCCCTGCTAGAATAAACAAAGCCACAAATCTTGAGGGTAACGAAGAGAACGAGTCTGCATATTCCAAAACTTGTCCAACCACCAAGCCATGAAGAAGATCTTTTCTCAACCGAACATCACAATCTACACCTATACCCTGTCATCGTTTCATTAGAGACATCCATACGAAATTATTAAAAATGTGCAGTAATTCGAGTAAGGTTCGTGACCATTAGTTAATGGTATAATCGTATTCTCAAAAAAAGGGGTAAGGTCAACTTAGTGAGGATTAAAAAAGGGTATGAAAAGATATTATAAAAATTGGAAAATTTGTGAAGGTATTTATAAAGGTAAAAAAAATTATACTCCTAAAAAGTACATAAAGGAGTATATTTTGTGAAATATTAAAGAGAATATTCATAAAGGGAGAGAGGTTATATTATAGAAATATATATAGTTTAAATTAACTTGATTAGAAAATCTCCAAAGTTCCCATTCATATTTTAAAAAGGTAAAATCTAAATAACCATTGAAAAAAATGAAAAAATTATAAGGAGAAGAAAAAAATAAAATAAAGTATTATTATAATATCTATAATAAAAATACATAAACTCTTTTGGTAAAAATATTGTGTAACGAATCTGTTGAAGAATAAAAATGGAGCCTAATTCAACAATAATGAAGGAAGTAGCCAAGATGAGTTCCACACAACAATCATTAATTTGGACTAAATGTCCATTTTGTTTAAACGAAATTTGATATACATATATTCAACAAAAATTCAATTTAAGATGTCCAAGGTGTGTGATTATTTAGTATAGAAGAATATCAAGGCAATGAGTAGATGCAAATAAAATGATTAAAGGAAGAAATCGCAAAACTTCAATAAAAGAACAAAGCATCAGAGAAGAAATATAAAGATCTTGAAGATTAGTTTCACGAAAAATCAACAAAAGGTAATGAAGAGATTTTGCGCTTAAGAGACCATAATAAAAAAGTACTTGAACATATCAAAAAGTCCAAGCTTAAGAAGTAAAAATTAAAGCAAGATAATGAAAGTTCTAAGGATAAATTCAATGAGAATATGTCGAAGAAGGAAGAAGAAAATTTTTATTTAAAAACTTGGAATCAAAGGTTATTAGAACAAATAAAAAATAAAGAAAATGATACCAAGGAAAAAGTCGACGATTTAGAAAATGACGAACTTTCACGTCTAAAGAATGATAACCAAGCCCTACTTACACAAATTAAGAAGCTTAAAAGTGACAAGTAGTCACCAAATTCCAAGTTAGAACAACTTCAAAAATAAGTATTGAAGTCTCCAGCTATTTTGGTTCAAGTTGAAGATAAAGGAATAAATATCGATCCAGTTAATATCACAACTCAAGAGGATGAGAAACAAAAGGAAGTTAAAACATGTGCAGATTTTGTAGTTCAAACGATGGACATTCCAAGTGATGATTCAGTAACCAATCAATAACAGTACCTGAAGTAAATCGGGAAATCGCCACAAATAGATTATGGCAAGATCAAACTACCAGAACTCCTTATCAGCACCTGAATCATGAGAGCAAACAAGAAAGTCAGTCTACAAATTTGAACCATTCAAAATGGAAGAAACAGATTTATGTTCCAAGGAGTACTGAATTTTGCATAATCTAATCCTATAATAACAATTCACTACAAATTCCCAGTCACCATAAAGTTTGCCAGGAGATTAATCTAGGATGTTGAGATCCATTCTCAGTCTGATAAAAAAATTTATCGCTCAGAGCATCATATCGCCTTGTATCAACAAAGATGAAAGTTTTGAGATGAGAAGATATTTGAAACGAGAAAAATGGACCAGACCTTTTATCAGTAAGCTTTGAGGACAAATCATTTTGAAGAGAGGGGAAATGTTATGAATATAATTCATCTAAAAATAATAATGTAAATATAAAATATAATAAATAATAAATAATACTTAATTAGCTAATAGTTAGTTAGTTAGTTAGTAATGAAGAGACATGTCTTAAGAGACATGACCATTTATGAAAGGGCACCTACATAGGGTATATAAACATACCCTCACCCTCATTGTAATCGTCTCATCATCTCATATCTCACATCAATTTTATATAATATTCAATGTGTATGTCTTACAATGGATGTCTTTGCCTTCGAAGTATTTTGAAGTTTACTCACTGCATATACGAACCTTGTTCGTTACAGAGCCCTGTAACAGCTTGGGTCCCTAGAGGATGTGGATTGAGATGGAATCCTTGGAGCCATAAACATATTGGGTAGAGATCAATCTCGTTGGTGTTAGTGATTTCTTGATCATTGAGGTGATTTGGCAGATGGGAGCCTTGGTTGCTTTTATTTTGGTTTAACCCTTATGATCCCACATTCATGCTTGGAATATGGCACAGGAGTGATTGGATGAAAGAGATATTTTCAGCCAATTCATGGTTGGGTGATACGTGGAAGTCTCTGACTTGGTTTATATTCCATATGTTAATATGAGTTATTTTCCTATTGTGATCTATGATCACTTGTATTGATTATTATGGTGATCTTCTGGTTGATTTTCTATAGTTTCTATTGTGATTATATGTTGGTTATAAGCATGGTTTTATTATGTGCTCTTACTATGGATCTCTCTCATGATTTGTTAAATTATTGGTTGGTTGATGAATGCATGAGCAAACAAGTGTTGTTGCAACTAGCTTGAGAGGGAATTGAGCCTTCTTGGTGATTATCAAATGAAGTTTAGAAGTTTATGATTAGATATGCATTCATGATCTGTAGCTTCCATGTTTACTATATGTTTGACGAAATTTATTTCTTGCATTAGGCTTGTATTGGTCAAGATCTTGCTCAAGCTTTGATTGTTTAGCATTGTTATAACCATTGTCATGATTCTAGCAAGTTATGTGTTGTTCTTGGAAGTGGTATGGAGGCTAGCATAAAAAGCGTGGCATATATCTCGCGCCCACATGCATATAATAGGGGATTTTGGGTCATAACTGCATGGAAACAGGCTTGAGGGTGAGGTTATAGTCTCCCGACCACATGCATGCAGTGTTATGGGTGTGGTTGGGGAGTAAATATAATGAAAAAGAGTTTCAGCTCAAGGATTGATCGCCTGGGGTGGTTAGTAGGGTCCTGAGTGATATATAGTATCTAAAGGATATCAGTTTACTTTAGGTTCATAGGCCCCACTTTCATGACTGGAACTTGGGGGTCGGGTCATATCATAGTGACAATTAACTCATATTTACCCTAGATATCTTGTCAAAATGGGCAAATGTGGGAGGGGGAGTTACACATAAAGCAATTGTCTCCCACAAGGCTTTGAATTGACAGTGAATGAGTGTATTGTTAAGACACTCCTTATGAAAGTATCCCATGTTGAAAACCCCCTATGGGTTAGCCAATAAAAAAAATGAAATTGCCAAGATAATTACCAAAAGGGTTAATGCTCTTTTTTCATAGGAATAATTTGGTTTCTTAAATGGGAGATAAATTCATAAGGTTATAATGGTGCCTCAAGAAATACTACATTCTATCAAATCTAAGAGATTGCTTACCATCGTTATCAAATTGACCTCTCAAAGGCATATGATAGAACTAGCTAGTTGTACCTTCAACTCATGTTGATTCATATAGATTGTTGCTTGTCTTTTGTTAATTGGGAGATAAGATAAAAGCGTTAAGTTATTCTCAACTAATGCATTCATCTCATAATATGAATTTATATTACATGGATTTGATACATCTAGATCTAGATCTCATTAACAACTCATCAGTGTATAAAAAAAACACCTCATCAATAGATGATTACTAGAACTCATAAGAATGTGGTCTCGGATTTTGTGATTATATAGGGATTCATAGTCTAATAATTTTCCCTCTCAATCACAAGTTTGAGTAAGTATACCAATAAGGCAACATGAACTAGTACATAAACTAGTATCATCATAGTCTTCAATTAGAAACTTCTAAACTAATTTTCAATGAAGATATCCTTAAAAATCAATCAATATGGATGCTAAATGATTCATTTGAAATGAACTTTGAACAAAAGTGGAACTTTTAAAAATTAATAACCACCATGTTTGAACATACCCCTAGTAACTATTAATTGGTGAACTAATATTATCGTTATCCCATTATAATTGAATAAATAGGATCACCCAATATCTCTCTGAATTTAGAAACAATTAGGTGTCACATTGTTGAAAATAGCAACAAGATATGCTATAAATAGCATTTCAGGTATCAGT
Organism: Pinus tabuliformis; assembly: GCA_031772625.1. Lineage (NCBI taxonomy): Eukaryota > Viridiplantae > Streptophyta > Pinopsida > Pinales > Pinaceae > Pinus > Pinus tabuliformis. The sequence continues at coordinate 1,024,268,786 of CM062807.1, forward strand.
GTTCGAAATAGCAACAAGGAATGATAAAATAGAAATGCTAAAAATATCATTTAGAGATATATTCCAATTTTAGTTAGTCCTTGAACTAAAATTGAGAATTAAAGTTCTAATTTGATCTTAGCAGCTATTTGAAAAATAATTAATTAATTCATATTGAGTTAATTAGCTGGAGAAAATCAACATGAAGTCTATGTGGAGACATGCAATACTTATCCCTTTGATTGAGGAAGTTATCTTTTAATTATGGAGATGAGGTTGAGTTGTATTTTTGAGTTGTAATTAGTTAGCTCAGTTAACTGAGTTAAGTCCAGTTAGCGTAGTTCCAACAGTTTGTGGAACTGATTGCGAGTTCAGTTAGTTAATGCATGCATGTAACTAGTGTACTTCAGATAACTGAATATTCTCTCATAAATAACTCATGCATGTCAGTTCAATCGAAGACCCAGGTGAGATCAGAGGAAGGGACAGTGTACTATCAGTTGGAGGATTTTTCCTATATAGGAAACTCATCCATGCAGAAGGAATTATATCCTTTAGGATTGCGCAGTTAGATCAGAGGTTATTGAGTAGTGTGTGAATTATTACACACATGTGGCAGCTTGAGGACCCAGGAGAAACTGCGCAAGGAAATAGGAGGCTTGGAGGACTGAAGGAAGGCATATGTGTTGTCTATTATGTCTATGAGCAGTAGTGAGGGATTGTACTAAGAGATAGATAGCTTGTGAGCTAAAGCTTTGTGTAATCTCTGATATATTTCCACTTGTTTGATAATACAGATAGTGGGGTTTTCAGCTATGGCTTTCCCCAGATTATTCTTCTGTGTTCATGTGTGATTGATTTCTCATTCTCTGTTATACGTGTTCTAAATTAATCATGCTCAAATTGATTAATCTTCCGCAAGTTTGTTTGTAGAAGTAGATCTAGTATATTTCTTTAGTACATTGCATTATCCAGTGATCTACAGTGGAAATTTCTACATGGTATTAGAGCAAAGGTGATCAAAGCAGAGCACAGTATACAAAGAAGGGAGAAGTTCGAATTTTGAAGTTCTTGATTATAGAAATCGAATTCTTATCACATCTCAAATTTCACCAATGGAGTTCAACAGTTTGAGACTCTAGTATGCCCTGGATGGCAACCCAAATTACATAGCCTGGAAGGACCGCATGGAAGCGGTATTAGAGGACAATAGTTTAAATGACTTCATTGATCAAGAAGTCCCCAATCCAGCGGCTACTAATGCCCAAGAATTGGTGGAATGGAAGAAATGTGTGGCTAGAGTGAGGAGGATTCTTCTGGAGGGAGTTCGAGACCACATAGTCTCGAGTATCCATGGGAAGGAGACACCATTTTCAATGTGGAAAACATTGAAGGATCTTTATCAGAACAACAGCGATCAGAGGAAGCTGGCGTTGAAAGACAAGCTTCAAAAACTCAAGTGTGAAAAGGGCGACATGATCTCTACATATCTGAACAACCTCACCACCTGCAGGGATGAGATTGGAAGTGTAGGAATCACGGTAGCTGATGATGACATTGTGAGTCTTTCTCTCCTTGGTCTTCCTAAGAGCTGGAATAGTTACCAAGAATCGGTAAATGGAAGAGAGAAACTACCAGATTGGGAATGACTTTGGTCAAATCTGATGCAGGAGGAGATAAGAAGAAGCACCAAAGATGGATCTTCATCAAAGCAAGATGATGAAGAAAATATATCCTTAGCGAGTAAGGCAAGGAAAGGGAAAGGGAAGGCATCCCATTCCAAATCTAGTTCTTCCCATGGTGGGAGAAGATTGACAAATCAAAAGTGAAATGATTTCATTGTCATGAGGTGGGCCATTATGCATCAAATTGTCCATTGAAGAAATCCAAGATGGGATCCAAGGAAGGATCTGAAGGTTAGGCATTGGCCTCTCAGTTCAAATTGGATTTTACCCTCATTGCATGCATGGTTTCATCGATGATGGGTTGTGGTTGGTTTCTTGACAATGGAGCCTCATTCCACATGACCGATGATAAGAGTTTGTTTAGTACCTTGGAGGAGAAAGACCTTCAGATACTCATAGCGATGGGTAATGATGAAAAGTATAGTGTTTCAGGTGTGGGCACTGTTTCTTTTCAGAGGGAGCATAGAGCTCGCATTACCTTGACAGATGTGAAGTATATGCCAAGACTGAAGAAGAACTTGGTATCGATCACGATGCTGGAAGACAAAGGCTATGATGTAGTCTTCAGTAAGGGAAAGGTTTTCCTTAGACACATCACCACGAGACAGGTGAAGCAGATCGGTTCACAAGTCAAGAACCTGTATGCTCTTGAGGTTCAAGATGCATGTAAAGCCTTTAGGAGCAAGGAAACTATTGGAGACTTGGTAGTTGAAAGGGAGAGTACATTACCTCTCAACATGCAGTCCAAAAGAAGTCTCAAAAAATTGTGGAGGAGCCACAATTGGTGAAGCAGCTTCAGGAGATTGTGGAGCAGCCACAACTGGAGAAGCCGAGAGGAGACTGAGTTGTGGAATCCACTCATGCAAAGACCTCTAGTAGGGGGAAATTTCGAGCCATGTGGGTAGATGGATCACATGCATCCATACCTCTAGGTGGTAGGTGAGGTGATGTGGAGTGACAGTCCCAAGAATGCTGAAATAGGGGTAGGATCATTGAGGTACCCAACCTCTTGGATTAGACCTTGCTATGAGAGCCCCGACAAGGAGTAGCAAGATTGGCTGAGTGGGTAGAGACAGATGTGGATGGATCAGTAGAGGGAGCATTAGCATCAGAGGGTGTTTCTAGCCCAACAAGGAGGTCAGTTGGGAGATCAGTTACTTACTTCTCAGTAACTGAGTTGTAGTGCAGCATTGGTCAACACGATGCAACATGATGAGAGGAGGTGTAGTGCAGATGCATGCTAGGAGATAGGAACTGCAACAACACGGATGTAGCAGTAGGAATCAGAGTGATTGATTCAGTGAGAGACTTTGATGACAGAGGCATCATTCTGATTCAGGTTGGATATTTTTTTGTTACAAAGTTGTTGGAGCAACAACACTAGGGAGAAGTGTTGCATGCAGAAAATTCCAAAGGTTCAGGATCGGGTTCGAGTTGAATTCCTTTCTTGTTGACAGGGAGCGTTGAAAATAGCAACAAGAAATGCTAAAAATAGAAATGCTATAAATAACATTTCATGTACCAGTGTTGGAAATAGCAACAAGGAATGATAAATTAGAAATGCTAAAAATAGAATTGCTATAAATAGCATTTTGGGATACATTCCAATTTTAGTTAGTCCCTGAACGAAAATTGAGAATTAAAATTCGAATTTGATCTTAACAGTTGTTTGAAAAATAATTAATTAATTCATCTTGAGTTAATTAGTTGGAGAAAATCAAACATGAAGTCTATGTGGAGACATGCAACATTTATCCCTTTGATTGAGGAAGTTATCCTTTAATTAAGGAGATAAGGTTGAGTTGTATTTTTGAGTTGTAATGAGTTAGCTCAGTTAACTGAGTTAAGTCCAGCTATATTAGTTCCAACAATTTGTGGAACTGATTGTGAGTTCAGTTAGTTAATACATGCATGCATCTAACTAGTGTACTTCAAATAATTGAATATTCTCTCATAAATAACTCATGCATGTCAGTTCAGTGAGAGACCCAGTTGAGATTAGAGGAAAGGACAGTGTAATATCAATTGGACGATTTTTCCTATATAGGAAACTCATCCATGCAGAAGGAATTATCTCCTTCAGGATTGCATAGTTAGATCAGAGGTTAGTGAGCAGTGTGTGAATTATTACACACAGGTGGCAGCTTGAGGACCCAGGAGAAACTGCGCAAGGAAATAGGAGGCTTGGAGGACTGAAGGAAGGCATATGTGTTGTATATTCTGTCTATGAGAAGCTGTGAGGGATTGTACTGAGAGCTGGATAGCTTGTGATCTAAAGCTTTTTGTAATCTCTAATATATTTCCACTTGTTTGATAATACAGATAGCGGGGTTTTCAGCTGTGGCTTTCCCCAGATTATTCTTTTATGTTCAAGTGCGATTGATTTCTCATTCTCTGTTATATGTGTTCTAAACTAATCGTGCTCAAATTGATTAAGCTTCTGCAAGTTTGTTTGTAGAAGTAGATCTAGTATATTGCTTTAGTACATTGCATTATCAGGTGATCTACAGTGGGAATTTATACACACATAAAATTCCAAAAAATAGTTAATTTGATTGTAGATAGCTTGTTAAGGAGACTAGTTGTCATTCTAGAATTATTAAATGTCAATTGGATTTGACTTTTTTAATTGATAGGACTTAGAAACTTGAAGCCTAAAAATAAGCATAGATATTTCCCTCTATCAGGTGCAAAGTGAGAAGTATGTGAAAGGTATACAAGTTTGACTATTTGGATAATTTTATTCTTTTGTTCTTTGTTTGGTCAATTTATTATGAAAATTAACGCAAGTATTTAATTATCAATATGGGCTTGTAAGATTGGAAGCATGTCCAAAGTATAAGGATTTTAGTTGCAGTTAATTTTAGAAGATGAAATATAAAGATTGATGGAAGTGCATATTGCAAATATAAAATCTAAATTAATAGTTTCTGATTCAATATACATTAAATGAGGAAAGAGGCTCCTAACTAAGGATATCTAGGTTGTCCTTTCCTACAATATTACTTTCATGAAGAGAAACAAAAATTAACTAATTAACAATAGTTTATGATGCATAAAATGTAGAGAGAAGTGGCTCCTAACTCAGAAGGCCCATATTTTCCTTCCTTAAAATCTTATTCCATCATTATTACTATTGCATTGAAACTAGAATTCAAAAATAACTCAACAAGGAAATGAGAATGAATTTCAATTATAGCTAATAATCAAATAGAAGGAGAATTTAACTTAAATTCTTGTTTGTCCCTTCATAATAATATTAGAATTAAATCAATATTCATTCAACAATCATAATAAATCTTCATACATCTAAAAAAATATGAAGCAAAAACTAGTTTATAAAAACTATGCTAAATTAACCAAGAAGTGCACTTAGCTTGGTGTGGGGGCCCTCCACCCTTGCCTTGCACACTTGAAGAGATCTCAGCTACAGAAAAATCAGTGACTCACTCAAGCATAAACAGAAATTTAAATGAAATAGGTTCTTCAATTAACTTTCAGTCTTCGAAGAGTCTCAAAATTAGATTACATAAAATTCTACATGCTCAAGCCTTCAATAGTATTGGCTTAAATAGAGAAATAATAAGCAAACCTGACTAAAATGTCTCTAACAGTAATATCTATCCTAATCCCATATATCTTGTTCGAATCCATCCATTCATTTACACAAAATTTGGAAAATCCCCAAAAAATACTAAATTTGGCCTATTTCCTAGGGATTTTTTGAACAGCAGGTCATGTTTGACCAGAGTTGACCGGCCCTTTTTTAGCTCGGTTTGACCGAAACAATAGGTACACGTACATATTTGGTTCCCAATCTTTCCATATTTATGCTTAGCTCGTTCCCAAGTGTCCTGCAAGTATGAATTCAATGGAGCCATTACAGGAATTTTCAGTTCTATCCAAAAATACACTAAAAACCCAATTTTTGCAAAAATATCTAAAAATTAAATAACATAATTTATATACCTGAATATGCATAAATTGGTCAAAATGAGGTGTATATGGATGGTATGTGGTTGAAAATGATGGAAATTAGGTGTATTTTAATAAGAAAATTTTGATGGAAAATGAGGGCCAACATCTCCCTCTTGCTGATGTGCAAGCATGTCCTCATGCTTCCTTTCTCCTTTTTGACCTTCTGAGTGTTGATGTCTCCATTGATGTTGATCCTGAAGCCTCTACCTATGAATCCTATAAAAGATAACCAATTCCTTCACACTTCCCTTCCTTGTAGATGGTGGTCTTGACTTTCTTCCTTTCATACTTATATTGCCATGTGTTTTTCTCTTTCAGCGATTTGTAAGCCTGTTTAGCTATGAGGGAGTTTTTAGTTTCAAGTTTGTTAACCTTCTCATTCAACTCTTTATTATCTTTGATTATCTTTTTGTTGTTTCTTATTTTCTTTTAACACATCAACTTGTGTTCCTAAGGTGCTCAAAAGATTTGTTTTAAATTTTGCTAACAGACTCCCTATTTCTGCTCTTGTTACTCCTCATGCTGTTAATTTAGAAGCTCTAGAAGTTATTTCTCTTTTTCCTGTTTTGGATCTACCTCTAGAGTACTTTTGACATAATTCAGCTATTTCATCAAATGGTATATATGAAATATCTCATTTACCCATTACATTGAGAATATCAAGATACTCATCTTTTATTCCTTTAAGAAAAATTGTTCTAATGGTATCTGGATTTAGAGAATGTTGTTTGGATTTTTGCAGATTATGAAAAAATTGTTCCAAGTATTCTTCCAAACTTTCATCTTCTTGCTGAGACATTTGAAAAATATCTTCTTTTGAGTCTCTAGGCCTACAATAGGCTTGATATTTCTTTAGAAAAATCTTCTTCATTTCTTCCCAAGAAGTGATAGAGTGTTCTCGTAATCCCATAAACCATTTTAAGGCAGTTGCTTTAAGAGTAGCAGGAAAAAGACGAAGTTTATGAGTATCATCAGTATAACCATAAGTTCTACATAAGATGTCGAATTTGAATATGAAGGAATCCAGATCTTCACAAGACATTCCATGAAAATTTGGTAAAACTGAAGGAGGAATATTCTTCATTTTTACTTCTTCTCCCAGAATTGCTTGAGTATCTATAATTGGAATTACAAAAGTAGCTTCTTCATCATTCTCTTCATCTTCTCTTCTTTTATGATTATACTCTCTTCTAGCATCTTCTTCTCTTTTTCTTTCTGCTTCTCTCCTTGCCTCTTCTTCTCTTTGTCTTTGCAATTCTTTTTGTTGTCATTCATATTGAAACCTTTGTTCAAGAGTGAGGATAGTAGATCCTTGCCCTTCTTCTATCATATATTTTTCAGTAGTTTTGACTATTTCAATAGAAATTTGAGATTCAACTTCTTGTTTGTTTTCAAAAATAGGTTGATCTATTTGTTCAAGAATGGGCTGATCAATTTGTTTTCTTGCTTCTTTTTGTTTTTCTATGGAAGGTATTTTTGTTTGTTTTTGTCTTCTTTTCACTTCATAGGCTAACAAAGTTTGTCTTTGTACAAGAGTTAACCTTTGTCGTGAACATTGTTTTTCCTCTATTTGTTCCGGATTTGGTCTTCCAACAATTGGTGTGGTAAATTCTAATGGAGGTAGTCCTACTTCTACTAATGGTTTAGTTGTTGGTGGGTTTTGCTTAATGTATCTACCCTTTTCATCTCTATATCTAGGCATAAAGAAACATAACTAAAAAAACTTAATTTTTGTTGTTTTTGTCATATATATATATATATATATATATATATATATATATATATATATATATATATATATATATATATATATATATATATATATCTTCCTATTTGACTCTGGCTAAGTATGCTTCCTTGGAAATGGCGCTAAAATGTTTGGTCAATTTATTATACAAATTAACACAAGTATTTAATTATCAATCCAGGATTGTAAGCTTGGAAGCATGTCCAAACTATAAGGATTTTATTTGCAGTCAATTTTAGAAAATGAAATATAAAGATTGATGGAAGTGCATATTACAAATATAAAATCTAACTTAATAGTTTCTGATTCAATATACAGTAAATGAGAAAAGAGGCTCCTAACTAAGGATATCCAGGTTGTCCTTTCCTACAATATTACTTTCATGAAAGGAAACAAAAATTAATTGATTAACAATAGTTTATGATGCATAAAATGTAGAGAGAAGTGGATTCTAACTAAGGAGGTCCATATTGTCCTTGTATTGGCTTATTGGGCCTTGACCTAGGTTCGGAAGAGTTTTTAGCCAAACAAATCCCATACTACCGGCCCTTTCGGCAACAATCCGCGAAGCGCAGACTGAAGTCTCAACCAAAGCAGTATGGGAGGGTGCTGGAACCAAGTTTCCGCACCCTAGGGATGTCTTGATGAGGTCTAGAGAATTCACAACCCAATCTACACACTTATGCTATTCCGCGTAGCAGTCTGGCCTTTGCGAAGATCCACGTAGGGAAGTTTCTTAGATCCTTAGTCTTATTAAGATCTGATTTATTCCTTAAGGTCTTTAAACAAACATTTAACATTTAAACCCAGTGCGCGCAGTCATAAATCTTAATTATACTTCATAAAATCATAACATAAGCATAAAAATTTAGATCTATGATCAGATACACAATAATTTAGAAACACTTATCTTTATTAATCTCTCGTTCAATACAATCCACTTTCCACCTTGCACAGACAGCTGTAGGGGTCTGCGCACACAGCTGCGGACTCTACCAGGCCTCTGTGCACACAGCTGCAAAGCCTACTCTAACCTCTACCCACGACTCAGAATTACAAACTCAGAGCACTCTCGCTTTCACAAACCCATACACTTTAGATCTTTTACCAAGCTACCATCCAGAACTGCCTTATAAACCTAGATTCTTGCTCTATTTATACATTTCCATGGTCCGTGAACCATGGCCAAGCCAACACATTCTAGATTAATCTATAATATTTTAGGGTGGACTACCCTTGGACTTAACCCCTTACTATTCGTGCTTCACACTTCGTGGGATCTTTACCATACTTTTACCCAAAACCATTACACAGGGGGTCCGCTGCCCAACAGGCCCCCAACACAATCATTATGACTCGTCCCGAGTTACTCGGCTAGTGCAATGATCTTTGCGTGGAGGTTAATCAGCAACTTCTTCTGCCCTCTGATGTACTTGTTGTGTGCAAGCCTCTGACACATCATTAACAGCTTCACTTGCTTCTCTGAGTTCATATCCTGCCTGTATATGGGCTAGCTTTCCTTCAATGCTGGCGGTGACCGCGAATGCCTCATCAAGCCACGGCTAGATGTGTTCTTTAAGGACTGCTTCTTTCTGGCAAGCAGTGTTGACTTGTGCCTTGAGTGCCTGAGCCTCCCTCATCTTGGCCATGCACTGAGTAATGGCAACCATCTGCGTGGTGCCCCAAACATTATCAGAGGCCTGCTGCAACTCTCGTGCATCTGTTTCTATCTGCTATAGCGTTGGGTCTTCCTGCAGTGATATGAGTGTAAGAATGGACTGGGCCAACAATATTGTGCAATCCTGTATAGCACGCTCCATTATTATCAGTCCTTCTTGAATGGCGCAGCGGCGCTGCTCTCTGACTTTTGGTGTTGTAGGGAGTTGCGCATTTAGTTTTAGCTCTGCAATCTACAAGTTCAATTCCCATTGAATTTTGGCAGCCTCCTCCTGAGCCTTACAGAATCCTACAGCTATATGATGAATCTTTTCGGCTGCTGGGAGTTCCACTGGCATAGCCAACTCTAGTACACTACTGCAAACTTCTGCCATGGCCTATTCCAATTCTTGATTGCGTGCGACCAAGTCATCACGTTGGAGACTAATCTGGTCTATATTTCCCTTTTGCTCTGTCAAAATCTGTAGGGCGAGGCTTTCCCTGGTGTGGATCTCAGCGGTTACCCCATCCTGCAACTGGTATAGGGTTTCTCTAGGAAGGGTGGACAAATTCAATCCCCAACTTCTCATGTTACCTATGGCTTCTGCTATGATGGCGCTTGCTGGTAACCATAAGGTGTTCGTTGTGTGGGTGCGCACCATCTATTCTGTTGCGGACGTATTGTCTGCTAGGTTCAGTATCATCCCTCCTGGGGTTCGCACTTGTAATGCCTGTAGTTGCGCTATGAACGCCCCCAACATAGTTGTTTTCTCTGTCATAAATTCCTCCAGAGCATTCTTAGTGATATCTCACACTGGTTCTCTGTGGGCAAGAAGATATCCCTCCAAAGTCCTTGTTGTCTTCGTCTTTTTGCGTGCTGGTGGTTGCTCCTAGACGCACAGTCTCTTAAGTTGAGTCGACGTTGTGGTCAGGTCCGTGCGTTCCTGTGTCTCCACTTCCCCCTGTATGTCCTGCTCCAGGGATATTTCCTCCACAATCTATTCAGTGGCCATCGGGATAGTTTCTATTGCTGCCTCAGTCACCTCCCACTGCGTGGGTGCTTCCTTTTCGTGGCGCATTCTTTCTGCCAACTGTGTAATGTGTAGCTTGAGTTCTTTCTTCCGCTATTAAGCTGTAATTTTTTCTAATTCGGCCAAGTCTAGAGCATGCCATTCCAGAGGCCATACCGCCATTGCCTCAAAAATTTCATCGTCCGTTGTAATGAACGGAAGCTTTACCCATGCTCGAGTAGGATCCTTTTGCGCCTAAATATATAGATTATGCATATCCGCCTTGAACTTGGTCGTACTTTGCAACTGGTTGTATACTGTCGGGGATAACCACGGCCTGCGACTGATCTATGTCCGTATACTTGCCTCCATGAATATCCAAAACACCTTGATCTCATGAATCCTCGTGGCATCTTTCGTAGCTCGGAGCAAATTATACCACACGGCTTCAGGTAGGTCTTTCTCAATGTCAGGAAACTGGCTGCCTTCCGGTAGCTCTCCTGCAACTAGTAAGATTGTTAAGAGCAACCATGCGTAATGGAAAGTCTTACCTTTCTCCTGGGCTTCGCGACAATTTGTAAAAAATTCATCACAAAGAAACTATACCCAGTTGAACTGCAATCCCTTGGCGCATTGTTCTGTGAGCGCAATGACAGAGGCTGGCACCTCGTCTGCGCGGCATTTCCTCATGAGCTTACCAGCTAGCAACTAGGTGGCGAGGTGCACCCCTCGGTCTTTGATTCTTGCTATTACATACCCTCGCTTTCGCTTTTCCAGCTTGTATTTAACCTTCATAGCTTCAGCAAGGCCCACATCGCTACTCGTTCCAGCTATATCTACAGGATTGCTTCCCTTAGTCGGCAGCGAGGAGATTTGGTGTATAAGATCAGTCATGATGGGAATTGGTTCCTCCAGCCAGAGATACCCATCATGTATAAGACATAGTAACTGTCGGATAACAAAAATTGTGATGGCCGCACGGTGATAGTGGGGTATCCACCTTAGATTGAGTAATCCCACCTTTGCCACACCCCATAACCACTTCTGTTGTAGTAATTTCTCCTCGGCCAGCTGGGGAAATTTCTCACTATCCGCGAGATCCCAATCTTCAAACTTGATATTCGGTATCCAACCCAGCGGTAGACCATCAAACCGTATTTCATCCGAAAGAAGCGGGGTCTGGAGCGTACTCTTTGTGGCCTCTAGGTCCTTCGAAATCTTGGTCGTTCCTTTCCACAGAGGGATATATGGTGGTAGTATTATCATTGAAGGTACTTGGGGAACATTTTCCTCTTCCTCATCCTGTGCTTCAATCTGAGCAATCAGAGCTTGTAGATCTTCCTCGTCCTCCTCGAGTTTCGTAGTGATGGCCTTACCCTTTTCTGCCATTAACAACTTACTAAATCATGGTGATGCCCAAACTGACCCCATAGCTTGTTTATTTTTCCAGGGTCGCAGCTTATGTGGGGACTTTGGAATCTCTAGGGCAGCAATCACCTTTCCCGACTCTGCCTAGGTTAGATAGGGTTCTTCCGCAACCCTTGCTCTGGTTCTAGACATCATTTTTATCCTAGATTCTCTCAGTTGCATGGGTGGCCAGTTAGCATTTTTATAAGACTGCGTGAATTTAAAATCGACCCTTCCCTCCATTTCTGAGTCATTAACATCTTCTTGGCGGCAGATCTTTTCGTATCTAATTCTGAATGCTTGTCTTAATGGCCTGCCGCCCACTCCTCTCGGCCGTAAATCAAACTTCTTGTCATGAATAGTGTTGTCAACAATCACCTCCCAGCCTCTCCTCGCACTAGTGCAACCCATTATTCGCGACCACGATCCAGATGGCCTACTGGTTCTCCATAGAATGTCTCTTCTGCGCATCTCTCATGCAGACTTGTTTATAGTCTCGCGCCTTCTTTCAACTGCTTGAAGCACTGAGACTGGGCCTCCTACGGATAGTCAAGTGGTCGCACCCCCTATGCGAGGCTTCCACTTCCCTGCTAGCCCGGGCTGCGGGCACCCTTCACATACCTTTACATCGAGTAGCACGTCGCGTTCTATGCTCCTCCATTCAATAGGGTGCGGTCACAACCATGATAGCAGGGTCGCAGCTCATTCTAGTATCATAGGAGAGTCAGTCAGGTCTGGTCCCCTTATTCTCAGATTCACGCAGCCCATTTGTGTGACTCCACTTTTTATTTTTCTAATTTCTTCGTCCAACCTCGCACTTTTCCTCCTCAACCTTGCCCATTTTTCATCAAATTCGTGAAATCTCAAGCTACCGTGCTGAATGGCTTCCTACAATGATCGAAATCCTTTGCCCAGGTCCTAGTGTCTAGTTCGAACTACAGGGGCGGTGTTCGTGGAACTTCTCTCTGCCTTCTTGGTTTCATCCTATCTGAGTGCGGATAAGGCCATCTTCACACACCCTATTCTGTTTGTGTTCCTATAGGTCAATCGAACCCTTGGTACACATAGACACAGATGCATCCTTCATCGTAGGTGGTTGTTTAAATCGCTTCTTCCTGGCTGTCCAGGCCGTGTTTAGTGCTGAGAGCCTTTGATCTGTGCACACAGTCACTTTCTACATTCACGCTTATTCCACCTAATATTCTTAGGTGTATTCCACCCTTGTGTAGTTGTTGCACGCAGCACCTCTTCTTGAGCACCAGGCCACTTTTGCTCCATGACTTCCTACCCATTTGTTGCACCGTCACTTGCTGGCAGTGTCCTTACCTCAGTTGTCACGTGCCGCAGTGATCTGATCATCATATTACAATTTAGCGTTGTTACCTCATGCAATCGGTTCTGCTAGCGCTCTACCTCTTCATCTGAATCCGACATGCAGGAACTGTCGCGTTCCCATGAGAGTCTTCCATCTGCCGTTGGATTCACCCAGTCCTGGTCTTGCGCCATTATCTGGTAAATGCAGTCTAGTTCATCATCACTATCCTCATCGCGCATAGGTTCAGTGTAGCGCGCTCCTTTGGCTGGATCCAGCGGCACAATTACACGTAGCGACTTTTTCTCGAAAATCATTTTTCGCTTCTTCAGGTTGATGACTCCATTCATGTTCGTAGCCCAATCTATCCCTAATAATGCGGGGTAAGGGTTACTATCATCCACAATTTCTATTACCTCGAAATCTATCTATGTACTTGCGCCATCAATATCCACAGTTACCCCCTGTAGTCTTCCCATGGGCATGATCTTTCACTGATTCACCATCCTTAATTGAATAGGAGACCACTATAATGCAAGTCGACCCATCTGTTCCCAAGTCTGTTCTGGTAGCACATTTGCATCTGAACCTAGATCAAAGTTTTGCCACTGCCACCTCCTGCTGAAAGATCAAGGTGTCTTTTGCTTCAAATTCTGATCTTCCTTCATCATGTGCTTCGGAAAGAGTATGTTCCTGGTCCTCAAAAAATTCTGAACAAGTAGATGAGCAAATCTCCTCTTGAAAAAACATTTCAAAACATGAGACATATGAAGAATCTGAAAGATAATCCTGTATGCTTTGATCTTCTGTAGTCTGACAATATGGTAGGTCATCTTCAAATGATATGATAGCCAGATTATCATTACATTCATCAATCATGAGAAAAGAAATTTCAGATGTTTCGTGAAACCCAACACTGACATTTCTATCAGCTATCATAGATTCATCCAGAGAAACCTTTTCACTTACTTGAACGAAGATCTTGTCTTGTTTTTCACAGAGGCAATGAACTACCTCCTCAAGGAGATCTAGTGTTGGTGAGATGAGAGCATTTAGGTCTGCTACTCCATTTTCTTCATTTGAGGCAGCTGCAACAATACAACTCTCTTTTATGAGATCCGGAACAACATGTTTTGCCTCATCACAATTTATCTCTCGATTTGATTTATCATCATCACTTTCTGAGATTGGAACATTACTTTCCTGCGTTACCTGCATGATGTCTTCTTCTATGGACAGATTTGAAACAACATTTGCTCTTTCCTCATTTTCAACCATATGGCCATCTTCAACCTACTGATCTTGACAAGTATCCTCTAAGATTTCTATGTGCTGCTGAAACGACTTTTCATACAGGGCTTCCATGATCTCTTCATCCATGAAATTATCATCTTCATAAAACTTCTCAAGGCTTTCAATAAAACTATAGGCATGCTTGCAACAGTCTTGAACTAAATTCAATGATGGATAAGAGTCCTTATATCATTCAATGAAAAAGGCATGAAAATCCTTTAAACAGTAAATACAAGCAGGCGGCAAACTTTCATACCATGATTGGGCTTTACCTTCCAGAGTGGCCAAGAATATCTTCATCAAGCAATCTTCAGGAAAATCCACCTTCAACTTGCGAATATGCATATGAAATCTAACTAGATGTAAAGCAGCATCCTTCTTACCATCATCATTAAATGTAGGCAAATTCCTTGACCAATCTACCTTCGGAATTTTATTCGGAAAGCTTGGAATGTGATCTCGGCTCAAGGGAGCATATCTTCTTGCAATCCGATCCATCTTGAAAATCTCACAGCTACTGATCTTGCTGCAGTGAAGTCACCATGAAGCATTGATCGCTGGATTCTACAGTGAAAGGAGTCGCCAAGTGAATGAGTTCAGCCTTGTCAGTGTCAGATCGTTGTTCACCATCAACAATCAGATCTGAACTTGATACATGTACTGGGGTAATTAACAAGTTAGATGTCACGTTTACAAGCTAGACCGGAGATTGACTGAAGCAGCGTTTATCTACTTCCGCTTATGCAAAGAAAAAGCGTTTCGAAGGCTACCTGGCATAACTTCAGGCTCCGTCTGTAGCTTATAAAACAAACACATCAACCCACAAACAAGTTTGTTCTCCCCAGTATGGTCACCAGTATGTTAGCGCTTGAAATTTCACCTCAGGCTGAGAAAGGTAAACCTCAAGGCAACATCAAACCACTTAGCCTCGTAGCTAGCCCTACGGGGCTGGAGAGGGCTCTCTCCGGTCTATCTCGGTGAGATCTTCAATGAATGAGATGACCAATAGGGTAACACTGATTTTAGGCTAGTAAACTGATCAAAAGGTTGATTTACGGTTTTTAGGGTTTTTGGTGGCAAATTGAGGGGATGGCAATTTTGGGTGCGGGGATTGGACACAGTTTCTGCAGGGGGTTCTTTGGGGCGAGGTAGGAGACAGTATTGATGCCTTTGATTGAGGTGGATGGTCAGGAATGAAAGGTGAAGAGCTAAAGAGAACCAACAATAACTTTGAATTCTCTTTAGACAATAGAAAACATTGAAATTAAACAAACTTAAAAGCAGAGCATGGCAGGCATGAATTCTTACTTTAACACTTCATTTGTTTAATGTGCAGAGGGAAAAGAAAGGAAATGATTCACATAACACACTTACAGGTACATAGAGAAACACACCATCAATACATGTAACCACAAGAATCCCAAAAAGGACTGCAAAACCCTGGTCTTCCTTAACAAAAAATTGCAGAGATACAGTGAATAATACAATGATAGCTTATCCCTCAAGAGTCCAACCATGAAAATGAACAAGAAAGTACATAATATAGATGATCTAACCTGTTTCCCTGCCTCCATGGGTCGAGCTCACTATCCTAGGAGCTGTTTCAACCACTTCTAAACTAAGCACTACAAACTAGGCAGTCAAAACAACTTGCCTCTATAAGCTAGGAAACCAATTCATTCATTTAATATTTACCCTTTTCATGAATGAATCTTCTAGAAGTGTTACATAAGAGTAAAAGTGTCTTAAAAGTAAAATAATTACATCAAAGAGAATCATAATTCACCCCAAAAAGTCAAAATGGGTCAAACTGCGTTTTTCTGAGCTATACAATGCATTTTGGAAAAACCTGCCTGACGGGTCGCGCGCCCCTGCCTGACGGGTCGCGTGCCTTTGGAGCCACTTTTGGGGCACTTGCAGGTGTCCAAATTGGGCAAGAGTAGGGTTGTTGGAAAGGCCTGTGAGTCTACTTTCCAACCCAACTAGAATTTTTGAATTTGGAGTTCATTTTCCCTGTCAAAAATCAAATCTCCCAAAACTGCTTTCTGCAGTTCAAAAAAGTGGCAGAAAGTCATTTTTTGCTAGTTTTTTTACTTTCTGGAGGCCCAAAACTTCACCAAATCTCAATTCCATCCATGAGCATGTGTAACTTTGCATGAAAAATCTGGAAATGCTGAGTTTTTGTCAAATGGAGTTGCCATGATGAAGGGTCGCGCGGGGGGTGAGACCCGTTAATGGGAAAAACCTGCAAATTGCATAAAAAATTCACAAATGACAAAATTTTCTCCAAATTTCTTGAAATTTGGGCTGGGAGTCCCCAATCAAGTACCATGCTCAGTAAAAGAGGCTTTGGCCAAAATTTGGAGTGGATCGGGCGTTTTCCTTCGTTTTTGTGCTTTGGCCAACCGTCCTTGGAGCACCTTCGTTCTCGCCGGTATTTTTGACATTTCTTTAAAACCATGACACCTGTGCAAAAAGTGAAGGAGGTTTTTCTTCTTTGGCATGGTATGGACAAAAAAATCTCTCAGTTTTCCCAAATTCGTCTTTTGTTTCTCTGGAACATCATTTGAGTGCGACTTGTCCCGATGTGTGAAACAAGGAATTTTGTCGAAATGGAGCGAAATGAAGGGGATAGGGGGCTTCTAAATTCTTGGGGAAATTTTTGGGAGTGGGGAGGGATGTTAGGAAACAGGGGAAAGTGGAATCTCAGAGATTGAGTGAGAGGAAGGGGTCTAAAAGGGCAAAACACAGGCCAAACCTAGAAAATTGCCAGGTTGTAGCTAGAAACTAGGGTTTGTGCAAAAATGAGGAATTTGGCGGATCTAAGGGATGGGAAGTGTTTGATAAGGTACTTTAAGGATAGGGGAAGGTGTATGAACATCAGGAAACAAGTTTTTCCGGTGATTTGACCATCCAAGAGAAATTGCCTTCAAAACCCTAGGAGAGGGAAATGACCTTGCCTAGGCACAACTGAAGCATGAACAAGGTTTAAAATGACTCATTAGACACTGAGATGATAATGACAACCCTATGAATGATGATAGACTCAGCTGAATAGTGACATAGATGGGCATCTGGGCAACTTTGAAAAGAGTGGGAGCAAACCCTAGATCTAATGCCTAGTGACCAAATTTTGCTTGAAAACTCTTTGAAATGACAAAATTTGACCTTGACACTTCAAAATCATTTTGTAAGAGCATATTTGATCACTGGAGGAAGGCTGGAAATACTGGCACTAACATTGGCTCCAATGGGGATGGTAGCTCCTTGGAGGTGCCAAGAACCTCAGACCTCTGGGAGAGCAAACCAGTGCCTTTATTCATTGGGCAATGGAGTCATTATTTCGGCAAACAATACAAGACTTTGACTCATTTATTGACTGAAACTTGATTCAAACCGACTCAATTATGAAACCTACATGACTGAAAACTGACTCACAAATGACTCATGACTGACTTAACTAAAATACGAACTTACAAAGCTTTTTGAAGGGCAGCAGTCCATCAAGATTTGAAATCATGATGACAACCACCTGTGTTTCTTACAATACAATATACATCAAACTATATCAAAATGCCAATGCAACCAATCAAGCAGATGCCTTCTTGACTAATTCTCCCAATCAGATCTCATGATCAACAATAGATATTGGTAACTGGGCATCCAAAAACATAACTGACCATGATCTCCTTCATCACTGAACACAACAATAATCGCTTTCACTGCTGACTGTAACAAATCTGCCATTGGATCTTGAAAAACATGAAGTTTTGCCACTGCCACCTCCTGCTGAAAGATCAAGGTGTCTTTTGCTTCAAATTCTGATCTTCCTTCATCATGTGCTTCGGAAAGAGTATGTTCCTGGTCCTCAAAAAATTCTGAACAAGTAGATGAGCAGATCTCCTCTTGAAAAAACATTTCAAAACATGAGACATATGAAGAATCTGAATGATAATCCTGTATGCTCTGATCTTCTGTAGTCTGAAAATATGGTAGGTCATCTTCAAATGATATGATAGCCGGATTATCATTACATTCATCAATCATGAGAAAAGAAATTTCAGATGTTTCGTGAAACCCAACACTGACATTTCTATCAGCTATCATAGATTCATCCAGAGAAACCTTTTCACTTACTTGAACGAAGATCTTGTCTTGTTTTTCACAGAGGCAATGAACTACCTCCTCATGGAGATCTAGTGTTGGTGAGATGAGAGAATTTAGGTCTGCTACTCCATTTTCTTCATTTGAGGTAGCCGCGACAATACAACTCTCTTTTATGAGATCCGAAACAACATGTTTTGCCTCATCACAATTTATCTCCCGATCTGATTTATCATCATCACTTTCTGAGATTGGAACATTACTTTCCTGCGTTACCTGCATGTTGTCTTCTTCTATGGACAGATCTGAAACAACATTTGCTCTTTCCTCATTTTCAACCATATGGCCATCTTCAACCTGCTGATCTTGACAAGTATCCTCTAAGATTTCTATGTGCTGCTGAAACGGCTTTTCATACAGGGCTTCCATGATCTCTTCATCCATGGAATTATCATCTTCATAAAACTTCTCAAGGCTTTCAATAAAACTATAGGCATGCTTGCAACAGTCTTGAACTAAATTCAATGATGGATAAGAGTCCTTATATCATTCAATGAAAAAGGCATGAAAATCCTTTAAATAGTAAATACAAGCAGGCAGCAAACTTTCATACCATGATTGGGCTTTACCTTCTAGAGTGGCCAAGAATATCTTCATCAAGCAATCTTCAGGAAAATCCACCTTCAACTTGCGAATATGCATATGAAATCTAACTAGATGTAAAGCAGCATCCTTCTTACCATCATCATTAAATGTAGGCAAATTCCTTGACCAATCTACCTTCGGAATATTATTCGGAAAGCCTGGAATGTGATCTCGGCTCAAGGGAGCATATCTTCTTGCAATCCAATCCATCTTGAAAATCTCACAGCTACTGATCTTGCTGCAGTGAAGTCACCATGAAGCACTGATCGCTGGATTCTACAGTGAAAGGAGTCGCCAAGTGAATGAGTTCAGCCTTGTCAGTGTCTGATCGTTGTTCACCATCAACAATTAGATCTGAACTTGATACATGTACTGGGGTAATTAACAAGTTAGATGGCACGTTTACAAGCTAGACCGGAGATTGACTGAAGCAGCGTTTATCTACTTCCGCTTATGCAAAGCAAAAGCGTTTCAAAGGCTACCTAGCATAACTTCAGGCTCCGTCTGTAGCTTATAAAACAAACACATCAACCCAAAAACAAGTTTGTTCTCCCCAGTATGGTCGCCAATATGTTAGCGCTTGAAATTTCACCTCAGGCTGAGAAAGGTAAACCTCAAGGCAACATCAAACCACTTAGCCTCGTAGCTAGCCCTACGGGGCTGGAGAGGGCTCTCTCCGGTCTATCTCGGTGAGATCTTCAATGAATGAGATGACCAATAGGGTAACACTGATTTTAGGCTAGTAAACTGATCAAAAGGTTGATTTACGGTTTTTAGGGTTTTTGGTGGCAAATTGAGGGGATGGCAATTTTGGGTGCGGGGATTGGACACAGTTTCTGCAGGGGGTTCTTTGGGGCGAGGTAGGAGACAGTATTGATTCCTTTGATTGAGGTGGATGGTCAGGAATGAAAGGTGAAGAGCTAAAGAGAGCAAACAATAACTTTGAATTCACTTTAGACAGTAGAAAACATTGAAATTAAACAAACTTAAAAGCAAAGCATGGCAGGCATGAATTCTTACTTTAACACTTCATTTGTTTAATGTGCAGAAGGAAAAGAAAGGAAATGATTCACATAACACACTTACAGGTACATAGATAAACACACCATCAATACATGTAACTACAAGAATCCCAAAAAGGACTGCAAAACCCTGGTCTTCCTTAGCCAAAAATTGCAGAGATACAGTGAATAATACAATGATAGCTTATCCCTCAAGAGTCCAACCATGAAAATGAACAAGAAAGTACATAATATAGATGATCTAACCTCTTTCCCTGCCTCCATGGGTCGAGCTCACTATCCTAGGAGCTGTTTCAACCACTTCTAAACTAAGCACTACAAACTAGGCAGTCAAAACAACTTGCCTCTATAAGCTAGGAAACCAATTCATTCATTTAATATTTACCCTTTTCATGAATGAATCTTCTAGAAGTTTTACATAAGAGTAAAAGTGTCTTAAAAGTACAATAATTACATCAAAGAGAATCATAATTCACCCCAAAAAGTCAAACTGGGTCAAACTGCGTTTTTCTGAGCTGTATAGTGCATTTTGGAAAAATTTGCCTGACGGGTCGCGCGCCCCTGCCTGACGGGTCACGCGCCTTTGGAGCACCTTTTGGGGCACTTGCACATGTCCAAATTGGGCAAGAGTAGGCTTGTTGGAAAGGTCTGTGAGTCTAATTTCCAACCCAACTAGAATTGTTGCACTTGGAGTTCATTTGCCCTGTCAAAAATCAAATCTCCCAAGACTGCTTTCTGCAGTTCAAAAAAGTGGCAGAAAGTCATTTTTTGCTAGTTTTTTTACTTTCTGGAGGCCCAAAACTTCACCAAATATCAAGTCCATCCATGAGCATGTGTAACTTTGCATGAAAAATCTGGAAATGCTGAGTTTTTGTCAAATGGAGTTGCCATGATGAAGGGTCGCGTGGGGGGTGAGACCCGTTAATGGGAAAAACCTGCAAATTGCCATAAAAAATTCACAAATGACAAAATTTTCGCCAAATTTCTTGAAATTTGGGCTGGGAGTCCCCAATCAATTACCATGCCCATTCAAAGAGGCTTTGGCCAAAATTTGGAGTGGATCGGGCGTTTTCCTTCGTTTTTGTGCTTTGGCCAACCGTCCTTGGAGCACCTTCGTTCTCGCCGGTATTTTTGACATTTCTTTAAAACCATGACACCTGTGAAAAAATTGAAGGAGGTTTTTCTTCTTTGGCATGTTATGGACAAAAACCGCTCTCAGTTTTCCCAAATTCATCTTTTATTGCTCTGGAATATCATTTGAGTGCGACTTGTCCCGATGTGTGAAACAAGGAATTTTGTCGAAATGGAGCGAAATGAAGGGGATAGGGGGCTTCTAAATTCTTGGGGAAATTTTTGGGAGTGGGGAGGGATGTTAGGAAATAGGGGAAAGTGGAATCTCAGAGATTGAGTGAGGGGAAGGGGTCCAAAAGGGAAAAACACAGGCCAAACCTAGAAAATTGCCAGGTTGTAGCTAGAAACTAGGGTTTGTGCAAAAATGAGGAATTTGGCGGATCTAAGGGATGGGAAGTGTTTGATAAGGTACTTTAAGGATAGGGGAAGGTGTATGAACATCAGGAAACAAGTTTTGTCGGTGATTTGACCATCCAAGAGAAATTGCCTTCAAAACCCTAGGAGAGGGAAATGACCTTGCCTAGGCACAACTGAAGCATGAACAAGGTGTAAAATGACTCATTAGACACTGAGATGATAATGAAAACCCTATGAATGATGATAGACTCAGCTGAATAGTGACATAGATGGGCATTTGGGCAACTTTGAAAAGAGTGGGAGCAAACCCTAGACCTAATGCCTAGTGACCAAATTTTGCTTGAAAACTCTTTGAAATTACAAAATTTGACCTTGACACTTCAAAATCACTTTGTAAGAGCATATTTGATCACTGGAGGAAGGCTGGAAAGACTGGCACTAACAGTGCCTTAGCAACAAACAAGGAAAACTACTCGAGTATTCTTCTTTATGAAATGTAAATGAGGAGAAAGGATGTAACTAACCTGTGTCTTTTGCTAGTTTGTTGATCCAATCGCTCATCTCTTCAATAGCTCCCAGCTCCCTGCTCCCTTACCGACCCAGCTTCACCGAATTCCTGCAAGATCACAAGAGAGAGAAACTACATGAAGATATAGATATACATTCATAAAAAGCTCAGGATCAGATTAAGCTAAACATGCAAATATAACAAAACATCATTGATACACAGCATGTAGGAGAAACTCAAATAATTTTATTGATATGATAAGAAAGTCCAAGAGGAGATACAACCAAGTGAGTCCCGATCCAACATCTACCTCCCAGCAAAGGAATCCCTTCCTCTCCTCCAACAAAGCATAAATCACCCAATGTACTAATCTCAATCTCAAACCAACAGCAATTCTCTGCAAAGTACAAAATTCCAGCCTCCTGGATCTCTGGGATGAGGGATCCATATATAGATGTAAGCAGAGAGGATGAGTCAGCTTATGTTTTGACTTGTGGCTTCTCTCTGTCAGTTCTTGCTTCCACTTGGAGACTGAGAGCCTCTTACTCATCACTTGGTCGAATTCAGTGAGGCAAGTGTCATTGGAGAAGATTCTGGAAGCTTCCATGGTCTTTCCACCTCGTTGAATGACTCTGCCACTTGTCATTTCCCTCTCAACACACCTGGGTAGTGCATTCAAGTGCGTTGCAATGCACCTAGACAGTGTATTTGGGTACTTTGCAACGCAGGCAGCTAGTGGAGCTTCTGAATTGATCCTGATTTGACTAGTTCTGAGTGGTTTTTGGTGGAGAACTTCTGGGAGGAGCTGTCATTGGTTGACCTTGTTCCTTTAGGAGCTATAACAACATCTTTAGGGACTTAGGATCCTTTGATTTATGGACATTTCATGCTTATAGCTGTAAGGCACAAAAATGTCTATAACAGTTTCCCCCTAAAGTATGAGGCCGTTTATCGGGTGAAATGCTTTATTAGGAGGATCCGAAGTTCTTTCAATGCTGGGAGGAGACCTGTAATAAGATACAATACAATACATTATTTTTCATACTGTTTTCATGATCTAGCTGAGGCGGGCATTCCCATGCTCAGCTTTATAAATTCATTTTTATGTACATAGGACAGACAATCGTCTGATGGTAGACTGATGATTCTGATGAAATCATCATCCTTTTGGTAGGATGATTATCTATTCTGCAATGCTGTACATGTCAATGTCTTTATTTTTCCTGAATATATATCGCAGCCCGGATGGATGAAACTAGATCCGGGGTCTTCAATCTCGTCCGATCTTCACTCTAAGTACAAGTCGATCCATGTGAGAAATGTTTTGAAGTCGAACATGGAAAGACATCGCTTGATTACCAGTCAATGATGTAAACTGTTAACAAGCGCGAGAGGAATCACCGATAATGATAATGACCCTCAAGGTACTGCAGTACAATTCACATGGTGTGAATAAGGGATTTGGCGTCGAACACCACGCAAAATATTTCGGTCGAAGGTCATTGATGTATACCTGTCGCCGGAAGTGAGAAACTTGCCATTAAGGCATGCAAGCTTCAAAGTATTGAAGGGGGTGTTCCTAGATCAACTTCTTGGATAATGAGCTGACGTTGACAAGAAGCGATCCGTCAAAGGAGGGCCTTAATGTATCCCACATCAATGACACGGAACGGATCAAATGATTTTGATGGAGGTGAAAACGATCTGATGATATATGGTTCAGCGTGGCGGTCATGAAAGAATGAAGTATAATGTATGGTAGTGGATGGGACACGGTTGACTTCTCTGGATGACTTCTCTTAAACATGTCGGCGACACTTATATGATGGATTGGTAGAATTTACCCCAAAGGTGGATGGTATGGCGAGACCATGGTGATGTGACCGGTGAATGAAACAACCCAACCCGACTCAGGCATGGAGTGGAAGTGTCATGTTCAAGAGCGACTTGCTACCAATAAAGGTTCTTTGAGTTTCTTCCCAATTTTTCCCCAGTCATTGCTGACCAGTACCTCTTTATTTTTGTCAAGCTTGAGGAGGATAACATATGCTTGTTCTATAATTTGCCCTTCGGGCAAACCCATCGCTATGTTTTAACGAGCCTAGCGATAGTGAAACTCATTCTCGTCTAAAGACAAGTTTGTCACTATTAATGTTTTTAACGAGTCTAGTGACAAAGATAACTCGGTCCTTTTCATTTTTAGAGAGTCTGAAAAGGTACGTAAAGTTAACTCCGGAAGTCCCTTTTCGTCATCTAATCCCTTAAGTCCGAAAAAGTATAAAATAATATAGAAGGGATGAATTTTCGATAGTTTTAACGAGCCGAACAAAACAAGCGCTCGATCTTTTTGTGCAATAATCCCTCAGGTCCAAAAAGATTAAAATCTAGAGGAGGGATAGCTCTTCCGGTCGCTTTAACGAGCTGGAAGGCCAAAACTCGGCAATCTTTTCATATTTTACGAGTCAGATGAAAAGAGCTTAAAGAAGACTCGTCTTTTGAGGAACGAGTGATAAAATGGGTAGCATCTGATTCCAGGTAAGGGTTGGAATTTTCCAAGCACGGCAGTGTCACAAGGATGGCTAGTGAAATCACTCTTCGCAGCTGTTCCTCAAAATGGGTAAACAATCAAATGGAGGTGAATGATCGGCCAATGGAAAAGTGGAGGTGACGATGCAAACACGACCAAGGCTTTAATGGTTGATTGTTACATTCACGGTGGTTATTTACCGGAAGATAGTTCATTTTTTAACGAGCTTAAACGTGGGTTGAAACACTTGCTCGATCTTATGTTTATTTTTTAACGAGCATGAACTATGTGCTAAAACTACTCGATAAGATGGTCATGTTTTGATTTTTTACCATAAATAGCTTTGCTTTTTCAAAGATAGTATTGTTCTTTCAGTTGCTTCATCAAACTAGTTAGAAATGAACAACATTTGCTTGAAAATGAGATTAAAACGCAAATATTTTACTTTGAACTACGTAAAAAGCAATTAAAAAGTGTTTTTACCTCTCATTTTACCATTTCATTTGAACTTGGTTTGTTGGAGCTTTGGAGGTGCCTCTTCCCCCTTGATTTTCATCAGCTGATTTCGGGAGATTCTATGGACGATTCTCGGCGCCGTCTGGACCAGGAAGGAGCTAAACCTGAGCTCTTTCATTTCATGGTTTCTTTTCTGCATTCTGTGCTTCAGTCCCTGCTTTTCTGAGCCCCTGGGGTTTGATGGGTGCGTTTTTCCATCAACGCACCCTAGGCCTATTGAAACCTGCACTGATTGTGGGTCATCATGAAGGTGACTTGACATTCAACGCACCCATAACACATGTGTAGGTGCGTTGGGCGCAGAAAGGAAAGATGTAGCATAGTTTTTAATGAAATTTTTCCCTGTTTCTCATCAAAATTAGGATTTAATCTCCTCTCTTGTTTGTTTTTGCAGAGATATTGGAGCAAAATGACCCTTACATGGCGAGAACGAGAACATGAAGAAGAGGACATGATTGCCCTACATGATCCTGTTACAGTGAACGCGCTGCGGAACTGTGGTTTGCTGAAGTTCTTCCGCATCTCTAGCATGAGACAGCAGATCAACCTACTGCAGTATTTGCTCGATGCTTGGGATCCTATCAACCAAGTTTTCCAGATTAGGGGCAAATCCATCCCCTTGACTGCAGTAGACATTTACTTCTTGACTGGCTTGTCGCGGTGGGGTGCCCCCATTTCTTTGTCAGGTTCGGCCCGAGGGAGTGACTCTGTGAGAGATTATGTCCGCCAGTATTGTAGGGAAGGATCTCAGCCGAGTAAAGACAGCAAGATCATCATCCGAGACGTCACTGACAGGTCCCTCAGGTCTATCCTGTTCACTTTTGGTAGGATGGCCGGGAGTGCATCTCTTCATGTAGCCAACAGGTCCTATATGCAGCATGCCTTGGAATGTCTCCAACCGAAAATATTCAACTGGTGTGATGCAGTACTTCTTGTGATGAAGAGTCAGTTGACCAAGATAAAGGACGGGAGGTTGAAGAACTTTGGGTTCGGTTCTATTTTGACTGCCTTTGCCTTGGAGAAGATACCACTGATGCAGCCGCAATACATTGCACTCGACATACCTCCTCCTACTGAACCACGTATGCAGAGATGGGTTGACCATATGTCTAGGCATGCTGGTCAGTCTCAGATTTCGTTTTCCGATACCTTCTTCAGGTGGTTTGATCGGCAGGAGATGGCTTATGCCGAGTATCCATATGCTGGCATGGACTTCCGGGGTGATCCGGATTTAGTACTGCCGGATGGCGAGCAGTGGGGCGCTATTGGTAAAATCTTTGACCATATCACTGTTTACTGTTTTTATTTATAATGTCCTTGTGCTTTATTCTATCAAGACTTTTAATCAAACTCTTGTGTTCATGCAGATGTTGGTCCTGTTCGTCCAGTAGTCCGTCTGAGAGTGCCGGCCGCTGCCCCAGCAGGAGAGGCTGCCGGGAGGGTCATTCTTCGTGACCTTGATGTGGCCGAGACTCTCACAGCTGTGCAGGAGTAGGTTGAGAGCCTTACTCTCGGTATTCCCGATGTGAGGATCGACGAGCTACCTTTGCAGTTACAGCGACATACTACTGGTGTGCCTAGACGATGGACTCGTCTCTTACGCATGATCGCACAGGCTGTGACTTGCTATCACGAGCATCATTAGACTAGGGTGCCCCCTATCATTTTTGAGTTTTTGGGTCATGTGACCGATTTTGTCTTGGTTACAGAACATTATATGTAAACCATAAACAGTTATATATATATTTTGATTTTCGGGTTTTATTCTGGTTGAGCTATATGATCCACATGTAAAACATTGATGATGTGTTTCTTTTCACAAATGTTGCAAATGTCTATCTAACACATAGTTTGCTAATGAGTCGGTTAATGTGTTTAAGTTTCTGGAAATATGTTGATATTGAATAAAATCAAATTGTCTTTCCAAAATCTTAACCCTTAGGAACATGCGATAAATAGTTGGATTTCGAACGGAATATATACCATTGAGTTGTAGTATTACGAGTTGTGAGTCTAGCCTGGCGATTAGTCGGCGTATACCATGGGTGATGGCATCAGAGAGAAGTTCTATCAACGCGCTATACTCAGCGATGTTATTCATTGATTGACTGATACATACCCCTCTGAAACTTACTAACTCGCCGCTTGGATCAAAAATGGCCCAAGCTGTGGAGGACAGGTTCCGCGAACTACGACTCGCTCCGTCGGCATATCCAACACATGTCTCCAAAAGGTTTGACATCTGCAATAAATGTAAAAAGGTGGATTACTCGACCAAAACGAACACCTTAGCGAAAACAAAATACAACAAAAGCATATTGGTTACTATTTAAGCATAGTAACGCTTGAGGTACAACCCATTACGAGGTTGCGCCAGTGGAATTCCGTCATAATCCATTAACTCGTAGGCTCCTTTTGCTAACACTCGTTTAACAATATAGGGGCCCATCCATAAAGAATTAAATTTACCTGCTCCCAATTTATCGGATTCTTGGTCGTAAAGCAAGACCAAGTCACCTTCTGAGAAGACATGGGGTTTGACATTTTTGTCGAACTGCGCCTTGACTCGTTTCTTATGGGCTTCGTTAGCCAAAGTGGCATCACGATGGGTTTAATCCAATTGGATTAATTCCAAGAAACGGGTCTCTTCTTCTGAAGTTCCGGGGAGGAGATCGATTGCGAGTTTAAGAGACGAGATTTCGCACTGGACTAGTAGGACTGCTTCCAGGCCATATACCAGTTGGAAGGGTGTGAACCCGGTCGCATTCCTTACCGATGTTCGGTAAGCCCACAAGGCTGAGTACAGGATTAGGTGCCACCTTCTTTTGTGAACTCCGATCATCCTTTGCAACATACGCTTCAGGACCTTGTTGATCGCTTCAACTTGTCCGTTGGCTTGTGGATAATACGGAGTAGAGATGTCGTGAGACAATCCTAGTTTGGCAGCTAATTCGAGCATCATGTGATTGCGAAAATGAGATCCATGATCCGTGACTATAGCCTGTGGTACGCCGAATCTGGCGACTACATGATTGAAAAAGAAAAGGGCAGCTGTTTCACCAGTGTTATCTAATGTAGGCATCGCCTCAACCCATTTGGTAAAATAGTCAACTGCGACTATGATATACCCATGCCCCCCGGTCGAGGTGGGGTTACATGTCATGAAATCGATGCCCCATTTGGCGAATGGCCCAACAACAACTATTGGCTTTCTTCGAGGTGCGGGTGGTCTTCTGGTTTTGCTATCAAAAATTTGACAAGCATGGCAACTTCTGACTACGGTTATGCAATCTTTGAACATTGTTGGCCAGAAGTATCCTTCTCGTAAGATTTTTTGTGTTGTAGCATATCCATATTGATGCCCCCCACAAGCTCCTGAATGACACTCATTCAGGGCTTTTTCGGCCTCCTCTTGGGTGAGGCACCTTCTCATAACTGTATCGATACCACGACGGTATAGTGTATCACCAACGATCATGTAGTCTTTTGCTTGGTATCGTATACCTTTCTTTTCAGAGTGAGAGGTGTTAGGCCTAAAATTTTGGGTTTGGAGATAAATTATTATATCTCCATACCACTCATTGCTTGTAGATATCAGAAACAAATTCTCATCCACGATTGATTCTTCGGATGTTTCATCGTTGGATGACGATGGGAGATCGCATAACAATTCTGCAACAACTAGAGCTTTCTTTGATTTGGATTTTACGAATTCCAAATCAAACTCTTGAAGGATTGCTATCCATTTTGAATATTTGCCCCCCAGCAACTGTCGCGACAATATATAAGTCATGGGGTTGCAATCAGACAGAATGGTAGTTTTCCGAAAGAGGACATAGTGTCGAAATCTTTGTATCGCTTGAACGGCTGCAAGCACTAGTTTTTCAACATAAGAATATTTACTTTCTGTATCATTTAAGTTTTTACTTAAATAATATATAGGGTGTTCAATTCCATCGACTTCTTGAACTAAAACCATTGCGATGGTCGTATCTGCTGCAACCAGATACAGGTTAAAATCTCTTTGATAATCGGGGGCGTACATTAATGATGCTTTCATCAAGGAATCTTTTAAAGCATCAAAGGAAGCTTGCGCAACCTGATCCCAAACGAAGGGTACCTCCTTTTTCAAAAGACGTTTATAACCTTTAGCAAGTTCGGCGTAATTTGGAATGAATCTCCTCAGAAAGTTTGCTTTCCCTTGGAGTTTCTGAATCTGAAGAAAATTTGAAGGTGGAGGCAAATTTATGATTGCCTGTACCTTGCACGGGTCGAGACGAATCCCATCCTTGGAGACTACAAAGCCTAGTAAACGACCAGAACTGACGCAAAATACACATTTGTGTGGATTGAGTCATATCTTGTAGTGTCGGCAACGTAGAAATATCGCTCTTAAATGCTGCGGATGATCAGTCCGCTTTCGCGAATGAGCCGGAAGGTCATCGAGATATGGTTGAACAATGTTTTTGATGTCATGGAAGGCATAATTCATTGCCCTCTGAAACATCGCCCCTGCGTTCTTTAAACCAAAGGGTAATTTCCGATATGCGAATGTGCCCCACGGAAAAATGAATGCAGTCTTTGACTGGTCCTGTGGGCGGATATTTATTTGATTTTACCCGAAAAATCCATCCATGAATGAAAAGATTTCGCATCCGGCGCATTCATCAATTATCTGGTCGATGAAGGGTGTAGGGTAGTTGTCTTTTGGACAAGCTTGATTTACATCCCTATAATCGACACACACTCTAATTGTCCCTTGTTTTTACATAACAGGGACAATATTCGATACCCAATCGGTTAGCGGAACCGGGTAGATGAAACCAACATGGAGAATTTTTCAACTTCTGCTTTAATGGCAGCAGCTTTCTTGGGGTGCACCTGCCTGAGTCGTTGTCGTACCGGTTTGACATCTAGATACATCTTAATTTCATGTTCAACGATACTCGAGTCGATGCCTGGAATTTCACTGTATGACCAAGCAAAGACATCTCTGAATTCGCGAAAAAGAGCGTTATATATTTCCAGTTCTGAAGGAGAACAACATTTGCCAACATAAATATTCTCTACAATATCTGTTTTAGTCGAGATATTTATGGCTATAGTCTCTTCAATGTTAGATAAGTTTCGCTCGGAATCCACCGTATTTACAGTATTTGAAAGGAATTCAAAAACTGAAGGATGATAAAGGTCATCTTGAGTATCTTCTTCATAATCCGGAAGAAGGGAACGATGGTGGCAATCATTCCATGGAGCCCCTTCAATCAACATTGATTGTACAATTCCTTCGTCAGTTCCATGCACTCGCGACCAAGGATCTGAAGGGGTACCATATTCTCTAGACCTATCTACCCAAACGCTTGACGAGCGTGATTTGGGTTTGCCTCCCATGCTAGAAACATTGATTGCTATAATAATTCTATTGGGCTTGGGGGCAAAACCATTGCATGATCCATGTTGATATCATTTTCTGAAATATTTGTGGAAGATATCATATTGCAGGTTCCTATCGACTCTACTTCCGCCAGATTGATTGGGGGTGGAAGAGCGAAAGTTCCCATTAGTATAGGATCTTTCAGCAGGCCTACTCCGATATTCTGAAGCGAATGGGGGCTTCCATGGATCATGGGAATGCTTCCTGTAACTTGTGAGCCATTAGGGAGGAAGTTTTGTTGATCGACGATTGTAATCCCTCCTTGGAAGGGGAATGCAATCTTTCTAAAATAGGTCGACACAACAGCTGCCATGGCATATATCCATGGTCTTCCTAGTAGGATGTTGTAATCAAGATTTCCATCGATGACTTCAACATCTATTTCTACTGTTTTTCCCCCTAGTTCAACCTTCAAGTTATTTAGGATACCATATGGGGTATATGACCTTCCGTCGAATGCTTTTAATGTCGTCGAAGATCGCGACAAGGTTGGAGATCCTAAAGTTTTCCAGCAACTCATCGACATAATACATGTAGATGCCCCCTCATCAATAATTGTTCGATGAACAGTTTTGTTGAGGGCTTTCACTTGAATAAGGAAAGCTAGTTGAGTTGTTAATTGAGGATCGTATCCTTTGTGGTCGAAGGATACAAGATTGGAATCCTTAGGATCAACCCCACCAATGGCTGATAACAAAGCCTGCCTTTGGGATGGGAAATTTTGTAGCACCTCAAGAGTCGACATAGCAGATGGCGATTGGGCCAAATCTTCCACTATGTTATAATGCTGTGCCGCTCTAGCGTGGGGATTAAGCGTCGACTTGTGTACTACTCCCTTTGGCGGTTTTATTGTTAATTCAGGAATGATGGGTGGTACAACTTCTGTCGAAGTTGTTGTCGAACTACTTGGTTGATCTTTATCCTTGTTGTTCGACAGCTGCGGATTCCCATAATCTTTGTTCCTTGTCAAAATCAAAGCATCATTTTGTTGCTTCGAAATCGACAACATTAGCACTTGAGACATGGAAGCATTTCCACTATCAACCATATTTGTTCCTGGATTTGGAAACGGATCAGTTAACACAGCTGAGGTTTGCGAACTTTTAAAGAATCTTTTAAGCTCAGCTTTGTATGGACAATGTGATGTCCAATGATCCTCATCGCATATATGACACCCTGAAGGGGGTTTCCTATTTCCAGGAGGGTCTG
The DNA here is from genome assembly GCA_031772625.1 of Pinus tabuliformis. Classification (NCBI taxonomy): domain Eukaryota; kingdom Viridiplantae; phylum Streptophyta; class Pinopsida; order Pinales; family Pinaceae; genus Pinus; species Pinus tabuliformis. Next base: position 1,024,300,306 of record CM062807.1, read on the forward strand.
AAGAAGTTTTTTCAGGAGATGACTCACCCTGTTTCTTCTTCTTCCCTTTGCCTTGTTTCTTCTTGCTTCCTGGTCGCTTGGTTTCTTTGCCTTTATCTGCTGATACGGCATTTACTTCCGAAGCAAGAATTGCGTCTTTTGCATTTTGATCTGAAATCTCACGGGCTTTCTTGGACGTAGCCTTTGTCGATTTCATGTTTTTCGTGCCAATCACGCCATCGCCGGCGTGAGAGTCATTGTTTGATTTAGGAGGAGGAGGAATTGAGAATTCCGGTCTAGGGGCGTCAGGTATTTTGTCGTAGAGTGTGCCAGACTGAGTATAGACCAAGTCTAGATATTGCGCACGAGCGATAACTTGCTCTTCCGTTACGACTCCCCCCTTCGCCACATCTTCCGTGATGGCAGGAAGTAATGACCTGATAAACCATTCAGCTAATAGCTGATCGGGAACGTACGTTTTTACCATCCTACAACGACGTCGCCACTCATGTATATGATCAAATATGTGAGTGGCCGTTTTCTGTTTGAAGTTTGTTAGGATTTCCGTTCCCGTTTCATACCTTATCGGTAATTGAAAATGGGTTAAGAAAGTCGTGGCTAAGGTACTGAAGTTGTCAAACGAAGCTCTAGGCAATTCAATATACCATTTTTCCGCTAGACCCGTTAACGTCCTCTGAAAAAGGCGAAAGCTTATCGAATCATCGTTTAGGGTGTTTGATGAACACCATAGATGAAATGTCATCACGTGATTCGATGGATCTTCACCTGGATTTCCATTAAATTTAGGAATATCTGATGGAAGTTTATGAGGGATCGCTGGCCACCAAGGGGCGTAAGCAATTGCATTGTTTGTTAACCGGCGTAAATCAGGTAACTCTAAAGTTGCCACGAATGGTAACTGTTGATTCAGGTTAGGTGAAGCATACCCAGGATATGATGGAATTGCTTGAGCAGTTGGCCTTTGCATACCAGCATAATGTAGTTGATGCTGGTATGAATGATACGGTTGGTGGACATGACCATTGTAGAGTGGTTGATTTTGACCGTTTTGAATGTATGGCTGTCCACTGTTCGCAAAGATCTGCTGCTCAGAACCTTGGTATACTTGTTGGAAATTTGGTTGTTGGTATTGCACCAGCCACGGTTGTGAAGCCATGTTCTGTTGCGCTATACTAACCGTTGGACCAAGGTGTGGGGTAATTGTATCCGTTTGGACCTGTGTCGTCCCACCAGTTGGCGATTGTGGTTGAGTCACAGGGTCGAGGGGCTGTTGCATTACAACCTGAGAAATCTGAGGTTGACATACAACAGGCAGCGTTTGAACTTGTGACACTGTCACAATAGCCGGTGTAGTAGGTATATTCGACACAGGTACGAATTGTTGCATCGAATATACAACCCTTGGTTGTTGGGGTAGTATAGGTACCCAACCACTTGATGTAACTCCAGTATAACCTGAATACTGTTGTGAGCTCCTGTATGGATATCCTCCCGGAGGGGATAATGAAAGGGCATACTGTCCCCCATACGGTGGTAACCCAGAACTCAAGGGGATTGTCTGCCCTTGGGGACTGGATTGCCCAAATTGACCTCCAAATGGATCAATTTGGCGAGTCTCAACATAAGAGTTGCCGGATATTATTCCGGAGGAACAAACAGGAACGGACCATACTGTCGAAATAGCCCCTGGATGGACTCCTTCTAGCGGTTGTGAGCTAGTCGGGACAAATGGTACGCCGGCAAACATTGTCGGAGTGACGGCAGGGAGTTCTGCTGTCGTTGTGTCAGTCGACACAGTCCTAGATGTTGACGGTTGTTCAGACATTTTGAGTCTATCCAAAATATTACCTAGCGATTCTACAGGAACTTCCACTGGTGGTAGACTAACTTCTGATGTCGAAGGAAAAAGAGTGACCCCGACTCCAAAATGTGTTGGAGTACTTGCTTGCGGATCTTCTACAATTTCCTCTATCGCAATCAAACCAGGTGGAAGGGGAAGACCGTCAGGTCCGTAAAATATTTCTGGTGCCGAAGAAGGGGTTGAATCGACAGCGACAGATGTTTGAGGAGCAAGACTTTCCAAACCGGTTGCAGATGGAACTGGTTCAATAACACAAGTGTTTGCTCTCAGACTAGGATCAGTATCACTGTCCCTCTGTGGCTGTTGAACTTCTTCTGTAGAGGCAGGGTTTCCAGAAATGTTTGGAGTAACCGGAATCTCGGATGTTGTTGGAACACTTGTTCTAACTTTAATAGGAGATTTCGAACCGGTTAAACGAGTTCGTTTTGTCCATACTATTTTCGATTCCAGAGACAAAGACGGTTGACTCGTAAGCCTCCGCAAACGACGGGGTTTCAATTGACTTTCTTCCACGATTGCGGATTACTCGATCAACTAAAATACAAAAGGGGAAATATGTTTCCGAATTAAATGAATTTTAGACGCTTTAGACACAACTTGCTTTTTCAGTTTTTAAGAGTCGAGAAAAAGAAAAAGATGGCTCTAGTCTCCTTCGATTTTTAATGAGCCTGAAGTGACGAGTACTCAGATGGAACTTTTCCGTTAAGGAGTCTGAAAAGGAACGAAAGGGACTGCTCTGGAGTTCTAGGTAGAGGGTGTTCCAAACCAATCGCAAAACCGCAGAATACTTTTTAAGGTACGGGTAGTCAATCTTCCCGAATGCTGTGTTCAGTGCATTGCGATCAGTAGGGCGGCCGACACGGTTTCCTATGGATAAAGGTTTTATGCCTATAGGGGTCTCCCAATATATACTCGACGGTACGTGGGAGCACAATCCGTACTGGCACTTATCGTCTCTCAGGAGGAATCACCCAACCATCAGTGAGGCCGACAGTAACCAGGTTTTACGACGCCGGAACACGTCTCTAGCCTAGACCTCTATGTTGTGCGTTAAGTTCCAATGCATTGTTAAGTTCATTCAATTTATTTTAGGTTGATCTTTATTAGAAGTTTGCCTTTTTGGATCACCACGAGATGTAGATACAATTCCTAAATGCAGTCTAAAGATGATAAGCAAGCTTTTATCTCTTTTCAACAAGGAAAATCCTAGCTACAAGGGGAAAAGAAAGACACAATCTTTTCTCAAAGAGCAAAGAGCACACTGTAAATGCACTTTTCCTAAATCAAACCATACAAACTATCATTATGCAAATGCACATATGCATGTATTTGTTTTCAATTTCTTAATATTGATGCCTAAAAAGAAAGTTGTTGTACAAATTTGAATTCGATTTCAAGTGAAAAACACAAACAAGCTTCTTTTTGAAATCAAAAAGACGATTACGACACTTTGATTTTGAAGTAAACACTTGTCTCGACACTAGAAATTCACAAATTCAAACCAAAAGACAAAAGTAAAAGCGCAATCAACTGTCAACAGCAAAAAAACTTACTCCTAAGATCAAAACGACACTTACGACAGGTCTAGATCTAAGGGCGATAGTATGACTAGTTTACTTTTGTAATGGGAAACTGCAAATGATGTAACAAATACACAAAAACAAATACAGCTTCTTTTATACAACTGAGGCGGAATTAAGGCAGAGAAAAGGGGTTTTCAGATAAGTACACACACTGATAACAGGCTGCAAAAATAGAGATAAAACTGAACACAAGGATGTAAAGAACCACAGCTGCACAGGGCAAAGGCTGATCAGCGCACCTGTTGCACAGAGAAACTGAATTGCAGCGCAGGTAGCCCTCTCGGGACCTGCGTTGAAATGCAAAGTCTCTTCACAGAGCCTGCGCTGAAGCAGAAACGAGAATTGTCTCTGGGTTCTGGGTCACAGTTTGCAGTTTAATCTAAGGTTTTTGGCCGGATAAAAGCTATCAATAAGGTACAATTAGAAAGATGATTTAAAGGAGGACTAAGAGCTATCACAAAGGGCAGTTAGAGCATTTGTGGATCAGCTTGTTCAGATCATAAACAGGCCTAGTGAGTGGACTAGAGTGGCAGATCTCTACTTTGCATTTGTAAACCGCAAATGCAGTTCGATTCGCCACTCCTAAGTTTATGAGAAGAACAACAATAGAAACACAAATAAACTAACTAGATACTTCCCCAGTGGAGTCGCCAATTTGTTGTTGGGAAAAGTATCTATTCAAAATGCCCCTATCTCACTCTAAGGTGTGATAGTGCCTTAGCAACAAACAAGGAAAACTACTCGAGTATTCTTCTTTATGAAATGTAAATGAGGAGAAAGGATGTAACTAACCTGTGCCTTTCGCTAGTTTGTTGATCCAATCGCTCCTCTCTTCAATAGCTCCCATATCCCTACTCCCTTACCGGCCCAGCTTCACCAAATTCCTGCAAGATCACAAGAGAGAGAAACTACACGAAGATATAGATATACATTCATAAAAAGCTCAGGATCAGATTAAGCTAAACATGCAAATATAACAAAACATCATTGATACACAGCATGTAGGAGAAACTCAAATAATTTTATTGATATGATAAGAAAGTCCAAGAGGAGATACAACCAAGTGAGTCCTGATCCAGCATCTACCTCCCAGCAAAGGAATCCCTTCCTCTCCTCCAACAAAGCATAAATCACCCAATGTACTAATCTCAATCTCAAACCAACATCAATTCTCTGCAAAGTACAAAATTCCAGCCTCCTGGATCTCTGGGATGAGGGATCCATATATAGATGTAAGCAGAGAGGATGAGTCAGCTTATGTTTTGACTTGTGGCTTCTCTCTGTCAGTTCTTGTTTCCACTTGGAGACTGAGAGCCTCTTACTCGTCACTTGGTCGAATTCAGTGAGGCAAGTGTCATTGGAGAAGATTCTGGAAGCTTCCATGGTCTTTCCACATCGTTGAATGACTCTGCCACTTGTCATTTCCCGCTCAACGCACCTGGGTAGTGCATTCAAGTGCGTTGCAACGCACCTAGCCAGTGTATTTGGGTGCTTTGCAACGCAGGCAGCTAGTGGAGCTTCTGAATTGATCCTGATTTGACTAGTTCTGAGTGGTTTTTGGTGGAGAACTTCTGGGAGAAGCTGTCATTGGTTGACCTTGTTCCTTTAGGAGCTGTAACAACATCTTTAGGGACTTAGGATCCCTTGATTTATGGACATTTCATGATTATAGCTGTAAGGCACAAAAATGTCTATAACAATCCTAGAGCGCACTCACCAAGGTAGCCTTTTTAATGTTATTTCCATAACGCATTGGGCTTCCCATACTGCCTTTACCACAAACCAGAAATAGTTTGGTTCCTCGTTCCCTATGCCTCTAAACACGGGCAACTTGATCACACTCGCCATTCCCACCCTTGGAGGTGGTGAAGATGGGGTAGGTGGAGATGGGGTGGATGTAGGTGAAGAAGGTGATGGTGTGTATGGGGGCAGTAGTTGTGGAATGTGCTACTTTATCAACTGGACTACACTTCTAATAGAAAACCTAGCAAGCTCCTCCTCGTTTTCCCGTGAAAGTGAAATCAGGGGACTATTCTCTAATCCTTCAATCACTTGGTAGCCTCTTCCGCTCCGCATTACCCCAGACATCAATGGATTCGCATAACCCATTTTTCACACAACAACATTTTAATCTAGTTATTCAACGATTTGATGTACTTACCTCACGGTCCTTTGAGAAAACACCTTTCGGCTTCGCTGTAGCTAACAGTTGTGTCTATTGTGAATTCAGTGATAAACCTCCTATTATCTGATCCAACCAATGATCTATGGCCAACGCGATCTTATCTTCAAATGCCTCTGGCCTACGCACTAACTCCAGAGTCCAAACTATCAGTTGATCAAGCTTACACCTTCCTATGTTGTCTGCTAGCCTCACGATCCACTCATATAGTTCTAACGCAAAGGACACGAAGAAGACCTCATGGATTTCTGTGTATATGTAGTGATCCAGCCACCTCTTCTCAAATATCTGTGGGGTTTTGTTTTCCTGCACCACGAACTCGTGAAGCTTCTGATCCAACCAATCTTCAATCTCTTTTTTTGTAGGGTTCCAGTGTTCCGACATCAGACATCCCTTTAGGCAGATCCTGGTCCCGACAACGGAACCATTTGTTGGCTTATTGGGCCCTAACCCAGGTTTAGAAGAGTTTTTATCCAAAAAAATCCCATACTACCGGCCCTTTCGGCAACAATCAGCAAAGCGCGCACTAAAGTCTCACCCGAGGCAGTATGGGAGGGTGTTAGAACTAGGTTTCTGCACCCTAGGGATGTCTTGATGAGGTCTGGAGAATTCGCAACCCGATCTACGCACTTCTTCTATTCTGCGCAGCAGTCTAGCCTTCACGAAGATCCACGAAGGGGAGTTTCTTAGATTGTTAGTCTTATTACTATTATTATAGATCTGATTTATTCATTAAGGTCTTTAAGCAAATGTTTAACATTTAAACCTAGTGCGCGCGGTCATAAATCTTAAATATACTTCATAAAATCATAACATAAGCATAAACATTTAGATCTTCGATCATATACACAATAATTTAGAAACAGTTATCTTTATTAATCTCCCATTCAGTGCAATCCACTTTCCACCCTGCACACACAGCTGCAGGGGTCCACGCACACAGCTGTGGACTTTACCAGGCCTCTACGCACATAGCTGCAGAACCTACTCTAACCTCTACCCATGACTTGGACTTACAGACTCAGAGCACTCTTGCTTTCAAAAACCCATACACTTTAGATCTTTTACCAAGCTACCATCCAGAACTGCCTTCTAAACCTAGATCCTTGCTCTATTTATACATTTCCATGGTCCGCAGACCATGGGAAAGTCGACACATTCTAGATTAATCTATAATATTTTAGGGCGGACTACCCTTGGACTTAACCCCTTACAATTCGCGCTCCGTGCACTTCAAGGAACCTTTACCATACTTTTACCCAACACCTTCCTTAAAATCTTATTCCATCATTATTACTATTGCATTGAAACTAGAATTCAAAAATAACTCAACAAGGAAATGAGAATGAATTTCAATTATAGCTCATAATCAAATAGAAGGAGAATTTAACTTGAATTTTTGTTTGTCCCTTCATATGCATATTATAATTAAATTAATATTCATTCAAAAATCATTAAAAATCTTCATACATCTAAAGAAATCTGAAGCAAAATCTAGTTTATAAAAATTATGATAAATTAACCAAGAAGTGCACTTAGCTTGGTGTGGGGGCCCTCCACCCTTGCCTTGCACGCTCGAAGAGATATCAGCTACAGAAAACTCAGTTACTCACTCAAGTATAAATAGCAAATGAAATGAAACAGGTTCTTCAATTAACTTTCAGTCTTCAAAGAGTCTCAAAATCAGATTAATAAAATTCTACAGGCTCAAGCCTTCAATAGTCTTGGCTTAAATAGAGAAATAATAAAAAAACTTGACTAAAATGTCACTAACAATCATATCTATCCTAATCCCATCTATATTGGTTGAATCCATCCATTCAATTACACAAAATTTGGAAAATTCCAAAAAATACTAAATTTGGTCTATTTCCTAAGGATTTTCTGAACAGCAGGTCATGTTTGACCAAAGTTGACTGGGCCTATTTTAGTTCGATTTGACCGAACCAATAGGTACACATCCATACTTGGTTCCCAATATTTCCATATCTATGCTCAGCTCGTGCCCAGGTGTCCTGCAAGTATGACTTCAGTGGAGCCATCACGGGAATTTTCAGTTGTGTCCAAAAATACACTAAAAATCCATTTTTTGCAAACATATCTAAAAATTGAAAAGCATGATTTATATACCTGAATATGCATAAATGGGTCAAAATGAGGTGTATATGGATGGTATGTGGTTGAAAATGATGAAATCAGGTGCATTTTAATAAGCAATATTTGATGGAAAATGAGGGCCAACATTCTTCATCATTGTATTTGGTGGTTTTGTTGGTTGATCACTAAACAATTTGATCAATCTCTATGGTGGTTTTGGTTGACCATTACACCCCCCACTCAAATAAATTAGAGAGTGTATTCTTATCTTATTAATGTACTCCCCTTTTGAGGCATAAGTATCATCTTTAAAACTCATGGTTGAATTCAAAAGATATGTAGAATTGGGTCCCAATGTAACAACTCATTTTCCCCTAACATGTAATCATAATTATGACCTAATGCCACCATGAGCCACAACGATGATTTTCTAACAATTTTTGAATTGTGAATGACAATTAAAAATAATGTAAATGTATTTCATTTAATTAATGAAAAATCCCCCCCCAAACATGTAATCATAATTATGACCTCATGAGCCACGACAATGATTTTCTAACAATTTTTGAATTGTGAATGAAAATTAAAAATAATGTAATTATATTTCATTTAATTAATGAAAAATCCATCGAACAACTGACTAAAGAGTGGAGCATTTGTACTAATGTCAAAAATGCAGCAAGAAAATCTAGTTTTGAGTTTTCCTTTGGTCAAACTAGATTAAAATTCAAATTTATATTTCAGCAGAATACTTGGAGGTAGTTAACTAAGGTGACATGGCTCTTGTCACTCAGTTAAATTAGTAAATTCGAGCTAGAGACACTTGAGTTCATCTCTACATGACTGATTGCTAATTTGTAGAAATCTATTTCATTCAATTTGAGTCATTGTCAATATAACTAGTTCTAACTATCAGAAGAACTAGTGGAGGTCAATTTGTGGATGTGTAACTTCAACCACACTCAGTGATCAACTAGTTAATTGATCAACCAACCCAAAATAATTATTGCATGCATAGAATTCGAGTTACCCAGTTGAGATGGATATTCCAAGACAATGTACTATCAATTGTAGCATATTCCCATTTGTACAGGTGGTGCATGCAGTCAGAGATTGACCTAAGGCTATTATGCAATTCCTTGGTGTGAAATTCCTGAACAATAGTGGAAATTTCCCAAGGGAACAACGCAAGGAAATAAGATCTTGGGAAGGCTTGAAATTGGCTAAATTTTGGGCCAGGTTCAGTCATTCAAGTAGAGGGATAGACTATACACTTGCAGGGTGTGCTCAGGCTTGAGAAAGCATTGTATTTCTTCTCTATTCTTTGATTAATGCAATATAGATAGGAAGGGGTTTTGAGTAGTTTCTTTCCCCTAGATAAATATTTGGGCATGTGTTATGTTTCCTTTTGCATGTCAATGATTCTTGTTTTAGATGGTGAATTAACTTTTGTAGATGAGTAGAGTAGCTTCAAATCTTGTGATTTAGAAAATTTCATGAGCAGTATTGAATTTACACATTAATTTCTACATGGTATCAGAGCAAGAATCACTATAGAGAAGAGATTTCAGAGTTTACATTGCAGGATATTGGAATTTGAAGATGAATGTTGCAGGTTTTCTTCAGGACTCAGATGATGGCCTTCAATGGACTCGGGATCAAGTATGCCTTGGAAGGCACCTCAAACTTTGCTGCATGGAAGGATCGCATGGAGGAAGTATTGGATGATAATGGGATACTAGAATACATCAAGACAGATGTATTAAAACCCCAAGCACTGGATACCCAAAATCTTGTTCAATGGAAGAAGGATGTGGCCAAAACGAGGATAATCATATTGTAGGGAGTTTGGGATCATATTGTCTCAAATCTCCATGTAAAAGAGACTATGTTCACAATGTGGAAAGAACTGACAGAATTGTTCGAGAAAAATAGTGACCACAGGAAGCTAGAACTCAAGGACAAGCTTTGAAGTACAAGATGAAAATGAACAACACAATTCCACGATACCTGAGCAGGTTTACACAGTGTCATGATGAACTTGGCGGGGTTGGTGTTAATGTCCCTAAGGAAGACTTGGTAGCTCTATCCCTTTTGTGCCTTCCCAAGAGCTAGCATAGCTATCAAGTTTTGGTAAATGGTAGAGAGAAACTACCGTGTTGGGACTGATTATGGTCTGAACTAGTGCAGGAAGAAATAAGGCGGAACACCAGAGATGGCACCTCATCCAAGGGTGAGGATTAGGATAATTGTGCCTTGGATGGAAAGGAAAATAAAGGGAAAGGGAATAAATCCCAATCCAAAGCATACTCAAGTCAAGGGAGAAAGAAGAAAGAATTGTCCAGAATCAAGTGCTTACATTGTCATGAATTTGGGAGCTATGCAACAAAGTGTCCACACAAGAATGAAATAAAGAAGACCGTTGGAGGAGCATCGGGTGGAGCCTTGGCTTCACAGTTCAAACTTGATTTTACCCTCATTGCATGCATGGGAAGCACAGTGATGGGTAGTGTGCGGTATCTTGTCATCAGTGCCTCATCCCACATGATGGGGAACAAGTAATTTTACAGTGACTTTGAGGAGAAGGATTTATAGATGCACATCAATATGGGAGATGATGGAACGTATAGCATGATCGTATTGGTACAGTTACTTTTCATAGGGAGTCTGGCTCCCCTCTTAGGATTAAGAATGCGATATTTGTACCGGGTCTAAAGAAGAATCTATTTTTTGTAGCTATGTTGGGAGACTGTGGCTACGATGTGATATTCAGCAAAGGGAAGGCTTTCTTGAGACACATTGCCATGGGAAAAGTGAAGCAGATCATGGTTCGAGTGAAGAACCTCTAAAAATTAGATGTGGAAGACTGTGTAGCATTGAGCACAAAAGCAAAGAAGGTGCATAGTCGAGATGTTGGTGAATTATGGCATAGAAGACTTGGCCATTTTCATCATGGTGCTTTGAAGATCATGCAACATATTTCTATAGGTCTCCCCAAAGGAGCACTAGAGCAATGGGATACATGCAAAAGGTGTACGTTGGGGAAGTACACAAAATCCACCTTTAATGATCGGGATAACAAGGCACATGCAGTCCTTGAAATGATCCACTCTGATTTTTGTGGACCTTTCTCGGCAACCTCCACATCCAAGCACTTGTATTATGTTATATTTGTAGATGATTTCTCACGTAAGTGATGGATCTACCTCATGCATAAGAAAGACCAAACATTCTCCAAATTTGTTGAGTTTAAAGCACTTGTTGAAAGAAGCTGGTATGAAAGTGAAGGCTCTCAAGAGAGATAACGGTGGTGAGTATGTGTTGAATGAGTTTAAAAATTTATGTGCAAAGGAAGGCATTTGATGGTAGTTAACAACACCCCACAACCCACAAAATAATGGTGTGGCCAAGAGGAAGAAAAAAATTATTATGGGAGTAGCAAGGGCAATGTTGCATGACTAAAGCCTACCACTGCACTTGTGGGATAAAGCACGCAACGCAATGGTCTATTTGCAGAAGAGGAGTCTTCACAGGATTCTTGGCATGAGTAAACTAGAGGAAGCCTTTTCAGGGAAGAAACCAAGTGTGTCACACTTCAAGATCTTTAGATCATCAGTTTACTTTCATGTTTCCAAGGAACCAACTAAAAAACTAGAACCGATAGTAGAGTTGGGCATATTTGTGGGGTACACAGACACACCTCATAACTATCATCTGTACTTGACATCTATCATGATGAAAATGGTTAGAAGGGATGTGAAATTTGATGGGGAGAAGGAAATGAAGTGTTATCTTGAGAGGAAGCTTCATTTGCAGCCCAATTAGGAGATTTTGGCTCCAAACAAGGAACATCAGGAAGTTTTGGAGTATCCACAAGCTAAGGAGCAAAGTGTGGAGACATACACTCAAGCAGAGACATCTAGAGAAGGAAGGAATAGAACCAGGGAAGATGATAGATTATTGCAGGATGCTAGAGAGAATGTGGGAGAACCCGCATCATAGTGCAGGCAGAGGAGGTCACTAGATCAGTACACTGGCTACATGGCTCTAATGAGTGAAATTCTAGAGACTGAGCCATCCTCATTCAAGTAAGTTGTAGAGAAACTAGTTTGGGTTAATGCCATGGTAGAAGAATATGATTCCATTGTCAGAAACAATGTTTGGTGGTCCCAAGACCAGCAAACAAATCAGTGGTTGGATTGAGATGGCTTTACAAGGTAAATCATGCAATAGATGGGAGCATAGATAAACACAACGCCATATTTGTGGCCAATGGGTTCTCTCAAGTTGAGGGAATTGACTATGAGGAGACCTTTGCTCTAGTAACAAGGTACTTATCCATCGGGTCAATTATAGCACTATCAGAGCAGATGGGGTGGGAGATCCACCAGATGGATGTGAAGACAACATTCCTCAATGGATTTATTGAGGAAAAAGTGTATATTGAGAAGCCAGAGGAGTTTTATGCCTTTGACAAAGATTCACATGTGTGCGGGCTCAAGTGAGCATTGCATGGACTCATGCAAGCACCCCGTGCTTGGTATACCAGGATCCATATTTATCTCACTGGTTTAGGCTTCACCAAAAGTGAAGCAGATGCAATTTTTTGTCACATTGTGGTAGAAGGTAAATTAATGATTATTATGCTATATGTTGACGACTTTATCCTTATTGGTGATGAGAACTTGATCATATCTTGCAAGAAGGACCTTGCAAGAGAGTTCGAGATGAAGGAAATGAGCCTCATGCACTACTTCCTTGTTGATTTTTGAGTAGCTTGGGAGGTACTCCAAGCCCTAGGATTTGGGGTTTGGAGGGTGAAGTGCCACAACAGTCACGTGTGGGCTTGGAACCCAAGTTTGGGGTTTTGTACCCAAAGGAGTTAGGTCAAAATCATGAGACATATGAGCATGAGAAAATTTGAGGTGATATAATATGGCGTGGAAAATCCAACGCTTCGAAAATCACTCAAATTGGAGCTCTAGAACTTGAGATATGAATTTTAGAATGAAATTGTGGGTTAATGTGGCACCAAACAAAGGTTGGCTTGACAATTTGAAGTGCCACAAGTCATGTTTTAATGCCATATACATTTATATATATATGATTCACATAGGAGGTCACTTCACATCCATCCAAGTGCAACATTCATTGTGATAACATTACCTATGGAAGCCCTGACTCAAAGAAGAGAAGGCTTAGGTGCATAAGGGAGATTTTTGGGTTCTTTTGTGTGGTTTTGATAGGGCGAGGATAAGTAGAGGGATACGAGTGGATCTGGGCTCATTTGGTGCTAGGATTAAGGTGGTTTCTCACTATTTAAATATGCCATTGTTACTGTAGTTGTCACAGAGGAGTCACGAGCCTGTTCTAGACTTGCTAGGAGGGTCGTAAGGCCTATTTCTCATTGCAAAAGGAGAGGAATAGGCAGTACGGGTAGGGGTCCAAGGAAAGAAGGGAAATCGTAGTGAAAAAGAGGATTGTTGTAGTATTTTGAGAGGGTTGTTAGGTTCTACGTTGATGCCCTAACCAGAATGTTATCCTACAGTAGTTGCACCAGCTCACATGTACAAGTATGTTGTTGTTTTCTATGTTGAATTGTTGTTGATTGGATGGTGTCCAAGTGTGGACATATTAGGATTATGTGGGAGCCATGTGTTGAGGTTGACTTGGGCAGTTGGAGACCTAAACTAGGAGCAGATCTTGCAATGAAGTATTGGGTGTCATTGGATTGGTGGATGGTAGTGTGTTAGCTCACCAGAGTATCCCTTGACAAGTATTCATAACAAGACATTGACAACTGAAGGTTGGGTGAAGATTGGAGCTTAATGAATAACACTTTAATGGATGAAAGTGACTGCTAGATTGGAAGATTGGAGCTTGGGCATTGGCTAGCCTAGAGGAGCAAATTGGATCAGCCCGTGTTCATTGTAGCATAAGTGACTTGCAACAGTGATAAGTGGAAGCCCTCCTGGAGACTCTATGTGTTGTCTCTTGATGGACCAAGGGGAAACTAGAGAGAAGAATAGAAGCAAAGGACAAACAGGACAAGATATCAAATAGAGATTGCAGTGATATTGTCTTCGTATCTTGTATTCCCTAGATTGTTGTGTTATTAAAATTGGGTTTTTACACATATTTGTACAATATTTTGTAAAAACAAAGTTATCTATACTTGTGCATGTGTGATTTACTGCTTTATATTTTCCATTGTGCAAAGTATCTTTTGTTGAGATTCTTGGTTTGGTAGCATAAGAGATTCTAAGATTCTATCCTAGACCCAAGATCGTGGAAATTCAACATTCCTTGGTTTGGAAGTATGACAAGGATATGAGGAACTATTTGTCTCTCAGGAAAAGTATTCCAACGAGATACTTCATAGGTTCCGCATGGACGTGCAAACCCATGGAGACTCCTCTATTAGGAAAGTGGATGAAAGAGGATGCTACTTCAGGTGAAGTAGTGGAGGCTACCATTTGCAGGTAGCTTGTGGATTCACTTAATTATTTTGTGAACACACTACCATACATGTGTTATGAAATTAACCAACTTAGTCAAGAAATGGCTAAGCCAACCAAAATGTATTGGAAGGCAGCAAAGCATGTGTTAAGATACCTCAAAGGCACTACTCAATTTTTTATTTAGTACAGATGAACAAAGGGAGTGAAGCTGAAAGGCTTCACAAATGTAGATTGGTCGGGGAGTCCATCAAACATGAGGAGTACATAAGGAGTAATTTTCAGTGTTGGGCCAATAGCGGTTTCTTGGTACAACAAGAAGTAGAGATCTGTGGCACTTAGCTCAGAAGAAGTAGTGTACATAGCTGCAAGTCAAGCAACATGTGAGGTTATCTAGATGAGAAAGATTAGTGTTGGGTTATTTGGCCAGGAGATGGATCCTACGGTGATTTACTGTGACAATCATATTTGTATCAAAATCTTTGAGACTGTAGTATTTCATGATTGATCCAAGCATATCGACATTTGGTATCACCATCTACGAGAATGTGCAGAGGTGGATTATGTTGTTGCAGTACATTCTGACAGAGGAACAATATGAAAATATTTTGACAAAGGCCTTGTCAAGAGGCAAATTCGAGTTCCATAGAAGCAGGATTGGGGTATCTGATAATCCCTTTCTTGCTGAGAGGGAGTGTTGAAAATGCAGCAAGAAAATCTAGTTTTGACTTTGCCTTGGTCAAACTAGATTAAAATTCAAATTTCTATTTCAGCAGAATACTTGGAGGTATTTAACTGAGGTGACATGGCTCTTGTCACTCAGTTAACTCAGTAAATTCGAGTTGGAGACACTTGAGTTCAGTTTTACATGATTGATTGCTAATTTGTAGCAATCTCTTTTACTTAATTTGATTTATTGTCAATTTCACTAGTTCTAACTGTCAGAAGAACTAGTGGAGGTCAAGTTGTGGATGTGTAACTTCAATCACACTCAATGATCAACCGGTTAACTAATCAATTAGCCCAAAATAATTGTTACATGCATAGAATTCAAGTTACCCAGCTGAGATGTAGATTCCAAGGTAGTCTACTATCAGTTGTAGCATATCCCCCCATGTGTACAGGTGGTGCATGTAGTCAAATATTGACCTAAGGCTATTGTGCAATTCCTTCGCGTGAAATTCCTAAAAAATAGGGGCAATTTCGCAAGGGAACAATGCAAGGAAATAGGAGATTGGGAAGGCTTGAAATTGGCTAAATGTTGGGCTAGGTTCAGTCAGTCAGGCAGAGGGATAGATTATACACTTGTAGGGTGTGCTCAAGCTTGAGCAAGCATTGCATTTATTCTCTATTCTTTGATTAATGCAATATAAATAGTAAGGAGTTTTGAGTAGTTGCATTCCCCTAGATAAATCTATGTGCATGTGTGATGTTTTGTTTTGCATGTCAATGATTCTTTTTTTAGATGGTGAATTAACTTCCGCAGATGAGTAGAGTAACTTCAAGTCTTGTGATTTAGCAAATTTCATGAGCAGTATTGAATCTACACATTAATTTCTACAACTAATCATGATACCATGAGAGGGAACTTGTGAGGGGGTTGGGGGATTAGCTTGCATTCCCATTAAATAAATTTCTCCAAAAACCCATGTTACCAAATTGCCAAAAAAAACATTGAAAATTTTCCTTCTCTATCCACTTCCATTGAAAGATAGTTGCGTAGTTGGGAAACCAAACACCCACAATTATGGGGGTATCTGAAGTGGTTGGGACATTCGAAAACTATCCACAAATGTTACAGCCAATACCCACCTCGTTTTTCTCAACTGACACATAAGCAAGAGAAATCAGGAGTTTCTTGGGCCATTATTCATAGTAGGAAGAGTGTGAAAAACACATAGAGAGCATTGAAAGAGAGTTCACATGAGTTCTAGAAGTGACCACGAGCAGAAGAAGTGAAAAATCTCTAGTGATTTTGTTGCTAAAATTTCAGTGGCAACTGTCACTTATTCTGGCTACAAAAAATTATGAAAAAGGATTTCAAGGACACATTGAACCCACTGTTGAGCATCCAGGCATACTAAACCCTGAATTTGAGTGTCAAAATTGGGAAAAGAAGCTTGAACCCAACTTGGAAAAAGAGGACTTGAATTTTTTTATGTTGGTTGAGAAGGGAAGCATTTCATAAGAGGAAAGGGCGTTCAGGGGATGCATAGGCAGTGAAGAGACTCCCTTATAACATTATAACCATCTAGGAATACATCTGTAGAATTCTTGGAGGTCCTAACCTCAGTGGATTTTCTTATCTATATGTAAATGAGAGTGGCCTTTATACTCAACCATTTCCCTGAGAAAATGAGGTTCCTTAGTTGTATCATGGCTTGGCTAGGGTGTGGCCAGAGAAAGATAAAGATAAGCAATGATAAGATT
Organism: Pinus tabuliformis; assembly: GCA_031772625.1. Classification (NCBI taxonomy): domain Eukaryota; kingdom Viridiplantae; phylum Streptophyta; class Pinopsida; order Pinales; family Pinaceae; genus Pinus; species Pinus tabuliformis. Next base: position 1,024,316,917 of record CM062807.1, read on the forward strand.
ATGGTTGTGTGGAAAAGAACACATGATCCTTTTTTTTTCATAGGAAATTGAATTCAGATAAGTCCTTTCATTTGATTTAAATGATGTATATCAATTGTAATTTACTTATTATTTCTCGTTGAATGGAAGTATCTGCTAGGAAATTCTATGAAGTTATAAGTTCATATCATGGTTGAATATATTAGGTTATTGAAAAATGTTTTTGGTCGTGTTAATGGAAAATTTTCCACCATTTTTTATAATAGGCTTCATGGGTGGGACATTGATTTTTTATAAGAAGACTCAACAAGCTTGAGTCTTCACAAAACATCTAACTAAGCTTTAAAATGTTCACCTATGTTTCTATGGTCCTTACAATCCTAATATGGGGATCAACTTGGATTTTGGAGCATATTAGAAATGTTAAATTACTCCCTATTCTCACCCAAAGATTATCAATATTCTCCGTAAGAACCTAATTTTGTAGTTCGATACTATTTTGGGTTGGAGAGTTGTAGCATTATTTAATGGGTTGGTTGGATTGGTGGATGCATTAGCCTCCACCTTCTAGAAACCATAATAACAAGTTATGTTGAAAACTGAAAGGTTTTTGATTCATTATGGAGTCAAGGAACATTCGAGACGGACATAACCTCTTGCCTACCCAATAGATTAAATTATGGGTCATTTTACGTATAATGATTATAATCATGCAAAGTACCCCAACTAACCATTTATATGTGAATGTGATGATTAACCTGGGTATTCCTTTCTAGCCTTGCCACAGGTCTATAGTGTATAACATGAACATTCACAATTGAAACAAGTAGGCTTATTAGGGACCTTCTCACCCCTAAAGTATAAGGTCTATATTCGGACCTCCCTAGGCCTAAAATAGTGCAAGGAAGGTGGAATAGAAGGATTTGGATACTTTTTTTTGGTCTTGAAATTTCAAAGAAGTTTGGACTCTAACAACATCATGATATGTCAATTAACGCAATAGATAAGTTCTTAGTTTAGAATCTCCCACTTAGTTTCTTACTCCAACTTACTTTTCGATATAGAAAGTAACACCTCAATTCACAAGAGTATTTGGTTCTCAATGCCCTTGATAATCTTGGTGAACCCATCAATACAACTTCACCTCTTCCCTCATTAACCAGAACAATTGTTGGAGATAAAATGGGAAAAGTATGAAGGTTTTATTTGGCTAGAAATCAAGCCTTGACAAACCTTGAAAATATGTTGACCTTGAATTATGGGAGTTTTTAACAAGATTTTCATGCCCTTATGATTTGGGTATTGTTTCCCTCAGGTAATAAGAAAATTATGACTCCTTACAACTCCATTGATGACTTATTGTAGTGTCAAGGAAACATGTCTAAACAAGGCCTTTATAAATATACAATAATAAAAGATTGACCATGGATCATGAATATAGAGTTTAGTGAGGCAAGACTTGGTAACTACATATCTAGATGACTAGTGTACTTTCCTTTATGCCCTTATAGGCTTGACCTAGATCAACTTAGATATTATCACCAAGTGAATCTCCAATGGAAGAGAATATAATAGCCAACAAAATCATGGATATGCCATGTTGATTTTTATAGCATCGGATGTGTTCTAGCCACGAAATTTGGTGGATAGGCTAAAATACATGTATTCTCCAAAACCCAGAAATTGTTTCTGGAAATTTCACCTAGAGACGACTTAATTAAAATAATTAATCTTTTTTTAATGGTGCCCAAGTCTAAACTTAGGAAAATTGATTAATTAAAGGGTGTTAATTAATTCACGGTGAGAATCTTCTAGAAGAAGACATGTATCAATTTCTAGTTAACCTTAGCCATCGATTATGTTTTAATCTTGGTTATTGAAGCCTGAACAAGAGATTATAAGAAGAAATTTGATGGGGGTTGGAGAACAGACTTGAGGAGCAAGGAACTCGATATCATTGGGAAATCGAATGCCAGAGTAGTAGTTTTGTGTTGCCGGAGGTGATTCAGTAGTTTCGAAGCAGTGAGAGAGGGGAAGGGATAATAAGGTTGGAAGGAAGTTTATCTAGTCTAGTCAGTACATAGCAGAGAGATAACGTACTCCACAGAGAGGCTGACGCAGTGCAGAGAGGTAGCGCAGATCTTTAGAGGGATATCTATACTATGATAAGGAGAATTCGAGATTCAGTGGCAGGAGCCGAAATGGGAACCCAGAGGCAAAAAGATCAAGTTTCCAAAGTAGCAATTGATGAACAAAGTGAGAGAGATGCTGGTCCAAGCAAGGCTAACACAGATTTTCGTAGGGTGATGCAGAGGCAGCAAAGAGCAACTCATCTTGAGCTAAGGTTAGTGTCAGATCACTAGTGGAAGTGCAATTTTTCTCACTAGACTTATGTCAATCATTTTATCTATATGGAAATTTATATTTGAGCTTCCATAGATTTGTACTCATATTTACTATTGCATAATAATAAAACCCTCAGTTGTTGTACCGATTTTCCCAAGTTGGGTTTTTCCAGGGACATTGGTCCAAAAATAACGGTGTTTATTGTGTGCATGCATCTATTCTTCTAGTGTTTTTATTTCTTATATTTGTGATGGAGTGTATTGTTTCGATATTTGTCATAGGAAACTGCAAGTAATTTGTTTGATTAATTTAACAAATAGAAGAAACATTATCAGTTGTTGCAATAGGATTTGAGGTGACCGAATTTTCACATGGTATCAAAGAACATATAGAAGCATGAGAGCTCAGTAGCAGAAGAGGAGAAGGAGGTTTGAATTTCCATGTAGGCAACAATTCAAAACCCTTAAAGAGAGAGTTTAGTCCTTGGGCCAGGAGGGTCAAGTTTTGAGGAAAGATTTATTTCTCTGAGTGTGTCGACAGAAAAATTAGATTTTCCATCTCAAAGCTTACCATAGGCAAAATGGAGCAGCAGTGTTTTCCTTGTAGAGGAGATCTTCATCTGGGACACAGATTTTCCAGTAGTTTGTTAGTGTGAATAGCGTCAGGTGGAAGGAAGAGCACACACTGAGGGAATTCTTTCCTCAGGGACTTCTAGCACAAAAATTTGAATTTTCCTAGCAGAGGAGCAACAGAGTTTCTCACTCCAGAAGGGATTGCGAATAACTGCGTAAAGGAGAAGAGGAGGAATTCGACATTTTTTTGAGAGATGGCAGCAGCAGGGTTGAGAGATCAAGATCGGTTGGATGGAACCTCCACCTATGTGATCTGGAAAGCTAGAATTTCTGGTCATCTAAATGAACATGATCTCAAAACTTACATCAATAGTATAGTATTCATACCCATAGATGCAGATCCACTTAAGAAGTACGAGAAGGAGATGGCGAAATAAAAGAGGTTAAGTCTCGATGGGGTTCGAGATCACGTAGTGTCTCACATAGCTGGCAAGATACCGCCCGACAAATGTGGAAAGTACTTGCTACATTATACGAGGGATCTTCCAAGTAGTGGAAGATGTATCTTGAGGAGAAGGTAAGATGCATGAGGATGCAGAAAGGGGAGCATATAAACCCCTTCCTTACTAGGCTTCAAGATGTCTGGGACCAGCTATGTTCAGTAGGGTCAATGCCCCAACCTACATAATTGGTGTGGTTAGCTCTGAACAACGTTTCTGAAGAATGGAAAGTTTTCGTCTAGAGTATATTGGGTGGAGAAAAATTTCCAGATTGGGATCATATGTGGGTTGATCTGCAGCAGGAGGAGATGAGGCGAGATTTGGTGAAGAGCACCATCAGTGGTACCAGTAGCAGCAGTGGGACGAAGCAAGAAAATGAAGAGGAAGATGTGACCCTCACATCAAAGGGGCAGCAAGAGCAGCGCAAGAGGAAGAAGGATGTTTCCAAGGTCAAGTGCTTCAGGTGTGGTGAGCTCGACCACTACAAAACAATGTCCTCTCATAAAGAAGGACAAGGAGGAGAAGTTAGATTAGTAGGTTGCATTCGCTGAGATTGAAATGTTGTCCTTCAGATTAGAGGAAGAGTTTGCCATGATCACCGAGATACCTCCGGGAGTGAAGTGGGGTGATTTAGTTTTGTAGCTCCAGAGAGGTATAGGATGGGCAGGATTCTTGAGGAGGTCCACCGCATGAATCAATACCTTGCTACGAGAGCCCAAAACATGCAGTATCAGGATGGATCAGTTACAGTTGATGCAATCAGGTGCTAGAGTGACAGATGCAGTGGCTAGCAGCAGTTGGACGCTGGGCAATGCAAAGTAGAGTTGGCAACAGTGCATTTGGCACATAACAGAGTCAGCAGCAGTGCATAGGCTTCAGTGGTAGCACATATTCTAGCAGTAATTAAGACCAAGTGACAAATGCATCATACTGACCACAGTTGGTTCAGTATTTTGGATGTTTTTCCGTTGCAGTTGTTGCAATTGCAATAGCAGAAAATGGAAAGGAAGTTGCAGTGCAAATGCAAGTAAAAATTTGTTAATATAATGAGACACTTCTTTTTCCTATTCTACACATAGAAAATTTTCCAACAATGTAATAATTGCCTCAATTGGAGTTTGTATGAAAAAGTTATACCACTCGGAAGTTGATCTTACTATTTTGTCCACCATAATTCGAGAGGGTGCCACATCAGCCCCCATTACTCATGGAAAAGTGGCTAACCACATGGTCATGATGAAGAAGACTATAGAATAGTCAATAATGTAACTCTAGTTAAGAGTTGAAGGAGTCCAACCTAACCACTAGTAGGCTATCTGGTTATGTTATAACCGAGCCACTAGGAAGAAAATGAGTTCCATTATTTTCAAGTGCATTTGTTCCATAAAAAAACATGGTAGTTGAGAGGGATAGGAAGAGAGCACATAGAGAGGATTTGTGCACTGTAGTAGCCCACGAGCCATAGGCCTTACTTGTTTGTACTCACTACCATTTTCTATACAGAGAGAGACAGTGCATAGTGGTCTTACCTTCCAACTGGGTCTTCTCCTGAAAGGGTTTCCATAGTTATATCTTCTATGAATCGTCGTTTGTGATTTTTATTTCGTTGCTCTCTATTTTATGCATAATTATAATTTGCATGCATACACAATAAATAATAATTTATATATCTAGAAATCTAAAGAGAAATAAACCCTCATAGTATAGATTTTGTATTTTTAAGTATAATTTTATCAGATATGTTGTGACAAACTATCCAGTGGAATATCCACGACAATTTATAGATCAGAATACCTAGTGATAAATGACTATTATGAAAATTATTAAATAAAGGATTGTAGCGAGAAAATTTTTAATAGAATTATTAGGGGTATATGATGGTGGTTTGCACATAATAATGAGTATCATGCATTTTTGTGAATGAATCAATTTGGAATTTTGTATGGCATTGAATGAAATAGTATAATAATTTGGGACAACTCAATAGATAAAGTGGTACTTGGGCCAAGAATGCTCAAATAAATGTAAGTAAAATATTTCAAAATTAGACAATCTGAAAGCATCTCATTATATAAAAAAAATTATACAACAGTAAACAAAACATAGAGAAATGGGTTTTGGAGATCATGTATTTCATAAAGTGAGATTAAATACAAGCTTTCTTTATTCTTGGAAGTTGTGCCATTAAGATTGAACATAGATAAATTGTAGGCATTTTGAAATCTAAAGTAGGATAATTTTTGTGACATATGAACTTTTATTGCTTTCTAATATTAGATATCACAATATGTTTCATATTTTTTGCTAAAGAAATATGTACATGATCTTAACTATGATTGAGATTTGATTCAAATGAGAAGAGTTCGAAACATAAGGTCATTATGCATCATTGACAATAAAGTAACATTGCTTTGGAGCTAAGCCATTAAGAAGGCAGAAGTTGAAGGAAGGTACTACAATCTAGAGGATGTTAGAAGGGAAATAAAGGATGAGATGAGGTGGCATATCCATTTTTCTTATAAGTTTGATATGACATCAAGGAAAATACTAATCCAAGGGGGGAGTAAATGCAATACCTTGGTTGAAACTTGGATTATAAATGTTCATAGATGTACATGTTCACTGACATAGCTAGACACTATGTGTAGTGAACTTTGATAAATATAATAGAGAATAAACCATAGAACTTAAAAAAGAAACCCATAAACTTCAAAGATATCCAAGAATCCACCATAAATAACACCAAGAAGATAGTGAGAATATTCCTTAAGCTAGGGTAACACTATCAACTAATTCTTATATAAGGAATCCCTTCACAACCCATATTTTCTACAAGACAATACAAACGAGTACACCTCCAATATAATGATATTTATGTGTATTTATATTTTGTCATGAACATTTAATAAAGCATTATGTGAAATACCTACTATTATTGTATTATTTCATTTAATTACATAATTGACTTATTCCATTATTATGATTGCATTACTTTCATTATCACCTTATATACCTCCTTAAATATATGGCACATAAACTTATATTTGAGTTTTTAACATGAATATTCTCCTACACTATCACCAAATGATTAGAGATAGTGATGGTGCATTTTCTTTATGTAAATAGCTATATGAAATATGATGCTAAAAACCACCCAACTATGTAACTAAAAATAAGAGGATATGAAATGAGATGGGAAGAAAGGGAATAAGAAAGAAGATATTATTAATATTTTAATTGATTCCATGTGTCTTATTCTTCAAATAATATCTCCACCAATTTCTCATGATCATTGAAAGTGTTACCAACTTTATCTTTATTTTTCAAACAAGAGATAATGTTGTTTATTCTTGAAAAATAATGTGATCTATGCTATATATTATCTAGATTTTTGTCATCAAATTTTCTTAATTCAATTTATTCAAATAATTATCTATATATTCAATAATATCTACAATTACCTATCCTTACAATAATGAAAAAATACCCTAAACTAAAAATCTAATTTTTTTTATATATTTCAAAATTATTAATTACAAAATTAATATTTACTACTTTACCAACACCATAAAACAAATTCTCTTTCCTGCCATTACATTTTTTTTTAATAAACATATATTATTTTTTATAATTATTCATTAAAAAAACAAAAACAATCACATCAAATAAAACAAATTCTCTTTCCTGCCATTACATTTTTTTTAATAAACCTATGTTATTTTTTATAATCATTCATTAAAAAAACAAAAAGCAATCACATCAAAAAAATCCCTTATAAATTCATCTTATAAACCACATTTTAAATAATTTGAAAACAACGAAACGCAAACATCTCAACTTGAGGAGACGAGTGTCCCATTCAAACATCTCAACTTGACGGTTTGTAACGTGACTCAACTTGTACCTCTTTCCATAACTACCATTCAACTTGACTCAACTTGGGGTTTAACAATCGAGCACCCTTTACGTGGATGGAACAAGCGCTTTAGTTTAGGTGTATCGTTGACTGAAAGTATATATAAAATATAAAATAAATTATAATATATTTACGAAGATTAGGTTATCCACGACAAGTAATTTTATTTATAAAATATAATATAAATTATAATATATTTACAAAGGTTAGGTTTATTTTACAAGTGGGAAAATCTAACATAAGTTGTCAAATCAATAGTGAAGATAATTATTTCTAATTGTTATCCATGTGTTAGGTTCCTATATCAATAGGGGTCATAATTTTAAATGACTAAAATTAAATCTTGTAATATTGTACATACCTTTGTTTTTTGCAAACGTTTTCCATATTAAAAAATTAAAGAATGTAAAGAGGGTACATCCTAAAAAAAATTCAAAAGACAAAAGAATAAGAAAAAGGTCCAAAAAAATGAAGATATATGAACCCCACAAGACAAAAAGAGACCAAGAAAGTGAGCAAGCTTAAATGCCACTACCATTTGTTTTTTATGCATAATAATGATTGTGTGCAACTTGTAATTCATGCCACAATCCATGATAGTCAAACAGTTTAATCTTGGCTATTCATTCTTTCAATTTTAAAGTCCATAATTAGAAAATAAAATCTGACCAAACAGTTTAATATTGGCAGATCATTAGATAGGTAGAGATAATAAAAGGAGCTCAATAGTTTAATCTGAACCCTTGGATGATATAAGGTTAGAATTAGATAGTTTGATTTGTAAAAGAAAAATGAGTAATAAGGGTTTGCTAGCCTAAACACACCCAGATAAAAGAAGAAAAATGGTAGGGTAGGTGAATCGGTAAGTAGTAGAAAGGTTGCATAATTACAAAAATCACTTGATGAAAGCACACATTTTATGCTTAAATGATATATTTTAAATGTACATGAACACTTTACAGAGCATAAGCATAGGTTTACAAAGTTCAAAATGATTAATTCCCCATCATTCCTTTTCACCCCTAGAAAACTTACTAATTTCCCCTCCATAACAAAAATTCTGATACCTAGAATCCTTTAAGTTAAAAAGGCTCAGAGCATTTCTCTGATTTTTGGTGGGACCCGACCCTCGGCTTGTTGACTTAAGGATATGAGGTGTTGAAATTCCCTGCAATTAATTCATCCTCCTTCAAAAATACCTTTTCCTAAGGTTAAAATGCATTTACCTAGGAAAAGTTGAAAACCCCACGACAAAACATATTTCATACAAAAACCCATCAAATATATTTTATCCTAAGTGCTAAAGCACATAAGATTTCATATACTTAGGCGCCATAACCTTTCCACTCATTTATCTCGTATTAACTTTCTAATTTAAAATATATAAAAATTTCCAAAAACCCATTATCCCATATAAAGTTTAACTCCTTTATATAAATAACCCCACCCCTTAGTTTAAACGAGCTCATAAAACCACTTCCCTGTGTAACCGAAAAAACTGCCCATTGTTCATCAGTTAATGAACTCGCCAAAATATTAACATTTTTTTATAAAAGTCTATTTACCACTCTTTTCGCTCTCTTCGCTCATTTGCTCTTGAGAACTCAAAAATCTATTGCGACCTCTGCAAAAAAATGAATTGCTCATAGACCTCTGCCATCGCTCCAGAAACACTGCAGACAGCCCAGCTCACTCCCGGTCTGTACCAGAACCGTACCAATCTCTGCAGTCGCCATCAACCACCATTTTCAACCAATTTCACCCATTTCCAGGTATTTCACCATAAAATACCAGTCCTCTTGTCAAATTCCAAATAATTGCAACCTCAATACTCTATTAATTAAGTAAAATCCATCAATTTTACTTTAATTACAACATTGTGAACCTAAACCCTCTGCAAAACCTCATGTTGCCTAGAAAAAGAACCCAAATACCAACCAAACTCAAATCCACAAGAACTGAGTATGGCTGCCCCAATTGCAATGGATGTAAGGCCCATCTCTACACCTCACTTAGACCTGGACCACCTTCCCCTGGCTAACAGGGATTTCCAAATCAAAGATACCAATGTAACAGAGCTCCTCCTTAAAATCCATTATTTTGGCAAAGACAGACACCTGAACCACAAAGATGACATTGGCCTTTAGGAATCCAATTTACACAGATACCAGTTCCCCCAAGTCCATATCTTTGCAGAAATTGTTCATATGTGCTATACATGCTATGTCCCCAGCCATAGAATAGTAATGTCTCATGACCAGAAGGTTCTATTCACAAACACAGCAGAGTCTATAAATGAAATGTTAAACTTCCAATGAGGACCAAACCTAACCCCACTCTCAACTAGAGACCTGTTGGACTAGTATCCCAAGATAAGCCCATCAAGATTGGCCCAGTTGTTCCAAACCTTCATTGTAGAGGAGAGACACATCCCTAAGGACCCCCCTCCATATATGTCAATTATTTTCTCTAAATGGGGCCAAAACATTGTAACCATGATATCCCGTGTTTTGGGTTACTCTATCAGTGAATACATTGATGAAATTATTCTTGCTTTCATGTCCATTTATACCCCAGAGCAGCCTCCTGCAACCATATATGACTTTGCCAGTTTCATAGCTGATAGAATCCATGAGCAGTTCACAAGAATGGGCAATGAAAGAGTGTTCAAATACTCCTCTGTATTGTACCATCTATTTTTGTATTATCAGTCAAACAAGTTTCCTTTTCCTCTCCAAAATCTTGACACCAAGGGTCAGCCTAGATCTGTTATTTTTTGGACCATAATTTTCCATGAGTTTGGATCTCCATATACATACTCTGACTTCATAGATTCTTTTGTGTATCCAATCATGACTATGCTCACTAGAAATCCTCCACCTAGGATAAGTCCAGAGATAAAAAGAGTGCTCCAGCTTTCCAAGCTAACCGAAGTGGGAGATTGGTACCCTTACCAAAACCACGTTGAAATCAGAATATATGGTTGCCTTCTTGCACCATATAAGTTGCCAAGATACCTCCCCATGAGGTTGTTTGCTTTAGAATATTATAGGTAGATCATCAATACATATGAGACTAATTTTGTCAATGCCAAGAAGAAGGTCAATTTCAAAATCAAAGACCAGTTAGGCCCCTTCATATGCAATTCCAGAGATGCAGGGAAAGAGGCAAGCCTAATCTTGCAAAGAAAGAAATTCCAAAGGAGCTTTGTATGGAGATATGACCCTTTGGAATTCATTACCAAGAAAAGGCAAAAGGTCAAGCATACCAGAGATAGAGGCATATGCAAATCAAACAGAATGGGTGGAAAATACCTTAGTAGATAGTGACAGCACAAGGGTAGATGTAGAAAATGCTCTGATTGATTTAGAAAAGCAGTTTGATGAGAGCTCTTTTCAGAAGGTACAAGAAGAACAAGAAAGTGCCATGAGCACCCCTCCAATCACGCTGACTCCTCAGAATGAGGAGAAAAATCCAAAGAGAAATAGAGAGGGAGCTTCCACTTCAGGAATGGACACCGCTAATTTGTAGCAGGAAACACAGTAAGAGGAAAAGGCTCAATCCGGCCTCTGAACAGGAATATACAGAAGGATCAGCACAGGTAACCAACAAATAAGTAGACAGAAGGAGACCCACAACTCCATTTGAAGACATATAAGAGCCTTTCACATTACAGAATCAGATGTTAGAAAGGCAGCTTAGTGTGGAAGTATCTTCCTTCAGTATTCTTGCTGACAAAGACCAAGACATAAAGGACAGGTATAAAGAAATTAAAATGAGGAGTGAGAAGCTTAAACCCCAAACATATGCTCAATACCTATAGCTCACTACCACAAATCAAACAAGGCTATTGTCAGCCTATGACATTAAAGAGGGAAAGCTGCAAATGTTCTTTATCAAGCCTACAACTTAGCAGCCCAAAACATCATCAGATTACAATAGGTTTGACTTTAAAGTGTTGGCGAGGGATATTCATCCCATAGACCAAATAGAACAACAAAAACAGACTGGAGAAATGATATACTCCACCCTTACAGGTAAAGCCATAACTGCTCATCAGCTACAAAACTCAATAAACAACATCTCAGCACAGTTTCAGTTGGAGAAGGCCTCCTCACAGGACAAGGATACGAGGATTAATTCTTTGGAAGACTTAATTATTGAATTGGGACACGATCCCAAGGATATAAAAGATACTGAGCAGCTGATAAAGAAGAAGAACGATGATATTGATACACTGAAGAATCAATTGAAAATTCCCCAGCTACAAAATCCTCAAACATTTGAATTCATAGAGAACCAATCCAAACATGAAGAGTTGATGGACTTGGTCCTGAAACTTAATGATGAGCTAAAGGAAACTGAGAAGGAATTGGATAATTTAATCCAATTAAAACAAACTGACACTGCATCATCTTCTGCAAATGTCATCCCCACAATGTCTACATCAGTCCCTTCTACACTGGTAGCTTCACTTGCACCAACAGCTCCACCTGCCACATCATTGCCAGTTACAGCAGAATCTACAGCAACAGGTACATCGAGGGAGAATGCAAACAAACTAGTCAAGGCCATGAATGAAATGTCCATCCAAGCCACCGAAATAAATAAATTAAGATGAAATGTGGCAAGTTTAGAGACTGATTACAAACTTGCCCAGATTAGGCAGAAAGAAGAAGCTCGGAAGGCCAATAGGACCTTACACTACAAGAACCCCTTGGACAGACCAAGGAACTATTATGGGCCAATATCATTGACTCTGTCAATGATATTTGGCCATCAATTCAAGTTATTTTTGAACAAACAGAACTAGTAAAGGTAGCTATAGAAGCTATCCAGAAAGTGAAGGAGGAATTGGGAGACAAGCCTGAGGATGCCAATGGACTCATCCATTGCCTCAAAAACAAGAACAGATATGAACTCCATGAGCTGGACATAGAAGACAGAACTGAAACCATTTTAGAAATAAGAAAGGTTATGTCCAAGAGGAACCTAATGCTAAACTTGAAGGAAAAGTGCAAGAACATGAAAGTGGTTGTTGATAGATTCATGGCCAAATTCCAAATTTTGAGGGAGAAAGGATTGCCCAGTCCATTCTCATCAATGACAAGCTTATCACTCAACAGGACTATGACAATAGACTCAAGCAGTTGGCTAAATAACAATCGAGCACTTCAGCAGTTAAAGCCCTGCCAATAGGCAAAGTTCTATATAACACATTTGAAAACCTGTTTTTCCTCCAACACAAGATAAAACACTTGTTCATCACCAAGCCCAATTTTTCCAAGTATACTGAAGCTAATGAGATATGCCAAAGGATGATAAATGTCAAATTACCTGATGCAGAATGGTGGGAAAAGATGACTGATTTACTATAAGAAATTTACAGTAAAAGTTACTGCACAATGAAAATAGAGTAGCCAGGTAAATATATGGAAACAACACAGTGGGGTCAAAGAGTATCAGGGTCAAATGGTATCAGGTGAAAGATAAAAATTGAAGAAGATTTCAGCGTAAAAGACCACAACTGCAAGCCAGCATAAAGGGTTACAAATCCAACCATAAAACCCAGCACTACCACAATAAAAGGGACAACATGAAACAATTCAATAGCTGTCTCTATCTTCTGGCAAGAAGATATTTGTATTTCTTAGAATAAATCTCAAGTTTTTTTTGAGATATTTTGTAATAATTTTTGTATAAATACTTCATAATTCGAAGTATGTAGGGTGGATTCTTAGACATTTCTATAGACTTCTTGATCAAAAGACTGTAAGCTATTGTATCACTGTTTGGACCAGCAAGCTGGATTAATGAATAAAGACAAGACATTTCACAGGATTCATGTGTAGAGCGAAGTACAAACAAGTATTTTCTCGTGTGTTGTTATTTTATTTGAATGTTTTTCCACAATCATTAATGTGTTTGAAATCTAAATGCTATAATATGGAATGATATTTCAGAATTTGCTTCATTGCACTCTGTTATAACTATTATGCATCATAATGTTTTCTGCTAATTACTCAAGTTAAGGAATTCTTGATTTATCCTTAGTTAAGTAGTTCCCTGTAATCTATAGCGAAGGATTCTTGATTGCCCTTTACTCATAATTATCCTCTGTTCTTCATTTTAACCTCTGTCTAAGAATTCTTAAGTGCTCTCTCACCCTGGTTAAGATCATTTCACCCAACTGGCCCAAAGACTTGCACTTTACTCTGCTAGCTTGCCCTTTGAACACTCCCTTTAATGAATTAATTCCAGTTCTACTTCCCTTCTTTGACTACATAGCCCAATGGTCCAGAGACACCATCCTATCCATCTGTTTTAAGGATTCCACCATCCAACCTTTAATACAAATCACAACCCCCCTGAACTTTAAGAACTAGCATAAGATCCTATCAAACAAAGCTAAATCATATAGAGAGAGCCCTCTCTGAGCCATAGGTTGGCTAGAGCCTATGCTTAAAAGTAGGTTTGTGGTTACCTCAATCTTTTCCTTCTTCTGATAACTTCTAAGGAAAATTTTGAGTGATAACATAGTGGCGACTCTGCTGGGGACATCAAACACTCATTCCTAATAAAGCTTTAAGAAATTTCTATATCTATATTTTGAGCCTCTTAATTAATTTATTAGAAGTTATTTTTATCTCACAAAACAATTAAAAATTTTGAAATTTTGGCTTCCAGGAAGACTCATTTTACTAGGGCTAATCCAGACCCAAACCCTGCCATAGTAGTTGATAATCCCAACCTAATTTCAAGAAAATATAAAAAAGAAGAAAGTTCAGCTAGTCAAATACCATTAGTTAAAGCTAATTCATTTCCTGATGAGTGGTTGTTTTTAGAAGAATTTCCCTTTGATGTGCTTTTTAATCTGTCATTGTTTAGAATGAAATCTGAAAGTGAAATCGATGAAATTGTTCTATATCTTGAGTTTATTGCAGACCTAGAAGTTAAATAGGCCAACAAATCAATTGATGAGTACATTCTGAAATCCCCACAATCATCCATTAATATTGCCACAACCCCTGAGCTTTCTAAACAATTTTCCATTTCTTTGGGTTCACCACTGTTCCCTTTAACTTCATCATTAATACCTTCTGAAGTCCATTCTTCACCACCATTTATACCTACTCTCCCTCACCAGCCTATCATTACTCATTCATTGCATACCAGTCCTAGTTATTCATCCACTACTACGTCATCTTCAAGTACTTCAACCCCACATCTTAGCCCCTCCCAACTTAGAGCAATGGCAAATAGATATGCTCCTCTCATTTTACCTGCCCAGCTTGGTGTTATGCCAGCAGACTACCAAAGTAAAATTGTTCAATTTGATGGCACAAGACATTACACTACACAAAAACATGTCAACATAGTTGCACGAAATTGACACAAATAATGTTCAGATGAGACTCTTTGCCCAATCTTTAGCTGGTGATGTAGGAAATGGTTTAGAGCATTGACTACTAATAGCATTGATAGTTTAGATACATTTCACCAACAATTTTTGAACAGATGGGAAAAGAAAAAGAATCCCCTACAAATCCTTTCAGAATATGAGAACATTAGAAGGGGACCTAATGACTATTCAAGGTTACTACACCAGATTCAACAGTATATATAACGCAATCCCAGTTAACCTAGATCTCCACTTGGTTTAACGTTAATAAAGTTCCCTAATGGTTTTGACACAAATATGGCCTTCCAAATTAGGGAAAGAAACCCCCCAACATTAGAAGAAATGAAAAGTGTGGTAGTTAGTGTAGAGGCTAATTTGTTAGCTAAAAGAGCTAGAGTTAGAAATGGAAAAAGAGGAAATGCAAAAGATGAGGCTTCATCATCTGACATTAAGATAGATAGTCTAGCCAAAAGTATGGAAAAACTAATGGATAGAATAGAAAACATAGAGAGGAAACGTCAACGAGATAACCAACAAGCTAATCCAGTTAGAAATCCTAATTTCAGAAAAATCCAAAACCAAAACACTAGGAAAAATGGACCGGAGCAGAACATTAGGCCTCCTTTTCAAGAAAATTATGCAGAAACATCCCTTCGAGAAGATCCTAAACAAGATAGACAAATCAACTTAATGAGAGTAAATGATGAAGACTCTATTTTTCTAACCCAAGATGATCAGGAACTATATATGCTGCAGCACTTATAGCGACAGTTTGGGAATCATTTGATTATAAACAGGGATATGACTCTACCATTTTTGAAGTACATAAACAATATAACCAAGGAGCAGAAAGAATACTGATGTCCTTGACCAAACTAAGAAAGCAGTGAAAAATCAACCTAAGAAAATAAAAGAGGCCCTGTTTCAAAGATCCTCCAAATTATTCCTAGGAAGAACCCAAATCCTTCTGGTCATAAAATTTTAGATATAACATCTAATCAACCTTCTGTCAATCAATCATCCACTGTGATCCCTCCTGAAGAACCAGTGGGGAAAGCTCAAAACACTAGAGTTGAAAATCCACACAAGGAGATACCCAATAAAGGAAAAGAAGATAAGTCTACTTAAATCCTTGCTACTAAAGTTCAAAACCCTCAAATAGAAAAAAGTCTCTTTTCCATTCAATTTGGTAGCAGAGATAGCAAAGCTAAAGATTTCAGTTACTTTAACAGAACTAATCAAGAATGAAACTTACAAATCGCAAATAAACTAGACCTTAAACATTGTTGAAAATGAGGATTCTGTCAATTTGTTTGATGACCAACCAGAACTCATATTTGGTCCAGATGTTAATGGAAAACCATTAGAAGGAGGAGTTCCACCTTTTCATATTAGCCTTAGTATCCATGACAAAATTCTTCACAATGAAATGTTGTACTCTGGGGCCTCTCACAACTTAATGCCCAAATCAGTGATGGAGAAATTGAACCTAGACATTACAAGGCCTTATAAAGACTTATTCTCATTTGACTCTAGTCAGGTACAATGTCTAGGATTGAATAAGAACTTGTGTGTCACTTTAGTCCAATATCCTGCAAAAAGCATCCTCATGGATATTGTGGTTGCTGACATCCTACCAAAATATGGAATGCTATTATTCAGATCAAGGGGAGCCAAACTTCAGGGATCCTTACAACTAGATATGTCCTATGCAACAATTTCTGTTTTTGGACAACCCAAGAAACTATACCAAGAAACCTTAATGAAATATATGGTAAGTAGCCAGGATCAGCCTCAAAAATTTCCTATCTACTCCATACATTCAAATATTGATTCTTTTATCCTGTATAATGTTGATCAAGCACAAGAAGAAATTTCAAACAGTATTAATACAAAACCAAAAGAAATTGCAGTTTCTTCACAAAATGAAACTAACAAAACTACTGAACTTTTCAATGAATAAGATGGTCAAATTGCTACAAGTGATGAAAATATTGTTTCACCATATGGGGAAAATTATGAGCATGAGATATTATGGCATTTAGAATTTGATGGATCGGTCAATAAGTTAGGAGCAGGAGTGTGGATATACAATTTGGAAAATGATTACTCAAAAGGTCATGCATATAGATTGAATTTTAAATGTACTAATAATATTGCAAAGTATGAAGCCTTAATTTTAGGCCTTAAATTACTTAGGAATTTAGGAGCTAAAAGAGTTTCTATCATGGGAGACTCTGAGTTAATTGTAAAATAGATTAATGATGTATATATGACAAAGGACCCTAGATTAAGTTGTTATAGGGGAACTATTGTAGAAATACTTAACACTTTCCTAGAAATAAACCTTGCGGTAATTCCTAGAAAACATAACATGCAAGCCCATAGTTTAGCAATGTTTGTCAGCACTTGAAAATTTCCCTTCTAGCCCAACCATAAATACACTGCTGAAGTTAGGCATAGACCTACAATTCCATACAATTTTAAGAATTTGGCAAATATTTTCTGATGATAAATAGATAAATAACTTTCTACTTTTAGAAGAAGAGTTTGTAAATTCCAATATAGACACTGATACATCAATAGATCCTGACACTAAGGATAAGATAGAAATAAAGGAGATAGAAGGTGATGAACTAGATAGATTTAACCCAACTAAATTTACCAAATCGGATGTAAATAACTTAGAATAGGTTGAAATTGATGAAATAATCAGTGAAGACACCGAAGTAATTAATCTCAAAGATAAATTATTACCAAAGGGATTAACCCCTTTGGAAGATTTATTTGATTCAAATGATGTTCTTAGGAAACCTAAAATGGAACCTTTAAGGTCTAACATAGAGGAATGTAATATAGGCATCGATGAAAATCCTAAACTGATCAAACTTTCAAAATCATTACCTCCAACTGAAAAAGTATAATACATTGAGTTGTTGAAAGAATTTCAGGATGTATTTGCTTGGAGTTATGAGGACCTAAAATCCTATGACACCAACATCATCTAGCACACAATTCCTATTAAAGAAAATCAAAAGCCTTTCAAACAAAAACTTAGAAGGATTAATCTTGTCTTATTACTCTAAATTGAAAAAGAAATTCAGAGGATGTATGATGCCAAAATAATTGCACCAATCAGATTTTCTGGCTGGGTCTCAAACTTGGTTCCAACTATAAAGAAAACGGGTGAGATCAGACTTTGTGTGGATCTCAGAAACCTTAACAAAGTGTCACTAAAAGACAATTACCCTTTGCCCAAAATGGAGCAACCAGAATCTCATTGTTTGATGGGTTTTCTGGTAACAATCAAATCTTGGTTCATCCAGATGACCAACCCAAAACTGCCTTTACTACTCCTTGGGGCACATTTATGTATGTGAAAATGCCTTTTGGACTAATGAATGCAGGAGCCCCTTTCCAGAGGGCTATGGATATAGCCTTTGCAAACGAAATTCATGATTTCCTTGTAATATATCTAGATGACATTACTGTATTTTCAAAATTGGACAATCAACATTTAGATCATCTAAGGCAGGTTTTTATTAAATTCAGGAAATATGGAATTTCCTTGAATCCCAAGAAGTCTTTGTTTGGATTAGAAGAAGGAAAGTTATTAGGTCATATAATTTCACAAGATGGTATATGATTAGACCTTGCTAGAATAGAAGCTATCTTGCAGATACAACACCCCAGGAACATTAGAAAATTACAGATTTTCTCAGGGAAAATTAACTTTCTTTGTAGATTTATATCTAATCTATCAGAACTAATTAGATCACTAAAAAATATGTTGAAAAAATATTCGACTATAAAATGGATTGTTGAGGCTAACAAATCCTTTGAAGACATTAAATTAGCCTTAACTAAAACACCAAAGTTAATCAGTCCTAAATTTGACAAATATTTCATCTTATTTTCCTTTGCTTATGAACACACAATTGTTGTAGTTCTCCTGCAGAAAAATGACCAGCGCTATGAACAACCCATTCCTTTCTTTAGCAAAGCCCTAAGAGATGCCCCCTTGAAATACAATATAATGGAAAAACAAGCCTTAGCTTTAGTCAAATCCATTAAGGACTTCAGGGTACATTTTATACTCTCATATAGTGGCCTACGTTCCCAATTCAGTAGTTAAAGACATCCTCACTCAGGGTGGTCCTGATGGAAAGAGGGGAAACTCGATTGCTACCATTCTAGAGTATGATATAGAAATCAAACCAACTAAGTTAATCAAATGTCAAGGTTTAGCCAAGCTCATGGCTGAATCGAACTGTCAGGCCTTGGATATAAACTTTATTGCAGCAATAGATGATGGAGAGGAGATGGTGACTCCACTAATCAGCCAGGCCTTTATTGAATCACCTTGGTATGCTAATATCATTTCTATTTTACTGAATTTACAAGCTCCTCTAGAATTATCTAGGACTAAAAGCAGATTTTTGAAGATAAAATCCTTAAAATTTTGTATATTAGACAATGCTTTGTTTTTGAGAAATCATGAAGGTATTCTTCTCAATTTCTTATTAAAAGATGAATCTAACAAAGTGTTACAAGAGTTTCATGCAGGTGACTATGGAGGACACCTTTACTGGAAAACCATTGCAGATAAAATTATTAGAGTTGGTTTCTACTTGCCTACCTTGTTTTCTGATGTCAAGAGATATGTGACCTCATGTCACAAATGTCAAATTTTTGAGGAAAAGAATAAGCTTTTACCTTTACCCCTCAAGCCAATCTCTTCTGAAATACCTTTTCAACAATGGGGTTTAGACTTCATTGGTGAAATTCATCCACCATCCTCTACCCAACACAAATGGATCCTCACAACCACAGATTACTTCACAAAATGGATAGAGGCCATACCTTCAAGCCAAGCCACAGACACTGTTATCATAACCTTCCTTGAAACCGATATTCTATCAAGATTTGGATGTCCAACTAAGCTCATAAGTAATAATGCAACAACCTTTGAATCCAAAAGAATGATAGATTTTTGCAATAAGTATCTTATAACCCTGGGCCATTCCACAACCTATTACCCTCAAGGAAATGGACTGGCAGAATCCTCAAACAAAAGCCTGGTAAACATCATCAAGAAGTTACTAGAGGATAATAAGAAAACTTGGAATGAGAAGCTGGTCAGTGCCTTCTGGGCAAAAAAATTGACTACAAATAAAACAATTGGTACTTTTCCTTATCAACTAGTTTATGGGATGGAAGTTGTCTTTCCATACTCTTTGGGAGTATCAGTAATGAAGTTACTTCAATAATTGCATGTTGAACCAAATAGTATCCAAAGAAGAATCAACCAAACTATTCATCTACAACAAACCAGAGAAGAGGTCTATATCAAATCTCAAGCTGTGCAGGAAAGGATTAAAAAGATTTTTGATAAGAGAACTAAGGTTGAAGGTTTCTACCTTGGTGACAAAGTCCTAAAATGGGATTCAAGAAGGGAAGATAAAGGTAAACATGGGAAATTTGATTTCGAATGGAAAGGCCCTTATGTTATTTATGCTTATAGAGGAAATAATGCTTTCCTTCTTAGAGAACTGGATCGTACAGAAGCAGAAGGTGGTCCAGTGAATGGTCGAATGTTAAAACACTAATTTGAACCTATTTATTAGTTTTCATTTCCCATTTGTACATAATTTATTTTATAAAGTCTAATTTTGATTGGATGGTGATCTTTGAAGTTGAAGCTCGAAGAGAAGGCCCTAAGCTTTGAAAAATTCACTGTCATAAGTATCAATAATTCAGAGGCATAGAGGAACCTTTTGCAAGGTAACATTAGCAACAGGATAAGGCTACTGATCTCTAGAGTTCTTGACATTTCACTGGAAAATTCTATCCCCAAGTGGAGCCACTATTACGTTCCTATACCAATAGGGGTCATAATTTTGAATGGCTAAGATTAAGCCTTGTAATGTTGTACATACCTTTGTTTTCTGCAAATGTTTTCCATATTAAAAAATTTAAAAAATGTAAATAGGGTACATCCTAAAAGAAAAATCAAAGGACAAAAGAATAAAAAAAGGTCCAAAAAATGAAGATATATGAACCCTAAAAGTCAAAAAGAGACCAAGAAAGTGAGCAAGCTTAAATGCCTCTACCATTTGTTTTTAATGCATAATAATGATTGTGTGCAACTTGTAATTCATGCCACGATCCATGATAGTCAAACAGTTTAATCTTGGATATTAATTCTTTCAATTTTAATATCCATATTTAGAGAATAAAATCTGACCAAATAGTTTAATCTTGGCAGATAATTAGATAGGTAGAGATAAAAAAAGGAGATCAATAGTTTAATCTGAGCCCTTGTATGATATAAGGTTAGAATTAGATAGTTTGAATTGTAAAATAAAAATGAGTAATAAGCGTTTGCTAGCCTAAAAGCACCCAAATAAAAGAAGAAAAATTGTAGGGTAGGTGAATGGGTAAGCAGTAGAAAGGTTGCATAATTACAAAGATCACTTGATGAAAGCACACATTTTATGCTTAAATGATATATTTCAAATGTACATGAACACTTTACAAAGCATAAGCACATCTTTACAAAGTTCAAAATGATTAATTCCCTATCATTCCTTTTCACCCCTAGAAAACTTATTAATTTCCCCTCCATAACAAAAAATCTGATACCTAGAATCCTTTAAGTAAAAAAGGCTCAGAGCATTTCTCTGACTTTTGGTGGGACCGGACCCTCGGCTTGATGACTTAAGGATATGAGGTGTTGAAATCCCCTGCAATTAATTCATCCCCCTTCAAAAATCCCTTTTCCTAAGGTTAAACTACATTTACCTATGAAAAGTTGAAAACCCCATGACAAAACATATTTCATACAAAAACCCACCAAATGTATTTTATCCTAAGTGCTAAAGCACATAAAATTTCATATACTTAGGCGCCATAACCTTTCTCCTCATTTATCTCATATTAACTTTCTAATTTAAAATATGTAAAAATTCTAAAAAACCCATTATTTCGTATAAAGTTTAACTCCTTTATATAAATAATCCCACCCCTTAGTTTAATTATAAACTATATAATCACCCCCATATCCCAAAAAATATATTAAAACCCCGCTCCATTTCCAAATAATATATTAAGGAGCCCCTAATCAGTTAATACTAAGGTTAAGTCTTAATCTAATCTCATACCACTCTTGATTAGACCCATGGCCCCCCCCTCGAATTTTTTTTTTGATAATCTCTATGCAACTCCGTCGCCCGACTCCCATATGATCTCCTTTCCCCTCATCCTACGACTCACAGCCATATCAGCTAAAGTCGATGACCATCCTTTACCCATCCGATAAAGCAGTTTTCCCAGACCCCCTCGATGCTACGTGTCACGCGCTCGAGTAGATCGGGAAAGGCCCCCTAAAAACCACTTCCCCCTCAAAAGTGGTGCAACAAGCTCATAAAACCACTTCCCCGTGTAACCGAAAAAATTGCCCACTGTTCATCAGTTAATGAACCCGCCAAAAAATTAACATTTTTCTATAAAATTCTGTTTACCACTCTTTTTGCTCATTTTCTCTTGAGAACTCAGAAATCTGTTGCGACCTCTGCAAACAAACGAATTGCTCACAGACTTCCGCCATCTCTCTAGAAATGTTGTAGACAGCCTAGCTCACTCCTAGTCTGTACCAAAATTGTACCAATCTCTGCAGCTGCCATCAACCACCATTTTCAACCAATTTCGCCCATTTCTAGGTATTCCACCATAAAATACCAGTCCTCTTGTCGAATTCCATATAATTGCAACCTCAATACTCTGTTAATTAAGTAAAATTCATCAATTTTACTTTAATTACAACATTGTGAACCTAAACCCTATGCAAAACCTCTTATTGCCAAGAAAAAGAACCCAAATACCAACCAAACTCAAATCCACAAGAACTAATTATGGTAGCCCCAATTGCAATGGATGTAAGGCCCACCTCTACACCTCACTTAGACCTGGACCACCTTCCCTTGGCTGACAGGGATTTCCAAATCAAAGATACCAATGTAACAGAGATCCTCCTCAAAATCCATTGTTTCAGCAAAGATAGACACCTGAACCACACAGATGGTATTGGCCTTTGGGAATCCAAGTTACCCAGATACCAGTTCGCCAAAGTCCATATCTTTCTAGAAATTGTTCATATGTGCTATACATGCTATGTGCCCAGCCATAGAACAATAATGTCTCATGACCAGGAGGTTCTATTCACCATCACAGCAGAGTCTATAAATGAAATGGTGAACTTCCAACGAGGACCAAACCTAAACCCACTCTCAATTGGAGACCTGTTGGACCAGTATCCCAAGCTAAGCCCATCAAGATTGGCCCAATTGTTCCAAACCTTCATTGTAGAGGAAAGACACATCCCTAAGGACCCCCCTCCATATATGTCAGTTATTTTCTCTAAATGGGGCCAAAACATTGTAACCATGATATCTTGCGTTTTTTATTACTCTACTAGTGAATACATTGATGAAATTATTCTTGCTTCCATGTCCATTTATATTCCAGGGTAGCCTCCTACAACCATATATGACTTTTTCAGTTCCATAGCTAATAGAATCCATGAGCAGTTCACAAGAATTGGTAATGAAAGAGTGTTCAAATACTCCTCTGTATTGTACCATCTATTTTTGTATTATCAGTTAGAGAAGTTTCCTTTTCCTCTCCAAAATCTTGACACCAAGGGTCAGCCCAGATCTGTTTTTTTTTACCCCAATTTTCCATGAGTTTCGATCTCCATATACACACTTTGACTTCATAGATTCTTTTTTGTATCCAATCATGACTATGCTCACTGGAAATCCTCTGCCTAGGATAAGTCCATAGATAAAAAGAGTCCTCCAACTTTCCAAGCAAACCAAAGTGGGAGTTTGGTACCTTTACCAAAACCACACTGAAATCATAATAAATGGTTTCCTGCTTGCACCATATAAGTTTCCAAGATACCTCCCCATGAGTTTATTTGCCTTAGAATATTACAGACAGATAATCAATGTAGATGAGGTTAATTTTGTCAATGCCAAGAAGAAGGCCATTCAAATTCAAAGACCAGTTAGGCCCCTTCATATGCAATTCCAAAGAGGCAGGGAAAGAGGCAGACCTAATCCTGCAAAGAATAAAATTCCAAAGGAGCTTTGTATGGAGATATGACCCTTTGCAATTCATTACCAAGAAAAGGAAAAAGGTCAAGCTAGGACCTTTCATCCACCACCCCATACCAGAGATAGAGGCATATGCAAATCAAACAGAATGGGTGGAAAATACCTTAG
Organism: Pinus tabuliformis; assembly: GCA_031772625.1. Lineage (NCBI taxonomy): Eukaryota > Viridiplantae > Streptophyta > Pinopsida > Pinales > Pinaceae > Pinus > Pinus tabuliformis. Next base: position 1,024,340,919 of record CM062807.1, read on the forward strand.
TAGATAGTAACATCACAAGGGTAGATGTAGAAAATTCTCTGATTGATTTGGAAAAGCAGCTTGATGAGAGCTCTTTTATGTAGGTACCAGAAGAGCAAGAAAGAGCCATGATCACCCCTCCAGTCACGCGAACTCCTCAAAATGAGGAAAAAAATCCAAAGCGAAACAGAGAAGGAGTTTCCACTTCAGGAATGGACACCTCTAATTTGCAGCAGGAAACAAGTAAAAGTAAGAGGCAAAGGCTCAATCCAGCCTCTGACCAGGAATATACAGAAGGATCATCACAGGTAACCAACACAAGGTAGACAGAAGCAGGCCCACAACTCCATCTGAAGAGATACAAGAGCCTTCCACATCACAGACTCAGATGTTGGAAAGGAAGCATATTGTGGAAGTATCTTCCTTCAATAGGCCTGCTGACAAAGACTAAGACATAAAGGACAGGTATAAAGAAATTAAAATTAGGAGTGAGAAGCTTAAAGCCCAAACATATGCTCAATACCTAAAGCTCACTCCCACAAATCAAACAAGGCTAATGTCAGCCTTTGACATTAAAGAGGGAAAGTTGCAGATGTCCTTTATCAAGCCTACAACTCAGCAGCCCGAAACATCATCAGATTACAAGAGGGTTGACTTTGAAGTGTTGGTGAGGGATATTCATCCCATAGACAAAATAGAACTACATAAATAGGCTAAGCAAATGATATACTCCACCCTTACAGGTAAATCCATAACTTCTCATCAGCTACAAAACTCAGTAAACAACATCTCAGCATAGTTTCAGTTGGAAAAGGCCTCCCCACAGGCCAAGGATACGAGGATTAAGTCTTTGGAAGACTTAATTATTGAATTGGGACACGACCCCAAGGATATAAAAGCTACTAAGCAACTGATAAAGAAGAAGAATGATAATATTGTTGCACTGAAGAAGCAATTGGAAATTCCCCAACTGCAACATCCTAAAACATTTGAAGTCATAGAGAACCAAGCCAAACATCAAGAGTTGATGGACTTGGTCTTGAAACTCAATGACTAGCTAAAGGAAACCGAGAATGAATTGGATAATTTAATCCAATTAAAACAAACTGAAATTGCATCAACTTCTGCAAATGTCATCCCCACAGTGTCTACAACAGTCCCTTCTACACTGGCAGCTTCACTTGCACCAACAGCTCCACCTGCCACATCATGGCTAGTTACAGCAGAATATACAGCAACAGGTACATCAGGAGAGGATGCAGACAAACTAGTGAAGGCCATGAATGAAATGTCCATCCAAGCAACCTAAATAAATAAATTAAGAGAAAATGTGGCAAGTTTAGAGACTGATTACAAACTTGCCCAGATCAGGCAGAAAGAAGAAGCTCAGAAGGCCAACAGGATGAATCAAAGAGTCAAAGCTATGGAAAGGGACCTTACACTACAAGAACCCCTTGGACAGACCAAGGAACTGTTATGGGCCAATAGCATTGACTCTGTCAATGATATTTGGCCATCAATTCAAGTTATTTTTTAACAAACAGAACTAATAAAGGTAGCTACAGAAGTTATGCAGAAAGTGAAGGAGGAATTGGGAGACAAGCCTGAGGATGCCAATGGACTCATCCATTTCCTCAAAAGCAAGAATAGATATGAACTCCATGAGCTAGACATAGAAGACAAAACTGAAACCATTTTAGAAATAAGAAAGGTTTTTTGCAAGAGGAACCTAATGCTAAACATGGAGGAAAAGTGCAAGAACATGCAAATGGTTGTTGATAGATTCATGGCCAAATTCCAAATTTTGAGGGAGAAAGGATCACCTAGTCCATTAGTCATCAATGATCAGCTTATGACTCAATAGGACTATGACAATAGACTTAGGGGATAAAGAACAAGCTAACACTTCAGCAGTTAAAGCCCTGCCAACAGGCAAAGTTTTATATAACACATTTGTAAACATGTTTTTCCTCCAACACGAGATAAAACACTTGTTCATCACCAAGCCCAATTTTGCCAAGTACACTGAAGTTGATGAGATATACCAAAGGATGATAAATATCAAATTACCTGATGTAGAATGGTGCGAAAAGATGATTGATTTACTGTGAGAAATTTACAGTAAAAGTTACTACACAGTGAAAATAGAGCAGCCAGGTAAATATATGGAAACAACACAGCAGGGTCAAAGAGTATGAGGGTCAAAGGGTATCAGGTGAAAAATAAAAATTGAAGAAGATTTCGGCGTAAAAGACTATAGCTGCAAGCCAGCATAAAGGGTTACAAATCCAACCATAAAACCCAGCACTACCACAATAAAAGGGACAACATGAAACAATTCAATAGTTGTCTCTATCTTCTGGGAAGAAGATATTTTTATTTCCTAGAATAAATCTCAAGTTTGTTTTGAGATATTTGGTAATAATTTTTGTATAAGCACTTCATAATTCGAAGTATGTAGGTTGGATTCTTGGACATTTCTATAGACTTCTTGATCAAAAGACTGTAAGCTATTGTATCACTGTTTGGACTAGCAAGCTGGATTAATGAATAAAGACAAGACATTTCACAAAATTCAAGTGTAGGGCGAAGTACATATAAGTATTTTCTCTTGTTTTGTTATTTTCTTTAAAATATTTTCCACAATCTTTAATGTGTCTGAAATCTAAATGCTATAATATGGAATGATATTTCAGAATTTTCTTCATTGCACTTTGTTATAACTATTATGCATCTTAATGTTTTCTGCTAATTACTCAAGTTAAGGAATTATTGATTGCCCCTTAGTTTAAGTAGTTCCCTGTAATCTATAGAAAAGGATTCTTGATTTCCCTTTGCTCATGATTATCCTCTGTTCTTCATTTTAATCCCTGTTTGAGAATTATTAAGTGCTCTCTCACCCTGGTTAAGATCATTTCACCCATCTGGCCCAAAGACCTACACTTTACTCTGCTAGCTTGCCCTTTGAACACTCCCTTTAATGAATTAATTCTAGTTTTGTTGCCCTTCTTTGACTCCATATCCCAATGGTCCAGAGGCATCATCCTATCCATCTGTTTTAAGGATTCCACCACCCAACCTTCAATACAAATCACAACCCCCCTAAACTTTAAGAACTAGCCTAAGATCCCAGCAAACAAAGCTAAATCATATAGAGAGAGCCCTCTCTGAGCCATAGGTTGGCTAGAGCCTATGCTTAAAAGTAGGTTTGTGGTTACCTCAGTTTTTTCCTTCTTCTGATAACTTCTAAGGAAAATTATGAGTGATAACACCGCGAATGCATGCTGACTCATTATCATTATTCAAGGAAACCACACCACCTAGAATAATTCGTTGGTGGTCTGTAAGGGGGCAGGCTTTCACTCATGTCAAACGCCTCTAGGTCTTGGGTTGTTAAGTTGTTTCCTTACGTCCAAGGAAGACAAGATCTTAGCCAAGAAGAAGTATTTTTAGGGCATACTCCAGGCACAATTTCGAAGGTTATGTTATCCCTTTAATCTAGACAAGTAATTATAGGGTTTATAGGTTTTGTGTGAAAAAAATAGAGTTATAATAAAAACATTATGAGTGGGAATACTTATTATAATTTAGTGGTTAATTTAGTAGTGATGATAGTTATATTTGGTCGCTATTCATGAATGTAAATTAACTCATCACTATTATGTAAGAATAACCACACCACTTGAAAATACTTGCTAGTAATCTATAAGGAGGCAGGTTTTCACTCTTGCCAAATACCTCTAAATCTTGAGTTGTTAATTTTTTTCCTTATATCCAAAAAAACGAACTCTTAATTATTTATTCCCAATATTAATTTATACAATATATTAAAAATAATAAAATAAAATAAATCACAATATAATAATATTTATTTTATTATTATATAGTTATTTTATAAAATATTATATATAGCGTTATTTTGTTGTCATTTTGGATTCATAGGTAACTATTAATAATAATAATAATAATGTTTGGATTACCATGTGCATGTTGTAGTAATAATATACGAACGTGAGCATAAGAGAATGGAGATGTAATAGTAAATTTATATGGCATATACAAAAACACTTCAAATATACAAAAACACTTTAAAGATAACAATATGAACAAGTATATGAGAGAGAGGGGACAAGGTAAAGGATGTTGCTATGGTGTGTTTTTTATTATTATTGTGTTAGATACATGGTATGCATTAAATTTAACCGTATTTGTATTACTATGTAAATGAGAGCATAAGAGAGTTGAGTTGAGGGTATAGGGTATTGTTTATAGGATATTCTACCTTAGTTAGTTACAAAAGACTACAAAATACACTTTAAAACAAGGGAAGCTGCGAGGTAGCAAGTCCCTGCATTAAGTTCAGCCTGAGAATGCATCTGCACCTACATTGAACACTTTTGCACAGAACGCATGAATACTCTTTGCAAACGAGTTAAAGGTGGAGTGACGGTTTAGGCTTAGATTTGGATTCGACAGTTGGTATAGGAATGAAGCCAATGATGTCCCCAAACGAGAAGGCTGATCTTGTATTTCGGGATTACCCCAGAGTAGAAATCCGGGATTAACAGAGCTGCTAAAGCAACTGCAAAATTTCCTATTGATTTCGCAGGACAGACAAATATTGAATTAACAGAAATGAACTGAACCTGAACTGCGTTAATGGATAGGGATAATAGTCTAAGAAGATGCCATAGAAGTAGAACCGGTCTTAGATGGTTGACGAATAGGTTTTTGCTTTTTGCCTGGCTGGGCATAGTCAGAGCTAGCAATAACTGTCATACTACTTCCCTCAGACTCAGAATGACTTTTTTGGCTTCTCGGATTCTCTTGTTCCAGCAATGTCCAATTCTGCTTTCAAACCTGAAAGTCCTTATTGCAGCGCCAGTCTATTCCAAAAGTCAGGTCAGTGCCACAGGTTCTTCTCAAGCATCAACATCAAAGAGCTCCAATGCCCTTACTTGAATCTAATCTAAGGAGGTCGATGTCCATTCAATTGGGGTATGTAACTTGTATGAGAAAAAGACTGAGAAGTCAAATGCTTCGGCGTCATGCAGTGCTGAAATATCTCCTCTCTTTCTTACGAAAAACACCAACAGCAAGAAAGGTGAGAAATTTCAGATGAAGACGCTCGTTATTGTTATAGCAATGTTATGTGGGTGTACACGAATATATAACAAGTCTAGTATTGCCGTGTGGGTCCGTTGTTTCATTATTAATGGATAGGTAAAGCTGGAATCTTGTGTCATACTAAATAAGTTATGGGTTGATTGTTTTTCATAAACTCTATTTTTATTTGATTATCGAGTTCCAAATTATAGCAATCCAAATTCGTTTGATATTTTATTGATTCTCCCTCTTGTAATTGTTGTAATGTTATGGGAGTAACCACAAATGTCAATCCAGAGCTGATATGTTGGCAGTTTCGAAACTTTATTGTTTTCTACTTATCTTTGTCATGATCTCACGCTTCCAAACATCAAACCGTTTCCATTTTGGCCATTAATCTCAGGGCCATGTGCACGTTATTCATTTTGATTGATAAGATTATGAGGAACATAAAGTCCAAACTATCTCAGGGCCATGTGCACGTTGTTCATTTTGATTGATAAGATTATGAGGAACATAAAGTCCAAACTACTGTTGAAATCGATGGCCGTAAAAACATATCATGTCTTCTTTTGTACGTCACATATGGCAGCTTTAATATATTTGTTTTGGAGTGGCATGCAAATTGCAACGTAGTAACCCATTCAACATTTTTTTGTCTTTCTCAAACGTCTAATTTTTAAATAAAATATTTTTTAAATTTGGCCGTCGTCATCTTTAAGAGTTTTTATTTGTCTGTTCTGCGTATTCCTACATTAGGCGATACAACTTTTATGGACCATTGTTTTCACTGATACACCTGTTTTATAAAAAAGCCTCAACACAGCCACGTACCTCTCATGCATATCAAATGGCTTCTTCCGGATATGGGGTACATGCATACCAAATGTCCAGGTTGGGAGGCTTTTCTGTCATGTTCGATGAAGGCCAACCTACATGTATACCGAATAATGTGACAACCAGATCAGTGTGAAGGCAGAAAACATGAAATTTTGCAAAGAGTGGCCCACTTCCCTCGGATTTGTGCAGTGGAGGCAAGCTTCAGAGTATTCTTGTTCTTGATAACGAATTTCTTCCTCCGTAGCAACGCCCTTCTTCGGTATCAGATTCTCAGTACGATGCACTATGGTTCTATGGGTTCTATGTCTGGTCCATTAGACATGAAAGTGACTGACGATTCGCTAATATAGCTCTAGGCCCATGTAGCTCAACACCACATCAAAGGAGGGAGGAGAGGCAGATTTAGATGCACTGGGAATAGAGTCAGTTTATGCACCAGCGCCATAAGTAGATCAGTAGACCTAGCAGCAACATCCCTTCGCTTAGAGCCTGCAGCATTCCTTCCAGTTACAGATCGATACCCAACCCTATTAGATTATAGACATGGAGAGCCAGTTACGGACCTTCATGAGCAAGATACATATACAGTAGCTTCTTCCCTTTGCTCAGTTCCATACATAGATCCTCCAGCATCAGTAACATACCTAGAAGCGTAGATAGAGACAAAGGCAGGGACAAGGGAAACTCTTGCTTCTGGGTCATCAAATGAATCAATGGATCATGGGTCATCAACTAAATCCCGAATAGGAAGGGGTGCCAGGCGAAGTGATGGCTCTTTAATAGGCTATTGAATGGGGATGTCGGCTTTTCCTTTGCTTAAATCGCTTATTCCACTGATTATGTAGCTGGATCTTTAGATGGTGCCGCTTCACCGACTGTAACTGTAAGATCCCTAAACCGCATGGGAACTGTAAGAGTATGCCTTCGCTCAGCGAGAGCTGGGAGCGCCAAATCATCTCCACTGGTCTGCATTTTGTGTTGTAAACTCTCTGGAACCCCATTTGCAGAAAAGCTGAATAACTCTAGACAATGTGTTTCATGTAGTTTAAATCAGTGTGAATAATGGTCAGTGTTATCATTTCTTAGAAATTTGAAAAATGTCCATGACGTAATTGTACTTACTGCTATGTAAATGTACAAATATCTTGCTTAAAATTTAGATTTCAGTGAAAATTTTGAAAAACAAAGTAAATACAACAGGTTTGATTTAACTCATTGTAATATTTTGAGAATGGTATCCAAAACTAGGCTCGTTGTAATTAAAATCTGTTGTCACGAAGCCTTTCATTTTTATCTATTTTTTGTCATTACATCACTGAATGATATGCCAAATAATAGACTTAATAGTAGTCCTCAGAAGATGATGATGAATGATACCTTGATTAACTGGAAAGGTCTCAATATAGAGTTGCTGTTACGTGCCACATGCAATCCGCAAGTTATCTTCAATAAATAGTTCAAGTAGTTCTTTTGGAAAAGTTGATAATTCTATGAGTTTTGTGCAGTGCTGCAGGTAAAGTTTATTTAATCGAGGAAGACTGCTAAAACTTGTAGGAAAAATCTCCAATATCCTGTGGAAGGCAACACCCACCTGATTTTAGATGCTCCAATTAAGTAAGTCTAGAAGAACTAGGTGGAAGCACTGATAAACTATAGTTTTCTTCCATTTCTAGAATTCTTGGCTTTGAAAGATTTCCAATGCTCTGAGGAAGTTCACACATATTGTAGCATCTATTCTGAAATAACTCTTGTAAACAAACCAGATTTCGAATTATGTTCATTGCTTTAACAACTAGGTACTGTGGTGGGTTTAAGACCTTACCATGAAGAAGCTATTACCATAAGCAGACGATGGGGTGGTCCAGGAGATCAGCTTGCTTGCCAGCCCCATCGTTTAAGTTGGTGGGGGGGTTTTTCCCCCGGCCGATGAAGAAGTGCCGCGAGATCCTGCAATTACTAATGGGAAAATCCTCCAATTGCTAATGGTCCGATCCATTATGATGCTAAAGCGGGAGACTCGGTACAGGCCCAGCCAGAGCTGCTATCTCTCTCAGACGGATAGAAGAAATAGCATTCACACTCTATGAAGACTAGAGCATCCAGGAGATGCTCAGACAGCTCAGACAGTTTTAGGAAGAGGTGTAGATATTCCATCCACCTATAACACATGCTCACATACCTGTAACACATGCTCACATACACCTGTAATCTCTCACATACACTTGTAACTACCTGCCAGCAACTCCGAGCAACTAACTGCAAGCAAGAAACTCAAACTAATGTCTCAAACTTTTGATGTCTCAAACTAATGTTAACATTAGTTATGTAGGCTAAAACATTTTAAAAAAATGAACAGTGTGAAACCAAAATAACATATAGCCTAGCCTCTTCTGCCTCGAGAAGAGGAAAAATAAGAAGGAAAATAAATCTGTATCGAAAAACTTTGGAGGGCGAATCGGGGCGAATCGGTCTTCGTCGAGAAACTTTGGTTATAGCGTGATTAGTCGAATTAACAAACCGCCGAACTAATGCTAAGAGGGGCATTATCGATTACTATAGTCCCTGGCCATTGCCAGATGGTAGGGACTAATAAGGAGAAGGTTAAGTAAGACGTTGATTTTCAAATTAATCAACTATTATAATTTACTATAGGAAATCTCTCACTTCTTTGTTATTGCTTCATACTACACAAAATTTATGGTAAAGAGTATGATGAATGGTTTGATCTTCTATATTTTTTATATATATATATATATATATATATATATATATATATATATATATATATATATATATATATATATATATATATATATAGATAGATAGTTATATAATGAAGATTTAATATTTAAAAGAATTTTGATTTTATTAGTTCATGATATGAATTAGATCATTATATTGTTTGTCATTTATTTCGATGTTTTTAGAGTTTAAAAATAGAGGAATCAACTTTCGGGACCATTTTTATTGGTGAGGCCTAGTTTGGAAAATTAGGGTTTGAAACCTTTCAAGAGCATTTTGAGGTATCAAATGATGTTTTGGGTGGTAAAACTTTGCTATTCTAGCATCACACATTTCTTTCCTATTCTACACACAGAGAACTTTCCGATGGCCCAGGAATCATACCAATCAGAATTTATATGCGAAAGTTATGCCACTCAGAAGTTGACCTTCTTGTTTTCAACACCATAATTCAACAGGATGTTACATCAACCCCCATTATGCATGAAAAATGGGCTAGCCAAGCGATTATGATGTAGAAGACTCTAGAAGAGCCTATATTGTAACTCTAGTTAAGATTTGAGGTAGTCAAACCTAAGCACTAATAGGCTATCGCATTGTGTTATAATCAAGCCACGAGGAGGAAAAGGGGATTCCATTATTTTGAGTGCATTTGTTCCATAGTTGAGAAAATATTGTCAAGAGGGATAGGAGATAGAGCACATAGAGAATATTTTTACATTGAACCCATCAGCCACATGCCATACTTCTATGTACTCACTGCCATATTTCCAATCAGAGAAAGAGAGCAAAGTGACCTCACCTTCAAGTTGGGTTTTTCTCCCGAAAGGGTTCCCAATTCACATATTGTGTTAGATGTGTGTGTGAGATTTTATTTCATTGTTATCTATTTTATACATAATTTTAAATTTGCATGCATGCACTATTCACAGTGAATCTACAAATCTGGACATCTAATAAAACTGTAATAGTGTGGAATTTCATATTTTAAATATATTTTTATTAGATTTGTCGTAACGAATTGTCCAGTGGAATATCCACGAAAGTGTATAGATCATATTGGTATTGGAGCCAGGTTTCTTTGGGTGTATTGTAGATATTTTCATTGGATCTAGATCGATTGGGCCAAAAGTCGTGAAACCCTAATCATGATCGACGAATCTGTGAATAACCCTCGTGATCCTGCAGAGGAGAGGTTTTTGTGACTGGAACAAAATGTTGTTGATATAAATCTCCTCATGGCAGATTTGAGAAATAAGCTTGGGATATTTGGAGAAGATGGGGGTTCAAATGCATAAGAAAAAATAGAAGGGGGATCAGGAGATCGGGAAGAAATGAAGAACTAAACAAAGAAAGAACTCAAAAAAGATCAACCCAGTTCAATGTTGGCATTATGGCACAGGTTTGGAGCTATGGCAGAGATGTTGTCCTTGATGGCAACTCTCTTTGATAACAGATCTCAGTTCAGGCTTTCAGAATGAAGGAAAAGACATATACGCAGGTTCATCTAGACGAAGATGCGTATACACGCGAGTTAGACGTTACAAAGGTGCGTATGCGTATACACAGACTTTCACGCAAGGAAAAGCGCGTATATATTGGAAAACTTACCTTTGGTCCATGGTAGTTAGTCCTTGGTACTTGAACCTATGGTTTTGGACCATGGTATCTCGTCAGAAGTGTTGATCCCAAGTCTTGGGCCTGTGGTATTGTGTTATTATGGTTTTGGACCGTGGTATTGAGAAAGGCCTAAGACTATAAAAGAGGAAGGAGATCATTTGGCAAAGCATATTTGGAATCAATTGAATATCTAACATGTGCTAGATCTGAAACTTTTGTGATTGGGATTATGCTGCAGATCTGGATCTGAATGAAGGAGGAACCTAAGCGCATAAAGAAGGATAAGATCTATTGATGGGTCATAATCTTTAAAGCTTGAATGATAATATCTATGTACGATTTTGATCTGTTCTGTGAGGTGCACACTTGATTTATAAATCTGATAAACTGGGTTATTTAGCATTTGGCTGTTTGAAAGAGTAAATTCTCCTTTATAGATTTGTACGCAGGTTCAGTGAAGCAAAGGCGCGTATACACGCAGGTTCCGTAAAGGAAAACTACGTATACACAGGTTGCTCCACACACAAGAGCGTATGCACGCAGGTTTCAGCTTGTTTAAGTAGCGTATACATATTTTATTGTGATCTAGCTACCTATGTTTGTTGCTGCAATGTTCTGGGTTCAGAATTCAGTATATGGTTACTGTCGCTGTGCTCTGGGTACAGCTGTCAGAGAAGTGTTTATTGTGAATCAGTTTTGTTCGATGGAAAGGAGATTGGTTGAAGCAGAGATCTTGATGATTGATTGATGTTCATGGATCTAGTCTGAAAATTTATGAAACGTGGTTGCTAGAAGAAAGAGATGGTGGTAGCCTTCTGTAGGCCAGCACCTACATACTAGTATCTTGGCTAGTGCAAGAGCTAAGGGGGTTGTAGCTCCCTTCCAGGAGAAGTTGGAGAATGAGAGATGGTTGTAGCTCTCTACAGGTTGCAGCCTGCGTACTGGTAAAGGACTACACCAGTACATTGTAAAAGAAGTTTCTAATTTAAAAGGAAGATAGAGACGAATTGCAGCAGGTGGTTTTCACCCACATTGGGTTTCCACCTTATATCTTGTGTTCTTGTGTGAGATTTTATTTCTGCTCTGTTTTACTGTTTCTGGTTACTGGTTATTTGATTCTGAAACACAGATTAACAATCAACATCAGAAAGATAAAGTAAATTAAAAGTTTGCTCTGTATACGCGGGTTTAATACTGATTCACCCCCCTCCCTCTCAGTATTATTTCCAACAATTGGTATCAGAGCAGGTCCTTCAGAAGAAGCTTTATCTTTTGAAGGAAGATCTTTCATAATGAGCAACTACGAGAGGGAAGCATCAATCAGGCCACCAATTTTTGATGGGACAAACTTCGTATATTGGAAGGTAAGAGTTACTGCCTATCTTCAATCTCTTGGTACAGAAGTCTGGGATATCATAGATACAGGGTATAGTTTTCCATCAGCAACTCCTACAAATCCGGCTAAGAAAAAGAAATATGAAACAAATGCAAAGGCGGTCAATACTCTATTAGGATGTCTATCTCAATCAGAATTTGTCAAGGTTATGAAGTATAAATCCGCAAAAGAAATATGGGACAAGATTGTACTGAGCTATGAAGGAGATGATCATGTAAAATGAGAAAAAATTCAAACCCTCAGAATTCAGTATGAAAATCTCAGAATGCATAATGATGAAAGTGTGGCTAACTATTTCCTTCGGGTAGATGAGATTGTTAATTGTATGAAAAATTTGGGAGAAGAAATAAAAAAGGTTGTTGTAGTTGAAAAAGTTCTAAGATCTTTGTCCCCTAGATTTGAATCTAAAGTTTCTGCAATAGAAGAAAAAGAGAATCTACGAAATCTTACAATATCACAGCTGCACGGAATTCTAACTGCTTATACAATGAGGAAAGGAGGGCCATCAGACAAGAGAGAAGCTGCTTTCAAGGTTTCAGGGAAAGGAGACTACTATGAATCAGGACACGTGTCAGAAGAAGAAGAAGAATCAAATTTTGTCAAAAACCTTCAACGAGGTGCTGGAAGATTTCGCGGTAAGTTACCTTTCAAATGCTTTGCTTGTGGAAGAGTAGGTCACTATGCTGCCAAATTTCATCATAAGGATAAGGGGAAGGAACCTGTTAGATGGAACAAGAAACAGAATGCAAATAAGGAAAGCTATTACGCTCATGAAGATAGTGATGGACTATCAAATAGTGATGAAGATGAACGAGGTAATAATTTTAAACTTTTAATGGCATTTGAAGATGATGATTACATGGATACTATAGATGAAGAAGGTTTTTATGAAGAAATCTCTAAACTCAAAGTCTGTTTAGAAGAGAAAAATATGATTATTGATTCTCTACAATGTCAACTGGCTGAAAGGGAAAAACATCATGAAAAATTGGAATGTGAAATTGTTGGTCTTAGAAAAGAGATTGAGAAAACAAAAGCTCTTAATCTTAAATTCGTTAAAGGATCTGAAACTCTGGATGAGATTATCAATGTGCAGCCTTCTCCACTAATCAATACAGGTCTGGGATACAATGGAGAAGCATCACAAGAATCCACTTCCAAAAGTTATCTTGATGCAGCAAGGAGGAGCGAGCAAGGCCTAATAGAAATCATCAGGTAAATCAGGGACAGTTTTCCTCAAGAATGAACAAGGACTATCAGGAAAATCAGGGACAATCTACTTTAAGGACAAACAGAAGCTACAACCAGCCACAGGTAAAACATTCTCAATTTGCCTCAAGAATGGATGCCAATAGGAACTACAATCATTTGGCTGGTAGATTTCACAATCACGGGAGTTTCTTCAATGGCCAATGTTTCTCATGCCATAACTTTGGCCACAAAGCTGCTCAATGTGTTGCCTATAAGACAATCACGACTAGAGAAGCTCAAAAACAAAGAAGTATGACTGGAATCATGAAAAGGACCTACAACAACTTCTCAGCCCTTGAAAATGAAATTGAATGTTCTATTTGTAATAACTTTGGTCATGAAGATTCTGAATGCAGGAGCAGGTTTGGGAAGACAACTCATAAGGAACAAATCTCAAGTACCAGAAGATGGAGAATGAAGGAACCACAACGAGAAATATTTGGGATAGCTTTATATGCAGAAGGACAGGAAAATCAATGGTACATCGACAGTGGATTTTCGAAGCATATGATAGGTGATAAAGAAAAACTTGAATCATATAGTGTTTTAGAAAAGGGAAAGAAAGTTTCATTTGGAAATGATACCCTGCAGTCATAAAAGGAAAAGGCACTGCTCAGTTGAAAGAAAAGGTCAAAGCTGGAGATGTTTTGTATGTTGATGGTTTGAAGCATAATCTTCTAAGTGTCAGTTAGATGTGCGATCAAGGAACCGAGGTAATATTTCGATCAAATGGATGTAGTGTTCGTGATCTTGATACAGGAAAACCAGTGATCAAAGGCAAAAGAACTCTAAATAACTTATACATATTTGAAGAAGGACAACAACAATGCTATTTGAGCAAGGATGATGAACACTGGTTATGGCACCAGAGGTTGGGTCATCTAAGCTTTTCACAAATAAGGAAAGCATGCAAATACCAGGCAGTTTGTGGTATTCCAGATATCAAAATTCCAGACAACACCATATGCAAATCATGTCAGTTTGGTAAGCAAACCAGAACCAACTTCCCTGAGAAGGATGGATCAACTAGCAGGCCTCTTGAATTAGTCCATACAGATGTATTTGGTCCATTTAGGACAAGGTCACCTCGAGGAGAAGAATACATTATATTATTCATTGACGACTTCTCTAGGATGGTTTGGTTAGGTCTTATGAAACACAAGGATGAAGCATTCGAAAAATTCAAATCCTTCAAAGCCTTGGCTGAAAACGAATCAGATCACAAAATTAAGTGCCTCAGATCTGAAAAAGGTGGGGAGTTTACCTCAAATGAATTTTTCAATTTCTGTGAAGATCATGGAATAAGAAGGGAATTTTCTACAGCTAGGACTCCTCAGCAAAATGGAGTGGTGGAAAGGATGAACAGAACGGTTCAACAAATGGCTCGTGCTATGCTTGATGAGTCTGCAACTCCCGCAACATTCTGGGGTGAAGCTGCATTTGTTGTGGTTGTTATTCTCAACAAAACAAATGTCCAGGTGAATAGCACTCAAAATCCTCATGAGCTCTGGTATGGTGAGACTCCTTCGGTAAAGCATTTCAAAATTTTTGGAAGCAAATGCTATATTAAGAATAATGATGAATATCTTGGAAAACTTCAACCTCGAGTGGATGAAGGCATTCTCCTTGGTTATTCTCCCCACAGCAAAGCATATAAGTGTTACAATAAAAGACTTGGAAGAATTGTTGACAGCATTGATGTAGTGGTTGATGAAAAAGGATACATTCCTAGGCAAGTAAATTATGAAAATATCGAAGAGAATGAAGACTACTCTCCAAATCAGACTAATGATGAAGAAGAACCTTAAGAGGCACCAGAGGAATAGATAAGGATAGAAGAGAAGACTCCATGCAAGTACGTTCAAAAGAATCATCCAGAATCTCAGATTTTGGGGCAGAAAGAAGCAGGTGTATAAACAAGAAGAACAATTGCAGAAGCCTCAAGCTATTTGGCATTGCTCTCCTCCACTGAACCTCAAAATGTAAAATAGGCATGCAAAGATGAATGCTGGGTCAAGGAAATGGATGAAGAACTTGAGCAGATTGAAAAGAATAACACTTGGGAGTTGGTTCCTAGAACAAAATATAAGAATGTCATAGGGACAAAATGGATCTTTAAAAATAAGATGAATGAAAATGGAGAAGTGATTAGAAACAAGGCCAGACTTGTTTGTAAAGGGTATGCCCAACAAGAAGGAATATACTTCAAAGAAACTTTTGCTCCTGTTGCTAGACTTGAGGCCATCCGAATGTTCCTTGCTCTCTCACGTTTTTAGAAGTTCAAAGTATTTCAAATGGACGTGAAATCGGCCCTCTGAATGGAGACTTAGAAGAAGAAGTGTACATTGAGCAACCAGATGGTTTCATTCTTGGGAATGATCCAAATCTTGTATGCAGACTAAAGAAGGATCTCTATGGTCTTAAACAGGCTCCAAGGGCTTGGTACTACCTTTTGGACAAATATCTTCATCAACAAGGCTTTTCAAAAGGATCAGCAGATAGCAATCTTTATGTAAAAATTGAAAATGACAAATTACTAATACTTGTTGTGTATGTAGATGATATTATCTTTGGGAGCAATGAAGAAGCTATGAGTCAAAACTTTGCCTTGGTGATGCAGAAAGAATTCGAAATGTCTTTGCTTGGAGAACTGACATATTTTCTTGGATTGCAAATCCAACAAAATGAAGGCGGTATCTTTTTGTCTCAAACCAAGTATCTCAAGCAGATCTTGAAGAAATATGGCATGGAAGATGCAAAACCAGTATGTACCCCCATGGTTACAGGATGCAGCCTCAGTGCAAATGATGAATCAGCAGCAGTGCATCAACCAACCTATAGATCTATGATTGGAAGTCTACTTTATTTGACAGGTACCTGACCAGACATCATGCATGCAGTGGGAATAGTTGGAAGATTTCAAGAAAATCCTAAGGAAACTCATCTTCAGGCAGTTAAGAGAATCTTCAAGTACCTTCAAGGAACTAAAAACTATGGCTTATGGTAACCTAGAGATACAGATCTCACACTTCATGCTTATACAGATGCAGATTGGGCCAGAAGCGTGGATGATAGGAAGAGCACAAGTGGTGGTGCATTCTTCATGGGTTCCAGATTAGTATCTTGGTTCAGCAAGAAACAGAGTTCGATTGCTTTATCTACAGCTGAAGCAGAATATGTGGCTGCTGCATCTTGCTGCACTCAACTCCTTTGGTTGATGCAGATCTTGCAGGATTTTCAAATCACTTGTACACCACCTATCTCCATCTTATGTGATAATGCAAGTGCAATCAGCATTTCAAAGAACCGAGTCATGCATTCAAAGACCAAGCACATACCGATCAAGTATCACTTTCTCCGGGAACAAGTGTTGGAACAAAAGGTCAAATTGGAGTATGTTCCTTCTAAGGAACAAGTTGCTGATATTCTCACCAAACCACTGCCCAGGGAAACTTTTGAATACCTCAGACAGAAGCTGGGGGTAGTTGATGCATCATCTTGCTGTTAAATCTTGTTTGGTTCAGAGAAAAATGGGTGTACGCGAGTTGCCAGAGGAGGATCCGCGTACATACGCCAGTTTGTGTAGAGACAGTCACGTATATAGAGGTTTGATGGATATCAGTAGGGACAGGCTTTGGTTGAAGATATTCTGATATGGGTCTGACAGAGACCATTCGGCACAGGTTCAGGGGGAGCAGATAAACTTCTAATGATGCATTGTTGGCATTATCTTAGAAGCTTTTGGTTCTAAGCTGTTGTTGAGTTTAGGTGGAACAAAGGCAGAGGGAGAACAGAAGGAAATCTTGGTTGTTGATCTGAATGATGATTGACAGATGTTGCTGCTATCAGTTATTGGTGACTTTCATAAGTATTTCGTCTCTATGTCATGTATCTCTTTTGTGGTATCTCGTTTATCGTATCAAGGTCATGTAACGGCCTATTTTGGTTTCCCCACTATGCCTGGGATGAACATGTAATGAACTTAGTTGGCATATGTAAATTTTTGATGTATCCCCACTTGGTTGGGTGATGGATGTATGTAATGAGTCTTTTGGTGATAGGAAGGTATTTTATGATGTATAAGTCATGGTTCTTCTTGAAGAACATCTTTTTACAGATCTTGCCTACAATCAGGGGGAGCATGGTCAGCATAGTAGGGCAGAGATTTCAGCATGTTCTCAGGGGGAGCACAACCCTTTGCCCTTGATGACAAAGGGGGAGAATGACTTTGAGGATCTTGGGGTTTCCATTAAGTCCAAAGGGTGATATTGTTGGCATTATGGCACAATTTTGGAGCTATGGCACAGGTGTTGTCCTTGATGGCAACTCTCTTTGATAACAGATCTCAGTTCAGGCTTTCAGAATGAAGGAAAATACATATACGCAGGTTCATCTAGATGAAGATGCGTATACACGTGGGTTAGACATTACAAAGGCACGTATGCGTATACATGCACTTTCACGCAAGGAAAAGCGCATACATATTGGAAAACTTACCTTTGGTCCGTGGTAGTTAGTCCTTGGTACTTGAACCTATGGTTTTGGACCATGGTATCTCATCAGAAGTGTTGATCCCAAGTATTGGGCCCATGGTATTGTGTTATTATGGTCTTGGTCCGTGGTATTGAGAAAGGCCTAAGACTATAAAAGAGGAAGGAGATCATTTGGCAAAGCATCTTTGGAATCAATTGAATATCTAACATGTGCTAGATCTGAAACTTTTGTGATTGGGGTTATGGTGCAGATCTAGATCTGAATGAAGGAGGAACCTAAGTGCATAAAGCAGGATAAGATCTATTGATGGGTAATAATCTTTAAAGCTTGAATGATAGTATCTTTGTATGATTTTGATCTGTTCTGTGAGGCGCACACTTGATCTATAAATCTGATAATCTGGGTTATTTATCATTTGACTGTTTGAAATAGTAAATTCTCCTTTATAGATCTGTACGCAGGTTCAATGAAGCAAAGTCGCGTATACACGCAGGTTCCATAAAGGAAAACTACGTATACGCAGGTTGCTCCACACATAGGAGCGTATGCACGTAGGTTTCAGGTTGTTTAAGTAGCGTATACATATTTTATTATGATCTAGCTGCCTCTGTTTTTTGCTGCAGTGTTCTGGGTTCAGAATTTGGTATATGGTTACTGTCGCTGTGTTCTGGGTACAGCTGTCAGAGAAGTGTTTATTGTGAATCAGTTTTGTTCGGTGGAAAGGAGATTGGTTGAAGCACAGATCTTGATGATTGATTGATGTTCATGGATCTAGTCTGAAAATTTATGAAACGTGGTCCCTAGAAGAAAGAGAAGGTGGTAGCCTTCTGTAGGCCAGCACCTACGTACTAGTATCTTGGCTAGTGCAAGAGCTAAGGGGGTTGTAGCTCCCTTCGAGGAGAAGCTACTATCTCTCTCAGACGGATAGAAGAAATAGGATTCGCACTCTATGAAGACCAGAGCATCTAGGAGATGCTCAGACATCTCAGACAGTTTTAGGAAGAGGCGTAGATCTTCCATCCACCTGTAACACATGCTCACATACACCTGTAATCTCTCACATACACTTGTAACTACCTGCCAGTGACTCCGAGCAACTAACTGCAAGCAAGCAACTCAAACTAATGTCTCAAACTTTTGATGTCTCAAACTAATGTCAAACTAATGTTAACATTAGTTATGTAGGCTAAAACATTTTAAAAAATGAACTGTGTGAAACCAAAATAACATATAGTCTAGCCTCTTCCGCCTCGAGAAGAGGCCAAATAAGAAGGAAAATAAATCTATATCGAAAAACTTTGGAGGGCGAATCGGGGCGAATCGGTCTTCGTCAAGAAACTTTGGTTATAGCGTGATTAGTCGAATTAACAAACCACCGAACTAATGCTAAGAGGGGCATTATTGATTACTATAGTCCCTAGCAATTGCCAGATGGTAGGGACTAATAAGGAGAAGGTTAAGTAAGACGTTGATTTTCAAATTAATCAACTATTATAATTTACTATAGGAAATCTCTCACTTCTTTGTTATTGCTTCATAGTACACAAAATTTATGGTAAAGAGTATGATGAATGGTTTAATCTTCTGTATTTTATTATATATATATATATATATATATATATATATATATATATATATATATATATATATATATATATATATATATAGTTATATAATGAAGATTTAATATTTAAAAGCATTTTGATTTTATTAGTTCATGATATGAATTAGATCATTATATTGTTTGTCATTTATTTCAATGTTTTTAGAATTTAAAAATAGAGGAATCAACTTTCGGGACCATTTTTATTGGTGAGGCCTAGTTTGGAAAATTAGGGTTTGAAACCTTTCAAGAGCATTTTGAGGTATCAAATGATGTTTTTGGGGGTAAAACTTTGTTATTCTGGCATCACACATTTCTTTCCTATTCTACACACAGAGAACTTTCCGATGGCCCAGGAATCATACCAATCAGAATTTATATGCGAAAGTTATGCCACCCAGAAGTTGACCTTCTTGTTTTCAACACCATAATTCAACAGGATGTTGCATCAACCCCCATTATGCATGAAAAAGGGGCTAGCCAAGCGATTATGATGTAGAAGACTCTAGAAGAGCCTATATTGTAACTCTAGTTAAGATTTGAGGTAGTCAAACCTAAGCACTAATAGGCTATCGCATTGTGTTATAATCAAGCCACCAGGAGGAAAAGGGGATTCCATTATTTCGAGTGCATTTGTTCCATAGTTGAGAAAATATTGTCGAGAGGGATAGGAGATAGAGCCCATAGAGAATATTTTTCCATTGAACCCATCGGCCACATGCCATACTTCTATGTACTCACTGCCATATTTCCAATTAGAGAAAGAGAGCAAAGTGACCTCACCTTCAAGTTGGGTTTTTCTCCCGAAAGGGTTCCCAATTCACATATTGTGTTAGATGTGTGTGTGAGATTTTATTTCATTGTTATCTATTTTATACATAATTTTAAATTTGCATGCATGCACTATTCACAGTAAATCTACAAATCTGGACATCTAATAAAACTGTAATAGTGTGGAATTTCATATTTTAAATATATTTTTATTAGATTTGTCGTAACAAATTGTCCAGTGGAATATCCACGAAAGTGTATAGATCATATTGGTATTGGAGCCAGGTTTCTTTGGGTGTATTTTAGATATTTTCATTGGATCTAGATCAACTGGGCCAAAAGTCGTGAAACCCTAATCATGATCGACGAATCTGTGAATAACCCTCGTGATCCTGCAGAGGATAGTTTTTGTGACTGGAACAAAATGTTGTTGATATAAATCTCCTCATGGTGGATTTGAGAAATAAGCTTGGGATATTTGGAGAAGATGGGGGTTCAAATGCATAGGAAAAAATAGAAGGGGGATCAGGAGATCGGGAAGAAATGAAGAACTAAACAAAGAAAGAACTCAAAAAAGATCAACCCAGTTCAATGTTGGCATTATGGCACAGGTTTGGAGCTATGGCATAGGTGTTGTCCTTGATGGCAACTCTCTTTGATAATAGATCTCACTTCAGGCTTTCATAATGAACGAAAAGACATATACGCAGGTTCATCTAGACGAAGATGCGTATACACGCAAGTTAGACGTTACAAAGGCACGTATGTGTATACAAACACTTTCACGCAAGGAAAAGCGTGTATATATTGGAAAACTTACTTTTGGTCCGTGGTAGTTAGTCCTTGGTACTTGAACCTATGGTTTTGGACCATGGTATCTCATCAGAAGTGTTGATCCCAAGTATTGGGCCCGTGGTATTGTGTTATTATGGTTTTGGACCGTGGTATTGAGAAAGGCCTAAGACTATAAAAGAGGAAGGATATCATTTGGCAAAGCATCTTTGGAATCAATTGAATATCTAACATGTGCTAGATCTGAAACTTTTGTGATTGGGGTTATGATGCAGATCTGGATCTGAATGAAGGAGGAACCTAAGCACATAAAGAAGGATAAGATCTATTGATGGGTCATAATCTTTAAAGCTTGAATGATAGTATCTTTGTACGATTTTGATCTGTTCTGTGAGGCGCACACTTGATCTATAAATCTGATAATCTAGGTTATTTAACATTTGACTGTTTGAAAGAGTAAATTCTCCTTTATAGATCTGTACGCAGGTTCAGTGAAGCAAAGAAGCGTGTACACACAGGTTCCGTAAAGGAAAACTGCGTATACACAGGTTGCTCCACACACAAGAGCATATGCACGCAGGTTTCAGGTTGTTTAAGTAGCGTATACATATTTTATTGTGATCTAGCTACCTATGTTTGTTGCTGCAGTATTCTGGGTTCAGAATTTGGTATATGGTTATTGTCGCTATGTTCTGGGTACAGCTGTCAGAGAAGTGTTTATTGTGAATCAGTTTTGTTCGGTGGAAAGGAGATTGGTTGAAGCAGAGATCTTGATGATTGATTGATGTTCATGGATCTAGTCTGAAAATTTATGAAACATGGTCCCTAGAAGAAAGAGAAGCTGGTAGCCTTCTGTAGGCCAGCACCTACGTACTAGTATCTTGGCTAGTGCAAGAGCTAAGGGGGTTGTAGCTCCCTTCCAATAGAAGCTGGAGAATGAGAGAGGGTTGTAGCTCTCTACAGGTTGCAGCCTGCGTACTAGTAAAGGACTGCACAAGTACATTGTAAAAGAAGTTTCTAATTTAAATGGAAGATAGAGACGAATTGCAGCAGATGGTTTTCACCCACATTGGGTTTCCACCTTATATCTTGTGTTCTTGTGTGAGATTTTCTTTCTGCTCTGTTTTACTGTTTCTGGTTACTGTTTATTTGATTCTGAAAAACAGATTAAAAATCAACATCAGAAAGATAAAGTAAATTAAAAGTTTGCTCTGTATACGCAGGTTTCCTTATGCAGAGTTGCGTATATATGCGGGTTTAATACTGATTCACCCCCCCCCCTCTCATTTTTATTTCCAACAATTGGTATCAGAGCAGGTCCTTCAGAAGAAGCTTGATCGCTTGAAGGAAGATCTTTCATCATGAGCAACTACGAGAGGGAAGCATCAATCAGGCCACCAATTTTTTATGGGACAAATTTTGTATATTAGAAGGTAAGAGTTACTGCCTATCTTCAATCTCTTGGTACAGAAGTCTAGGATATCATAGATACAGGGTATACTTTTCCATCAGCAACTCCTACAAATCCGGCTAAGAAAAAGAAATATGAAACAAATGCAAAGGCGGTCAATACTCTATTAGGATGTCTATCTCAATAAGAATTTGTCAAGGTTATGCATTATAAATCCGCAAAAGAAATATGGGACAAGATTGTACTGAGCTATGAAGGAGATGATCAGGGAAAATGAGAAAAACTTCAAACCCTCAGAATTCAGTATGAAAATCTCAGAATGCATAATGATGAAAGTGTGGCTAACTATTTCCTTCGTGTAGTTGAGATTGTTAATTGTATGAGAAAATTGGGAGAAGAAATAAAAGAGGCTGTTGTGGTTGAAAAAGTTCTAAGATCTTTGTCCCCTAGATTTGAATCTAAAGTTTCTGCAATAGAAGAAAAAGAGAATCTACGAAATCTTACAATGTCACAGCTGCACAGAATTCTAACTGCTTATGCAATGAGGAAAGGAGGGCCATCATAAGGATAAGGGGAAGGAACCTATTAGATGGAACAATAAACAGAATGCAAATAAGAAAAGCTATTACGCTCATGAAGATAGTGATGGACTATCAAATAGTGATGAATATGAACGAGGTAATAATTTTAAACTTTTAATGGAATTTGAAGATGATGATTACATGGATGCTATAGATGAAGAAGGTTTTTATGAAGAAATCTCTAAACTCAAAGGTTGTTTAGAAGAGAAAAATATGATTATTGATTCTCTACAATGTCAACTGGCTGAAAGGGAAAAACATCATGAAAAATTGGAATGTGAAATTGTTGGTCTTAGAAAATAGATTGAGAAAACAAAAGCTCTTAATCTTAAATTCGTTAAAGGATCTGAAACTCTGGATGAGATTATCAATGTGCAGCATTCTCCACTAATCAAGATAGGTCTGTGATACAATGGAGAAGCATCACAAGCATCCACTTCCAAAAGTTATCTTGATGCAGCAAGGAGGAGCGAGCAAAGGCCTAATAGAAATCATCAGGTAAATCGGGGACATTTTTCCTCAAGAATGAACAAAGGCTATCAGGAAAATCAGGGACAATCTACTTTAAGGACAAACAGAAGCTACAACCAGCCACAAGTAAAACCTTCTCAATTTGCCTCAAGAATGGATGCCAATAGGAACTACAATCATTTGGCTGGTAAATTTGACAATCACAGGAGTTTCTTCAATGGCCAATGTTTCTCATGCCATAACTTTGGCCACAAAGCTGCTCAATGTGTTGCCTATAAGACAACCATGACTAGAGAAGCTCAAAAACAAAGAAGTATGACTGGAATCACGAAAAGGACCTACAACAACTTCTCGGCCCTTGCAAATGAAATTGAATGTTCTATTTGTAATAACTTTGGTCATGAAGATTCTGAATGCAGGAGCAGGTTTGGGAAGACAACTCAGAAGGAACAAATCTCAAGCACCAGAACATGGAGAATGAAGGAACCACAACGAGAAAGTTGTGGGATAGCTTTATATGCAGAAGGACAGGAAAATCAATGGTACATTGACAATGGATTTTCGAAGCATATGACAGGTGATAAAGAAAACTTGAATCATATAGTGTTTTAGAAAAGGGAAAGAAAGTTTCATTTGGAAATGATACCCCTGCAGTCATAAAAGGAAAAGGCACTGCTCAGTTGAAAGAAAAGGTCAAAGCTGGAAATGTTTTGTATGTTGATGGTTTGAAGCATAATCTTCTTAGTGTCAGTCAGATGTGCGATCAAGGAACCGAGGTAATATTTCGATCAAATGGATGTAGTGTTCGTGATCTTGATTTAAGAAAAACAGTGATCAAAGGCAGAAGAACTCTAAATAACTTATACATATTTGAAGAAGGAAAACAACAATGCTATTTGTACAAGGATGATGAACACTGTTTATGGCATCGGGGATTGGGGCATCTAAGCTTTTCTCAAATAAGGAAAGCATGCAAATACTAGGCAGTTCGTGGTCTTCCAGATATCAAAATTCCAGACAACACCATATGCAAATCATGTCAGTTTGGTAAGCAAACCAGAACCAACTTCCCTGAGAAGGATGGATCAGCTATCAGGCCTCTTGAATTAGTCCATACAGATGTATGTGGTCCATTTAGGACAAGGTCACCTCGAGGAGAAGAATACTTTATATTATTCATTGACGACTTCTCCAGGATGGTTTGGTTAGGTCCTATGAAACACAAGGATGAAGAATTCAAAAAATTCAAATCCTTCAAAGCCTTAAGTACCTCATATCTGACAGAGGTGGGGAGTTTACCTCAAATGAATTTTTCAATTTCTGTGAAGATCATGGAATAAGAATGGAATTTTCTACAACTAGGACTCCTCAGCAAAATGGAGTGGTGGAAAGGATGAACAGAATGGTTCAAAAAATGGCTCGTTCTATGCTTGATGAGTCTGGAACTCCCGCAACCTTCTGGGGTGAAGCTGCATTTGCTGCGGTTGTTATTCTCAACAAAACAAATGTCCAAGTGAATAGCACTCAAACTCCTCATGAGCTTTTGTATGGTGAGACTCCTTCAGAAAAACATTTCAAAATATTTGGAAGTAAATGCTATATTCAGAATAATGACGAATAGCTTGGCAAACTTGAACCTAGAGCGGATGAAGGCATTCTCCTTGGTTATTCTCCCCACAACAAAGCATATAAGTGTTACAATAAAAGACTTGGAAGAATTTGTGACAGCATTGATGTAGTGGTTGATGAAAAAGGATACATTCCTAGGCAAGTAAATTATGAAAATATCGAAGAAGATGAAAACTACTCTCCAAATCAGACTGATGATGAAGAAGAACCTCAAGAGGCACCAAAGGAACAGATAAGGATAGAAGAGAAGACTCCATCCAAGTACGTTTAGAAGAATCATCCAGAATCTCAGATTTTGGGGCAAAAAGAGGCAGGTGTACAAACAAGAAGAACAATTGTAGAAGCCTCAAGCTATTTGGCATTGCTCTCCTCCACTGAACCTCAAAATGTAAAAGAGGCATGCAAAGATGAATGCTGAGTCAAGGCAATGGATGAAGAACTTGAGCAGATTGAAAATAATAACACTTGGGAGTTGGTTCCTAGAACAAAAGATAAGAATGTCATAGGGACAAAATGGATCTTTAAAAATAAGATGAATGAAAATGGAGAAGTGATTAGAAACAAGGCCAAACTTGTTTGTAAAGGGTATGCTCAACAAGAAGGAATAGACTTTGAAGAAACTTTTGCTCTTGTTGCTAGACTTCAGGCCATCCGAATGTTCCTTGCTCTCTCAAGTTTTCAGAAGTTCAAAGTATTTCAAATGGACGTGAAATCAACCCTTCTGAATGGAGACTTAGAAGAAGAAGTGTACATTGAGCAACCAGATGGTTTCATTCTTGGGAATGATCCAAATCTTGTATGCAGACTAAAGAAGGCTCTCTATGGTCTTAAACAGGCTCCAAGGACTTGGTACTACTGTTTGGACAAATATCTTCATCAACAAGGCTTTTCAAAAGGATCAATAGATAGCAATCTTTATATAAAAATTGAAAATGACAAATTACTAATACTTGTTGTGTATGTAGATGATATTATCTTTGGGAGCAATGAAGAAGCTATGAGTCAAAGCTTTGCCTTGGTGATGCAGAAAGAATTCGAAATATCTTTTCTTTGAGAACTGACATATTTTCTTGGATTGAAAATCCAACAAAATGAAGGCGGTATATTTTTGTCTCAAACCAAGTATCTCAAGCAGATCTTGAAGAAATATGGCATGGAAGATGAAAAACCAGTATGTACCCCCATGGTTACAGGATGCAGCCTCAGTGCAAATGATGAATCAGCAGCAGTGCATCAACCAACCTATAGATCTATGATTGGAAGTCTACTTTATTTGACAGGTACCCGACCAGACATCATGCATGCAGTGGGAATAGTTGGAAGATTTCAAGCAAATCCTAAGGAAACTCATCTTCAGGCAGTTAAGAGAATCTTCAAGTACCTTCAAGGAACTAAAAACTATGGCTTATGGTATCCTAGAGATACATATCTCACACTTCATTCTTATACAGATGCAGATTGGGCCGGAAGCGTGGATGACAGGAAGAGCACAAGTGGTGGAGCATTCTTCATGGGTTCCAGATTAGTATCTTGGTTCAGCAAGAAACAGAGTCCGATTGCTTTATCTACAGCTAAAGCGGAATATGTGGTTGCTGCATCTTGCTGCACTCAACTCCTTTAGTTGATGCAGATCTTGCAGGATTTTCAAATCACTTGTACACCACCTATCTCCATCTTATGTGATAATACAAGTGAAATTAGCATTTCAAAGAACCGAGTCATGCATTCAAAGACCAAGCACATACCGATCAAGTATCACTTTCTCCGGGAACAAGTGTTGGAACAAAAGGTCAAATTGGAGTATGTTCCTTCTAAGGAACAAGCTGCTGATATTCTCACCAAACCACTACCCAGGGAAACTTTTGAATACCTCAGACAGAAGCTGGGGGTAGTTGATGCATCATCTTGCTGTTAAATCTTGTCTGGTTCAAAGAAAAATGGGTGTACGCGAGTTTCCTGAGGAGGATCCGCGTACATACGCCAGTTTGTGCAGAGACAGTCGTGTGTATAGAGGTTTGATGGATATCAGTAGGGACAGGCTCTGGTTGAAGATATTCTGATATGGGTCTAGTAGAGACCATTTGGCACAGGTTCAGGGGGAGCAGATAAACTTCTAATGATGCATTGTTGGCATTATCTTAGAAGCTTTTGGTTCTAAGCTGTTGTTGAGTTCAGGTGGAACAAAGGCAGAGGGAGAACAAAAGGAA
Organism: Pinus tabuliformis; assembly: GCA_031772625.1. Classification (NCBI taxonomy): domain Eukaryota; kingdom Viridiplantae; phylum Streptophyta; class Pinopsida; order Pinales; family Pinaceae; genus Pinus; species Pinus tabuliformis. The sequence continues at coordinate 1,024,367,812 of CM062807.1, forward strand.
ATCTTGGTTGCTGATCTGAATGATGATTGACAGATGCTGCTGTTATCAGTTATTGGCGACTTTCATAAGTATTTCATCTCTATGTCATGTATCTCTTTTGTGGTATCCTTTTTATGGTGTCAAGGTCATGTAACGGCCTATTTTGGTTTCCCCACTATGCCTGGGATGAACATGTAATGAACTTGGTTGTCATATGTAAATTTATGATGTATCCCCACTTGGTTGGGTGAATGATCCCCACTTGGTTGGGTGATGGATGTATGTATTGAGTCTTTTGGTGATAGGAAGGTCTTTTATGATGTATAAGTCATGGTCCTTCTTAAAGAACATATTTTTGCAGATCTTGCCTACAATCAGGGGGAGCATGGTCAGCACAGCAGGGCAGAGATTTCAGCATGTTCTCAGGGGGTGCACAACCCTTTGCCCTTGATGAAAAAGGGGGAGAATAACTTTGAGGATCTTGGGGTTGCCATCAAGTCCAAAGGGGGAGATTGTTGGCATTATGGCACATGTTTGGAGCTATGGCACAGGTGTTGTCCTTGATGGCAACTCTCTTTGATAACAGATCTCAGTTTAGGCTTTCAGAATGAAGGAAAATACATATACGTAGGTTCATCTAGATGAAGATGTGTATACACGTGGGTTAGATGATACAAAGGCGCGTATGCGTATACACGCACTTTCATGCAAGGAAAAGCGCATATATATTGGAAAACTTACCTTTGGTCCGTGGTAGTTAGTCCTTGGTACTTGAACCTATGGTTTTTGACCATGGTATCTCATTAGAAGTGTTGATCCCAAGTATTGGGCCCATGGTATTGTGTTATTATGGTTTTGGACCGTGGTATTGAGAAAGGCCTAAGACTATAAAAGAGGAAGGAGATCATTTGGCAAAGCATCTTTGGAATCAATTGAATATCTAACATGTGCTAGATCTGAAACTTTTGTGATTGGGGTTATGGTGCATATCTGGATCTGAATGAAGGAGGAACCTAAGCGCATAAAGAAGTATAAGATCTATTGATGGATAATAATCTTTAAAGCTTGAATGATAATATCTTTGTATGATTTTGATATGTTCTGTGAGGCGCACACTTGATCTATAAATCTGATAATCTGGGTTATTTATCATTTGACTGTTTGAAAGAGTAAATTCTCCTTTATAGATCCGTACGTAGGTTCAGTGAAGCAAAGGCGCGTATATACGCAGGTTCCATAAAGGAAAATTGTGTATACATAGGTTGCTCCACACACAGGAGCGTATGCACGTAGGTTTCAGGTTGTTTAAGTAGCGTATACATATTTTATTGTGATCTAGCTACCTCTATTTGTTGCTGCAGTGTTCTGGGTTCAGAATTTGGTATATGGTTACTGTCGCTGTGTTCTGGGTACAACTGTCAAAGAAGTGTTTATTGTGAATCAGTTTTTTTCGGTGGAAAGGAGATTGGTTGAAGCAAAGATCTTAATGATTCATTGATGTTCATGGATCCAGTCTTAAAATTTATGAAACGTGGTCCCTAGAAGAAAGAGAAGGTGGTAGCCTTCTGTAGGCCAGCACCTACGTACTAGTATCTTGGCTAGTGCAACAGCTAAGGGGGTTGTAGCTCCCTTCCAGGAGAAGCCGGAGAACGAGAGAAGGTTGTAGCTCTCTGCAGGTTGCATCCTGCGTACTGGTAAAGGACTGCACCAGTACATTGTAAAAGAATTTTCTAATTTAAAAGGAGGATAGAGACGAATTGCAACAGGTGGTTTTCACCCACATTGGGTTTCCACCTTATATCTTGTGTTCTTGTGTGCGATTGTCTTTCTTCTCTGTTTTACTGTTTCTGGTTACTGGTTATTTGATTCTGAAACACAGATTAACAATCAACATCAGAAAGATAAAGTAAATTAAAAGTTTGCTCTGTATACGCGGGTTTCCTCATGCAGAGTTGCGTATATATGCAGGTTTAATTAACTGAAGTAGCGTATATCATTTGATTTTTCAAAAAGGAATATTTGACCTGATAATATTGATTCACCCCCCCCCCCCTCTCAGTATTATTTCCAACATTCAAGTGTCGTGAATCAATCATAAACTCTGTTTAAAATGGAAGAAAAGGTCAATATCAATATGTACCATGGTGATATTGATGCTCTAAAGCTAAATCGTTGGTTGCAACAAATACAAATGTATTCCAGTGTCCATCAAATTGAGGAAGAATAGAATATCTCATTTGCTTAACTAAAATTAGAGGTCCATGCCTTAACTTGGTGGGAAATCCACATGAAGACCCTAAGCTTGGAGGGAGAGACTCTAGTGACTAAGTGGAGGACTTCAAAACCCTCATTAAGTCACATTTTTATCATATTGGGTATGTAGAGGACTAGTGGATCCGATGGCACTACTTCAGGAAAAAGCCTGGGAAATCATGCAGGAGTACACCACAGAGTTCAGAAACATGGCCATAATGTTGGGTATCTTCCCAAAGAACCCATATATACTCCTCAAGTATTTGGTGGGTCTACATCTCCATATGCAGGAGCAAGTGATTTTGTTCAAGCCCAAATTAGTGGACGAGGCTTGTGTACATGCACAATACCTGGAGAACATATGCCTAAAGAAAGCATAATAAAGTGGATTGAAGCAGAACAGGCAATAGGATGCTTCTAAGGAGGGGAAGAAGAAGTATAAAGGGGGAAAAGATAAAAACATGATAACCACATCACACTAGTGCAAAGATCACATCAACCACTGCAACATTGATGACCATACAGAGGAGAAGTGTTGGAAGTTGCATCCAGAGCTTAACCCAAAGAACCAAAAGAAAGACAATAAGAAGAGGAATATCATGGCCACTGATTCGAGCAACCAAGATGAAATTAGCTCAGACTTCGATGAGAAGATCGTATGTATGTCAATGCAGAAGGAGGTGAACCTAAGTGGTCTTCAACAACGGGAAGAGAAAGTAATGAATAAACTCTTCTATATAAAGATATAGGTCAAAAAGACAAAGATTGATATTATGCTTTACTCAGGATCATAAGCGAATCTCATTGTAGTAGAGGTGGTCAAGAAGTTGGGGATGAAATTTTGTGTTCATCCAATCCCATATCCATTTGGATGGTGTTGACAGGGCTGGAACCACAAACAAAGGGGATCTTCTTGGTATGAAGTCCCAACTAGACCTCACATCGTTTGGTGTAGGAGTCCCATCCGGTATGATGGACCGGTTGCCATTATCTTAGATATTTTCCTTAACTCTTGTTGTTCAACACATGAGAGTGTTATGCTTGTAACTTCAAGAAAGTGAGGTGAATATGCCTGGTGAGTGATTAATGTAACTTTGTGCCCGGGTTCTCTTACCATCAAAATGGGGAGGTAAAGTGATCCTCTTGATGAGAGGGAATAGTCCCAACCTAGGAAGAAACTCACGCAAACAACAAGGGTCTATCCAACATCCAGCAAAATAGTCCACAGTAGATGCAGCAGTCGTGAAAACCAAAGTTCAAGGGAAAACACGTACATTGTCCAACGAAATATTCCACACGGGGGTGATAGACATTAAAACCAAAAAAACACAAAGATGGTTTGTCTAATGCCTGGCAGAGTAGTCCACACGAATAAGAACACAACGATAAACAATACAACACATCTTCAACAATATGAGTACTAAAATAACTGAAGTAGTTCAACTATCTTAGTACAGGTTAAGAAAACATGCATTACAAATGTTTAAAGAATAGTCTTACAAACGGATACAAAACATCCGTGAAAACGTGTTGGCCTGAGACAACCTTCTGAATTAAGCAAAAGATCCAAGACACATATGTACACCATACAACACTAGTCCCTGTGGTACATTGGAGCCACTCCTCACTCCTCAAAGAACATACTATAGACTCTCAAGGCTATGTGGGAGGATCCAAGGTTAAAATTCCTTTGCTCATACAATGAGGGGGTATATATAGCCAAAGGGGTATAACTGACCCTTGTGACTCTTCGAATTCCCTCATGACTATTTAACTTCCTATAACTTTTCGAATTTACATGACTTTTCGACTTCATATGTGGATCTCGTGGACTTCCACATTACATTACATTGGTTACAACAAGTATGGCCCACAGTAGTGATGTGGTCAAGACAACTTGTGACATAACTCTACATGACACTGCTGACATGTATTGGCTGACTGTGGTGTCTGTGTCGAGCTTCTGTGCTGCTGAGTGATGATATTCTCTTGGTGTAACATGTCTTCGCCTCCACATGGAAAAGTGTGTGGGGTCTTCGATGGTCTTGGTCTTTTCTTGACGGTGCATGTGAATGTGTCCCTTTCGCTTGCTTTCTCGTTGTGCTTCATGTGTTCGTTCAACCATGAGAAAGTCTTCTAGCATGCACCTCTTTTCCATCCCATTTGTCATCGCACCATGTTTCATCGATGTACCTATTCCTGCAATCACTCATGACGAGATGACATCAAATCCAAATATCTCCTATTCTACCATGATACATTGTTTTCCATTTTGGTGCAGGTGACTGGGAGAGGGACAAGGCACTGAGACTATGGAGAGCACAACACAGGCTGGGATTTGAGGCTCCAGAGCATTGTTGCAAAAAACTACGTAGATGTCACTAGGAGATAAATTTTCACAATCCGAGAACACAGTGATAGTTGCGGAGCAAAACCTAGCTGGCAGGCAGAACTGTGCAATTTCCGGGAGGAAGGTCAAGTGGGGTGTCGGGAGCTATTGGGCCAAAATTGTGCTATTTTCTAAGGGAGAACTGGGTAGGTCATCTAGTTGAGATCTGCGCAATTTCTCTGGGGAAGACAATGTGGGCAGTAAGAGGCATTGGCAGAAAAATCTGTGTAGCTTTCCAGAGGAGAACAAGGTCGGTTACGCGAGTTGCTGGTAAAAACTACGCAATCCTGAGAGATAGTCTGGGCCTGGACAATTATGCACAGTTTCTAAGCTGGTTGTAGAGCAGGGAAGAAGGGTTGGACATGAAAACTCTACGCAATTCCTGAGCTGGTTGCAGAGCGGGGAAGAAAGGTTGGCAAGACAGGACAACTTTGTGCAATTCTTGGGCTGGTTGCAAAGCGGGAAGGAAGGGCTGGACATGACAACTCTGCGTAGTTTTTGAGCTGGTTGCAGAGCAGGCAGGATGGGTAGGGAAAGATAACTCCACGCAATTTTGGATCTCAGTACAACCTAGGGACACAACTCAAGTTCTTTCTCCGATTGACCAACGAGAGGCTTGATGGGACATCTTGTAGGAAGTTTAAAGTGGATCGGCTTCTAGGACAACTCCTGCACAGTTCTTGGAGTCAGTCAGTTGGCTCATTTCAAGAATTATGTAGAGAAATATTCCCAGAGGAAAACCTCCAGCTCTGTGCAATTTTGAGCAGCAGTGCAAGGTCACTGAGATCAGGTCCGGTTGACAAAGGGTTATCTGGTCAAAAACAATTTCAGGAAAATTGATTAAGTGTGAAAGCAAGTGTACTTGTGTAAACATGACAATTTGATCACACACTTAACACGACTCGATGACAAGACACCTCAAATGAACAAGACAACATGTGTTTAGTGAGACTGACTCGAAGGTTGAGAGCGACAAGTGCGATAGTTGAAATATGTCTTTGAACAATCGTGACGCACTTGTGAGACAGTGTTTACAACTTAGTGTGTGAGTGCAACCGATGTCGACAGAGCGAAAACAACTCATAAACACAAAGATAAACCTTCAAAATGCCAGAACAAACTTGCAAGCATGACATAGCGATCAACATACCAAAAGACGATTGATATTCGATCAAGCAAAGAGGGTGTGAAAACTCAACAAGAGTTCATGGGATGAGCCCGAGTTTTTGCGACCATCAAGGTAAAAACCAAGGAAGGCTCCGAAATTTGGATGCAGGCAAAAATTTTGGAGGGTGTTGCAGCCGCTACAACAGATGGATAAATAAGGATGTAGAGTTGAAGGTAACAAAACAATGGAAAATTAGATTTGCCATCATAGCTAATTCTATTAATGAAGTATAACTAGATGTGATTCCCTTTAATGTATGTGGAGTTTTGTTTGGGAGTCCCTACATGTACATGCAAGATGCAATATTCATGCAAAGATCCAATCAATACCGACCTATCAAGGATGGAAAATCATTCACTATCAGTGCACACAGAGGCAAGTCGAAAATATCATCGGTAAGTGCCAACCAAGCCGTGAAATTGATCAATTCTAGTAAGAAGTATGTTGTTAGACTTTAGGCTTCTGTGGTAGTTTTTTGAAGTAGCATTATCCGGATTCTCCATAGTATTATGCTTCTTATGTCGACGTTTCGAACCCCAAAGGGGGTCCATCCTCAGGACCAAATTTGATAAGATATGAATGACAATTATTTTTTAGAGAAGAATCTTCCGACCAGAGTATAAATACAAAACATAAATTTTTTTATATATATATAAGCCGACCTATGAATTTTTATTTTAATTATTATTATTATTATTATTTTATTTTTAACTTTAATTACTTTTGTTTATTAATTATTATAATTTTAATTATTTTAGTTATTTATTTATTTATTTATTTTTCCATTTTTATTTTTTAATTAATTGTTAATTTAATCATTAATCCTTTATAACTAATTAAATTAATGAGACAAGTTTATATAATCTATTTGATTCCATTAATTATAGTTTTATTGTTTTAATTAATTCTATTATTTCATTATTATTTTTAAACTTAATAATATTGAGAAGTAAATGATCTAATTATTTTAATTAATTTTATTAATATAATTAATTAATAAATTAATTTAATTAATTAATCACTCAATTATATCAATTAATAATTATAATAATAATAATAATAATTAAAATAAAAATCCATAGGTCGGCTTATATATATATATATATATAAATTAGGTTTTGTATTTATACTCTGGTCGGAAGATTCTTCTCTCAAAAATAATTGTCATTCATATCTTATCAAATTTGGTCCTGAGGATGGACCCCCTTTGGAGTTTGAAACGTCAACATAAGAAGTATAATACTGTGGAGAATCCAGATAATGCTACTTCAAGAAGTATGTTCTCTGAATTCAGGATTTTGTGATCCCCACTTGAATATTTAGAAACCTTTCAAAAATAATCACATCAGATATATTTTCTCAACGCGTTTCTAACCATCTAGTGTGGTTCATCTTCAGGACAAGATGGAGAATCAAATCTTGGCATCAGATTAAAGAGACAGCGCAATGTAGAGATAATTAATTTTAATGATTAGAATATAACAATAAGTTTTGAATCAAAAATATTTTAGAATGTCAAATGTGACTGTTAGAATAAAAAATAATGAAAATAATAACGAAATATTTTTTTAACATAATAAGTCAAAAACTAATGGTAAAAATATTTAAAATAAATTAAAAATAAAAATAAAGAAATTACTATCTTTGAGTCAAACTAAAGAATGAAAGGAAAACATTCAATTAATAAAAAAGAATGAGTATATCAAGGTCAAGACTAAAATTAATAATAATAAAATTAATAAAAATGAAAATTTATATTATTTACTTTGGTGACTGAAGCCAAGCCTTAACAAAGAATGGGACGGAGAATTACATACCTCTATACCACAAACCACAAGGACATTAAAAAAAACTCCATTAATTAAAATGGGATTTCAAATAACGACGAAGGCTCCATTAATTTTAACTTTCACTCTCACTAAAGGATGAGGAAACGGGTGGTAGCTAAAATTAAACGTCCTGTACTTTTCATTCAATGTGCTCTTTATCGACCCTGTAAATTTTCTCTTCCTCAAGAACAAGAACTTCTCCCTTAGCCGCTGCATATTTTTCACGCACCGAGTGTGTAAACTCTATAACTCTTTGGTTGTTTATTACCATCAAAACAAAAATCAAATACAAAAGTTAAATAACCATTTGTTTAGAAGCTAGGTTAATAAAAACTACAACATGAAAAGGCAATGCAGCGACAACATTAAATGTGATATATAGTGGGAAATACCTTTTATATATATTATTTGAGCTAAATATTAGATATGTTTGTGTGTATCCAATGGTTTAATTCTTCACCAGTGTGTAATTCATAGTTTTTTAAAATGAAAAATGAATGATATTTATTAATTGTTCGACCGTTGTGTTTGGCCCTTCATTGAATCCAAATGCAGCCTTGTTAACTTTCACCACACAATCTTTTTTTCTCTTAATATAATGCAGTGTTCGACTATGATTTTTCTGCAAATGAAGTGAAAGTGATATAGTTGACTATGATTTTTCTGCAAATGAAGTGAAAGTGATATAGTTGCACTAAAAGAAAAACCATGGTGGAGTGGGATGACCTAAAAGGAAAACTAGCAAAATGGCAGAACAAGGACCACCTTGTCATTTATTGGTGAATGTAGTGCAGATCAGTAAGCTATGAACAAACCCTGCAAGCTCCACTTCTATATCACTTGGATACCGCAGATCAAATCCTTAGGCTATCGGGAGAGGCTATTCATGGAGAGAATTTGTCGTGCTACCTTCTCATCATCTCCTACACGATGGACTCCATTGTTGTGGAGTAGGTTTTTCAACCATTCAAAATCCAAGAGTTTCATGTCATTGCAGCAATGCCTTACCTCTTCAAGAAAACTCTAGCAAAGGGATGGCTGAAAAAAATTGATAACAATGATATCAATCTCGGGTCCGATATACAGGGATTGAATTGGGGTCTCCTTGGGTGATGTTGTAATGGGGGATGGTGCTGACACCAACACGCAAGAGGCTGAGCTTATCAATCTTAGGACAAAATTGGAGTAGAGAGCCATCGCATATCCATTCAACAAGCTATTTCAAAAATTTCAGGAAAGAAGACATTTAAAATCCTTCGTTCAGACGTAGCATTGAATGGGTTTAAATTTATGACTTATCAACCATTGGTTTTAAATTGTGGCAATCATAGTTTTCATATGTCAAAGCTTGTTCTAGTGGTGATCGTAAAGTTGGGAAAATTTGTGGGCAATCTCTGATACACATTATGGCATGTGTGTATCACCATCCATACAAATGTCACGTCCAACTCCAAACATTCACAATTCTAGACTGCTCCTTCTCTATTTGCAAGTATCAAGATACTCCTATTTAAAAATAAATTGGATGAAAGCCCTTTCTCAGGTTAAAAATATGAAACTTAATGCACCCCTATGTCTCCCAAACAAGCCATATAAATCTGCTGATGTGTCAGATCAAACAGTACTAACCACACTTTGGGAACCCTATATTTTCTGAAGTTTAATGAGGGGATCCGATATTTGTCGTATGCGTGTACTAGAAACTAGGTTGAATTTCCAATCTTCAAATTGAAATTTCTCTTCATTCCTTTGGGGTTAGTTCAAGTGTCATATACAGTTTCAAAAATATATGATAGGACTATCCAACTAAATAATTAGTTTCCTCAATAAAGCTAAGGAACTAAAAAGAAAATTTCTTAAAGGATATTACATTAATACTTGACCTCAAACTAGGAAGAAACACACTTGAACACAGTAGTGATTTTATACTTATCATACAAGGATCCCCCTGAACTTGACACTTAACATGAATGACTTAGACTTAACATCAATGACAACCACCGCTCAACAATCTCCCTCTTTGGCATTGATAGCAACATTGTTGAACATTGTTGGTCATTAATGGCAACACCACTAAACATTACTGGTCATTGATGACAACACCACCACTGGGGAACACTTCCCCTATCGAACTAAAGAATTTTTTGTTGTTTTCTCACTCTCCCCCTTATTTTTTATCAATGAACACTCACCATATGCAATATCTACAATGTTTGCACACTCTCCCCCTTTGACATCAATGGCATAGGATTTATAGACTCCCCTCTGACCATTCTACCCTTAGCCAATTATATATTCTTGTGGACTTATCAGTGTGATTTTTCACTAAGCTCCCCTTGTCAAATTTGTAACCAATTGTGTTTGCATGCATCATCACTATTTATTTTGTGGTGTTTTGTGAATTTCTCTCCCTAACCCTATACTTCTCCTGATACTCTGAAAAACTCCCCCCTAATTTTGATCTATTTTCTTGGCTCGAATCATAACAATAATCCTTATACATATTGGTACAACTTCCCTCTTTGTTTGTGAAGAAAAATAGTGAAAAGAAGAGTGAGACATCACTCTCAACTTCTATCTTAAATATTTAAAAGGTTTTCAAGAAAGAGGTTTGTAAATATATCAACAACTTGTTCCTTTGTTAGGATATATTCCAACCTCACAATATGATCAACCACGTGTTCTCTAAGAAAATCGTACTTGATGGGGATATGCTTGGTCTTTGAATGAAGAACATGATTCTTAGATATACTAATTGTGCTTGTATTGTCACAGATATTTGAAATAGGTTTAGTATATGTTACCTTCATGTCTTGCAGTGTTTGTTTCATCCCCAAAATATAAGTGCAACTCATTGTAGCTACAATGTACTCAGCTTCAGTTGTATAAAGGGAGATAGACATTTTCTTTTTGTTGAACGAAGCCACTAAGAAATTTCTAAAAAAGAAAGAACCACCACTTGTGCTTTACCTGTCATCTATACTTCCAACCCAATCAACATCTGTGTATGTAGTTAATGAAAAGTTTTGACCCTTTGGATACCACATACCATTGTCCATTGTGGCTTTTAAATATATAAAGATATTCTTGGTAGCTAAGTGATGCCTTTTTTTCTTTGTTGATTGATACCTTACAACTACACCAACAACTTGCATAATTCCTCTTCGTGAGGCTATTAAAAACAATAGGGTGCCAATTATTGATCTATACACATTGTTTTATTTACCTGTAGTTACTCATCTTACTTGCTAAGCATACATCTAGTGACCAAGGAGTACTAACAAGCGAACACTCTTCCATTCCAAATTTCTTCAACATTTCTTTGAGGTACTTGTTATGGGAGAGGAATATACCTTTTTCTGATTGAGTAATCTACATTCCAAAAAAAATCAGCGTTCCACAAGCATGGACATCTCAAATTCAACTTGCATATCCATGGAAAATCTTTGGTTGAGTAAATATGCATCACTACCAAAAATGATTCCATCAACATAAACAACAATAATTAGAAGACTATCATTCTCAGATTTAATATACAATTTACAATCAACTACTACTCTTTTGAATAATTATTATTGCAGGTATTCATCTAGTCTAGAATACCATACCCTGGGTACTTGTTTAAGTCCATGCAATGCCTTTTTCAACCTACGCACTTTCTCAAGATTTTCTAAAAACTAAAAACTTTAAGGCTGTTCTATTTAAACCTCTTCTTCGAGCTCGTCATTCAAGAAGGCTAATTTTACATCCATATGATATATTTTAAAAATTTGTGACATGCAAATGCTAAGAACATCCTTATTGCCTATAATCATGCTACAAGTGCAAAAGTATCCTCACAATCTATTCCCTCAACTTGAGCATAGCCTCTACATACCATTTTTGCACTATTTCTTAAAATACATCCATTCTCATTCAATATATTCCTAAAGACCCATTTTGTGCCAATACCATTTTTATTTATTAGTCTTGGAATGAATTCCCACATCTGATTTTTCTCAATTTGATCTAGTTTCTCATTCATGGCTTTTATCCAATGCTCATCTTGGCTTACTTAAGAAAAATATTTTGGTTCAATCATGGACACCATAATAATATGCACTTCACTGGAGGTGTTCATTAATTTTATTTGACTTTGAACTCTTCCTTCTTTATCACCAAAAATTTTCTATGTAGGATGATGGTTTTGTACATACCTTGAGGGAGTTTTTGGGTGAGAGCATTATGTTTCCTCTTCTCTTGATTCTTCAAGTTGTTCTGCTTCATCTTCACTACTAGTGTGAATAGGTGGGCTAATAAATATTTGTTGTTGGTTTTTGAGAAGTAGCTCCTCATCCACCTCGATATGATGCAATCAACTATTTTGCTAAGCCTTTTATTGTAGCATCTGTAGCCCTTTCTCTTAGTGGAGTATCCTAAAAATATTCCTTCATCATCCCTTATATCGAACTTTGCCAAATTGTCCTCATTATTCTTGACACAACATTTGCTACCAAAAACTCTGAAGTGTTTTATTGTAGCTGGTTTTCCATACTCTGAATTAGGCAACAGGTTCATGTTGTGGCTTAGGCTCGCTTGATGTGGATTTGAAGCTTATAGATGACCATCACTTCCCCCCCGTAAGAAAAAAAGGTGAGAAGATGGAGAAAACTCAATTGCAAGACTGTTCAATACTCTAGAAGAAATTTTGACATATGACTGAAATATATTCTTGGTTGTTGAAGGCCATTGCCAAGAAGCAATCCATCCAAGATGAATTTTTGTTCTTGCAGGAGGCTTGTTTTTTAAGCATCTATTTGAAGAATGAGTGGTTTTATAATAGTGCTCACATGGATGAAGATCAAAATAATGATCTTTCATATGGCCAACTCGGTCAGGATGTTGGCATTTAACAATCTGTTGTGGCTACTGTGGAAGAGGACCATAATCTAGAACAGCTAAAGATGATGTGTCATAAAGAAATCCAACACTTTGAAGCTAAATGTGCTTTGAGTAATCTGGAATATGAAAGGACACATCCTTGCCATATCCAAGACAAAAAAACTCTGAATTAGGCACTAGGTTCAGGTTGCGCCTCAGGCTCGCTTGATGTGGATTTGAAGCTTGTAGATGACCATCACTTCCCCCCTGTTAGATAAAAGGTGAGAAGATGGAGAAAACTAAACTGCAAGACTATTCAATACTCTAGAAGAAATTCTTACATATGACTGAAATATCTTCATGGTTGTTGAAGCCCATTGCTAAGAAGCGATCCATCCAAGATGAATTTTTGTTCTTGCAGGAGGCTTGTTTTTTAGGCATATATTAGAAGAATGAGTGGTTTTATAATAGTTCTCACATGGATGAAGCTCAAAATAATGATCTTTCATATGGCCAACTCGGTCACAATGTTGGGATTTAACAATATGTTGTGGCTACTGTGGAAGAGGACCATAATCTAGAACAGTTGAAGATGATCTATCATAAAGAAATCCAACACTCTGAAGCTGGGTGGGCTTTATGTAATCTGGAATATGAAAGGACACAACCTTGCCATATCCAATACCAATTTTGTGCTTGTTATGGACATGCTCTTCCCAAGGTATGACAATGGGCTTGGGAAGTGTAGGCGAGATTTCTACATCGACATGCAAATCTTCTCTTCGAATGGGCACATGATGAGAGTAAACCTCAACCTAAAACTTACTGATTTGATTATTTTTTATGAGATGATGGGAGTGAAATTCAGACTGAAAAAGGGAATTGTTCTTAACAGAAATAGGTTCAGAATGATGTTTACATTGTTGTAGTTGTGACTCAAGCTGCAAAAGTTCAATGTTTTCTTGTGCACTTTGTAGACAGACCTTAATATTAGACAAGGTGTCCTTGCTGACTTTCACTATGTCTCCACCAGTAGATAATATTAGAGTACTTAATAACCCTACTAATCCATGAATTTTCTCCATTATTCAAACAATTCAAGTCAGCAAATGACAAAAAATGTACTTGTAGAAACAACGATGGTTGTAGAAAATTAATTTGCCAAATTTTGAACTTGAATGTGAAAGAGTCCAAAAGTGTTCACTATAGAGATCAAGGAAACAATAGGGAAGGACAAGAACCTACTTTTTTTCTTTACCTATCACAACTTCAACTTATTCAAATTCCTTCATGCTCCGAAAAAGAGAGCCAAACTTCACTAGCGATTACAGTAGGAGAACTTGTTCTATGTTCAAATGTGGACTATAGAATTTAGTCAAGAATGGAAACACCATTGATTAATTCACTGAACTTGAAGTCATAATCGACACTGCTTCAACTCATTCTTTAACGTAGATCTTTTAGGAGAAACTCCAACTAGTTTTCTAGGTTAAATAAACAAATCAAGTGGCTATGGGTCAGCTGATTCTGATTCAATAGCAAGTTTTTTAGGATTTGTAACTCAATCCAGTACCTAGTTCCTAGAAGTAGGTGCAAAGCCTAGTGGTACTCCTGCCGCAAAAACCTTAACAGGAAGTAAAATGATATCGCATCTCTAGATTTCGCCAAATAGAAAAATTCGAAGAAAAATACAATCCTTGCGGAGAGAAATTTAATGAAACGTTCAACTCCACATATGGATACTAACGTACTAATGTGGAGGTAGATTTTGTTGGCCTCTAAAATCCCCTCGCATCCACCTATTTTTTGCTCCCAATTTGAATATGATTTGGCAGGATGTTGTAGGTACAGTTCAGTGTTATGCCTTTGAAGAGCCACAATCTTGTGCCAATCCAAAAATTGGATCTTTGTCCGAGAAATTGAGACTAACTCCAGTAGCCAAAGCACTCTCTCACATTTCCCATTGAATTTGAGACATTGTATTCAATGCTCGTATAACATTAGGCAACGTAGCTATTTGTAGAGGCCCACGAGTTATTGACTAGTGTGAATTGACCAACAATGATGATTTTATGCCCACAAACACTTCACTCTACAGACATCATAATGGATGTGAATTTCCACAACGAAAGAAATAGATTCCACAATATTTATAAACTTGTCCCCAATGTTTGCAATTACGACTATCACTATGTGATACTTGAACATCTGAATGATGGCTGTGTTTGAAAGCTCTACCAATTAGTGTTGCAACCTTCCCCTTCAATTTGTATGCACCATTCAATTCTAAAAATTGTGTTATTTACACATTTTATTTATAGTGCCAAAGCATAATTAAGAGCACAGCTTAAGAAAGTGTGAGAAACAAATCTAAATGCAGAGTGCGAATAGTACTCTGGGATGGAAAACTTTCTGAGATTGACGAAACGCAGGACAAGGCCGAGCTAGGTAGCCATAACATGTGCACATAACAAGATAGCTAGAGTTAGTTTCTCTATGTAGGTTTGGTGACAGAGAAAATGGTGAGAAGAGAAGGAATGTAACTCACTAGCTGTGGAGAAGGAAAATGGGTCAGGTTTCAAACTTAACAAAAAAAAGAATTTCAACGCGTGAAGAGGAGGAAGAGAAAATATTAAGTAGAAAATAAATGGTTTATCAAAGGAGTGCCCATGTGCAACAGAGTAACATTATAGAATATTTCTATAGCTCACTGGCCAAATAGAGAAATGACAAACAATCATCATTCAAACCAATGCAAGGCTGAAAGAATCTGAAAATGGTTAGGGTTGGCCTATGCTCTGATACCATGTTAAACACAACCATGGCAAAGATAGAAGATATGAAAGATAAGCATTAGATGAATATATTATTCACCTGATATACATTTATAGTACATTGGAGTGACTCTTAGATTCATCTTCCAAGGTCTCTTGGACTCCCTTTGACTATTCAACTTCCTCACCATACCCTTAGTGGATTAGGTGTCCAACAAAGAGAGATCAAATTCCTTGAGATGCAAACCTCTTTTAGAGTGAAAATAGATTTAATCTCTTTCAACACTTGGTAAGTCCAAAATTAAAATTTGTTTAAACTAATTTATCTATTCTATTCTATAATATAATATAATAATAATATCAAATTCATTTCCAAAGCTCAAACAAACAACACAGTCACAAAATGCTCATAATAAACACCTAGATATATTGAAATAAGGTTGAGATACTAGATTTAAATGAGACATTGTGTTGAACATTATGGAGGTTGTTTCACAAGAAGGTTTTAATTGCATAACTATTGACATAAGTAGTGGGCATATATATATATATATATATATATATATATATATATATATATATATATATATATATATATTGTGATTTTTTTTTTTGTTAATTAATTTTATATTTGATAGTTTAAAGTATTTTTTGTTATTTTTTAAAATATAAGTTCAATTTTTATAAACGATAGGTTGTTGAGTGATTTTGAATTTTAAAAAATATCTTATTACTATGATAACATATGGTCTATAGAAGAAAGATATGTTAATGATCCAGGTGGCTTTAGAGACACACAGGATAAAGAGGGCTTATGAACGCTCAAAAATCAAAGTGCTCGGAATGACTTCGACCTAGGACCAAAGCGTAGATCTCGTCGTCCTAATCGCGAAGGTGCAAACGATTCGTCAATCCGAGCTTTTATGAGGGAGAACGAGCCAGTAAAAGTTTTGGTCAAAGCTGGGCGGTGGGCCAGGTTTAAGTGTCCTACAATTTGACCGACCCAGAGGCATGAAACCTAGCTCCTGAAATCAGTTGAAATTGTGGCCTCGTTAATTTCCCCAATATCCCTTATTTTCTAAAGATTTGGAAAACCACCCCTATTTCTAATAAAATAAATATATATATATAATATGGTGGCGGGCCACCACCCCTGCCACCCACAAAACTCCATAACAAAAATAAATTATTTAAATGCCGACGGGCCATGACCCCCGTCGGCCCAACCACAACACACCATTCAAATATAAAACGTTGGGTTGGCGGCCATGACCCCGCCACACCCTCCTCCTACACACTAACCATATGAAAACATAATGTAACGCGGGTGGGCGGGCCACCTCCAGTGGACCCGGTCCACACCCCAACACATATTTATTACGCAGTTGTCATATTAATGAGGCCGGTAGGTATCAAGCCCGCGCCAACCACGTGAGCTGGCCCACCTCCATGCGACGACCCCATGTATCACACAAAAGAAGCAGAGAAGCAACAGAGTTTCTCACTCCGGAAGGGAGTGTGAATATCTGCATAGAGGAGAAGAGGAGGAATTCGACATTTTTTTGAGAGATGACATCATCAGGGTTGAGAGATCAAGATCGATTGGAGGGATCCTCCACCTATGTGATCTGGAAAGCTAGAATTTCCTGCCATCTAAATGAACATGATCTCAAGACTTACATCGATAGTATAGTATTTATACCCAGAGATGCAGATCCGCTTAAGAAGTACAAGAAGGAGATGGTGAAAGAAAAGAGGTTGAGTCTCAATGGGGTTCAATATCATGTGGTGTCTCACATAGCTGGCAAGATACTGCCCGAAAAATGTGGGAAGTACTTGCTACGTTATACGAGGTATCTTCCAAGCAGTGGAAGATGTATCTTGAGGAGAAGCTGAGATGCATGAGGATGTATAAAGGGGAGCATATATACCCCCTCCTTACTAGGCTTCAGGATTTTGGGACCAGCTATCTTCAGTTGGGTCAGCGCCCCAGCCTACATAATTGGTGTGGTTAGCTCTAAACAATGTTTCCGAAGAATGGAAAGTTTTCATCTAAAGTATATTGGGTGGAGAAAAACAGCCAGATTGGGATCATATGTGGGTTGATCTGCAGCAGGAGGAGATGAGGTGAGATTTGGTGAATAGCACCATCAATGGTACCAGCAGTAATAGTGGGACGAAGCAAGAAAAGGAAGAGGAATATGTGACTCTCACATCAAAGGGGAAACAAGAGCAGCGCAGGAGGAAGAAGGACATTTCCAAGATCAAGTGCTTTAGGTGTGGTGAGCTTGACCACTACAAAACAATGTCCTCTCATAAAGAAGGACAAGGAGGAGAAGTTGGATTAGTAGGTTGATTCGCGGAGATTGAAATCTTGTCCTCCAGATTGGAGGAAGAGTTTTCCATGATCATCGAGATACCTCCGGGAGTGAGGTGGGGTGATTTAGTTTTTGTAGCTCCAGAGAGCTACAAGATGGGCAAGATTCTTGAGGAGGTCCACCGCATGAATCAATACCTTGCTACGAGAGCCAAAAACATGCAGTAGCAAGATGTATCAGTTGTAGTTGATGTAGTCAGGTGCCAGAGTGACAGATGCAGTGGCTAGTAGCAATCGGACGCTGGGAAATGCAAAGTAGAGTTGGCAGCAGTGCATTTGGCACATAGCAGAGTTAGCAGCAATGTAGAGGCTTCAGTGGTAACGCATATTCTAGCAATAGTCAGGACTCAGGTGACAGATGCATCATACTGACCACGGTTGGCATAGAAAATTTTAGGGGTGAATGTTCGCCCTTTGGCGAAATTAAGGGGTTTTAAATTTTTAGTGGGTGAATATTTTGTATCATAGTACATTTTTACAAATCACCTCAAATAGCCCACCTTATTTTAAGGGAGAGGGTAAAAAAGGTAAATTTATCCCTTGAAATTAGGAGTTACAACCTTCCATTCGCCCATTTTCAAGAATAGGTTTTATTTAAGTGAATCCACTCGCCCATTTTCAAGAATAGGTTTTATTTAAGTGAATCCTATGGGCCAAAGGCCCAAATACCATATTTATAAAAGAGGTATGGTAAATTAATAAAAATATAAATAAATGAAAGGTATGGTAAATAAATAAAACATTTTTTTATATTTACTCCATAAGTCACCTTATATACACGCAAGGGTGTAAACAAATAAAAATATAAGTAAAGTGGAGGTATGGTAAATAAATAAAACGTCTTTTTATACTTACTGAAAAGGTATGGTAAATAAATATAAATATAAATAAACTAGATGCACGGTAAATAAATAAAACCTCTTTTTATATTTAGTCTATAACCCTCATTCTATTTATGAAGGCTCAAGAAAGAGGTTTTATTTAAGTGAATCCTATGAGCCAAATACCATATTTGTAAAAGAGGTATGGTAAATTAATAAAAATATAAATAAACGAGAGGTATGGTAAACAAATAAAACATTTTTTTATATTTACTCCATAAGTCACCTTATATTTACAAACACTCAAAAAATGTGTTATATTTAGGTGAAACCTATGGGCAAAATACTATGGGACAAATACCATGGACTAGATTGTTATTAATACCATGCAAAAAAACATTATTAACCCATTAACCCTAATATTAGTATTAATAAAAATAAAAATGGCACATGGTATTGACCCATGGTATTCACGAAAATGGCACATGGTATTGACCCATGGAATTCATC
Source organism: Pinus tabuliformis (assembly GCA_031772625.1). NCBI lineage: Eukaryota > Viridiplantae > Streptophyta > Pinopsida > Pinales > Pinaceae > Pinus > Pinus tabuliformis. The sequence continues at coordinate 1,024,386,772 of CM062807.1, forward strand.
TGGAATGTAGCCTATTTAAATGGGGGAATTAAATCAGCATAGATCCATCTTTACTCTGGATCTATTAACCCCTGAGAGGTATCAAATATCGTAATATGAAAACTAGCATAGAGTGAAAAATATTTGATCTGATCAAGAGTAAAAATGGATGTTGTAATTTAATATATGTTAAACATTTTAGCTTGGTTAAAATAAAAAATAAAATAAAAAACAACTATTAATTTTATTAATTTTTATAATTTACTAATAGTAATTTTTAAGCTCCAGGTTTATGATAACCCATGGTAATACCATGGTATTCATGTGAGCATAAACTATTTAAAGGGGAAATTCTGTCATCTTAGATCCATCTTAATTCTGGGTCTACCAAGTGCTCAAAGGGATAAACAGATTTCATCCCCCTAAGAGTGGTAGATGTGGAGTTAAGATGGATATAGGTTAGAGAAAGATTTCGGCGTAAATCACATGAAGAGTCATTTGTCGACGCGTTTCGAACCAACCAGTGTGGTTCATCGTCAGGACAAGATGAAGAAAACAGATCTAGCTTAGCATGCTATATAGACCGAGTAGAGCCTCCAACGGCTAGTTTGACCCAACCGCTAATATTGACCAAAGGACCAGGATCAAATCCAATAAATAATAAAAAATTAAAGGTCAAATTACTAATAAAAGAAAATTAGATGCAATGGACCGTTTCTAAGAACGGACTAAGGGAGAATAACTAAGTAAACTATTAAAATAACAGATTAAATAAATAAAAACCCGAACTAAAAATAGTAAAAATAAAACAAATACACAAACACAAAAGTAAAAATAAATAAAATAAAAGATAAATCAAACAAAAATAAACCACGAGAATAAAAATAAATAGATAAAATAAAACGCACAAAAAATAAAAATCAAGTGATAATAAACTAAATAATTATTAAAAATTAATAATAAAATAATAAAAATAACTAACTAAATAAAAATACTAATAGAACAACGAAAAAATGAGATAAAATAATAATACATATATAAGAATGAATAACTAAGAGGGAATAGAATAAAATAATAAGCTTAAAAAATATATAATAAATTAATTGAATTAATTAATTAATAAAAGCTAATAATAATAATAATAATAATAAAATAACTAACTAAATAAAAGTAAAATAATAACAAAACACGAAATAAAAATAAAAATGAAATAAAATAATAATGAATAAATAAAACTGAAGAAATGAACAGGGGACTAAAACATAACTTAAACAGTAATAATAATAGTAAAAATAAATAAATAAATAAATAAACGAATAAAATAAATAAATAAATAATAAAAATCAAAAAATAACAAAATAAATAAATTAATAATAATAAATGAAATAACTAAATAAGAATAAAAGGGAAAAAAAGATGAATAGAGTCCTGAATACAGCTAAATAGCGAGTTAAATGGTATCAAAGTAAGGAAACAAGTTACCACCAGGCCCTTAACTAATCAGAAACATAAAGGAAAGGCGATTAGAAGGATGACAATGACAAAAATAAATACGAGACAAAACAGTAAAAATCACAGAGGACGGAAAAAGGACTAGGAGGAGAGGGCAGGGACCCAGCATCTACTGATTTTCCAACCATCGTCTCTATTGAGATTGCTAGGTCTCTTTTCGATCTCCAGAGCTTCCCTGAATTTTCGATGATGGAAATGCGGAACCTTAGCAATAACACTGGCTTCTTCGATACAAACCTGATGCTTGGTTTTCTCCACATGTTCAGCCAAAGCGGAAGACTTAAATCTCCTATGCTTCAGATCCGCTGCGTGCTCACTAATCCTCTGATTAATGGAACGACCAGTCTCCCCAATATAGGGGGTCCCACAAGAACAGGGGATCAAATAAACACCTTTCATATCTTTAGGGTCGATGGGATCCTTCACCGATCTGAGAGACGAACGAATGGTGTTCAGGGGCCTGAAGGATACCGGGATACTATGTCTCCTGAGAATCCTACCAATTCTATCAGTGGTCCCTTGAACATAAGGAAGAAGGACACCAGGAACACGATCTTTTGGCTCCCTTTTCACCAGAGAATTCTTGGAAGCTTTAAGGAAAGCCCTATGACCCATGTATCTACTGTAACCATTCTCCACAAAGACATCCAGCAGATGGGATTTCTCTTTCTCAAAGCTCTTCTTGTCCGAGATCCTCAGGGCCCGAGTAGCAAGGGTACTAAGAACCCCCATCTTTTGAGCTGGGAAATGGTGGGAACTGGCATGAAGATACTGCTCCGTATGAGTTTTCTTCCGAAAAACTTGATGGGCTAGGGAACCATCCTCATTCCTAGAAATGAGAATATCAAGGAAAGGGAGGCATCCATCAACTTCCTGCTCTTTAGTGAACTTAATGGCCGATGACTGACTGTTAAGATGATCAAAGAAGCGATCAAGCTCATCCTGGCCGTGAGACCAAATGACATTGGTGTCATCCACATACCTCTTCCATAGCTTAGGAAGGAGCCGGGAAGAGTTCAAAGCCTTGGACTCGAAATCTTCCATATAGGTTGTTTTTTATTATAATGAAGATATTAAATAGACTTAGGAAATTATATTGTAAAAACATCTTAAGGTGAATGGTTAAAGCATAGACATTGGACACATATATTTGTATACTTATGTTTTAAATTGAAACAAATCCAAGGTTAAAAGGAATGGATTGATTGCACTAGCCATCCTTCTATAACTTTCCAACATATGCTGGAGTAAACAGAGTGTAATTTGGGTAATTTTTGTAATTGCAAACAGGAACATACTTGTGTATTGGCAGGGTGGTTACGAGGTCCCTAGAAGTGATGAATTTGAATTTTTCTTGGTTTTATATATAGTATTAGGTTTTTTCTCATGCTTTAAACAGATTGTAATTTGGGTAATTTTTGTAATTGCAAACAGGAACATACTTGTGTATTGGCAGGGTGGTTACGAGGTCCCTAGAAGTGATGAATTTGAATTTTTCTTGGTTTTATATATAGTATTAGGTTTTTTCTCATGCTTTCTGTGAATGGCACGGGTGAATTTTATCCTACACCCACTAGGTTATCGATATGTAATTTTGGTAATTTTTATTTTAAAAGATATTTTAAAGAAATGCAATGATTTCGTTGTGTATTCAATAAACACAAGATTGAGGATGTGTAGGAAATATGTGAAGAGAGATTAGATGGTTGGACAATTGCCGGATGATGGCGAGGTCTGGCTTCGATCCTGGTCCCCTAGGGCCAGGGTCTAGGTAGCATAGGGTTTCTGCAAACTGACAAGCAGGTACAGGTAGACGCGACGCTGGCATCCACAGAGGGAGACGGGTGCAACAGTGGTCAAGCGGTGTGGGGCGCGCGGGTCAAAGGGTTATCCCCTCAGGCGGGCGGGTTATTGCCAAAGGAAGATTGATCGAGCGGTTTATTCCAATAACCCGTGACTTTTACCTCGGAACTGACCCGGTCTAGCATTTTGTATGCGTTTTTTCGGTTGTGCAGGCGGTTTTACTGCTGGCTTTCTCGGGTGTCGGTTGGAAGTTTTTTACCATTTTCCGGATCTCTAGGGTTTTACAATGGTTATTGCTAGTGAGTCGGTGGAACTTGACCCTTCGCCGGAGGATGTGCTTACAGTGTGGGGGAAGGATTTAAGCGAGCAGAACATTAGAGAGCTGGTTGAAAAGCTCGAAGGGAATGGAGCTGGTGCGGTTTTGACGGCTGGTACTAGGGCTGCAGATTTTGCAAAGGGGCTGTTGGAGGAAAGCTGGGATTTATCGAGCATTTTAGGCGTTGATGGCAGGAGAAAGGAGAAGGAGCCCTCACTGCCAGTTTTGAGCTCGTGGAGAGACAAATGTTTCGCTGGGCCGTCTGGTAAGTTATCATCTCCAGCCAAGATCTTTTGTCCTTCCGGAGGATTAGAAGACATAATTAATTCAGTCCAAAACAGAGGGGTGTGGAGATCGGTAGGTGGTTTAAACGTCACAGGGAAGGAGGTCGGGAGTGGAGCTCTTCCATCCGCTGCAAGAAAGGGGCTTTTTCCAGAGAACCCTCCTTTGGGAATCGGTGAGTCGGCAGGATTGCTACCCGGAGAAGGCGGTCAAGCTTCACAAGGAACGGTTCCGACTTCACCGGCAGTAGGGTCGGTGCATGGAAAGGTCTTTCCGGAGTTTGAAAGGGTAGGCAGCCCAGTTGAGGGTTTGGTCGATACCCCACCATCGGATGAGGATGTGCAGGTTACCAGGCCGGTTTTCGGGTCTCAAAGGGACGACCTACATGACCCAGAGCCCGGGGACCAGAATGGATACTCGGAGGTGACAAGGGCTGGGGAGAAAAGAAAGAAAGCAAAGCCCTTAAAGACTAAGACTTTCTCAGAACTTGTTCTTGATATGGATATGCATGTGGATGGCGTCCTTGAGATCGCAGAAGTTACTCTAGTGGGCAGAATCAGGGGGCGGCCCGTCTCCGGCAAAGATCTTAGACAATGGGCATCGAGTCAGTGGGCAAATTCCCCAGCGGCCTCATGCAAGATAAACTCTCTAGTCAAAGGTTGGTTTATGGCCCGTTTCAGCAGTAAAGAGGCCATGGAATGGGTTGAAGGGAAATTTTGGGAATATGGGAACAGACCGGTTTTCTTTAAGAGATGGACGCTGCTTTTCGATGCAGCAAAAGAGAAGGTTGATGAGTTTCCCGTCTGGGTAAGGGCGCCGAGTCTCCCTCCATATCTCTGGGCGGACTCTGTTTTCAAGTCTATTGGAAACCTATTGGGAACATATCTGGACGCAGATAGATCGTATCTTGAAACTTTTGAAATGGGGGTGGTGAGGATCCTGGTGAGGTTAAACCCCAAGGAGGGACTGGCAAAATCCATCACTCTGAGATATAGGGATTACGTGGTTGAGCAACCGTTGGATTATGAACTTCTCCCGTTTCGTTGTCATCGCTGCCATGAATATGGGCATCTGGCAAGGGATTGCCCGCTGGGTAGGAGGAAGAGGAGGACCTATAGAGATGAAAAGGAATGGGAAAGGAGCAGCAGGCGGGTCGGGAGCGAGCAGGAGAAGGTCATTCCAGTTGGAAAGCCTGTGCAGGAGCAATTGCAGCAACCTATGGAAGGGGAGCTCAAGGACGACGGAGATGCGAGGATCTTGACTGAGGATCAACCAACTTTGGACCCCTCTCCTTCTGCTCCGGTCGCGGTCACAGCGGAAGATCATCCGGGTATGCTTTCCCCTCATCATACCTCTGTCTCTTGTTCTGAATCTGTTGAAGGGGGGGTTTCTAAGCTAGAAACTGTTAAGTCTGATATGCAAAATATTGAAAATATCACGTCTGATCTTCCATCCTTAAATCTGAACTGTGAGGACTTCCCCCCTTTGGGTTCCGGTGTTGGAACCTCTTCTGGTGGCTGTCAATATAATCTTAGATCTCATAGTAAAAAACCGGGGTGCTCGAAGGAGCTTTTGGATCCCGTTGGGGGTTTGGGCACTGAAATTCCAAAATCCTGCCCAAAAAAGGGCAGAGGAAGAAAATCCATGTTTTCAAAATCTCAAGCAAAAGCCGTTTGTGATGTAGCAGATGGGAAACAGATGACAATTCCCGGGGCGCTTAGAGCAGCAAAACCCCCAGAGTCTGTTATTAAATGATCTGTCTTTCATGGAACTGCAGGGGGTTAGCTAGTAAACCCAAAAAACTAGCTCTAAAAGACCTTATTGCTCGAAATAATCCGGACATGGTCTTCCTTCAAGAAACTCTGGGAAAAGGTTCGGATGTTGAGTCCTCCTTGGGCTCTCTTTTTCCAGGTTGGGTATTCATAGCTGCCGATGCTAGTGGACACTCAGGAGGACTAGCATTGGGCTTTAAAATGGGAAGACTGAAGGTTTTAAGCTCCTGGGGGTTACCAAATGTGCTGGGGGTGGAGGTGGTATCCCCTGATTTCGATATTCCTCTGCTGTTTGTAAATGTCTACGGTCCTTGTCAGGGTCGGGTCTCTTTCTGGAACAACCTTCTCGAAAAAGACTTGTTAAAAGACAAAAATCTTATCATTGGGGGAGACCTAAATTTCTCGATGGGAATTGCTGAAGCCTGGGGGCCTCTTGCAAGGGAGGATCCTTTGACTGACTTTTTCTCAAATATCCTTCTCGCTCATCATCTGATTGATGTAAACATCATTAAAGCAAAGCCTACTTGGAGAAATAGAAGAACGGGGGAGGACAGAATTGCGAAAAGACTTGATCGTTTCCTTATAAATGAAAGATTGGCCTCTGGTATTCCTCTGTTCCGTCAATGGGTGGGTGATGGGGGAAACTCAGACCACTTTCCTATCTTTCTGGAGTTCTCCAAGCCTCCCTCAAAACCTGCGGCGCCTTTCAAATTCAATGCTTCTTGGCTTCAGGAGGAATCTTACATCAAGCTCTTTAATGAGACCTGGAGACATACAAGCCAGGAGCATTCGGTGAATAAAGCTGGCCGTTTCTTGGAGAATCTCAAAAGACTAAAAAAAGCAACTATTGAATGGGCAGCAGCGAAGAGGAAAGAACAAGTGGAAGATTTAGTGAGTATTGATGAGGCACTGGGGGCTCTTGAAGATCCTGCAAACGATTCTTATTCATCTCAGGAGTCGAAAGAAAGAATTCTGGCTCTGGAAAAGAGAAGGGCGAAGATCCTTTTGGATAGAGAAGAGGAGTGGAGATTAAAAAGTAGGGCTATTTGGTTAAAAGCAGGGGATGAAAATACTAAATTCTTCCATAACTTTGCAAAAGGGAGGAGGAATGCAAACACTATATGGAAGCTAAGGGATGCTGAAGGCAGGGAGGCTTCATCCTTTGAGGACCTGTCCTCTATGGGGAAATCTCATTTTCAATCTCTTTTCTCGGATCCGGGGGACATCATTTTGCCCGAAATTATTAGAACTACTCAGGCTTTCCCTCGCTTTGTGGATGAGGAGGAAGCGGATGATCTCTTCAGAGAAGTGACAAAGGAAGAAGTAGAACATGTAATAAAGTCTATGCCTAAAGACAAAAGTCCAGGACCCGATGGATGGACCATAGAACTTTTTGCACATTTCTTTGAATCCATTGGGGCTGAGATTACTGAAGTAGTTGAAGAATCTAGAGTTAAAGGGGAAATCTATGGTCCTTTCAATGCAACCTTCATTGCACTTATCCCTAAAAAAGAAGACCCTGGCTCTTTTGAAGATTTTAGGCCTATCTCTTTGTGCAATACAATTTACAAGATTATTGCAAAGATCATTGCTGTCCGTTTGAAACCCATTTTATCTGGCTGTATTTCAAAGGAACAATTTGGGTTCTTGGATGGGAGACAAATTCATGAAGCTATAGGGGTAGCTCAAGAAACCATTCACAGCTTAAGGCAAGCAAAAAAGAAGGGGGCAGTGCTTAAAATAGACCTATCAAAAGCATATGACAGGGTTAGTTGGATGTATTTAAAGTTATTGCTGACACATTTAGGGTTCCAGGTGGGCTTCATAAACTGGATTATGGGTTGTGTCACAAATGTAAACTTTGCTGTCCTGATTAATGGAGCTGCCTCACAATTCTTTAGAAGCCAAAGAGGCCTGCGCCAAGGATGCCCTCTTTCTCCTCTACTCTTTCTTCTTGCTGCGGAAGGTTTGAGCAGGCTGATGGCAAAGGCAAAACAATCAGGTTTGATAAAAGGTTTGGAAGTTGCTGTCAACCTGTTTATTACTCACCTGCTCTTTGTTGATGATATTCTTCTCTTTACAAATGGGAACTTAAATGAAATTGTAGAGATTAAGCGCATTCTTGATCTGTTTCTAAAGGCTACAGGGCTCCAAATAAACGAGAGGAAGTCACAACTAATTGTTGAAGGCTTCAATAGACAAGAGGAGAATATGATAGCAGGCCAGTTGCCTTTTGACATTTGTAATATGGAGCAGCCTTTCAAATATCTGGGGTTTTGGTTAAAACCTTCTTCTTATAGAAAGCAAGACTGGAATTGGCTAATCGCGAAGATTGAACAAAAAATTTCTCATTGGAGCTTTAAGTGGCTTTCAAGGGCGGGAAGGCTGACTTTGGTAAACGCTGTTCTCCAGGCTATTCCGGTATTCTGGGCTGCTTTGACGTGGATTCCAAAAGGAACTCTTCACAAAATCAAGCAGATTTGTAGTAGATTCTTATGGTCAGGATCAAAGGAAGATTCTGTGCTCCCTTGGGTGGCATGGGACAAGATAGCCAGACCAAAGGACTGGGGTGGTTGGGGCTTGAAAAGTCCCATAGATTTCAGTCAGGCTTTAGCTGCAAAATCGGGATGGAGGGTTATCACTATGGAAAACCTCTGGACAAAGGTGGTAAGGCGAAAGTACATTGATCCCACTCCAATGGAAGATTGGATTAGAATGCCAAATAAAAAAGGAAGGAACTGCTCTGTTATTTGGAAATCCACTATGGAGGCTTTCAAGGTTATAGAACAAGGGCTAGCTTGGAGGGTGGGAAATGGAGAAAATGTTAGGATTGGAAGGGATCCTTGGGTTGGGTGTAGTGAACGTTTTGCTCTTTCCCCTGGTATGCTAAATCACCTGGATGATATTGGTATTAGGAACTTAAGGCAGATTGCAAATTTGGAGCAATATTCCATCTGGGGACAGATATGGAGGTCTGAGGTCGAGCTTGGAATCGATCCTGCTTGGAGTGTGGAATGGCAGGCTTTCATCCAAGAACTTAAAAGATCAAACGTAAGAATCTCGGACAGATCAGATGCTCTGGTTTGGGCTCATGAAGAGACAGGTTCTTATTCGCCGAAGGCAGGCTATAGTTTACTGATGAAGAATAAAGGTTGGAACCCGCCAGTCTGGTGGTCAAAACCTTTATTTAAGCTAAAGTGTCCTAAAAAAGCAAGAATTTTCTTCTGGTGTGCCTTAAAATATAAGATCCCTACATGGGATGTACTGCAAGCTCGCTACAAACAAGGACCTGGTAGATGCCCTTTGTGCTTCAATGAGTCTGAATCCATCTCGCATCTGTTCATTTTTTGCCCCTTCACAAAACAGGTGTGGGTTGAAGTGGAAAGATTGATAAATGTAAAAATCAGATGGGAAGGCGACTGTCTGACTACAGCATGGGAAGACTGGTGGAATCATTTTCAAGAGAGAAATTTAAGGAATTTACCTCCCATCATATGCTGGGGTATCTGGATAGCTAGGAACTGAAGCATCTTCGGTGAGCAGCGGACTCCGAGGACAGCTATTGCCATACAAAGCAGTGCTATTCTAGAAAGCATTCCTGTGAAGGAGGCTTCTTCAAATGCTCCCCTGCGGAAGGAACCAGACATCAGAGAAGGGATCCCGTGGGCTTTCTTTGACGGGGCTGCTCAAGATGACTACACGGGGGCCGGCTTGTGCATCCACCTTAGTGGTTCACATTCGCTCAAAGCTTCGGTGGGAATTGGAAGGGGGACAAATAATTTTGCTGAACTTACTACCCTAAAACTGCTCCTTTGTTGGCTTGTTCACAAACATATCCTCACAGTTCAGATTTTCGGTGATTCGCTGAATGTTATAAATTGGGTATTGGGGAAGCATAGATGTCAGAACTACTTGTTGTTGCCACTACTTGAAGAGATCCAATCCTTAAAACAGCAGTTTAATGTCTTCTCAATTGCTCACATTTACAGGGAATTCAATGAAGAAGCGGATAGATTTTCTAAAGAAGGCTTGCGGCAGGCTGTGGGCGCTTGGAGGATAACAGAACAGGAACATGATCAGATCCGTGTGTCGGATCAAGCCCCAAATTTATAAATCTTAGGCTCTGGTTTTTTCTTTACTGTTTTAGCGGATAGAACATGAGAACTTCGTTCCATTCTGTTTATATACTCTTATATGTGGTTTTTGTTTTTATATGCTCTGGTTTAATAGAGCGAACTATATCCTGATCCCCTTTTGATGCTTTGATCCTGGGTTGTTTTCCATATGTATGGAGGCCCAGGAAGCATTGCGGTTTGCTCCCTGAGAGCTCATGCAAAGAAGAAATGGTTGTAAAAGCCGGCTTCAGCAGATGTTTTATTAGAGCCCTGTAGGGGCGCTAATGATCCTACTAGAGGAGTCTCGGCCCCTAAACAGACAGTTTATGCAGAATGTTAACTCAAACGTATTGTAACTTTTTTATATCTTATAAGAAAGTTCGTTTTTTCCTTGGAAAAAAAATAAACACAAGATTTTATAATTGAGTAAAATATTCGCCATGCCTGGTGAGAGATTCGCCAAAAAATTATATATACATATCATATTATTGATAAAATTGCCTTCCATTTTTCCTATATACCATGGAGATTCACCCATTTATTATACATGTAAATTTAGAGGGGGTTCTTAAAATTTTCTTTGACAGTTGGTTTAGTATTTTGGATGTTTTTCCATTGCAGTTGTTGCAATTGAAATAGTAACAGATGGAAAGGAAGTTGCAGTGCAGAAGCAGGTACAAATTTGTTAATGTAATGAGACACTTCTTTTTCCTATTCTACACATAGAAAATTGTCCAACAATGTAAGAATCGCCTCAATTGGAGTTTGTATGCAAAATTTATACCACTTAAAAGTTGACCTTCCTATTTTGTCCACCATAATTCAAGAGGGTGCCACATCAGCCCCCATTACTCATGGAAAAGTGGCTAACCACATGGTCATGATGAAGAAGACTTTAGAATAGTAAATAATGTAACTCTAGTTAAGAGTTGGAGTCCAACCTAACCACTAGTAGGCTATTTAGGTATGTTATAACCGAGCCACTAGGAAGAAAATGAGTTCCATTATTTTCAAATGTATTTGTTCCATAAACAAGCATAGTAGTTGAGAGGGATAGGGAGAGAGCACATAGAGCGAAATAGTGCACTGTAGTAGCCCACAAACCATAGGCCTTAATTCTTTGTACTCACTACCATTTTCTATCCAGAGAGAGACAACGCATAGTGGTCTTACCTTCCAATTGGGTCTTCTCCTGAAAGGGTTTCCATAGTTATATCTTCTGTGAATCGTCGTTTGTGATTTTTATTTGGTTGCTCTCTATTTTATGCATAATTATAATTTGCATGCATACACAATAAATAACAATTTATATATATCTAGAAATCTAAAGAGAAATAAACCCTCATAGTATAGATTTCGTATTTTTAAGTATAATTTTATCAGATATGTTGTGACGGACTATCCAGTGGAATATCCACAACAATTTATAGATCAGAATACCTAGTGATAAATGACTATTATGAAAATAATTAAATAAAGGATTGTAGCAAGAAAAAGTTTAATATAATTATTAGGGATATATGATGGTGGTTTGCACATAATAACGAGTATCATGCATTTTTGTGAATGAATCAATTTGGAATTTTGTATGGAATTGAATGAAATAGTATAATAATTTGGGACAACTCAATAGATAAAGTGGTACTTGGGCCAAGAATGCTCAAATAAATGTAAGTAAAATATTTCAAAATTAGACAATTTGAAAGCATCTCATTGTATAGAAAAAATTATACAAACAGTAAACAAAACATAGAGAAATGGGTTTTGGAGATCATGTATTTCGTAAAGTGAGATTAAATACAAGCTTTCTTTATTCTTGGAAGTTGTGCCATTAAGATTGAACATAGATAAATTGTAGGCATTTTGAAATCTAAAGTAGGATAAGTTTTGTGGCATATGAACTTTTATTGCTTTCTAATATTAGATATCACAATATGTTTCATATTTTTTACTAAAGAAATATGTACATGATCTTAACTATGATTGAGATTTGATTCAAATGAGAAGAGTTTGAAACATAAGGTCATTATGCATCATTGACAATAAAGTAACATTGATTTGGAGCTAAGCCATTAAGAAGGTAGAAGTTGAAGGAAGGTCCTACAATCTAGAGGATGTTAGAAGGGCAATAAAGGATGAGATGAGGTGGAATATCCATTTTTCTTATAAGTTTGATATGACATCAAGGAAAATACTAATCCAAGGGGGGAGCAAATGCAATACCCTGGTTGAAACTTGGATTATAAATGTTCATAGATGTGCATGTTCACTGACATAGCTAGACACTAAGTGTAGTGAACTTTGATAAATATAATAGAGAATAAACCATAGAACTTAAAAAAGAAACCCTTAAACTTCAAGGATATCCAAGAATCCACCATAAATAACACCAAGAAGATAGAGAGAATATTCCTTAAGGTAGGGTAACACTATCAACTAGTTCTTATATAAGCAATCCCTTCACAACCCATATTTTCTACCAGACAATACAAACGAGTACACCTCCAATATAATGATAATTATGTGTATTTATATTTTGTCATGAACATTTAATAAAGAATTATGCCAAATACCTACTATTATTGTATTATTTCATTTAATTATATAATTGACTTATTCCATTATTATGACTACATTACTTTCATTATCCCCTTATTTACCTCCTTAAATATGTGGCACATAGTTGAGTTTTTAACATGAATATTCTCCTACACTATCACCAAATGATTAGAGATAGTCACGATGCATTTTCTTATGAATAAAGAGGATATGAACTAATGAGATGGGAAGAAAGGGGATAAGAAAGAAGATATTATTAATATTTTAATTGATTCCATGTGTCTTATTCTCAAAATAATATTTCCACCAATTTCTCATGATCATTGAAAGTGTTACCAACTTTATCTTTATTTGTCAAACAAGAAATAATGTTGTTTATTCTTGAAAAATAATGTGATCTATCCTATATATTATGTAAATTTTTGTCATCAAATTTTCTTGATTCAATTTATTCAAATAATTATCTATATATTCAATAATATCTACAATTACCTATCCTTACACTAATGAAAAAATACCCTAAACTAAAAATCTAATTTTTTTATATATTTCAAAATTATTAATTACAAAATTAATATTTACTACTTTACCAACACCATAAAACAAATTCTCTTTCCTGCCATTACATTTTTTTAAATAAACATATACTATTTTTTATAATTATTCATTAAAAAAACAAAAAACAATCACATCAAATAAAACAAATTCTCTTTCCTACCATTACATTTTTTTTGATAAACGTATGTTATTTTTTATAATCCTTCATTAAAAAAACAAAAAGCAATCACATCAAAAATATCTTTATAAATTCATCTTATAAACCACATTTTAGATAATTAGAAAACAAAAAAAACGCAAGAGAGGAGACGAGTGTCCCATTCAAACACTCAACTTGCCGGTTTTTAACGTGACTCAACTTGTACCTCTTTCCATAACTACCATTCAACTTGACATTGTTTAAAGTGACTCAACTTGCGGTTTAACACTTGAGAGATTAAGACATTCGAATATGAAAGGGTGGCCAAACGTGTATGAAGCACCCTTTACGTGGATGGAACAAGCGCTTTAGTTTAGGTGTATCGTTGACTGAAAGTATTTATAAAATATAAAATAAATTATAATATATTTACGAAGACTAGGTTATCTACGACAAGTAATTTTATTTATAAAATATAAAATAAATTATAATATATTTACAAAGGTTAGGTTTATTTTATATGTGGGAGAATCTATCATAATTAAGTTGTCAAACCAATAGTGAAGACAATTATTTCTAACTGTTATCTGCGTGTTAGATTCCTATATCAATAGGGGTCATAGTTTTGAATGGCTAAGACTAAACCTTGTAATATTGTACATACCTTTGTTTTTTACAAATGTTTTCCATATTAAAAAATGTAAAGAGTGTACGTCCTAAAATAAAAATCAAAAGACAAAAGAATAAGAAAAAGGTCCAAAAATTGAAAATATATAAACCCCAAAAGACAAAAAGAGACGAAGAAAGTGAGCAAGCTTAAATGCCACTACCATTTGTTTTTTATGCATAATAATGACTGTGTGCAGCTTGTAATTCATGCCACAATCCATGATAGTCAAACAGTTTAATCTTGGCTATTCATTCTTTCAATTTTAATGTCCATAATTAGAGAATAAAATCTGACCAAATAGTGTAATTTTCTGTGTAGTCTTCCTCCGGAGTTCTCGCATCCATGATTGTTTGCATCGACGTTTCGAGCCAACCACCTAATTTTGGCAAATCATTAGATAAGTAGAGATAATAAAAGGAGCTCAATAGTTTAATCTGAGCCCTTTGATGATATAAGGTTAGAATTAGATAGTTTAATTTGTAAAAGGAAAATGAGGAATAAGGGTTTGCTAGCCTAAATGCACCCAAATAAAAGAAGAAAAATGGTAGGGTAGGTGAATGGGTAAGTAGTAGAAAGGTTGCATAATTACAAAGATCACTTGATGAAAGCACACATTTTATGCTTAAATGATATATTTCAAATGTACATGAGCACTTTACAAAGCATAAGCACAGGTTTACAAAGTTCAAAATGATTAATTCCCCATCATTCCTTTTCACCCCTAGAAAACTTACTAATTTCCCCTCCATAACAAAAATTCTGATACCTAGAATCCTTTAAGTTAAAAAGGCTCAGAGCATTTCTCTGACTTTTGGTGGAACCCGACCCTCGGCTTGTTGACTTAAGGATATGAGGTGTTGAAATCCCCTGCAATTAATTCATCCTCCTTCAAAAATCCCTTTTCCTAAGGTTAAAATGCATTTACCTAGGAAAAGTTGAAAACCCCATGGCAAAACATATTTCATACAAAAACCCACCAAATATATTTTATCCTAAGTGCTAAAGCGCATAAGATTTCATATACTTAGGCGCCATAACCTTTCCACTCATTTATCTCGTATTAGCTTTCTAATTTAAAATATATAAAAATTTCCAAAAACCCATTATCCCGTATAAATTTAACTCCTTTATATAAATAACCCCACCCCTTAGTTTAATTATAAACTATATAATCACCCCCATATCCCAAAAAATATATTAAAACCCTGCCCCATTTCCTAATCATATATTAAGGCGCCCCCGATTAGTTAAGACTGAGGTTAAGTCTTAATCTAATCCCATACCACCGGTGATTAGACCCATGCCCCCCCGCGAAAAAACTTTTTGATAATCTCTGTGCAACTTTGTCACTCGACTCCCATACAATCTCCTTTCTCCTCATCCTACGGCTCACAGCCATATCGGCCATATCGGCTGAACCCGATGACCGTCCTTTATCCACCCAATAAAGCAGTTTTCCCAAACCCCCTCGATGCTACGTGTCTCGCGCTCAAGTAGATTGGGCGAGGCCCCCTAAAAATCACTTCCCCCTTAAAAGCGGTGCGACGAGCTCATAAAACCACTTCCCCGTGTAACAAAAAAAACAGCCCACTGTTCATCAGTTAATGAACCCGCCAAAATATTAGCATTTTTTTATAAAGGTATATTTACCACTCTTTTTGCTCTTTTCACTCATTTGCTCTTGAGAACTCAAAAATCTATTGCGACCTCTGCAAACAAACGAATTGCTCATAGACCTCTGCCATCGCTCTAGAAACACTGCAGACAGCCCAGCTCACTCCCGGTCCGTACCAGAACCGTACTATTCTCTGCAGTCGCCATCAACCACCATTTTCAACCAATTTCGCCCATTTCCAGGCATTCGACCATAAAATACCAGTCCTCTTGTCGAATTCCAAATAATTGCAACCTCAATACTCTATTAATTAAGTAAAATTCATCAATTTTACTTTTATTACAACATTGTGAACCTAAACCCTCTGCAAAACCTCCTGTTGCCCAGAAAAAAACCCAAATACCAACCAAAATCAAATCCACAAGAACTGAGTATGGCGGCCCCAATTGCAATGGATGTAAGACCCATCTCTACACCTCACTTAGACCTGGACCACCTTCCCATGGCTGACAGGGATTTCCAAATCAAAGATACCAATGTAACAGAGCTCCTCCTTAAAATCCATTGTTTTGGCAAAGACAGACACCTGAACCACAAAGATGACATTGGCCTTTAGGAATCCAATTTACACAGATATCAGTTCCCCCAAGTCCATATCTTTGCAAAAATTGTTCATATGTGCTATACATGCTATGTCCCCAGCCATAGAATAGTAATGTCTCATGACCAGAAGGTTCTATTCACCATCACAACAGAGTCTATAAATGAAATTTTAAACTTCCAATGAGGACCAAACCTAACCCCACTCTCAACTGGAGACATGTTGGAATAGTATCCCAAGATAAGCCCATCAAGATTGGCCCAGTTGTTCCAAACCTTCATTGTAGAGGAGAGACACATCCCTAAGGACCCCCCTCCATATATGTCAATTATTTTCTCTAAATTGGGCCAAAACATTGTAACCATGATATCCCGTGTTTTGGGTTACTCTACCAGTGAATACATTGATGAAATTATTCTTGCTTTCATGTCCATTTATACCCCAGAGCAGCCTCCTACAACCATATATGACTTTGCCAGTTTCATAGCTGATAGAATCCATGAGCAGTTCACAAGAATGGGAAATGAAAGAGTGTTCAAATACTCCTCTGTATTGTACCATCTATTTTTGTATTATCAGTCAGACAAGTTTCCTTTTCCTCTCCAAAAGCTTGACACCAAGGGTCAGCCTAGATCTATTATTTTTTGGACCACAATTTTCCATGAGTTTGGATCTCCATATACATACTCCGACTTCATAGATTCTTTTGTGTATCCAATCATGACTATGCTCACTAGAAATCCTCCACCTAGGATAAGTCCAGAGATAAAAAGAGTGCTCCAGCTTTCCAAGCCAACCGAAGTGGGAGATTGGTACCTTCACCAAAACCACACTGAAATTAGAATATATGGTTGCCTTCTTGCACCATATAAGTTGCCAAGATACCTCCCCATGAGGTTGTTTGCTTTAGAATATTATAGGCAAATCATCAATACATATGAGACTAACTTTGTCAATGCCAAGAAGAAGGCCAATTTCAAAATCAAAGACCAGTTAGGCCCCTTCATATGCAATTCCAGAGATGCAGGGAAAGAGGCAGGCCTAATCTTTCAAAGAATGAAATTCCAAAGGAGCTTTTTATGGAGATATGACCCTTTGGAATTCATTACCAAGAAAAGGCAAAAGGTAAAGCATACCAGAGATAGAGGCATATGCAAATCAAATAGAATGGGTGGAAAATACCTTAGTAGATAGTGACAGCACAAGGGTAGATGTAGAAAATGCTCTGATTGATTTGGAAAAGCAGTTTGATGAGAGCTCTTTTCAGAAGGTACCAGAAGAACAAGAAAGTGCCATGAGCACCCCTCCAATCACGCTGACTCCTCAGCGTGAGGAGAAAAATCCAAAGAGAAATAGAGAGGGAGCTTCCACTTCAGGAATGGACACCTCTAATTTGTAGCAGGAAACACAGTAAGAGGAAAAGGCTCAATCCGGCCTCTGAACAGGAATATACAGAAGGATCAACACAGGTAACCAACAAATAGGTAGACAGAAGGAGACCCACAACTCCATCTGAAGACATACAAGAGCCTTCCACATTACAGAATCAGATGTTGGAAAGGCAGCTTAGTGTGGAAGTATCTTCCTTCAGTATGCTTGCTGACAAAGACCAAGACATAAAGGACAGGTATAAAGAAATTAAAATGACGAGTGAGAAGCTTAAACCCCAAACATATGCTCAATACCTATAGCTCACTCCCACAAATCAAACAAGGCTATTGTCAGCCTATGACATTAAAGAGGGAAAGCTGCAAATGTTCTTTATTGAGCCTACAACTTAGCAGCCCAAAACATCGTCAGATTACAAGAGGGTTGACTTTAAAGTGTTGGCGGGGGATATTCATCCCATAGACCAAATAGAACAACATAAACAGACTGGAGAAATGATATACTCCACCCTTACAGGTAAAGCCATAGCTGCTCATCGGCTACAAAACTCAGTAAACAACATCTCAACACAGTTTCAGTTGGAGAAGGCCTCCTCACAAACCAAGGATACGAGGATTAATTCTTTGGAAGACTTAATTATTGAATTGGGACATGATCCCAAGGATATAAAAGCTACTGAGCAGCCGATAAAGAAGAAGAATGATGATATTGATACACTGAAGAAGCAATTGAAAATTCCCCAGCTACAAAATCCTCAAATATTTGAAGTCATAGAGAACCAATCCAAACATGAAGAGTTGATGGACTTGGTCCTGAAACTTAATGAAGAGCTAAAGGAAACTGAGAAGGAATTGGATAATTTAATCCAATTAAAACAAACTAACATTGCATCATCTTCTGCAAATGTCATCCCCACAATGTCTACAGCAGTCCCTTCTACACTGGCAGCTTCACTTGCACCAACAGCTCCACCTGCCACATCATTTCCAGTTACAGCAGAATCTACAGCAACAGGTACATCGAGGGAGCATGCAAACAAACTAGTCAAGGCCATGAATGAAATTTCCATCCAAGCCACTGAAATAAATAAATTAAGATGAAATGTGGCAAGTTTAGAGATTGATTACAAACTTGCCCAGATTAGGCAGAAAGAAGAAGCTCGGAAGGCCAATAGGACCTTACACTACAAGAACCCCTTGGACAGACCAAGGAACTGTTATGGGCCAATATCATTGACTCTTTCAATGATATTTGGCCATCAATTCAAGTTATTTTTGAACAAATAGAACTAGTAAAGGTAGCTACAGAAGCTATCCAGAAAGTGAAGGAGGAATTGGGAGACAAGCCTGAGGATGCCAATGGACTCATCCATTGCCTCAAAAACAAGAACAGATATGAACTCCATGAGCTGGACATAGAAGACAGAACTGAAACCATTTTAGAAATAAGAAAGGTTATGTCCAAGAGGAACCTAATGATAAACTTGAAGGAAAAGTGAAAGAACATGCAAGTGGTTGTTGATAGATTCATGGCCAAATTCCAAATGTTGAGGGAGAAAGGATTGCCCAGTCCATTTCTCATCAATGACAAGCTTATCACTCAACAGGACTATGACAATAGACTCAGGCAGTTGGCTAAATAGCAAGCTAGCACTTCAGCAGTTAAAGCCCTGCCAATAGGCAAAGTTCTATATAACACATTTGAAAACCTGTTTTTCCTCCAACACAAGATAAAACACTTGTTCATCACCAAGCCCAATTTTTCCAAGTATACTGAAGCTAATGAGATATGCCAAAGGATGATAAATGTCAAATTACCTGATGCAGAATGGTGGGAAAAGATGACTAATTTACTATAAGAAATTTACAGTGAAAGTTACTGCACAATGAAAACAGAGTAGCCAGGTAAATATATGGAAACAACACAGTGGGGTCAAAGAGTATTAGGGTCAAATGGTATCAGGTGAAAGATAAAAATTGAAGAAGAATTCAGCGTAAAAGACCACAACTGCAAGCCAGCGTAAAGGGTTACAAATCCAACCATAAAAGCCAACACTACCACAATAAAAGGGACATCATGAAACAATTCAATAGCTGTCTCTATCTTCTGGCAAGAAGATATTTGTATTTCCTAGAATAAATCTCAAGTTTTTTTGAGATATTTTGTAATAATTTTTGTATAAATACTTCATAATTCGAAGTATGTAGGGTGAATTCTTAAACATTTCTATAGACTTCTTGATCAAAGGACTGTAAGCTATTGTATCACTGTTTGGACCAGCAAGCTGGATTAATGAATAAAGACAAGACATTTCACAAGATTCATGTGTAGAGCAAAGTACAAACAAGCATTTTCTCTTGTGTTGTTATTTTCTTTAAATGTTTTTCCACAATCATTAATGTGTTTGAAATCTAAATGCTATAATATGGAATGATATTTCAGAATTTGCTTCATTGCACTCTGTTATAACTATTATGCATCTTAATGTTTTTTGCTAATTACTCAAGTTAAGGAATTCTTGATTTCTCCTTAGTTTAAGTAGTTCCCTGTAATCTATAGTGAAGGATTCTTGATTTCCCTTTACTCATAATTATCCTCTGTTCTTCATTTTAACCTCTGTCTAAGAATTCTTAAGTGCTCTCTCACCCTGGTTAAGATCATTTCACCCAACTGGCCCAAAGACTTACACTTTACTCTGCTAGCTTGCCCTTTGAACACTCCCTTTAATGAATTAATTCCAGTTCTACTTCCCTTCTTTGACTCCATAGCCCAATGGTCCAGAGACA